>JBANSL010000010.1:23169369-24580619 GCA_037127255.1 Persicaria tinctoria
CATTTATCATGCAATTAATGTGTAGCACTATAAAATATTTAAATGGTTGTAGTTAACTTTTTAAACATAAAAAACCAAAATGGAGTTGTTGTGTGAAAAAAATATATTTTATGGTAATCTTGTGATTTTACCTATTCTAAAATATTTTTAACCAATTTGGTTAACATAAGAAATTTGTCCAAACCTCGTGGCCACCACACAAAATCAGTCGAAACCTCCTGGTTACCATGCGATATTATTAAAAAGTTTGGGCACCATGCGAAAAAAGTTAAAACTCGTGGTTGCCAGACGAAATTTCCCTTTATAAAATTATCCTTGAAGAGACAAAATTTATCATCCATGTCCGAGAACCCTTATCCTTGAAGAGACAAAATAGTAAGGGTCTCTACTCATATTATTCTTAGGTGATTGTTGTTAGGATGGGAATCCAGTCGAATAAATAAATATGAAATATAAATCAAACTAAACCAACTCCCTGTCCAAGAAAATAAAATATAAGAATCCCTCCCGATGTAGTGGTAGGGTTTCAGGATCATATACACGAGGAAGCGTGTCAGCGCTCGTCCTAAGTAGGTTCAAAATCACCCTCGAAATCGACCAGAAGCTAACTCGACGTCGACCAGAGTAGTCGATGTCGACCTAAGTTGTTGATCCTTGTAAAGCTGCGCAACAGAAGAGAAAAGAAGACTCGACGTCAAGTGGTGGCACTCGATGTCGACCAATAGTGTACTCGATGTCGACCAACAGTAGTCGATGTCGAGTTGTCAGTGCAGCAAAAACATACCTTTGCAATAAAATAAAAGTCGGAAAGGTGTCCGAAGAATCTAGGATGGAAGCAAAGATAATGAACAGAAAAACACATAATTGTAAGATTTAATTCAATAAGATGAAAGCTTTCAAGATCAGGGTTTCAACGCCACAACGATAACCATGTAAGAATTATGCCAAAGTATAAAAGATTATACCTTTTCATCAAATAACTTATGTCATTAACAATTAAGAATATAAAGACTTTCACATAAACCCTAATTGTTACTACCCTTTTCACATAATTAATCCAAATTCATATTAAGATTACTTTCGCTTCAATAATACAAATAAGGATCACCTGCTACTGTCGTAGAAGAATCACACAAATAGAGATAGAAGATGAAATCACAATAAAAATCGTACCTTTGATGCATTACCTTACATAGCTATCGTCGGGCTCACCCCAACCCTGGAAGTAGGGTGACTACTAACGAACATTAATATCATAAAAGAAACTACTTGCAGTAAAATAAATGAAAGCTTACAACCGAACAAAGCCAAAACGTCCACTAGTACAAAGATAGTCATCAATGACGTTTGAAAAACGCCATGAAAATCATTTCATGGCGTTTTTAAACACCGTCTAAGGTGACACCGTCTTTTTGGGTACTATTTTATGGCGTTTGAAAAACGCCATAAAAACACTTTTCATGGTGTTTGGAAAACGCCATAAATAACAATCTAAATTACAATGTAGTTTCCATGAGATTTGAAAAACGCCATGAAAATGATCTTCTATGACGTTTTATAAACGTCATAGAATTTTCTGGATTTAAAAAGAAAAATATCGACATGCCACTAGGCTGCAGCCTGTGGCTCCTTTCAATGTGGCCAAAATATAATAGAAACTTCATATACAATAATTCCCAATGATAAAGGTGAATCTACCCAGTTGTACATGGAAACTATCTATTTGATGCACATATGCCTAAACTTGGCTTATTTACACAATAGCAGGGCAGAGATCGATCCGTTAATGCAAAACCAATTGGAGACGACAAAAGAAGCTAGCCATTAAGCCATCAGAAGAAACCCACGGAATTGATTAACCAGCTCAACTTCAAGGAGAAAAAATCATCTTCAATAACTTGATTACTGATTGTCTTCAAACAATCTCAAATTATGCAAGGACTTCAAAGAACATTTAATCAAGTAGAGTAAGAGGCAACTAAGTAATTAAGCCAGATAAATTTACATATGTGAAGAAAAGATAGCTAGCAAAACAGCATACTGATCAAACTAATCGAAGTGATGGTTACCTTATCGGTCAACCGAATTTTGCCTCGTCTCAACTACTATTGAGTCTTTCTACCTCTCTTTCTCCTACAAGTATTCTTCGCAAGAGAAAAACAGATATTCAAATGTAAATAAACACCTGAGTTATATAGTAGAAAGTAATAATAATGTTATATCGTCATACCTCACAAACTTGAGCTAATTGGTCCATTGACAATTGTTAAATTTCCCTGAAAAGTCTTTGAGATAAACAAAATATTATTTATTAGCATTTATAAAGTCAAAATATGAAACTACATCTGCACAAAGCATACAAATATGTGAATTAGTCAAAATTAACATAGAGATAACAAATAAATCTTCCTATAAATGCACTAAATTAACTAGATAGAACTCAATCATATATAAGCAGTTTGATAGTTATCAGGTTTACATGTATATTTTCATCTATACTAAATTGTCCTAAAAGACTTAATAGCCCAAGGAGATTTCATGACTTGAAAATACCAACAGAAAAGAGAAACAAATCTATTTACTCATTACAATAGCCAAGCCAAGTTCTATTCTAGTAGTTTTGTACATAAAAAAAAAGCCAAAAGGGGAAATGTAATATTCATACTAAAAAGTAGGGAGGACCACAAGAGTAACCTATGCCTTATTTTAGCTATTGATAAAATCACCCATACTTCATATTTTGAATTTAATTTATTTTTCATGGTGCTCAGACCCAAGCCAAGAAATTTGCTAGAGTTTAGGTTATATATCTTGAATTGACAAGCTTGAATTTAATTTTTTTTTTCAGTTGGTGTCCATATTTGTTTATTTGACCTTTGATATTGACATTATTGCATAAGCTTTTTACTTAACCTATAGGCTTTCTTCTCTCATGTATGCTGGTGTAACCTCGCCTGTTGGACTCAGTGGAATAAAATTAAGAAGTAAAAACTAAACCAACCAGAGTAGAATGCCCGCGAGATGATCTAAGTCTTGCCATGTTTTAAGGATGAGAGCTCAAGAACACATCAGCATCCTCTTGCTTGGAATCCACAGGCTGTAACACCCCCTTTTATCGCCCAAGGGAATGTCACAGCGCCAGTGATTACTCGGACTTTAATGTCTTTGTAACCACCTTAGGCTTATAGGGACATGCAACCATGCTCCCATAAACAAGATGATAATATTAAATACTTAAATGAAATACAATTAAATCGCGGAAGACTTTAAATAAAACAAATACTAAGTATACTACAACATCGTTACAATTCGTCTTGATAGCAAATACAAGATAATATTTAAACTCTTGAATTAAAACAACGGTAAAATACTAAAAATATTTGAAGACGATTCCGACTCACATTTCCAACCTTCGACTTTGTAGTGCTTTATCTAAACCTGTGAAAACCAGCCATCCAAACAAAGGACGGTTAGTTCGCGAGAACTAGCAAGTGACGGCACGAAAGCAGAGACAACTTTGGATTCAAGTGACCATGAAACGGTAAGAATTAAATCCAAATGAGATTTGAATATTTGAAGTGAATTGGCTTATTTGTGACCCGACCCTCCTATGACACGGATAATCCAAAAGGATTGAGTTACAAAAGATGTATTAGGAATCATATTCCGATTAAGGATGGAATATGACATAGCTTGAAACGATTCATGATTACTACCCATTACATTATCAATACGTTTTTATTATAATGTCTAAACTAAGTATTGGTTCAAAAGGTACTCGATGTGGCCCAAAATCGACCCAGAGGGCAGGACTCTTCCGGAGAGTTTTAAACCGCGGGCTGAGACAGTCGATTAAGGGTTGATCTTGTGTCCCCCAATACCTAGTTCAAACTTCAAACCATGTTTGTTACTTTACATTATTCTTCGCTCACTTACTCACATGATATGCATTTTACATCTTTTATCTTTTCATCAACTACTACCGGTCCCACTCTGTCTATAGTGGATAGCGACCTACAACCATTGGTTGTGTAACACCTCGCATGGAAGTGTAGTTTCATGAAACCTTAAGACCGAGGAGTAACGGCCCCGACCTACACTTTACAACATCACTTTCACTTTACTTCACACATTGTTTTACCATTTCACATTGCTTTTCGTTTGATTGATTGATTATACAATTCTTCACATTACTTTATTTTACCATTGCACATTGCTTTTGATTGGTTTGGATTCAATTTGGTTTCACTCGCAACAAACGATCCTCGCATTATTACTACAAATTTACAACATTGATCACAACGAAATAAATAGAATGGAAACATATCCCTTTCTTAAGGGTTAGCATGAAAGAACAAAATAAATCATGCTTTAATAAAAATGTGGGTATCTATGTCATTATTTTTTTTATAAACGTCGAATAATAACATTACCCAATTATACTTGCCAAATTCAAACTGACGGTTGAATAAATCACACAAAGCGAATGAATTGCAATTTATTGTAATTAATTTGGCAAGCATTCCAACGGAAAGAAACAACTATGGACACGAAAGGCACAAGTGAGCAGAAAGGCTCGGAAGGTCACTTGCCTCGATTTGGAGTTGCAAGCGTTAACGGTTGGTCGGACTCAAATTCCTTCGTATGAGCGCAAGGGTTGACGATTCTCTGTGATTTAACGGAATTGGAAAACAATTTATGCCCAAATAAAAGCACGGGTTAAAATATGAAATTCTTAAAAACTGAAAAGGGCATGATTGGGAAAGAATAGAAGGTAAGGGGGTTTTATGTAATTACTTTTCCTTCTCCTTCCTCTCGACAGTGCTTCAACAGAGACTTCCAGGCGAGACCCCGGCTCCACTTCGGCAAGGCACTGGCGTCGGCACGGCTCACGGCGGCGCACGAGGCTGGCGGCTACGGACCCGTGGTGACTGGGCGCTCCTCCGGGTGGCAGCTGGTGGCTCCGGCAGCGGCGGACGAGGCCTACCGAGTGGCTCCGACGAGGTAATTCGAATTTGGGGGTTTTGGATTCGGGATGTTTTTGTGAAAAGTTTGTGAAGGGAAACGTTCCTGGAAGGGTTTAGAACACAATGGGATAAGCTAGAAGCTCTGATTTCTTCTCTACGAGATGAATTTCGGAGAACCCCGAACCCTATATTTATAGTCGATGTCATACGAAGCCGAATTGGATCGAATCGAATCTCAGAAACTAACCCCAAATCTATAGAAAAGCTATCCAGTTGATCAATTGAATAAAATTTAACATATTTGGCCGATTTAGATAAAACTTCGATTTTGGGGATAAGCTCGTTCGGTTGCGGTTCTACCCCGAATCTCCAAATTGGTTACATAAATCTCATCTGTATCGAGTAGGGAACATTCTAGAAACAAAATCGTTGAGCTTCGGGCGAGATTTGAGGAGGTCGAAAATCACCCAATTCCAACAGTGCTTCTAACGGCTGGAGGTAGGGGAAGGGTTCAAGGCCGGTTCGGTTCAACATTTTCTTTTATTTGTTCCGGTTCGGTTCACCCAGAAAAAAAACCGGTTTAGCCCTTACTTATTTATAATATATACATATACATATATTTATCCGAAAATTTGATTTATTAAAAATCTACACAACTTAAATAATAAAGTAATAAAATAATAAGATATTTAATTTAAATACATTTGATTTTATGCAACAATGGTTTCTTATCACCTTATATTAAAATAAGTTATAATGATAAATCTCTCTTTATTTGAATAAAAATATGCAAATTTGTTTTTAAAATAACATGACTTAAAATAAATAACTTGCTTATTAAATTTCACCTAAATGAATAAAAATGAAACGGGTCAAAATAGTTACGAACTTTATATACATTTAATTTTCAAAAATCCTTATTAAGTTCAAAATAAAAGAATTTTTTTATAAAAATATATATTTTCTTAAAACTAAATCCCCAAAAATACTTTGGGGTATTTCACAGGCTTCCGCAGTGCTTAGTTAACCTGGCCAAATAGTTTGAAGGGTTTCGAGGTAAAAGTGAAAAAACCAAACCTAAAAAGCAGTACCTCACACATTTTACCAACATAGCAAAAGTAAGTGATTTAAGAAAACAAGGTTGGTGGCAAAAGTAAGTGATTTAAGAAAACAAGGTTGGTGGGTAAATGGGCAATCAGAATAGAAGCGCAATACCTGATCGATCATGTAGTTCTATTGCCCCATCTGATCAACCTTTTCCTCTTGCATTCGTAAGATGGAACACCATCCTCTACATTTATTTGCCCGTATTAGATGGGTTTTATGCAATTAAGCCTAATTTTTTTTTTAAAAAAATCCTTTTTGACTTGCCTAAACCATCAAGAATCAAAAAGTGAATGGTTCATCAAGAATCAAGATAATGAATATTTCTAGACAAGCAATTAAATTTAGCACACTTTTATATTCAACAATAAAATGACAACAAAAGTCAACAATCCATCACTTAATTCTAATATGAACACGAAATGGGAAGCAACATAGGGCATAGAAACAAAAATTTTAAGCAATTAATGAGGATGGGAAAATATATAGGTTATAAAAGCACATGAAAACAAATTAAATAAACTTATCAAAAGTTGAGCATTGATGCAACTCAAGATCTCAATTACTGAGAAAGTAAAGATAGGACCTAATCCATATACAATAAATTCAAACAATGTAACTCAAAAAATGTTTTTCATTGAAACCACACATGTTAGCAGCGCGAGATGTATTTGCTACAAAAACCAGTAATTTTCATAAGAGGTTAATACTCAAGCATACATTTGAGATTCTTAAGTCCAAATGCACTGTAAAAGAATGAAACATAAATATATATTATCAGGAAGCTTAAGCAATTAGAACAAAACCCCTTCCACTTGATAACATAAAGCAACATTAAATTGGCACACCTTTACTCAAAGGCCACATCAAAAAGAGATTATTTATTCAAAATTTGCCAGTGATAAGACAAAACAACAAGAACAAAAGTATTTTGATACTCACAAGTCAGAGTACATTTGTAAAATATTATGCTTGAACACCTTTAGAGAAAGAAAAAGAAAAGGAAGTTTTGCAACACTAGAAATTTATAACAGATAGATTGAGGCAAATATGTTAAACAAAAACTTTCACCACATAGGAATAGAGAATTACATATAGAAGTGTGTTATATTAAAGATTGAGGCTAATATATTTTCATTGGCATTAAACCTAACAATAATTTATATTATTACAAATCTAAAACATACTCCCTCCGTTCAACAAAACTTGTCGTTTACTATTCACGCACGCTTTTTTAGAATGATAAAAACTATATAAAATATTCATTTTTTTTAAATTTTTTTTTAACAAGTTTGTACTTCTTAATAATAACTACGAAATTGTTAAAAAAAATTATTTAAAAAGTCAATATTTTATATAGTTTTTAGCTCCTAAAAAAACGTGCATAAATAGTAAAACGTCAAGTTTTGTTGAACGGAGGGAGTACTAAACAATATACTCCGTATAATCATAGATGTAAAAAATTTAGGACAAAAAAAAAAGGACACAAACCTTGTATCTTTAATGCCGCAACTAAGAATTAGGTACAATTCTCCACAACTACTGAAAATTGGGCAGATACCATTAATATGTTTTCATTTGGCCTGTTGCCTACACACTCGAAAAGAAAATGAAAATGAACTCCCCACAAAATGGTAGACAGATGGAATGATTAGTTCCAGCACTGTCTGGATATGGGTTTTACAAGAGCAGGCTTGAAACTAATTAATGTTTGGTGACATCTTTATAAATATTTCAAAGGCTCAACTTTAATTTAGAAATTTGGGAATTTAGGGTTTTGGTTGGTACTCACTTGTTTGAGAATTTAGGGCCCGTTTGGAAAGGGTATATAGATATAAGATATAGGCTATGGGTATGAGATATAGATATCAAGCTATGGGTATTGGATATGGGTATGAGATTGATATCAATATCCTATATCTGCTGTTTAGAAAGGGTATATAGATATCAGAATAAAAATAAAAAGAGAAAATGTTATAAAAATGAACCAAAAATCCTAATTTTGAATCGAACAATGCATTTTAGGGTTCCTCAATTTCACACCGGTGCAATTTAGAAAGCAACAATTTCGATCAGCATAAAAAAAATCAAATAGCTTGGACAACATAAACAATTTCGAACAGATGCAATTTCGATCTCATTGTGTTCGATTTTGGGCAGAAGTTTGACAGCATAATTAAAAAAAATTCGAACAACAGTTTGAGGAATTGCGTTTCTGGATTCGAACGGAAGTTTGAGAAATTTTCGAACATAAAAAATTGGAGGAAGTTTGGGCAGAAGTTTGAACATATTCGAACAAAAGCTTTCACACAAAGGGGAACAGAAGCTTTCACACAAAGGGGAACTACATACTGAGCACATCCATAGAGAAGAAGAAGAAGGTGAGCAGAATCGAGCAGATGGGGAACAGATGCAATCGAGCAGATGCAAATTCGAACAGAGATGCAAAGGTGAGCAGATCCATAGAGAAGAAGAAGGAGGTGGAGGAGAAGTACATGTTGTTACGTCGCTCTCGGTTGGGGGAGTCTCGCTTGTAGTCTTTTCCAATATCCCCCAATTTGGTCAGATATCAAAAGGATAAAAAAACCCTAGAATGAGTAGATGGAGATATAGAAATGATATCCATATACTAATTTGGCTAAACATACCAAACATGGTATATAGATATTGGACCTTCTATACCCATAGCCTATATCTATATACCCATCCCAAACAAGTTAAGCCCTTAGGGTTTTAGTTGAAGCTTCATTGTAGGCTTTTCGAAGATGGGGGAGGGGCGGAGATCGGTTGCGACATGCGACCTCAGGTGCTGGCATGGCTTTGTGTGAAACAAGCGGCGGAAGGTGGGAAACGTTGGGGGGGAGAGAGAGAGAAGAGTCAGTATTACCTGTGGAAGTTCGGGACAAGTGGAAGTGATAAACGGAGGGCGGAGGTGCGTAGCCACGTAGGTTCCATCAGAAATCGCTCGGAGGAGTCATCGATGAGTTTTGGTTGCAAATTTTCGGTTTGGGTTTGGATTTTGAGGGAACAGAAAGGAGAGGGGAGAGACTAGAGAGTCAATGAGATTTTGGGGCAAATTTGAGTTTGAAATTACAAATTTCAGCAAGCGGAAGTTTATCCGCCAAATAGAGAGAGAATAGGAGCATGACGTTTTGAAACGCCGTGTTTTTGTATAGATTTGATGACGTTTTTAAAATGTCATATACTAGTTGCATTATACTCCGTAATGTTTATAAAAAGTCATTTTATTTTATGGCGTTTTACAAACGTCATAAACTCTAAAAATTACATGGCGTTTTATAAATGTCATGGAAAAATAGCAGTCAATAAAAGGATGGCGTTTTTTTAATATAAACGACATTAATTACACTTTTTACGACATTTTATGATAAACGTCATGGTTAAAATGTCATTGTTATGTACATTTGTAGTAGTGGTCTCATCTCTGCTCCCACTCTACTTGACCTAGCTCTCTCTCGAACTCTATGGAAACACAATTGCTTGTGTGTTTGGATCATCCTAAAACTCAGCACCTAGGGCTTTATTTATAGTATTCAACCCTTGCTATCGAAGGAAATAACAACTCGATCTATCTATTTTCTAAGGTAAAAGATCCTACTTGCTTAAGATAAAATGTTCCAAATAAAAATAATAAAACAATTGAAATCCCCCTAAGTAAAAATGGGAATTACTAATGTGGATAGATGTCTTCATGTGATAATAAAGATCTCGTGCCTTCCTTTGCAAGTAAACTACCACTCAGACTCCAGCTCGAAGTCCACTTTGACAGTACTCTCACACACAGTCAGCGCTTTCTTCATCTTGGCCGGCGGCGACTCCTTCATTATCCGGCTAATGTATGACAGCGATTCGGAGAATTTGGACTCCACGACGTCGATAATGATCTTTATAAGCCCCATGGTGTCCGCCGAGACGCTGCGAGGGTTCGATCGGAGCGAGGATTCGCAGATCCGCCTGTCCGGCGTTCCTCGGCAGGTCCTTTGGATGAGATCATCGGCGGAGGAAACGCCGTGGGCGGCGAGGAGAGCAAGAGAGATTAGGAAGATGAGTTTGATCTGCTGCATATTTTCAGAGTTGTTGGATTGTGATTCTGAGCGGAGTAATTTATAGTGGGAAGAAAAGTGGGGCCCAACTTTCTTAAAAGGGTGCAATGTACCTCACAAATTTGAATTTGTATGGTTTCCACGCCAAATTATACGAACGAAACTGTTGTGATATTAATTTTGTATACATACATTGGATTTAATAGTATAAATTGTGAGAGTACTCTAAAAATTTGTATATGAATTTTTTTTTTTTGGTAATATGTATATGACTTTTTTCTATTGCGTACTCAAAATAGGAAACAAAGTCTTAATTTCAATGTATTGATCCTAATGACTGATTTATTGAAACTAGAAATATTTTTTTATGAAAGAATCTTTCCCTTTTTTAGATTGGTAATTGTATGTCCATGCCGCATGAGGACTGAGGAGGATCTTCGGGTATAAATAAACATTGAAAAAAAATTAAAGAAATATTTTTATTTTTTTGATTAGGCAAAAATTAGAGATCAGACATATCTGGACGTCGATGGCCGGCAAATCGGCAGACGGAAAACCGTCAAAAATAAATCAAAAATACAAAGAAGGTGCAACGTATACACACTCTACAAAGCGAAGCAAAACACAACTAATTCGAACAAGACGAGGATATAGACGAAAGACTAAGCCAAGCACTACACTAGAGCAACACCGTAGGCTAGCGACACATCAGGAATCACCTGTGGGTAGGGGTGGACATGATTATTTGAAATTGAAAAAGTGTTTTGAAAAATTGCTAAAAATTTATGGTTAATTGTTTTGAAATAATGGGATATTTCAATACAATTAATTGATTCGCTTTCATAAGGGCTTTAGGCAAGATGTCGGAATGACTATTGACAAGATAATTTCATCTAAATTGCCACATGTCCTTTTCATTTTTTCCGAACACATTGCAAAAAGGCCCAAAACTCTCTTTTCTCGAACCGAAACCCAAATCTGTCGAATGAATTGTTTTGATCGAAAACAACCTAAAATCGATGAAATTAATCAAAATATCAATTGATCGGCACACGAATGGGTCTATCGCTCGCTTTACATGATTATCGAATTGCGATTTTTGGTCTTCGTTCGAAAAAACCGTCGAAGGAAGGAGCTCGGCAGATACGAACAACGAGGTTCATGAATAAGCTCGGCGGGTTTAGACGAGGTGAATAAGTAACCTCGGCGTATAAAAACGAGGTTATGACGGAGCCTCGTCTAGGTTTTGCCAGGTATATAATGACCCTTTTGAAGTTCTTGTTTGAAGCCCCATTGACATAAGCCGAGCTCAGTAAATAACCTCGGCTTTTGTGGTTGAGGTTAAGGAAAAAGCTCGGCTTCTGTTGTTGAGCTTAATGAAGAAGCTCGGCTTCTGTTGTTGAGCTTAATGAAGAAGCTCGACTTCTGGTGTTGAGCTTAATGAAGAAGCTCGGCTTCTGTTGTTGAGGTTAATGAGGGAGCTCGGCTTCTGTTGTTGAGGTTAATGAGGGAGCTCGGCTTCATTGACACGTAATGCATAAATTCATTAAATTGTGTAAAGGTATGTGTGATGGATCTTGTTATAATGCAAACTCATATTCTTCTAAGAATGAGACAGACTAAATGACTAAATCAGTTTATAAAATGTTGTTTTCCCCACTTCTGATTGCAACTCTCAATGACTAAATCAATATTCTAACTTTATCCAAATAGTAAATTAGTTGTTCTTAAGCAAACATGAAACAAATTAATGCATATTTTAATGTTTTATCTTACACTAATTGTTTCAAGTGGCCACTTCCCACCTATTTTTGTATAAATATATGGAGATTATTTATGATGAACTTTAACCGCTAAATTGTTATCAAATGTATAGTTTTTCGTGCTTCATACTAATATTTATATTTAACACCACAAACATTATACAATTAACCTTTTTCTTGCTTCTATTGATTCTGAAATTTAATTTATCGTCATTGTAATAAAGAAAGATGATGTTTATTCAAATTAATATGATATATTATGATTTCTAATATTAATTTTAAAATGATTAAATTAAATAAATGAGTAATGTTAATCTAAAAAGGATATTTCTAACTAATGAGAAAGCCTAAATTGACTAAATTACAGCAAAATGATTAAATTAATCTAAAAAGTAATGTTACATCAAAATGATAAAATTAAATAAATGAGTAATGTTAACATAAATTGACTAAGTTGAGTTCAGACGATGGATGCAAATCATGGAAATCAATCAAAACAGCAATCGGGTGAAGAAGATGTTGATGTAAGTTTAAATTTTATAGCAAGATTCAATTTTTATACCTTAATTTGTACGCCTTATTGGTTGATCGGTCCTCCAATAACCAATTTTCCTTTTTAGATTAACATTACTCGTTTATAACAAGATCCATCACACATATCTCTACACAATTGAATGAATTTATGCATTGCGTGTCAATGAAGTCGAGCTCCCTCATTAACCTCAACAACAAAAGCCGAGCTTCTTTCTTAACCTCAACAACAGAAGCCGAGGTTATTTATTGAGCTCGGCTTATGTCAATGGGGCTTCAGACAAGAGCTTCAAAAGGGTCATTATATACCTCGCAAAAACTAGACGAGGCTTCGTCATAACCTCATTTTTATGTGCCGAGTTTACTAATTCACCTCGTCTAAACCAACCGAGCTTATTCATGAACCTCGTTCGTATCTGCCGAGCTCCTTCCTTCGACGGTTTTACAAACGAAGACCAAAAATCGCAATTCGATAATCATGTAAAGGGAGCGATAGGATAGACACATTCGTGTGTCGATCAATTGATATTTTGATTATTTTCATCGATTTTAGGCTGTTTTCGATCAAAAAAATTCGTTCGACGGATTTAGGTTTCGAATCTTTCGATTCGGGAAAAGAGAGTTTTGAGCCTTTTTGCAATGTGTTCGTAAAAAATGAAAAAGACTTTGTGGTAATTTTGATGAAATTATCTTGTCAATAGTCATTCCGACTTCCTGCCTCTAGCCTCCCTCGTTTGCTTTTCTTCTTCAATTCAAATCAATTACAATTAATTGCTCCAATTAATTGATTAATTGATGGAATTATGAAAAAATCAGTACGCTCTCTGGAATCTGGATCGATCTCTCCATCGCGCTCTGTCTCTCTCCCCTCTCTCTCCATCGCGCTCTCTCCAGTCTCCATCACCAATCAGTAAGCAATCGATCTCTCCATCGCGCTTTCCAAACCCCCCCCCCCCCCCCCCCCTCCCCTCCCCTCCCCAATACGCTCTCTGGATCTCTCCAATCTCCATCGCCGATCTTCCCTCATTCGCTTTGTCCCTCATACCATCACCGACCATGGACGATTGAAGATGGAAGAGGAAAAGTTCACATCGCATCCGCCATGGACGCTTCTTCGGACAATCAACGGTCTCGCCGCCGCCGCCTCTGACTAACAGGAACTCCACCGCCGCGGCGTCGGAGGCTTGGTGGCTGACGAAGGAAGATAAAAGTAAGCTGGCGGCGCTGATGGTGGCGGCGATTGCGTGCGAACTGTATTCGGCGATTGAGTGCGGACTGTAATCGGTGATTGCGGCCATTGCGTTGATGGTGGAGAATTTGATTCTCGGACTGTAAATCGGCCTAATTTGTAGTTGCTGATTACAAAGGGTTGGAATTTTTTATTACAATTGAAGAGGAAAGTTCCTGATTGAGATTTGAGTGCGTTGTAATTGCTTGTCCATGTTCTCTTCTTACTCGGTATAATCAATGGAAGCAGTAGTTCTTTCACTGGATATCAACCTCACCCAATTAAGCATTACAATTATCAATTACTTGAGCAATTTAATTGCTCTTTTCAATTCAATTACGGAATTGAAATTTTGGTAATTGAAATATCAATTAATTGCTTTTCAATTAATTGAATTAACAGTTAATTAGAAATGCCCACCCTTACCTGTGGGCAGTGAAGACAAACCTCCAAGAAATCATTCTTCCAGAAAAAAGGAGACGTCTCGATACACACCACCACGACCCCAGCCTATCCCGACTCCGACAGTCAGAACCCCATCAAACGAAAAAGAAAGTCCAGTCACGCCAACCGAAGAGCAACATGACACCTGACCTGAAACACACTAGAAACCCCATCGGAAATTACGCAAACCCCACAGGGGATTATTTATGCATACTAAATTATAATAACGGAAATTTCACGAGGGACCCCCGAGGTATCGCTTAATTCACGCGGTGACCAATTGTTTTACACCTTTCACGTGATACCCCTAAGGTTTAGAATCCTTTCACCTCGTACCCTTCTCCCATTTTTGTTAACAGTTCCGTTAAGTTTAAAAAAAAATCGTTGAATTCGAAAGCAAAGCTCGCCGACGGGGGTATGAGGAAGGTTGCCGTCAGGATGGAGTTGCTATGGGCCGAAGGAGGTTGAGGAAGGAGGAGGAACCTCCAACCACCACGAACGGGGGCGTAGAAACAAGGAAGTACCAAAATGGGACCTTTGAGGGAGGAAAGGGTGGTCACCGACAGCACTTGACCTCGCCGGAAGTCCAAAAGCTAGTCGACGAGGGTATCAGGGTCGATTGTGGACGGGATTCAGCAATAACAGGATGGATCTGGATGCGGGCGGCTTGAGGAGCTCCGAGAAGGGTCTGGAGCCGCCGAAAAGTGCTTTGAAGCAGCAGGCAAACAAAAAAAGATGATGAATAGTAGTAAAATTTCAGATATGAGACAATACTCGCCGGATCTGATGGGTAACCGGTTGGATCAGAGAGCAAAGGGGCCAGGGTGGCTAATAGAGGTGGCAGAAACCTCCGGCCACCGTCTAGGGTGGCGCAATCTCAAGCTTTTCTAATAAAACGACAAAACGTTGCTGTGAACAGATGTTTTTTGTGTGTGTTTGGGTTCGATTTTGAGAGGCTACAGTTGTAAAATTGATGGGAAGGGAAGCAAAGGAAGGGTGGACGTGCAAAGGTCGCTTCCAGCCGCCCTTAGCCTCGCCGGGAAACAAGCGGAACCAACTAAAAACGAAAACTCAGGCCATTTCTTTTTGCAACAACGAAACAAGAGAGAGCTTAGATCTAGGGAGATTCTTCATGAAACTCCGGGAAACCAAGTGTGGATCTGGTCGGGAACGAAGAGAGGTGGCCAACGGGTGGGTGTGGACCGTCGACAATAGTCGGAGGCGGCCTAGATCTGGATTTACCCTTTTTTTAACCTAACGGAACTGTTAACAAAAATGGGAGAAGGGTACGAGGTGAAATGATTCTAAACCTCAAGTTTACCACGTAAAAGGTGTAAAACAATTGGTCACCGCGTGAATTAAGCGATACCTCGGGGTACCTCGTGAAATTCCCGTTCTTATAATTTACTACATTTAATTCGAATTATTTTTATTTATATTTTTCTCCTCATTCTAAGAAACCCACCCAATGAATAGGAAACAGAAGAGCAAGGAACCATGCCCTGGTCGGGAAACCCTCAAACGGGAAGCAGGACAACAACAACCGAGAGACACACGGTGGGCAAGGCCACCGAAGGGAGCACCGACGGTGACATAGGCAGCGACAAGGGCGGGAGAGAACCGAAGAGGGCCGAGGCAACCCAACCCGACCCATTGAACTCTAGCTACTAATGACAATCCAGCAGTGGATTAGGGTGAATGGAGGGAGCAGCGCAGAGGCAGCTGAGAGGAACCCGAACACCAGGCTAACGGAAGGGGCAGTGAAAGGCACCGAGTCGTGCGAGCGCCAGGGAACCCAACAGCAATGGCCGACGACCTAGCACTGCCAGGGAACCCAGCCCACGCCAAGTATTCAGGCAATGACCACACGCCGACGACCCAATGAAAAGTAACCCACACCAGGGGACAGACATCGACGAGTGGGGTAGCTAGAGACGCCGATCTCCGACGGGACCACCCAACGAAGTAACCCTGGGGGAAATCGGGAGATGAAAGGAAGGGACGGTGGCCAAGACCACCCAAATCGGAAGGGCCGAGGTGGTCCCGAGGAGGGAGGAAGAGTAAGGGATAGGACAGGAAGGTGGATTGCCAACGGTGGACAGAACCGAGAACCACGGAAGGAATCCGACACTGCATGTCTAGAAGCACGCCTGAATGGGATGATGGGCAAGATCTACGGAACTAGGCCAACAGTCTGCTTTAGATACCCCCGGAGGGATTGGGTTGGGACTCCCGGAGGAGGTTTAGTGCTCCCGGAGGAGATCTGGGGTGTGCATATCCGGGTACCCGACACGAACCGGTTAATCGTGTCGGGTAGCCGAAACCGTTTAGCCCAAAATGCCCGAACCGTATACGAACCATCTTAACCCGGGTACCCGACACGGTTAAGTATTCGGTTCCGTGTCGGATACCCGGGTTATCCGACACGAATCGTATGCTCTTTCTTTCTGTTTTTTTTTTGTTTTTGCTGTTTGTGCAGTAAAGAAAATTTCAGAGATGGCCATGGTGGTGAAGAAAATTAAAACCTAAAACGATTGAATGGGAGGCCCTAACTGGGGAGGAAAAACAACACCAACAACGCTACAAATTCGCACAAATATGAGATTTAGGGTTTGTTTATTTTGATAAATTCGCACAAATTGGAGGAGAGAAGAAGTGATTGAGAGGCTCATTGGAGAAGAAGGGTCGGAGAAGAGAAGAAGTGTTTCAGAGGCTCACTGACTCGGAACTGGAGAAAAAGGGTCGTCGGCTCGGCTCGGAACTGGAGAAGAAGGGCCGAAGAAGAGAAGAAGCGATCGAGAGGATTGGAATTGGGGAAGAAGAAGCGATTGAGAAGGGCGGCCATGGAACTAGGCTACCGGCGGCCATGGAACTGGGAAACAAGAAGAAGAAGGGCGGCCATGGAACTGGGCAACAAGAAGATGCGATTGAGAGGCTTTGGAACTGGAGTAGAAGAAGCGCTTGAGAAGGGCGGCCAGATCTGAAGCGATTGAGAAGGGCGGCCATGGAACTGGGCAACAAGAAGAAGAAGGACGGCCATGGAACTGGGCAACAAGAAGATGCGATTGAGAATTTGAGAGGCTTGGAACTGGAGTAGAAGAAGCGCTTGAGAAGGGCGGCCAGATCTGTTTAGTTTTAGGGTTTGTTCAACTTAAAACATAAAAATATAATATTGTAATAAAAAAAAAGGGCGAGACTGGAGGACAAAAAACACCCATCAGGAGTCGAACCCGGGCCTATTCGCAAGAACCAAGCAGAATCGAGGAGGCGCTTACCAGTTGGGCTAGCGGAGTTTACTGATACTCATGGAATTCTATTTATACTTGTATTATATTAGCCAACCTAAAATTTAAAAAAAAAATAAAAAAAATTAAACGGTTCGTGTCGGGTACCCGACAAGCCGATTTGCCCGACCCGAACACGAACCGTTTACAACCGTGTTTTCTCGGTTCGTGTCATTTTCGGGTCGTGTTTTTTCGGTTTCGGGTTTTTTCGTGTCGTGTTTTCGTGTCGTGTTTTCGGTTTCGGGTTTTTTCTGCACACCCCTAGGTTATACACCATATGCACAATTAGCAGCAAGGAAAGGAGAAGAGGGAAATAAAATCCATTCCCCCAAATCAAATAGAGAGAAAAACCAGAAAAAAAAAAAAAGGGATGGAATGGGTGATTTCAAATTTTCGGTTTATGAAATTTTGAAAGAAGCCCCCTTTGATTCACCTATATCTTTGAGATTTTTCCAGCCACCAAACGCAGCATGTAGTTGATCGGAAAATCCTGCTCCCTGATTTTTGTTTTAACCCTCAATGGTCTTCACAAACACCATCTCTCTCTAACATAAGAGAGAGGAGGGAGTGCTTTCCTTGAAATATTTTTAGATTCTTTACCCTTATATTGATATGTTTATAAAATTTTATTATGAAAAATCATGTTTTAAAAAAAATAAAAATTAGTTTCTAAAATAATTGATATTTTTAATTATCTATATTTTTAAAACATGAATGTTCATAATATAATTTTATAAACACATTAATATAAGGATGTATAATTTTAAAATATTTTTTAATTTTTTTTCAATATTTATCTATACCCGAAATAATTTTATGAACCACCAAATGAACTATCGCAGTGGATCAGAGGATCCACATCCCATGCGGTATACAATTTCTAGATTTCTAGATTTCACCAATTGATAATATATCTATTTTATACTCCTTGCATCTCAAAATATAGGATGTTTTACTTTTTTATATGTTTTTAAAGAGTTAAAAGCTATATAAAATATGGGAAAACTAATTAAAATATCACCACCTTTGGGGGTATGGTAAAAATATATCCTCAACTTTCAAATGTAATAAAAATATCTCGACCTTTGCGGGTAGTGGTAATATATTACCACAAGTTTTTTTACGAGTAAAAAATGCTAACAAGGCAGCCTACGCAGATTTTTTACAAGGGTTTTCTTGAACAGTGTCCTTAGGAAAAAAATAAAGAGTTGGATCGGGTTCATACCTAACGCCCTTTCCTCCCTCATATCTTCTTCCATGGACTGTGGTCGCCTCTTGAATTGTCTTCTAGTTCTTTCAGGTAGCTCATGATTCATCTTCAATGTCAGTCTTCCTCCTGGCCTCGTGGTGGACTACCTTGAGCTGTCTCTCTCGCATCTTCTTCCCCTTTGATTCATTCACGGATTTGGGTGGGTAAGTTTTTTTCCCCTCTTCGTTGTTGTTGTTGGTTTAGTTTTGTTGTCGGTTTGGTGTTAGGAATATTCGTGTTTTGTTAATTTGAGGCAATTTTGACCAGATTAGTTGCTTGGTTGAATCAATTTCGTTTTTCGGGTTTAATTTGTCGTCGTTTTATTTTTTCCCTAAGGAAACCGGTCAATAAAATTCAATTTTTGTGCTAATTTGTAAAAAAAGAGCTTCCACGTATGTTGTCTTGTCAAAAAAATTCCACGTAGGCTGTCTTGTCAGCATTTTTGACCCGTGAGAAAACACAAGGTAATATATTAACACCATCCTCAAAGGTCGGGATATTTTTATTACATTTGAAAGTTGAGGATATATTTTTACCACACCCCAAAAGATGGGGGTATTTTAATTAGTTTTCCCATAAAATATTAACATTTTTATTATTTTTTAAAAATAATATTATACTTATTATTAATAAGTATACAAATATTTTAAAAAAATAATTAAATTTTTTATGTTTTTAGATAGTTTTTAGCTCTTTGGAAAATATGTCAAAAAGTCAAATGACCTATATTTTGAGACGAAGTTAGTATATAACTAGTGTGTTTTCAGTAACGTACACGAAAATATATTAACATAGTATCATAAAAGTATATTTATTATCTATTAGGCCATCTCCCACCGTAGGGTAAAAATTGGATTTTGACCTAATTTTGCTCCCACCATAAGACAAAACTCAATTTGATATTTTTGTTTTTGGCCTATTTCCAAATGAAAAGGCCAAAATTGGCTTCTTCTTTTGGAAGGCTAAATGTGATTATTTATTTATAATTAATTAATTAATATTTATATAAATCTATAAACAATACAATTATGAATCTATATATTATATAATTATGATTTTTAATTTAAAATAAAAGTTATACCATTGTAAAGATATTTAAGAGTTATTCGATATGACTATAATTTGATATATTTGAATTATGATTGCATAAATAATATTTTTAAAAAATGACATTAATATTTTTTATTATAGATTCGTCAAAATTATACATCGAAAATAAATATTGAGTTGCTAGCTTTGAGTACTAACGAAGAAAAAAAAACTAAGTATAAAATGAAACTATTGGAGCCATAATCGAAAATAAATACTTGCTGAATTTTTACCTAATCAAAAAAAAAAAAAAAAAAAAGGGGAAAACGAGTAACTGTACTATTTTCAAGTTTTTTTGTGTTAATTGTACTCTTGAAGTTTTTAGTTAGTTAATTATACCTTTTTTTATTATATTGACCGATTTGCCCATGATTTACCCATGTCACTTTTTTTTTTTCTTTTTATACTGTTTTTTTTACGCTTATTCCACAGCTTAAAACTTTTTGTTTTTTTTTTTAATTTGACCCAATTGTAATACAAGAATTATCATACAGGAACCCAATTGTACAATACTGGCAAACTTAAAAAATTGTAATATAGGAAGCCAATTGTATACATGAATTCAAGGGTCATGTATTACAAGAGTCAAGAGAACCCAATTGTAATACAAGAACCCAATGTACAAGAATCGCAAACTAAAAAATTGTAATACAAGAACCCAGTTGTAATACATAAATTGTAATACAAGAACCCAGTTGTAATACATGAATTCAGTGGTCATGTATTACAAGAATCCAATTGTAATACATGAATCCAATCGTACCAGAATAATAGAAACATTAAAAATTGAAATATATACCGGAACCCAATTGTAAAACAAGAAACCACAGGTCAAGTATTACAAGAATAATAGAAAATTTAAAAATTGTAATACATGAACTCAATTGTAATATAGGAAATTCCATGAGGGTCATGTATTACAAGAATCCAATTATAATATAGGAATTCAATTTTACAAGAATAATATAAACTTTAAAAATTGTAATACAAGAATCCAATTGTAATACAGGAAACCATAAGATCATTTTAATAAATGAATCCAATTGTATTACATGAATCCAATTGTAATATTTCTAAAAAAGATGATTAGCCCTCCATTGTTAGGGTTTTCGATGTTCAGAAGTTGCTCCAATTGCATAACCATCTGCAACAACAAAAGCTTCAACTTTTAATTGCTTTTAATCTGCAATAGATCAGGCCAAATTCAAGGAACTAGAAGTTAACATGTACCTCGGCCTGATCGTCTTCGAGCACTGATGCCGCCATCTGCATCAGTGGCTCCTCTTCGCCGGCCTCTAATTGCAAGCTCTGTTGCGGTACGTGGTTCCATTGCCGGAGAGGAAGACGTTTTCTCCGGCCACGTTAATGGAGATCGATCGAGATCGCGTGACCGTATACCCCTTCTCCCTGGTTGCTTTGTAGAACACTGGAGGCAATTAGATTTCAAGGGCGAGGGCCAGTTGGGTTGTACGTGTATCTTTCTTAATTTTGCTCGAACTTATGTTTTTTTGCGTGTATATATAGAGATAAAACCCTAATTGCCTATCGTCGTCCGCCTTCACAATAAAGAGGTAACGGATTCTACCGTTCAAAGAATAGATTTTTTTTGAGCAAAAAAGAATGGATTTTGAAAATAAGAGTATATAAGTAATATCCACCTTTAAAAAGTATAATTACCAAAACAAAAAACCCAAGAGTATAATTAGTAAAAGAAAACTTGGAAAAGGTATACTATACTAAATTTTCACAAAAAAAAAACTTGCTGAATCCCAATGGCCTTTTTCTACTTGGGCAATGAACAGGAACAATCTCCTCCCCCTTCTTCGATCCCATCTCAGAGGAACAACACATTCTCCCTGCAATGTGCAAACTCATTGCCTCCTTCCAGTTTCTCCCTCGATCCGGTTATTTCTCCGCCTCCATTATTTGCGATATATTGGGATCAGCTCCAGCTCACAGCACGAAGAAAAGCGCGAACAAGGCACTGAGAATTCTATCTCTGATCTCTCCCAAATCTGCTCCTTTAATAGCTACCGAAACTCGGCACGCCCATCTCAGGCTCATTGAGGACTTTCTACAAACACATCCCGAGCAGCCCCTGAACTCCCAATCCCCGACACCAGATGCCGAATTCGCCTCATTGGGTTCGGAGTTTGAGGAAGCTACACCCGATTCGTTTGATCGGGTGCTCGATTTATCCCCCGTGTTCGAGACCGATGATCCGATTTCGCTGCTGCTTGGGTTACACAGAGAAGGGCTGATGAGGTTGGGTGACGTTGGCCTTTTCGTTGTTTCACCCTCACTGGGTGCTTGTGGCGCTGCTAGAGACATTCACTTTGGGGTTCAGCTTCATTGCTTGTCCGTCAGGTGCGGGTTTTTGCAGAATGTGTATGTGGGGAGTTCTCTGGTCAGTTTGTATGGGAAATTTGGCGAGTTGGGGTTTGCCTGTAAGGTGTTCGAGGAAATGCCTGAAAGAAATGTTGTATCCTGGAGTGCTCTGATTTCCGGGTTTGCTCAGGATTGGCAGGTGGATGTGTGTTTGGAGTTGTATGTTCAAATGAGGCGGTCGGAGTTTCAACCGAATGATTACACATTGACTGCTCTTTTGAGTGCTTGTATGGGAAGTGGGTCTCTTGGAATGGGAAGGATCATTCATTGTCAAACAATCCAACTAGGGTTCAGCTCTGATGTTACAGTTTCGAATGCTGTCATATCAATGTACTGCAAATGTGGAGACGTCCGTGATTCGTTGTGTGTGTTCAATAGCATGGACAACAAAGATGTCGTCTCATGGAACTCGCTCATCGCAGGGTATTCACTCCATGGGCTCGCACTCCAAGCAACTGAGCTCTTTGAGGAGATGATGATACATGATATAACGCCTGATGCCATTACTTTCCTTAATGTCCTGTCATCGTGTCGCCATGCTGGGTTTGTTGATCAAGGGCGACACTATTTCAATGTCATGGAAGAGAGTGGCATTGAGCCGGAGTTAGGCCATTATTCATGCCTCGTTGATCTTCTTGGCCGAGCTGGATTGTTGGAGGAGGCAAGAGATTTGGTATGTAAAATGCCGATGCAGCCTAATGCTGTCGTATGGGGAACACTGCTCTCTTGCTGCAGGCTTCATGGCAACGTTTGGATAGGAATAGAGGCTGCCAAGAACAGACTTTCATTAGAACCGGGGTGCTCGGCCACCCATCTCCAGCTTGCTAACATGTATGCTCGATTGGGAAAATGGGATGAGGCGGCAAGGGTGAGGAAGATCATGAAGGACGGACTGCTGAAAACAAGTCCAGGGTTTAGCTGGATTGAGATTGGTAGCAATGTTTACAAGTTCAAAGCCGATGATACTTCTAATATGAAAATCAGTGAGGCTCTCCGCATACTTCAGATTCTGAAGGCTCATGTCGCGGTTTCTGATCACATAGTTGAGCCATCTGATGCGATTCTTGACAACTTGTAACAACCCTGAGGAGACCTGTTTGTTGGGTATTCGGAAAGGGAGCATAGTGAAAATTTGTGTCGATTTCTGGGAATGTGATCTAACATTGGATCAACAGGGTTAGATGAAAATCATTGTTAAAGTGTTTGGCCAGATTTTTAAGAATGGAGCTCTGAAATGGGTTTTCAAGACTAGGGGCAGGTCCCAAATGTAGCAAAAACAGGTACATATGGTTTGGTTCAAGGATTGTTTTTAGGATCCATATTCATTCTTAATGCAATTGTCGATTCCTTGTAAAACATTCAAAAACATTGAAAGAAAAACTATAGTTGGAAATCTATATGTCTGCAATATCTGTTGCGAATTGATGAGTTCTTATGGCCAGCTAGCAAGGTTTGTAAGTTTCACATGACAATGTTGACTTAATAAGAGATTCACATGTTTAGTTTAGTTTACACTTTACATGGAATGCTCAAATACGAAAAATCCTCGCAGTTCTCAATATGGTGCAAAACAGAACACGGTGGAGGAGAGTTATTCATGTCAATGCGCAGTTGGGATCCCCTGTCTCTCATCAATGAGATCTAGTCTGGCTGATAAAGGGGTGCTTCAATGCATATCCTTTATTCTTCTTGTATCCGTGCTTGATATCTCCTTACCCTTTGCTTGTGTTTGTGTGTTGTCTTGTAAGATCCACTTGATAACACCCTTTTGACATAGTCGGAAAAAGGGTGTTTACATTTTACCCTTCAGATCCTACTCTGAGCGAGGTTGACTAAGAATGTTATTGTTTGGTTTTTCTATTAGGTAAATATTCGAGATACCAGATAAAGGTCTAGTAAGTCAAGGGGCGGGGGCGCAATGAGCGCCAGACGAACAAATCATCATTGTAGAGCTGGAAAACAAACTAGTCTACAAACAAAATGGACCAAGAGGTCAAAGCAAATCAAATAAAACATTGAACCAAACGGAAATCACGCAAGGAAGAATGTTGTTGTTGTTGCACTTGTTAGGTTCCCACCAAATAACCAAACATTTATGCCCAAATTTAATCGACCAGCTTTGTATGTATGGCCAATTGGCCAGTAATTGTTGATTCATTCACGAAGGCGTGTACACACACTTCCACCTGAAATACCCCAGGAAGCAATAGGTAGGATGGGCGAAATCACCACTAATGGTGTGTCAAAAATCATAAGTTATGTTACCAAAACCAGCCAACTCGACAAACAAACATCGCATTGTATATGAGAATTTTGGATCCTATTATTGTACCAAGAAATACCATAAGTGAAGGTTTGCCAAAATACTGAAATACACAAGTATCAAGGAGGGCTAATATTGCAAAGTATGCCACAGTAAGGAAATAATTCGACGCGCACACAAAGATAAGCAAGTAATTGATCCAACCCGAAGGATCGATCGACCAAGCCTCGAACTTTCGAACACTCTTTTTGTGGGGTGATTTTTTTGGGATTTATAGGAAATAAAAGACAAGGATATGGATTGCTAGATCTTGGAGCATCTCACCACAAGATCTACAAAACTCACTCTCTCAAACGTCGGAATCTCACTTTCGAATGATTGAGTCTTTGTTTGGGAATCAATCACAAGCATCTCACCGGTAATGATTCAACAAACAGGTTTCTCTTTGGCATCTCACCTCAGAGGGCGCTGAAGGCATCTCACCAACAACAATTTAGAATCATCTAGATTCAAAGGAAACACACTTTTCATTAATCTAAAATCTGATTTCTAAGTGAGCATACAAACTCTTTATATAGGAAAAACAATACTAAATGAAAGGTGAAAGGGTAGCTAAAACACTTATTGAGCATATATAAAAGGTCCCTCTAATTGATGGAAAAGGTGGTCGGAAACCAAGGGGCGGAAAGGCGAATAGTCGACAACCTTCAACACCATCAATACATATTAAAATATGCATCTTGATTGCACCAATTTATTCGGTTTCATTGAATGCGTTCCGTCTTCAATAAACGCACTTCTCACAAGCTGCCAGATTTCATGTGGTTGTAAAGAACAACATTTTCGGTCATCTTCAAGGCTGATTTGGCAACGATTTCATGTTGTAGCCACTTAAAATAGCTTTCCAACAAGTGTTCATAGGCTTCAATCGGAATTTTCTACGGTTCGATGGATCCAAAATACCGATGTATCGCCAAACTGTCTTCTCAATTGAGATTTCGTGTGACTTGGGCTCATATGGTAATAAGATAACATCATAGATGCTCCAGCAACCCTGCTATATGCAACAAAGAGAGCAAGGTTTGCCTTCAAATGCAAAGTTGTGTTCAGGCAATGACTACTACAGATTCAAGGAACCATAACAAGCTTCTCGGTTCCCAATTATAGAGCAATGAAAAATCCTATAAAACTGGAGACCTGCATTGTTCCGTGAAAACATCGCCAAATAAGCTCCCCACAATTCCATCCTCATCATCTTCAAGGCAATACCCAAAAAATGAGCATGGCAAACCGCGTTTACTGAAGAACTCTAACCTCGACCTGATTATTCTGAAGGAATGCTCTATTCTTCCTTATTGAGGCGCTCATTGCCTCAATCTGAGAGGCGAACCGCACAGAAGCCATCTTAATGGAGTCTCTAGCTGTTGACCTGCATGAGAGCATAATTTTGAAGTAATCAGATATGGTAGCAAAAAAGAAATGAGAAATTTTGCAAACTATTTTCAAACAATAAGCTAAAAAAGAATATGAACCTCATAAACATCTGGAACGAAGAGGAATCATAATTACAGCCATCTAGAAAGCGGTGTACATCATCTGTGGATGAATTTAGTGGTAATCCTTCTAATAAAACCTGGAGAGAAATGTGAATAAACGTCACGAGTTACTGGATGAGCACATTCATACACATAAAAACTCCATACTGTTGACATGCACAAATGAAAGATACACGGGGTTCTGAGTTGGAATTGCATACAAGAGGATAATCATCCTTGATGGTTCAGATTGAATTAGGAAAACGGAAAGTTTCAAACCACAGATTTAGACATCCATGCACTTACATATTTTCCATCATATGGTTTATTCGTATCCCACTCTGACGCATCAGCCTGCAACCCCAAAGATCAATGTTAGTAGAATAGAAAGATATAAATAACAGTTTGTCTACTAAATCCAGTTTCGTAACCTTTTCCATTCTGACCACTCGCCCCCTTCTAGTAAGTGCCCGAATACCAGCAGCATATTCAGTTAAGGATGGAAATTGCACCAGCCTGCATTAACCAGCATAAAGTCCATGCACTTATGTGTGAATGATGAGAAACACACTTTTTACAGTTCCCATGGTTCTAGTTCAACTCTAAGTTTTATGACTTTGATTCTAAACCAAAAATTGTCAAAGAATTACAAATACGTAAAAATTAAAATGTTGGACGACGATAAAAAAAGCAAACCCCTTAGCTACTTGGACTAAAAACACGAAAATTGAAAATTGTATTTATATTGATTTATCATAAAGATTTTACATATCCTAGCTTAGCTCAACCCAAACTATTGTAAGAAGAAAATAACTCATTGGGCTTGTTCTTTCTAGTTCTGGTATCAGCTTATGGAGATGTTTTTAGAAAGAAAGGTAGTAGAAATCAGGGGCTTGCATAGAAACGTGGACATTTGATGCGGCAATGAAGGACCTAAATTAATCAAGAAATTCTGAGTTCTGACAAAACAACAAAAAGCATTACCTGAAAATTAAACAAAATTAAAAAAAAATCCAGGGAGTTAGAGAAGTACATTGATATTGGAAGGTATATCTTATTATAGATAACCTTAACATTATCTGGAGTCACTTTAGAACCTTCAAGCATATTGATAATATCGGTCTTCAATGTATGTTTGTTAATGTTATACACTTTTCCGTACACAAACCCTGGCAAACCAATTGGACATCAAGGATCAAGTTAGTAATATCAAACTTCATATCATCGACAAAATTAAGCAAATTCTACATAACAAACACCCCCACCCGGCCACCCCCAGAAAAAAGGAAAGCTTGATGATTTCATCGCATGTCTATCATTATGTCTCCAAAAAGCTCTAATCTTACCTCCCATTTTTATCCGAATGAGGCTTCCTCCAGATCAACCAAGACACAATAAAAAAAGGCAGATAAAATTTGAACAGAGATAGCTTATGAATAACATTATGGGTGTGTTTGGGGCGGGATGGAGGGGATGAGAGAAATGGAGAATATTTTTTTGGGAAGCGGGCCTGAATGTTTGGGGCGGGATGGCGGGTATGCGAGAGATGGAGGTGGAGGGGATGGCGGGGGTGGAGAAACACCCATTTTTCCCACCATGGATTTGGAGCTCCAGGCGGAAGCCGGAGCTCCGTCTCCGGAGGATTCATGGACAGGGTTAGGGTTTTCGGAATCAGGGTTTTCCAAGTTGTCGGCGGGGTCGTTGGGAGGAGATTTCGAGGAATCGGAGAGGTCTGGATCTTCTGAGAAGATTGAATTGAAGAAATTCATGGCTGATGATTAGATCGGGATTGGGTTGTCGGGGGTGTGGATGTTGTGGTCCGGCCTTGGTTGTATGAGGGGTAAATTGAGGGGCTTTTTTGTTCTTTTTAGTTGAAAATGAGGGGCATTTACGACAATTATCTCAAGAGCCTTACACAACCCATCCCCACTCAACCAAACACGCAAGGGATTATTTCCTCTCCATCCCAAAAAGTATCTACGCCCCTAAAAAAATTCTACTCGCAAACACGCCCTATATGATCATAAAATCTAAGAAGATAATCATAATTATTTTTTGCTAAACCCCCCATGGAGCTTTCATTAATAGAAGAGGTTCCAAAAGATTCAAACTATTCCGACTAGCACTAACCATGTTTTGCATCCTTTAATCCCTTTCTTAGAATATTAACATTAACAGCATGGCATGACGGCTCATCCATCTCAGTTACAAATCACATTTCACATTCCAATCTCCAAGAGCCCAAGTTTGCATATTTCAGGGGTCGTTTGGTATTGATATCTAGATATCGGATATCCGATATCCGATAACGGATATCTAGTGTTTGGTATGGCTAGATATCGATATCACTTAAACTGATATCGATATCTAGTGTTTGGTATGGCTAGATATCGATATCACTTAAACTAATATCGACATCTAGTGTTTGTATCCATAATCAAGTGATATCTGATATCTGTGTTTGGTAATAGCCAGATATCTGTGTTTGGTAATAGCCAGATATCGATATCAGTTGATATCTAGATATCAAATTTGGCCTATTTTGATATACTCATTTTTGGGAGGTATCACTTGATATCGATATCGATATCGCCCGATATTGATATCTTGATATCGATACCGATACCGATAGTGAAACACAACATTATATCACCACTTAAGACGAACTGTTGAAAAGTTTTATCTGCCAAATCAAGAAACAATGCAAGCACAGGTATTTCAGTAGAAAACTATAGTAACAAATTGAGTACTTTTATACAGAAATCGACCCAGATAAAAGACCGATTGAACCCATTTGAGTACAAAATGGGAAAGCAATACATCGAATTGAACTAGACGAAAAATGCAAAGGGGGGTTCCGCAGCCCCTAAACCCTAACAGCAAAAACCCTAGTAAAACAAAGCGTAATTGCAGAGTATGAAGACGAATCAGGGCAAGGAAAACACTATCAAATAACAAAAAGCTAAAATTGGGGATAAGTACCTGAGGATTGGAGCAATGAGTCAAAGGGGGTTGATTGTTCCAGAGGTGGTTCCTCAGGTCCAGCGGTAGAGAGATTTCGAAGAATGAAGGGTTGGGAAATTCGAACGCCATGGATATGGGGGGTAGATCGGAGAAGCCGGTTGCACCTCTGAGCTGCTCTGAGGAGGCTCGTCATTTGGAGTTTACAGAAGCAGAGCAATGAGAGTCGAGAGCTGCGCTGTTTGAGAGAACGAGCGGAGGGTTTAGTACCGAAGATGAAATGGTTCTGCTTTGATGCCGGTCACGCAAATACCCGAACCGACTCTTTTTTTTTTCTCTTGAACCGGACCAAGAATTTATTTTTATTTTTTGCATAAGGGTTATATTGGCAAGATTTCAAAACGATTATTGACAAATAATTTTAACTAAATTACACATAACTCAAGTGTTTGCCATCATCAAATTTCAAAAAAAAAAAAAGTGTTGCCATCATCAAAAATAATTATAGATCTGCTAAAGTGAAAATGAAGAGGAAGAAATTGGAAATTGGACCGGTCTTCTCTAATTAACCCATTGTCCTCCCGCTAGCCCAAATTAGTTAAATGGTTTCGTGAGTTATGTCTTGTGCTCCCAATATGGAGGCCCTTGGGTATTTGTCTATTGAATCCTTGGGTCCAGATATTGCAACAATTGACCCAACGATCTGGGTCCCAAACCCCACCTTCACGGTTATTGGTTAGTCATTTGCTTCCTTCAACCATCTATTTTATTTTTATTGTTTCTTTTTGTATATGTTTATGCATTGAGGACAATGCAACTGTAAAGGCTCGGATTTTTAAATCCTAATTTTTTTTCAAAAAAAAAAAATCAAAATGAATTTAAAAGCGGAATTTAACGAAAAAATTCTCTAACTCAAATTTTAGACCTCTTAAAGCGGATTCCAACCTAAAATAAAATCTTTGGAAATTAACCTGACATAGCGACACCTTCCTTAGATTTTTAAAAATTTATTTTGAACGAGTCGGGGTACGATCGAAAGAGCGGGTTTTGGGATTTATCTTCCGGGTATTTTGACTTGGGTTTTGGGCATTTCTTTTGGAGTATTCCTTTTTTTTTTTTTTAACCATCAGTGTTGTTTCCCTCTTCCCATTGCAATTTAGAAGGCAGCTTGTTAACCCCTAAATTGATGAAAGCACTCACTTTCTCTTTCCCTTCCTCACATTGTTGACCCTCCATTTTTAGCATGATGGCAAACAATCCTTAGCCCTTGATTTCCTGCAGATCCCACGCTTCCCCATCTTCCTATTTGATTATCAATCCCTCCCTATGTTCGGTTGCAGCAACAAAAAGAAAGAAAAGAGCTTTAGCCCTCACAAATTACAATCTCACTCTCCTCACCATCTCTTCACTCTCCTTTCCCTTTCAAGGGGATAGCTCCTTTTCTGTTCCGAGCACCGCCGGCCACCACTACATGCACCCTTCCTTGTTCTTCCCTTGGTCGTGACTCATGAGCCACCATCGCCAACCACCTTCTCCTCCTCCCCCCGAGCAACGCCATCACTCAACCTCTTCACCATCTCCACCCCAGCAACGCACCAGCGGCCCCGACACCTCCCAAAGCCGCCAGCAGCCATGGGAGCTCCTCTGTTTCCGGCATAAACGCCATCCGAGCTCCTGGCGACCACCGACGAGCCTCCGCTTCGTTCATGAACGCCCGGGCCGAGGATCGCATCGCCAAGCCTCCGGCAAAGCCCATCAGAACTTCGACGAGCCGCTAGGACCACCGTGGCCGCCGACGCCAGCCCCCGAGCTCCTCGTCTTCCCTGTTTTCCGATTTCGAGCGGTAATGCCTCTTCTTCGCCCCCTTTCATTCTCAACTGCATAAAAGTCGTGCCTTTAACCCTCAGACACCCTCCCTAGGCAATCTCCGGCAAAGAATCGGCTCCGACAAGGCCGGACGAGCGCCAATCGAGCCCTCGGCGAGTTCTCCGGCGAATTTTCGAAACCCCCTCGGTGAGCCTATATCTTCTCTCTTCTTCTTCTCTCCCTTTCCGTGTGTATGTGTGTGCTTCGTGGTCGGATCCTGGGTGGCCGGAGCCCATCTCCGCCGCCGTCGGCGAGCCTCCCCGCTCCTCCTTTTCTTCTTCTTCCGCCGAACCCATGCCCTCTTTCTCTCTGTTTTCTTTCGTTCCTAAAAGAGGAAGAAGATGGGATGCGGGCCCCAGTTCCACATCGGCGGCCATGTCAGCGTGGGCCCAACTTCCTTTTCTTCTTCCGGGGCCGGATTAGCAGATGGGAGGAATGGTTGGGGTATTTGGGCCTAATTTTTTGGGCCAGATTATTTTAGTTTTGAAGGAGGATAAATCATGGGCCTAATTTTCTTAACATCAAATCTGCTTTGGGTTTTACCAAATAAGATATTCGGTTTTGGGTTTAAGGAAATAAGAGGGGGGGGGTTGTAATTTTTATTAAATAAGGGGTGACTTTTTATAAAGTAAAAATGGTTGGGATTTTAAAAAAATTGGAAATATTTTATGAAAGTGTTTAAAAGAAAATGATATTCAAAATATTAAATATTATTATTTGAGTTTTAAAATATAAAATACTATTATTAAGATTTAATGATATAATATTACGACGATTAAAAGAAATTACTTATATTGTGAGACTTGGATTTTAGAAAAAGGAATTTGACGAACATTTTCCAAAGACAGAATTTCTAACTAGTTAACTCGGTTTTCGAAACGGTTTTCGGGACTAACTCGGAAATTATGTGCTCGATGACTAACTAGCATGATTGATGTGAATGATTGTCTAATATCATGATTTGTGTGGACTAATGGCATGATTGATTGACTAATGGCATGATGAAGTGTTAGACTTATGTATAGTTCACTTATGCTCTTAATATGTGATGATATGATGAACTCGAGTTATGTGATATGTTGATATACGATTATGAATATGATGAATGTGATGATCTAGAGATATATGAATATATGAATTCTATGAACATATGAATGTGGCTGAATGGAAAGATGAGAATTATGTGGACTTACGGAATGGGGCAATGAGATTAATGGTTGAACCCGATGGAGTGACGAGTACGATACGGTTGTTATTCTTGTTGAATGATGTATGCTTTGAGTGCTGGAATGATTAGACGTAGACTTATATATGTGTTCTGATATGTATTTAGGTGATACTTGTGACTATGATTTATGTGTGATAGACCCTTTATTCTGTTGTTCTGCAAAGCCAGGTAAGTCTCTTCGGAGCTTACTCATATTGAAATAGAGCTATTCCCTGCTTTAGGTGCATGATATACTAGGTGCTTGCATTCATGATCAGCATGCCATGTAGTACCATGCTAGGTTGCATCGACCGTTGAGCATTCTATTTCTTCATGTGTATGTAAACAGAACGGCCGTTATCTGTGAAGTAACTAGAGTCATTGCTAGGGTTATAGGACGACCTAGTCTCATCGGGTCCCGTCCTGAGTCAATCGAGTCATGAACTTCCTTATATTATGAGATGCCTGCGGGCTTTATTGTGGAGCGGGTTAGGCATGCGTGCCGCCCGATTATAATGGAATGCATTCACGAGCTGGCCAGTCTCCGCTCTATCGGAAGGGGGTGGAGGTAGGAGAGGGATATACCACTTGGTATTCTGTGCTAAGGCCTTATTATTATTATTATGCACTTGATCTTAGGAGCATGTTAGTGTGTTAATATCCCGCCATGCATCTAGAAGCATCTTTATTATGTATAGCGTATATGTGTGCTTAGGGTTGGGATGCAGAGCTAAAGTGGGCATCGATCTGATCCCGCCCCCTATCAATTTTTTTAGGTATCCGTTATGTTTACTAGTATTGTTGCTGATTTGAGTCCATGACCACTGGGTCTAACATGGCGGAAAGAGAGAGTTGAGATTCCAACTTCACCAATTTAATTACGGCTCGAATTTGAATGGTCGATCATATTTTGACCCAGCTCTGCCGTGGCACCCCCTTGTATTATGCTTTACTTCCGTTATTTGTGTGACCATTGGTTTTCCACGTTTAGACCTACGACATGTACATGGGACTTCCCTGGGGATTCCAGCGATCCCTTCGAACTTGGGTATGAAATCCCACTTTGAAAACGTTAGTTTAGAATTTCAAACCTTCAACCTGTACTCGGGGCGCAAGATCCTAACGAGGGGTTTCATCCCTCGAAATGTAACCCGGGAATCATAATCCCGGGTCGTTACAAAGTTGGTATCAGAGCCAGGTTTTGCAAACCGAGTATGATAGGTTGAAGTGGTTTTGAAAATGGCCCAAGGTTTTCAAATGGCTTTTCAAAATGTTTTAGAAAAGGCAAAATGAATTTAATGTGGCTAACTCAAATGGACTAAATATGAACTTGGCTTAATAAATCCGATAATCAACAAAGGGAAACGTTGGGGTAGTAAAGGCGCTAGGCCATCCCTATTGGATGTAGTTGGGAACGGGTAGGCGAAATGCTAGCTTTCTTTTGCAGACGGGGTTGAAGACTCCAAGGAACCCGAAGGCTGGAGTGATATGGGTTAGGAGGTCGTGAGGTAACTACCCCTCCGGCCAGCCGTCCTCTGAAGGACGGCATAGATCATTTCTGTAATTGTATGCATTATATCCAACTGGGCCCGAGGGCGATTCTCCTTGAAGAGGATCATATTAATCCCGTTGATTGCTTCCATGCTGAGTGCTATTGTGTTTAGGATAGAGAACTAATCAGTATGCCTTGACTTGAATCATGTATCGAATAACTGTGCAAACGGGATAGCAGGAGAATACCTCATCCTTATGTCATTGGAATTCCTGTCTTGTCGGAATAGCTTTTCCATAATTCAAACCCGTAATGATTTTGACTCCATCAACTGTCCCACTAAAACATTTAGGCATGTTAGCAAGGGTCGAAGAGCATCCGCTCTCCCCGTGTCAAGTCGTGTTTGGTACCCCACCATCTATGCTTCTACCGAGTCTTTTACCGGAGGTTGGTGTCTTCCACGGGAAATTTGGGTTGGTTAATTAATTACCTTCGAAAATCATGTCGGATGTGAGGGTTACTTGAGTATGTTAATGGGAGTGATGACTGAAGTAGTTTCGAGTTAGGAGTAAGTTGTCTCATGGAGTCACCCATTTGATCCTCGTAATGGTTAGTCATGTCTTCTTTCCACAAAAGTCTAAACACGAGTTCTACCCTCACCTCTCGGGAACATTGTGAATGTCCTTGTGTCATACCAAGCGAGTCATACTAGCGTCCTACGGGGAACGGGATGATGAGACGGTGATTTCCCTTGGAGAATTCTGTTAGGTTATGATAGGATCTCACCTTGTGATTGCATGACATGATGTGTTAGTATATTCCAGCATGACTTGCCATATATTTTGCATGATTACACTTACGAATGAATATTTATACCAAATGTACGAATCCCCATGATAGTTACTCTCCATTGAATTAGGTCCATGATAGTGTGGTCAACCCTCTTGTATGAGTATCATGTGAAATAATTTCTAGCATGTTAAGTTGATCAAATTGAACCTCATTGACTATGTACTTTCTTAATGAGTGTTGGTAGTATCATGTAGGATATACATCTCCTAATTATGAACCATCATGCAATTATGTGCTATACTTGTCATACTACACGTACATAGTTGTATTGGATGTGATAGTTGCTATACCCAAATGACTTAACAATATCCACTGGCACGATTATTAGAGTGCATCTTAACATGCTTACCTAGAACTCACATTGTTTTGACATGCTTATGTGTACACAAAGTGAGTAATGAATCATACTTGTGATATCTTATAATGCTTGCTATGTCATATATAACGTATGTTGCACATGTCTATTGTCGGTTCGTGCATTCATGATCTTCATATGTCAAGAATGATTAGTGGATGAGATGATAAGTTTTAGCCTGTTCCGCGTGCATGTAAAGTTGATTATGTGAACATGTTATGGATGCATAGGACGCTATTCCTTTTAATAGGTACATGCTAGTGGGGAATGATATGATTGAGATATTTCGTGATTGCCATGGATTTGCTTGCCGCACCTATAACCTCATAGAATACCCTAAGGGCATTGTTGTAACTCTCGGGTCCGCGTCTTGCCTTGAGTCTCGTCATCTCTAGTTCTGGTATGTGTCTGAATCCTTAAGGAAGTCGTGTTGTCCTCCCTTTCCCTCCCCTATCTCCGTGTCTTCTAACCCCTCGCAATCCCCCTTGATGCACATCAACATAGAAGAGAGAACGAACGATCGAATGGCATCAGAGTGGTGCAACAGAAGCGTGGTGGGCCCATGACCCATGGACCCTAGGATCGACGTCACCAAAGGACAGACACCTTTCGAAGATGGTGGTTGCGGACATAATCCTCCTAGATAACTCAAGGAATGATGTTCTTTATCCGAATTGCGACCTCTCCTATGCGAGTTGGAATTGGTGCTGTGCGATAGGCTTGGAACTGACTAAATGGATGTGTGATGACGAATGTGTTGGAGTGGTAGTGAATGATTGCCTAACTAACTTGTGTTTGTGATGACGTGCCTTTATGCTTGACTGTCCTAACTTGCTCGTAAATAGGATAGGGGATATATATGTGGTGGTGTATTCTTCTTGGGAATGAGTCGAGTGTTTTCTTGGTGGGATGGGTCGGAAAGTGGCAGGTAGATTGGAGCTTTCGAGTTGGGTCATTGGTTGTGTGAGATGAGGTGTAGGCAGAATGCATCAGCTTGAGAAGAGCCGAGTGAGTTAGGACTTGTCGGGGATAGCGGTCAGTGAGTATATTTGAGCTTCCAGGTAGGTCTTAGGTGAAGAGTGGAGTTAGCATGGCGAGATTTCGAGGAAGAGGTCCTAGCTATAAGTGTCGTTAGGTAGTGGGTGCAAGTATAGGAGGATTAGTGTAGTTCTAGAGGTGGATGAGTGAGCTAGGAATGGATCGGATGGATTCTCGAGGGGATGTGTTGATAGGCGGGTGAGTGTGCCAGAAGAGTGTCTCGATAGCCTAGGAGCGAATCGTGGGCGGCGTCAAGGATGATCGGTTAAGGAAGGTCCAATGAATCATAGAATTCGGGACTATGATGTATGTGCCGTGATTGAGAGCGATCTTGATAAAGGATGAGGTTGAGGAATTGCTAAGGATGAGTAGTATAAGGTTGCTTGATAAATCATTGATCTTGGGGATTTGATTGTTCATATCAGGACTGTATGTGAGATGAGTATTTGGGGTTGTTTAGGTAGGATTGGCAATGCTTGGTGATCGAAGTTGTGAGTGAAGGATTTTAGCATAGGGAAAGAATCGAGATTGAGGTCTGGAAATCGTTTGGCTATTGAGGTATTTGAGGAGGTGAGATGAATCTTCGAGGAAAGGATGGTGGCTAGGCAAGAGTGTCGTTGAGATTTCTAGTAAGACTATGTGCTTAAGGTTGAGATAGGGAGATTCTGAGCATGGCTTTGGGAACTAGGCAAGGCTGAAGGTATTGGGAACACTGGAGGATGAAGGATTTTATAGGGTTGGAGAAGATGTGGTATTTGGGAAACTCGAGTGATGGCGATTTAGGGATTCCGCGGAAATGATGATCGGTAAAAGAGGGCGTTGGATGGTAAGGTGTCATGGTTAAGAAGTAGGACCTTAAGGCAATTTAGGGATATGACAAGATGAGGAACTAGAGTAGGGCGACTTGAGGATTTCGAATGAATAAGGTTTAATAAGATTTGGAATGAGGAAATTTGGGAATATGCTGAGACGATGATCTAGAATAGGCCGGCTAAGGAGTCATGGATGTTTAGGTTTCGTGATATTCGGAATGGGACACGCAGGTAGAATCTATGATCGGTCATTGAGGATAGATGCGGGTGATGAGGAACTCGGTGATTTGTGGTTGAGAGTTAGCACTAGATGGTTTTCTACGTTAGAGCTGTCGAGAGTGGCTTAGGAAGTGAACCCTTATTGGAATGTTGAGGAGATAGGGATGAGGATGTCGTGCGTGAGATGGTCAATATGAGTTGGGTTCTGATAGGTGGATGATTAGTTAGAGTGATTAGTGGTGCGGGAGGTATGGTCAGGTTAGCAAGGTGATTTGAGATGTCTCTTTGGGGAATTATGGTCAGACGGAGTCTTGAGAGCCTAGGAAAAGTCAGCGAGATTGTTGAGAAGGATGTAGATTGATCCTTAGATGGCTCGATGGCATATGAGTGGTGATACCTAGTAACTTGGTTTAGGATGTAGGCCTTGAATTGCAGATAAAATGAGATTTGAGAGTTCGTATATGAGTGGGATGTTATAGTGTTCAGAACTAGTATCAGATTGAGTGGTAAAACCTATGTAAGGATTATCTTGATAAGAGAGATAAGGAGTAATAGTCGTGTCTCGTTATGATGGGTAGTTGTAAGCGGATTCTCTTGAGGATGTGATTTGGTGAATGCTTTATTTGGAGCGGCGTGTTGTGCGAGTTCTATGCTTTAGACGATGATGATTCCTTGATGTATTGCCTTAGGCGATAGTGAGCTCTTAGTACTAACAATAGTTATCCCCTGAACTTGATGAAATGCTAGTGAACGTGAGTAGTTGGTTGCCTCTAATGTGATGATGCTTGGTAGTTAGCGTAAGTATGATGTGCTTATATGATTGATGTGATGCGCAAGTTCTGCGACATGAGATGATGAATCCTACTATGTACGATTGTTATGTTATATGATACCTTGAATTGGAATTGCTAGGATGCTACAACCGAATTGATGAAATTTGACTCCAACTTGGAATCTAGGAAGGAAATAGGGGATTAGCCCTTAGAGGTGGATGACTCCACCTTATGAGATTTGAAACTTGCTTGACTGATGTCAGGTTTAAGGGATTTTGTATGGTGTTCCAAAAGGACTAACTTGGATTTAAAAAAAAAAAATTGAACACGATCGAGAACTTTAATGATTATGAGACTAATCCTTCTCAAACTAAGGAACCCCTTTTGAAAATTTGACCGAGCTTGCATTAGGACGCTCCACGAAGTGGATACATGCATTTTATACGAGCTCTTATAGACTGCTTGCTAAGACCTAGTGGAGATGTTGTAATGCTTTTTGAGTATGATATAACTGAGAAGTCGGGGTAAGGGTGTGGTAAGGCCCCATATCACATTCTCGCTACGAACTATCGGGGATATTATGATCATGACGACGATACTGTGAGAACCTCATAGGGGCACTTATGAGGCACTTATGGGATTGATGGCGTGATCCTTGGACTCACCTATTTCAAACTTCATCCCCTACTTTAGAATGATTTTAGTCTCGGGACGAGACTTGTTTTTAGAGGTGGATGATGTAAAGGCTCGGATTTTTAAATCCTATTTTTTTTTCAAAAAAAAAAATCAAAATGAATTTAAAAGCGGAATTTAACGAAAAAATTCTCTAACTCAAATTTTAGACCTCTTAAAGCGGATTCCAACCTAAAATAAAATTTTTTGAAACCAACCTGACATAGCGACACCTTCCCTAGATTTTTAAAAATTTATTTTGAACGAGTCGGGGTACAATCGAAAGAGCGGGTTTTGGGATTTATCTTCCGGGTATTTTGACTTGGGTTTTGGGCATTTCTTTTGGAGTATTCCTTTTTTTTTTACCATCAGTGTTGTTTCCCTCTTCCCATTGCAATTTAGAAGGCAGCTTGTTAACCCCTAAATTGATGAAAGCACTCACTTTCTCTTTCCCTTCCTCACATTGTTGACCCTCCATTTTTAGCATGATGCCAAACAATCCTTAGCCCTTGATTTCCTGCAGATCCCACGCTTCCCCATCTCCCTATTTGATTACCAATCCCTCCCTATGTTTGGTTGCAGCAACAAAAAGAAAGAAAAGAGCTTTAGCCCAAACAAATTACAATCTCACTCTCCTCACCATCTCTTCACTCTCCTTTCCCTTTCAAGGGGCTCCAGCTCCTTTTCTGTTCCGAGCACCGCCGGCCACCACTACACGCACCCTTCCTTGTTCTTCCCCTGGTCGTGACTCGTGAGCCACCATCGCCAACCACCTTCTCCTCCTCCCCCCTGAGCAACGCCATCACTCAACCTCTTCACCATCTCCACCCCAGCAACGCACCAGCGGCCTCGACACCTCCCAAAGCCGCCAGCAGCCGTGGGAGCTCCTCTGTTTCCGGCTTAAACGCCATCCGAGCTCCTGGCGACCACCGACGAGCCTCCGCTTTGTTCGAGAACGCCCGGGCCGAGGATCGCATCGCCAAGCCTCCGACAAAGCCCATCAGAACTTCGACGAGCCGCTAGGACCACCGTGGCCGCCGACGCCAGCCCCCGAGCTCCTCGTCTTCCCTGTTTTCCGATTTCGAGCGGTAATGCCTCTTCTTCGCCCCCTTTCATTCTCAATTGCATAAAAGTCGTGCCTTTAACCCTCAGACAACCTCCCTAGGCAATCTCCGGCAAAGAATCGGCTCCGACAAGGCCGGACGAGCGCCAATCGAGCCCTCGGCGAGTTCTCCGGCGAAGTTTCGAAACCCCCTCGGTGAGCCTATATCTTCTCTCTTCTCCTTCTCTCCCTTTCCGTGTGTATGTGTGTGCTTCGTGGTCGGATCCCGGGTGGCCGGAGCCCATCTCCGCCGCCGCCGACGAGCCTCCCCGCTCCTCCTTTTCTTCTTCTTCCGCCGAACCCATGCCCTCTTTCTCTATGTTTTCTTTCGTTCCCAAAAGAGGAAGAAGATGGGATGCGGGCCCCAGTTCCACATCGGCGGCCACGTCAGCGTGGGCCCAACTTCCTTTTCTTCTTTTGGGGCCGGATTAGCAGATGGGAGGAATGGTTGGGGTCTTTAGCCTATTTTATTTGTAACTCCACAAAATTGCATTTTCCTAGCCTATGATAAGCCTTACCCTTTTTCCGGAGAAATTAAGATTTTGAGTGGGTTATGAAGTTATATTTTGGAGTTTGAGGATGAAAGAAGCTAAAATGTGAGTTTTATGGTTTTGAGAAGATCTAATGCTATGTGCTTATAGTTTCCCTCATTTTAATGCATTTTATCCTATATGTATTTCGGCTCAATTAAAAAAAACAATTCAAAAAAAGAAAAAAGGAAAAAAAAAAGAAGGAAAAAAGAAGAATAAGAGTCAAGTTTATTTATTTTTGCATAATGAGAACGAATTGGATTTATGCGGGTTTAAAGAAAGAATGGTTGAGTGTTGTAGATGCATATGTATGCATGATGATGAGATGATTATGAGATTGATGATTTGAGAGTTTATGAGTTTATTGATATATTTTGAGAGTTGAGAGTTATGGAGGATTTGGGGCTTTATTGTCATATTTTAGAGATGTTGTGTTTATGAGAGCTTGATGTATTATTGAGTTAGTTTGTGTTATGTTGGGAGTTTTTGGATCTTATATATTTTCCCGAAATTAATAGCATCACATGACCAAATACAATTCCTTACCCTTATGTTTCTTACCAAGCCCCATTACAACCCCGCCGAATAGAATCTTCTATGAAGGTTTCCATTGAGCAAAAGTCCTCATGATGTTCTTATTTTTGCCTTGATGTATCCGGTGGAGATTTTGTGATATAAATGTCAATATTTGATTTGATGCTTGTATATGGAATTGAGGTGAGTGTATGCTTAAAGCCTAAACACATGAGAGTGAGAGATATACACATTATCCTTGACGAGGTTGGATTTTTTAGCATGCAAGCAACTTGATCCTATATATACATGTTATGATGTTTATATGCCTTGATTATATTTGCACTATTGGTGATGTTGCCTTCCATGAGTAAAATTGTGAAAAGGATCTCCTGTGAGATGCATAGATGATGTCTTTGTTTTATGGTTGCTTGAGGATAAGCAAGAGTTAAGTGTTGGGGGATTTGATAATGCATATTTCATTTGCATTTAGATATATAGGAGTTTTGCATGTATTTTAGTCTAGTTTCATATCTTGCTTGTGAAGTATTCGAGTTCGGAATCTACACCTTTTTAGTGTTTATTCTTCAGAGTTATATTCCGACCTCGGATGGGATCTTGGAAGAGCTTAGGAGACATATTTTGGAGCATATGGAAGCTTAGAGAGAGGCTACGAAGGAGCAAGGAAGCACAACATTGAAGAGAAGAAGAAAGTCGTCACTGCATAGGACGACGCATGCCATGCCTTAGGCGGCGCCCGCCGTGATGCCATGTTTAGCGATTGTGATTTGGATCCGCATATCTTATTTCCTATTATAATATTATTATATTTCTAAGGTTTTACCATGACTCTTTATTAGGTTAATTTCTATTATTCCAGTCATGTGTGACTTAGAGGTTAGACAATGAACGCTTTGAGAGAGAAGAGAGGTTTTTGGCCCATGAGTTGCTAAACTCATAGTCTTGCCTATGATTCGAAGACATGGTTGAATAGATTGTGAGGATTTGATTCTCTTTAGTTATTTATGAGTATATTTATCATCTTGTGTCTATTGATTATATTTGTGTTCCTTTCTATGACTGATCACCATGTTAGGAATTGCATCTTAGCTATGAATCCGTTGTTGATTTATTGATAGAAAACAAAGGGACTGAAGTAGTAATATTTTTTTGTCTTTGTAGTGGATGATTTCGACTGATCTATATTGCTAGATGTCGATTAGGCTGAGTATGGTTTGTGCCTATTTGTCTTCATTGCATTAAATCGATATGCCAATTGGTCTAAGAGCTTTAGTATTTAATGCTATTCTTTAGTGATATTGAATAGATGATTGTATCCCTGCGGATAGTTCAATTTTAGTTAAGTAGACATATGCTTATGAATAATTGATGAATCAATCCTAGGACCATGAATCTCAACCATTGTCAGAGAATTACATGTGAAATATTTCTTCTATCTTTATTATCAATCGCTTTGCAATATCATTAGTTCTCTTTACTTTACTTTGTTATCAATTTGTCACAAGTCGTTGCTTTTGATATAAGAGTCATTGTTAGAAACATTGCATAGCAATCCGCTTCTCTCTGTGGGTCCAACTCCGGACTTCATCGCTATACTAGTAGTTGTTTGGTTTATCAATTCATTGATTTGCTAATCTATTGGTTTTGAGCTTTGAGTTAGGATATTATTATTATTTGGCAAAGGGCAAAAGTGCTAACGATGTTCGTCCCGCACAAGCGTAAAAATGAAAAAAAAATATCCTCTGCGCTCTCCCCCAAATCTCCATCGCCATCTCCGTTTCCTCTGCGCTCCCTCTTCGCCAGTCAAGATGAGCACTTCTCACCCGAAGCCTCCCGTCGCCCGCCCTCTACCTCCGCCGCTGCGGACGCCCACTGCATCGTCTCTGACCCAGAAACATCTAAATTGAGCGCCGACGCCTCTCCATCAAAAGAGGATTTCCAGACCCAAAACCTAGGGTTTTCGCAAGAGGGAAATCGGAGCCCGAGCTTCAATTAGCACTTGGAGGTGATGGCGTCGCCGATACTGTCGATAGCGTTGCCTTCGGAGTCTGGAAGAGTTCTCACCATCCAGTCTCACACTGTTCAGGTATTGAAACACTCTCCTTCGATCTCTATCTGATATGGTCAAATTATAGATAGCGTCTTGTCCGATTTCATTGTTTATGAACATGTCTTGAGCGAATATTTTGTTATAATTTATTGCTAATACGAAAATGGAAGTGAGATTAGAAGCTTAGCTTATCCATTTACAAAAAAATGCTGGTGCGACAGAAAAAAAAAATTACCCGAAAGGGGGCAAAGTTGAGGGGGGCAGAGGGGGCACACACATGGGGCAAGAGGGGCCCATGGGGTTAGCATTTTTGCTAATTAAATTAGGCCTATTTACTTTTAAATTAGGTCCATTAGCAATTTGCTCATACAAATTATAACTTGACCAATTAAGATAATTTTATAGCTTAAGCAAAATTTTACACCCTATGACAATTTTACATGAAAATTTTTGCCAAACATGCACTTTTTTTAGACAAATTAGTGAATTGTCCACGTTTTTGGAGAAATTGGAAAACTGTGCACTATATAACCCTAACCGTAGATCTCTCCCCTCCCTCTCCGCACCTTATTCCTCTCGATAGAACAGATCCCCAAACCTCTCTCCAGTTCTCCAGAATGAGATCTCTCTACCCCTCTCCCGTTCATCTTTCCCGTTTGGCAACCATCGAACAAATTCCGGCAGCCATGGCAGCATCTGTTGCTTCGACGTTGCCGTCAAGACCCGATGTCGGTCGCATCTGTTGCTTCACCATGATCGTCGAGATCCGATGCCACCTTCGATTCTAGATCCGAGATCTCGAAATCGATTCATGTCTCCGGCTTCAGATCTTGAAACCGATCCATGACCGGCGCCGAGGGAGCGGTTGCTCAGATCCGACCATCGAGCGAGGCGGAGTGAGCGAGCGAGGAGCGGCGAGGCGGAGCGGAGCTGGAGGCGGAGTCGGTGCTGGCCAGATTTATGGTGGAGCGAGCAAGCAATTCCAGATCTATGGCGGAGTTGAGCAATTCCATATCTATGGCGGAGCGAGCGAGCGATTCCGGATCAATGGCCAGATCTATGGCGGAGCAAGCGAGCGATTCTAGATCTATGGCGGAGCGAGCGAGCCGGAGCGAGCGGGCGAGGCCGGAGCCGGTGGAGGTCTGTGTTGTGCTCAGATCCGGCAACAGATGAGGGAGAAAGTGAACAGTGCGATCATCGATTTGGTTAATTTAGAGAAATTACAAAATTTGTCCGCTATTTTTATATTGTAAATTTTTTACCACAATATTACATTTGCACAACATAAAATTATATTTGCACACCAAAATGTTATATGAGCACAACATACCGTTATAGTTACACAACGAAAATGTAAAAAAAAAATAGACTTGGGTCATATTTGCACATCTTACGGTTATATTTGCACATCGTACTCTTATATTTGCACGACAAAATGTAAAAAAATAAAAAAAAAAATAAAATCATAAAATAAAAAAACTAGACTTGGGTCATATTTGCACAACTTACGGTTATGTTTGCTCAACATACGTTTATTTTTGCACATGCACAACATACTCTTATTTTTGCACGACAAAAAAAAACTAGACTTGAGTCTTATTTGCTCAACATGCGGTTATTTTTGCACGTGCTCAACATACTCTTATTTTTGCACGACAAGATGTTAACATAAAAAAAGAAAAAGAAAAAAGAGTTAGACTATAGGCAAGATGATAAAATTGCTATGGGCAAGATGTGAACGTTTCACCAATTTGTCCCAAAATGTGGACGTTTCACCAATTATGACAACTTTTTTGGACATTTCACCAATTCCCCCATTTTACATTCAATCAAATCCCCGAAACTTGATATTCGGGTCAACTTGTTAACTTCCACAAATCGGCTTTCCAAACGACACCAAAGGTACCAAAATCTCTAAAACAAGAAATCTAACGTCTAGTTAATATCACAAACCAGAACAAATTGGACAAATATCTTGGTTGTCCAATAATAAATGGTAGAGTAAATAAAACAACATTCGAAGAAACGATCTGCAAGACAAAACCACAACTATCAAAGTGGTAACGCACTATCCCAAGAAGGAAGAGTCACCCTTATCAGAATGAACCTAGCGGCAAAACCAAGTTTTGTCATGCAAAATTTCATGCTTCCAAACTCGATACACAAAGAACTTGATCAGATAAATAGAACGTTTTTCTGGAACAAAGACCTGTCATATAAACCGTTAATCGGATGGGATAAAGTCTGCAAAAGAAAAGAAAATGGTGGAGTAGGAATCCATAAAACAAAAGATATGAACTCAGCTTTACAAATGAAACTGTTATGGAAAATACTTGCGGAGCCAGAAAATCTATGGGTCCGAACCATCTCATATAAGTACTTGAAAGATGAACACATTCTAGAATACGAAAGGAAAGGACAAACATCTTGGCAATGGACAAAACTAATGGAGATAAAAGAGGAATTATGTAAAGGCCTTATATGGCAACTAGGAAATGGAAAAACGATCAACATTTGGACTGATAGATGGTTAGACGATGACACGCTAGAAGATAGATGCCTAATGCCATATAGAATCAACAAAAATGACAACATAGAAAAATACATAAACGAAAACAGAAGATGGAACACTATCGGCCTCAAACACATGTTACCAACACCGATCATCGAGAAGATCGAAACAACATTCATCCCAGAAAACCAAATAGAGGACAAACTATACTAGAGAAAAGACAAGTCTGGCTGGTTCAACACAGCTAGTGCACTCCGATACATCACAGAAAAAAATAGAGTCACACCACCCAAAACGGCATGGATATGGACAATAGACATTGCCCCAAAAGTTAAGAATTTTCTATGGGAATTGTATAATAATGGGATCCCAACAAAGACTAGACTAATCACTAAAGGAGTGGCCCTTCCATCTGCATGCGAACTATGTGACGCGAGCGAAGAATCTCCAACTCCTTTATTCACACAGTGCTACATTAGTAGAAACCTCATACAGAAAATTGACCCCGTGATAGAAAAACGACTAGAAGAATTAGGCAGAAATGAACAAGACATGAAAAGAATTATGTCAACAATTTTTGAAACAATAACTCCAGAACAAAAGAAAAAATTGGCAACTGCTTGGTGTTGTCTTTGGGCATCTAAAAATAAGAAAATCTTCGACAATGTAAACACCACCACGATCCAAAACATGGAAAATATGACAAGACAAACGATCACAAATTGGGAAAAAACTAAACATTTGGATGAACCAAACATTAATGCTTCCACCAAAAGAATAGAAACCAGAAAGAAATGACACCTGAGGTGGAACAAACCACCTGAAGGTACATTCAAAATCAATTTCGACGGTAGTTACAACTACTCTAGTTCTTCTGGTGCAGGTTTCATCATCCGCGACCACGCAGGCTCGCTGATTTTACTCTCAGGTCGCCACTTATGACTGAGGCTATGGGACTTCTTTTGGGCATCCAGAAGGCAAAGGAGTTGGGTCTGTCCAATATTCACATCGAAGGTGACAACCTAACGGTGATCAACGCAATCAAGGGGTGCTAGTTCTGCCCATGGGAAATAGAGATGCTCACGACAGACATTCTCATGCTTCTCCGATCCTTCAACCATGTTGAGCTCTCGCACTGCTTCCGGGAGATTAACAGATGCGCCGACCACATCTCCCGGCTCTTCGAGTTTACTGCCTGCCCAGATGTTCAGATAGATAGACATCTTTGTATTCTCATCCGCAAGGATGCTCTTGGATCCATCACCACGATCCATGGGTATATCCGTATATCCCTAGTTTCACCTTTTTTTTAATAAGGTAAGAATTCGAGATAACAGACAAACCATAAGTTGTTAAATCGATAGACCATTAAACAATAGACGGCCCATCAATACAATATATTGAACAACAAAAGCACAAGAAAGTGAACCAAGAGAACAACTAGTGAATCCAACTATCCAAGGCGCAGGTAGAGAGCCTTTTGTCAATGTCGCAGGTGTGTAACCAAGCTAAACATTACAAATATAGTACCATTGGAAGACATGTATAGCAAGACTCGAACTCATATGAACAATGAAGATGAAACTTTAAAGACATGCCTCTCAGAAAAGTAGCAGTTACGAAATATTTCCTTGACTCCGACTTAGATTGTAACGACTTTAACAAGAAAAGAAAAGGATTGAAAATCTTGAATTTGGTAGAGAGATCATTTGGGGTTCGAACCGGGAACCTTTGGATACTATCCTTAAGTCCTTTTCGATTGAATCATCCCAGAATGATTAAAAAGATTGAAAATCACCAGAAGTACCAAAATGTAACAAACTTTGAACGTAACAGAATGCACAATCGAATTAGATCGAGAAAATAATTAATTTATGAAAAAATGGGTAAAACAAGTCCTCTTTTACACAATTTTATTATGTGATAAAATTTTCACAGTACATATTTCAATTCAGTTAGTTTTTTTTTTTAAAAAAAATCATAGAACCATTGATTTTTAGAAATCAATCAACAATAGTTCTACCTCTAAGACTACGGTTTGGATTTGAGATTGGTAGGACTACTATATATAAATCTGAAATCTGAAATCTCTAAGACTACTATATATAAATCTGAAATCTCTGTTACACATTGTACCGAAAACAGAGTTTCCCAAAATTTCCCTCTCTGTATCGCCGAGAAGTCGTTCAGTCGGGTGCTGTATCGCCGAGAAGTCGTTCAGTCGGCTGCCGTATCGCCGAGAAGTCGTTCAGTCGGGTGCCGTATCGCCGCCCCTTCCCTCACGGTCAGCTCTTCACCGATTTGTATCCTTAATATTCAATTTCTTTGTTTGACGGGATTTTTAGGGTTAGGGTTTAGAGGTGGGATCGATGAAAATTAACCTGTGATTTTTGTGATATGCCTAGCGAAGACACTGACGGTCGCACTGATTGCAGCAACTTCAATTAATTCTCCCAACCATGACCGACAAGCTACAACTCCAACGTCTACAAGAGAAGATAAATCTCGCTTCCCAAACGGTGGAATCTGTTGAAGATCTTCTTAGGAAGATCGCTCTCCTCCAAGAGGAGGCATCCCAGCCCCAGGGCAAGCGACCGCGCTTATCTAATGTTGTTCCCGACCCACCTGGGCAGTTCAAGACGGTAAAAATCCGTCTCTTCCTTGCAAACTTGAATTGGGCAGGAGGACTGTTTTTGGATTGTTATCTCATCATTTCCTTTTTATGGCTCAAGGATATTACGTACACTGATTGGATCTCTCAAGCATGAATGCCTTGTCAGAATGAAATCCTACTTGCTCTAATTTGTTTAGAGTCTTAGATATTGATTTTCCACCGGTCTTCTTTTCCAAAACGAGAAAGCAAGAGTTTAGTGTGCTTAAATCATCTCCAATTTATTATATTTTCAGTTGATTTATGTTTCTGCTGTTAGTCCTGATGAAAATGAGATTTGAGATTGCATAGTTTGGAACTCAGAGGAACAAATAACTATTTTTGCAATATCTTGGTGGGGAGTTTGGACAATGAGGAATAAGATCCTATGCGAGAGCCAAGAGATAGGGAGATTGGAGTGCTGGGAAGGAAAAATCAGACAGCATTTAAAAAACCATCTGCGTTGTTTATATCTATTTCTCTCTATATATTTATATGTATATGTATTAGTTTTCATTTTGATTAATTTCTTGTTATTGCAGGAAGACAGTTCAAGCATGAGCAAAGATGATACCGAGGGGGCAAGGTATCTTGTAGTTTCAGATGGTTGTGCAATTTGTTTCTTGGATCTCAAGAAGGGAGAAAGTGTGCCCACACACTCTGCTTTTGGCGTACCCCTTAGGGCCCTTCCTAAAATCGCTACTCTCAATCTGATTGAGAACGGTCTTCCCGTTGCAGTGGGTTTGTTCAGACTCGGTTCAGAGATATATATGATTGGTGGGCAGTATTTTCCAGCAGAGGCGAACCCTCCTTACAACTTCTTACATGTGGATTCCTTATATTTCGATCTTTTTGGATTCTTCCATGAGAAAGGCTGGCTAAGCGTAGGTGGTATCAAGGGCACATCCTGTGCCATCCGCCGCTTGTCTGTGGTCAAGGATGCTGTCTGTCTATCTGAATGCAAGATTGGGGAGCTGACTAGCCCGAAATTCTGGCCTAAAGTTGAGAGGATTGGTGAACAATTACATGTGTTCGAGTGCGCTCCTCGCTCGCCGTTTGTGCCTGCTCATGATTGGGTCTTTTCCCATGAGGTTCTTAATCTTGAAGCCGATAGTTATTGCTGGAGAAAAATCAAAGAAACTCAGGCCGTGGATCGCTTTATAAATTCTTACTTGGTGGTTGGGAACCGAATTTATGCCATAGCTTCTGGAAAGTGCCTGGTGTTCTGCTCCGAGACAGAGAAATGGGAAGCAGAATCACGTGGGATTGATAGACATCAGATGACTTCCTTGAACGCCCACCGAGCGTGGGATATTCTTAATGGTGGAGAGGCAATCTGTGTTGGAAAATTTGAACTTGAACAAAACACCGGGGACCATCTGTATGTGCTTATTGCAATTGTGGAGTATAAAGAGGAGGAGATGGAAGATTATGAAGGCTATTATAACTATAATGGAGGAGTTGGTGTTGGTACTACTAGACTTACTAGTGGTGTTCCTGATGGTGTGCACGCAGTAGCCTACCTCGTCACCTCTATAGGTCTGGTGGTTTGCAAGCAGATAGTGCATCATTTCTTCAAGGGGCTGTTGGAGCCCCATTGTGTGTGGGCGAGTAAGGTGATGAAAATTGAGGAGAAAGGGGAGACATTTTGCGCCATTGTCAATGTGTGCGCCCATGTCTTGGAGAGTAATGTGTGTATGATGATGGGCTAGGGCTTCTTTTCATAAATACTTTCACCGTGGAGATGCTTCCTAATAAAAGGTGGGGGGGGGGGGGGGGGGGGGGTTCAGAAACTCTTGGGAGAAATATTCAGTGGTAAGCCTGTCAAGAACACGTACGAGTTCGTGCGTCTTGATGTCAAGAACACGTATGTATATGATCCAATGGAGGGCGAGGACAGGGATCCACATGGAGAACCACGTCCACTTATTGCAGATGTACCACGAGATCGTGCTGAGTACAAGAAACGGTTACGATATGTGGTGAAGAGAGCTGGTGATTTGAGCATGTTTAATGGTATCGATGCTTGCTTCGGCTGGATTCCGTCTTAGGTACGGTGTTTCCTGGGATTACCGTAATTTGGTATTATTAAGGACATCGTTGCCAGTGGATTTTATAATATTGCTATCTACTTGATCTTTCCTGTCGGTCTTTTTACATACACCGCAAATCCGCGCTTAATTAGTCGGTAATCTACATCGAATTAGACGTTGCACAATTCCCACGTGAGACTGATATTTGAGCAAACAGATCCATGACAAATTACTCAAATTAATTTGGAATGCAACCTGTTTCGAATGGGTGCAATGAATCATTTCATAGCTTTTAAAAAAAAAACATGACACATAATTTTAATTTTTCACACTGAGAATGACAAAAAATTGACTATCATCTCATATATATATTTTTTAATTAAATCTACGTGGCAAATTGATTAGTTTGCTCTGCGTGCTACGAATTTGCTTTCCACGTCTGCGGAACCCCCTGTGTTGCTCGCATGTCAGCAATACGCCACCCGATCGATTTGCAACCCCCGTCCATGATCTCTTTATTACTAACACCATATTGTATATATTGTAAACCCAATTCCTTCAAATGATCGACAATCTCTTTACGATCGTACCAAATACGAGTGTCGGCGAACCCTGATGTGAAGTCTGGAAACTAGACGGAGAAATACGCGTTCACAATCAATATTTGCAATGTCTAATAAATACGGAACTATATAACATCACCAGCGCTGTTTTCATCGGCATCACCATCACCAGTCAAATTGGCGTTTTTGCTGTCATGAAATTGTACGGAAGGCTGAAATCCGATTTCCGAGTAACTGACGCAGCGACATCTGAACACATAGACAATCTAGACAAATGTATCATCAAGCCCTTTGAGAGATGGATGAATTCATTTGTTAAAAGTTTGATACAAGAGTTTTCGGTTTTATGCCCAGCAGCCTCAATGAACATGGCAAAGAAACCTAAAAAGAGCTAGGTGATCCGTCTGCGTGCGTGTTAGCATCAAGATAGTACACAAACAAGAGATTAACAAAGATGATTACAGTTAACGGGTGGACGAAGAACGAGGATAGATGGGCGAGGGCGAGGGCTTGGGCTTTCTTTGATCTCTATTCCTCAAAGGGGCATCGTGGGCTCCATCCCTCTCCGAGCTCAATCACGTGGGGACATGGAGACCTTTGTGGCAGTAGCGAGCTACGAGCATGCTTTACAACGTCCTTGGGATGGGTGCAGGATGTGCTTGTCAGCATTGGACTATGTATATAGGGTGGATCTCACCTCTATTCCTTGTCACAATTTCATTGAGTATTTCTCCCCTGCCAACTTTGCTCATTGCTCTCGCTGGCGGATCTTGATCCTGTCAAGTTTTGCATTTGCGACAAGAGCATAAAGGATATATACCGATCCAAATGAACAACACAAGATCAGCCTACTGAAAAATGCTATGTTTGTTGAGTACACTCCCCTCAAGTGCCATATTGTATGGGAATGGCAAGGGCCTCTTTGTACTCAGCAGTATCCAAGCCTTGAAGAACCTGGGTAAGCCCATATTGCCTTGCCAGGACTAGGAGCATGATCAATAGCGGAAATAAAACGCCAGCTATTGGAATCCACGTGAGGCCGAAACAAAGAAGCAAATAAGCTGTTTGGAATAAGGTGAAGCCTGCTATAGTTTTGAACGGGACCGTCTCGACAAATGTTGTGTGCTGCTGCTCCAACACCCTATGACTGAAAATCATCAGAAGGACAATAACCCAATACTTCAAATCAGAAATAAGAAAATCTTGATAACCGCAACTATTTACTTGTATTGTCGACTAGGAGCAGTAAAGAGCAATGAGATTCCCACCCAGCATTGATTTCCCAGCAAGCTTTCGATAGCCATGAGAGCGAAATACCCCCAAAGAGCCCGGAGAAGACTGTTGAGCCGTTGCTAGCTCCTTGACTTCAACGTGTAAAAGCTCGTCGATATCCTTCTCGACATCAAAGACAGTTTCATCAACCAGTGCATCAACGTAGCCACTACTAGCAGCCTTCTCTATTTGTTGACTCTTTTGGCCCCTGTTTAGATTTGAAGTTTGAGAATAGGTGCCCAGGTAAAACAGGTTCGAGGAAGATAAAATTGCAGTCGGCTATTTTACCTGTACAGACAGCGGCATCTGGTAGACAAGTGGAGTTTGCACATGAGTGTATGCCTCTTTCATGCTCCTGCACAACTGGCCCAAGCTCACATTCTTTCTTATACTATTCCGTGTTGTCGCTACAAGCTTGTTCCTCATAAGCTTTTTTCAAAGAGACACATGGTTCGTTATATGGCAAAAAATCACACATTTTCAGAAGTGAATGTCAGTCATTGATCCAAAGTGACAAGGCACTAAACAGATTATAACCAGTAAATGCCTACCGAGAAGCTTAAGAGGAGGAGATCATAGTGGTACGAAGCTGGCTTTCTGAGGTTGAACTCGTTTTGTTGAGTGAGTTTAGACGCAACACTATGGTCAAAGTAGTAGAGGACTGCGATCACTGTACCAGGGATAAACGCTCCGACGATGTACAGTGGAACTGGAGGCACATTCATCATTTCCTGAAGGGAAACATGGTTTCAAACTCAATATAACCAGCGCCAAATTACAAGGCGTAGACGAGTGGAGCAATCATATAAGCATGCTTTGCTAACTGTCTAATTTGAGAAGGCACCAGGAGACCCTGGATTTGGACTGAAGAGTCGTCTGGGAATTCCTTTCGGGACATCATGATCTGGAGCATAAGATAATCCAATCCATACCAGAACCATCAGTGGAACACCATAGTCCGTAATCAAACTCCTTAACCATCCTGATAATTTTCAGCAGGTAGGCTTGGCTTTCTATTGGTAGCATACAAGGAAAATTCACAACCTGTATAGTCCAAAGTGAATATATACTTCGATGCGTCAACCCTACCTGCACCATAGCGCCAAGATCTAGCTTTAGTACTCCTTAATGCAGTTAGAGGCGTCTTCGATGTTAATCATAGCATCCACAAGCAACCCCCCTTCTTCAGCTGCCTTCCGGAGAATATCGCAGTGCTTTGAAGAAAAAAATGTTAGTGTTGTGCTTCGAACAAATGTGGATATGAGCAAACAAGTGAACTTCAGGAGCAAATTACCTTCGCAGCCCCGGCTATGATGTCAGGAAGCTCTGCAGGTGTGACATCGTTCAATGCCGGTAACGAGTTCGCAACAAGAACAACCTACAAGAACAACAGTCTGAGTCCACTAAAGGTCCAATAGCCACTTCAATTCAGATAATGCCTAAAAAAACACCTTTTCATTTTCCGAAAATCAATTGACAGAACTTCCTTTGAAGAGTTACCTCGGTCCCACGTCGCAGAAGTTCACACGCTAGGGGAAGCATGCCCAAGACAATATCAGCACCTGAGTTGTCCACAAATAGCAACGCCCTTTTATGTGGTGGCGGTGCCTTGCCTCCCGATCCCAGCATTCTCTCCTTAAACTTGTCAAAACTATCGACCTGATGGAGAAAAATTACAAAAACACGATCATCGATTGTGATTATAATCTCTTTCTGTTTCCTTTGAATTTGTAGTGACAAAAAGGTCATCAATTTTAAGGTCAGCTTACTCTCCAAGGTCTATGCATCTTATCCCTGCTCATTCTGTATATCTCGATGATAGTTCCTTTGTGATAGAGATCAACACCAGCTCGGGATCCCCAATCAAAAATGTTTGCAGCCAAAACACCCTCGATCAAGGAAAGCAACCTTGCTTCCTGCAGAAGAAGTGAGTAAAAGAACGCAACGGTGTTACTGACAACAACACTCTTCAATGAAGGACATGAGTTATAAATTAAAATGTAGATGCACCTCGGTCATGCTATCAATCTCCATTAATAGGTCAGATAAAACAGCAAGGGATGCCTCGTTCTCCCTACCAACCACAATATACGGATCGTTAAAGTATTTTGTGGAAAACAGATTTTGCAAATATGTTAAAGTATTTTGCCGAGATGATACCTTTGCTTTATGCTTCTATACGCATCGTTAAACTGGAACTCCCTCAGGCATTCTTCCCTTAGTTCAAGAAGATTGGCCAATCCCAATTTCCCGTAGGCAGCAGGCTCCTCCATCAACCTATTTGAAAAGATAAAGCTTATCAAACGTTCATGTCCATAGAATCTAAATCACGGGAAGCACCTTGGGTAAATTTCAGTAACAAATGAACCTTCATATCTTTCTTCATAGACACACAAAGAGAAAGCTAATCACATAAAAGAAACTAAAATAACATTATAATTTGTGAGGGGGGTCTTCTCCTAAGCCTCTTTTTTCTGCATTGTTAGAACTAAGAAGCCATGTGAAATGCTCTTTTTCGAGGGATTCCACTGACCATATGATCTCTAATAGAGATATTGTTTCATGAAGTCAATGTGTACTTGTACGCAGATGAGGGTATGCTATAGTAGAGGATGCCAAACAAGTCTACTATTCAGTTCCTCTAGCCAAAGGGTTCCTGAATGAACGCAATTTAAAAAAAAAAAGAAATTAGGTGCTGATCTTACCGTTGTCCTATGTCCATTTACAAGTCTTCAGGGGCATACACAGTTGTTTTACAACTATTGAGGAATTGGGAATATCAAGGAGAGGGTACAACCGTAGAAGTAACAAGCTTCTAATGTGAGAACATCAATGGGAAAATAGACGTTATTCAATCTTAAATATCTGGTTTACCACTAACAGCTTTCCTAGTAAGAACTAAAAGAGAGTAAAAAGCCTCTTCTAAAGAGCTAAGACAGTGATGATAAGTCTGAAATTTTGCAACTTATCAGTCATCTCCTAAAGCATTCAGCCAGCGGCGCAAGTAGTCAACAGACAGCAAAGCTTGAAATTCTGTCGAAAATCCACGCGTAAGAAGCTGTCATCTCTGAACCACCAATAAATAATTACCTCGCCAAGTGAGCAGAAAATGCACGAGCAAAAGCATCACCTCTCCTTTTAGCATCATCTGTACCTCCTTCACTTGCCACAACCTGCAAAAGCATAAGCAATCAAAAAATTTCTGGGAGAGTATCGCTGAATGATCACTCAAGCCAAGTCAATGGAGCTACAAAGTGTTACTTTCTTCATTACACATAAATGTAAGTCAAGGTGGGGAATCAATACCTCATTATAGGCATTTCCCTCATATATTTAACATTTTAAGTTGTGAGATGTGTTCTCCAATATTCCAAATAGGCAAATACATATATCTCTCACCCTTACCTTTCCTAATTTAATACAGTACCCTGTAAACTCTTAACATACTTCCCGCTAGTTCTATGAAGCAGTAATAGTTTCCACTTTGCAAATCAGATTATTATAGTGTAATGTAAAAGAGAAAAAGGAAAAGAGGAAAGATTCATGTATCCACAAGGTTCTGGAAATGCTCAAACAACGCCAGTTAAAGTATGAAACAGCTGACAGAGTATCAGCATGAATTTCTACCTTGTCAACAAGGTCTGACAAATGCTCGGACAACACCTTGTACCAGTACCTACAACAAGGAAATAATAAAGGATTAATCATAGAAAATCATGTTACCATGTACTCCCTTCGATCGACAATAAATGTCGTTTTAGATGTTCCCCCCTCTTTTAACCCAATCAATAAACAATTTGAGGAATAAGTAGTCAACAAAAACAAGTTTCAATAAAAATCAATAACCTTATGTTAATTATTTGCCTGAAAAACCTAAAACAGAACTTAAAGAAATTTGATCAAATTTTACAACTTAAAACGACACTTAAAGTTTGATCGGAGGGAGCATCAACTATCAACAAAGGCATGCCACATGTGATGCTGGAATATTTTGTCTCTTCTAAAAAGAAAACATAAGACTTACTCTAGCTCACCGTGATCGGAAAGATCATTAGTCTTAGGTTCATACCTGCATGTATGACACGAATGTTGTGAAAGATATTAGTAAAAGAATCATTAGTATAAAAAAACGGGTTGTCAACACGAAAGCAGTCGATCACCCAATTCAATTTATTGTTTAATTGGATACGCAATGACCAAGAGTTGCTGTGTAGAATTTTAAATGAATTAACAAAATGTCATGTCTTTATGCCATTGTAACCAGAGCAGAATCCATGCTGACTTACAGTTTTGGATCTGCTAATAAAGGGAAGACCTCTAGAGTCGGAACAAGGTGAAGAACGCCAACATTCAAGTTACTTGCATCAGAACGCAGAGCATCTTCCCTGGATAAAGGTACGTCAAAACCTCCTAAGCCAGTTGTTCCTGGTGAAGTCATTGGAACAGGGGCAGTGATCTCCGTTCCTTTCTGGACAAACTTCTCCATCCGGGATATCTGTTTTAATTTCATTACACTTTGTCATAAACAACTCAAAAAGAAAGAGCAGCAACCTCCAGCTTATAAAAATAAAATTTATCATGAGAAAAAAAAGACCATGGAATAGATTAGGAAGAAGCATTAGAGACATCTTTGAAGCATCACAAGTAGGCACGTAACTAGGGGCGGTTGAGTCCGCTCCAACCCGCTCTATTTAAAAAAAATATATAAAAAATAGGTACAAAAACAAGGAAAAATTAATAAAAATTATTTATTTTTATTAGAATAAGAGTTTTGTTAATGAAAATTATGAATATATGAAACATTTAGTCTATCCAGCCCACCCAAGTTTTATTTCCTGGTTCCGTGCTTGGTCACAAGTAATTGAAGTAAAATAAACCAATAAAATTATCAAAGCACCAATCTCACCTAACCTATACCAAAAGACAGCAAAAAGTATTTATATCTGAGAGGTGCAAGCTTCTGTCCTCGTTACAGAAATGAATAAACAACATTCCTACAACTAAAAACATGTAGTACTGGATCTTTCTCGTTGAAAACTGTACTCTTGAACTATCTTACTTATCAACCCAGAGTAATCCCACTTATATCAAGGTCTAGGGGATCGAGATGTACTCTAGAACTAACATTATTCATAAAAACGAAAAAATTTCGATCAAAACACTGAAGCATTTCATTGCTAAAAAATAGAAAATATGTTAGGAAGTTATTTTTTTCAGAACAACAAAAGTTAAAATTAGCTAAATGCCATTGCAAGTTTACCTTCTCATTCAGATCGCCCAGTGGTGGACCATGTATTTTCCCTCCAGTATAAGGTGCACCCATAGGGAACCTCTACACTAATTGATGGACCATCACATCATCAAGACCATGCTTTACATAGCTCATAAATGCACCTAAAGCCCCCATAAATCCTTCATGGCGTAAAATCAGTGTCAGCACTACTTTGAGCCTTAACCACTTAGTGTCATAACATAGACTTCAAAATAAAAAAATACAAGGCTAGTATCACCAATACGTCAAACTACTCTAACCAACAGTGTCAACAACACTTTGGGCATTAACCACCTCTTATCACCACAGACACTTCAAAAAAAAAAAATACAAGGCTAGTGTCACCACTACTTGTATATCAGTGTCAACACTACTTTGGGATGCACAAACGCGCGGGATTACGTATAAGGTATGAAATTTCGCATGCTCTCATACAGTTTAAGGGGGGATATTATATCTAAAATGTATAATTTTTTCTCTGAATTTTTTAAAAATAAGTTCCATTTTTGTTTCAAATCCAGCCACGATATATGAGCAAATTCATATATGACGTAGTTAATAGTATTAAAGATGACACTAGAGTTGTGCAACTCTAAACTACAATTGTGCAATTGTAAAATTATGACGTCGTTAATGGTATTAGAGATGACAAGATGAATAATTACACTTGTGCAACTCTAAAGTGCAGTTGTGCAACTATTAATTTCCTGAATAACAATCTGAAATTGAATAAATAGATCTAGGTGGAGTCGAACCACCAACCTTCTGAACAATTATTTGTCTAGACGCTCTTTCCTATTTGAGCTTATAGATCTTAGTGCTAGGATATGTTTATAAATTGCAAAAATAATATTATAAAATGCACAAAAAAATAATTTCTTAGATTGCATTACATCGTGCCACTCTTCCTCTACCATTGAGCTCAAAGGCTTTTAAAACTCAATAAGCACTAGAAAATCTCAATAATACCATGTTTAAACACATCCAATCTTGAAAATTAGAAAATAGCTGCTATAACTAAAATATCCAAGCTTTAGAATATAAATAGGTACAAATGATCAAAGTAATGTATATGAAAAAGTATTTAAGCAGTAATGAACACATACATCACCATATTCAATCTACTATGTAAAACAGTAAACAAAAAACAGAAATCTGTATTCTGTAAAACAGAAATCTGTAAAATCTGTTAACACAAATTTCTGTAAAACAGAAATCAATCTGATAAATCTGTAAAATCAGATTTTGAGACTCAATCAATCAATAAAATCTGTTTTACAGAAATATGTAAAATCAGTTTGAAACTCAATCAATCTGTAAAATCTGTCAGATTTTAAGAAATCTGTTTTCTGTAAAACAGAAATCAGAAAACAAAAATCTGTTTTCTGTAAAACAGATTTCTCAAAATCTATTTTCTGTAAAATAGATTTCCAAAATCTGTAATTCAAATTGAAACTAGCAACATCAAAATGTACTAGCAACATCAAAATGTACTAGGAAGATAATGAAGCTTAATGAATAAATTGTAGAATGCAACACATAATGCATGACATCCAGTGAATGAAAACACATCCACACACAATGAATCATCACAGCTAAACACAAATTCAAATCCTTCACAAGAGTAAGAACATAAATGTATAAAAAAGAATTGCAAACAAATTCAAGAATGAAAGCTTTAAACAAATATATCAGTGAGCAACAAAGGCATATCAGTGAGCAATTAGAAACAATTCAATATAGAAAGCATTGAAGGAAACTCGACATCGCTCAATTTTGTACACCATCGACTATTCAGAAATCCAATTGTAACCTAGGGCGAATGAAATCGAACGAAATGGACAAAACCTAGGGCGAAATGGACAATAAAATCAACATAAACAAACTTAATCCAAAACCCTAGCACGACAAAATTCGCAAAAAGAAGCGAAATTGATATCTGAGCTGCTGGATGACGACATTGAAGCAAACGACGAAAACTCCGAACTTTAGCGAAGCAAGGAAGAACAATCGACTGAACCAAGCCGGAAAACGCATGACGAACCAAGCCGGAAAACGCACGACGAAAAACTTCGAGCAAAGAGAGAGTTCGAAAGAGGAGGAAATCGGATTTCTGAGAAACAGAAAAAAAATGTCCGTACAAAGCGAAAATAGGTATACATAGTGGCCATTTTGCTAAATTGTCCAAAAACGCGACCATTTTACAAATATGTCCAAATAAAGTGCCTATTTTACAAAAAATTTCTATTATTTTTGTGTCACAACCTATATAAGGAGAGAAGATCACCGATGTAAGGGTGTATTTTTTTTTACCATAAATGCATATTTGCAATTATGTATCAATCTTCATATATAATATTTGAACCCTAAACCATAAACTATAAAGTATTATAGTCCATCAAGATAGATTGTTTCATAGTACTTATATCTATTTTCAATAATAAAAATTATATATAAACCATAAACCATGAACTATCAACTAATCGAATTTGTACTTATATCTATTTTCAGTAATAAAAATTATTTCGATAGATTAAACTAAACTTTCAGGTTTAATCTTGTATGCCATTTAAACCGCACATTTTATATATATAACAAGGTAACAATATTTATAAGCGTATCACTTTTGAACTAAACTGTGAATTAATATTGTATGCCATTTCAACCTCACATTATATAGGTGTTACAATCTCCCCCACTTAAAGCACTGACGACCTCGTCAGGCCCAAGGAACTGCCCTCCGGGAGGAGCGTACCCGAGCATACTGTCGGCGCACCTCCGAGCCCGGAGTCGGCTCTGATACGATCTGTAAGACCCGAGGTCTTAAGAGGCGCCAGCCCATGCCACCTAGCCCTCTCAAGTCCGTTGTCCTCACTTGGAGCTTGAAAAGGAAGAGCTCTTGTAACCTGGGTAGGGCTTGAATCACTTATAAATCACTCCCAACATCCTTATGATATCCGATGTGGGACGGGGTGTTATAGACAAGGGTCTGACCAGGTACTCTACTCGCGATGAATCTTGTATGGGGACCAGATGTCCTTTGTGTTGGGTGGCCTATTTATGATAACAAGGCTTACACGGATCACACATCAACCACGCACATCCGAGACGCTAGTGCTGGACTAAGGAGATGGGTCAAGCCGAATGGGACTATGACGAAGTTTAACTGCGATGTTGCTGTTTCGGCACTCGGAAGAGCAACCATAGGCTTTTTCAGAGGGATGCGACTGGGAGGTTCATGGCGGCGAGATTTCGAGTAGTGCAAGCAACCTTCGATGCTGAAATTGCAGAGGCTGAGCTATTAGATGGGTTGTCGAATTTGCAAAGGAAAGGGGACTCCGACAAGCATATTTCGAAACATATTGCCTAGCGCTGATCACAAAGCTTCGAAATGGGGAATTTTTTTTCTAAATAACCGAAAAAAGAAAAATTATTAAGGAAATAGCCAAGATCGGAAAGAATTTAGCAAAATAGCCAAAACAGGGTAGAGTCGCTGTTTAAAACAGCAACTCTACCCAAATTTTTTTTTAAATTAATAAAATAGGTAAGTCACTGTTTGTAACAACGAGTTACCTTATTTTTTATTATTTTTTAAAATTTGGGATATAAAAAATCGTTTCGGCTATATACACCGCAAATCCACACGTCCTTAAGGACGTGCAAGTGGGTTTGCAACCCACCTGCACCGGACGTGCATGCACGTCACCTAAAAATAAAAAAAAACGTGCCCCTTCGTCTCCACTTCGTTCCTTCCACATCTCAATCGGGCTTGCCGGCGCCGGAGATTCAGAGCGAGAGAGAGAGACACCGAGAAAGAGAGAGATTCAGAGCGAGAGAGAGAGAGAGAGAGACCGATCAAGAGAGAGAGATTCAGAGCGAGAGAGAGAGACACAGAGCAAGAGAGAGAGATTCAGAGCGAGAGAGAGATGGAGCCGGAGAGAGAGAGGGAGGCGGAGGCGGGGACAGTGGAGGCGGAGGCGGTGCCAGTGGAGGCGGAGGTGGTGCCAGTGGAGGCGGAGGTGGTGGCGCAGATGGAGGGCGGCGATGGTGGTGCGCAGGCGGAGGCGGAGGTGCTGGCGATGGAGGTGGCGCAGGCGGAGCCGGCCGTTCAGGGTGGTGGTGGTGATGGAGCAGTGGCGATGGAGGTGGCGCGGGGTGGGGGTGGTGGTGGAGCAGTGGCGATTCCGGTGGTGGCGGCGTCGGAGCCAGAGTCGGAGACCCTATTACCGCCGCCGAAGCGGCGGAATATGGAGGTCTCTCTTTTCCTGACCCCACCGGTATGTTATTTGAATTATTTATTTTATTTGATTTAGTTTTATACTATAGTTTGATAGATTATAATATAGTTTTATAATATAATTTGATATATTATAATTGATATTATATAGTTTTTATGATTTGTTATATGTTGATATTTTATAGTTTCATGATTTAATAGTTTCATGAATTGTTATATAGTTTAATAGATTATAATATAGTTTCATGATATTTTTTTATTTCATGATATTTTATAGTTTAGTTTCATGATATTTTTTATTTTCAAATATAGTTTGTACAAAAATGTACAAACTTTATTAAAACATATTAAAATAAAAAAAATTAAAATATATTAAAATACATTAAAAAAATATATTCAAAATCAAACACAATAAAAAGACATTAGTATAACATTAAAATTCATTTAAAACATTAAAATATATCAAAATACATTAAAATGCAATAAAAAAATACATTAAAATACAATAAAAAACATTAAAATATATTAAAATACAATAAAAAACATTAAAAGATATTAATATATATTAAAATACATCAAAAGACATTAGAATAATAATAAAAGTCATTAAAAACATTAAAATAAAAAACATTAAAATATATTAAAATACAATAAAAGACATTAAAATAAAAAAGATTAAAATATATTAAAATTTGTTAAATAGAAAGTAACAGGTTCTTAAAATTTCATAACATTAGGCGACAGAGAGGCTCTTGAGGGGGGATGGTACCCTCCAACCAGTTAGAGTCGGCGACCGGGCAACGGTCAGTCGGATTGAGAAGGAGAGGGTACCCCATGACATTCACGATCAGACACAGTAGATGATCTATTGATGTCTGCAGAGAGCTACCGGCAGTCGATGGGGACCCCACCGGCCGACGAGTTAGACAACTTCTGGGGGGTCTGCCAGATTTCCATCCTTCTGGCGATGCGACGATGGGGCTGCAGCCTTCTTTGGAGCCCCCCGAGGTACTGAGCAGCTGCGTCACAGATGTAGTTGCGGGTCGACGGGCCGACATGGGTAGACCGCTTGCTCGTCTACCCCCAACCATCCCCGAGGCATCTACATCTGGCACCCACGACGTCGAGGCTTCTACATCCACACACATACCACCGGTGGTTTCTCTGGCTTCGGCGGATGACAGCATTCCTGACGTCGCGGAGGAGGTAGCGGCCCGCCTGCATGAGCTAGAGGGCTATTGGCAGGCGCTGGCTACCGATCCTAGGATTGACCAGTTACTAGATGAGGTGGCTGCCATTTTGGATGATGATATACGCCATCCTCTTGGGCAGTGATGTATTTGTATACTTTTACGGCTTTTGCAGTATCTATCTATATTATACTTTTGTGTTACGGCTTTCGTATCTATATTATACTTTGATGTTACGAAAACGAAAACGTTTATGTTATGAAAACGAGAACGTCAAGAACGAAACCGAATACGTCGAGAACGATAACGTTGAAGGAGTTAGGGTTTAGGGTTTAGGGTTGGGGTAGGGTTTGGGTTTGGGTTAGGGTTTGCACGTCGAACCCACCAACAAAACCCCTAGTTCGAAGTTCCTGTATATCGAAATTGAAATCCCCAAATCAAAATTCATATCTCATAAACCCTAAATTTCTGAAATGTAGAACACAAATAATCCCAAATTCAAATCACAAAAATGAATAAAAATATCCCCAGATCTAAATTTTAAACCCTAAATTTCCTAAATGTAAAACACCAAAAATATAAATAAATACTTGCACTCTGCAGAAAGAAGCAAGGGGCGGCACCACCATCTTCGCACTAGCCACACTAGTCGTCGTCGAGTTGATCGTATAGTGCTTGCATCGCCGACAAAGAGGTCTTCTATGGGCTCTGCCTGTGGCCGGACTTCTTATTCGTCACTGTCTGTTTGTCCCTCTCCATCGTTTGATTCTACCCACGCTCACCTTAACGGGTATCGATTAAAATTAACGGAGAAGGGCACGACGTGAAATAAGATTAAAGCTCAGGGGTACCACACGAAATATCACAAACTATTGTACACCCCGCGAAAAACGCTATACCTCAAGGGTACCTGGCGAAATTTTAGTTGTTTTTTTAATTTTTTTTTAACCTAGAAAGTGAGCAATGGAAGACGTAGCAGCCGGGAAGAGGGCACCAACAGCCGCACGCAGCAATGGAAGACAAGTGAAGGCATCTCCTACGGCCTCCGCACCAACAGTCGCTTCAATGGAAGACGAGTTATGACCTGGGCTACAGCCGCAACAATGGAAGATAAGTCACCGACGATGCTGCTGCTTATACGGCGCCGATGGAAGATAAGTCACGACATCTGGAAGAAGAGGGATGGCTAATTGTTAAAGATGTGAATGAGACCAAAAGTGTCCCACATCGGAAAGTTGAACATAACAAGTCCTGGTATTTGAGTCGGTGGGCTACTCCTTCTATTACGAATTGGTTTTAGAATGGAATCTCACTCGGCTTGTGTGCTAGGCTACTAGCGCATGTGCGCCTGTGCACACGATCCCTAGTCATCGGTCCGAGTCGAACTTTGATATGGTATCAGAGCGGTTAGCCTAACGGTCTGTGTCGATCCTGGTCTAGGTTACCCAGTTGTCCAAGTCTCAACTAGATGGTCATTCGTTCGAGTTGGACTTTGATATGGTATCAGAGCGGTTAGCCTAACGGCTCGTCTTTCGATCCTGGTCTGGGTTACCAGTTATCCAAGTCTCAACAAGATGATCATTCCTAGTTGGACTTGCGGGGGCGTGTTAGAGATGTGAATGAGACCAAAAGTGTCCCACATCGAAAAGTTGAACATAACAAGCCCTAGTATTTGAGTCGGTGGGCTGCTCCTTCTATTGCCAATTGGTTTTAGAATGGAACCTCACTCGGCTTGTGTGCTAGGCTACTAGCGCATGTGCACACGACCCCCAGTCATCGGTCCAAGTCGAACTTTGATATGGTATCAGAGCGGTTAGCCTAACCGTCCGTGTCGATCTTGGTCTGGGTTACCCAGTTGTCCAAGTCTCAACTAGATGATCATTCCTAGTTGCACTTGCGGGGGCGTGTTGAGATGTGAATAAGACCAAAAGTGTCCCACATCGGAAAGGTGAACATATCAAGCCCTAGTATATGAGTCGGTGGGCTACTTCTTCTATTGCCAATTGGTTTTAGAATGGAACCTCACTTGGCTTGTGTGCTAGGCTACTAGCGCATGTGCGCCCGTGCACACGACCCCTAGTCATCGGTCCGAGTCGGACTTTGATACTAATTGCCTCTTCTGATCGGGTCAACGACGTCGTCGGGCGGTAGATGCCTCTGCGTGGTCGAAGGCCTCCGAATTCAACGAACTTCAAATTAGGCTTCCTCACTTCCGAATTCGGGTTCCTCAACCGCAAATCGGTGAACCTCGCCTCTGAATTCAACGATTTCCGTCTCATGCTCGGCCTCTCTGCCTATGCGTATGCATCACAAGAGCCATAATTAAGCCTTATTTTATATTTTGCTCCACATACACTAAATATTGCCTATTCTTTACCCTATCCGGGGATTATATTGAATGGATGTCATATTATGGAATTGGATATATATGGTGTTGTGTTGTTAATTATTGTTATCATATATGGAGTTTGGTAGGAAAAATCATGTATTATGGAAAATTTAATGAGTGAAAGAAAATTCGGTCACCTCAGGAAATAAAGGTAGATCGACCCTGCATACGTAGAGATAATAGTTCTGCAGGATGGGACACCGAGGTTTTAGGAGTCCGAAGCACTAAGTATCCGGGGCCATTCATGACACCCATTTTTGCGACTCGCGAGAAGGTAGTGCTGAGGTTAGAGAGGTAAAAACATATAAGTGGAAAAAAAAAAGCAAAGAGTGATTTATGAGAGGATGAGTGATGTGGATTTTATGAAGGAGAATGTGCATTAAAGCATCAAAGCAAAGTTTGAAGAATTCTCCCCGGATTTAGCACCACATTGCCCAAATATAGCCTACCACTTTGCCTTTTACCTTGTCTTCACCATATATGCGCATAAAAGTCCTCTTGATTATTAATGCTTTGTCGAGTATGGATTTTTTTGCATAACCCTTCTTTTATGTGTAGATGTTGTTTTTATTCACATGCATGGATTTGGTGACATTAGTACATTTTCAATGATGGTAATTGATTGCAGAGCAAGCTTATGTATGGGGTGTTTGTTGTGAGCCTATTTTGCCATATTTTACACTTACTTTTATATCGATTTCTGCATACATTTCTTGCATTTGGGTTAGACTAGTAAAACCGTATCAAAATAATTCGAACCTACCTAACTAATGCAGTGCGGTAAGCACGAGTCGATCCCACAGAGAATCAAGTATTTCCAAGTTATGTCTATTTAACTATTAGTATCAAACGGGGGGTTTTTGGGTGGTGAAAATAAGAAAGAACAGTCCTTGTAACTTCCTCTTGTCCTTCTAGGTTTCCTATTAATGCCCTTGTCCCGACCTAATATAGTTACTAGTCCAACCAGTCCTAGCAACCCTTATCAATCAAACAGTCCCTAAAGAAGGATTTAACCCAATTGATAGCTTTAAGTTCAGAGATTAGCAAAGGTATTTGCAGTCCCTAAAAAAGGATTTAACAACACATTCAACTTCCTACTCATTCAATTAGTTCAACCAGCCCTAAAGGAACAAGTTTTCCACTTGGGTTAAGGTTCACAACCAGAAATTTACAAAACCCTAGCAATTGAATTGATTCTAACTAGTTGCGCGGGCTAGATAGAATAAAACAATAGACAATCAAGCACAAAGAAGTCGAAACATTCAATATAGGAAATAAGGAATAAGATTCAGAAACTCACAATCAATTCAAACAAAGCTTCAAACTGTAGACGAAACGGGAGAGTTTAGGTCTCCATAAAAATAAAACAAAACACAATTAGGGTTTTTTTGGAAACGGTAGTCGGCCGATCACGTATGTTGATGTTCGGCCCCCTCCTCTTCTACCGTATGACTGAATGTATATATAATACTCCATTCTAATTCTATCTATCGTGACATAATTATATAATAATATAAAATATCTAACTTATATAATTCTATCCTATCTAACTAAATCTAATTCCTAATGAAATAACGGCAAAACAATACTACAGTAAAGCCCAAAGTAATAAGCCGCTTGCAAGCTGTGTCTCCTCCTATCAGCCCAACTAGTTGATCCGTATTTGAGTAGTCTGTGACTCCGTATCACTTGTCCAATGTGAATTATTTCAAATTTGCTTCAAAATACCTGAAATAAATAAAACACGGGTGTAGACTCCGAAAACTAAATAATAACAAATAAGCTATAAAACATGTAAACCTGCTCTAAATTAATATGCAAATCTATACTAAAAACGTGACTAAAATAGACTCTATCACTAGTACATAATCTATGTAGTTTATGCTTATTTGCCAAATTATGGAGTCTACACTAGTTTATGTTTAATTTCACAGAAATTGAGGCAATTTACAGTGATTCGGAGAAGGGATGAAAAGCTCGAAGTCAACTACAAAAAGTCTGAGGTCAAGGAGCAAGCTGAACCAGGACAAATCGAGCAGAAAACAAAGAAAGACACTCGACACAGTTCTAGTCGACGTCGACAAACCCTAGTCGATGTCGAGTGAAGCTGGCCAGATGGTAGCCGAGCTTGAGTGCAACACACGGAGACACAAGCTAGTCGACGTCGAGTAGTTTACTCGATGTCGAGTACTCCAGTCAACAATCCGAGTCGAGTGGAATCCGAGTTCGATAAGATAGATTGCTTGCAAGTTAAGGCACGAAATTATATTAAGAGAAGGCTGATTTCCCCATTAGATATTTTCCCTGTTTTACCCAAGGGAATTTTATTGTTTTACGAGAGATATTTATCAAGTTTTATCGTTTAGCTTATAGATAGTTAATTTTAGATATATATATAGAGTATTCTTTCCTTGGATAAAGAGGATTGACTACTATAAATAAAGCCCTTGGGGTAAGTCTTAGGCATCTTATCTGATTCTAATTCAATTTCAGTTCCAATTAGAGCAATATCGAGTAGGAGAGAGAGAGTTGGCCGAGTGAGGTTGGAGAAAGCGAGAGCGGAAGTTGGCGTCAGTCGGTTGTAAGCTCTATTTGATTTTATTAATGCAATTTAGTTTTCTTATGTTATTGATGTGTTCTTCCAAAATGAAGCGTGAGTAGTCCACCCAACTTCTAGGGCCGGGGTGAGCCCGACGATAGCTATGTAAGGTAATGCGATAAAGGTACAACTTTTAATGCAATTTCATCTTCTATCTCCATGAGCATGATTCTTTTGCAACAGCCGAAGGTGATACTTGTTTATGTTATTGAAGCGAAAGTGGATCTTAATATTAGGGTTTATGCGAATGCCTCTATTTTCCTATTTGTTAATAACGACAGTTATTTGATGAAAAGCATGATCTTTTATACCTTTATTCATTATTTTATATGGTTATCGTTGTGGTGTTGATACCCTGATTCTAGGAGCTTTTAATATATTGATTTATTTCCCACCTATTTCGTGTTTACATTCGTTTTTATTCGCAAAAGTTACGATTTTTTGTTCTGCAGCACTCGGCATCGATTGTATCTAGTCGAGATCGAGTACGCCTTGTCGACGTCGAGTACACCTACTCGACATCAACTATTTTTTCCTCGTTTTCGTTCTATGTTTTCTGTTTTTGCAGTTTTTGTCGACTGAGGTTGGTCGAGATCGAGGACACCTACTCGAGATCGAGTGCTTCTGCTGGTCGAGGACGCACTGTTTTAGGAACTTGGAAGGCGAGCGCTGACACGCTTCCTCGTAGATCGATCCTAACTACCCTCTACTACAGTGGAAAGAAGTCTTGTATTTATTTCCTTGGACAGGGAGTCGGTTTGAATTTATATTTATTTATTTACATAGCCTCCTCCCCATAAACAACGTACAACCTTGAATCGTAATCGGCGGTGCCGTTGGCCCCCACCGGCGTGGATTTGCCACGATCCACCTTTGAATCGGAAGCCGATCTTGTATCTCTTGGCTTAAGAAACCGCTCTAGAGCTATAGCCGTGAAGGTTGGCATCGTCCGGTCCAACGATCTGCAAATTGTCGCCATCGCCAAATGAAACAGCGAAACCAAATCGAAATAGAGCAATACATCGCTTCAAGCTAGAAAAAACAAATTGAAGATGAAAGCAACCAAATCATACCTAGATAGGCACAAGCAAGATCGGAAGAAGGGAAGAGATTCGATCGGTGTCTCTTTCTCCCTCTCTGGATACCAATCCAGTGGCGATTCCTCCAATGGTGGACAGATCTTCAAGTTGGATAGCTTCACGATCCAGGTAGGGTTAGGGTTGGGAGTTTCAAGCGGAGGCACGACAGTCGGAGGAAGGAGTAGGAGAGGAATCGGAGGAGGTGGACGATTGGATCCTAGGAATCCATGAATTCCATTTCGTTGCGAATTGAAACGAAGAAGAGATTGGGAAAAGAAAACGGAAGGGTTTTTTAATTAATATAGGGGTAAAAGGGGTATTATTAAAAAAATTGGACAAATGCTACGGAAGTGAGAAGGGTGGGACAATTTGTATTTGGTCCAAAGCCTGAAGGCCTTTGGACAATTTGTATTTCTTCTTAAATTTTTATGTATTATACTACTAATAATCTATATCGGTATAATATCTTAATTTAAAAACCTTTTTTAATAAAGCCTAACTTTAAGGTTAACATTTTTATCATTTTCTTAAAGATTATTTTATTTATTAAAAATCGCGGCAAGACGCGGGGATTATACTAGTTTTATATAATTTTTACCTTTATAAAATAACGTGTAAATTTAAAAAAGATAAATATTAAGGAATAGAGGGGAGTAATACACAACAAATAAATAAAAAAACAAAACAAAACGACATCGTTTAGTTTTGTAATTCAACCCTACTTCGTCTCTCACTCTCTGCCGAAGTGTCGCCCGCGACTCCAACAAGCGAACGCATCCGACCTCCCGTCGCCTCGCCGTCGCCGAACGCATCTCCGCCCATCGCCGACGCCGAGCTCCATCTCCAGTTCTCCACCCGTCGGCCGCGGAGCTCAACCTCCATTCTCGAACAGTCGAACGCATTCCGACTGTGATAGGAATCCCACTTGCTGCGGTCGAGCTCCATCTCCATCCGGCCGTCGTCCGTCTCCGTTTGCCGATCCGGCGAGCCCTATATTCTCCCTGTTGGCTTCTGGACTGCCGCTGGTTAATTGCTTTCCCCCACCTCTTTACCATTCATTTTTGTGCATATGTTTCTATTGATTTCTTCCAAGTTCTAACCTCATTACCATTCATCGCCGATCGCTTTCAGTTACACCATGCCGCTATTCTCGGAGCGCTTTTCTTGAGAGTCCTGCTTGAGTTGATTCGATTCTCTCCATCGCTCCTCTGCATACGTGAGTTGGTTCTCTCCCTTTTGAATGCAATTAGGGTTTAGGATCCTTTAATGGTATGAATTTTGTGGTATCTGTGGATTTCGTGGTATGAATTTATGAATTTTGTTGTCTGTCTTTGAAAAAAAGTTTTGTTTTAGGTCTATGGAGCAATTGGAGTGTGGTTTCCCTTGTCTGATGGGTTTGCGTAGGTACGTTGTTGCCTCTGGAGTAGATTTGAACAGCTGGGAGCTGTTACAGTTTAGAGATAACGTGGGGAATCTGATATACACCGTTTTGGCATATCGATATCGGTACCGTACGCCGGTCTATTTTCGAGAGCTACATAATTTTTGTTATCGAAACGGATTGGCATATCCTATGGAGATACGTTCGTATGGTGACGCCGGGATTTGTCTTCTGTATGGCCCTTTGAAGACACTTCGACAACTCCTGTATGAGTGGAACTTTTCGGTTCCTCCAGCCATATTGAAGAGCATCATCCACCAGATTCTGAGTCTTAGAAAGACGACTTGTTTGCTATGGATTATCAACCAGCATACAGTTGTGTGTGACGGTTTGAAGTGTTCTTTGCTTTTCCCATTCTATCAAGCCAACCCACAGAACAACGATTCTCCCGTCGATGACATCCGCGCCCTCTATTATACCATCGTCGGTTTATTTCGAGAGCAACCTGCGCTTATTATTCCAGATGATCTTACGTGTCTCCTTCGCTGTATGTCTTCAGCTACAACCCCAGCCAGGTGTCGCCGCCTCGAAAGATCCCCTTATTTTCTATCTCCGTATGAGAAAATTTGGGATTTTATCCCCAGGGTCTTCCAAGCTATGCACTGCTCTGATGATTTTGAAACTTTGGTGAAGGGCAAAACGATTAAGCGTTGCTGGGTTAGATTATATCGACTCCAGCCTGCAGAGATGATAGCAGTTTATTGCGATGGAAAATACTCTAATTCAACTGTGTATACTCTATTCAGATATCTCCGAAATTTTGTTCAGCATGGCATTGAAAAGTACAAAAAAATCGAGAAGATTTGGGATGTAGTGAGAGGCCTAACAGAAAACCAAAGGAAAACCCTAACCGATTCTGGCCTCCAAAGGCTAGTAAAAGCCCAGCTCGGTCAGCCAAAGATGTCGTATCCCGCTTATTTTTACCATCTGGGTATGCGTAATGGAGTGGAATTGGCATCTTGCCTCAAAATCTTTGTTGATGGATATACATTGAATGGGAATAGCATCCTCCTACACCAGATCGATGATTTGGTGCGTGCCATAAATATACTTTCTCCTGGCTTGTTCGAGGAGGTGTTTATTATGACCTAAATATAATTTCAGAGTCGCTGACATTAAAGGTCATAATAAACACGGCCAGAACCCGATGTCTTTGTATGTTATAACATCGTTTATATTTTTAAATCTGATGTCTTTGTTATCATATAACATCAATTATAAAATATAACTGATGTTATAACATACAAGGACATCGGCTATTACCCGATGTTAAAAAGTTTTGACTTTTTACATCCCTCACATAGACATCATTTTTTTTTGAAAGACATCGGCTATTACCCGATGTGAAATGACATATTTGTGTTTTTTTTTTATTATCGTAGCCTATGCGGGATTTGAACCTGCATCTTTGTGTTTTAGCACAACGCTCTACCATTTAAGCTAATATACTTTAAAGTAGATAGAATGTTGTAATAATACTACGTAGCAAAAAGAGCATGTGAAACTTAAGGCATTTATTAAACTTCAACGCATATAAGCTGTTCAAATGTAAGCTTCAATGCATAAACAAAAATATTTCCATAATCCTTTACAAGGAAATGAGCCACATTGGCAAAGAAAACACACATTTCAATAGATTTAACGAAATAATCATATAACTAAGTCTTTAGAGCCTTTATGTGTGCAAAAAAGTACTTAAGCAACATAAATAGATACCTTATATGCAAGTATCTCACTGCGGGATTCAAGATTCCTTTCCAGAACTTCCAAATCACGGACTTCAGTAGTACCATCTTTTAAAAAATTTGCACGGGCAAGCTGCTGACTTTTGCTTCGGTAGACAGGAGCAATGAACAAAACCTTCAAGTTAAAAAATCATGCACAGTTATGATCGATGAATTCCATAATCCTGATTGGGTAAACTTAGGCTTCTTTTACTAATAGAAAATTACCTATGTGCCAATGTTCTTTTTTCTTTTACTAATTTTAAATTGGATCTCTCAACCACATTGTATAAAACTAAAAAAATGTGAGCTGCCATTTGCAAGAACTCTCAAGTCTCCAAGCCAACAATAGCTCATTTTTTTTCCTTTTTCTAACACTTGTATCCTTTGCAATTTAAATAACATTAACCACCAAATAAGGAAAGAGAAAGGCATTTTCTTTCACCATTTTTTCAGAAAGGACAGCTTTCGCAGAGGAGTGCAAGCATTTCCATTTAAAATGTCATGCTTTTATTTGGGGATTTAAGAAAAGGTTCGAAGAAAGGTTGCATCTTCATCATGATTCATGATCATGCTTTCCCCTGACCATTAAATTGCACTGAATTTCAAGAGTACACTAAACTCCAAACTGAAACTGACACATATAACGATAAAGACCACATATAACTGCCTGCAATAGGCAACTAACAAAAGTCAATAAATAAGAGGTTAAACATCTCAATGTGTTGAAGACATAAAATTAAATCACAGAAGATCATACTTCTTCAAATCCAAGTTGTACTTGCCAATATTTCTTGCATGTTAGGCTGGGAATATTCAATAGGTTGAATATATTTTCTGCAACACAAAAGAACAATAGAATACCCAAGTACACCAAGTTATTGTGCATCCACTTTTAAATCTCAATTTGGAATTGCTTTAACCAACACAAATAACTGAATAAGTATCTTGTGAGCACATCACAATGGACATGTAAATGGAGGAATCCTAACTAATGGAAACAAGGATGCTAGTGTAAATGGGAGAGATAATGTGAGTTCTAATAGTGGAGCTTTTGATGTAAATAAACTCCAAAAGTTAAGATCGAAAGCTGGAAAGAAAACAGATAATGTCAGTTGGCAAAATAACCTTGGTAGCAAGGGCTCAAAGGATGAACCCAAGAAAAAGGCTACCAAAAAGAACAGAGTTGGGATGAGCCACCTCAAGGGGTGAAACTGGATTACATAGATCCTGTAGCTGAGAACAGGGATGAAAATCAGAAGTATGTGGTAGCAGATGAGGATGAGAGTATGATGGACAAAGAAGAAGCTTTTGCTTACACTTAGTCGTGTCAACTCTCCGTGATTTGCAAGACGTAATGCAAGTCCCCTCAACTCCTGACCTTGTAAAGCTCCCTTGACAGAACCAGTAGCAGCTAATCTCTTCAAAGCTTCTTAACCCGCATTTTCCGAAAAACATCAAGTGGATTATTTTAGGGTTGGGGAGTTAAAATCTTTGTCAATCCCCAAAACTTTCACACCATTCAGTTCAGGTAATGTTTAACGAGTTTATTTAGAAGCTAGCATATTTTGCGGAAAGCATCAAGTGGATCTATTTAGCTGCCTTACTCAGGTAATGTTTAACAAGCTTACTGCAGAGAATACAAGATTTCCAAAATAATGATATCCTAAAATGAACAAAATGAGTTTGTAAGTATCTGGAACTAGTTAAGTGGATTTGTGATTTCCAATATGCTTAAAGTTTCTTCTGACTCAATCATAATTAGCATATTTTCTACTCTTGTTCTAGGACAAAATTCAACTCCTAATTATCCAAGGAGAAATTCAAGCAAGGAAAGGAACAGTACAAAGATAAGCATTTACGAAAAGGAGGAACAAAACCGAAAGAAAACATACATAATAGGTAATTTTTAATTACTAGAATATAACCTGTGCTTGCATTTATTTAGTGGACTCAGCCCCTGCAGTTGCTGCATGAGAAGAGAGAACAAATGCATCCATGGGATTATCCCCAGCCTCCGGTCTCTGCATTTTATGATGGGAAGAGTATTAATTTTGCCACGGAAATCAATTACAGTATGAAACAAGGGATGCATACTCTAAAGAGTAACCTCCTGAAGAACTGTCAATGTTGGAATAGGAGCATCTAACATCGTGCGGTAACCGGCTTTTGCCCCTCCATATTTACTAACGGAACTAATTCCATCTTCCAGTGCCCAAAAGCCCCTGAAAGAAAACATATTCTATGATCAAGGTTGGGAAGTTTGATAAGGGGACCAAATGAGGACAAAGCAGCTAAATAGCAAATAAAGAAAAGAAAATGCATAGTGATGTACTTACAATGCTTTGGTGTAAGTTCACCGTCTGTCTTTAGCTGTAGACATGCCACGTTGGCAAATATTTCATATTTGATGAAGAGGAAACAGATTCTCATAACTAAGCCAGGCCACTGGGAGGGGAGGAGACTCAGGAAGATGGCTCAAAGAAAGCTTTAACTGAAATAAAATAGAGACCTCAAATTGTGCATACATTATCCCACTTGTTCCTCCCATAACTCTTCTGAGAGAATTTCCAATCTCCTTTACTGTTTCAGCAGCATCATTCAAGGGGTAACTGGGAAACATTGTTTTACAATTGCTTTATAAAAATGTTCAATCAATTAATGCTCTTAAGTTCCAAATGCAGTAGCATGTTATCAATGATATCCAGAAACCCTTAAGTGCAACAATGTAGAGACTGAAAGCCCACAAAAGCTTTAACTGAATGCAGTAGCTTTGTTGTTTATGAACCCTTTCAATCTCTCCTGAAACTCACCCATCAAAATAGGTTTTGGTTTTCTAGGGTTTTTTTCTTGAACTGGGGATGCTTAAAAATATGAGGAGAGAGCCGATGATAGACGTGTTAAAGACTAGAGGAGGCACTGATAAGAGGAGAGGTCACATACTGCTCGATTTTGGCGACGGAGCCGGTGATATGCATGTGAAAGACTAGAGGAGGCCCCGGCGATGGGGAGAAAGATCACCATATGCTCGATTTCGAGGAGGGAGCCGTCGAGAGGAGAGGTGAAAGGGGATAGGGTTTCGATAAACCAGATCTAGATATTAATAGAGGAGAGAGAAAGGGACATACCTGAAAATAGGAGAAGGAAGGCGAAAATGGAAGATGGAAGCCGGAGACGGGATTTGGTCGGCCGCTAGTTAGAGTTCGCTTCCATGGACGAGAAGAGTGAAGGAGGTCGAGGTCGGGGTCGGGGTTGCTTTCAATGGTTTTTGGGAAGAAAGGTGAGAGAGAGAGGGTTTTGGGGAAGAAAGGTTGTGTTTTCGGATTGTGTTTTCCAAGTAGCCGAATTTACTTACGCGGGTTTTCAAAATTCAATATTACAATTCGCGCTTTGCAAATCATTTTTTTAAAAAAGGTTTAACATTGGCCAAAAAAGATAGGGTAATATCTTTTATATTTTTGACATCACAATTTTAAATAATGATGTAAAAAATTTGTTTAACATGGCAGGTTTTTCTGACTGATGTTAATTAACCGATGTTAAATGACAGAATTCTAGGAGTGGCAAACGGAGACGGACGACGGCCGAACGGAGATGGAGCTCGACCGCGGCAAATGGGATTCCTATCACAGTCGGGATGCGTTCGGCTGTTCGAGAATGGAGGTTGAGCTCCGCGGCCGACGGGTGGAGAACTGGAGATGGAGCTCGGCGTCGGCGATGGGCGGAGATGCGTTCGGCGACGGCGAGGCGACGGGAGGTCGGATGCGTTCGCTTGTTGGAGTCGCGGGCGACACTTCGGCAGAGAGTGAGAGACGAAGTAGGGTTGAATTACAAAACTAAACGATGTCGTTTTGTTTTGTTTTTTTTATTTATTTGCTGTATATTACTCCCCTCTATTCCTTAATATTTATCTTTTTTAAATTTACACGTTATTTTATAAAGGTAAAAATTATATAAAACTAGTATAATCCCCGCGTCTTGCCGCGATTTTTAATAAATAAAATAATGAAGGTAGACTTAAATCTTTAAGAAAATGATAAAAATGTTAACCTTAAAGTTAGGCTTTATTAAAAAAGGTTTTTAAATTAAGATATTATACCGATATAGATTATTAGTAGTATAATACATAAAAATTTAAGAAGAAATACAAATTGTCCAAAGACCTTCAGGCTTTGGACCAAATACAAATTGTCCCACCCTTCTCACTTCCGTGGCATTTGTCCAATTTTTTTAATAATACTCCTTTTACCCCTATATTGATTAAAAAACCCTTCCGTTTTCTTTTCCCAATCTCTTCTTCGTTTCAATTCGCAACGAAATGGAATTCATGGATCCCTAGGATCCGATCGTCCACCTCCTCCGATTCCTCTTCTACTCCTTCCTCCGACTGTCGTGCCTCCGCCTGAAACTCCCAACCCTAACCCTACCTGGATCGTGAAGCTATCCAACTTGAAGATCTGTCCACCATTGGAGGAATCGCCATTGGATTGGTATCCAGAGAGGGAGAAAGAGACACCGATCGAATCTCTTCCCTTCTTCCGATCTTGCTTGTGCCTATCTAGGTATGATCTGGTTGCTTTCATCTTCAATTTGTTTTTTCTAGCTTGAAGCGATGTATTGCTCTATTTCGATTTGGTTTCGCTGTTTCATTTGGCGATGGCGACAATTTGCAGATCGCTGGACCGGACGATGCCAACCTTCACGGCTATAACTCTAGAGCGGTTTCTTAAACCAAGAGATTCAAGATCGGCTTCCGATTCAAAGGTGGATCGTGGTAAATCCACGCCGGTGGGGGCCAACGGCACCGCCGATTACGATTCAAGGTTGTACGTTGTTTATGGGGAGGAGGCTATGTAAATAAATAAATATAAATTCAAACCGACTCCCTGTCCAAGGAAATAAATACAAGACTTCTTTCCACTGTAATAGAGGGTAGTCAGGATCGATCCACGAGGAAGCGTGTCAGCGCTCGCCTTCCATGTTCCTAAAACATTGCGTCCTCGACCAGCAGAAGCACTCGATCTCGAGTAGGTGTCCTCGATCTCGACCAACCTCAGTCGACAAAAACTGCAAAAACAGAAAACATAAAACGAAAACGAGGAAAAAATAGTTGATGTCGAGTAGGTGTACTCGACGTCGACAAGGCGTACTCGATCTCGACTAGATACAGTCGATGTCGAGTGCTGCAGAACCAAAAATCGTAACTTTTGCGAATAAAAACGAATGTAAACACGAAATAGGTGGGAAATAAATCAATATATTAAAAGCTCCTAGAATCAGGGTATCAACACCACAACGATAACCATATAAAATAATGAATAAAGGTATAAAAGATCATGCTTTTCATCAAATAACTGTCGTTATTAACAAATAGGAAAATAGAGGCATTCGCATAAACCCTAATATTAAGATCCACTTTCGCTTCAATAACATAAACAAGTATCACCTTCGGCTGTCGCAAAAGAATCATGCTCATGGAGATAGAAGATGAAATTGCATTAAAAGTTGTACCTTTATCGCATTACCTTACATAGCTATCGTCGGGCTCACCCCGACCCTAGAAGTTGGGTGGACTACTCACGCTTCATTTTGGAAGAACACATCAATAACATAAGAAAACTAAATTGCATTAATAAAATCAAATAGAGCTTACAACCGACTGACGCCAACTTCCGCTCTCGCTTTCTCCAACCTCACTCGGCCAACTCTCTCTCTCCTACTCGATATTGCTCTAATTGGAACTGAAATTGAATTAGAATCAGATAAGATGCCTAAGACTTAGCCCCAAGGGCTTTATTTATAGTAGTCAATCCTCTCTATCCAAGGAAAGAATACTCTATATATATATCTAAAATTAACTATCTATAAGCTAAACGATAAAACTTGATAAATATCTCTCGTAAAACAATAAAATTCCCTTGGGTAAAACAGGGAAAATATCTAATGGGGAAATCAGCCTTCTCTTAATATAATTTCGTGCCTTAACTTGCAAGCAATCTATCTTATCGAACTCGGATTCCACTCGACTCGGATTGTTGACTGGAGTACTCGACATCGAGTAAACTACTCGACGTCGACTAGCTTGTGTCTCCGTGTGTTGCACTCAAGCTCGGCTACCATCTGGCCAGCTTCACTCGACATCGACTAGGGTTAGTCGACGTCGACTAGAACTGTGTCGAGTGTCTTTCTTTGTTTTCTGCTCGATTTGTCCTGGTTCAGCTTTCTCCTTGACCTCAGACTTTTTGTAGTTGACTTCGAGCTTTTCATCCCTTCTCCGAATCACTGTAAATTGCCTCAATTTCTGTGAAATTAAACATAAACTAGTGTAGACTCCATAATTTGGCAAATAAGCATAAACTACATAGATTATGTACTAGTCTAACCCAAATGCATGAAATGTATGCAGAAATCGATATAAAAGTAAGTGTAAAATATGGCAAAATAGGCTCACAACAAACACCCCATACATAAGCTTGCTTGTCCTCAAGCAATATTTTTAATGGTCATACATGGGAAGAAAACAAACTCTCAAGTCTCAACATATTAGGTTCATTCTCATATAACCCTGCAATCAATTACCATTATTGAAAATGTACTAATGTCACCAAATCCATGCATGTGAATAAAAACAACATCTACACATAAAAGAAGGGTTATGCAAAAACAAACCATACTCGACAAAGCATTAATAATCAAGAGGACTTTTATGCGCATATATGGTGAAGACAAGGTAAAAGGCAAAGTGGTAGGCTATATTTGGGCAATGTGGTGCTAAATCCGGGGAGAATTCTTCAAACTTTGCTTTGATGCTTTAATGCACATTCTCCTTCATAAAATCCACATCACTCATCCTCTCATAAATCACTCTTTGCTTTTTTTTTTTCCACTTATATGTTTTTACCTCTCTAACCTCAGCACTACCTTCTCGCGAGTCGCAAACATGGGTGTCATGAATGGCCCCGGATACTTAGTGCTTCGGACTCCTAAAACCTTGGTGTCCCATCCTGCAGAACTACTATCTCTACGTATGCAGGGTCGATCTACCTTTGTTTCCTGAGGTGACCGAATTTTCTTTCACTCATTAAATTTTCCATAATACATGATTTTTCCTGCCAAACTCCATATATGATAACAATAATTAACAACACAACACCATACATATCCAATTCCATAATATGACATCCATTCAATATAATCCCCGGATAGGGTAAAGAATAGGCAATATTTAGTGTATGTGGAGCAAAATATAAAATAAGGCTTAATTATGGCTCTTGTGATGCATACGCATAGGCAGAGAGGCCGAGCATGAGACGGAAATCGTTGAATTCAGAGGCGAGGTTCACCGATTTGCGGTTGAGGAACCCGAATTCGGAAGTGAGGAAGCCTAATTTGAAGTTCGTTGAATTCGGAGGCCTTCGACCACGCAGAGGCATCTACCGCCCGACGACGTCGTTGACCCGATCAGAAGAGGCAATTAGTATCAAAGTCCGACTCGGACCGATGACTAGGGGTCGTGTGCACGGGCGCACATGCGCTAGTAGCCTAGCACACAAGCCAAGTGAGGTTCCATTCTAAAACCAATTGGCAATAGAAGGAGTAGCCCACCGACTCATATACTAGGGCTTGATATGTTCACCTTTCCGATGTGGGACACTTTTGGTCTTATTCACATCTCAACACGCCCCCGCAAGTGCAACTAGGAATGATCATCTAGTTGAGACTTGGACAACTGGGTAACCCAGACCAAGATCGACACGGACCGTTAGGCTAACCGCTCTGATACCATATCAAAGTACGACTTGGACCGATGACTGGGGGTCGTGTGCACATGCGCTAGTAGCCTAGCACACAAGCCGAGTGAGGTTCCATTCTAAAACCAATTGGCAATAGAAGGAGTAGCCCACCGACTCAAATACTAGGGCTTGTTATGTTCAACTTTTCGATGTGGGACACTTTTGGTCTCATTCACATCTCTAACACGCCCCCGCAAGTCCAACTAGGAATGATCATCTTGTTGAGACTTGGATAACTGGTAACCCAGACCAGGATCGAAAGACGAGCCGTTAGGCTAACCGCTCTGATACCATATCAAAGTCCAACTCGAACGAATGACCATCTAGTTGAGACTTGGACAACTGGGTAACCTAGACCAGGATCGACACAGACCGTTAGGCTAACCGCTCTGATACCATATCAAAGTTCGACTCGGACCGATGACTAGGGATCGTGTGCACAGGCGCACATGCGCTAGTAGCCTAGCACACAAGCCGAGTGAGGTTCCATTCTAAAACCAATTCGTAATAGAAGGAGTAGCCCACCGACTCAAATACCAGGACTTGTTATGTTCAACTTTCCGATGTGGGACACTTTTAGTCTCATTCACATCTTTAACAATTAGCCATCCCTCTTCTTCCAAATGTCGTGACTTATCTTCCATCGGCGCCGTATAAGCAGCAGCATCGTCGGTGACTTATCTTCCATTGTTGCGGCTGTAGCCCAGGTCATAACTCGTCTTCCATTGAAGCGACTGTTGGTGCGGAGGCCGTAGGAGATGCCTTCACTTGTCTTCCATTGCTGCGTGCGGCTGTTGGTGCCCTCTTCCCGGCTGCTACGTCTTCCATTGCTCACTTTCTAGGTTAAAAAAAAATTAAAAAAAAACTAAAATTTCGCCAGGTACCCTTGAGGTATAGCGTTTTTCGCGGGGTGTACAATAGTTTGTGATATTTCGTGTGGTACCCCTGAGCTTTAATCTTATTTCACGTCGTGCCCTTCTCCGTTAATTTTAACTGATACCCGTTAAGGTGAGCGTGGGTAGAATCAAACGATGGAGAGGGACAAACAGACAGTGACGAATAAGAAGTCCGGCCACAGGCAGAGCCCATAGAAGACCTCTTTGTCGGCGATGCAAGCACTATACGATCAACTCGACGACGACTAGTGTGGCTAGTGCGAAGATGGTGGTGCCGCCCCTTGCTTCTTTCTGCAGAGTGCAAGTATTTATTTAAATTTTTGGTGTTTTACATTTAGGAAATTTAGGGTTTAAAATTTAGATCTGGGGATATTTTTATTCATTTTTGTGATTTGAATTTGGGATTATTTGTGTTTTACATTTTAGAAATTTAGGGTTTATGAGATATGAATTTTGATTTGGGGATTTCAATTTCGATATACAGGAACTTCGAACTAGGGGTTTTGTTGGTGGGTTCGACGTGCAAACCCTAACCCAAACCCAAACCCTACCCCAACCCTAAACCCTAAACCCTAACTCCTTCAACGTTATCGTTCTCGACGTATTCGGTTTCGTTCTTGACGTTCTCGTTTTCATAACATAAACGTTTTCGTTTTCGTAACATCAAAGTATAATATAGATACGAAAGCCGTAACACAAAAGTATAATATAGATAGATACTGCAAAAGCCGTAAAAGTATACAAATACATCACTGCCCAAGAGGATGGCGTATATCATCATCCAAAATGGCAGCCACCTCATCTAGTAACTGGTCAATCCTAGGATCGGTAGCCAGCGCCTGCCAATAGCCCTCTAGCTCATGCAGGCGGGCCGCTACCTCCTCCGCGACGTCAGGAATGCTGTCATCCGCCGAAGCCAGAGAAACCACCGGTGGTATGTGTGTGGATGTAGAAGCCTCGACGTCGTGGGTGCCAGATGTAGATGCCTCGGGGATGGTTGGGGGTAGACGAGCAAGCGGTCTACCCATGTCGGCCCGTCGACCCGCAACTACATCTGTGACGCAGCTGCTCAGTACCTCGGGGGGCTCCAAAGAAGGCTGCAGCCCCATCGTCGCATCGCCAGAAGGATGGAAATCTGGCAGACCCCCCCAGAAGTTGTCTAACTCGTCGGCCGGTGGGGTCCCCATCGACTGCCGGTAGCTCTCTGCAGACATCAATAGATCATCTACTGTGTCTGATCGTGAATGTCATGGGGTACCCTCTCCTTCTCAATCCGACTGACCGTTGCCCGGTCGCCGACTCTAACTGGTTGGAGGGTACCATCCCCCCTCAAGAGCCTCTCTGTCGCCTAATGTTATGAAATTTTAAGAACCTGTTACTTTCTATTTAACAAATTTTAATATATTTTAATCTTTTTTATTTTAATGTCTTTTATTGTATTTTAATATATTTTAATGTTTTTTATTTTAATGTTTTTAATGACTTTTATTATTATTCTAATGTCTTTTGATGTATTTTAATATATATTAATATCTTTTAATGTTTTTTATTGTATTTTAATATATTTTAATGTTTTTTATTGTATTTTAATGTATTTTTTTATTGCATTTTAATGTATTTTGATATATTTTAATGTTTTAAATGAATTTTAATGTTATACTAATGTCTTTTTATTGTGTTTGATTTTGAATATATTTTTTAATGTATTTTAATATATTTTAATTTTTTTTATTTTAATATGTTTTAATATAGTTTGTACATTTTTGTACAAACTATATTTGAAACTAAAAAATATCATGAAACTAAACTATAAAATATCATGAAATAAAAAAATATCATGAAACTATATTATAATCTATTAAACTATATAACAATTCATGAAACTATTAAACCATAAAACTATAAAATATCAACATATAACAAATCATAAAAACTATATAATATCAATTATAATCTATCAAATTATATTATAAAACTATATTATAATCTATCAAACTATAGTATAAAACTAAATCAAATAAAATAAATAATTCAAATAACATACCGGTGGGGTCAAGAAAAGAGAGACCTCCATATTCCGCCGCTTCCGCGGCGGTAATAGGGTCTCCAACTCTGGCTCCGACGCCGCCACCACCGGAATCGCCACCTCCATCGCCACTGCTCCACCCCCACCCCCACCTTGCGCCACCTCCATCGCCACTGCTCCATCACCACCACCACCCTGAACGGCCGGCTCCGCCTGCGCCACCTCCATCGCCAGCACCTCCGCCTCCGCCTGCACACCACCATCGCCGCCCTCCATCTGCGCCACCACCTCCGCCTCCACTGGCACCGCCTCCGCCTCCACTATCCCCGCCTCCGCCTCATTCTCTCTCTCCGGCTCCATCTCTCTCTCGCTCTGAATCTCTCTCTCTTGCTCTGTGTCTCTCTCTCGCTCTGAATCTCTCTCTCTCTCTCTCTTGATCGGTCTCTCTCTCTCTCTCTCTCTCTCTCTCTCTCTCTCTCTCTCTCTCTCTCTCTGAATCTCTCTCTTGCTCGGTGTCTCTCTCTCTCGCTCTGAATCTCCGTCGCCGGCAAGCCCGATTGAGATGTGGAAGGGACGAAGTGGAGACGAAGGGGCACATTTTTTTTTATTTTTAGGTGACGTGCATGCACGTCCGGTGCAGGTGGGTTGCAAACCCACTTGCACGTCCTTAAGGACGTGTGGATTTGCGGTGTATATAGCCGAAACGATTTTTTATATCCAAAATTTTAAAAAATAAGGTAACTCGTTGTTACAAACAGCGACTTACCTATTTTATTAATTTTAAAAAAAATTTGGGTAGAGTTGCTGTTTTAAACAGCGACTCTACCCTGTTTTGGCTATTTTGCTAAATTCTTTCCGATCTTGGCTATTTCCTTAATAATTTTTCTTTTTTCGGTTATTTAGAAAAAAAATCCCCATTTCGAAGCTTTGTGATCAGCGCTAGGCAATATGTTTCGAAATGTGCTTGTCGGAGTCCCCTTTCCTTTGCAAATTCGACAGCCCATCTAATAGCTCAGCCTCTGCAATTTCAACATCGAAGGTTGCTTGCACTACTCGAAATCTCGCCGCCATGAACCTCCCAGTTGCACCCCTCTGAAAAAGCCTATGGTTGATCTTCCGAGTGCCAAAACAGCAACATCGCAGTTAAACTTCGTCATAGTCCCATTCGGCTTGACCCATCTCCTTAGTCCAGCACTAGCGTCTCGGATGTGCGTGGTTGATGTGTGATCCGTGTAAGCCTTGTTATCATAAATAGGCCACCCAACACAAAGGACATCTGGTCCCCATACAAGATTCATCGCGAGTAGAGTACCTGGTCAGACCCTGGTCTGTAACACCCCGTCCCACATCGGATATCATAAGGATGTTGGGAGTGATTTATAAGTGATTCAAGTCCTACCCATGTTACAAGAGCTCTTCCTTTTCAAGCTCCAAGTGAGGACAACGGACTTGAGAGGGCTAGGTGGAATGGGCTGGCGCCTCTTAAGACCTCGGGTCTTACAGATGGTATCAGAGCCGACTCTGGGCTCGGAGGTGCGCCGACAGTATGCTCGGGTACGCTCCTCCCGGAGGGCAGTTCCTTGGGCCTGACGGGGTCGTCAGTGCTTTAAGTGGGGGAGATTGTAAAACCTATATAATGTGAGGTTGAAATGGCATACAAGATTAATTCACAATTTAGTTCAAAAGTGATACGCTTATAAATATTGTTACCTTGTTATATATATAAAATGTGCGGTTTAAATGGCATACAAGATTAAACCTGAAAGTTTAGTTTAATCCATCGAAATAATTTTTATTACTGAAAATAGATATAAGTACAAATTCCTATTAGTTGATAGTTCATGGTTTATGGTTTATATATAATTTTTATTATTGAAAATAGATATAAGTACTATGAAACAATCTATCTTGATGGACTATAATACTTTATAGTTTATGGTTTAGGGTTCAAATATTATATATGAAGATTGATACATAATTGCAAATATGCATTTATGGTAAAAAAAATTACACCCTTACATCGGTGATCTTCTCTCCTTATATAGGTTGTGACACAAAAATAATAGAAAAATTTTGTAAAATAGGCACTTTATTTGGACGTATTTGTAAAATGGTCGCGTTTTTTGGCAATTTAGCAAAATGGCCACTATGTATACCTATTTTCGCTTTGTACGGACATTTTTTTTTCTGTTTCTCAGAAATCCGATTTCCTCCTCTTTCGAACTCTCTCTTTGCTCGAAGTTTTTCGTCGTGCGTTTTCCGGCTTGGTTCGTCATGCGTTTTCCGGCTTGGTTAAGTCGATTGTTCTTCCTTGCTTCGCTAAAGTTCGGAGTTTTCGTCGTTTGCTTCAATGTCGTCATCCAGCAGCTCAGATATCAATTTCGCTTCTTTTTGCGAATTTTGTCATGCTAGGGTTTTGGATTAAGTTTGTTTATGTTGATTTTATTGTCCATTTCGCCCTAGGTTTTGTCCATTTCGTTCGATTTCATTCGCCCTAGGTTACAATTGGATTTCTGAATAGTCGATGGTGTACAAAATTGAGCGATGTCGAGTTTCCTTCAATGCTTTCTATATTGAATTGTTTCTAATTGCTCACTGATATGCCTTTGTTGCTCACTGATATATTTGTTTAAAGCTTTCATTCTTGAATTTGTTTGCAATTCTTTTTTATACATTTATGTTCTTACTCTTGTGAAGGATTTGAATTTGTGTTTAGCTGTGATGATTCATTGTGTGTGGATGTGTTTTCATTCACTGGATGTCATGCATTATGTGTTGCATTCTACAATTTATTCATTAAGCTTCATTATCTTCCTAGTACATTTTGATGTTGCTAGTTTCAATTTGAATTACAGATTTTGGAAATCTATTTTACAGAAAATAGATTTTGAGAAATCTGTTTTACAGAAAACAGATTTTTGTTTTCTGATTTCTGTTTTACAGAAAACAGATTTCTCAAAATCTGACAGATTTTACAGATTGATTGATTTTCAAACTGATTTTACATATTTCTGTAAAACAGATTTTATTGATTGATTGAGTCTCAAAATCTGATTTTACAGATTTATCAGATTGATTTCTGTTTTACAGAAATTTGTGTTAAGAGATTTTACAGATTTCTGTTTTACAGAATACAGATTTCTATTTTTTGTTTACTGTTTTACATAGTAGATTGAATATGGTGATGTATGTGTTCATTAATGCTTAAATACTTTTTCATATACAGTACTTTGATCATTTGTACCTATTTATATTCTAAAGCTTGGATATTTTAGTTATAGCAGCTATTTTCTAATTTTCAAGATTGGATGTGTTGAAACATGGTATTATTGAGATTTTCTAGTGCTTATTGAGTTTTAAAAGCCTTTGAGCTCAATGGTAGAGGAAGAGTGGCACGATGTAATGCAATCTAAGAAATTATTTTTTTGTGCATTTTATAATATTATTTTTGCAATTTATAAACATATCCTAGCACTAAGATCTATAAGCTCAAAAAGGAAAGAGCGTCTAGACAAATAATTGTTCAGAAGGTTGGTGGTTCGACTCCACCTAGATCTATTTATTCAATTTCAGATTGTTATTCAGGAAATTAATAGTTGCACAACTGCACTTTAGAGTTGCACAAGTGTAATTATTCATCTTGTCATCTCTAATACCATTAACGACGTCATAATTTTACAATTGCACAATTGTAGTTTAGAGTTGCACAACTCTAGTGTCATCTTTAATACTATTAACTACGTCATATATGAATTTGCTCATATATCGTGGATGGATTTGAAACAAAAATGGAACTTATTTTTAAAAAATTCAGAGAAAAAATTATACATTTTAGATATAATATCCCCCCTTAAACTGTATGAGAGCATGCGAAATTTCATACCTTATACGTAATCCCGCGCGTTTGTGCATCCCAAAGTAGTGTTGACACTGATATACAAGTAGTGGTGACACTAGCCTTGTATTTTTTTTTTTGAAGTGTCTGTGGTGATAAGAGGTGGTTAATGCCCAAAGTGTTGTTGACACTGTTGGTTAGAGTAGTTTGACGTATTGGTGATACTAGCCTTGTATTTTTTTATTTTGAAGTCTATGTTATGACACTAGGTGGTTAAGGCTCAAAGTAGTGCTGACACTGATTTTACGCCATGAAGGATTTATGGGGGCTTTAGGTGCATTTATGAGCTATGTAAAGCATGGTCTTGATGATGTGATGGTCCATCAATTAGTGTAGAGGTTCCCTATGGGTGCACCTTATACTGGAGGGAAAATACATGGTCCACCACTGGGCGATCTGAATGAGAAGGTAAACTTGCAATGGCATTTAGCTAATTTTAACTTTTGTTGTTCTGAAAAAAATAACTTCCTAACATATTTTCTATTTTTTAGCAATGAAATGCTTCAGTGTTTTGATCGAAATTTTTTCGTTTTTATGAATAATGTTAGTTCTAGAGTACATCTCGATCCCCTAGACCTTGATATAAGTGGGATTACTCTGGGTTGATAAGTAAGATAGTTCAAGAGTACAGTTTTCAACGAGAAAGATCCAGTACTACATGTTTTTAGTTGTAGGAATGTTGTTTATTCATTTCTGTAACGAGGACAGAAGCTTGCACCTCTCAGATATAAATACTTTTTGCTGTCTTTTGGTATAGGTTAGGTGAGATTGGTGCTTTGATAATTTTATTGGTTTATTTTACTTCAATTACTTGTGACCAAGCACGGAACCAGGAAATAAAACTTGGGTGGGCTGGATAGACTAAATGTTTCATATATTCATAATTTTCATTAACAAAACTCTTATTCTAATAAAAATAAATAATTTTTATTAATTTTTCCTTGTTTTTGTACCTATTTTTTATATATTTTTTTTAAATAGAGCGGGTTGGAGCGGACTCAACCGCCCCTAGTTACGTGCCTACTTGTGATGCTTCAAAGATGTCTCTAATGCTTCTTCCTAATCTGTTCCATGGTCTTTTTTTTCTCATGATAAATTTTATTTTTATAAGCTGGAGGTTGCTGCTCTTTCTTTTTGAGTTGTTTATGACAAAGTGTAATGAAATTAAAACAGATATCCCGGATGGAGAAGTTTGTCCAGAAAGGAACGGAGATCACTGCCCCTGTTCCAATGACTTCACCAGGAACAACTGGCTTAGGAGGTTTTGACGTACCTTTATCCAGGGAAGATGCTCTGCGTTCTGATGCAAGTAACTTGAATGTTGGCGTTCTTCCCCTTGTTCCGACTCTAGAGGTCTTCCCTTTATTAGCAGATCCAAAACTGTAAGTCAGCATGGATTCTGCTCTGGTTACAATGGCATAAAGACATGACATTTTGTTAATTCATTTAAAATTCTACACAGCAACTCTTGGTCATTGCGTATCCAATTAAACAATAAATTGAATTGGGTGATCGACTGCTTTCGTGTTGACAACCCGTTTTTTTTATACTAATGATTCTTTTACTAATATCTTTCACAACATTCGTGTCATACATGCAGGTATGAACCTAAGACTAATGATCTTTCCGATCACGGTGAGCTAGAGTAAGTCTTATGTTTTCTTTTTAGAAGAGACAAAATATTCCAGCATCACATGTGGCATGCCTTTGTTGATAGTTGATGCTCCATCCGATCAAACTTTAAGTGTCATTTTAAGTTGTAAAATTTGATCAAATTTCTTTAAGTTCTGTTTTAGGTTTTTTAGGCAAATAATTAACATTGGGTTATAGATTTTTATTGAAACTTGTTTTTGTTGACTACTTATTCCTCAAATTGTTTATTGATTGGGTTAAAAGAGGGGGGAACATCTAAAACGACATTTATTGTCGATCGAAGGGAGTACATGGTAACATGATTTTCTATGATTAATCCTTTATTATTTCCTTGTTGTAGGTACTGGTACAAAGTGTTGTCCGAGCATTTGTCAGACCTTGTTGACAAGGTAGAAATTCATGCTGATACTCTGTCAGCTGTTTCATACTTTAACTGGCGTTGTTTGAGCATTTCCAGAACCTTGTGGATACATGAATCTTTCCTCTTTTCCGTTTTCTCTTTTACATTACACTATAATAATCTGATTTGCAAAGTGGAAACTATTACTGCTTCATAGAACCAGCGGGAAGTATGTTAAGAGTTTACAGGGTACTGTATTAAATTAGGAAAGGTAAGGGTGAGAGATATATGTATTTGCCTATTTGGAATATTGGAGAACACATCTCACAACTTAAAATGTTAAATATATGAGGGAAATGCCTATAATGAGGTATTGATTCCCCACCTTGACTTACATTTATGTGTAATGAAGAAAGTAACACTTTGTAGCTCCCTTGATTTGGCTTGAGTGATCATTCAGCGATACTCTCCCAGAAATTTTTTGATTGCTTATGCTTTTGCAGGTTGTGAAAAGTGAAGGAGGTACAGATGATGCTAAAAGGAGAGGTGATGCTTTTGCTCGTGCATTTTCTGCTCACTTGGCGAGGTAATTATTTATTGGTGGTTCAGAGATGACAGCTGCTTACGCATGGATTTTCGACAGAATTTCTAGCTTTGCTGTCTGTTGACAACTTGCGCCGCTGGCTGAATGCTTTAGGAGATGACTGATAAGTTGCAAAATTTCAGACTTATCATCACTGTCTTAGCTCTTTAGAAGAGGCTTTTTACTCTCTTTTAGTTCTTACTAGGAAAGCTGTTACTGGTAAACCAGATATTTAAGATTGAATAAAGTCTATTTTCCCATTGATGTTCTCACATTAGAAGCTTGTTACTTCTACGGCTGTACCCTCTCCTTGATATTCCCAATTCCTCAATAGTTGTAAAACAACTGTGTATGCCCCTGAAGACTTGTAAATGGACATAGGACAACGGTAAGATCAGCACCTAATTTTTTTTTTTTAAATTGCGTTCATTCAGGAACCCTTTGGCTAGAGGAACTGAATAGTAGACTTGTTTGGCATCCTCTACTATAGCATACCCTCATCTGCGTACAAGTACACATTGACTTCATGAAACAATATCTCTATTAGAGATCATATGGTCAGTGGAATCCCTCGAAAAAGAGCATTTCACATGGCTTCTTAGTTCTAACAATGCAGAAAAAAGAGGCTTAGGAGAAGACCCCCCTCACAAATTATATGAAGAAAGATATGAAGGTTCATTTGTTACTGAAATTTACCCAAGGTGCTTCCCGTGATTTAGATTCTATGGACATGAACGTTTGATAAGCTTTATCTTTTCAAATAGGTTGATGGAGGAGCCTGCTGCCTACGGGAAATTGGGATTGGCCAATCTTCTTGAACTAAGGGAAGAATGCCTGAGGGAGTTCCATTTTAACGATGCGTATAGAAGCATAAAGCAAAGGTATCATCTCGGCAAAATACTTTAACATATTTGCAAAATCTGTTTTCCACAAAATACTTTAACGATCCGTATATTGTGGTTGGTAGGGAGAACGAGGCATCCCTTGCTGTTTTATCTGACCTATTAATGGAGCTTGATAGCATGACCGAGGTGCATCTACATTTTAATTTATAACTCATGTCCTTCATTGAAGAGTGTTGTTGTCAGTAACACCGTTGCGTTCTTTTACTCACTTCTTCTGCAGGAAGCAAGGTTGCTTTCCTTCATCGAGGGTGTTTTGGCTGCAAACATTTTTGATTGGGGATCCCGAGCTGGTGTTGATCTCTATCACAAAGGAACTATCATCGAGATATACAGAATGAGCAGGGATAAGATGCATAGACCTTGGAGAGTAAGCTGACCTTAAAATTGATGACCTTTTTGTCACTACAAATTCAAAGGAAACAGAAAGAGATTATAATCACAATCGATGATCGTGTTTTTGTAATTTTTCTCCATCAGGTCGATAGTTTTGACAAGTTTAAGGAGAGAATGCTGGGATCGGGAGGCAAGGCACCGCCACCACATAAAAGGGCGTTGCTATTTGTGGACAACTCAGGTGCTGATATTGTCTTGGGCATGCTTCCCCTAGCGCGTGAACTTCTGCGACGTGGGACCGAGGTAACTCTTCAAAGGAAGTTCTGTCAATTGATTTTCGGAAAATGAAAAGGTGTTTTTTTAGGCATTATCTGAATTGAAGTGGCTATTGGACCTTTAGTGGACTCAGACTGTTGTTCTTGTAGGTTGTTCTTGTTGCGAACTCGTTACCGGCATTGAACGATGTCACACCTGCAGAGCTTCCTGACATCATAGCCGGGGCTGCGAAGGTAATTTGCTCCTTAAGTTCACTTGTTTGCTCATATCCACATTTGTTCGAAGCACAACACTAACATTTTTTTCTTCAAAGCACTGCGATATTCTCCGGAAGGCAGCTGAAGAAGGGGGGTTGCTTGTGGATGCTATGATTAACATCGAAGACGCCTCTAACTGCATTAAGGAGTACTAAAGCTAGATCTTGGCGCTATGGTGCAGGTAGGGTTGACGCATCGAAGTATATATTCACTTTGGACTATACAGGTTGTGAATTTTCCTTGTATGCTACCAATAGAAAGCCAAGCCTACCTGCTGAAAATTATCAGGACGGTTAAGGAGTTTGATTACGGACTATGGTGTTCCACTGATGGTTCTGGTATGGATTGGATTATCTTATGCTCCAGATCATGATGTCCCGAAAGGAATTCCCAGACGACTCTTCAGTCCAAATCCAGGGTCTCCTGGTGCCTTCTCAAATTAGACAGTTAGCAAAGCATGCTTATACGATTGCTCCACTCGTCTACGCCTTGTAATTTGGCGCTGGTTATATTGAGTTTGAAACCATGTTTCCCTTCAGGAAATGATGAATGTGCCTCCAGTTCCACTGCACATCGTCGGAGCGTTTATCCCTGGTACAGTGATCGCAGTCCTCTACTACTTTGACCATAGTGTTGCGTCTAAACTCACTCAACAAAACGAGTTCAACCTCAGAAAGCCAGCTTCGTACCACTATGATCTCCTCCTCTTAAGCTTCTCGGTAGGCATTTACTGGTTATAATCTGTTTAGTGCCTTGTCACTTTGGATCAATGACTGACATTCACTTCTGAAAATGTGTGATTTTTTGCCATATAACGAACCATGTGTCTCTTTGAAAAAAGCTTATGAGGAACAAGCTTGTAGCGAAAACACGGAATAGTATAAGAAAGAATGTGAGCTTGGGCCAGTTGTGCAGGAGCATGAAAGAGGCATACACTCATGTGCAAACTCCACTTGTCTACCAGATGCCGCTGTCTGTACAGGTAAAATAGCCGACTGCAATTTTATCTTCCTCGAACCTGTTTTACCTGGGCACCTATTCTCAAACTTCAAATCTAAACAGGGGCCAAAAGAGTCAACAAATAGAGAAGGCTGCTAGTAGTGGCTACGTTGATGCACTGGTTGATGAAACTGTCTTTGATGTCGAGAAGGATATCGACGAGCTTTTACACGTTGAAGTCAAGGAGCTAGCAACGGCTCAACAGTCTTCTCCAGGCTCTTTGGGGGTATTTCGCTCTCATGGCTATCGAAAGCTTGCTGGGAAATCAATGCTGGGTGGGAATCTCATTGCTCTTTACTGCTCCTAGTCGACAATACAAGTAAATAGTTGCGGTTATCAAGATTTTCTTATTTCTGATTTGAAGTATTGGTTTATTGTCCTTCTGATGATTTTCAGTCATAGGGTGTTGGAGCAGCAGCACACAACATTTGTCGAGACGGTCCCGTTCAAAACTATAGCAGGCTTCACCTTATTCCAAACAGCTTATTTGCTTCTTTGTTTCGGCCTCACGTGGATTCCAATAGCTGGCGTTTTATTTCCGCTGTTGATCATGCTCCTAGTCCTGGCAAGGCAATATGGGCTTACCCAGGTTCTTCAAGGCTTGGATACTACTGAGTACAAAGAGGCCCTTTCCATTCCCATACAATATGGCACTTGAGGGGAGTGTACTCAACAAACATAGCATTTTTCAGTAGGCTGATCTTGTGTTGTTCATTTGGATCGGTATATATCCTTTATGCTCTTGTCGCAAATGCAAAACTTGACAGGATCAAGATCCGCCAGCGAGAGCAATGAGCAAAGTTGACAGGGGAGAAATACTCAATGAAATTGTGACAAGGAGTAGAGGTGAGATCCACCCCATATACATAGTCCAATGCTGACAAGCACATCCTGCACCCATCCCAAGGACGTTGTAAAGCATGCTCGTAGCTCGCTACTGCCACAAAGGTCTCCATGTCCCCACGTGATTGAGCTCGGAGAGGGATGGAGCCCACGATGCCCCTTTGAGGAATAGAGATCAAAGAAAGCCCAAGCCCTCGCCCTCGCCCATTTATCCTCGTTCTTCGTCCACCTGTTAACTGTAATCATCTTTGTTAATCTCTTGTTTGTGTACTATCTTGATGCTAACACGCACGCAGACGGATCACCTAGCTCTTTTTAGGTTTCTTTGCCATGTTCATTGAGGCTGCTGGGCATAAAACCGAAAACTCTTGTATCAAACTTTTAACAAATGAATTCATCCATCTCTCAAAGGGCTTGATGATACATTTGTCTAGATTGTCTATGTGTTCAGATGTCGCTGTGTCAGTTACTCGGAAATCGGATTTCAGCCTTCCGTACAATTTCATGACCGCAAAAACGCCAATTTGACTGGTGATGGTGATGCCGATGAAAACAGCGCTGGTGATGTTATATAGTTCCGTATTTATTAGACATTGCAAATCTATATTATAATACTAAAGGAGAAGTCGTCTACGACATGTGGCGACTTCTCCTTTAAAGTAGGTTTTTTTTTGAATTTGTTAATTAAATAATTGGATATTTAAGTAATTAGAGTAATTATTAATTAAAGTTTAGAATTTATCGATAGGATTTTGTCGAATCTCTGGTGGTTATGATTTTGGATAAGATCAAGTGATTAATTAATTAATTTTCCGATCGGTTACGATTGGATCACGTTTTTACGATTTCAATTCATTTAATTAATTAATTAATTTTCCGATCGGTTACGATTGGATCACGTTGTTACGATTTTATTTCATTTAATAAATTAATTAATTAATTTTCCAATCGGTTACGATTGGATCACGTTGTTAGCTAGCTGATTGTAATTGATTCATTTCATTTCATTTACATACACCCACAATACGTAATTGATTGCAAATGAATTTAGCTGATTGTAATTGATTCTCTAATTGAAAGATACTCCGTACAAAGGAAGGTAAGGTTGACCACTTGATGTTCAGGTAGATTTTATTTTCAACCGAGTTACTCATAATGATTAATGACAAATATTAAAAGTAAGGTTTCCATAGAGAATAATAATAGGAATTATCGAAAAAAAGTAGGTACGTTAAATATTATTTTAGTTTATGTGTTTGTGAGATTCATTTCGGTTTGACTGAGTTAAATCAATTGATGATTGAGTTCTTTAATCCCGTTTGTGTGGATTAGTTTCGTTTTGATTAAATTCCTTAATCACATTTTTCTATTTAGTTTATTTGTTTGTGTGGATTAGTTTCGATCGTTATGGAGTTCATTCTGGAGTTTATGCGTTTGAATTAATTTTTTTTTTCAGACGAAGAAAAAGAGTGTACCCTTAAAAAAATTCATTACCTGGACGAGTTATTACCACAACACCTAAACACCACACGAATCTGATAGAATATTACTCCGTATTGTTCGCGTATTAAGAATGTCTAGGTCCCTAAGCTACAATGATCTTGGAAAACTTCATTCGATTGACATGATTTTGATAGATGAAAAGGTAATTGTGTTTAAATATTTATTAGTTTGTTTACACTGACCGATCTAATCATGTATTCGAAATTGAAGGTGTCAATTAGGTTTTGGTCTCGATTGGATTTTATATGTTGATGTGACACCTTCTACTTTAGCATAGGAATATTAACCAATTAGGTATTTTTCAATTTTTAAATAAACTATTATTTATTATAAATCAAATTAGAGAAGTAATTAATTAAGAAGAAATTTGGCTAAAAGTCCATTTTGACAAACCCTTTTTGTAAAATGTCCACTTAAAATCAGTTTTTGTAAAATGTCCTAAAACATTTTGAAAACCCCATTTTACCCTTGTTATTACTTAACCTTGTTTAGATACATAGCCGCCTCACCTTCTCTATGGCGTTCCCACAGATCTGAGGGAGAGAGGCGAGAAAGCGGAGGCTCGTCGTCGATGTCGGTGAGGGCGATCAAGAGCGGAGACCGCGTTTGATTTCACAGCCTCCGGCAACCACCACCCCGACGCTCAGGTGTCGCACCTCCGCCGTGGTCCCGCCGCAATCGACCGATAATACACCCAGGCACCATTGCCGAACCTCTGAGAAGAAATTACAGAGCTATAGGCCGAAGTTCGCTTTCAATACTTCATCCCCTCGCGATTTCGCGAAGGCAGCAGTGTCGCCTTCGATCCTCTGCTGACTCCAGGTTCATCCTATCCCTTCTTCCTCTCCGCCCTACCTTCTATTGGTCCTCCAATGGCTACTCTAGGGTTAGGGTTTTAAATTTGGGGCGAAATTTTAGTTTCCTCCTCCTCGGATCTGACGCCTCCGCCGGCGAGGTCGCTCCTGGAAGGGTGAAGGTGATGAAATCGAGTTTTGCTGCTGTCATGGTGCTGCTACCGTTCGAGTTTTACTGCTGTTGTCATCGATGGCTACTTGCACTTCGTCCTACTGTCATATTTATCCATTGCTGCTGTCATACCTAAAATGAATGTTTTGCTTTGTGCTTTTTTTGCTCCAATTGTTGACATGTAGAGCTGAAATCTTAATTTCGGTTTGTGCGTGGTTTGTGATAGATTACCTCAAGGTTTGTTGTTGATTTACTCTAGTCGTTATTTGACAAAATTTCCTATTAGGAAAGTTAAGTCAATGAGGTCTGGTTACATGCGAAATACAGTAGAAAACCTTGTTTGCACAGGGTGGTACTGCATACATCTATACTGACATTCATTTATATTTAGGTGTATGTTTGTGATCCGGTCAATGAATAATAATACAGCGGTTTGCTGATTACAGTTACATGCTTCCTGCGTGTTTTTTTTTTTTTTTTTTTTTAATCCTAATCAAGCTTTAGTTTTAGAGTGATCAATAGGTTTGCTGATTACAGTTGCTGAACTTGCAGAATCTAATTTATAGTGTTTTTGTAGGTGCTTAATATCAATAGGTTTCAAATGCTCTCCAGTGGAAACGATGAGGTAATTGTATTTTTGGTTATTTTCATTGATGAATTAGGGATATTAGGTGAGGATTAAACATAACACATGGTCCTCTCATGAAGCTATAGTGAGGATTAATTTGCATTAAAAGCTGATCATGTTTGTCTATGATGGATTTTGTTTTTTTTTTAGCCTATTTCATCCTCTTCATTTAACAATACCAGACTTGTGTGTCATTATCAGGGGGAGGCCCATGCTCAGAATGTCTCAAACAATTTGCAGAGCTTAACAAGTTGTATTTGAATTCCAATGTGACTAGCTGTGCATATCTTCAAAAGTGCTTATTAGTCTACCAAAGTTAGGTGATTTATTATATTTATTGGTGACATCTCATTATGTGAGATATTTTTTGTATTTATGATAATTTTAAGTGATAATAATAGTACGGTGACACTATATTTCGGCAATATTATATGTTTTTTTACCTCGCATCTCGGTAAATGCTTAAAATTTATTGGTGATATAATTTTGAGCTTTTGTAATGTAAATTGATTGAATCTGATATAAGTTAATTCATTCTTACATGCCCGTAAATGTTTGATTATACTATATTTTTCGGTGATATTGTGTTTCGTTACACTATATTTTCCAGTGATATCGTGTTTGATTACACTCTATTGTAACCACATGTATCACCACCGACAATGTCACCAAGTGATCTCATAAAAAAAAAACTAAAAACAAAGGTGTCACCACAATGATAAGGGTGGTGACAGTGATAGGGGTGGTGGTGACAGTGATAGAGCTAGTGGTGACAGTGATAAGGGTGGTGGTGACAGCGATAGGAGTGGTGGTGACAGCGATAGGAGTGGTGACAGCGATAGGGCGGTGACAGCGATATAGGTGGTGACAGCAATAAGGGTGGTGACAGTGATAGGAGTGGTGACAGCGATAGGGCGGTGACAACGATAAAGGTGGTGACAGTAATAAGGGTGGTGACAGCGATGGGAGTGGTGGTGGCAGCGATGGGAGTGGTGACAGCGATAGGGCGGTGACAGCGATAGAGGTGGTGACAACAATATGGGTGATGGTGACAGTGATAGAGGTGGTGGTGACAACGATAGTAGTGGTGGTGACAGCGATACGAGTGGTGACAGCGATAGGGCGGTGACATCGATAGAGGTGGTGACAACAATAAGGGTGGTGACAACAATATGGGTGGTGGTGACAGTGATAGAGGTGGTGGTGACAGTGATAGAGGTGGTGGTGACAGCGATAGGAGTGGTGGTGACAGCGATAAGAGTGGTGACATCGATATGGAGGTGACAACGATAGAGGTGGTGACTGCAATAAGGGTGGTGACAGCGATATGGGCGGTGGTGACAACGATATGGGTTGTGTTGACAGCGATAGGACGGTGACACTAATCTCGTTAAAAAAAAAATTGTCACCCAAAAATTTGTTTATCATCATACATGTGTCACCAAAGCCATTGACCGGTGTCACCACTTATAAAGGTGGTAACACTAATTTCGTAAAAAAAAAAAAATTCGAAAAAAAAAAACGTGTCACCAATTTTTTTTTGTCACCAAAGTTGTGTCATCAATTCATTGACTTTGACCGGTCAATGGTCAAAATAAAAATGGGAAGGAAGGAAGGAATGGGAAGGAGGGGTAAATATGTAATATTAGGACATTTTGCAAAAGGGAAAATAAAAGTGGACATTTTGCAAAAGCCTTGTAGAAAATGGACACTTAGCAAAAAAATCCATTAATTAATTCATTTTCACCTAAATCTTAACCGATTGGTTTTATTTTTAAAATTCTTTTTATTAATTTCATTAAAATTATTTTGAATTGGATATTATTGCAATTTTGAATTTGAATAACAATTCAGATGAACTTAAATAACTAACAAAATCTAATTTTGGTTTTATTTTTATTATTTATTATAAATAAAATTACTTATTTAAATACGTAATTAATTAATTCATTCATTTTTACCTAAATCTTAACCGATTGATTTTCTTTTTAATTTTTTTATTAATTTCATTGAAATTATTTTGAATTGGATATTACTGCAATTTTGAATTTGAATAACAATTCGGATAAACTTAAATAACTTTAAAAATCTAATTGAGTTTCTTTTTATTATTTATTATAAATCAAATTACTTATTTAAATATGTAATTAATTAATTAATTAATTTTTTTCTAAATCTCAACCGACTGATTTTCTTTTTAAATTTCTTTTTTATTAATTTCATTAAATTTATTTTGAATTGGATATTATTTCAATTTTGAATTTGAATAACAATTCGGATAACCTTAAATAACTTCAAAAATCAAATTAGTTTTCTTTTCATTATTTATTATAAATCAAATTATATATTTAAATATGCAATTCATTCATTCATTCATTTTCCCCTAAATCTTAACCGGTTGATTTTCTTTTTTAACTTTTTTTTTATTAATTTCATTAAAATTATTTTGAATTGGATATTATTTCAATTTTGAATTTGAATAACAATTCGGATAAACTTAAATAACTAACAAAATCTATATTGAATCTTTTCATTAAGATTCGTATACAAAAATACACTCGTGTCTTCAATTCTATAAATTAGATCATCTCTCCATCAATGTGTCTTCTTCATTGTAAGTTTTTATTGATTATTATAATTTATTTTAAATTTCTTGCAATCTTGTCATCGATCTAATTTTTAGCATTTTATCTTTCTACTTTGTTTGTTTGTTTATAATTTATTCGAATTGGGTCTTAATTAGTATGTGCATGCAATTGTTTGTTTATAAGATAGTGTAAAAGCAAAACTTTGAGAATCGACTTGATTTAGTTAAATTTGTGTTTTTCTACCCCCACTCAAACGTTATAGTTTTCGAGGTGAGTAATGTACAAATTTCTATTCTATAATTATAATTTACAAATTAAATATTAATGTCGTTCTAGAGTTTAGAGTTTATTTAGAATTTTTTTTAATATATTTACTAATATTAAATAATAAATATATTGATTTTAAAAAAAAAACCCGCACAAAAGTGCGGGTACTAAACTAGTATTGATTGTGAACGCGTATTTCTCCGTCTAGTTTCCAGACTTCACATCAGGGTTCGCCGACACTCGTATTTGGTACGATCGTAAAGAGATTGTCGATCATTTGAAGGAATTGGGTTTACAATATATACAATATGGTGTTAGTAATAAAGAGATCATGGACGGGGGTTGCAAATCGATCGGGTGGCGTATTGCTGACATGCGAGCAACACAGGGGGTTCCGCAGACGTGGAAAGCAAATTCGTAGCACGCAGAGCAAACTAATCAATTTGTCACGTAGATTTAATTAAAAAATATATATATGAGATGATAGTCAATTTTTTGTCATTCTCAGTGTGAAAAATTAAAATTATGTGTCATGTTTTTTTTTAAAAGCTATGAAATGATTCATTGCACCCATTCGAAACAGGTTGCATTCCAAATTAATTTGAGTAATTTGTCATGGATCTGTTTGCTCAAATATCAGTCTCACGTGGGAATTGTGCAACGTCTAATTCGATGTAGATTACCGACTAATTAAGCGCGGATTTGCGGTGTATGTAAAAAAACCGACAGGAAAGATCAAGTAGATAGCAATATTATAAAATCCACTGGCAATGATGTCCTTAATAATACCAAATTACGGTAATCCCAGGAAACACCGTACCTAAGACGGAATCCAGCCGAAGCAAGCATCGATACCATTAAACATGCTCAAATCACCAGCTCTCTTCACCACATATCGTAACCGTTTCTTGTACTCAGCACGATCTCGTGGTACATCTGCAATAAGTGGACGTGGTTCTCCATGTGGATCCCTGTCCTCGCCCTCCATTGGATCATATACATACGTGTTCTTGACATCAAGACGCACGAACTCGTACGTGTTCTTGACAGGCTTACCACTGAATATTTCTCCCAAGAGTTTCTGAACCCCCCCCCCCCCCCCCCCCCCCCCCCCCCTTATTAGGAAGCATCTCCACGGTGAAAGTATTTATGAAAAGAAGCCCTAGCCCATCATCATACACATTACTCTCCAAGACATGGGCGCACACATTGACAATGGCGCAAAATGTCTCCCCTTTCTCCTCAATTTTCATCACCTTACTCGCCCACACACAATGGGGCTCCAACGGCCCCTTGAAGAAATGATGCACTATCTGCTTGCAAACCACCAGACCTGTAAAGGTGACGAGGTAGGCTACTGCGTGCACACCATCAGGAACACCACTAGTAAGTCTAGTAGTACCAACACCAACTCCTCCATTATAGTTATAATAGCCTTCATAATCTTCCATCTCCTCCTCTTTATACTCCACAATTGCAATAAGCACATACAGATGGTCCCCGGTGTTTTGTTCGAGTTCAAATTTTCCAACACAGATTGCCTCTCCACCATTAAGAATATCCCACACTCGGTGGGCGTTCAAGGCAGCCATCTGATGTCTATCAATCCCATGTGATTCTGCTTCCCATTTCTCTGTCTCGGAGCAGAACACCAGTCACTTTCCAGAAGCTATGGCATAAATTCGGTTCCCAACCACCAAGTAAGAATTTATAAAGCGATCCACGGCCTGAGTTTCTTTGATTTTTCTCCAGCAATAACTATCGGCTTCAAGATTAAGAACCTCATGGGAAAAGACCCAATCATGAGCAGGCACAAACGGCGAGCGAGGAGCGCACTCGAACACATGTAATTGTTCACCAATCCTCTCAACTTTAGGCCAGAATTTCGGGCTAGTCAGCTCCCCAATCTTGCATTCAGATAGACAGACAGCATCCTTGACCACAGACAAGCGGCGGATGGCACAGGATGTGCCCTTGATACCACCTACGCTTAGCCAGCCTTTCTCAAGGAAGAATCCAAAAAGATCGAAATATAAGGAATCCACATGTAAGAAGTTGTAAGGAGGGTTCGCCTCTGCTGGAAAATACTGCCCACCAATCATATATATCTCTGAACCGAGTCTGAACAAACCCACTGCAACGGGAAGACCGTTCTCAATCAGATTGAGAGTAGCGATTTTAGGAAGGGCCCTAAGGGGTACGCCAAAAGCAGAGTGTGTGGGCACACTTTCTCCCTTCTTGAGATCCAAGAAACAAATTGCACAGCCATTTGAAACTACAAGATACCTTGCCCCCTCGGTATCATCTTTGCTCATGCTTGAACTGTCTTCCTGCAATAACAAGAAATTAATCAAAATGAAAACTAATACATATACATATAAATATATAGAGAGAAATAGATATAAACAACGCAGATGGTTTTTTAAATGCTGTCTGATTTTTCCTTCCCAGCACTCCAATCTCCCTATCTCTTGGCTCTCGCATAGGATCTTATTCCTCATTGTCCAAACTCCCCACCAAGATATTGCAAAAATAGTTATTTGTTCCTCTGAGTTCCAAACTATGCAATCTCAAATCTCATTTTCATCAGGACTAACAGCAGAAACATAAATCAACTGAAAATATAATAAATTGGAGATGATTTAAGCACACTAAACTCTTGCTTTCTCGTTTTGGAAAAGAAGACCCGTGGAAAATCAATATCTAAGACTCTAAACAAATTAGAGCAAGTAGGATTTCATTCTGACAAGGCATTCATGCTTGAGAGATCCAATCAGTGTACGTAATATCCTTGAGCCATAAAAAGGAAATGATGAGATAACAATCCAAAAACAGTCCTCCTGCCCAATTCAAGTTTGCAAGGAAGAGACGGATTTTTACCGTCTTGAACTGCCCAGGTGGGTCGGGAACAACATTAGATAAGCGCGGTCGCTTGCCCTGGGGCTGGGATGCCTCCTCTTGGAGGAGAGCGATCTTCCTAAGAAGATCTTCAACAGATTCCGCCGTTTGGGAAGCGAGATTTATCTTCTCTTGTAGACGTTGGAGTTGTAGCTTGTCGGTCATGGTTGGGAGAATTAATTGAAGTTGCTGCAATCAGTGCGACCGTCAGTGTCTTCGCTAGGCATATCACAAAAATCACAGGTTAATTTTCATCGATCCCACCTCTAAACCCTAACCCTAAAAATCCCGTCAAACAAAGAAATTGAATATTAAGGATACAAATCGGTGAAGAGCTGACCGTGAGGGAAGGGGCGGCGATACGGCACCCGACTGAACGACTTCTCGGCGATACGGCAGCCGACTGAACGACTTCTCGGCGATACAGCACCCGACTGAACGACTTCTCGGCGATACAGAGAGGGAAATTTTGGGAAACTCTGTTTTCGGTACAATGTGTAATAGAGATTTCAGATTTATATATAGTAAAAAGAAGAGAGGAACGTGAAAATGAATATAAGACCATCAACAACCATGAGTAAAATTCTTAACCATTTTATTTTCTCTCACCCTATTTTAATTTTACACCTCTTTTATTTTTTTGTTTAAATATTTTTTAACTTTTTCTACCTTATCTTAAAAGATTTGGTTTACAACCATCAGGAAACCTCTTACCCATTTTCAAATTTATTTTCACCTTTTCTTTCCCTTTATCATGTGTAACATCATATCTTTCCTTTACTTTTTTATTTAAAAAAAAAAAAAAATTACAAAAGGGAAGAGGTTACCTCTCTCTACCAAGGTAACCTCTTCCATTCCCTTACCTTAAGGTATAAGCCACAACGGGGTTACCTTTTAGTGAACTTAAGGTAACCAAAACTCTTTATCGTTGATGCTAAAGTGGGGTTGGTAATATCTGATAACTTATCTCACCACCCCTAGTCTCTCTCCGCCCAGAAGACTCATCCCTGGATACCAACAAAAACTCTTTTTTATAATTTCCAGTTAAAAGAAAATTCATTCGTTGATGATCTCCAATTCGTATAAGTTCGTACGTACGTCCCCGTCGCTTTCTCCCCCCACTATCCATGCCTTTCTAAAGTCCACAAATCTACACATACACTTGGTGTATGTATACACTAATTTTTTTTAAAAAAAAATTTATTTTTCTAGGGTTCACCATTTAAAACTTAGGGTATCATTAGTGGTTATTGAAAATTTTAAGGTTTATTCTTTATAATATGAGTATAATAGAGTTTTAAAGAAAAATTTTAGGGCTAATTTTTACAATTTTAAAAGTAGTGGATAAATTTTATAAAATTTTACACATGAAAAAAATATACACCAACATACACCAGGTGTATGTGTATCATCCTCCAAAGTCAAACCTACCGGTCCACTTTAACCCCCATCGCATCAATTAATATTCGGAAATTTCGGGAGATACTCTGGGGTATTGCAATTTTCGCGAGATATACAACTCTTTTGCATATTTCGCGTGGTATCTCTGAGGTTTTAATTTTTTTCGCGTCGTGCCCTCGGGGTTAAATTTTAACGGGTAAATGGTTAGTCGTTACTTTTGGAATTAAAAAAAAAAGAAAAAGAAAGAAAAAAGGCTCAGAAGCCAGAACGATGAAAGCGGAGAGAGATGGCGCTCAGGTGCTACCCCTCGGCGGCGCCGCCTTCCCCTTCCTCCTCCTCCTCGGTGGTCGCCAAGCCAAGCCAGTCGGGCTGGAATCGAACTCCATCGACACATCCTTCAACTAATGGGTCCTAATCACCATCTCACATCCTCCCCAAATCATCACCATCTCATCCTCCCCAAATCAGCGCCTCCGTCCAAAACCCCCAAACACACCACCCCATTGCCGGCGTCGACCATCGAATTCCGGCCGGTGATCCTCCACTTCACCATCTCGCTCTGAAGCACTAAATCGATCGCCGCCACAAAACAAATTGCTTCCTCTACATCCCCGATCAAAATCCCCAATCTGAAAACCCTAATTCCATCAATCACCCAAAAATCCCCAATCTCAAAACCCTGAAAACAGCTCGCATCAAACCTAAGGAGAGTTCAAACTCCGATTCAATCGATATGCTTCTTTCTCAGGGGAATTATCGTCGCCATCTGTCCTCCCCAGCTCCTTCTCTCTCCTCCGACCCCTCCGCGTCCTCGTCTTCCACCAACCCTAACGGAGCACCGCCATCGTTGCGGAAGCAGCCGACGGTGCTCGATGAGGACGCCTATGTCGCCGCAATAGAGAAGATCATCGAGCGGGAGCAACGAGCGTCTTCTTCTCCTTCGCTCTCTTCGTCTCTATTCTTCGCTTCTGGTTCCTCTTTTTCTTTTCTTTTTTCTTTTTTTTTTTAATTGAAACTAACGGAGCATATACTAAATCTGTTAGATTTAACGTGGAGGGGCACGAGGTGAAAAAATTGAAAACCTCAAGGGTACCACGCGAAATATGTAAAAGAGTTGTATACCTCGCGAAAATTACAATACCTCAGGGGTACCTCGCGAAATTTCCGTTTAATATTTGTTGTTGTTCAGTTTGGTTACTCAAACTTTAATACATTTAGAAATATAGCACAATTCAAATATGTGTTGGTTCAAATGACCTATATTTTGAGATGAGAGAGTAATAACTTATATGCAATTCTTGTACATGTTAAACTAGGTTAAGTACGTACCGATTCTGTCATCTATGAAAATTGATTTTCAGTATCAACAAAATTTCATCCATAGGGTTCGTTTGACAATGCATGTAGTTTTTCGGAGCGGTTGATTTTAGTATTAGTTTTAAATAAGGTAAATATAAGATTTTAGTTTAATTAGCTTTGGAAATTAGATTTTTAATATGTCTCCTCATTCCATGTTTTTTAGAACTCTGTTAATTTTCTCATATCTCATCAGCTAGTTTTGTATCGGCTACTCTATTAACCGTGTTATCAAACGCTTAATTACTAGCTTATGAACACTCTAATTTAATATATATATTTAAAACACTTAATCCATCAGTTATGTGTTACCAAACATACCCTTAATCGAAGAAGAGTTGATGGTGCGAAATCTATATTATAATACTAAAGGAGAAGTCGCCTACGACATGTGGCGGCTTCTCCTTTAAAGTAGGTATTTTTAATTTAATTATTTATTAATGGAGTTGTTTGGATAATTAAGTAAATTTAATTAATTAATTAAATCTAATTCGGTTAAGATTTGGTCGGTTAAGATTTGGATACGAATTCAGTGGATATATTTGATATTTTAGTTGGTTAGTTTAGATATTTATCGGATAAGATTAAAATAAAATAATTTTTATTTTAATAAATCAAATATGACTTTTTTTTTTGTTTAGATTTTTAATTGTGTCTCTTCTTATTTACGTTCACCATCATTTACTATATAATCACACTTCTTCTCACTTCCTTTACATTTTTCTTCTTCTTATCTCTACCTCAAGTTTTTTGCATTTGTTCAAAGGATAAATTCGTACAATCATACTAATAATACTAATCAACAATGGTGGAAATTATTGGTGAGACTCAATTTGATTTCTCGCTCTATTTTATTTTTGTATTTTTTTAATTTCAATTTCACATTCTCAATTTTAGATTTGTTTGTATTCATAACTCTATATTGTAATTTATTTGGTTAAGTATATAAGTCATTCGTTCATATCCCTTAGTTGGTACTTGGTACTCATGTTTTATTAGTTCATGGGTAATTGATACTATTTTATTTCAACCGATCTGCTATACGTTTGATCAAACTTTATGAGATGAAACTGATTAAAAAATATAGTAATGAAATATCTTAATTTTCAACGAATGAAAGACAGAATAGTTGAACGATGTCTATCGGGCTACGATCTCCTATGAGAATCAAAATTTGGCTTTAAGTACTTGGATTATTGTTTGTAGGAGTTACTTGACTAATTATGAACTATAATGAGTATAGTCACGAAATCAAATAAAGTGATAATCAATTGATCGACCGTTTGATGTCAATCCTTAAAAATTAACTAAGTTGATATTAATTTTTTAAAATTCTAATTATTAAATATAAAATCGTCAATATATGTGATTATATATCTATATATTATGCTTTTGTAAATAAAAGTTTTTAGGTTAAATCTCATTAATTAATTTTGTTCCAGTATATTTTAGTTAGTATAATTCACTTATTATATAATTTTTAATCTAAACCTAGACTCTTTTTTATTATATTTTTCTTAATTTTATTTTCAAATGAAACAAGAAAATGAATAAAGTTTTGAAAAAATTAATATTTTATTCAAATCAATTAGAAGATGATTGATTCAATTATTTTTATTTTAATCGTATGTAATGATATGGTTTATACTCATCGTATAGGATCATAAAAGTTAATAAGCTAATTTATGACGGAGGTAAATTAATTATATTAATAGTATCACAATTGAGCTGTTATTTTCATATGGCGTGCCTCCCATATGGTAATGCTATTTGCGCAATTTGATTGATTGAATATAAATGTTGACACCTTATTTAATTATTTTTACACAGTATTATTTGAATTTTCAATTCAATCTATTTTACTTAAAACCGAATTTGATTTTATTTGTTAAATTAAAAAAATAAACTCAAATATATTTTTATTGAGCAAAATTTAACATAATCGGTTAAAATCTTTGGAGTTTTGTCGTTGTTGTTGTTGTTAAAATTCAAATATGAAATAACTAATAAGACATTGACTTAATCCTAACAATATCTTAATATTGTAATTTTTTTTTCAAATTTACAATCTTAATCACGATCATCCTAACAATATCTGAGATTTTTTTAATATCTAGATTTGAAAAAAAAAGATCAATTTTATTGTCTTATAATAAACACTTCTACGAATGAAAAGGCAATGAATGACAAACTAACTCATTTTACACAAATGAAAAGGCAATAAAACAAAAAACTAAAATATGACATTTATTAACCTACTATAGCTATGGGTGGAATTGGTACAATACCAATTAATTTTTGTCGTTACCACGTACCAACCAATTATAATTGGTAATCCTAAAATCCAAACCATTACCAACCATCGAAGGGGTTGTACCAACTTAATTGGTTACCAATTAACTTGGTTGGTACGTGTTGGTAATGGTATTTTACCATGTTTTGGGTGTTGGTGAAAAAAACATACAAATAATCAAAGACAATACAACTTAAATAAAATTTAAAATTTACAAGTAGCAACAACATAAATACGTAAATTGTTCATACATTTAAGCACAAAAGCAATATAAAGACTTGAATTGTCCCAATAATATTTAAAATAACATGTCCACTAGCTTCCGAATAAAATTTAGGTTTTAGTCTGAACCGAAGCTGAGCTAGTATTCCTCCCTTGATTTAAAACAATTTATAAAAGTAACAAATATAAAAAGAAATCAAGTTAATAGGTAATACCAGTACCAAAAATAAAATTACAAATAAAAAAGAAATAGGAAATAGGAAATACGAAGTACTTATTAACTTGAATAACAAACAACAATAACAAACAACAAGTCTTATAACCCAAAAAAAATACTCCAACTTAATGTAATCTTAAAACAATTAAAATATAATTAAAAAAAACCTAAATGTATATTGGTAGTAGTTGGTTGGTAATTACCGTACCAACCAATTGCAAATCGGTTGGTAATGGTAATCCCAACTTTTCCGTTTCGATTACCATTACCGTACCGACTTCTGACAATTGGTTCGGTTGGTACGGTTTTCGTGGGAAATTTTTCCCAGCCCTAACTATAGCCAGTTATAGAGAGTTAAAAATATTTTTATTTACAAAAATCCCGCATAAGATGCGGGTTACTATACTAATATAATACTAAAAAAGAAGTCGTCTAACCCATGTGCCACCTTCTCTTTTAATGTAGGGATTTTTAGTTATGGATATTGATTATTAAGTTATTTTACAATTCCAATTAAAATTAAATTAAAATATATACAATTATTAAAGATAACAATTAATAGCAAACATCCGCACAAACGTTGATTGCATAAGGATATAAGCAAATTTGTATATTTGATTGCACAAAATTAGTTGAGATATTCTCGACATTATGGTTGGTTGGTTTAGATATTCATTGGATAAAATAAAAATTATAATATAGTTATTCATATCTTTTTAGTTAGGATATGTTTGATTTCTAATGTTTTGTTTCTTTAAAAAAACACAAATTTATAAAAATACAAATTCAGGTGCATACATGATGTAACATCATTAATGTATGATGTATCTATTTCATTAAATTGTATTTTTTTCCTAAACTTATTCATTTTTTTAATCATTTTTTAGGTAGTTGATATTTCTATAATCAAGAATGGTGGAATGGATTTAATTTCTTCATGTAATTATTTTTATATTAGTGTGATTTATGAAGAAAATCCATTCCACCACTCTTGATTAACGAAACATCATCGACATGAAAAAAAAAATGACAAAACATTAGCACCATTACATATACTTTGAGCTATTTGGAAGACTCAATTTTTTTAATTACCTCAATGGTATCTCAAATGTATTCTTTAGTTTTATTTTTTACATTGCCTTATTTATTTAGTTTCATTATTATTCTAATATTTATTAGCATCATTTTGATACGAATAATATTTACAAGCTTTACCAATATTTGCATAACTTTATGCTTATATTTGATTCTAATACTTAAATTTTCTTATTATTTAGCATATTTATTTATTTCGGTATCCAATATGTTAGAGAATCTTTATTTTTTATTACTTTGTTTGTGATACTTATAATATTTATGTAAACAATAATAAATGATATTGTATAAACATATATTTTAAAACAAGATCCGTGCAATGCACGGGTACTGAGCTAGTATTGACGTATAGGATAAGTTGCGGATATATACATGCTTCTTTTGTTGTGACCCATAAAATTGTTGCCAGTTTCTGTAATTTTGTATAAAGAAATAACTAATGAGGAAAAAAAAAAAGGGGTTATACTCCAGCTGTGTGTTAAAGGAGTGATGATAAGGGAGGGGATGCTGATGCTGATGACTACTGAATTCTGGTCGACGGAGAGCGGGCCCACTTTCAATTTAGCGAATACTTTCTCCACGAGATCGATCGAACATCTTTGGTCCCCTTAATAAATCTACTGGGGAAGGCTTCTTCTCCAACACCTGGATATCTATTTAATAGGACGAAATCAAATCCCAAACCAAAATCAAAGGTAGCCCTAGAAGAAGAGATCCATCAATAGGCAGGTATCATATTTATTCCAGCGCAACTGATACATCGATCCATCAATCAATTGAATTCAAAATTGAAATAAACTAAGCAATCAAGAGATGGATTGGGGATGGCTGGCGGAGTTCATGAAGGGGATGGTGAAGCCGTTGGCAGCGCTCACGGTGGTTCTCATGGCCGTCGCCCTCTCGTACTTCCAGAAGCTGGGCCTCCAGGGAGAGATGATTTACTCCATCTTCAGGGCGTTTTTGCAGCTCTCTATCATAGGCTTTGTTCTTCAGTTCATCTTTAACCAGCAAAATCTCATCTGGATTCTCCTCGCTTACCTCTTCATGGTCAGTTCCATCTTCTCCCCCTCCTCTTCATTCGTGTTTCTATTACTAAACCTATATATGTCCGATCGAGTTGCACAAATTTCCAATCAGAATCAAAGCTTGATATCTCCCCCGTTAATTAAAATTTGACGTTTTACTATTCACACACGCATTTTTAGGTGTTAAAAACTATATAGAATATTAATTTTTTTAAATAATATCACACTTATTATTATTAAGTATGAATTTATAAAAACAAATGTAAAAAAAAAGTTACTCCCTCCGATCCAAAAAGATTATCGTTTGATTTTTTAACACGTATTTTAAGGAGCTAAAAACTATATAAAATATCAACTTTTTTTAAATTATTTTTTTACAACTTAATATTTGTTGGTAATAAGTATTAGATTATAAAAAAATAATAATAAAAAAGTTAATATGTTATATAGTTTTTAGCTCCTTAAAATACGTGTTAAAAAGTCAAACGACATCCTTTTTGGATCGGAGGTAGTAATATTTTATATAGTTTTTATCGTTTTAAAAAAGTGTGCAGGAATAGCAAACGACAAGTTTTAATTAACAGATAGAGTAGTAGATATTAATTTGCAAGAATCTTACATAAATTTTGGAGGAAATATATACACTTTGGATCCTATGGAGTTGCTAAAATAACTCCATGTGAAGTTGGTTAAATCCTAACCATTTAATTCTAAATAAATGGTTTAGATTTAAATGCATTTAGCCATTTTTTAATTTATTTTTTAGGGTCGATGCATTCCTATTGGGTAATCCTACCAACTTTACGGAGTTCAACTTCACGGGATCCGGACCGATATATATAGGTGCATCTTTAAAATCAAGGCAATAATTAAGATGCTCGTCTAATTGATCGACTTCCCCTTTTAAATTGGATTTAAGTAGTTAGTTTGACATTTATTATAGCCTTTTTTAAAAGGTCGAAGATAAATAAAAAGCTTGTTCAAACTTGTGTGTGCATATCTTGAAAAGCAAGTAATTAATTAATTATTGGGCAGGTGATAATCGATGATGAAGACGTACGACTCGTTCTAAATGTATGTATATAATGTGTGTACGTAGTTAATGGTGGGTTGAATAAATGAATGCAGGTGTCTGTGGCAGGATACACAGCCGGCCAGCGTGCGAAACACGTTCCGAGGGGGAAGTATGTGGCCGGAGCATCCATCCTCGCGGGGACGTCGGTCACCATGTTCTTGCTGGTGGTGCTCAACGTTTTCCCTTTCACTCCCCGCTACATCATCCCCGTTGCCGGAATGATGGTCGGCAATGCCATGACCGTCACCGGAGTCACCATGAAGAGGCTCCGCGACGACATCAAGGCCCAGATGAATCTGGTTAGTCTTACTATTTTTTTACTACTTCACACTTCCAAAAAGTACCAACTACCTAATTTTTTTTATCAATGAAAAGGGGATGTCATTATCTTTAATTATTTTGAGTATAATTTTATATTATAAAAATTATAAATTTTATATTTATATTGACATATTTATAAACTTTTATTATAATTTTTTTTATTTAAAATATTTTCCCTACAATAATAATCAATATTTTGATCATCAATAATTTTTTAAACATAATTTTTATAATAAAAATTTATAAATATACTAAGTAAATAAAATATATAAATATGGAGTATAATTTTATAAGTTTTTATAATGTGAAAACATATATATCCAAAATAAGTAATTCTAACCCCCTAGGCCCCTACAGCTAGTGCTAGAGGATGCCATCTCTGTCCTTTGCTTAAAAGGGAACAGGGAGGAATAATAATATAATAATATTTGGTTAAAGATTGTGTGGATTAAAATTAAGTGCGTTGGGATCTACTTTAAGTGGAAATTACGTATGACCACTTTTAAAAGAAATTTTGGCCGTTAAACGTATGAGATTCCGGTAGATTTCGCTAATTAATTAAAGTTTCCCCTAAATGGGGGTATAAAATATCGCTATTTAGGGGGTCAATATATGTACTTATTAGAGTGGACAACGTCAACACGCGCGCCCACATAAATTAGTGCTATTGGTTTATACCATGCCGGCCATTAGTTTGGATCAAAACAATTACTTGATACCATTTATTATACGATGTGGGGTGTGCAGGTGGAAACGGCACTTGCACTAGGCGCGACTCCAAGGCAAGCAATCTATCAAAATGTGAAAAGGGCGCTGGTGATCGCACTCTCTCCGGTGCTCGACAACGCCAAGACAGTCGGCCTCATCTCCCTCCCAGGCGCAATGACAGGCCTTATCATGGGTGGCGCGTCTCCTCTCGAAGCCATCCAATTGCAGATCGTCGTCATGAACATGCTCATCGGAGCAGCCACGGTGAGTAGCATCACGTCCACTTACTTGTGCTGGCCTAACTTCTTCACCAAAGCTTACCAGCTCGAACCCATCGTATTTTCTTCCGATTGAGGTTCGAGCTACCTAGCTATATAGCTTTACTCTCGGAAATGAGCTCGTTGCTCAAGATGTGTTGTATCATTACATAAAAAGGATCCATCGAAGTTCATCGATCGATCATATTAGCTAGTTTTGTGTACGTATTTCATCAATTGGTGAGATGAATATATGCCTTCAAACTCGATCATTTTTGGTTGCCTTTGCATATATACTATGATTGATTTGTCGATTATTGGGCCATCGATACATTGAATTTAATTTGCCTTTTCTTTGCTAATGTAAAACAAATTCAATTTTATGTTACATATAATTTGGTTTAATTTAGTAAACATCCTTTTAGAAATTCTAATTTCCGTTCATATATTTTTTATGTTTAGATTAAGTAAATGTCTGATGATTTTACCCTTCCTATTTTTGAAGATGTGCAATAGATCAATCAATTGAAAGAAATGGACGAAATCAACACAAAGGATAGCAATCTAGGAGGAAATTGATCAAGAAACTGTCCATTACAATCACCAGAAAACGTCATCTGTAACAGTAGGAGGAAGCTATTCTTATACTTCCTAAAACAATCCCTAACAAACTCCTAACCACCACATTAGGTAGAATTACAATAATACCCCTCATATACTCTATACACCCCCCTCAAGCTGGACACACATTAGGAACAATGAGGCCAAGCTTGACACACAGAAATTGATGCTGAGCGGCACCTAGAGCCTTGGTTAAGATGTCAGTTGTCTGAAGAGAAGAAGTGTTGTTGCAGGAGTAAATCAAGTATAGATATAGATATCAAATATAGTTCAGACTGACTCCCCTGTCTCAGCAAATAAATACAAGACTTCCTCCCGTTGTAGTAAGAGAAAGTGAGGATCGAATCCACGAGGAAACACGTCAGCAGTTCTTAGATAGCTGTAAATTCTCACAACACAGCAGCAGCAGAACAGACAGAATCGCAGAAACAGAAAGAAAGAAACGAATAACCCGGCAAGGGCAACTAAAATAAAAGCAAAGAACAAATTAAAGACAGAAAGTAAAGCAAAGGAAGTAAAGAACAAAGCAAACAGAAGCAAAGCAGAAACTAAAAGCAAGGCAAAGGACTGGTCGATCTCGATGACAGCTACTCGAGATCGACAAAGACAGTCGACAACAACAACTCAGAAAACGAAAACAAAGCAACTCGATGAAAAACTCTCCTCGACCTCGACAAGAGGTACTCGATCTTGAGTAGAAAAGTAAAGACAGAAACTTTAAATCGACAAAAGCAGAAGAAAAGACAACTCGACTAAGACAACCCCTCCTCGACCTCGACAAGATGCTACTCGAGGTCGACAAAGCTTCGTCTAGGTCGATGAGAAACAGAAACTTAAACTTGCAAATTCAAACACAGAATTCAGAAATTTGATGAAATAAAATCGATATATTAAAAGACCTCCAAGGCCAGGGTTTCAACACCACAACGATAACCATGCAAAACAACACATAAAGGCATAAAATATCATGCTTTCCATCAAATAACTTTCGTCATTAACAAATAGGCATATAGAGGCTCTCGCATAAACCCTAATTGTTACTAACCCTTTTTCACATAATTAATCCAAGTTGCATTAAGATCACTTTCGCTTCAATAACACAAACAAGGATCACCTTCAACTCTCGCAAAAGAATCATGCTCATAGGGAAAGAAGATAAATCGCACAAAAGATCTGACCTTTATCGCATCGCCTCACATTGATACGTTTGGAATCCCCGATCCTTCGCCTGTGGGCTTTAGATCAAGAACCACGCCGTATATTTGCTCCGATCTTGCAATGCTCTTTGATATCTCCTGATTAACAATTGAATTAAACTAATTTAAAACTTAAACAAAATTAAACCAACTAAGTAATACTAACTAAACAATTTCTTAACTTAAGAATCCTAACTATTAAAGTGACGGTAATTTAAAACTAATTAACTAAACTAATTAACAAGCAACAATTTAACTAAGGCCAAGGAAAGCGATGCAGAGAGGAGAACGAGCAAGGTGCGCGAGGACTTCGGACGCGCCGGGGCTGGGACGCGGCACACAGGACTGGAGTCCTCAGGGTGTGCGCGATCGACGGAGCCGGGGTGCGCGAGTAGCGCTGGGAATCCTGGGATGTGCAGAGCGAGGACGTCGGGGACTGCGAAGCGAGGGCACGGCGTTGCGATGCAGGGGCGCCGCGCTCGCTGGAGCGGATCTCCTCGCGGGTGCAACCAAGGGCTGGACTCCTTCTTGCGACAACTTCTCGACGAAGGTTGGCCTGTACTTGATGTCGACGGAAAACACAGGAAGAGGATGGTGATTTGTGTCGGTGAAGATGAAGAACAACGTGATGGTGATGATGATTTTAGTGCCGAGAGATTTAGAACACAAGAGCCTTTGGATTGACCTAATCGAAGAACCCTAATTCCGTTAAGGGTTTCTTCAATTCTAATTTTCAATCTGATTAAATTCAAAAGGTGTAACATGAATTTATAGTAAACTAATGAGCTATCTAACCAATCCTTCCTTGCAAAGGAAAGGGGTTTGGATAGATTAATTCTATCTAATGATAAGGGAAATAGCTTAAAGATAAATAAATCTTAAGAGATAGAAATATAACAACTTGGTGGGAAAGTAATATATCTAGAAGAGATATAATTAATTTCCACCTTATTTATCTAATTGCATAACAATTTAATTAATCTAACTAATGTAATCTTGGCCCAACCATGAGCCCATTCGGCCAAGGCCCATCCGGCCATGTCTTTGGTCAAGGCGGGTGTTGCCGAGTCTTCATGAGCTCCGAGTGTGGACGCAAGCTCACTTCCGGTGCTGATGGAGTCATCTTGAGCCAAGTGATCCAGGGTGGCCTGAACCCTTGCTCTAACGTTCCATGGTGACGGACAAGAAAGGCCTTGGTTGCATTTTGAATCCTCTTAGCCCTTGAACGAGTGACAGGGCCATCAAATGGAACCTTCATGTTGTCCTCAATGTCACCAGGAGTCATCGATAATTGAGCGACATCATTCTCCTCCACTTGACTTCGATTTGTCCTCAAATCGTCGTCAGAGTCATCGTCAGGCACGAACAAGGATAGATCGGCGACGTTGAATGTAGAATGGACGTTGTACTTATCGGCAGGGAGATCCAGCTTGTAGGCATTAGGACCCATCTTCTGAACCACTTTGAATGGTCCATCTCCCCTGGGGTCTAGCTTAGATTTCCGTTGTTGCGGAAACCTTTCTTTCCTGAGATGCAGCCAGACTAGATCACCAACGTTGAACTGCACATCCTTGCGATGCTTGTCCTTCGCGGCCTTGTATTGCGCAGTCTTCCTCTCCAGCTGCGCCTTGGTACGCTCATGCAAGCTTTTGATGAAGTCCACTTGCTTAGCTGCATCCATGCTCTCCTTGTCCTTATATGGCCGAGGCATCATGTCCACTGGAGTAAGTGGATTTCGGCCATACACTACCTCGAAGGGAGTCATCTTTGTTGCAGAGTGCCTAGACCTGTTATATGCAAACTCTACAAATGGTAGACAGTCTTCCCATCTCCGGAGGTTAGTTCGAAGCATGACTCTAAGGAGAGCCCCAAGAGTTCTATTTGTGACCTCAGTTTGGCCATCAGTTTGTGGGTGACAAGAAGTAGAAAATAGCAATTTTGTACCCAATTTAGACCATAAAGTTTTCCAAAAAGAGCTTAAGAATTTAGGATCACGGTCAGAAACTATAGACAATGGCAATCCATGTAAGCGAACAACATCTTTGAAGAATAAATGAGCAACATGAATAGCATCATCAGTTTTATGACAAGGTATAAAGTGAGCCATTTTGGAAAATCTGTCTACAACAACAAATATGGAATCATGACCCTTAGAAGTTCTAGGTAATCCTACAATAAAATCCATAGAAACATCTTCCCAGGGTGCATTAGCAATTGGCAAAGGTTGGTATAGACCATTAGCATTGGATTTCGATTTAGCTTTAGCACATGTAACACAACTTTTGACAAATCTCAGCACATAATTAGACATTTTAGGCCAAAAGTAATGTTCCTTTAGTCCAGCTAGTGTTTTTTCGAAACCCCCATGTCCCCTAGATTCATGTATTTCTTGGGTTAACAATCGGCGAATAGAAGAAGATGGGATACAAAGCTTGCCCATCTTGAACAAATATCCATTGTCAACAAAAAATGAATCTACTTCACCTTTGGACACACATTGAGCATATATAGTTTTAAAGAAACTATCAGAAGCATACAGTTCCTTTATTAATGCAAAACCCAAAACATGTGCATCCATATGGTTTAAGAGGACATACCTTCGTGATAGCGCGTCAGCTACCACATTATCCTTTCCCTTTTTGTGGTGAACCACATAGGGAAAGGTCTCGATGAACTCCACCCATCGAGCAAGTCGCCTGCTGAGCACTGCTTGTCCTTTGAGGTACTTAAGAGCTTCATGATCCGAATGAATCACAAACTCCTTAGGCCAGAGATAGTGTTGCCAAGTCTGTAAGCAGCGAACCAATGCAAATAGCTCCTTGTCGTAAGTAGAGTAGTTGAGCTCAGCGGTGCCCAACTTTTCGCTGAAGTAGGCGATCGGACGCTTGTTCTGCAGTAGGACCCCTCCAATGCCAGTGCCAGAAGCGTCACACTCTAGCTCAAACGGTTGAGCAAAGTCAGGTAACTGCAGCACTGGGGCGTGTGTCAGGCGATCCTTGAGAGCGTCGAAAGCCTTTTGATGTGAGTCAGACCAGCGAAATGTCATATCCGTCTTTGTTAGCTCATGTAGGGGGGCGGCAATTAGGCTGAAATCCTTGACAAAACGTCGATAGAAGCCAGCAAGGCCCAAGAATGAGCGGACATGGGTGGGTGTAGTCGGCCTAGCCCACTCCTGAATAGCACGAATCTTCTCCTCATCCACCTTTAATCCAGATGCAGTCACTACAAAACCAAGAAAAATGGTAGACTCGGATGCAAAAGAACACTTCTTTAAATTGGCATATAATTTCTCTTTTCTTAGACAATAAAAAACCAATTTTAAGTGACTTAAATGATCATGCATATTCTTACTGTAGATTAAAATATCGTCAAAATAGACAACGACAAATTTTCCTAAGTGTCTTCTAAGCACATGGTTCATAAGCCTCATAAATGTAGAAGGTGCATTTGTCAAACCAAAAGGCATTACTAACCATTCATATAAGCCATACTTAGTTTTAAAAGCCGTTTTCCATTCATCACCCTGTTTCATCCTAATTTGATGATATCCACTTCTAAGGTCAATTTTAGAAAAGATAGAAGCACCGTGAAGTTCATCAAGCATATCATCTAAACGAGGAATAGGGTGGCGATACTTAACCGTTATTTGGTTGATTGCGCGGCAATCAACACACATGCGCCAGGAGCCATCCTTCTTTGGAACCAATATGACTGGTACGGCACAGGGAGACAAGCTTTCACGAACAAAGCCCTTATCCATCAACTCTGTGACTTGGCGTTGCAGCTCCTTTGTCTCCTCAGGACTAGCTCTATAAGCGGCGCGATTAGGCAAGGCTGCTCCAGGCACAAAGTCAATCTGATGCTCAATAGCTCTAATAGGAGGCAAGCCTTGGGGTAGTTCAGCGGGAAGCACATCCAAATAATCCTGCAGAAGAGCAGCAATAGGTGCAGGAATATGACTCAATTCAACATTAAGTAAAACTTGTTTCATTACCAGAAGAATATGAGGTCGATGAGCATTCCATGTGATGGTCCCTTGCTGAGGATGAGAGACCAATGATCGACGTTCCAGAGAGCCCTGAAGTGGTGCAGAAGAGGGCGTAGAAGGCGTCGAAAGGGGAGGAGCAGTCGGCAAAGGGGCTGCTGGGGCTCCTGCGGATGCTGCAGCACGGGACGCGGGCACGGCAGGGTGTGGCGCGGCCGCGGCAGGTTGTGACGCGGGCGCGGCAGCTTGGAACGCGGGCGCGGCCGAGCTCCCTTTGAGCTTCTCCAATCTTTCAGCTTCTCGTTCGGCGTTCCTTTGTTGTTGCTTGCGAACCTGGTCCTTCAGTATAATTTGTGGCGATAAGGGTAGGAGAGTAACTCTCCTCCCGTCATAGGTGAAAGCATATGTATTTGCACGACCATCATGAAGGACATTACGATCATATAACCAAGGACGCCCTAACAATATATGACTACAATCCATGCGAGCAACATCACATAATACTTTATCATGATATGTTCCAATTGAAAGGGAAACTAAACATTGTTTGGTGACCATTATATCAGAACCATCATCAGTAATGCCATTTAACCCATAGTGAGTAGCTCTAGGAGTTGTAGGTAAATGGAGGAAATTTACTACCTTTTCACTGATGAGATTGCAGCAACTCCCACCGTCGATGATAAGTGTTAAGGTAGCCTCACGAACCACGCATCGTGCGTGGAATATGTTCTCCCTTTGATCAGCCATGGGAGATTCCTGAATGTGCAGGACCCGTCGATTGATAATGCAGAGCACGTTGTCGTACTGTGAAGTATCGATCTCCTCACAAGGCTCAGTCGACTGGTCCTCCTCCACTTCACTCGAAACCACCAGGTCCTCAGTGGTCTCCTCCTCATAGTAATGGTCTCCCAAATCGTTGAGAAGAACCTTCCTTTTCTGGGGGCAATTGCGAGAGACATGCCCAGAACCTCCGCAAGTGAAGCAGCGGATATCTTTGTTGCGATCTGTAGAAGGGGCAGCAACTCTTCTAGTTTCAACCTGATAACCCTGTTGAGGTGAGTTGGGAACTCCCTTTTGCTGCATAGAAGGGTTAGAAGTAGAAGGTTTAGATTGACCAGAAGGGTTAAAGGGAACAAACCTGCGACCTTGAGAGGTCTGGTCAAGTCGATTCCTTTGCTGCCGAAACTGCTGCTGCTGTTGCTCATACAGAAGCTGTGCTTTATGAGTCAAAGTGTTAATATCTCTAATGGAATGGATAGCTAAAGGATTCTTAATAGAAATATTAAGACCAGCAAGAAATTGAGTACACAAAGCACGTTCAGTAAGATAAACATTAGCCTGATGGGAGAGTCGTTCAAGTTCATCCCTAAAGTCATTCGGCGAGCGAGTTCCTTGTCGGCAGGAAGCGAGCTGCATCCTCATGGACTCCGTGTATTCCTCAGGCACATGTCTTTTCTTTAGGAGAAAGCGAAGTTGGGGCCAAGTTTCAATAGGTTGCTTGTCCTGACGGCGGCGCATCTCACGAGTGCGGAACCACCAGTTGCGAGCTTTACCTACTAAATGCAATATAACAACTTCCAATTTCTCCGTTTCCTCATAGCGCAAATGTTCAAGCAGATAGTCAGTATGATTTTCCCAGATAAGATAAGCTTCAGGATCAGTATTACCATCAAAAGTTTCCAATTTAAGCTTAACATCTCGTCTCTGAATAGCTTGAGCATTATCAAATCTAGGACGACCAAAATTAGGAGGGGGTAAATCATCACAGTTAGGATTTACGTCATGGTAAGCATCCTCCAAATGTGGTGTCTCGTTCAGATCAGCATTGCTACGGCTATCATCCCAATTAGCACGAGTATGGAACGGCTGCTGTGGACGCTGATGGGGTTGGCCCTGCTGCTGCCGTGGGTGCTGGGTCTCAGGGTGATCCTGATGGCCATTGAAGCCCGCTAAAGGATCGTCGTCATGCTCTCCAGGGAAAGGATTAGTAGTAGCAGATCTAAGCTGATAATGTAATTGACCAGAAGGAGGGGGTTTAACCACATAAGAAGTATTACCTGGAGGGGGTACGTTACCTGGTTGTGGGGTAGGGTCGGCAGGGGGCGGCATCCCATATTGGGGTGTAGAACCAGAAGCCTCCTGTTGTTTCCGTTCATCCAGGTGTCGCAAAACGCCGGTTATTGACCGAGAAGTAACCAAGTTAGCCTGATTGACTACTTGATCATTGAAGCGCTTGTTCCAACGCGCCTCAGCAGCCTCGAGTTCTTTCTTATGCTCTTCCTTAGCAGCCTCGAGTTCTTTCCGATGTTCTTCCCTAGCAGCTTTAGTAGCGGCCTGAATAATATGGTTTAAGGCCTCATCGGAAATAGGGATAGGGGGGGTAGTTCCTTCGGCTGACATGTTCCTACGATATCAGAAGAGCAACAAGTAACCGAAGCAAAGACCAGAAACCAAGTAATGCAAGCTCTAGTGATTCCTAAGAGTGATTCAATTTTTAGAAATCAAAGAGCGAGAAAACAAGGCACAATATTCAAGCAATTCCCCTGGACACAGAATTTTGCAATATTGAAGACAGCAAGTAATAATCCAATTTTGCAAATTAAATCAGCCACAAAGTCGGATATCAAGGATAGCAAGTACAAACAAGCGGCTTAATGTGGAAAAAAAATAATAGCTACAATGTGATGCTTTGAATAATATGAATGTGTAAGTATCGAAAATAGCAATCACAAGGGCAATCAAGTGCACACACTCCGTCAACTATTATCTGACGGTTGCAACACGGTTCAGAGAAAGAGGGGTGTGACCAAGGCTCCAGTGTCGGCACAGCACAAAATCACACAAGTAGGGTTTTTTTGTAATGCTTAAAACCGATTAGATCATCTAACATGTAGCAAGAAAAGAATTAACAATAGAAGAGTTACTAACTCAACAAGGTAATGTATGCTAACTTTTCTTTCTTTCTCCCCTTTTTTTTTTTTGTTTTTTGTTTTTTACTATTGCTCTCGGTTTTTCTGTTTTTTTTTTTTTTTTTTTTTTTTTGGCTATGGAATAGCTGCTGTAATAACTGAAATAAGGAAGAAAAAATAAAAATAAAAATAAAATAACAAGCTACGATGATCTAAAAGTAAGCAAAAATAAAGAAAATAGGGAAAATTGGCTAGAAACTGGAAAAAGTAGGGTTCTTTAGTGGTGCAAGTTTATATAATGCTTTAAGCCAAGAATCACAGTCATAGGCATGATATGTAGCAACTAGGAATAAAAGATCACAACTTGCAATCAAGAACTCAATATCTTCCAAATTATAGATCCAAACAAAGAATTAACAAAAATAAAGTGCCAATTTTTATGGGTGAAAAATAAAGATTCAATTTGTATGCAGCGGCTATGGTGAAAAATAAGGCACGAAAAATAAATCACTCAAATAGAAATCAAGAGAGTAAAGAACTTGCATACACCTGAAATCCGATACCACTTGATACGTTTGGAATCCCCGATCCTTCGCCTGTGGGCTTTAGATCAAGAACCACGCCGTATATTTGCTCCGATCCTGCAATGCTCTTTGATATCTCCGGATTAACAATTGAATTAAACTAATTTAAAACTTAAACAAAATTAAACCAACTAAGTAATACTAACTAAACAATTTCTTAACTTAAGAATCCTAACTATTAAAGTGACGGTAATTTAAAACTAATTAACTAAACTAATTAACAAGCAACAATTTAACTAAGGCCAAGGAAAGCGATGCAGAGAGGAGAACGAGCAAGGTGCGCGAGGACTTCGGACGCGCCGGGGCTGGGACGCGGCACACAGGACTGGAGTCCTCAGGGTGTGCGCGATCGACGGAGCCGGGGTGCGCGAGTAGCGCTGGGAATCCTGGGATGTGCAGAGCGAGGACGTCGGGGACTGCGAAGCGAGGGCACGGCGTTGCGATGCAGGGGCGCCGCGCTCGCTGGAGGGGATCTCCTCGCGGGTGCAACCAAGGGCTGGACTCCTTCTTGCGACAACTTCTCGACGAAGGTTGGCCTGTACTTGATGTCGACGGAAAACACAGGAAGAGGATGGTGATTTGTGTCGGTGAAGATGAAGAACAACGTGATGGTGATGATGATTTTAGTGCCGAGAGATTTAGAACACAAGAGCCTTTGGATTGACCTAATCGAAGAACCCTAATTCCGTTAAGGGTTTCTTCAATTCTAATTTTCAATCTGATTAAATTCAAAAGGTGTAACATGAATTTATAGTAAACTAATGAGCTATCTAACCAATCCTTCCTTGCAAAGGAAAGGGGTTTGGATAGATTAATTCTATCTAATGATAAGTGAAATAGCTTAAAGATAAATAAATCTTAAGAGATAGAAATATAACAACTTGGTGGGAAAGTAATATATCTAGAAGAGATATAATTAATTTCCACCTTATTTATCTAATTGCATAACAATTTAATTAATCTAACTAATGTAATCTTGGCCCAACCATGAGCCCATTCGGCCAAGGCCCATCCGTCCATGTCTTTGGTCAAGGCGGGTGTTGCCGAGTCTTCATGAGCTCCGAGTGTGGACGCAAGCTCACTTCCGGTGCTGATGGAGTCATCTTGAGCCAAGTGATCCAGGGTGGCCTGAACCCTTGCTCTAACGTTCCATGGTGACGGACAAGAAAGGCCTTGGTTGCATTTTGAATCCTCTTAGCCCTTGAACGAGTGACAGGGCCATCAAATGGAACCTTCATGTTGTCCTCAATGTCACCAGGAGTCATCGATAATTGAGCGACATCACACATGGCCACCGTCGGGCTCACCCCAGCCTCAGAAGTGGGTGGACTACTCACACCTCATTGCAATAAAAGACATTGATTGATGAAAGAAACTGAATTGCATAAACTAAATTCAAGGCCTTTACAATCTTGGCAATCAACTTTCGCTGTGAGCCAAAACCCTAAAAACCTTAAACTTCTAAACTGTATCTATGAATGGAACTAACTAATTGTGTCTGAAATTGAATCTGAACTGGAATGAATAAAACTAAGCCCCCTAGGGCCTTATTTATAGCCTTCATTCCCTAGCTAATCTAGGAAAGAAGATATCTATCTATATCTAAAATTATATCTAAAGCTTTAAAAGATAAATAAATGTCATAATGGAATTAAATCAACTAGGAAAAAGATAATTCTAAATAGGGTAGTATGTCTTCATGTTGATAGATCGCCTTCCATAGATAGAACTTGATCAAATCGGATAGAATCTTCCGCCTTCGCGCCCACGCAAAGCCAATTCTACTCGGACAAGGCTCGTCGAGAAGATTCTGGAACGCGGTCTAGTCGACCTCGAGTTGGCCTCGTCGACCTCGAGTAAGATGGCTCGGCTTGGCTTGACTCTGCTCGTTGTGGCTCGGAGTTGGCTCACTGGTGCTCGTCGATGTCGAGTTGGCTTCGTCGATCTCGAGTTGAGTGGCTCTATCGACTAGGTCTTCTCGGGTAGGTCTAGTCGACTGCTTCGGACATGGCTCAAGGTTTTCGTCGACCTCGACAAGTGCTCCTCGAGGTCGAGTTGGGTGTCTGCTTCCGCTTCCGCGAGCTGGCTCTTCCGCTGGCAGCGAGTGGCTTGGTCCGCGGCAGCGAGTGGTCACTTTCGCTGCAGCGAGTCTCCTGGTCGTCCTCGGACAGCTTCTCCTCGTCGACTCCGGACGTGGGCGTCTAGGCTTCGTCGACCTCGACGAGGGCTTGTCGAGGTCGAGTAGGGTCCGGAGCTCGGGTTGTCTTGCTCTCGATCAGGCCTTGTCGACCAAGCTGGTGCTCGGACATGGTGGTCTATGTCGAGTAGGGCCTACTCGAGATCGAGTAGCCTCGTCTCTCAGACTTGTTCCGTTGCTTTGACCTTGGACTTCTGTAGTGTTTTTCCGAGCTTTTTCCGACCTTCTGTAGAATTGCTGTAAACGCCTCGATTTCTGCGATTTAAACAGAAACTGGTGTAGATTCCATAATTTGACAAATAAGCATAAACTAAATAGATTCTGTACTATTTAAACCCAAATGAATGCAATGTATACAGAAATCGATATAAAAGTTACTGTAAAACATGGCAGATTCCGCTCACAACAAGAAGCAACATGCTTGGTGTAGATGAAACCTTATTCAACCATTTCTCGAATGAAATGACAATCCACACGAATGTGTTTAGTCCTTTCATGAAAAATGGGATTAGTTGCAAGATGTTGAGCTGCTTTAATGTCACAATGTAAGGCAATAGGCAAGGTGACAAGAATGTGAAGATCAGACAACACACCAGTAAGCCAAACCAATTTGCTAGCAGATACAGACATACTTCTATATTCGCTCTCAGTACGTAGAGGACTTGGAGACCGGCCACCTTTTGCTTTTTGGTCTTCCAAGAGATCAAGGAGGAACCAAGAAAAACACAATAGCCAGACAGAGAGCGACCAGAGAATGAACAACTTGCCCAATCAGCATCACTGTATGCTTGAATAGAAAGAGATGTCTTGGAGGAATATGACAAAGAAAGATTGAAACTTCCTTTAAGATATCTAAGCAAATATAGAATGGCATTCCAGTGAGGGACTAAGGAATTTTGGAGGAATTGACTCAACTGTTGAACAGTATAAGAAATGTTAGGTCTGGTAAGTGTGAGATACAGAAGACGACCTACCAACCTTCTATACTTTTCTGGATGAGCAAAAGGTTCCCCAACAAAAGTGGACAGACGAACACTATGTTGCATAGGAAACAAGGAAGGTTTACAGTTGAGCATGCCAGAATCCTTAAGGATATCAAGTATATACTTCCTTTGATTCAAAATAATGCCACCAGTAGAGCGAGCAATTTCCATCATAAAAAAATATCTAGCAAGCCCCAAATATTTTATAGTGAAAGCAGAATGCATGGCAGATTAGTAGATGCAATCTCAGAAGATGAATCTCCCATAAGTAACATATCATCAACATAGACTAGAGCAACTGTCATGGAACCATTGGAGAATTTGGTGAACAGAGAATAGTCATGTTTGGACTGTGTGAATCCCAACTTCAAAAGAAACTTAGTTAATTCTAGATTCCATTGTCTGCTAGCTTGCTTTAAGCCATAAAGAGATCTAGTCAAGCGGCATACCTTTCCAAGAGGAATATCTAGACCAGGAGGAGGGGTCATATAGACTTCTTCATCCAGAAACCCATGCAAAACTGCATTATTGACATCTAATTGGTGAAGATTCCAGTCCTTAATAGCAGCAAGAGCAAGCAATATACGAACAATGGCTAACTTGGCAACAGGTGAGAAGGTGTGTTTGTAGTCCATATCCTTAACTTGGTTGTATCCTTTAGCAACCAGTCTAGCCTTATGTCTTTCAATGGTGCCATCAGGCTTGTACTTTACTTTAAACACCCAACGAGAGCCAATAGCTTTCTTTGTAGGAGGTAAATCAGTAACCTCCCAAGTATGATTCGGAACAAGAGCATCAAGCTCAAGTTTCATTGCCAATTCCCATTCTGGATGACCTTTAGCCTGATCATAACTATGAGGCTCAAAAGTACTGAACACATTGAATAAGGAATGTGTATAGGAAGGAGAAAGATGAGCCAAATCTCTCTTATCCATTACCAAAAACACCTGACTCAGAGAGAAGGAATAACTCATAGAACCAGATTGAACTCCAGAAGGTAAGTTACTGGTCACAAAATCTTGTAACTTATAAGGCCTATGTATTACCCTTTTCCCAAGAGAAGCATCAGGACTCTGGACAGGAACAATCCTATCATTTGGAGGATCAATTGATCTATCTAACAATCCTGAATCAACAATATCATTCTCAGAGTCTGCAACAACCTGATGATCATTAACTGATATGTATGTAGAACTAGAAGCAGGCAATGAATCATAATTATGAGATGAAATAGGTGGAGGGATTAATACAAAATCATCTGTAGCAGGATTGACCAAAGGAAGGGATGATGAAGGTACAAGAGAAGATGAATGCATACCCTTATAAGGAAAGACATTATCCCTGAAAACAACATGTCTACCAACAAAAACCTTCTTCTTATCCAAATCAAATAGCTTGAAGGCCTTCTGACCAGGGGGATATCCCAGAAATATACACCTCTTAGCAGTGGTGTCCAATATGTCTCTATGAGACTTATCCAATAAAGCATAGCATAAACAACCTACCACATGTAAATCATCATAGGAAGAAGGTTGTTTATATAGCATTCCATATGGAGATTTCCAATTCAAAACAGCAGAGGGCATCTTGTTAATAAGATGTGTAGCACTAAGAACATAGTCTCCCCAAAATTGAATAGGAAGACCTGAATGAAACCGTATAGCACGAGCAATTTCAACTAAATGCCTATGCTTTCTCTCTACTCTAGCATTTTATTCAGGAACCCCAGGGGCAGACCTCTGATGCAGGATTCATTTCAAATCAAACAATTCTGTACATCTAGCCTGAGTAAATTCAGTCCCATTGTCAGATCGAATGGTCTTGATACTCAAACCAAACTGATTCTCAACCATAACAATGAATGACTGAATCATGCATTCTAAACACCTGCAACTTATCTTAGATCAAAAACACCCAAGTAGTACGACTGTAATCATCCAACACAGTGAGAAAATATTTAGCACCACATAGAGAAGGTACCTTATAAGGTCCCTAGAGGTTCATATGAACCAACTGAAAAGGAGACAAGGCCACAGACTCACTTCTAGAAAATGGCAACTTATGAGCCTTAGTCATATCACAAGCATCACAAACAAACTCAGTCAAATCAACATTCTTACAAACCAACAGATGTTTCACCTTGGAAACAGATAGATGTACCGGTCAGTTTAGCATGTAATTCATAAGCTAAAGTAGAATTACAATTATCTGAAGAAGCATGACTAACTGATGGGGACAGGTTTGCCTTGAGCTTGTATAGTCCACCTTGCTCATGACCTTTGGCTAACATGACCTTAGTTGTAAGGTCTTGCAAGATGCAGTGAATACTATTAAAACTGAATTTCAAACCACTGTCACATATGATTTTAGATACTGATAATAGGTTGTGACGAAACTCTAGGACAAATAACACATTCTGAAGTTTCAAACCATCATAAATCATCACAGTACCAACAAATTTAACTGTCTTAGGAGTACCATCAGGCATTCCCAACTGTATATTCTTAGACAAGGGATGCAAATCAAGAAAAATGGACTGATCAAAAGCAATATGATCTGTAGCACCCGAGTCAATAATCCAAGTATAGGAATCAGACTTATCCCCACCAATAAAAAAGGAAGTGCAAAGATTACCTGCAAAATGAACCATGGCAGAATTAGCCATTTCATATCCATAACCCTCAGCAAGGGCTTTCCCTTTAATCATCTTAACAATCTCTTGAAAAATTGCATTCACCATAGTGGGATCAGACTTTGACACATTAACCTCCTGGTCCAAAGGATCAGACTATGGAGCGTCCACTTGAGCAGCAAGCTTAGAACTACCCTTGGGTTTGGGACCTTGGTACCAATCTGGATATCCATTCAACTTAAAACAGTATTCCCTAGTGTGCCCATTCTCATTACAGAAATCACAATGCCTATCATATCTAGGCTTCTTGAAATCCCTTTTGTTCTGATCACAAGGCTTGGACTGATCAAAGGGCTTGAACTGCATATTCTTCCTACCAAACTGAGAATTAGAGCTCCCAGGAGCACCAAAATTGTTCCTTGCAGCAACAAGGGCATTAACATCAACAGAAGGTGCAATAGTTATCCCTTTCTGCCTTTCAACATGAGTAGCCATTTGAAATGCCTTATTCAAACTCAGCAATGGCTCCTTAGACAACACAAAAGTTCTAAAATTCTCATAAACATCATTCAAACCCATAAGGAATTGCATAACCTGAGCCTTAGAATCTCGCTCAACCACTTTCTTCAGAATACCACAAGTGCATTGATTCATAGCCCCACATTCACAACGAGGAAAATCATTCTCAATTCATGCCAAATATTTTTCAACTTTAATTTCCATAGTACACAGACACAGAGGAGTTTTCTTGCTTCAAATTGCATAACTCTCTATGCAATTGGAAAATGAGAGCATCATTAGTCTCAGAAAAACGCTCTCTAATTTCGTCCCAAAGCTCTTTTGATGACTGAATGTACATAAGACTCTCTCCAATTTCACTAGTCATTGAATTTTTAATCCAGCACATAACCATGTAGTCATCTCTAATCCCTTTTTCACAATCCTCAGTTTCCTCAGTTGCTTTAACGCAACTACCAGTTATAAACCCTAGCTTTGCTTTTGCTCCAAGGGCCATACGCACTCCTCGACTCCAACTGGTGAAATTCAGGCCATTAAAAGAAGATCCGACGAGTTGCATACCTGGATGATCACTATTAGAGAGGAAACGAGGATTACAATGAATGTTTCCCAAATTCTGAACCTGAATTCCTCAAATCGAACACCTTGCTCAGCGAATGGTGATCCTCTCCCAACAGAACCACCACCACCAGCAACATGAGCATAACTCTGCGAATCACCGGGATTACCTCTACCACCACCATGAGCTTGACCACGCCCAACCATGGTGAAATACGACAAATGCGCAAGCGATCTAAGAGAACGAAAAACAAAAATGGTCGAAAAATTCAACCGAAAATAGCGCCGAGAAGGATCAGATCGGCTATGATACCATTTGAAGATGTGCAATAGATCAGTCAATTGAAAGAAATGGACGAAATCAACACAAAGGATAGAACAATCGAGGAGGAAATTGATCAAGAAACTCGTCCATTACAATCACCAAAAAACGTCATATGTAAGAGTAGGAGGAAGCTATTCTTATACTTCCTAAAACAGTCCCTAACAAACTCCTAACCACCACTTTAGGTAGAATTACAATAATACCCCTCATATACTCTATACTATTTTTTTTAACCATTGACCATTAACTAATAAAGGTCAATGATATTGGTTGTGACACATATGCAGTGATAATTTTTTTTTTTCTGATTTTTTTCATCGATGATAGGTGTCATAAATCTTATTAGTGCCACCATTAATGACAATTTTTTCTTGACACATTCTTTTAGGGTACAAAGTTTTGTTTTGTTTTGTATTTTTTCCGAAGAGAGGTGTCACAAATTTATTGGTGTCACCACTAATGACAATTTTTTGGGTGACGTACATTTTCCTTTTCATTTTTTTAGGGTCATGTTATTCACACGACCACTTTTTTTTTTTTATATGCACGGTACCGATACTGACTTCCCGAGTCGGCAACCTTGCAGTGAGAGCTCACCGTTGGATCTCCTTCACTGAGTGCGCGATCACCGTTGGATCATCTGCCGATGCTGACTTCCCCGACCGGCACCGTGCGGATCGATAAATTTGGTCGTGCAAACAGCAAACCCGTTTTTTTTATTAGAAGTTCAGTCTTTTAAGGTACGTATTTTTTAAAAAAATTGTTGGATGTTTTTTGTACATTTTACTGATTTTATGGATAAAATAGTGTAAAAGAAATAACAAATCACAAAGCCAGTTTAGCTTATAGTAGTTTGTAAGGAGGGGTATTTAGTACCTTGAGGTCATGATTTCCAATCCCTTTAGCCTCATTTTTTTTTATAATTTTTGTTTCTCTTATTTTTCTTCTACTAAAAATGTCTAATTAAATAAATAATTTATTTTTTTCTCCAATATATTTAAACAAAAACATTGTATCCTATAAATAAATAAATAAAAATCTCATTTTTTTATAAGTTTTTCCTAAAAAAAATAACTATTTAAATCATAAATATAAGATTTTTTCTAATATATTTATAAAAAATTATTTTTCATATATACATATATGCAACAAAATTTCTAAATTTATTTTACCTTCCCCAAAAAAATTTCTAAATCCGCCACTGGTCACCAACCTTGTCATTAATTGACGACAATATTTCTCAAAACGTTTTTCATAAGGGTTGCATAGAGAATTGTCATTGGAAAATTCATTGTTTGAGTCATATTTATAAAAAAAAATCAAAGAGAAAATAAAAAAATTAAAGAAACTATCACAAATTATAAATGTCTAACAATAAATATTATAAAAAAAACTTCTCATACATTTGAACCAATATTATTTCTATCAAACTCATCTTCGAAAGAAACATCAAAAGATTGAAAACCGAAAACATGGAGAGGACAAAAGACAAGAAGAATTCAAAAAGATAAGTGGTAATATGAAAGTTTGTTCATGGAATATATGTAGAATAGCTGAAAGAACCTACGGACGGAAATTGATTCATTTTGTAAATTTGAAAAAAATCCAACTTATTGCTTTATTGGAAACCAAAACTGAAAGACCACTGCAGGCAACTTGAAAAAAAATTGGGATTTGACCAAATGGTGTGGACACCAACAACGGTGCGTGCAAGAGGATTGTGCGTATGTAATTTGGGAAAACCACAACCTACGCCATGCATCTATAGACATGCATGAAACATATTGATCAAAGATATGTGATAATCAAATACAAAATTCATCTAAGAAACATCTCTTTTTCAATCTTTTTTGTTTAATCCACCCCCCCCCAAACAGAAAATCTTACTTTTGGCCAAAAATTCAAGAACATATCCAAAATATGAATTGAACCAACCAGCATGCCTTATCCTGGGCGACCTAAATGAGATACAATATATTAGTGAGAAGGATGACGGGATTCCGCCTCATCCAAATCTATTCATTTTCCTAACCAACCTTAAAAATAGTTATAACTTATACGACATCCCAACATATAGGAACTCATTCACTTGGAGGGAAAAACATGAGTAAATAACTTACTTCAAAAAGTAAAACAGGACACTAGTACAAGAACAAATATTGGAATGATACACAAACATCATAATAATAAAAACCCAAGCATTAATTCACTTCGTCCGACCACTACCCCATTGTTACCGAACTAGATAATCAGGAAAGACATCAAACACAACCATTGATATTCAAAAACACGTAGACAACTACAAACGATTATCATAATATAGTACAACAAGCATGGAGACCTCACTTCCCTGGGTCTCATATGTTTAACCTTGTAAATAAAATAGAAAATTCGAAAAGAATGGAATAAAAGAACATTTGGAAATGTTTTTAGACAACTTAAAGAAATAGATGATCAACTTATAAGTATGCAAAAGACACCACAGATCATAGTCAGAACCAATACGATTACCATAAACAGAATAATGTTTTACAAAGATCGAAGAGGCAACATTTTGTCCATCCATAAAACCCCATGGAGTCAAAGAACAAAATCAAAACACTTGAAATTAACAAATACTAACTTGGGTTATTTCCATAGATTGCCATCAAGAAGAAGAAACCGGAAAACAATAAAAGAAATACAGACAATACAAGGTCACATAATATTGGAAGAATATAATTGAAAGAAACATATAGATCAGAAATAAAGAAAGAATTTGAAAAAAGATTCAAGAAACAAAATATTAATTTCCAACTTACTACATGAATACCTAGAATTGATCAACAATGAAATCAGCGAAGATGACAATGCAAAATTGGCACGACCGGTATCAAACCAAGAAATACAAAACATGATATTCTCAATCGGAAAAAACGAATCCCTATAGGAACTAATGGAATGAAAGCTGGATTTTACCAAAAATATTGAGATATTGTAGGACCGTTAATTATAAGGTCAATTGGATCATTAAATAATTATTGGATTGTTATTATTGTAGATTAATTAATGGAGCAATTTATGAGGTGAGTTATTGATTGAAAAATCATCATTCATTCTCACATACTTCATCACCCATTTCACCTATCCTTTGCGGATGTGGATCCCGTGAAGTTTGCATATTAACTCCACAATGAAGTTGGAGGAATGTCAACCGTTCGATTTAACGAACGACTAAGATTTTCCCATTTTTTAAATTGTTGGAAAAGGAAATAAATATTCAAATAAAAATGGAGAATCTCCATCTCACGTTAGCCCGCCACTAATTTCTCAACTTTCCCACCAATTAATTATCACAGAAGATTTTGAATGATCCGGTGCAATTTCAGTTTGTATACCATTCTGTTCTGTAAAATCAAGTAATCAACTATTGTGTTTTGCAGTCATACAATACAAATTAAAAGGTTAACAAGTGTATATCTTGTTCTCTCATTGGCGATAGCGTCATGGAGGTATCCGAACCTTGGATCCCTCGAGTAGGTATGGAGTTTGAATCGATAGAAGACGCTTGGAGATTTTGGCTAGCATATGGAGGAAAGACGGGTTTTAATGTTCGGAAACAATATGAGAACAAGAATAAGGATGGGGAAGTGACATCGAGAAGATTTGTATGTGCAAAGGAAGGGCATCGTCCTCGGGCTGAAACTAGAACGAGTTGTAAAGCTCGCATTGGGATTCAATTGATAAAGAAGACATGCAAATATCAAATACATGATCTTGTGTTTGAGCATAATCATCCCCTACATTTGCCTGAGACAAGTCACCTATTGTCATCGCAGAGGAAAATATCAGAAGCCCAGGCATTTGAAATTGAGCTTGCCGATGACTCTGGAATTAAGCCTAAAGTAGCACATGAGTATATAGGAGCACATGTTGGTGGATCGACTAATCTTGCTTTCACACACCGAGATCACAAAAATTACTTGAGAAGGAAGCGTCAACGAAACTTGATCTACGGAGAAGCCGGTAGTCTGTTGAGGTACTTTCACACGCAAACAATAGAAAATCCTTCATTTCAGTATTCAATTCAATTGGATAATGAAGAACAAATAACAAATATCTTTTGGGCTGATGCAAAAATGCTTATTGATTATGCTTTATTTGGTGATGTTGTTGCCTTTGATACTACATTTGGTACAAATAAGGAGCATAGGCCTCTTGGTGTGTTTGTCGGCTTCAATCATTTTAGAGAGATTGTTGTTTTTGGTGTTGCACTTCTATATGATGAAACCATCGACTCTTTTAAATGGTTGTTTGAAACTTTTCTGGCAACACATGACAATAAGCAACCAAGGACTATTTTCACAGATCAAGATATTTCCATGGGGAAGGCAATAGATGAGGTTATGATAGAGACTTTTCATGGATTATGCACATGGCACATAATACAAAATGCAACCAAACATTTGATGCACGATGGGTCTAATGTTCTTCGAGATTTCAAAGCTTGTATGTATGACTATGAGAAGGACGTTGACTTTGAAGAAGCTTTCAATGCATTGCGTGGGAAAGTAAAGAAAAATTCTTGGCTAGATAGTATTTATGCGTTGAAGAAAAAGTGGGCACAATGCTATATGATGGATGTTTTTTCTTTGGGGATGCGGAGCACACAGTTAAGTGAGAGTTTGAATCGAGATTTGAAAGATTATCTGCATTGCAACCTGGATATAATGCGGTTCTTTAAGCAATTTGAGCGAGTTATTAGGCAAAAACGTCAGAATGAGATCAATTCTGAATTTGAGTCCCGGGAAAAATTGCCAAGAATGAAGATGAAGAGGACACCTTTACTCAGGCAAGCTGGTCATTTGTACACTCCAAAACTTTTTGAGGCATTTCAAGATGAATATGATTGGTCTACCGCTGCGTATATCAAGCCACCGGGTGAAGGTCAGTCAAGCAATGAGTTTATTGTTGCAATTTCCAATTTTGATGAGAGTGAAGTTGCTGATGCAGAGTATAGAGTTACGAGTGATCCTTCCACTCAAACAGTTTTGTGCAGCTGCAAAATTTGGGAGAGATTGGGAATATTGTGTGCTCATGCTTTAAAGGTCCTTGATGCAATGAATATTAAATTGGTTCCAGAGAAATATATTCTTAAATGGTGGACTAAAGAAGCTCGAGTTGGAACTGTGCAAGATATTAGAGGCAGGATAGTTGTTGAGGATTCTCTGTTGGACAACACACGAAGATATAGAGATCTATGCCGCAAATTCGTAAATATAGCTTCTCAAGCTGCTAATTTTGAAGAGTCGTATCAATTTCTAGACAGTAAGTTAAATGTTGTGATTGATGATGTTACTAAGATGTTGTCCAACATACAACTTCAAGGGCATGGAGCTACCTTGTCCATTCCTGATCTCAATACAACTATTCAGCAATGTTGTGCAATAATTCCTCAAACTGCTCAGTTGAAGAAAAAATCGGGGCGAAAAGGAGGAAGACGGTCAAAAAGTTGGATTGAGAAACTACATGGGAAGAAGAAGAAGAATGGAACTCATGATTTGGTAGATCAACCAACAGAAAATCAAAGAAAGAAAAAACAAGCTTGTCAAAATGAACCACCAGAGGTATGATTGACATATGAATCCATTTAAAATAAAATAACCATATATAGTTTATATTATCAAATTTAATATCTTTATGTTCTTTGATTGTTTGTTAATGAGAAGGAAGCTAGACATATATACCAATTTCCTGAAATCTATGGCAATACATGTCAGATTATGTACACAGGCAATTTTTCAGAGCAACCTTTAACAACTGGTCATAATATTTCTGCTGAATTCTTTCAGGTAAAATGATAGCCAGTTTTGTATTCTTTCATATAAGTTTGTATACAAACACTTATAGTTTGCTTATTTTGTAGAATATGGATGTGGAGTGTACAAGTCATGTTGGACAGTTAACAACGTTACCATGTTCAGGAGGGATCAACACCATGTTCAGAAGTGACGAACACCATGTTCAGCGGTGATTAGCAGTTTAACGCAGCATGTCTAACGGTTCCTCTCAGAATCGCATGTTTGTTGAAGTCTTTCAATGACTTTTTTTTTGTTATGGGGTTGGGGGTAGCTAGTCAAAAACACTTGCTTATAGGTTGTTGATGTCTTTTCATGACCTTTGGTTATGGGTTTCGTTTGCTATTTTGTGGTCTCATCATTTGATTATGTTAATCTTTTTTTAAATGGATTTGCTGGATTTTGTGTTATCATGTTTTGTCATTAAAAGCTACCTTGAATGCCAAATGTTAAGAATAGAGAAATGCTTTAAATGAATTTGAATGTTAATTTCTAGGTCTGTAATATGTATCATAACAAATTCCTTCAAATCTGAGAAGTTCTTTAATCTGCAATCAATATGAGAATTTGAATGTTAATTTTAGATTAGCCTATGCGGGGTTTGAACCCGCATCCTTGTGCATGAACACATCGCTCTTCCATTTGAACTAATAGGCTAACATTGTAATGCCATATCTTGTTAATTGTTTACTAATTAATTGTGAACAATAGTTGTTCTAGTGATAATTAATTGTGAACAAGGTAGTTTCCGAACAATTTTTTATCCAGATTTGAAAACTCAAATAGAAAGAGCAGAAGCAGTTATGACTAGCTAGCTAGCAGCCACCAAAAGAAGAAAGCAGAATGACCTTTTAAGACAAGGTCTACATGGCTAGCAAAAATCACTAGTCGAACACTCAAACACCACAAATGATCAAGTTTCAAGACAGAGTAGAAGCAGTTGAGACTAGCTAGCAGCCACCAAAAGAAGAAAGCATCAAGCAGAAAGAGCAGGCACTTAGTAAGCATTATGCTTGTAATACCTTGACATATCAACATTATGCCACTGCCCAAACCAAAGTCCAAGCCAGAAAGCACCACTACATGCTTCTTTCCAGTGGCAACAGAAAAATTAGCCAAGTTTTTCGCAAAATCGCACATCCCTCCCTGATAGAAAGAACAAAAAGCTTTAAACACTAATGAAGATCACAACCAACAAACATGTTGTTCTGACTAGTACGAAATACGGAAATGACAGAAACAATCAGTTCTGTCAACTGCATGGGAGATAATGTATGGGTAGAGGGTAGAAGAGCACAGCATACCCTCAAGAGGGAAAACAACCAAGAAGCATATGATGCATAAAATTCACAAGTAGTAACCAATGAAACTGGGGACTGTAAACTACATGATGTTTGTGCAATTACCTAATCATAGTCCATATACAACTAGAAATAGTTCCCCAATCCTTTACTGTGTACTGTTGCATCATTCAAGTTCTAATTGAGAAATATGCTAAATAAATAAATATCAAGCATGACTAGGGAATGGGTAACTTGTGCACACCCCTTAGGGTATATCTTGTGCACAAATTATGACCATTGATTTAAAAAAAAATAGACGCCTAGGATTGCGCCACATAATAATTGATTTTTGAAAAAAAAAATTAGAAAAAAAAGCCCATCCTCCCATATCAAGCGCGTGTACAAACACACAGTTAACCTAGTCTTTTTAATCAGTTCTAGACTTCCGCCTCCCCTCATATTCCCATGGATTGAAGCGGCTTCCCCTCCTCTCATGGATTGAAGCGACGATTGAGCACGACGGTGAACGACGAAGGCTGACGAGCGACGCGGTGGGGATGGAGGTGGGAGATTGTGGTTGTGGGTGGCCGACTCTCTCTTGAGGAGCCCAGGCGAGACGGAGTCGAAGAGGCGAGACGGTGGCGATGGACGAAGCGAGTTGGAGACGGTGGTGATGGAGGAGGCGAATTGGAGACTGATTCGAGGAGCCCAGGCGAGTTGCAGCAGGAAGCGATTTCGAATCAGCATCGACGAAGGGATGCACAAGGTATCGAATTCATTCTTTTCTCTCCTCCTTTTCGATTCTGGGCATCTGAATCTGAAGCAATTGGAGACAAAATTGGAGACGAAGATCCTTTTCGATTATGGGCATCTGAATCTGAAGCAATTGGAGACGAAATTGGAGACGAAGACGAGGTGGAGGTTGATGACGAAGAGCCGGATCCAGCGGCAGCAAGTGGTGACGAAGATGAGGAGGTCGGAGAAGACGAATTCGACAGCAGGAAGAGATCCTTCACGGTGGAGAACTGCGCCGTTTTGGCGGCCAATGGCTAAGGGGGCGAGCTCCTTCCCTGTGGCCTTCTTCTTCCATCGGCGAAGGCGGCACTGTGCAGACGGAGATCCAATCGGACTGCAATGGATGGGGCTTCTTCAATCTTCAATGGATGGCGGTGAGACGGTGGCGGAGTCCTGGGCGGTGCTCTCGCTCAGATCCGGCAAGGGACCGCTATGCTGTCAAGGAGCAAAAGAAGTTTAAAGATTTCAATGTCGGAAGGTTGATCGAGCTCAATCAGGCATGTGAAGCCTAAGATTGTAGATTTCGGGTTGGCAAAGATCCTTCGGGGCATGGAATCAAATCATGTAATCGCTGGACCAATGTCAAATTTTGGGTTGGGTTATTTATATGCATGATTTTGATTTATTATTCGAATTGTTCAGATGAATGTGTCAAATTTTGGTGACTAGTGATAATGAGTCGGTAAATTATTCGGGGAAATATGACAACAACATAAGACAAAACATTATTCAGTGAAACGTGAGACATTATTTGGTGAAATACGAATGATTATTCGTATAAATTGTAAGTATTTTTTGGAGATTTGAGGTTTTTTTATCTGAAATTAATTGACAAAAAAATTATCATTATTCGGTAACATATGACAAATTATTCGATGGAATTGTTAAATTTTAATCTGAATTGGATGAAAAAAAATAACATACTATTATTCGGTAGGATGTGAAATATTATTCGGTGGAATTGTCAAATTTTTAAACAAACGAAATTATCACCCATAATAATTTATTTTTCACAAAATCATTAAAATTCTCTACATTTTCAGGAAAATCAGCAAAAAAAAAAATAAAAGGGGGTTGAGTTACACGTATAGGACTTGAGGGCAAGAGGGGAGAGTGAGTGGGTTTCTTTGAGTGGGTCCCATAAGATTTTTTTAGAAAAAACAAAAAAACCACTTAAATCATGACCATCTATTCTCTTAAATCAAAGGTCCATAATTGTGCACAAGATATATCCTAAGGGGTGTGCACAAGGGAACCACTCCCAGCATGACTAAACCTAAACTAGTTTCCAGAGTTTTCTTTTGATCAACCAATATCATTACTATATAAATGCCAAACTTTACCATTACTGTTCACAAAGTATGATTACCCATTTGTCCTTCTTTTATTTTATTTTTTCCCTCTTCCAGTGCAGGGCTCTTTTGGGTATTTCATTTCCCATTCACCCGCGGCCCGCCCATTGTTTCCTATGTGTTCTTTGGAGTTCCAAGCTTACACAAAAACCCACCGGCCCTCTTCCCAAACACCTCTCATTCCCCTTCACATCCGCCTCCTTTCTCGAGCAAATCTTGCCGGGTTCATCTCCAATTCCGAGTTCCATCTCTCCCGATCAATTCTTGATATGCACATCCCCGCAAATCCTTTGATTGCCTCGAAAATCCATTTTCCCTCCCAATTCAAACCTCTTCCAGCAAGAGGCTATGTCGATCGTCGGCAGTCTCACCCCTGAACAGCTTCAGTCCTTTCACTCTCAAGGTATTCATCTCGTAATTGTTTCGTTCTCTCGAATTCCGGCTCCGATTTCTATCTCTGTCACTTCCCTGGTGCTGTTGTTTATTGTGTAATTTCATATGCTTCGATTAGGTTTTCTGGTTCTGGAGTCTTTTCCTAGCGCCGAAGAGGTGGAATCGATGAGGAAGAGGATGGATGAGTTGCTCGACGGCTTCGATTGTGCAACTTCTGTTATTTTCTCGACCAAGGGTTTGATCCTCTCCTTCTCCTATTTTCGCCTATATTGATTCTTTCTCGATTCCGTAAATTTTGATTCAAATCTTGTTACAACTCTCACTCATAATAACAAAATTTAAATGATTCAAGATTATCATTACGGATGCATTCAAACTGTTCGATGAAATGCCTAAAATAATTTTTTTGATTATATAGTGAAAGTTCTCGATGTGTTCTATTTTGGGGCACAAGTTGCAAGAACAAACAAAACACAAGTTGCAGTTTCCTTCCTTCTGTTACAATTGGCAACTGATTTCTTTTCCATCTGGAAGTGTTTTTTTTATTTTTTTGGTATTTTGTATAACAAAAAAAAAGATCATCAATACATGATATAGAGTACTTTATATCAGTAGTGCCCGTACTTTGATCATCCGTCTTTACTTTTGAAAAGCAACCAATGCTTTGATGAAGTGAAAATTCAATCTAAACTTTAGATCAATGTGCTTCATATGGTTAGCATACCCCTGAGGTTTTTACTTTGCTCAATTTGTTCTTTCAGAAGGGTTGTGAACCATGTGAGATCAAACGTAGTTGGACTGATTCGTCAACCATTGAGCCTACTTTTGCAGCCATTTCAGTAGGGTGTACAATGGCAACTAGAGCTGCAGCATCGGTATGTCTTAACATGTATGGACTTTATTCTATTGATTCTGTTGGCTCACATTTTTTACTGATATTATTAATAATATTGTTCTGATCAAATAAGGGAAATATTTTTTTTTCCTGAAATTCTGATTTCTGTTGGGTCGCATTTTGCATAATGATTCATCAACAATTCTTTATTAGCTTATGCTTTCTAAAATCATGTTCAGTGGAAAATTAGGTTCCTGAAATGCTCAAGTGTTGAAATTCTAGGAATGGAATTTTAGGTGTCGAAATAATTGTAATCACTCATCACATAAAATATACTGTATTATTATATTATATGAGAAGGTAGCATAAGACTGTCAAGCTTTTTTGCCCCTTTGTAATCCTTTATCAATGAACTCTCTTTAAAACACTTTATCAACAAATTTTGACTCATTTTAACTCTGACAAGAGATACATTAAAAAAAAGATTTATATTGCACCAAAAAAAAAGATTTATTGAAGGTTTTATTATTTCAAGCTTTAATACTTTATAGATTAATAGTTTGAATGAATCTCATTCTTTTTTCTATGACTTATGTATTAATCTCATCTGTTTGACTCACTTAATTAGATACCGAGTATGAAATTTGATCTCATAGGAATGCTTTTTGAAATGTAATAGTCTAAAGTGACTTTAAAGGTTTTGCAAAATAGCTATTTCAGTTCTACTCTCAATTGAATTCAACTTGAACATTAATTCTTTACCCCCCAATCTCAATTTCTGCTACAATTCCAGTACATGCAAGCTTTCATGGTGGAGCAGCCACATCACTGTTCGAATTGACAAGCCCAAGCTCAACTCCCTCTCAGTTCCGTCTATTCCAGAGCTCAGTAAGCATGGTTGAGACTTGCTTCCGATGTTTTCAAGACCCTGTAACCATATTCATTGCATGTTAGGTAAGCTCCTACTTGACTACTACGTCTAGCCACCGGCATCTTACACTAAACCATTATGCTATAGCTGTTACAATCCAGATTGAAGCTAAAAAGCTACATTTTGGAACACATACACGGTAACAAAATCAACAATTGAAAGTCAACTGAAAGTGAAGACGTTATTGTCATAACAGTGTCGGGTTTTCATGGGCCATGGTTTAGTGATGGTTGTAGGAGTGATATTAAAATGAACCAAGTGCTAATATAAATCATTTATTGAAACCTTGCAAGTTGCAATGCAAGTGTTTTCAGTAATTTCTTAAAAAGGCCATACAAGACTAAATTTTTGGCATTTGCATTTTAGTTATTGTGATTATTGTTTTCTTTTTAAATGTTTATCCACTTGGAAAGTAGATACATACAGGAATATTGACATGATATTAAAATACCCAGCTGCTCACTCGACTTTCTTCCACCAGAATTAGAAAATGGCACATGTTCTCATTTGATGGAAAAAAAATCGAGTAAAAGAAACGATCATTCTGAGAAGGACTTATTTGAATCTCTTGACTATCTTCCAAAAGCACTCCCCTCCCCCACAACTCACTAAAATACAAATAAATTACGTTTCATAACAATTTTTTTTTATAGAGAATTCGGTCAAAAAATCTGTTATAGAGAGATTATGGGCAAATAGTTGATAACAAAAATATTGCCAGCAGGTCTGACTTGTCCTCAAGGAAGGAGTGCCGAGAATAGTTGATAAAAATCAGGTGCAAAATGAAGTCAGTCTAGGTCCTAATAGAAATTCCTACAAGAGCTGCTTTTGGTTTTGTTCTTGTTCATCTTTGCAGGGGTTGTGGATGGAAGAAACATATGGACTAATGATCTAGCTGATTCTCTGAATACCCTACGGGCTCTTGAAGGCATTGTTGGGAAAGGTCTGTTACCAAGGGTTGTCAATTTGTGTGCGCTCTATTGCAGTGTTCATCTACTTGCAACTGATTTTTCTTTCCATTCTGTACTACAGACAAATTGGTTGTATCCACCCCGTGCTCACTTCTTCACACTGCTGTTGATCTCATCAATGAGACTTCAATGGACCAAGAGTTCAAGACATGGTTGGCTTTTGCAGCGCAAAAAATTGTTGAGGTTAATGCATTGGCCAAGGCACTGTCTGGCGAGAAAGATGAGGTAATTTTCCTTTTGTTTGAGGAAATGTTTTGTACAAGGTTTCACAGAAAATATGAAATCACTTGCTGATTGCTTGGAGCTCCACAAAGGAGTTGAATTGAATTGGATTTTGATGTTACTTTTCTCTTTCAACTAAGCTAATGCATTCACATATCACATGTATGATATCTTTTCTAAGTTGAGACTTGCAGTAATCTGAAGTGTTTTTTTTTTTGAAATCAGGCATTCTTCACTGACAATGTTGTTGCGCATTGCTTACAAAACTCTTCTCCAAGGGTGACAAATCAGGACGTGCAAAAGGCTGTAGGTTATTTTTCCATCATTCGGTCATGATTAATGCCATTGATCCCTCTTGTTGTTAAAAGATCTTCATGCATTTTGAAGGTTGCGAGTTTGAAGGGGGTTAGATCACCACGATGCCACCAATGTGAATGCTAGGTTAGAGGTTCAACAGAAGAAGCTAAACCTTCCTCTCCTTCCTACCACCAAAATTGGATCATTTCCACAAACCGGGGATCTAAGGAGAGTTTGTCGTGAATATAAGGCTAACAAGTGAGTCTATTAACACCCTTTAAATCCCTCAATTGGCGTTATGCATGTTGCACGTGCTTACTTGTATCTTCTTATTGCTATAGATTCATTATGAAGAAAAGAGATAGAAGCACTCAAAACTGCTGCAGCAGAAGAACAACAAAATGACCGTCTACAACTACTATATGAACATGTACAAGAGAGATCTTACATATTTGTCATGCATCAATGTTTGAAAACTCAAATCTTTCCATTTCATCTCTTTATAGATGATTAGCTTATTTGTTTCTTTGTATATTTGTTTGTTGAAAGTGTAAAGAAATAAAATAATGAACACAACCAATTTCGAACACAATTAAGTGTTGATCGAATATGACGAAACCGCGCGCAATTGCGCGCGGCAAGTCACCTAGTGAAAATAAATGCAAAACAAAAGGCAAAGGTTTGAAATATTATTCAATCATTCATATTGGACATGCTGGCTAGAAATCTTCCAACCATCTAGGGGGCTCCGTCAGGGAGACCCCCTCTCACCATTTCTCTTCATTTTGGGCTCCGAGCTGCTGGCTAGAAAACTCTCTTACTCTTCAACGGCTTCTCGATCTCATATCGGTTTTCGCTTCGGGATTGACGGGCCACATATCCCCTTTCTGGCCTTTGCAGATGATATTATAATATTCTCTAAAGGATCTGCTACTGCTTGTAGAACGATAAAAAATATTATTGATAGCTACTGCAAAATCTCTGGGCAAAAAGTGAACTTTCAAAAATCTGCCTTTCAAACCACGTTGGGTATCGCTCGTTCCCGCATCGCCGAAATTCAGAGTACCCTAGGTATATCTAATGAAAAATATCTGGAAAAGTACTTAGGTTGCCCTATCATTAATGGTAGGGTTAATAAAGAAACATTCGAGGAAGTGATTGGCAAGGCTAAGGACCAACTTAGTAAATGGAGGGCGAACACCCTTTCTCAACAAGGGCGGGCTACTTTAATTGCGTCAAACCTGGCTGCCAAACCGTTATATATCATGCAAAATTTTATGCTCCCCTCCTCGATTCATAAGGATCTCGACCAAATTAATCGCACATTTTTCTGGAATAAAGATGCACAACATAGACCTTTAATTGGGTGGGATAAAGTATGTAGAACGAAGAGCAAAGGTGGTCTAGGCATTCGTAAAACGCAATTCATGAATGAAGCCCTCCAAATGAAACTCCTATGGAAAATTCTTGCCGAACCGTCCAACCCTTGGGTGCAAATCATCCAATATAAATATATCAAAACATCGCATATTCTTTCTTATGAAAGGAGGGGTGGAGCTTCATGGCAATGGTCCAAGCTTACTCCTCTCATAAGTAGATTTAAAAAAGGTTTAATCTGGTCAGTAGGAAATGGTAAATCTATCAAATTTTGGACTGATAACTGGGACTCCCTAGAACCATTGATTAACACTATCTGTAATCACCCTCCTCGTAACCTAGATGAAAAGGTTTGTGATTACATTATGGGGGGGGGGGGGGGGGGAAATGGTGGGAAGAAAAACTAGTGGAAAACCTACCACTGGCGAGGGTTAGAGAGATCATGAGTATCCCGCTTCCTTCAAACTGCTTTGAGGATAGACTATATTGGTGGCCAGATAAAAATGGTTGGTTCACAACCACTAGTGCATACAAACTGGCTACAAACCACCATCAACAATCCAATGATGCAAACTACTGGATATGGAAACTTGACGTCCCACCAAAAGTTAAAAACTTTCTCTGGAAACTACATCACAATGGTCTCCCGACAAAAGTACGGCTTAGTCAAAAAGGGGTCTCCATTCCTTCAACATGTACCCTCTGTAACACCGCTGATGAAGACGCCATCCATATTTTTTTGGATTGCCCGTTTCAATCTATCAAATCCATCCTTGATGCTAATTTGGTACAACGCATCCTGCGCCTCACATCCGGGGCCACGAATTTTAAAGAAGTCCTTAACACGCTAGGATCAGCCCTGAAATCTCAAGATTTACAACGTCTTGCCTTTACCTGGTGGTCTACATGGAATCTACGTAATAATATGATCTTTAGAAATGAAGCTGCCCCAACAACAGCGTCAATGCAAATAAGAATCCAAAATACTATCAAAACATGGCGCTCTTCTGAGGAAGAGGTCTCACGCCCGCATGTGACAAACAAAGCCAACATAAGCCATCAAACGACTACGCATACTCACCCCATAAACAAATGTAACAAAAAAGCATCTTGGAAAAAACCACCCTTTGGTGTTCTTAAGTTGAATTTCGATGGTTCCACCCTATCTAATGAAGACATCACAGTAGGGTTCATTATTCGGGACTGGAATGGTTGTCCAGTTCAGATTGGATATGAAAAGGTAGGGATTCAATCCCCAATTATGACAGAAGCTTTAGCTCTTAAACATGGGGTTTTAAAATGCCTCGACATGCACATCCCAAGGATTCGTATAGAAGGGGATTCGCTAATAATCATTAATCACCTGAAGGTTAACAGTTCTTGCCCCTGGAAAATTGAACTAATTATGTCTGACATTAAACTCATGCTACAAAATCTGAGAGATGTTTCCTTCTCTCATGTGCCCCGTTGTAGGAATAGAGTGGCTGATAAGGTTGCACACCTTTGCCGCTCGTTCCTCGGGGACGATGTCTTGTGTGATTCAGGTCTTCTCGACCTCATCCGTCAGGATGCTATCGGTTAGGTTAACCCTAACCGAATTCTTTCCTAATAAAAAAAATAAATTCATATTGGACATGCCACTAAAACACGAACCTTGAGTACAGGAGATCTCAGTTGCACAAAATCGGTCACACACCAATTGATTCAAACATATATCCAAAGGAAATTTGAAGATTAACAAGATTTTGATTTCCAACTGATCGACGTGAATAAAAAGAAAATCTAAAGGAATTAACCACCAATTGATTCAAACATATATCCAAAAACGCAGGGAATTCGATGCCAAAGCTCATTTCTTCGTTCCGTTCGGATCGAAAATTCCAAAATCCCCAAATTCATTTACCCTAATTCACAACTCCATGAATCAAATAGAGAAAGGGAAATCAAAGATATATAGGAAAGAAGATATGTACCTGTTTATTCCCTTGTTATCGATGTGCAGAACAAGCGTTTTAGGATCTGCAGAAGAAAAGAGTGAGAAGTTGTCCATGGAGGCAATCTCTGTTTTTTTGTGCTATGGGAGAGAGAGGTAATTTCCGATTAAAAAATTCCATGTTATTTCCTTTTCCAACAATTTAAAAAATAGGCAAATCGTAGCCGTTCGTTAAATCGAACGGTTGACATTCCTCTAACTTCACTGTGGAGTTAATATGCAAACTTCACCGGATCCACATCCATCATTTGCATCACACGACAAAATGGTGCGGGTGAAGTGGATAACCAACTACCCGACCCCTAATTTTAGCCTTATTTATACACAATTTTATTTACTTTTTTTTTAATTTATGAGTGATTTTATGAAAACCCCACTATTCCAATTTTCAATGATGGCTTAATGTAATTTACCAAAATTATAGTGCACGATTGCAAACTTTGCATGATGTGTTTTTGAAAAAGGGAATAGTTTGATTGAGAGTTGAGACGGGGGGGGGGGAGGGAGAGAGAGACGATAACCCAATTCGAAATTCCAACTGAAAGGCAATGGCATGTTTTCATATCAGAATCAATTCACCGTCAAATACCAAACTAATTGCACAATTGTAACGACACTGGTGATTCAATGGTGATGCATATCTCAATTTAATACCACATTTTTTCTTCCATTTCAATTGAAACCCCCTTCCTGATCCACCCTGCCATCGGTGTACGTTCCTTTATCTCTATGTCTAAGGTCTCTTAGGTGGGAGAGGGCCCGATCCATTTCTTGTTTGGTGTTCTTCACCTCTTCAAAGAAATCAATCACATGTTTTGATTGACTTATTGATTGGTGGTATTGTTGCGATCATTATGTGGAATCGACGTTTGATTATTCCTAGGGTTTCGGTTGTCGCTTTGCTATTTCTCAACTTCTTTCCAGGTATTAGGTTTTACAATGGCGATTCCTAGTATTTTACAATTGATGTTGGGATTGATGCTTGTTCATTTTAGCATGCTTTGGTTCGGGAATTTGTTTTTTACCATCCAATTTCCTGAAACGATGTGTTATCGAGAGCCTTTGTGACTTGAGATTGTTTCTGATTTTTGGTAGATTAATTACAAGAAAAAAAAAATTAAGAGTAGAAAACAAGGTTAATTTGTTGGATTAAGGAGGAATTGGGAATTTGATCTTTATTATAATATGGAACTTTTTGCCCAACTTCCTAAGGAAATTCGCCAGATGATGATGCTTATGTTCCTGATTTTGAGAGTACAGAAAGCCAGAAATGCTGTCAATGTGACCCTGATGTGGGAAATGATTCCTCTTGTTTGATTGAGGGCATCTCCAAGCTCAACAATAACTATAATGTAGTGTATCAATATATCCTTTACCTTGGAAAACCTCACTAATTTCTTATTCATTTGATTATTTTCTCTTATTGATTGTTCTGGCATCTGATGTCTGGAAGCTGTTGCTAATATGTGGTCATGTGTCCCTGCATGCACAGTTGTACATGTATAGTTTGACAAACTAGGAAATTACTTTGATCTTTGGTAGGCTTGCAATTCATTTTATATAGCATCAATGGCTTAATATTTTAGCCTCCATTTTACTTAGATGTAACATGAATCATGTTTAAAGTAAGAAATATTTCTTTAGATGATGCTACAATCCCTCTTACATCTTGTATCACTTAAAGAGTGACCATGTCATCATCTAAAGAAATATTTCTTGTTGATAAGCTTTGCTGATCATGTTTTGCCAAGTGGATGGTCAAACAAGTGGCATACCAAAGAATTGCGTAGATCCTTGGATCTTATGTCATTTTACTTTACAGATTACCAACTTTTTCATCATAGTTCTCGTGTATTATAATTAATTGAAGTCTTAGCCTTTTATATTAAACTAGCCTATAACCCGTGCACAACGCACGGGATTTTAAATTAATCTAAGTAAACTAATCATATTTTTCGGATGTTATAGTATTATATATTGCCGTATTATGTAAATTTTTCTAATAATTTAAACTAACAAAACGATATTGCTAACTATTTTAATAATTTACTAATAATTTTAATAATTTTCTAGCACGTTATGATTATTATTTGCCTACTCTATTTTTTTATTAAGTTAAGAATATAGGCGTATTATTAATTAATTTGCATTATATACACATAGAAGAATTAATTTGCATTATATACACATAGAATAAGGATTTTTTTTAAAATATTCACAATTAAATAAATTAGCAAAATGTTCATGATTTTAAAATATTTACCAAAATGTTAAAAAATTGCAGGTCCGATAGAAACACGAGATTAAATCCGCATGTTACATGTAAATCCAATTTGTGAACCCGGGCTTGGAAGAGATATGTACTTTTCTTATAGACACGCGGATGAAGTTTTGTATTTTTTTTATACCCAGACATCGGGGTTGAATAGTATGGTACCCTTGCGTAAAGTATGAGATTTATAAATTATTTTATACAATGTTCCCTATCATAATACATATAAACAAAGTTTAATTAGTTAGATAAAAAATAAAATAATACTTTTCTTCATTATTTAAAAACCAGTTGATCATCTCAAAGCTAGTGAATGTGATGGCATCAGTGGGTGTAATCTGTATCTAGTTGTGCAACTGCGGTAAAAGCCTTAATATAGTATTTGATAGGTATATTTTTCAACTTTATCACTAGTTGCATTTTATTTTTCGAATATTTTTCAACTTTATCAAAGCTGATATATTTAATTTCATTAATTATAAATAAATAAAATTTATATCAAATAACTTATATTTTCAATATATATAAGTTATATAAATTCTTAATTATAATATATTTACAATTTTATTTACATTTATAAAATGTAAACAATTTGAAATATATGCTAAATAAAAGTATCTACTACGTATATATTATGGTTGAATATTATATGAAAAATCAATAAAATTTATTTCACTAATATATGGTTGTAAAAATAACAATTGAAATTTGATTCATTCAATTCAAAATTTCAAACGGTTTAAAAAAACGGTTTTTTCCATTAAAAAAACAGTTTTTTTCCGTTAAAAAAACAGTTTTTTTTTTCATAAAAAAACAGTTTTTGAAAGACCGAAAGTTGTAGAATTTTTTTTAAAAATATTCTCTAAATACACATGTCAAATTTTAATTGGTGGTGTAGAATTATGTGTATCACCATGCGAGAAAGAGAGGGGCACAAAATAAGAGTTGATTAAGAAAGGGAGGGGTAAAATTGGAAAAAAAAAATAAAAACATATTAGGCCGCCACGTGGATAGCCTAACTATCCTCGAAAAGACTCAGCTTTAAGATATAGGAGGATCATTTAGAAAACACAGAGATGAATTGTTGTGATTGGTTTTATGTGGACACATTTCTAATGTGATATATCATTCTCTTGCAGCATATATATTATCAGCTGATGTAACACTTACAAATGTGGAGTTCTACAGTTCCCATAAATGGGTAGAGAGAAAACCTGAAGTTTACTTTAAATGTGCTGGTGAGAACCAAACATTCTTGCCTGATGTGAAGAAGGCCAATGTCTTGTATAACTTTAATGGAGAAGAATCTTGGCAGGTTTGTGCCTAATTTTTTTTTTCTTGTATGCTAACTTCCTGACAAATATCTTCATTTTATATGTAATTAGTATATTTATTTAATAGAAATGGGTTAGTCATAGGATACTCATTATTGTTGGGATTTAATAAGGTCTGCTGTTATATTGCTCCAGGTTTGTTCTTATCTTTGTTTATTTTAAATTCTTCTTGCCTTTTTTTTTTCATGTGTCATTTTAGACAAACTCAAAGAAGCAACCTTTTGATAGAGATTAAATCAGGAAGAACACATAAAACTCACAAAGGGCACTAATCAGAGAACATGTAGAGATAAAACTAGAGCCATGGAATGAACCCTTGGAGTTTACTCCCATATCTAGTAGGGAAACCCCAATAGCCAAAAGACACAAAACCAAATACAGAATAGATGATCTATAGATGATTCAGACATAGGGCTATTCACCTGTATTTATACTAGTCTCCTTCCACTCAAACTAACCTTTTGTGACATAGCAAAGCTGACAATCACTCTAGCTAACCTCCCTCACAACCATAATTAACTAAATTCTGGAGTCTTCCATAGTAAACGTAATAATGCCACCCTCTTTAAACAAGCCTTGTCCTAAAGGCTAGTCTTAGAAGATGGATATAGTAATATTCTTTATCAACATCCAGCGGTGTATGAGCTATAGCTGTTTAGCAAGCTACCAATGTAGGCATTGTCTTCATCCATTGTGCTTGATGTTCAGTGATTGCATACTCAAATATGATGATATGAAACCAAACTACATTACGGGTATTAGCTGATCGGCTTGGACTCACACAATAGTATGTTGCCATGGTCATCTGAATCCGAAGCACAATCTATCCTGTTGTCTAGGAAATATGGAACAAATTTGTGTCATCAACCCAATATAGTGTCATCCACTCACCCACAGTTAGTGTCCCGACTCTACTATGGTTCTTCATCATACCATATGCATACCTAGATACCTTCCTCACTCTCAGATATGTTCTAGCCCTTGGAACTTTCCCTCACAAGGATTGTAGTCTTCTCAGTTGCAGTCAAGATAGAACAATGCTAACTTGAAATATTTTCAACCCAAAGAGTTGTGAGGAACAACTTCTCACCAGTCCTGCCAAAAATTTGCACAAGCTATGTATAAAAGCTTTTTGACCCAGAAAACCTTTCAAGTGAGTATCTGAAACAACAACCCAAAGCTTACCCCTGAAACCATTGCAAGCAGGGATCAAATTCAACCTTTCCATAGTTAATTGAAGAACTCCTTGCTTATGAAATTGTGAACTTTTTTATGGAGCTATAGTGCAATATTTAATCATCACTTATGCTAATCTTTTTCAGCTCATCCTCATCTTTCATCTTTTATTTTAATTTTTATTTTTGGAAAATGGATCAATTAAATATTCCCTCCGTTTTTATATAATTACATTTTTAGGATTTCTTTGTTTATCAATTGTTTGACATTTTAAGCTCTTCCAAGCTCTCCTATCCCACATATGTTTTCTTTCCAATTAAAAACTTTTAAAAGAAATTGAAAAACTCTCTTCAATTCGGAGTTGAAAGCAGGAGATGGGATTTGCATCTGCCCCTAACCATGCCATGATTGGGTCATAATTTCACTTTCTTACTTTACGTGTATAGCCCCAACATTTCATTTATAAAAAAAAAAAGACGGGGGGAGTGATAGGGACCAAAAGTTACAAAAAGAACAACTGAACATGACCAACAAAGGGCCGGTCATGTTGTCTGTCTTTCATCTAACTCTTCGTAGTTGTCCGTTTCTAAGGCAACATGATGATTTTTTTTCTTTTAAAGAATTACCCTGAAACTAGATAATAATGTTGTTTGCCGTGTCTTCTATTTTCCACCCTGGGAACACCAAATCAATGGATAATGTTTCGTTTGGCAATTTTAAATGCTTTAAAGGGAAGCTTAAATAATAAATACCTATCAGATTGTGTTGAATGAGCATTTCACTCTTTAGAGCCATCAATGAGTTTCATGGGTAACTTGTAAAGATTCCATTTATAGAAAATGTGCTATCTCGCTCATGCAGATATAATATAGTAAATTTAGCATGGTATCAGTTATTATCATTTGATAATGCTATCCTTTCATTTAGTTATAAGTTCATCATCGCTGTTTCTTCTGCCTAATAAAAAGAAAACTGATTAGAGTGTCTTAGAAAGACTCTCATCAATGAGCTTCATGGGTAACTTGTAAAGATTCCATTTATAGAAAATGGGTCATCTCGCTAATGTAGATATAATATAGTAAATTTAGCATGATATTTATTACTATTATTTGATAATTTTATCCGTTCATTTTGTAAATTGTTGAGTAAAAATTTGTACAATTTCTTTCTGACCAATAATTATTTATTTGTCAACATTTTTTTCCCAAGAAATTTAACAATATTTAACTAATTTTTGTTGAAGGAATAGTTCATGCATTTGATGTTTTAACATATTAGACTTTTTCCTTTGTTCATCTGATTCTTCTAGTGCTTGAGATTTTTGATGGGTGTGTTTCTCTGAAAAGATGTTTTAAGAGCTCATTCAGATTGTTCATTGGAAAATTTTATCCTTGTAAATGATGCTAAATAATCTAGTCTTCTTTTTTTCATAAATATTCTTACACTTTACCTCATTGAATTGGTTGTTTAACTTTTTTTAAAAACCTTTTTAATATTGGAAAAATGCATCAAAGGAATGCCATTATGTCCAAAAACAAGCATCTAAACTTGTCTAGTGAATCTAATTCCAAAATATTTGAAAAATCCCCTTTTCAGCCTTTGACTGAGCTTCAAACTAAGAAGTGCAAGAGATGTGGGGTATATGAGGATCACTTAATGTCTCATCATATCTTTGATGAATGGGAATTATGCTCTTCTGATTTTAGTGGAAGTGATGGGCATTATACCCACTTTAAGGAGAAGGTGTTGAACGCAACATTTTTGTGTGAAGATTGCTTAACGCTTCAATCAGGTAATTCTTTCTGCAAATTAACAAGTCCTCTGAAGGTTTTATGGCTAGTCAATTATGACCCGTGGATTTGTCTCAACTGCTAGCTAATTCTGAATCTCTGAAGTCTTAGCTTATGTTGTGTGTTATTCTGCTGGATTGATTCAGTCGACAATTAAGGAAAGAGAGTTATAGAGATACAGGGATTTGGAAGATCATATTTCATCAAAAGCTATGGATTAATTTCATCTTTTCATTTGTTTTCTCTTTTATTCAAATCTGATCATTAAAGGTTAAAGTGTTCGGCAATAATGTGATTTTCATCGACCAACTGGTTGCAGACTCCCCACGGACGAAGGCCTCAAAAGGTGCTGGAGGGAAGACATTTCACATCATAACATTTCTTGTCACTGTTGGTGTCATTTTAGTTGTGATCGTTGTGTTAGTGTTGGTGTTCAAGTATTGGCAGAAGAGAAAACGACAACGGCAACAGGCAAGGTTCATGAAGCTGTTTGAAGACGATGATGAGATTGAAGATGAATTAGGCCTCAGAGAGATGATATAAGTCAAGACATTCTATGATGGAGATCCTTTTTTTAGATATAATTGGATTTCCCCATCAATAAATATGGTGTTCAGTGTGTTCGATTAGTGAGTATGTAGGGAAAGAGCAAAGGGAAGAGGTGATGGGAGTTGAGACTTGAATTTGTAGATGAAAGTAGTAGTAAGATCAAGATGTGTAGGAAAACAAGAGAATTTTGATCAAAGTGAATACTAAAGAGCTAATATTTGTGCATCTCACTATAACGATTGATTTTTTGGTTCCTGTCTGCATTGATATGTTGGTTTCTACTCTTAATCTACAATAGAAAGCAATTTGCTTTCCGAGGCAACTAGAAGAAATTGGGGATATTAACATTACTTTCGGGTCTTCATAAAAAAAACATATCAACTAATGATTTTGCAAATAACCCAATATTTTTAGTTTATTTCCGAATTAACACCCAAAAGTGAAAAGTATGTAAAAACTAGGGTGATTTAGGTAACTAGACCTTTGAGAAATCTAATTATATAATTATACCCCAAACAAATAAAATTAGGTGGTGACGGTGGTGTGTACCCCTTTCTTCCCTTCCTTCCTCCCACTTTGACAATTGATGCCACTTTTTTATAATGACATTTTTTCACCGTTGACCACTGATACCAATTTTTAATGTCATTTTTTTTTACCGTGATGCCATTTTTCAAAGTAGTGTTTTGATGCCTTTTTTAATGATATTTTTTCTTTAATGTAATGCCACTTTTTCAAAGTAGTGTTTTGATGCCACTTTTTTAATCAAATCATTTGATGCCACTTTTTTTTAATTTACTCAATTGTATATCAATATATTTTCATTAATTCTACTTTTATTAATTGATGACACTTTTGGGATTACACTTCATCGATGCAATCATTTGTGGTGACATTTTTATTACATTTTTATCAATTGACGACACAAGAACATAAAATGTGATTAAACTCCATTGTTGACATCTTTTATTGATTATTTTTATTCATTGATGACATTTGTTATTACACTTCATTAATCGCAATCGCTTTTTATGACAAAACGTAAAAAATAATTACATCCACTTTGTACTGCTGTTTGTAGCAAAACAGTGCATCAATGAAGTGTAATTACAAACGTGTCATCAGTGAATAAAAGTAAAACCAATGATGTTATATTGATATACAATTGACTAAATTAATAAAGTGGCATCAAACGATTTGATTAAAAATGTGGCATCAAATAATTACATTAGAAACAATGCCATCAAAACACTACTTTGGAAAAGTGATATCACATAAAGAAAAAAAATGTCATTAAAAAAATGGCATCAAAACACTGCTTTGAAAAAATGGCACCGTGGTAAAAAAAATGACATAAAAAAGTGGCATAAAAAATGACATCAGTGATCAACGATAAAAAAAATGTCATCAAAACACTATTTGTTTTTGGTACAATTAGTTAATTAGATTTTTTCAAATGTCTAGTTACCTAAATCACCCTATTTTTATATGTATTTTTTATAAATTATAGTTGATAGAATTTTTTTAGTTATACGGGCTCTTTTGGTTGAATGCTCCCAGTACAATTTTCGGGAACTTACTTCTCATGAATTGAATTCACGTGAAAGGTACTTCCCAATTCCCATGAAGTGAAAAAAGTGTTTTGGTTGAATTTTGGTTTCTAGAAATATAAATAGGAAAATAAAGAAAATTACATTTAAAAAGTGTAGAAGTTGAACTTACCTAGTCTTCCTAGGTAAATGGACTTCCTACAATTTGGATGAATTGAAATTTTTGAGAAGGTGAATTCATATGCCTTTATGTCAACCAAATACAAGAATGTATCATATTTTATGGGTTTTTAACTGAGTAACCAAAGGCCTGAATTCATTGATTTTTATTTTTTTGGAAGAACATGGTTTAACAATTTTGACATACATATAAATATATAATAAACCACGGATGAATGATGAATCTGCTGAACCAATGTTTTTATTTCTAAAAAATTTAACAATACAACTAAAATAAAGAAGCTTTTGAAGTGGTCACATCTACAACCTCTCTCCCGATCAAAAACATGAACGCCCGTTAAAAAATAAAGGTGTTGCCCTTAAAACACTCGATCGATCCCCACAATTTCCTTCGTATCACCCATTTTTAGAAGCATACAAATAATCTCATCGCATATGGAACTGGAAGTGCATGCCCTTAGACTCTATATAAACCCAATCCTCCTTGAACATACAAAAAATAAAAAGAAAAAAAAAGTGGAAAATGGAAGGGCGTTACGCAAAGTTGGTAGTGATGGCAACAGTAGTAGCACTGGTGGCAACGACAGGGAGAGCGGACATGTTTGCAGGGTTGAACTTGTGCAACCTGAATCAAGACGCGATGAAGGCTTGCTCGCAGATGGTTAACAACCAACCGTCGCCGGAGTGCTGCGGTGCGGTGAAGGGGGTGGAAACCAGTTGCATATGCTTCTTGATCAACTCTCCTTTCCTTGCCAAAAACAAAGAGGAAGGCCAACGGATACTTGGTTCCTGCGGTGTTGACCCCAACCTCATCAAATGTTAATATATTTCTCATCTGTCTCTAATTTTTGTCTCTTTGCATTTGTTTTTGAGTCCATATATACTTGATATACCCAACGTTATATGATATTGTAATGTTTATATTGGATGGATTTTAAATAAATACAAATATATGATCGGTGTATTATTTCGATCCTATATTTGTTTTGTAAAACGACGTTTGTTACAATCGACCCGTACTATATACATACCCAGCATCAACATCCTTGCAGTATCAATTTTGACTAAATCTATATAAGTAAATCCGGTGGTAAATATTGAAATATTTTAGACATCTTGTAGAGTTAGTTAGCACATTAATAAAGTGGCGTGTAGGTCCAATTGTAACCACCTCACCACTATAAATAGATGTAGCCTGTACATAACAGAATAAGTAACAATATATACAAATATCTCTTTGGGAGAAAATCCCAACAAACCAATTTCTTCCGCTCTCTCTACTTCAGGTATTTTGGTGAATCTACATTCAATCTAGCATTTCATTACTCTAGATCACTGATGCGTGATCTCTGCTACTGCTCGACAGACATTTCAATTACAACTTACTCAAACATACGTAGATTTAATAGCTTGGGTATTATTTAGTCATTCAAGTACGGTCTAGCTACAAACTAAATGATCGACTTTTCACAATTTGAGAATCGAAGAACAGAGATTAGAGGAAGAGAGAAAACGCCATTAAAACTGTAATCGCAAATAGCACAAAATGCAACTATCGAGTGAAAGAGCGGAAGCGAGAAATCACAAAACAGAACCGAAATGAAAAACAAAAGGGACAAGAGAGGTTGTTTACGCGGTTCGGGTATTTCACCTACATCCGTGGGGCCTCATGAGTCGAGACCCTAAATCCACTATGTAATATCAAACGGGATACAAGGAAGGGCAATCGGAGTCCTAAATCCTATAAGTATACAAGAACTTAGACAAAAGCAACGAATTAATTAAGGAATTAGAAAACCCCCTTTGTAACTCGTCGACATTGAAGGTTCGGTTCTTGTGAGCTTGGATTCCAAGGGCTGCAATTGCTATGACAGTTGTTGAAGCTCCTCCAAGGGCACCTTAGGACTTCCGAAGAGTAGCTACGAAAGTCAGCACCTCGGACCACCGGAGATGGCCTGAAAAGCAACCGGAGAGGTGAACCTTCCTGAGTGTCCACCGAGGTCGCCGCCGCTGGTCTAGGGTTTTTGGATTGTTGAGTGAGAGAGCTTACCGTTGCCCATCAAAGGAGGAGAGCTTAAGTACTGGATAGTAGGAGCCTTCAAAACAAGCCTTGGTGTGGACTTTAGGAGCAATCAACAATGGGCCAGCTAAAACAACCAAGCAATCCACCGGCCCAATAGACTTGGTTTGCAACCAACGTCATTTAGACCAAGGTGGATTCGGGTTTAGGCTTTGACCCATGTGACAGCTCTAGCCTACACCTCAAGAACTGGATCTCAACTATTTGTCTAAGTATTACATGTACACTTAGGAAATATACTCTAACAATTGCCCACCTATTTCCCTAAGTCTACAATTGCTGTAAACAAATCAGATTTTACATAGTTTACAAGGATTTAGGGCACCTCGGGTCAGTCGTCGGCCCTTGTAGCCAGAGTGCTAAGTGATGATGTCCTCCACATGGAGGAAATCCCTGCAGAAGATGAACTTCTCAGTAGTCACGATCTTGGTGCCAAAATCAGCAGGGTTTCTATCGCCATCAATCTTCTTAACCTGTACCACACCTTTGTCCACTTTGTTTCTGATGAAGTGGAAGCGGACGTCTATATGCTTTGTTCGCTCGTGATACATGGGATCCCTACATAAATATAGGGCACTCTGGCTGTCCATATTGATTACAGGGGTATACCTTTTCTTTTCAATCTCTTTCAAGATTCCTTGCAACCAAATGGCTTCTTTGCAGGCTTCGGTAGCGGCTATATACTCCGCCTCGGTAGATGATAGAGCTACAATAGGCTGGGGTTGTGATTTCCATGAGATACAGTTGCCTGCCCAAGTGAACATATAGGAAGTAGTAGACTTCCTATTGTCCTTGTTACCTGCATAATCGGAATCAACATATCCAAGCAGATCATAATTGGGAGTATGGTTAGTGTATTTCAAGCCAACATTGAGACTACCACATAAGTATCTCAAGAGATACTTCATGGCTGTCCAATGCTTCTCCCCTGGTTCAGACATGAAACGACTTAGAGCACTAATAGCAAAGGATAAATCAGGTCTTGAGCATATCATTGCATACATTACAGAACCAACCGCAGCATCATATGGTATGTTTTTCATGCGATCAGATTCTTTAGCAGATAGAGGAGTCTTAACTTTAGTTAAGTCAAAATGCCCACCTAAGGGAATAGGAGCTGATTTTTCAGATTTCATATGGAACCTATCAAGCACCTTTAGCTAATAATCCTTTTGAGAGAGCCAAATCAAGTGTTTTGATCTATCTCTGAATATTTGAATCCCTAAAATCCTTTGAGCTGCTCCTAAGTCTTTCATGTCAAAGTGTTTGTTAAGATCCTTCTTAAGTTGTGATATTCTATCCATGGTCTTACAAATCAGAAGTAAATCATCCACATATAGAAGCACAAATAAGGGATCTTTGCCTCTAATTCTGTTGATATAGAGACAAGTGTCATAACTACTCCTTTTAAAACCTAAGCCTTTCATGCAAGAGTCAAATTTTATGTTCCATTGTCTAGGTGATTGTTTGAGCCCATAAATTGACTTTTTAAGCAAGCAAGAATGACCAGGTTTAGAGCTATCAATAAATCCTTTTGGTTGCTTCATATAAATGGTTTCATTTAGCAGACCATGAAGAAAAGCCGTTTTAACATCCATTTGTTCTAACTCAAGATCATAAACAGCAGACATGGCTAAAAGCAATCTCAAGGTTTTATACTTGACAACCGGAGCAAATATTTCATTATAATCTTCACCTTCCCTTTGAGTAAATCCTTTAGCAACTAATCTAGCTTTAAATCTAGGTGGCTCATTAGGATTTACACTTTCCTTCAGTTTATAGATCCATTTGCAATCGATTAACCTAGCATTTTTAGGTTTGTCAACCAAAATCCAGGTTTTGTTAAGCATCATGGAATCTATCTCTTCTTGCATAGCAGCCATCCATTTCTTAGCATTAGCACATCTTAAAGCTTGCTCAAAAGTGTCAGGAACATAGTTTTTAATCACATCAGACACAAGGAAAGCAAACTCAACAATGTAATTAGCATACTTCTTACTAGGAATCCTATCTCTAGGTTCCCTATCCCTAGTCAATTGATAATCACATAAGTTATGTCTATCATGCACATTATCAATATTCTGAATATCAGCAAAGGGCACAGAAGTATTTGAATCAGAAGAATCAGAGGCTGCAGCAGATTCAGAAGAAGGAAGGGGGATGGAAGATGAAGAAGAAGAAGATGTACTTCCCTCACCCACTTGATGGGTTTGCTCTTCTTGAGTTGGTGACCTGTTCTCATCAGCTTCGTCCTCGGAAGAGCCTTGGGTATGCTGAGAGCTTTCAGGGGATGGGGGATCATAGAAATGTGGAGCTGTTCCTCCACCTGCACTTACAAAGTTGCTATCATCCTCAGATGTAGAGTGGGTTAGTGCAGATTTAAAATGAAAATCATTCTCTTTAAAAATAACATCTCTACTAACAAAGACTTTGTAACCACCAGGTTGAATTGCAAGAAGCTTATAACCTTTGACACCATCAATATAACCAATAAAGACACACTTAACAGATCTAGGATTCAGTTTTCCAGCATTTTGATGAGCAAAAGCAGTGCATCCAAAGGTCTTCAAATGGCTCAAATCAGGTTTCCTTTTGTACCACAATTCATTAGGAATTTTAAAGTTCAGAGCAGAGCAAGGTGATCTATTAACAAGATATGCAGCTGTAACAATAGCCTCACCCCAAAGAGAATGCTTCAAACCAACAGAAATGAGCATGCATCTAGCTTTATCAAGTAAAGTCCTATTCATTCTTTCAGCTATTCCATTTTGTTGGGGGGTTCCCGGAACAGTCAAGTGTCTTTTGATGCCTTGTTCATTGCAATAACTGTCAAATTCAGAATTACAGAATTCTAAACCGTTGTCCGTTCTAAGACAATTAACCCTGCAGCCAGACTCATTTTCAACTCTATTTTTCCAAGTTTTAAATGCATTAAAAGCTTCATTCTTCAATCTAAGCAAGTACACCCAGACTTTTCTACTGTAATGATCAACTAAAGATAGAAAATATCTTTTACCACCAACGGTATCAATCTGAGCAGGACCCCAAAGATCGGAGTGAATATACTCAAAAGGTGAAGAAGCAATGTAAGTGGAATTCTTAAAACTTAATCTGGTCTGTTTTCCAAGTAAGCAATTCTCACAAACATCTAGAGCAGCAGGTTGACAGTTAATAATGCCAGACTTATATAAATGATGAAGACCAGTGTTACCAATGTGACCTAGTCTATTGTGCCAAGTAGTGGTGAGATCAACATACATGTTTTTATCACAAACAGCAAGCACGGAAGCATCAGCAGCAGTATAATCAGTTTGACAAATCACATAATACAAGCCATTTTTCTTGACACTTCTAACAAGGACTTTACCATTTCTAGTCACTTCTCTAATACCATGACGGACATTTATATCATAGCCAAGATCATCCAAAACACTCTCAAACATAAGATTTCTCTTCAAATTAGGAACCCATCTAACATTTTGGAGAATTCTTATTTTGTCATCAAACATTTTCAGAGCAATAGACCCTATGCCTTTTATAGAAACTGATGAGTGATCACCAAGCAAGACATCACCTTCATTAATGAGTTTTAGATCACAAAACCAGTCTTTAGGAGGTGTAGAGTGCATGGTGCATCCAGAATCCAAAATCCAAGCATTTTTAGGATCATAGCAAGTTGACACAACTAAAAGCTCATGAGTAAAATATTGATTAGAGTCAAGCACAGCTGAAACAGATTGATTGGTTTTAGATGATTCTTTCTTGGCCTTTTTTGCTTCATCCCTTTTTCTTTTATAGTAATCCTTTTCATAATGTCCAGTTTTAGAGCAATAGTGACAGGTAACATTCCTTTTATCTGTACCAGTTTTCTCACTAGTATTCATGCTATCTTTCTGTTCAGGTTTCTTAGAATAAGAGCTTATGTTCTGTTGTTGGTTCTTGAACCTAGCCTTAGCCATTAGAGCTTCATTTTTAGCCTCTTGTTTAGTCTTAAAAACCTTAAGGACCTCATTTTTTTGAGCAATAGACTCTAATATCTTATCCTTACTCAAGTTCTCTTGACTATACTGAATCACATCCTTAAAAGTATCAAATTGACTAGGTAAAGCATTCAGTAATAGGACACACTGGTGAGTTTCATCAATCTTATCACCACATCTAGCAAGATCTTGAGTCATGGTTAAGAAACGGTCCAGGTTATCAGATAAAGACACAGAGACATCCATTTTGTAGTTAAACAACCTACAAAGTAAATTTATTCTACTAGGGAGCGATCTCACCAGGTAGAGTTTATCAAGAGCCTTCCAAAGATCCTTAGCTGTCGCCTCCATCATAACCTGCCTTGCCACTTCATCCGTGAGTCTTATGAGGATATCACTGTGGGCAATTTGATCCATCTCATTCCTCTCGTCCTTGGTAAGCTTGTCTGGATAGTTTCCTTGTACTGTTGTCCAGCATTTTTCTTTTATCAATATTGCTTTCATCTTAAGCTGCCACATAGCAAAATCAGATTGTCCATCGTAAGGCTTTATACGAACTGAGGATTCAGACATAATTTATCAAACAAAAGGCAGTAAAGAGGGAAAATAACGAGCAGAACAATCACAAATGAATGCTAAAGAGAAGTAGGGCAGTGACCCATTGTCGTAAACAACACAGTCCCAGAATCTGTTTTTTTTTTTTCTGTAAAAAATGTGAAAAACGGGTAATCAGTCCAAGGTTGAAGTTGTATCCTCTTCTTCGACAGATATCGAAAAATCAGAAGCAACCCTAAACCTCGCTCTGCTACCAATTTGTAATCGCAAATAGCACAACATGCAACTATCGATTGAAAGAGCGGAAGCGAGAAATCACAAAACAGAACCGAAATGAAAAACAAAAGGGACAAGAGAGGTTGTTTACGCGGTTCGGGTATTTCACCTACATCCGCGGGGCCTCATGAGTCGAGACCCTAAATCCACTATGTAATATCAAACGGGATACAATGAAGGGCAATCGGAGTCCTAAATCCTATAAGTATACAAGAACTTAGACAAAAGCAACGAATTAATTAAGGAATTAGAAAACCCCCTTTGTAACTCGTCGACATTGAAGGTCCGGTTCTTGTGAGCTTGGATTCCAAGGGCTGCAATTGCTATGACAGTTATTGAAGCTCCTCCAAGGGCACCTTAGGACTTCCGAAGAGTAGCTACGAAAGTCAGCACCTCGGACCACCGGAGAATAGCACCGGAGATGGCCTGAAAAGCAACCGGAGAGGTGAACCTTCCTGAGTGTCCACCGAGGTCGCCGCCGCTGGTCTAGGGTTTTTGGATTGTTGAGTGAGAGAGCTTACCGTTGCCCAGCAAAGGAGGAGAGCTTAAGTACTGGATAGTAGGAGCCTTCAAAACAAGCCTTGGTGTGGACTTTAGGAGCAATCAACAATGGGCCAGCTAAAACAACCAAGCAATCCACCGGCCCAATAGACTTGGTTTGCAACCAACGTCATTTAGACCAAGGTGGATTCGGGTTTAGGCTTTGACCCATGTGACAGCTCTAGCCTACACCTCAAGAACCGGATCTCAACTATTTGTCTAAGTATTACATGTACACTTAGGAAATATACTCTAACAAAAACCACAACCCAAAAGCTCTGAATTGAATTGAAGAGAAAGAGAAGAAGAAGTGAATTCGGTTACAACAGAATTGGGGATATTTTAAACTAATCGATCACGTGATAGTCACGTGATGCTCTACCCAACAACTCACACAGAGACACTCGGACTCTCGGTGATGTCACTCGACTAAGGTAAAAAAGGCACTCGACTGGAAGCAACAGAGAGATGTCAAGGAGCTGTGTAGGAGTGAGTTGTGTTGCTGTGATCTTCTAGTGTCAACACGACTTGTGGAAATTAATAGACAAATTAACAAAGTAATAAAAAATTTCAAGACCAAAATAGCAAAGAAATAAAAAAATTCAAGACCAAGTAGCTACCCAATTTTATTATAGAATATTATAATAATAAAACAATAGAAGAAGCTAGAAATATTATAATTTCATTAATTGGATAGCATGCATCTAGCTAGTAGACGATCGAGTACTCTTGGTAGTATAGAGTAGTACTATACTAGTTGCCACTTTGGTGAAGATTGCTGAAATAGGACTGAGGGTTGGTCTCGAAGGCAGGCCTTGATATGTATGCCCCTTGACTTCCACTTCCAGGCGCCTTCATCATCCCCGACGAGCTGCTCTTCCCGGAAGACGATCCCTTTGAAGCCCCGGCCCCACCCTTACTGCCACCGCCTCCCCCCTTTCCACCACCCATATTTTTCCTTACTTCTAGTTGTATTGAGAATTCGAGATTTTTTATATTGAACTAAAAGATTTGAATTGCTTCAACGGTGCGGGATTGTAAGGGTGTTTATATACACCTCAAAATCAAACACCTCATCTATATGTTGTTGGATTCCTATGTACTGTAATAATTGTTGGGGTCGTTGGAAGTTACTCTGTAATTTAATTACAGTGCTTTGAAAATGCAATCTGTGACGCTTGAATTGGGAGTTGAAGACTTGAAGTCACTCAACTTCCAATAACACTCATCTATATGTTGTCGGTTTTTTTTTTTAATACTGACAGATTAATAAATCAATCGTATCAAGCTGGTAAAACAAAAGGCCGAAAATATCGTATATTAGGGTCATATCGGTTAAGAGTGAAAATGATATATATATCGAGGATATATCAATATATATCGAATTTATCGATTTCGTTAATTTCTAACTATAAATATTATATTTATACTTCAAAATGTAAAAATATACATTAAAAATTAATGAGAAAATTTGGTCCATTGTACATTTTTTAAGATTAAATTAGCTATTTGACCTCTTTCAGTCTTTGAAATTTAAATTAGCCGTTCTACCCCTCCATCCTTCCTCCTTCGTTCGCTGCTTCTCCGTTTCCTTTCCATGGCGTTCTTCCACTTCCAATTCCGGTCCTTTCCTGGGATTCGCAGCCGCCCTCCACCCTCCTCTCGCCCTCGCCCTCCAACACAAGCCTCAGTCATCGGTTCGAGTCGGACTTTGATATGCGAGGTTCCATTCTAAAACCAATTGACAATAGAAGGAGTAGCCCACCGACTCATATACTAGGGCTTCATGTGTTCAACTTTCCGATGTGGGACACTTTGGTCTCATTCACATCTCCAACACCCCCAAATTGTCATTATTTTCTACTCAATTCGATTTTTCGACTGCTAACTTAGGGTTTGCGTTCATCTTTTTTCTTTGGTTTGGTTGATGTATGAGCGCAATCCGTGTCTTGCTCTGCACAACAATGAAGGAAACTATTTGGCGCACACGCAGGGAAGATGCATAAGACCAATTGAGACGAAAACAAGGTAACTTTTGATTCCTACGGGGCGATGAAATGTGGGGTGCATTCAAGTATATGAGGATATGAGTTTCAGAAAATTAGCAATGTGGAGTTCAGACCTAACGCCGCTCACTCCTCGACACCCACCAAGCCCCAACCCGGCCCCCGCCCGAACCTCCGGCGACACCCAGTCGCCCGACGCCCTCCCACCCCCAACCTGCGCCACCCTCCAGCACCCATTGACCCATGTTCTGGGCGCCTCTTTCGCCTATGCCCACGGACCCGCAGCCACCAGACCCCCTCTGACCAAAGGATTTGAAAGAGGATTTGGAATTTCAGCGTGGTGGTGCGAATTGGGGAAGGAGAAAGGAGTTGAAAGAGGAAGGAGGCAGTGAAGCAATGAAATTGAGGAGGCAGAGAAAGATGAAAGGAGAAGAAAGATTCCAGCGTCTGTTTTCATATCCCTTCCATATCCTTGCTTTGATGGGTATATGTAATTAGGGAAAAATAAGAAGGAAGGGAAATATAAGTATATCAATTTCATATCCATATACTAATTTACCAAACACCGTACCCATATCTGATATATGTATATCAGTACCAAACAGGCCCTAAACATTGGAACTTAACGTCTGAAGGGAATTCCATTGGTGAAGGCTGACGAGTGATTCCATTGCCATGAAGTAGTTATATGAATATCTAATCTTGAAGTTAAACCTATAGTACTATTGAAAAAAGGTTAGTATCTAGTGACTGGAAATTGTCCCCATACTTTCTGTGAATTCATTTGATTTATTATACTTTTGGCTCAAGAGATCCGATCTTGTTGTTGATTTGTTTCAATTGATGGCCTATTGATTTCAATACTAGTTTATGGTGAATTTATTACAACTACACATTTTTCTTACGGTACTAGCTAGTTCTCCAGTTCACGGAGAGTGGTGAGGCCTTTCTATATGATCTTGGGAGTAGCCATGGTAGTTTTATCAACACAAAACAGGTTTGTTCTAAATTTCCTTTACTCATTTTTTCCTCCTTAAACTACCTTCCAATGTCCCAATAATTTATTTCCTTTGTGCAATTTCTCTCTTTTAAACCTGTTTTAGATCGAGAGAGAGAGAGATACATATTAGTATAGCATAACATGATACGTCCACTGCAATGGTTAAGTGAAAGATCAGTCAGTTTCTATAAATATCTCAGTCGATTTCTGGTAAACGCTAATTAAAGAGTTCGAGGGAGAGAGAGGAATAACTTAGCGGATGTTATAACGAGAATGAAATTAGCGAAAGACAACACAGAGATTTACGTGGTTCAGCAACGGTGTGTTGCCTACGTCCACGGACAGAGAACCAGATTTCTTATTAGAGGAAGCAAAACCGATTAGGGTTACAGGGGTCGGCGTTCCATTAGTATATAAAGAGACTCATGGAATCCTAAACAGACAATGGACTGATCGAAAGCCCAAAATAGACCGACGATAGGCCCGTTTACAATAAACATCGCATACCGTAAAGGCGGGGTGGCGCTGCCCCTTGCGAGATCACCGCCCCCGGACCCCCCGATGCGTCGTCAGTCAACAGTCATTCAAGGCACATTAACAGCGGAGATGGAAGCACTGCTTCCACTGGAAGAAGCATAAGATGACAACTCGGACAACCAGCACGCAGGACAAGGCCGGAGATGGAGTCGACGGACACGCAGCCAGGAGGAGGTGGAGTGAGTCGCCGGTGAGGAGGAGGACGAGGATTTAGTGAGTTGTTGGCGGCTTCGAGCTAGGGTTCGATTGATCGATCGATCTGAGGAAGATGGGCTTCGCTGTGTACAGTATATATCTATATACGGAGTACCTTTATCGGTTTCTCTCTAAAAATCGGTAACAATTTTTTATTTATTTTGATACCGGTTTCCATAAATAACTGCTCTTATATTTACGCGGGTATCTTGTAACACCGACAATCCTTTAAAAAAAACCGGTTTTAACGTTTTGGAAACCAACTTAATACCGGTTATCTTAAAAAACCGGTTTTAACGCTTTTGAATCCTACGGGTTGGAGAATCCTAGGCGGGAACTTAACCAAGTTCGTGTCAAACCTCGTTAACAATTCGTGTGTCAATTTATTTATTTATTCCGCATTATACTTTGATAAGTTTTATTTTCGTAAAGGTTCTGCTGAACAAATTTCTGGAATCATTTCAAGAGCTTGAGTTCTAATTCAAAACCTTTCTTGAAATTTCGTCCACTGAAGTTTATGAAAATTTATCATACTTTCATCCCCTTTTAAAGTATTGTTTATTACTTTATTTTATATCACTCTTCAAATCAGGGCCGGACCTGAGATTTGAAATGCCCGAGGCCGGACATAAAAATAAGGCCCTCTACTTTCTTTTTTTGAGAATTTTCTTTATCATTCCGTTCATTTATTTTATTTTATTTAGCTATTTTTATATAAAAAAACTCAATATGGGTGGTTTTAAATATTTTTTTTATTCGTGATTTTGGTCAATTATTCTTTTAGAAAGGGTTTGTGAAAATCTAATTTTTTTGTTTAAAATATGAAGTTGTAAAAGATAAAAGGAAATAAAATTTTGTTTATTTTTCATAACCATAATGGATAATTTCTATTTTATTAGTGGTTTTTAGTCATTATTTTATGAAATTTTGAAGGGAAAATGCAACCAAATTAATGGGTTACAAAGATAATTGAATCATGGACTAATGAGAAAGAATGAGATTTTTTTACCAATACACTATAATGGCTTTAGTTAAACTTACTTATAAAAAAATCCATATACTTAAAAAAAAAAAAAAAATTGGGCCCCTTTAAGTTTTGGGCCCGAGGCGGAGGCCAGTTAAGCCTCCCCTCAGGTCCGGCCTTGCTTCAAATGCTATTAGATGAAGGTTGTCGATCTTTAGATCAAATTAGTTGTCTTTAATATAGAATTAGAGTTGGATTGATTTGAAACCTAGCTATATCCGTGAGTGATTGATTTCATGAATCATGATCAAAATGGTAAACAAATCAAACATGATTCTCTACTATGATAAGAATTGTAGCTATATGGACTAATTCACTCATAAAAATTACGATGGGTAGTTATATATATGATAACATAGTTTCGAAAATCCAAAACCATGATAATCCAATAATGAGATCGATCGAGTTTATAATTTATGATTCGTGAGTCGACCAAAAGAATAAAAAAAATAATTAGGATTCATATATATAGAGCACCTAGCTTAGTTTGGCTAAGCTGCTCTCGGATCCAGTTAGTTAGAACTGTAGTTAGTCTTGGTTAAACAGTTAGAATCATGGTTAGAAGGTTGAGTTAGCAATTGCATACATGTATAAATAGGAGCTTAGTTTGTTACAGAAGTGGTTGAATGAATATACAGAAATTACAGATCTCTCTCTCTCTTCCGCCATTTTCTTCTTCTTCAAACTCCTGAACAAATCTCAGCTGGTTGCTGAGGTTTATAATATAATTCGAGAAACAACACAAACGTTTCTATACATCACTATTAAGCCCCAAAAAAAAAAAAAAAAAACCAGTTAATGAGTGAATTAGTATCAAAGTCCGACTCGTACCGATGATTGGGGTTCGTGTACACGGGCGCACATGCACTAGTAGTCTAACACACAAGCCGAGTGGGGTTCAATTCTAAAACTAATTGGTAATAGAAGGAATAGCCCACCGACTCATATATTAGGGCTTGATATATATGTTCAAATTTTCGATGGGTGACAATTTGTCTCATTCACATCTGACAATTAGTATGATAATAAAAAAATACGAAGCTACAAATTAAACATATTATTATACTGTATTTTCATACCCGTATCATACAAAAGCTATCCAATTTTATTAGAAAATACTACTATATATATATATATATATGTGATGATCATAAAACCGCATACTAAGAAGCTAGCTAGAAATAGTACTATACAGTATAGTCCTAGTAGTTACGTTATACATGACAACATCACACACACGTACACACATATATAACAAACTAATTGGATAGCTTTCTTTGTAACACTAGGAAGGAACTAGTACTCCATATATACCATGGAGCACACCGCACACGTACTCCTACACTCCTACTTGCCACTTTGGTGAAGATTGCTGAAATAAGACGTACTGAGGGTTGCTCTCAAAGGCAGGCCTTGATATGTATGCCCCTTCATCTCCTGGCGCCTTCATGTACCCCCCGGAAGATGATCCTTTTGAAGCCCCTCCACCACCACCGGCGCCCTTTCCACCAGTGCCGCCCTTACTGCCACCCCCACCGCCTCCTCCCTTTCCACCAGCCATTTGTTCTTTTATATATCCTAGTTGTATATATTAATTGAGAGCTCCGGCCTTTTGATATTAAACTAACTAAAACGTATGGTTGCTTTAATTTAACGGTGATGTTATTATGTATGAGGGCTTGTAGAGGGGGTGGGGGTTTATATAGACCTCAAACACATGGTTATTTTAGCATTTTATATATGGCCGGGTGTTCTTATCAGTTTATTGGATCGAGTAAGAATTATGGCTATTAAGCAGTACCTGCTCAATTCAATAAATAAATGGTAAGTTTTATTCAATATATATTTTCATTTTTTAATCTCGATTAAAATTGAGATTTTATTTATACTCAACCCATTTAAATGGGAACTAGCTATAGTATGGACCTGAAATATTACGGACTACGTACTGCTCATTAATTTTAATAATTATTGAATACAGTAATGGTTTTTTTTTAAATCTGATAAAATGCGCGCAGTGAAGTTGAAGTGATCCAAACTTCCAATTCCCAAAAGAGATGGAGAGAGATTGACACGTGAGGAGCACATTAATTAGTAGCTAGGAGGATGACACTTGGAACAGGAAGACGTGAGAGCTTCACACGTGAGCTACCTCTTATGTGAAACTAATTTGATTTATCCAAACATGAATATAAATTGATAGGATAACTAAACGGTGAATATTGTTTTCATTCATCGATTGGGAGAACTAGGAGTGTTCAAAATCCCAAACAAATTTAATTATTTATGTGAGTGATCTGACCACCTAATTTAAGTTTATGCAGTAAAAGTTTGACTAATTTCAATTTTTTTTTAACATTGATGATACTTTTTCTTTACCCCAATTTTATAATAAAATGGTTTGATGCTGCTTTTTTAATTTAATTGATCACTTTTCTCATATAATTATTTGATAACACAATTGTAGTCCAATTATCGATGTTGTATTTTTAATTTAATTGTTCGATAACAATTTTTTAATTTGATCAATGGTATACGGATGATATTTTTTTATAAATACGTTTTTCATAACTATTGTATATATTGATCGACTATAATATTTTCTTAATTATATAATAATTTAATTTTTTGATGTGAATTATATAATAATTTATTGTTAACACTTTTATACCATTAATGACACTTTTCAATCCATAATTCATTTATGTCACTATTTCTTAATTGACTTAAAATAACAATTTATATATAGTGTGTCATTTATTGACTAAAAAAATTGTATCATGAATATCAAATGTGAACCTATCTCGATGCCGCAACTGACTCTTTGTCCGATGATTTTTCACTCCGTTTCTCGACATTTTTTACGATTGTTTTCGCGACTCGTTTTCAACGCTTTTGGGGGATTTCAAGGACTAATTTAAGGATATGATTTGGGAGTTTTGGAAAACGAACTTCATAATCTTTTAAGGTCGAACATTTTAATCGGTTAGTTAGTTTTCGAATCGGTTTTCGGGATTAACTCGGGAATTATGGGATCGGTGATAAACTAGCACGATTGATGTGAATGATTGTCTAATATCATGATTGGTGTGGACGTACTAATGGCATGATTGATTGAATAATAGCATGATGAAATGTTAGAATAATGTATCGTTAACTTATACCTTATGAGATATGATGAATATGATGAACTTGAGATATGTGATATGCGGATATATTATTGCGAATATATGAATGTGGCTGAATGGAACGATGAGAATGATATGGTCTTATGGAATGTGGCAATATGATAAGTGGTTGAACTTGATGATGTTGTGATGTGGTTATACTTTACTGAATGATATATATGCACTTGTGTGTGATCGAATGATTAGATATAGACTTATATTGATGTTCTGATATGAATCTAGGTGATATTATCTGATTATTCGTGCTACTTGTTGGGATCATGCTTTCGTTGTTCTGCTAGCCAGGTAAGTTTCTTCGGAGCTTACTCAGATCGATAGAGAGAACTCCCTGTTTTATGTGCATGATATACTAGGTGCTTGCATTCATGATCAGCATGTCATGTAGTACCATGCTAGGTTGCATCGACCATTGAGCATTCTATTTCTTAATTTATACGTATGTAAACAGAACGACCGCTATCTGTGAAGTATCTAGGGTCTTTGCTAGGGTCAAAGGATGATCCAGTCTCATCGGGTTCGTTCTTAGTCGTTCGAGTCATAATTATCACTTTACTTATTACTCTTATTTTACCTTTCACATTATTTTATTATTTTCTCTTTTAAATCCACATTCATGAATTATTGATAAGCATGCAATATGGGGTTGGACACCACAACGGTCCTGACTCTATTTATGAATTGGAATGCATTCACGAGCTAGCCAGTCTCAGTGATGCTTAGATTTGTAGGAATTGCCTTGGAAGCCACCTTAAGTCGAGCTTGTTTAGAACCCTTTCGGGGGGTAGGGGGTGAAGAGGCATTCACCTCAAACACAGGTTGAATTGAACACCAAAAGGAGGTGTTAATTTTCCTCAAAAGTAATAGATAATCCAAGAAAAAAAAAACAAACCAACTGACGGAGTTTGACTAGATTGTCTCTATCAAAATAAGTTCCTTCAGGAGATTTTTTCACTTCAATTGGTTTGAGGCCCTTTCGGGAGGTGTGTAAAGGGATCGCAGATTACTCTGGTCCCATGGGTTGTTTGCCCTTTCAGGATTTAGGGTGTGGGAAAGAGAAACCTTTCACCACGAATTTATGACTTCCATTGAATTGTCGCAGCAGACTCATGTCACAGAAAACCAACAAATGGTTAGTTTTAATCATGAGAAAATTAAGAAGAAATGGTGGAATTACCCCCAACCTAAGGCGGGGAGAAGTTAGACGTCCTTCGCGTAGGGATTTTTGCTCGATCCACTTTCTGAGAAGGGTGTTGTTTACACTATTATGCAAAGATTTAAGAGAGAGAAGAGGAACAAACCTGGGATTAAACTGACACCGAGACTGCCTCATCCAAGCAAGAACTGGTCTACGCCACCTTCCCCAAGAACGAGGTTTTTTCTTTCGCTTTCTGAAATTCTTTCTAATAGGTGCCCAAACTCTCCAGTCGGCCATCCACACTTTCGATTTCAAATCAGACGACTATCACAACGATGGAGAGAGCAACCTAAACGCATCAACAGAAGGAACACGACCAAAATGGCATCGCGTTGATGAGACAAATCTACAAAGGTGTTCCCATAAGAGGATTCGAGAGGAATAGGGCCACATGAGTTTGGAGATATCCTAAAATCAGGCAGTAGAGGAACTTGGATATGGGATTTCGAAGCAAATTCTCAAACCGGCTTGAAACTTGCCGGTGATTGAGCAAAAACAGATCTAAGAATTAGGCTTGGGGAAGGGATAGGCGAGAGGAATTGGGGGCGCGTGAAAGCGCGTTCTTCTCAAAGGGACGGGGTGATTAACCCCAGGTTGAATATGCTTCCCTTCCAATGTCTACCTTCTTCTTCTTCTTTTTATTTTTTTCCTTTTTAAAGAAATGCATACTTTGTAGTCTGTAATAGCCCAGATGAGATAATGAGATATTTCAAACCATTGGATACTAACCCGAAGCTACCCAAATTAAAAAAAAAAAACATCAGGTTATTATATATTTAGGATAAGTCTGATTCTCGATAGACTGATGAATCGGCAGGCTGAAACCGCCTAAACATACAATAAGAACAGAAAACGACAATATGAAACAAGTAGAAATAACCCTACAACAAGAACGATGTAAGAAGAACTCTTACATCTAGGGTATTTGATATTTAATGGGTTGAACATTGTATATGAAACAACCTTTTTTTTTACAGTAAGCAATGAATATGATGTACTACCGACATCCATGATCATCTGACAAGATGATGTTCTGGAACTCACTACAACAAGAACCCAAAATAAAATTACAATTCATCTGAGATTTAGCTAGAAAATCAGTTGCATCATTCACCTCTCTATAAAAATGTTGGAATGTAGTGATCTCAAAGTCTTCACTTAAAGATCTGATTTCTTGAACTATTTGTATGACCTCCCATGGTATATTGTTCACCTGATTAATGGCATTGATAATGATTTCACAATCACTTTCAACTATGGCTTTCCGTATCCCAAGCTCCGTTGTCATTCTTATACCTGCATATACAGCAAAGGCTTCTGCTAGAATGACAGAGCTCATCCTAACATTACATTTATGAATTCGAATAACTTGACCATACACTACTAGAAAAATGCAATTATACATCTATTGTGAACAGATGTCTTTCAAAAAAATTTCCGATCTCTTTGTGCGTGTAGTAAAAGATCAACTTTTTCACATCAGTTTTAAGCTGATGTCTTTTCTCGGTTTTAATCCCCTCAATTTATTTTTGACATGTTCACTTGTTGTTAAATCCTCTCTATTTTTCATTTATAAGCTTTTGAAGATGTCCACCCCAAGCCTAAATTTTACATTTACATCACTATTTTTAGAATAATCAATGTATTAAGACAAAATAGACATCTTTTTATTTTATTGATTTTGTGTATATTAATTTCATATGTATAATTTGTGATTTTTATCGTTTTGAAATAATATATCGTATAAAAATATGTACATAACTGATGTATTAATATGATTTAGACATCATTTTAGATTTTTATAAAGATGTTGTTGTTAGCAATATATATCAATTTATATTAATATTGTGATGTAAAAATATACATGACATGTTGATTTAGATTATTTAGACGATGTCTATAATGATACTAGCATCCGTTTTCATGTAATGGTTTGATTTGATAGCTATTCAATCACAACACTTTACATCTATAATCTAATGTTTTTTCATTCGATACAAAACTCCCTTTGTTCATATAATAAGCATTTGTAAATGGCAACATACTTTAATGAACATATATATTAAGGTAAACGCGAAATCGACATTTACAAATGTTTTACAAAGCATAGGTATTTAAAAGATACACTTTTACAAATGGTGATCTATCTTTGATCACTGATTTCTATAGCTTTCAAGGAGCAGGTCTTGAAGTTGCAGTACAAGAATCATAGGAAATTTTTGACCAAAAAAAAGAATCATATGAAATTTACTCAAAGAAAATGGGAACTTGGACCAGGAGAATTCGGGGAGGCAAGGGTTGGTGAGGTTGGAGGATCCATTGGAGAGCAGTTGGACGAACTCAATGGTGAGTATCACTCCTGCGGCGAACGCCTTAGCGGGGACGAAGAGGTTGTCGCCGTTGATGAGGAGCCCACCTCTGCGGCTCTTGCCGAACACCGGAATTGAGATCCTGGCGACACCAGCGGTGAGGATTGAAACCATGTCTATTTAGTGTCGTAGCTGCTGCTGCACTCCCACTTTCAGAACCAAAAGAGTGATTCACATGAACTCACAATGTCAAAATGGACTATTCACTAGAACTCCCAAGTCCTAATCAAATCAACTTAAACCATTATAGGCGGTTAACACCAGACCACTTCTAGCTAAGTCCAAACCAGAACCATGTTCGGTTCTTGAGATGCAAGATGACAGTCACTCAAAAGAGATGAAAAATAAAAGAGATCAGAAGAACCCAAATGTGCATACTATTAGTAGAGAGGACTGATGAAGGCATCGTTGTTTGCTGACGGTTTGCTCGTCTCACTCCAACCATTAACTGCGATTCTCATCTCTGGAGAGGAAAAGAGATGATACGAATTTAGATAGAGCATCCAATGTTCCCATGAATCAAAGGTGACCGAACTGATATGTGCTTTTACCTGATGAAGAGGACATGGGATTCTACGCGAAGTCGCTTTGAGCTAACGAATGTGCTTCAACTGGTTGTAATAAGGTGTCTTTTTGCCCGCCCTGCATAGAGAGAAGAAAAAAAATTGAGCAAGACCATAGCACTGACGGAAGTGAGGTCATCGTGTATATTGATGTTTCTGTTACAGTTTGTAAGCATATTTAGAAAATCCATAACATAAAGTTCTTCAACGTAAGTAGATAAAAAAAACTGTCTAAATAAAGACGTCTAAGTTCATGTGAATTTATAAAGTAAATTAAACACATAGAGGTTAAAACAGCATGAGGTAATAATATATATATATATATATATATATATATATATATATATGTTCATAAGCCAAAAATAAGACTACTTAGGCAAGGAACTAATAGAGTAGGTACATCATAAACCACTTGAGTAGTAAATAGATGAAATTGTGGAATATATTACCTTACTAGTTGCATCGCGCGTGCTTTGCACGCGCATGCTACATATAGTCATATACTCTACAAAACAGATTGCACATTGTACATACCTTATCCTATATGCAAAAGAGTGTAAGATTTAAATCCACCAAAAAAAAGATGTGTAGAATAGCCCAATTTATTCTTATGACAGTTTTCACATTTCAAATGTGCATTAATCCATTATTCTTCACCTTTAACATGACACAAAAGAAAAGCACAGACCGAAGACATGATAAATAAGAGCAAAAGCTACATATACATAACATTGATCGTACAGATTTTTTGTACAACAAGCAGTAGATATATCATATATGTGCCCACTACGTGATCAGCTAATACCTTATAGCCAAGGCCATACTAGTAGCTAGATTCTAAAGTGCTGAGGGATGACAATAACAAATGACATTGAATCCATAAGAGTGAAATTAACAATCAGGCCTTGAGCCAATATTGGAAGCAATAGGGATCCTATAACGATATAACCTATTTAAATCAATGTAAGCACCAAGGAAAAAAGGTTACATCGTAGTCACCATTTTATTATTTATTTCAAACAATTAGCAAACTGTGAATTCTGGTGCATTCTTGAAAATTGTGAAAAATATGGCATTGCAAATCATATCACACTGAAGGAGACATATAATAACAGGCAATGTGCTTAGAATTCGCTCATTTATTTAACCCTGGTTGAAGCCTTTAGATCTATTAGAGAGAACTATGACAATGTGATCCCATTGAAACACCCTCTAATCCAGGATATAGTTCAATCCATGCAAATGATATTCCAAACACAAATGTGAACATGACAAAGATAACATTTACATTTAGCAAAAGGAGAATCTGCTTTGAGGAAATAGTAAGCACACTCATAAAATTATTAAAAACAGACAGCTTATACTTTTAAACAAGGGAATGTATACCTAATGATACTTGTCTTCCAACAAAGAAATTTGATCAGTGAAGTCCAACCCCATCTCGGATGCCATTTTTCTTATCTGCAAAAAAACACAGCCAAGGAAACTGATATTATCACAAACTAACTCCCATGCTTTAGGACTTGAAAAATAATAGTTAGTTGGGCAGAAACGGCTCACATCATTTATCTTCTTCTCAAGATCCATCAATGGCTTCTCAATGCAACACTAGTGGCCTCCTCGCCACAATCTCTGCGAAAACAATGACCATAACCCTAATCAATCGAATCCAAACCTCCTCCTAGACTCCATATTCAACTACTAAACAAAAAAAAAAGTCAAGAGAAACCCTAACCAGATCTTCAGGGGAGAAAGTCGCGTCCAAGTCGGAAACCTAACCTTCAACGAGAACAAAACAAAGAAGAAAAATGGCGAGAACACTTACCGAATCTGCGAGGAGGGGGTCGGATTTTGAAGGAGGGGTCAGATCTGAAGTAAAGAGTAAGTAGTGGTGGAAGCCGCGCAATTTAGAAGGGGGCGAGATAGGGTTTCAGAGAGAGAGGTCAGGAGAGGTGACAGTGGCGGTGGGCGGGATGGGTGCCAGAGATTATGACACCAATCGGAGAGAGTGATCTACGAGAGAGATCGATGAGGGTTGAGGAGAAGGCGTAGATCTAGAAGAAGGCAGAGAGGAGATCTGGAAGGCGTAGATCGGGAAGTTGCGTGTGGAAGGAGACGTAGATCTAGAAGTTTGTGTGGGGGAGAGGGAGAGTAGAGAGAGGAGGGGGGTTTCTTAGGAATGGAGTCAGGGGAGATGTCGAGGAGGGGGTGACGGTGGTTGTCATCGGAGGTAGGGGAGGTGGGAAGTCTGCGACGTGAGTTGTGGGGCGATTTCCGACGCCTGGAGAAGGTTGTGTTGTCTGAGCAGGTGAGAGTTTAAAGAAAGAAGGGAAAGTGGGTTGCAATGATCTGAAACGGAGAGAGAGAATCAGAGAAGGGGTTAATAATTTGGGTTGGGTGGATTTTGAAAATTTTGGTGGGTTAAAATTTTTTAAAGTGTTCCTCTTAATTTGGAAACCGCCCAAATTTTTTCCAAGTATTTTGAATTTTCGATCCCGCCCTTTAACCCTCTAAATGCGCTTGATTTTATTTTTTCAGAATCAACTATTTCACATCTGTCGAAATCTTTGACAGTTGTATAAACTCTTTAATACATCACAAACAAAATTACTAATGTAAAAGAATATTTTCCACATCTGTTGTTTTTTGACAGACTTAAATGTGGTGTTGTCTATTGACAGTATTCTAGCAGTGATAATTATTTCTTAAAATGCACCCAATTTGAGGCTCACAGCCAATTTTCACCGATGCATCTACATTAATCTTTATGACATTTATTGGGGGGGGGAGGGGTATTTCCAAAACATTTTATCAGGAGGCATACAACGTTTAGGTAACTTGGTTTTCACCTATCCCTTACTTCAGCAGGAAATCTTATCAATAGTTTGAGTTAAAGTGTTGATAATACCCGTGTCAGAACTGTTGTGAAAAATAATTCTATTTCTCATCTCCCAAATAGAGTGTCATAATTGACACAAGTCTGTAAAATATACATTAAGAGCTCTAGTATTTAGAAGATTTTCTGAGACATCACTTGTTAATTGTGGTGTAATAAAACATTTTCCCAGTTTAACACCCAAATTTTGAATAAGGGATCTGGTAATCTTACAGTTAAACAATAAATGATTTGTATCTTCTAAATCAGAATTACAAAGAGAACAAGTATTAGGAACTCTATTTATATATCTATTTAGACGAATAGTATAAGGTAAGATATCTAAAATAATTTTCCAAATAAATTTTTTGATATTTGGAGGAATATTAAGTTTCCAGATCTAGGTCGCTGGAATTTTTTTACAATTCCTTGTATTAAAAAGTGAGGATGTGGATTTAACCAAAAAATTCTCATTATTACTATAAATCCAAATTAACTATTCTGGAATATCAGTTAATGGAATCCCTCTATAAAGCGGACAACGTGAAAACTGACCACATGCAATCCTTATTAATAAGGATCCTATAGCCGCCGGGACATAGCTCACTGGTTGAAAGGTCACCATACGCTGGGCCTAGAAGCTTCGGGTGGGAGGTTCGATTCCCAGGAAGAGCATTATTTGTTTCTCTTGTGGAGTGGGCCTCATGGAGCCAAAAGGTATAAAGGGAGGTGGTTGAACCATTGGTGAGGCACATCCCGCGGTTTACCTCCCCAAGTCGATGAGGGGCCGAAGACTTGGTGTCCAGGACTAGTCTAAGTGTAAGCTTGAGATACCTGAATATATATATATATATATGTATGCATATATGTATATATGTATGCATATATGTATATATGTATGCATATATGTATATATGTATGCATATATGTATATATGTATGCATATATGTATATATGTATGCATATATGTATATATGTATGCATATATGTATATATGTATGCATATATGTATATATGTATGCATATATGTATATATATATGTATATATATATATTTGCATATATATATAGGGAAGCTTTAAAATGTAAAATATCCTTAACGTGTAAAATTTGCTTAACGTGTAAAATTTTCAAATCAACACAAACATACACGCGCAACCCCCGAGCCCTCGGACTCCCGCACCCGCACCCACCTCGAGCCACCTCCGGCCACCAACGACCAGCCGCCCTCGATCCCACCCCGGTGCGCAACCCCCGAGCCCTGGACTGGCCTGGTTCGAGCCATCTGCTGCCCCGACGCGCCCACCTCATCGCAGCACCGTCGAGCCACCAGCAACCTCGGTTTTCGGCCTCCCACGCCACCCATGAGCCACCTCCGGCCACCAGCCCCGACCAGCTCGAACCCCCTCCCTCAGGAGCACCCCCCGAGCCCGGAACCCCCATGGTTCGAGCCCAGCCGAGCTCACACCGAGCCCATCTCTCCCGACAGACCTGTTCGACGTTTTTGGCTCGGAATACCTTCGAAATCCCGATTTTGCTCCTTGTTTCCACTCGAATTTGGTATGATTTCTAACCCTAAACTTGTTTATTACAACTATTTAGATTGTTTGAATGATTTAGGTTGAGATTGAAAACCTAGGGTTTGATTTAGGAGCGGAATTTGGGGCTTTTTGCCAAAAGCCAAATTGATTGAAATTGATGATATGGTTGTGTTGTTGGGTTGATTTTGAGCTAATTTCATGTTCATATCATTGTCAAATTGTTTATGGATCATGAGCTAATTGAATTTTAGAATTTTAGATTGCGATATGTTTTATAATTTGGGGCTTTTTGCCAAAAGCCAAATTGATTGAAATTGATGATATGGTTGTGTTGTTGGGTTGATTTTGAGCTAATTTCATGTTCATATCATTGTCAAATTGTTTATGGATCATGAGTTAATTGAATTTTAGAATTTTATATTGCGATATGTTTTAGAATTTGGGGCTTTTTGCCAAAAGCAAAATTGACTTAAATTGATGATATGGTTGTGTTGTTGGGTTGATTTGGAGCTAATTTCATGTTCATAGCATTGTCAAATTGTTTATGGATCATGATCTAATTGAAGTTTGGAATTTTATATTGCGATATGCTTTAGAATTTGGGGTTTTTTGCCAACAGCCAAATTGACTGAAATTGATGATATGGTTGTGTTGTTGGGTTGATTTGGAGCTAATTTCGTGTTTATAGCATTGTCAAATTGTTTGTGAATCATGAGCTAATTGAATTTTAGAATTTTATTGCAATATGCTTTATGTCGATTAGGTTCTTCTATTTTAGCATAAAAATCATAATTTAGCCTATTAGCTCAATTGGTAGAGCAATGTGCGTTTGCACAAAAGATGTGGGTTCAAATCCCACATAGGTTACATAATAGACAAGAGCGCAACAATCGCAAATTGTTAATCATGCACATTATAATCTAAGTTATGCACTTTTTAACCTTAATTATGCACATTTTAATCTTATTTATGCACTTTAATTTTAAAAGCTTATACGTCAAAAAATCGATTTCAAACTTACATCTATCAACCTAAATTATCCGAGAGGTGAACCCAAACTCTCAAAAGTAAAAAAACAAAAACAAAATTAAAACATCGATTTCAAAAGCACATCTTTTGACTTATTAATGCGCATTATGATCTTACATTTGCACAATTGTATTCTTAATCTGCACAATTGTATCTTACTTTTGCACAATTGTAGTTTAAATTTGCACAATTGTATCATACTTTAAATTTGCACAATTGCACAATTAAAGTTGCACAAATGCACTTTATAGTTGCACAAATGCACTTCACAGTTGCACAAATGCACTTCATAGTTGCACAAAAGGTATCGAAAACGGGAAAAAGTGCATTTACCCATAAAATTAGACATATTTACCAATTTACCCATAAATTAAACATATTTCAATTATAAATTTTTATAATTGAAATAGGCACATTTACCTATTTACCCCATAATGAATTATTTGTCTGCACAAATAAAACTTATATTTGCACAATAAGATGTTATATGTGCACAAAAGCAAGTTATACTTGCACAGCAGAAAGTGTTACCACGAAAAAAAAAAATATGGGCAAAAAAAAAAAAAAGGGTCCGAGAAGGGGGGCTTGGGGGGGGGGGGGGGGGGGGGCAGACATTCTACTAATGAAATTAGGCCCATTAGTAATTAAATTAGGCTCATTAGCTAAATTTACGCGATAAGCAAATTTTACACGTTAAGGAGTTTTTACATTTGAAGTAAACCCTATATATATATATATATATATATATATATATATATATATGCATATATATATACATATATATATATGTGTATATATATATATGCATACATACATACATACATATATATATATACATACATATATATGCATACATACACACATATATATACATACATACATACATACATACATACATACATACTATATGTACATATATATATATGTATATATATGTATGTATATGTACATATATATATATATATATATATATATATATATATATATATATATATATATATATATGTATATATATATGTACACACATATATATATATACACACATATATATATATATATATTTTTTTTATTTTTTTTTTTGATCCTATAAGCCCACTATAAAAAGCTACCCAAATCTCATAAAAGAAACTTACAAGTTACAAGTTACCACAATTAAGAAACTATGCACATTTCAAGATATCCTATAAACTCTTATCTAATCATTAGGCAAATAAGAAAAAAAAAAACACTTAATCCCTTTTTCAAATATAAAACAAAACAGATTGATAACAATAAGCAAAAGACAACGCCAACATAACTGTTACCTATTTCATTGAAGAAAAAAAGAACTCAAGCTTGTGAAAGTTTATTAGAAAAGAGCAACTGATTGACCGATGAAAACACAAAGTTCAAATAGAAACCATCCCCCCCTTCCCCCGGGACGGTAGAAAACCATAGTTTTTTTTTTTTGTAATTTTGACTAATTTTAGGGATAAAAAAGCCTAAAAAGAGTAAAAAATCACACATGTAGCTTAATTCAGTTGGTAAGGAGGTGTAGTACTGTAGTTACTACCTTGAGATCATGATGATTTCAAATCTCATTAGCTTTTCATAATTTTTGCTTCTCTTAGTTTTTTCTACTAAAAATGTCTATTTAAATAACAAAATAAAGCTTTTCTCCAATATATTTAAACAAATACATGAAAGAATGAACCAATCATCCAAATCAGTATTACCACTGACAAGTCAAACTAGGAAGTTTGCCTGCTTATCCAAAATCGTACCAACCATAGCTAAGAGTTCAAACTACAAAGAAATGAATCCAATCTAGCAAGTAGTAACAACTAACAAGCCACTTACTAGTATAAGCAAATATAACACATAATACATAATTATAAGCAATTAAGTCATACTGAGACAAGGTTGCTGTGGATGTGTGTCCCAACTTCTACATGTTAAATCTTCCCACAATATTTCACTACCAAGTTTGCCTATGGGAACATAGTTGTTATACATATTATAAAAAAAAAATATATATAATTAATCTGGAATATGAATGACAAAGTTGCATTCTCTTACTCTTTGTAAAAATGAACATTGTAAAAGACAAAAGCCAACCAATTCATACTAATTGCTATCACACAGCTACCCTGGAACCTCAACATAATCATACTAATTCTTTCGGTTTTGGATAATTCAGAGAATTCCAACCAGATTAGACGTCTGAAGATCATTACCATGTTATTCAAAATTGACATAAAACGAATGAGTATCTAAATATAAAACATATTGATAAGTGTCTACGAACAATTCATAAGTCAAAACTCGCATTGGTGAGTATCAAACCCCTACCACTAACAAACAACAGAACACCCCAAAAGAAGCAAAAGAAAGAAGCTCACAGATCCTTAGGAAGACCAAACAGTTTTAAAACATACAAAACAAAGCATCAAAACGTTGAAGCTTATGCATCATAGTATTAATAAAACACTACTTGGCTCATATGCATCTTCCAAGATAAAGCCCTTTATCATGTATATTCCAAGCAGAAAAAAAAAAACTAACAGAATGACTATTATGACAAAAGACATAAGTCGTATCCAAAGAGAATTTAGAAAAATTACCTGTTTTAAAGACAACGATACAGGTCAAGCTCTTTCAACTCTGGAGATACATACATACACACACCACCCAACATTAACAGAAGGCAATAACCTGAGATTGAGATAAAACCGGCCAGTCAACATTCAATATACAAATTAATTAATGTGAAAGAATGAAAAGTGGAATAAAGTTCCAGTACTTGCAGTGCCTTGTGAGTTTAAGCTTTTAAGCACCCATGGGATTTTGTGACTTGTGAGACTGGGGCATTCATGAGCCACTTCAACCGTTATCCTCAAGTTGCAATCTATTTGACATAATATTTCGTCAGGCCAGGGACAGGAGCAAGTTATTCATGCTGTTGTCACATCTGAAGCAAATTTGTGTCAATGAGCAAGGCAAGAAACATGAACACTGAAATTTCTGCAGGATTTGTAGGATTTTTCTTTTCAATGACCCTGTTTGTGGAATTTCCATTCTTTCATAAGGAAAAATGTCTCAAATGATTCATAATAAATATATACTGTATTTTGCAACTGACATGATAAAACCAAAATTATGACTTATATAAGGACTTTTCAGTGAAACGGTTCTTACTGTGTAACGGAGGGAGAATTATAAGTTATTGGATTTCTGTAAATCAAAGGGTCACAATTAAACAAGAAAAAGAAAAAAGAAGAAGAAACAAAACAGTGATTTTTTGTAGAAGAAAAGAAACTGCTTTTATTAATACAATATAGTATATCATATTATCATACATACGTACAATAACTTTTTTTTTTAATTGTTACTTGCCATTTTTTGCACCAATTACATAGTAGGCAATTGGATTTTATTAGAATTAAGGGCATGTTTGTTTGGAGGAAGGGAAAGGAAAGGTAAGGAAACATTTCAAGAGAAAGGAAAGGAAAGGAAAAGGGTTAAACTCCAATTTTGTTTGGTTAATTTAATAGGGGAATCATTGCTTTCTTCGTTACCTTTTTACGTGTTTGGTTGATTTAGGGAAAGGAAAGAAGACAAACAATAAGATCTTTGTATTTTTTTTAATTGTTTCATAAAATTATTGCAAAATCATATAACAAGGATTAACATATATAATAAACTCGTATGAAATCACTTGAACTCCACCCAGTCAGAATTCCACAATGTCAGAAATCCACATAGGCAGAAACACCACTTCGCAAAAAAAGAAGCTACAACCACGTTCAAAAAGACATAAAGAAGATGGACTACGTGAAGTCAAAAACACCACTTTGCAATAAAACAAAAGCTACAACCACATATATAAAATCCACACGGTCAATTCCTCTTCTTGAGCAAGTTGGTCACATATTGTTTCCTCAAATTGTTGTTGGTCTGAAAGAATATATGAAGTTTATGTTCCTCTCCCATCAATATCGTTGCTACCTAAAAATGAAGAGGAAATTTGAGAGTTAAAAAAATCGCAGAAAAAATGATCAAACAACAACCTAAATCAATGCAGGAGAGTACAAGTAAGAACAATAAATGATCAAACAACAACCTAAATCACTAATGGTATGACAGGCTCTAGATTTGTCACACTGCTAGAACATTACTCACACTGCCAGAACATTACTTACACTGCCAGAAAAAATAGCAACGTCAATTTGGAAAATGCACACATGCCTAGAACCAAGAAAATCTCAACTGTCAGCAGAGAAACTTGCAGAATTTCAAGCATGGTAAGAAGTCTTGCCCGCTAGTATGACTGCAAGTTGCGAAAAATAAAATTTCTGAGATAATAAGGTACTGTTTATACTAACAGATTCTTGTCCAAAATGAATAACATAGTCCTGCTAGCCTTGTGCATTTTTGCCAATTTAGTTAGCTGTGTCCCTACTTCATTCATTTGGTATTGGTTTGAGGTGCATAATCATTCGGAAACCATTTCTCTTTGTTAGCTGATCACACAAAAGCGAGATATCTCCAAGTTTTTCCATGCACTTTCAGTTTAACTACAATCTGAGTTGCTAAATATTATGCCAGACTCTGGACTTCTGAATCTGGCAGCCAGACTCAGAAATCCTAATTCCGTCATCAAAAATACCAACCGAATTTATATGGGGGAGCAAATATATATGTCGAGTAACCAATCAAACCTCAAAAGAAGCGTATAACAACCTTACCTTAGAAAGAGAATAGAAAGAAGATTTGATCTGCTGTACCGTGTGATGAATGATAAATCAATAGACAACACTACTGAAGAAATTTCTCTTAAAAATCAACCCAAAAAGCTCAAAACCACTGAGCCAGTCAGTAAAATAAAACTTATTGCTAACTGCCCATTACCCTCCAAATCAGTAGTGAATGCTTCATTCTTATATTAGTGCTTCATTGCACATCACTGCCGATATAAGAATGAAAATCCTCCATTGAAATTGGTTCAAGTTGACTTTAACCATTTTATGATATTATAAACTTTAATATGTGAGATCAATTGATAGTATAAACTGCAGATATATAAGAATAAATTTGAAGATATGATAATTAGATTCATCCATCTCATAAGCCGAAAAAAGCATCTCAAATTCTTAATATATTTCATTTCCAAAAGAGAGCAATAAAACAAAGCTCAGACAAAAAAAAATGCATCAATTTGAGCAAGCTATTTATATTTGTGATTAGCAAATATGACAGTACAAATGGATTGATACATAAAGTAAATGGAGAGATAGGCAGCAATTCTTACTGAAATGCGTGTTGCGACAAAGCCAACCTTGACAAGAGGCTTATCTAAGCTTCCCTTGTGCACTCCTGACTTGCTAGCCTGAAAGTGCCCAAAAGAACCTGTATAAGCCAGTTTTCACATCAAGATTTTGTTATTCAGAATATAAATCACACTCAAATAGTCACATTAGATAACATAAAGACCATATTCATCCCAACATTCAAATCCAAAGATTAGATTACATGCTTTAGCTTAGCTAATACATATGCTAATTTTTTATCTGTAAGATAGTGATTAGCTAATACATATGCTAATTCATTTTGAGTTACCCAGTGGAACAAATACTCCCCAATTCATAGGTTAAGAAGCAAAACTCCTCTAGAAGACTGAGTTATATTTTCTGCAGTAGAACAAATACTCCCCAACCCAGACTCTGTTTTTATCTCTTGTGACACTATCTCAGATGGGACAACCTACTTTATGTATATAAAAAGCTTGGTATCCTGTTTGAATATGGTAAAAAAGGATTGGAAATTTGGAAACCTAAATCAATTGTGAAAATGATACACCACCTACTCTTATTTGAAAAAAAATATATAGTCTCAAGTTATTCATTGCAAGTAAGTGATTGTAACATAGCAAACTTGGCTTCTGAATCAGTTGATTTAATCAAGTTATTCGTGCAACAAGGACAGCAGAGAGAGGACAACAAATTACCAACAAATTACAGTTCACTACTTGCAAAAAATAAATCAGTAGAGAGGACAACAAATTACCAATAAATTCCAATTCATTACTTGAAAAAAAAATCCAGTTCACACAGCATAGAGATGACATTTACCTGAAATCTCAAATGGAGAGAAGCAAAAATCTAGAAGAAACACCGAATGTGAGAAGCAATCAGACCATAATTCCTCCCTGTATAAAGTAAAAATTTTAGGGTTTTAGGAAAGGGAAGCCATCTGTAAAATTGAATAACAATAATCAAAGATTAGCATAATCACAATGTGAACGATATTACCAGCTGTGATTTAACCAAGAGCAACAAATGAGAGAGGGGAGAGATCGAAGATGGAGAGAGACGATAAGCCACCGAGGGGATGAACCAAGAGCAACAGAGAGAGACAGAAGCCACGACCAACTAAGAGATCGAAACCAAGAGCAACTGAGAGAGAGATCAAAACCAAGTGCAACCGAGAGAGATTGAAACCAAGAGCAACCGAGAGACGATATTACCTGTGATTTAACTAAGAGCAACGGAGAGAGATCGAAGCCTAAAATTGAGACATCGATAAGCCTAGTGAGACAGACGAGGGGATGAACGATTAGGAGAAACGAGGGAGCAACGCCATTGGAGAGAGGATTGCGAGGTCGAAGGCGCCTAGCGAGCTTGAGGAAGAACGTCGCCTGACTCGCCCATCGGGGGATCTCTAGATAGAGAGAGGGTAGATTGGGACGAGAATCCCTCATTTTTCCAGGGGTAACAGGTCGGGTGAACCGATTAACCATCAAAAAGAAATCAAACCTTTGTAGATTATAAACAAACAAGTCCAAAGATAAACGGGCTTTATCATTCCTTTGTTGGGCCAAAATTTGAGAAAACAAACAGGCCCTAAAAGTCGAATTGACCATTTCGTTTCATATTTGATCGAATGGAAAAACATATATATGAATATTTTGTTTATTAGAAATGAATATTTAGAATGCACAATGTGAATATTTAGCCCTTTTTTTTTAAGCAAGATAAGAATTAGGTTCACTAGACAAGCCTAGAGAAATTGAGAGATCGGACAAGCCGGTGGGTGGATGGACTAACCATCATGTACAACACAAGCAAATGACAGAATCAAAAGACAGAAAAGAAATAACAAAAGCAAAAGACAAAATAAAAGTACAAGCCATCCTACATTGAAAATCACAAACCAAAGAGACAAACGAAACGATCGATCAAAGAGACGACGCACATAGAGAACTCTGGGGAACACCAGCGGACACCTCAGATTATGGACTCTAACGAGCCATCAGATGTCAATGCACATCCACGACGCCATCGAACATGACAAATCAAACACCGCTCAAAGAAGCCTGCAACACAACAAGAACAGCACTGCACGATAACCCGGAAAACCGACTCCAAGCCAAACCGCTATCCATTAAAACCCCAAAAATCCATCCCACCCCTCAAGGACGATAACAAGATCGTGGACGACTACTAGGTAGTCTAAATAGAGGCGGAAGGAACAGACCAAGGCAAAGAAAATGAACAACAATCAACGGGTAAAAAGGCAGAAAAACAGATTGAAAATGGATTGGGGCCAAAAAATCGGAAAGATATCATTATTAAACCTATTTTTTTTTGGTATTCCCAAAAACGAGACCATGGATGAGAAAAAAAGGCAAGGAGGCAAAACAAGCAGCTCCAAGAAGACTCTGAGGAGCCCGGAAGGCGTACTGGAGGGCACGCAGAGGAGGTGCGGCAACCGAGGAGCAAGGAGACAACTGGAGCCAAAGGAATTAGCAACGGAGCTCCACTCGGAGAAGCTAATGGAGATCGGAGAGCTTACAACGCGAGGGGCACCCGAAGGCGCCACGCCGGAGAAGCCGATGGCCGAGGAGGGCGACGGTGGGAGTTGGAGGACCTAAGTGATCAGAGGAGCACCGGTGGGAGACAACGGAGCGGAGGCGGTGACCACGGCGGCGGTAAGCCGAGGCGTAAGGAGTTGGACTCCTTGGATTGAGGGCGAGGTGAGCCAAGCACTGTCGATGAGACAGGGAGGCGGTGAAGGGAAGCCATGGTGATGGCGGCGGCGGTAAACCACTGGAGATGAGGCGGGGTGGCGGCGACCGAGGTCGGTGCTGAGAACACCCATTATACTAGGAAGGCCATTCCTGAAAACTGCGAAAACGAAAATTGATTGTTGTGAGGGTCTATTGACTATGGAATTTGATGGAAGAAAGATAGAATTCTCTCTCTTTAATCATGCTAAGCTTTCTCCTGAAACTTCTTTAGATATGCCTATTGCTGACAATACTGATCGCAACAACAATTTTCGTGATTCGTTAGAGGCACCTAAGGAACGTAGTTTATGGAAATTTGAACCTCCTAACAAATTGAAACCTTCTGTGATTCCAGGACAACCCCCAGGCATAGCTCATGGAGAGGAGCTAAGGGAAATGGATGAAGGTTGGAACAGAAAGCTACACCTTTCAAGGGTACCCGCATTTGTCAATGAAATCACCGGTGTTGGTGACCCTGGTGGAGGAACATAGGCCGCTCAAGGGCCATCACGTCGAGCCAACGACTTGAAACAAAGGCGCTGCTCGGGAGGCAACCCGAGGTAAGTCCCCCTTTCTTTCTCATTTTTATTATTGTCTTAGGTAATTTACATTAGCTATTTTAGGAGTAATAATATAGGTAGTTAATTAATAAAAAGAAAAAAAAACATATTAAAAACACCGCGTACAGGGCCATCCCACCTGCGGCGGTCGCAGCAGCCCTTGCGGCGCCCGCCCCAGCCCCTGCGGTGCCCGCCGCCAGAGACGAATCTCACGCGGCGCCCGCCGCAGGTGAGACCCAGCGAGTTGCGGCGCCCGCCGCACCCTCTGCGGCGCCCGCCGCAACGGTGCCCGTGACCAATTTAAATATATATATATATATATATATATATATATATATATATATATATATATATATATATATATATATATATATATATATATATATATATATATATATATATATATATATATATATTTTCGTTTCCTTCACCCTGATTATAGTTGATTTACTTTTCTTGTCTTTATTGTTTCATTGAGGACAATGAAAACTTTAAGTGTGGGGGAGAGGAATTCTATATATAGATGCATATAGGAGATCATATTTAAATTTATGCATCATGTTTAATTTCTGTAATCATTTTTATTAATTTTTGTTTATTTTCGTATTGAAAAAAAAAAATTCAAAAATCCAAAAATAGAGCATGCATTGCATACATATGTGTTATTCAAATACCCATCTTGCTTAGTTTGTCCTCTATTTTAAATTTCAAGCATGATTCATAAAATCCCATGGAGTTCTGGATGTTTTGATTATTATTGCTATTTGATTTTTGTGGAACATGAGCTAGCAAATGTAATTGAGCATGTATGATTAAGCTAAAGTATGATTGAAGTCCTAAAAACATGACCCTGTGAGGATGTTTGGCCTTATTTGAATTCTTTTGCTCAATTGTGTGAATTACTCGCCTAGTGTTGCTACCTCTTGGCATTGACTGCAATATCTATTTTTGAAGACCGATGCACATGTTTGTTGCTTGCGGGGTTTATGTTTATATTTTGAGTCTTTGTGTTTAATTTTATGCATATTTAGTGAATAAGGTGGCAATGGTTGATGCACTGAGTAACCGGGTCTACGCATGACACCCATGGGTATGATTCGCGCAAAAAGGTGTTGAAAACTATCCAATAGGAAAGAAGCTTGATCATTGAGTAACCAGGTTCATTCATGACACCCATGTTTGCAACTTGCGTCAAAAGATGTTCAAGTGGAGTTCATATTAGTTGGTTGAGGTGTTGATAGACCGGGGCCATTCATGACACCCATGTTTGCGCTTCGCGTAAGGAAAGCACCAAGACAAGAAAAAGAAAAAAAAAAGAAAAAAGAAAACCAAAGAAAAAAAAAAAAAAGTGTTGCATTTTATTTTCTTTATTGTGTCCCGCAAGTAATGACATTTCGGTAGAGAATTGGTAATATGGTGGTCAATGTCTATGAGCTTGGTGCATGATTGGTTTGAGTTGAGAGTTGTACTTAAAAGCCTAAACACATGAGTGAAACACATATTTCTGGTGAGGTTGGATGATGTCTACTTCTAAGCTTTGATCACTGGAATACATGCTATGACGTTTGTTTGCTTGGTTTATGTTTTCACCTGCTATGATGTTGCTTTTTGATGAGGTTGAAACTTGAAGGGATCTCCCGTGGGATGCGTTGATTCATGTTCATTCTATCATTGCTTGAGGACAAGCAAAGGTTAAGTGTGGGGGAGTTTGATAGCATGCATTTAGGTAGGCATAATAGGTTGCATTTAGCTTAGTTAAGATGCATTTCATGGATGGATTAAGCACGATTTGCATATTAGTTCTCTATGTTGTCGGAGTCGGAATCTACACGCTTTTATTGAGTATTTCAGGTAATGGTAGATCCGAGGAGAAGACATGAGTTGATAACGCATTTGATGAGAATGTCTAGTTGATCGAAGAAGCTTACATGAAGATCTCAAGAGGTCCTGAGAAGAAGAAGCGAACCTAAACGAAGAACAAGTCTGCAGAAGTTGTCGCCAGACATGCTGAACTTGTTTTGCACTTTCTGGAGGCCTCGGTTGTCCGATCGACTATTATGACCATGCGTTGGAAAGCTCTTTCAGATAGCTACAACTTTCATGTTGACGTCGAGAGCTAATTCGAGACGGAATTTTCGGGAAAAACCAATGCAGCGGCCGCAGCAGAGCCCGCCGCAGCGGGTTGTGAAGAAAGCACTTGCGGCGGCCGCCGCACGGACCGCCAGCGCGCAGCGCGTTTTAGAGAAAAAACCCTAGTTTTCTATTATGTTGTTTTGAGGCCGACTTGGAAGTTTTATTAGGCCACTTTTATGTTATTTTTCATTACCTTTCATTCTATTCATTCTTCCATTAGACTTTTTAGAGATTTTGAGCTATGTCTTCCATGAGGAACTAAACTCATCTATTCTGCCTGCAATTTGAAGCTCTATTCGGATTGATTGTGAGTTTCTAATTCTCGCTCCTTGTTTCCTATTTGTGAATGCTTCAACTTCTTTGTGCTTAATTAATTATTGATTTATTCTATCTCGACTGATCAACTTGGTAGAATCAATTCAATCGCTAAGGTTTTGTAGATTCCTGGTTGTGAACCTTAACCTAAGTGGCAAACTTATTCCTTTAGGGCTGGTTGAACTAATTGAATGAGTAGGAAGTTGAATGTGTTGTTAAATCCTTTTTTAGGGACTGCAAATACCTTGGCTAATCTCTGAACTTAAAGCTATCAATTGGGTTAAATCCTTCTTTAGGGACTGTTCGATTGATAAGGGTTGCTAGGACTGGTTGGACTAGTAACTATATTAGGTCGGGACAAGGGCATTCATAGGAGACGTAATAGGACGAGAAGGAGTTACAATGATCGCTTCAATCCAATAAAGTGGAAAAATTGTAGGTGGAATTGCTTCTCTCATCTGTCTAAAACAAATTCACTTACTCTGCGTTCGTTACTTTGTTTCAAAACTTTCACACTAAAACCCCCTTTGGTTACTTAATCGGCGTTAAAATCACACTTGAGTTTATAATTTTCCCTGTGGATCGACCTCTTGCTTATTGCTATACTTGCTTTAGGTTTGAGTTTTCTTTGGCGGAATCAACGACAGGTTTCCCCTCCGTCAAATTTGGCGCCGTTGCCGGGGACTTTTATTAAATTCTTGTGTGTCTTTTTAGTGTTGATCTTGGTGTGGACCGTCTTATAGGGTCCATACCTTTGCTACTAATTCTTCTCTGTAGAAAGCATTGCAGAGATGGCGAACCGCACTCTTAAGGAGCTTTCTGCTCCTGATCTGGCACAGCAACCCCTGGCAATCCAATTCCCTGCGCTAGCAGAAGGAGTCAACTTTGATCTGAAGTCAGGGGTAGTTCATCTTTTACCCAAATTCCATGGGTTGAGTGGGGAGGACCCCCACAAGCATCTGTCTGAATTCCATAGGGTGGTTGTTGGGATGAAACCAGAGAATGTGACTGAAGAGCAAATCAAGCTGAGAGCGTTTCCCTTCTCCTTGAAGGATGATGCAAATGAATGGTTCTTCTATCTACCACCCGACTCTATTGCTACCTGGGCTGAGATGAAAAGAGTCTTCCTAGAGATGTACTTCCCTGCAACAAAGCTGAATGCCTTGAAAAGGTCAATCAGCAGCATTGAGCAATACGCGACGGAGTCCATTCATGAGTACTTTGAGCGTTTCAAGAAACTCTGCGCTAGCTGCCCATGCCATGGGTACGCTCAGAAGGATCTTGTTCTCTTCTTGTTCAACGGGCTTACTGATGGAGAGCGCAAAACGGTGAATTCTTGTTGTGGGGGAAACATGCTGAATAAGACGCCTGCCACAGCTTGGGAAGTGTTTAAGGAGCTCTCTGAGGGCTCTAGGCAGTTTAACAAGAGCACTCGTGCTAGAGGTGTACTTTCTATTGATGCCCCAGTGGCTGCATTACAGACTGATGTGGCAGAGATGAAAGATATGCTTAAGAAGTTGGTAGTTGACAGAGCATCTCAACAGTTGAAAGCATGTGAATCCTACAGCGATACATCCCACCATATGGATATGTACTCAACTTTGCAAGATCCTAGTGTTGAGTTGAATGCAATTGGGAATTTCGCTCCACAAAGGCCTAGGCAAGGCAACTTTGGCAATCCTGGGTACTTTAACAATAACTACAATGGAGGCTATCAGCATGGTAATGGTTATGGAAACTACCAAGAACCTTTCAATCAGCAAGGTGTGCAACAGGCAAGGCCCCACCAATAATTTGAACCTCGACAGGGAGGCCAACCACACTTCAATGAGGCTATTGAGGATCCAATACAGAGATTGTCGAGGTTGGTCTTGAAGGTTGAGAAACAACAATCAGACCGGATCACAAATTTGGAGAATCAACTGAGTCAGCTCATTCAGGTCTTAAGTGCAAAGAAGGCAAATGATTCAGGAAAGCTTCCATCGCAAACGGTTGAGAATCCTAAGGAGAATGTCAGTGCAATAATGCTTAGGAGTGGCAAGGAACTGGTTGTCACAAATTAAAAGGACGATGAGGAGATAATGGATGAAGAAATAGAGATTATTGAAGACGAAAACGGCCAAACCGTAGTGCGGCGGCCGCGACAACCATGCGGCGCCCGCCGCAGCACCCATGTGGTGCCCGCCGCCAGAGACAGCTTTCACGCGGCGCCCGCCGCAGGCAACACGCAACCTTCAAGCGGCGCCCGCGGCACCCATGCGGCGCCCGCCGCAAGTGACCCCGCAACCGAATCTTCTCCTGGTGAGTTTTCTCCCTTACCTCTTTCTTCTTCCCTCCCTCTTTCTCCTCCTTCTTCTTCTTCTACTTCTTTCCCCTTACCTATGGAGACTCCAAAGCCCATTCCGCCCTTTCCGGAAGCCTTGAAAGACACACGAAGATATGAGAATGACAAGGAAATCTTCGAGACATTCGGTAAGTGTGAGGTAAACATTCCTTTACTCAGATTAATTAAGAGCATTCCTAGATATGCTAAATTTTTGAAGGAATTGTGCACCATCAAGAAGAAGCAAAGACTGAAAAAGAAGGAAAAGGTAAGCTTGAACGAAAATGTCTCTACTATGTTGCAAAGGAAATTGCCTGAAAAATGTGGAGATCCAGGTATGTTTACAATTCCATGTGCAATTGGGAATACTAGATTCAAACAAGCCATGCTAGATCTAGGAGCCTCAATTAATGTTATTTCCTATAACATGTACATGTCTTTGGGTTTGGGTGCTCTGACTGAGACGGGGGTTACAGTGCAACTTGCTGATCGATCACAAATCAGGCCAAGAGGCGTTGTGGAAGATGTGTTGGTTATGGTGGATGATTTGTTTTTCCCTGTTGATTTCTTTGTTTTAGATATGGAGCAGGGAGCCCCTGAAACACCCATTATACTAGGAAGGCCATTCCTGAAAACTGCGAAAACGAAAATTGATTGTTGTGAGGGTCTATTGACTATGGAATTTGATGGAAGAAAGATAGAATTCTCTCTCTTTAATCATGCTAAGCTTTCTCCTGAAACTTCTTTAGATATGCCTATTGCTGACAATACTGATCGCAACAACAATTTTCGTGATTCGTTAGAGGCACCTAAGGAACGTAGTTTATGGAAATTTGAACCTCCTAACAAATTGAAACCTTCTGTGATTCCAGGACAACCCCCAGGCATAGCTCATGGAGAGGAGCTAAGGGAAATGGATGAAGGTTGGAACAGAAAGCTACACCTTTCAAGGGTACCCGCATTTGTCAATGAAATCACCGGTGTTGGTGACCCTGGTGGAGGAACATAGGCCGCTCAAGGGCCATCACGTCGAGCCAACGACTTGAAACAAAGGCGCTGCTCGGGAGGCAACCCGAGGTAAGTCCCCCTTTCTTTCTCATTTTTATTATTGTCTTAGGTAATTTACATTAGCTATTTTAGGAGTAATAATATAGGTAGTTAATTAATAAAAAGAAAAAAAACATATTAAAAACACCGCGTACAGGGCCATCCCACCTGCGGCGGCCGCAGCAGCCCTTGCGGCGCCCGCCCCAGCCCCTGCGGTACCCGCCGCCAGAGACGAATCTCACGCGGCGCCCGCCGCACCCTCTGCGGCGCCCGCCGCAACGGTGCTCGTGACCAATTTAAAAATATATATATATATATATATATATATATATATATATATTTTTTTTTTTTTTCGTTTCCTTCACCCTGATTATAGTTGATTTACTTTTCTTGTCTTTATTGTTTCATTGAGGACAATGAAAACTTTAAGTGTGGGGGAGAGGAATTCTATATATAGATGCATATAGGAGATCATATTTAAATTTATGCATCATGTTTAATTTCTGTAATCATTTTTATTAATTTTTGTTTATTTTCGTATTGAAAAAAAAAAATTCAAAAATCCAAAAATAGAGCATGCATTGCATACATATGTGTTATTCAAATACCCATCTTGCTTAGTTTGTCCTCTATTTTAAATTTCAAGCATGATTCATAAAATCCCATGGAGTTCTGGATGTTTTGATTATTATTGCTATTTGATTTTTGTGGAACATGAGCTAGCAAATGTAATTGAGCATGTATGATTAAGCTAAAGTATGATTGAAGTCCTAAAAACATGACCCTGTGAGGATGTTTGGCCTTATTTGAATTCTTTTGCTCAATTGTGTGAATTACTCGCCTAGTGTTGCTACCTCTTGGCATTGACTGCAATATCTATTTTTGAAGACCGATGCACATGTTTGTTGCTTGCGGGGTTTATGTTTATATTTTGAGTCTTTGTGTTTAATTTTATGCATATTTAGTGAATAAGGTGGCAATGGTTGATGCACTGAGTAACCGGGTCTACGCATGACACCCATGGGTATGATTCGCGCAAAAAGGTGTTGAAAACTATCCAATAGGAAAGAAGCTTGATCATTGAGTAACCAGGTTCATTCATGACACCCATGTTTGCAACTTGCGTCAAAAGATGTTCAAGTGGAGTTCATATTAGTTGGTTGAGGTGTTGATAGACCGGGGTCATTCATGACACCCATGTTTGCGCTTCGCGTAAGGAAAGCACCAAGACAAGAAAAAGAAAAAAAAAAGAAAAAAGAAAACCAAAGAAAAAGAAAAAAAAAAGTGTTGCATTTTATTTTCTTTATTGTGTCCCGCAAGTAATGACATTTCGGTAGAGAATTGGTAATATGGTGGTCAATGTCTATGAGCTTGGTGCATGATTGGTTTGAGTTGAGAGTTGTACTTAAAAGCCTAAACACATGAGTGAAACACATATTTCTGGTGAGGTTGGATGATGTCTACTTCTAAGCTTTGATCACTGGAATACATGCTATGACGTTTGTTTGCTTGGTTTATGTTTTCACCTGCTATGATGTTGCTTTTTGATGAGGTTGAAACTTGAAGGGATCTCCCGTGGGATGCGTTGATTCATGTTCATTCTATCATTGCTTGAGGACAAGCAAAGGTTAAGTGTGGGGGAGTTTGATAGCATGCATTTAGGTAGGCATAATAGGTTGCATTTAGCTTAGTTAAGATGCATTTCATGGATGGATTAAGCACGATTTGCATATTAGTTCTCTATGTTGTCGGAGTCGGAATCTACACGCTTTTATTGAGTATTTCAGGTAATGGTAGATCCGAGGAGAAGACATGAGTTGATAACGCATTTGATGAGAATGTCTAGTTGATCGAAGAAGCTTACATGAAGATCTCAAGAGGTCCTGAGAAGAAGAAGCGAACCTAAACGAAGAACAAGTCTGCAGAAGTTGTCGCCAGACATGCTGAACTTGTTTTGCACTTTCTGGAGGCCTCGGTTGTCCGATCGACTATTATGACCATGCGTTGGAAAGCTCTTTCAGATAGCTACAACTTTCATGTTGACGTCGAGAGCTAATTCGAGACGGAATTTTCGGGAAAAACCAATGCAGCGGCCGCAGCAGAGCCCGCCGCAGCGGGTTGTGAAGAAAGCACTTGCGGCGGCCGCCGCACGGACCGCCAGCGCGCAGCGCGTTTTAGAGAAAAAACCCTAGTTTTCTATTATGTTGTTTTGAGGCCGACTTGGAAGTTTTATTAGGCCACTTTTATGTTATTTTTCATTACCTTTCATTCTATTCATTCTTCCATTAGACTTTTTAGAGATTTTGAGCTATGTCTTCCATGAGGAACTAAACTCATCTATTCTGCCTGCAATTTGAAGCTCTATTCGGATTGATTGTGAGTTTCTAATTCTCGCTCCTTGTTTCCTATTTGTGAATGCTTCAACTTCTTTGTGCTTAATTAATTATTGATTTATTCTATCTCGACTGATCAACTTGGTAGAATCAATTCAATCGCTAAGGTTTTGTAGATTCCTGGTTGTGAACCTTAACCTAAGTGGCAAACTTATTCCTTTAGGGCTGGTTGAACTAATTGAATGAGTAGGAAGTTGAATGTGTTGTTAAATCCTTTTTTAGGGACTGCAAATACCTTGGCTAATCTCTGAACTTAAAGCTATCAATTGGGTTAAATCCTTCTTTAGGGACTGTTCGATTGATAAGGGTTGCTAGGACTGGTTGGACTAGTAACTATATTAGGTCGGGACAAGGGCATTCATAGGAGACGTAATAGGACGAGAAGGAGTTACAATGATCGCTTCAATCCAATAAAGTGGAAAAATTGTAGGTGGAATTGCTTCTCTCATCTGTCTAAAACAAATTCACTTACTCTGCGTTCGTTACTTTGTTTCAAAACTTTCACACTAAAACCCCCTTTGGTTACTTAATCGGCGTTAAAATCACACTTGAGTTTATAATTTTCCCTGTGGATCGACCTCTTGCTTATTGCTATACTTGCTTTAGGTTTGAGTTTTCTTTGGCGGAATCAACGACAGGTTTCCCCTCCGTCAAATTTGGCGCCGTTGCCGGGGACTTTTATTAAATTCTTGTGTGTCTTTTTAGTGTTGATCTTGGTGTGGACCGTCTTATAGGGTCCATACCTTTGCTACTAATTCTTCTCTGTAGAAAGCATTGCAGAGATGGCGAACCGCACTCTTAAGGAGCTTTCTGCTCCTGATCTGGCACAGCAACCCCTGGCAATCCAATTCCCTGCGCTAGCAGAAGGAGTCAACTTTGATCTGAAGTCAGGGGTAGTTCATCTTTTACCCAAATTCCATGGGTTGAGTGGGGAGGACCCCCACAAGCATCTGTCTGAATTCCATAGGGTGGTTGTTGGGATGAAACCAGAGAATGTGACTGAAGAGCAAATCAAGCTGAGAGCGTTTCCCTTCTCCTTGAAGGATGATGCAAATGAATGGTTCTTCTATCTACCACCCGACTCTATTGCTACCTGGGCTGAGATGAAAAGAGTCTTCCTAGAGATGTACTTCCCTGCAACAAAGCTGAATGCCTTGAAAAGGTCAATCAGCAGCATTGAGCAATACGCGACGGAGTCCATTCATGAGTACTTTGAGCGTTTCAAGAAACTCTGCGCTAGCTGCCCATGCCATGGGTACGCTCAGAAGGATCTTGTTCTCTTCTTGTTCAACGGGCTTACTGATGGAGAGCGCAAAACGATGAATTCTTGTTGTGGGGGAAACATGCTGAATAAGACGCCTGCCACAGCTTGGGAAGTGTTTAAGGAGCTCTCTGAGGGCTCTAGGCAGTTTAACAAGAGCACTCGTGCTAGAGGTGTACTTTCTATTGATGCCCCAGTGGCTGCATTACAGACTGATGTGGCAGAGATGAAAGATATGCTTAAGAAGTTGGTAGTTGACAGAGCATCTCAACAGTTGAAAGCATGTGAATCCTACAGCGATACATCCCACCATATGGATATGTACTCAACTTTGCAAGATCCTAGTGTTGAGTTGAATGCAATTGGGAATTTCGCTCCACAAAGGCCTAGGCAAGGCAACTTTGGCAATCCTGGGTACTTTAACAATAACTACAATGGAGGCTATCAGCATGGTAATGGTTATGGAAACTACCAAGAACCTTTCAATCAGCAAGGTGTGCAACAGGCAAGGCCCCACCAATAATTTGAACCTCGACAGGGAGGCCAACCACACTTCAATGAGGCTATTGAGGATCCAATACAGAGATTGTCGAGGTTGGTCTTGAAGGTTGAGAAACAACAATCAGACCGGATCACAAATTTGGAGAATCAACTGAGTCAGCTCATTCAGGTCTTAAGTGCAAAGAAGGCAAATGATTCAGGAAAGCTTCCATCGCAAACGGTTGAGAATCCTAAGGAGAATGTCAGTGCAATAACGCTTAGGAGTGGCAAGGAACTGGTTGTCACAAATTAAAAGGACGATGAGGAGATAATGGATGAAGAAATAGAGATTATTGAAGACGAAAACGGCCAAACCGTAGTGCGGCGGCCGCGACAACCATGCGGCGCCCGCCGCAGCACCCATGTGGTGCCCGCCGCCAGAGACAGCTTTCACGCGGCGCCCGCCGCAGGCAACACGCAACCTTCAAGCGGCGCCCGCGGCACCCATGCGGCGCCCGCCGCAAGTGACCCCGCAACCGAATCTTCTCCTGGTGAGTTTTCTCCCTTACCTCTTTCTTCTTCCCTCCCTCTTTCTCCTCCTTCTTCTTCTTCTACTTCTTTCCCCTTACCTATGGAGACTCCAAAGCCCATTCCGCCCTTTCCGGAAGCCTTGAAAGACACACGAAGATATGAGAATGACAAGGAAATCTTCGAGACATTCGGTAAGTGTGAGGTAAACATTCCTTTACTCAGATTAATTAAGAGCATTCCTAGATATGCTAAATTTTTGAAGGAATTGTGCACCATCAAGAAGAAGCAAAGACTGAAAAAGAAGGAAAAGGTAAGCTTGAACGAAAATGTCTCTACTATGTTGCAAAGGAAATTGCCTGAAAAATGTGGAGATCCAGGTATGTTTACAATTCCATGTGCAATTGGGAATACTAGATTCAAACAAGCCATGCTAGATCTAGGAGCCTCAATTAATGTTATTTCCTATAACATGTACATGTCTTTGGGTTTGGGTGCTCTGACTGAGACGGGGGTTACAGTGCAACTTGCTGATCGATCACAAATCAGGCCAAGAGGCGTTGTGGAAGATGTGTTGGTTATGGTGGATGATTTGTTTTTCCCTGTTGATTTCTTTGTTTTAGATATGGAGCAGGGAGCCCCTGAAACACCCATTATACTAGGAAGGCCATTCCTGAAAACTGCGAAAACGAAAATTGATTGTTGTGAGGGTCTATTGACTATGGAATTTGATGGAAGAAAGATAGAATTCTCTCTCTTTAATCATGCTAAGCTTTCTCCTGAAACTTCTTTAGATATGCCTATTGCTGACAATACTGATCGCAACAACAATTTTCGTGATTCGTTAGAGGCACCTAAGGAACGTAGTTTATGGAAATTTGAACCTCCTAACAAATTGAAACCTTCTGTGATTCCAGGACAACCCCCAGGCATAGCTCATGGAGAGGAGCTAAGGGAAATGGATGAAGGTTGGAACAGAAAGCTACACCTTTCAAGGGTACCCGCATTTGTCAATGAAATCACCGGTGTTGGTGACCCTGGTGGAGGAACATAGGCCGCTCAAGGGCCATCACGTCGAGCCAACGACTTGAAACAAAGGCGCTGCTCGGGAGGCAACCCGAGGTAAGTCCCCCTTTCTTTCTCATTTTTATTATTGTCTTAGGTAATTTACATTAGCTATTTTAGGAGTAATAATATAGGTAGTTAATTAATAAAAAGAAAAAAAAACATATTAAAAACACCGCGTACAGGGCCATCCCACCTGCGGCGGCCGCAGCAGCCCTTGCGGCGCCCGCCCCAGCCCCTGCGGTACCCGCCGCCAGAGACGAATCTCACGCGGCGCCCGCCGCAGGTGAGACCCAGCGAGTTGCGGCGCCCGCCGCACCCTCTGCGGCGCCCGCCGCAACGGTGCCCGTGACCAATTTAAATATATATATATATATATATATATATATATATATATATATATATATATATATATATATATATATATATATATATATATATATATATATATATATATATATATATATTTTCGTTTCCTTCACCCTGATTATAGTTGATTTACTTTTCTTGTCTTTATTGTTTCATTGAGGACAATGAAAACTTTAAGTGTGGGGGAGAGGAATTCTATATATAGATGCATATAGGAGATCATATTTAAATTTATGCATCATGTTTAATTTCTGTAATCATTTTTATTAATTTTTGTTTATTTTCGTATTGAAAAAAAAAAATTCAAAAATCCAAAAATAGAGCATGCATTGCATACATATGTGTTATTCAAATACCCATCTTGCTTAGTTTGTCCTCTATTTTAAATTTCAAGCATGATTCATAAAATCCCATGGAGTTCTGGATGTTTTGATTATTATTGCTATTTGATTTTTGTGGAACATGAGCTAGCAAATGTAATTGAGCATGTATGATTAAGCTAAAGTATGATTGAAGTCCTAAAAACATGACCCTGTGAGGATGTTTGGCCTTATTTGAATTCTTTTGCTCAATTGTGTGAATTACTCGCCTAGTGTTGCTACCTCTTGGCATTGACTGCAATATCTATTTTTGAAGACCGATGCACATGTTTGTTGCTTGCGGGGTTTATGTTTATATTTTGAGTCTTTGTGTTTAATTTTATGCATATTTAGTGAATAAGGTGGCAATGGTTGATGCACTGAGTAACCGGGTCTACGCATGACACCCATGGGTATGATTCGCGCAAAAAGGTGTTGAAAACTATCCAATAGGAAAGAAGCTTGATCATTGAGTAACCAGGTTCATTCATGACACCCATGTTTGCAACTTGCGTCAAAAGATGTTCAAGTGGAGTTCATATTAGTTGGTTGAGGTGTTGATAGACCGGGGTCATTCATGACACCCATGTTTGCGCTTCGCGTAAGGAAAGCACCAAGACAAGAAAAAGAAAAAAAAAAGAAAAAAGAAAACCAAAGAAAAAGAAAAAAAAAAGTGTTGCATTTTATTTTCTTTATTGTGTCCCGCAAGTAATGACATTTCGGTAGAGAATTGGTAATATGGTGGTCAATGTCTATGAGCTTGGTGCATGATTGGTTTGAGTTGAGAGTTGTACTTAAAAGCCTAAACACATGAGTGAAACACATATTTCTGGTGAGGTTGGATGATGTCTACTTCTAAGCTTTGATCACTGGAATACATGCTATGACGTTTGTTTGCTTGGTTTATGTTTTCACCTGCTATGATGTTGCTTTTTGATGAGGTTGAAACTTGAAGGGATCTCCCGTGGGATGCGTTGATTCATGTTCATTCTATCATTGCTTGAGGACAAGCAAAGGTTAAGTGTGGGGGAGTTTGATAGCATGCATTTAGGTAGGCATAATAGGTTGCATTTAGCTTAGTTAAGATGCATTTCATGGATGGATTAAGCACGATTTGCATATTAGTTCTCTATGTTGTCGGAGTCGGAATCTACACGCTTTTATTGAGTATTTCAGGTAATGGTAGATCCGAGGAGAAGACATGAGTTGATAACGCATTTGATGAGAATGTCTAGTTGATCGAAGAAGCTTACATGAAGATCTCAAGAGGTCCTGAGAAGAAGAAGCGAACCTAAACGAAGAACAAGTCTGCAGAAGTTGTCGCCAGACATGCTGAACTTGTTTTGCACTTTCTGGAGGCCTCGGTTGTCCGATCGACTATTATGACCATGCGTTGGAAAGCTCTTTCAGATAGCTACAACTTTCATGTTGACGTCGAGAGCTAATTCGAGACGGAATTTTCGGGAAAAACCAATGCAGCGGCCGCAGCAGAGCCCGCCGCAGCGGGTTGTGAAGAAAGCACTTGCGGCGGCCGCCGCACGGACCGCCAGCGCGCAGCGCGTTTTAGAGAAAAAACCCTAGTTTTCTATTATGTTGTTTTGAGGCCGACTTGGAAGTTTTATTAGGCCACTTTTATGTTATTTTTCATTACCTTTCATTCTATTCATTCTTCCATTAGACTTTTTAGAGATTTTGAGCTATGTCTTCCATGAGGAACTAAACTCATCTATTCTGCCTGCAATTTGAAGCTCTATTCGGATTGATTGTGAGTTTCTAATTCTCGCTCCTTGTTTCCTATTTGTGAATGCTTCAACTTCTTTGTGCTTAATTAATTATTGATTTATTCTATCTCGACTGATCAACTTGGTAGAATCAATTCAATCGCTAAGGTTTTGTAGATTCCTGGTTGTGAACCTTAACCTAAGTGGCAAACTTATTCCTTTAGGGCTGGTTGAACTAATTGAATGAGTAGGAAGTTGAATGTGTTGTTAAATCCTTTTTTAGGGACTGCAAATACCTTGGCTAATCTCTGAACTTAAAGCTATCAATTGGGTTAAATCCTTCTTTAGGGACTGTTCGATTGATAAGGGTTGCTAGGACTGGTTGGACTAGTAACTATATTAGGTCGGGACAAGGGCATTCATAGGAGACGTAATAGGACGAGAAGGAGTTACAATGATCGCTTCAATCCAATAAAGTGGAAAAATTGTAGGTGGAATTGCTTCTCTCATCTGTCTAAAACAAATTCACTTACTCTGCGTTCGTTACTTTGTTTCAAAACTTTCACACTAAAACCCCCTTTGGTTACTTAATCGGCGTTAAAATCACACTTGAGTTTATAATTTTCCCTGTGGATCGACCTCTTGCTTATTGCTATACTTGCTTTAGGTTTGAGTTTTCTTTGGCGGAATCAACGACAGGTTTCCCCTCCGTCAAATTTGGCGCCGTTGCCGGGGACTTTTATTAAATTCTTGTGTGTCTTTTTAGTGTTGATCTTGGTGTGGACCGTCTTATAGGGTCCATACCTTTGCTACTAATTCTTCTCTGTAGAAAGCATTGCAGAGATGGCGAACCGCACTCTTAAGGAGCTTTCTGCTCCTGATCTGGCACAGCAACCCCTGGCAATCCAATTCCCTGCGCTAGCAGAAGGAGTCAACTTTGATCTGAAGTCAGGGGTAGTTCATCTTTTACCCAAATTCCATGGGTTGAGTGGGGAGGACCCCCACAAGCATCTGTCTGAATTCCATAGGGTGGTTGTTGGGATGAAACCAGAGAATGTGACTGAAGAGCAAATCAAGCTGAGAGCGTTTCCCTTCTCCTTGAAGGATGATGCAAATGAATGGTTCTTCTATCTACCACCCGACTCTATTGCTACCTGGGCTGAGATGAAAAGAGTCTTCCTAGAGATGTACTTCCCTGCAACAAAGCTGAATGCCTTGAAAAGGTCAATCAGCAGCATTGAGCAATACGCGACGGAGTCCATTCATGAGTACTTTGAGCGTTTCAAGAAACTCTGCGCTAGCTGCCCATGCCATGGGTACGCTCAGAAGGATCTTGTTCTCTTCTTGTTCAACGGGCTTACTGATGGAGAGCGCAAAACGATGAATTCTTGTTGTGGGGGAAACATGCTGAATAAGACGCCTGCCACAGCTTGGGAAGTGTTTAAGGAGCTCTCTGAGGGCTCTAGGCAGTTTAACAAGAGCACTCGTGCTAGAGGTGTACTTTCTATTGATGCCCCAGTGGCTGCATTACAGACTGATGTGGCAGAGATGAAAGATATGCTTAAGAAGTTGGTAGTTGACAGAGCATCTCAACAGTTGAAAGCATGTGAATCCTACAGCGATACATCCCACCATATGGATATGTACTCAACTTTGCAAGATCCTAGTGTTGAGTTGAATGCAATTGGGAATTTCGCTCCACAAAGGCCTAGGCAAGGCAACTTTGGCAATCCTGGGTACTTTAACAATAACTACAATGGAGGCTATCAGCATGGTAATGGTTATGGAAACTACCAAGAACCTTTCAATCAGCAAGGTGTGCAACAGGCAAGGCCCCACCAATAATTTGAACCTCGACAGGGAGGCCAACCACACTTCAATGAGGCTATTGAGGATCCAATACAGAGATTGTCGAGGTTGGTCTTGAAGGTTGAGAAACAACAATCAGACCGGATCACAAATTTGGAGAATCAACTGAGTCAGCTCATTCAGGTCTTAAGTGCAAAGAAGGCAAATGATTCAGGAAAGCTTCCATCGCAAACGGTTGAGAATCCTAAGGAGAATGTCAGTGCAATAACGCTTAGGAGTGGCAAGGAACTGGTTGTCACAAATTAAAAGGACGATGAGGAGATAATGGATGAAGAAATAGAGATTATTGAAGACGAAAACGGCCAAACCGTAGTGCGGCGGCCGCGACAACCATGCGGCGCCCGCCGCAGCACCCATGTGGTGCCCGCCGCCAGAGACAGCTTTCACGCGGCGCCCGCCGCAGGCAACACGCAACCTTCAAGCGGCGCCCGCGGCACCCATGCGGCGCCCGCCGCAAGTGACCCCGCAACCGAATCTTCTCCTGGTGAGTTTTCTCCCTTACCTCTTTCTTCTTCCCTCCCTCTTTCTCCTCCTTCTTCTTCTTCTACTTCTTTCCCCTTACCTATGGAGACTCCAAAGCCCATTCCGCCCTTTCCGGAAGCCTTGAAAGACACACGAAGATATGAGAATGACAAGGAAATCTTCGAGACATTCGGTAAGTGTGAGGTAAACATTCCTTTACTCAGATTAATTAAGAGCATTCCTAGATATGCTAAATTTTTGAAGGAATTGTGCACCATCAAGAAGAAGCAAAGACTGAAAAAGAAGGAAAAGGTAAGCTTGAACGAAAATGTCTCTACTATGTTGCAAAGGAAATTGCCTGAAAAATGTGGAGATCCAGGTATGTTTACAATTCCATGTGCAATTGGGAATACTAGATTCAAACAAGCCATGCTAGATCTAGGAGCCTCAATTAATGTTATTTCCTATAACATGTACATGTCTTTGGGTTTGGGTGCTCTGACTGAGACGGGGGTTACAGTGCAACTTGCTGATCGATCACAAATCAGGCCAAGAGGCGTTGTGGAAGATGTGTTGGTTATGGTGGATGATTTGTTTTTCCCTGTTGATTTCTTTGTTTTAGATATGGAGCAGGGAGCCCCTGAAACACCCATTATACTAGGAAGGCCATTCCTGAAAACTGCGAAAACGAAAATTGATTGTTGTGAGGGTCTATTGACTATGGAATTTGATGGAAGAAAGATAGAATTCTCTCTCTTTAATCATGCTAAGCTTTCTCCTGAAACTTCTTTAGATATGCCTATTGCTGACAATACTGATCGCAACAACAATTTTCGTGATTCGTTAGAGGCACCTAAGGAACGTAGTTTATGGAAATTTGAACCTCCTAACAAATTGAAACCTTCTGTGATTCCAGGACAACCCCCAGGCATAGCTCATGGAGAGGAGCTAAGGGAAATGGATGAAGGTTGGAACAGAAAGCTACACCTTTCAAGGGTACCCGCATTTGTCAATGAAATCACCGGTGTTGGTGACCCTGGTGGAGGAACATAGGCCGCTCAAGGGCCATCACGTCGAGCCAACGACTTGAAACAAAGGCGCTGCTCGGGAGGCAACCCGAGGTAAGTCCCCCTTTCTTTCTCATTTTTATTATTGTCTTAGGTAATTTACATTAGCTATTTTAGGAGTAATAATATAGGTAGTTAATTAATAAAAAGAAAAAAAAACATATTAAAAACACCGCGTACAGGGCCATCCCACCTGCGGCGGCCGCAGCAGCCCTTGCGGCGCCCGCCCCAGCCCCTGCGGTACCCGCCGCCAGAGACGAATCTCACGCGGCGCCCGCCGCAGGTGAGACCCAGCGAGTTGCGGCGCCCGCCGCACCCTCTGCGGCGCCCGCCGCAACGGTGCCCGTGACCAATTTAAATATATATATATATATATATATATATATATATATATATATATATATATATATATATATATATATATATATATATATATTTTCATTTCCTTCACCCTGATTATAGTTGATTTACTTTTCTTGTCTTTATTGTTTCATTGAGGACAATGAAAACTTTAAGTGTGGGGGAGAGGAATTCTATATATAGATGCATATAGGAGATCATATTTAAATTTATGCATCATGTTTAATTTCTGTAATCATTTTTATTAATTTTTGTTTATTTTCGTATTGAAAAAAAAAAATTCAAAAATCCAAAAATAGAGCATGCATTGCATACATATGTGTTATTCAAATACCCATCTTGCTTAGTTTGTCCTCTATTTTAAATTTCAAGCATGATTCATAAAATCCCATGGAGTTCTGGATGTTTTGATTATTATTGCTATTTGATTTTTGTGGAACATGAGCTAGCAAATGTAATTGAGCATGTATGATTAAGCTAAAGTATGATTGAAGTCCTAAAAACATGACCCTGTGAGGATGTTTGGCCTTATTTGAATTCTTTTGCTCAATTGTGTGAATTACTCGCCTAGTGTTGCTACCTCTTGGCATTGACTGCAATATCTATTTTTGAAGACCGATGCACATGTTTGTTGCTTGCGGGGTTTATGTTTATATTTTGAGTCTTTGTGTTTAATTTTATGCATATTTAGTGAATAAGGTGGCAATGGTTGATGCACTGAGTAACCGGGTCTACGCATGACACCCATGGGTATGATTCGCGCAAAAAGGTGTTGAAAACTATCCAATAGGAAAGAAGCTTGATCATTGAGTAACCAGGTTCATTCATGACACCCATGTTTGCAACTTGCGTCAAAAGATGTTCAAGTGGAGTTCATATTAGTTGGTTGAGGTGTTGATAGACCGGGGTCATTCATGACACCCATGTTTGCGCTTCGCGTAAGGAAAGCACCAAGACAAGAAAAAGAAAAAAAAAAGAAAAAAGAAAACCAAAGAAAAAGAAAAAAAAAAGTGTTGCATTTTATTTTCTTTATTGTGTCCCGCAAGTAATGACATTTCGGTAGAGAATTGGTAATATGGTGGTCAATGTCTATGAGCTTGGTGCATGATTGGTTTGAGTTGAGAGTTGTACTTAAAAGCCTAAACACATGAGTGAAACACATATTTCTGGTGAGGTTGGATGATGTCTACTTCTAAGCTTTGATCACTGGAATACATGCTATGACGTTTGTTTGCTTGGTTTATGTTTTCACCTGCTATGATGTTGCTTTTTGATGAGGTTGAAACTTGAAGGGATCTCCCGTGGGATGCGTTGATTCATGTTCATTCTATCATTGCTTGAGGACAAGCAAAGGTTAAGTGTGGGGGAGTTTGATAGCATGCATTTAGGTAGGCATAATAGGTTGCATTTAGCTTAGTTAAGATGCATTTCATGGATGGATTAAGCACGATTTGCATATTAGTTCTCTATGTTGTCGGAGTCGGAATCTACACGCTTTTATTGAGTATTTCAGGTAATGGTAGATCCGAGGAGAAGACATGAGTTGATAACGCATTTGATGAGAATGTCTAGTTGATCGAAGAAGCTTACATGAAGATCTCAAGAGGTCCTGAGAAGAAGAAGCGAACCTAAACGAAGAACAAGTCTGCAGAAGTTGTCGCCAGACATGCTGAACTTGTTTTGCACTTTCTGGAGGCCTCGGTTGTCCGATCGACTATTATGACCATGCGTTGGAAAGCTCTTTCAGATAGCTACAACTTTCATGTTGACGTCGAGAGCTAATTCGAGACGGAATTTTCGGGAAAAACCAATGCAGCGGCCGCAGCAGAGCCCGCCGCAGCGGGTTGTGAAGAAAGCACTTGCGGCGGCCGCCGCACGGACCGCCAGCGCGCAGCGCGTTTTAGAGAAAAAACCCTAGTTTTCTATTATGTTGTTTTGAGGCCGACTTGGAAGTTTTATTAGGCCACTTTTATGTTATTTTTCATTACCTTTCATTCTATTCATTCTTCCATTAGACTTTTTAGAGATTTTGAGCTATGTCTTCCATGAGGAACTAAACTCATCTATTCTGCCTGCAATTTGAAGCTCTATTCGGATTGATTGTGAGTTTCTAATTCTCGCTCCTTGTTTCCTATTTGTGAATGCTTCAACTTCTTTGTGCTTAATTAATTATTGATTTATTCTATCTCGACTGATCAACTTGGTAGAATCAATTCAATCGCTAAGGTTTTGTAGATTCCTGGTTGTGAACCTTAACCTAAGTGGCAAACTTATTCCTTTAGGGCTGGTTGAACTAATTGAATGAGTAGGAAGTTGAATGTGTTGTTAAATCCTTTTTTAGGGACTGCAAATACCTTGGCTAATCTCTGAACTTAAAGCTATCAATTGGGTTAAATCCTTCTTTAGGGACTGTTCGATTGATAAGGGTTGCTAGGACTGGTTGGACTAGTAACTATATTAGGTCGGGACAAGGGCATTCATAGGAGACGTAATAGGACGAGAAGGAGTTACAATGATCGCTTCAATCCAATAAAGTGGAAAAATTGTAGGTGGAATTGCTTCTCTCATCTGTCTAAAACAAATTCACTTACTCTGCGTTCGTTACTTTGTTTCAAAACTTTCACACTAAAACCCCCTTTGGTTACTTAATCGGCGTTAAAATCACACTTGAGTTTATAATTTTCCCAGTGGATCGACCTCTTGCTTATTGCTATACTTGCTTTAGGTTTGAGTTTTCTTTGGCGGAATCAACGACAGGTTTCCCCTCCGTCAAAGGGCTAGGTAAGCGTTGGCCAAGACTGGGTAGGCGGTGGCAGTGATGCGAGGTGATGTCAAGGAAAGGGCGGCGGCCAGAAGAAACGCTCGCAAAGAGAGCGTTTCCAAACCTATAATTCTTGTATTAATTTAGCCTTTTAAAATTGAACATTGAACACTTGTTTCTTAAAAAGGAAAAAACAAAAAATATCTCAGTTGATATTGAATGGAAAATATATGAATGTTTTGTTTATTAGAAGTGAATATTTAGAATACAAAATGTGAAGATTCAACCCATTAAATTTGAACACTTATTTCTTTCAAGGGAAATAACAACAAAACAATTTTAATATATAATTATGAATATATTTAGTTGGATAGATGTGAAGAATTATTATTTAAAATTGAATAGTTAAATACTTAAATGTGTTCCACTGGAAGGGAAGATTACATTTCATCGAAGTTTTAAACAAAAAAAAATTGGATAGTTAATAAATTTGCATATTACAAGCAGCTTAGAGCATGGGCATCAAGGGGATTTAGTGGGTTTTTAGTGGGTTTGTGTCAGGGTAAAGGAAGAGAGAGGGAGGGATTGTGTTAAAAACTCACCCTTTTTCTAACTTCCAAACTCCACTAAAACCCCTTAAAGTGGGTCCCATGTATATATATGGGTGATTTTTGTATTTTATTTTTATTTTTGTTGGATGAGCCCTTCTACCCATATTGTATAATTTTATATAATTTTAGCTAGTTTTTAGTCATTAAATATAAAAAATAAAAAATAATCTTTTTATTAAAATTCATAATTTATTTTAAGCTATTAATAAACACCAATATTATATATGTTGAAAAAAATATAATACATACATAAATAATGTACAACATAATATTTTTATGCATGTTGTATTATAAAACAATTTAAAATTATTTTAGATATTATTAAAAAAATTTATCTATTCATAGACACTAACATAAAATTAAATAAAAGTAAATTAAGAATTGTTGAAAAGTAAATTAAGAAACTCTAGAAACTCATATGGATGTGGACGAAAAAGTAAGTTGGGGTTTTTAAGGAGAGAGAAAGTGATAAAGTGGTATTAAGAAACTCAAGAAACCCGCATTGATGCGGATGGTCTTAGGAGATACAATCTCATCGATCTCCCTGCAACATATATATATATGCCTGTAATAAATTAATTAAACATAACTATTTAGTTACTCATGTTTAATGGAATTACTGAATCCTTTCCTTGTACATTGGGCACTGTCATTAATTTAGGCAGTTGCTAGGCGGCTGAACCCACTCGGCCAGTCGGCCTACCCCCACTTTGAAGTCTTCAAATTATATTAAAGACAATTATATTAGACATACGTACATAAGTGCAAATTAATTAATTAACTCGATCTATACTACTCCCTTTGTTTCAAAATAAGTGTCGTTTGTCTTTTAGCGCACGCTGTTCAGCGAGTTAAAAAATCTATAAAATATTATTATTTTAGTTATTATTTTTTATACAATTTTATACTTATTAGTAATAATTATGAAATTATATTAAAAAAAATTGATTAAAAAAATAATATTTTATAGAGTATTTCACCCGTTAAAAAATGTGCCGAAAAGGTAAGTGACATTTATTTTGGAACGGAGGGAGTATCTATCTATTTATCTATTAATATTACTAATTCTGTTAGAATTTTGCTGACGTGTCACGCCCACAATTAAAGTTGATTTTTTTATATTTAAATGGTATTTTCTTATTGGTCAATATTATTGCTGAAATTATTTGTTTCCTATTTGACATATATTTGTTTCCTATTTTTCATATGAAGATTATTTAAATTGATATGTTTATATAAATTTGTGATCTATTTTAAATATATTTTTTCCTTTTTTTCATAGAAAATATTATGTACATTGATACGTCGTACCACAATTTTGGATATTATCATTCCGTGTGGTCTTTTATATCATTATTTCATTAATATCGTGACTTTCTTTATACATTTCATTTATATCAATAATATTATATATTTATTAGGACCACAATTTTGGATACTATCATTCCGAATGTTAGGTTGGTTGAGAGTCGGGATCGGGTTCGGGTCGAGTCCGTTTTGTTTGTGTTTGGGTCTGCACATTCTACATGACATCTATATACATTTTTAACAAAAGATTTTTTAGAGATAAATTACGTTTATTTTAAACATCTTAAATGACTATTTGGAATAAAAAAAATAACATTTTAAGATCTACAAACAAAAATTGAAGAATTTTGAGAAGAGAAAATGTGAAATTTGCATATATTATCATTTAAAAATAAATAAATAAATAAACACTCTTTTATGATTAATTATGGGTGTTTGGCATCAAATATCGAAGAAAAAAAATATTTATCCCCAAAATGAATATTTACATCTATATTTATTTTATACATCTTAGATGCCCCTTATTATAATTTCAATATTTTAACACTTGCAATTTTTTTTTAAAGTTAGTCAAAATAATTAATTTTTGAATATTAGATTTCAAAAGTTAATTACAAAAATCAATTAGAGCCAAAAAAGTTTTTTTTTTTTTTTTTTGCAATTTACTTATTTTAAAAGTTAATCAAGACTTACCAGCATTACTTATTTTACCTCTTAGATGAGGTGCCTTAGATTACTTTTTTTTTTACTATCTTACCTTTATTTTCTCTATTTATTTCTCCTACTTTCTAGTCATCTTTTTGAATTTTTTTTCAAAATATTCATAAAAAAATATTTATTTACATAAATATTCACAAGTTTAAAATATTTACACAAATATTCTTTTTTTTTTTACAGAATCGTCAGAAAAACGCGGTTTGAAACCGCGTTTCTAGTATAACTAAACAATTTAGATCTAGAACCGAAAGGGAAATTACATTTTATTATAAAAACGCGGTTTCAAACCGCGTTTTATTCACACTCTCGAATAAAACGCGGGTTAAAATCGCGTTTCTATATATTTCACAATTAAAAAAAAACAAAAAAAAAAAAAGAAGAGAGAGGGGGAAGAAGATGCCCAGCTATGGAGGCGTGAGGACGCTTTTTCTTCCACCACTCATGCCTACCCCTTTGCGGCTTCGCCACCCACGATGCACCACCGTCCACCACTGCCTGCTCCGCCGCCCACCACGCACCCCCACCAACGTCCGCTCCGCCGATCCACCACCACCACCATCTGCTCCGCCGCCTACGACCATCACCGACTTCAGCTTCCTCGATCCGCCGAATTTTATGTTTTAAAATTAAAAAAGAAAAAAAAAAAAGATGTTAAGCCATGAGGCCTTTATGCCAGCTTCCCTCCAATTACCCACCACTCATCGATCAAGAGGGAGGAGGCGGTGCCGTGTATCCAAGCTGGAGGCGTCCTCACTGTCCCATGGCTGGGCATATCCTTTTCTCTCTCTCTCTTCTTTTTTTTTAATTTCAAGAGTAAACCGCGGCATTAGGCCGCGTTTTACGTGTTTAATTTTTTTTTTGTTTTTTTTTAATTGTGAAATATAGAGAAACGCTGTTTTAACCCGCGTTTTATTCGAGAGTGTGAATAAAACGCGGTTTGAAACCGCGTTTTTATAATAAAATGTAATTTCCCTTTCGGTTCTAGATCTAAATTGTTTATTTATACTAGAAACGCGATTTGAAACCGCGTTTCTCTAACGATTATGCAAAAAATGAATATTTGTGTAAATATTTTAAACTTGTGAATATTTTCGAAAATAAATATTTTTTTGTAGGGGTGGGCACGGGACGGGACTCGTCCCGCGAAATTTTTTCGGGACGGGATCGGGACGGGATTGACATTTTTTTTTCGGGACGGGATCGGGACGGGATGGTGTCTGGACGGGACGGGCCTTGTCCCGCATATAAAAATAATAAAATATTATATAAATTTGCAAAGTGAAAAAATGCTTTCATAATTCATTATTTAGTATAATATGTTGAATACGGTATTATTCTCAACTATATTATTCAATAATAATAATAATATTATTATTATTATTATTATAATACTATTATTAATTCATACAATGATTGTATAATTAATTATAATGTTCAACATATTTGGCTACATTATCTTACTAGATCAGGAGGGAAAGGAATTGAGACGAGATTTACCAATATTGTCTAATTATCGATTGATAGTTAGGAAGAATACCGTATTTAATTAGCTATTTGCCTCTTGTAACTCTGAATGGGCGGGATGTGTGTCGATCTGATGGGATCCTCTCCATTGACTCAGTTTGGAATTTCTGACTTTATGCCTGGTCGTGCTGTTGTTGATGCTGCTCGATGTAAGTGTGTCAAGTATCGATATTTGTGTACGGCGGCTGGTTATGGTTTCCTACCCTTCTCATTCTCTTCATTGGGGGAGTTGGATACAGATGCGGTTGCATTGCTGAAGCGGATTCAGAAATTCTCGGTATCTCAGGATGCTGGGGCTCGTGCTACACGTTATATTTTTACTAGACTTGGCTTTGTTATCGCTAAAGGAGTGGGTGCCCAGATAGTATCTCGGTTGCTCACTAATTTCTTGTAATCTGTTTTTATAATAATAATAATAATAATAATAATAATAATAATAATAATAATAATAATAATAATAATAATAATAATAATAATAATAATAATCCCACGTTATAATTAAAAATAAAATAAAATAATATTACTTATTTTTATTGTTATTATTATAAAATAATTATACTTTACAAGAAAAAAATATAATATGATATAATAATAATAATAATAATAATAATTTTATTATAAATTAATATTATTATTAAATTATATTATAATATTATATATTATTATTATTATTATTATTATTATTATTATAAATTGAAAATTATTATTATAGTTATAAATAATATTTGCTCAAAATAATAATACTAATAATATATTATTATTATTCTATAATATTATAATAATATTATTATTATAATATTATTATTATTATAAAAATTATTATTATTAATATTATTATTATTATATGCGGGACGGGACGGGATTTGCGGGATCCCACCGGGATCGTCCCGCGTTTCGTCCCGCATAATTTTTGCGGGACGGGATCGGGACGGGATTCGCTATTTTGTCCTAAATCCCACCGGGATCGGGACGGGATCGGGACGAGACCGGGACGGGATCGGGATTTGCGGGATTTGTGCCCACCCCTATTTTTTTGTGAATATTTTGAAAAAAAATTCCATCTTTCTCATTAAAATAATGAATAAGTTACGTATATCTACCCAACTTCAAAAGTATTCGCACAATCATGTGCTTATGATTTTTTTCATCATTATATGATAGCTTATATTTTCCTTTTTAGTTTTATCCTAATGATAATAATTATATACGTAGTATGTATTTCAAATTATAATAGGCGGTGTGTTTGAGGTTTATTACTATTTTAGCTTATTAAATTAGTTAAAAAATTATATTGTATCTCTGTCCAACTAATTTATAAATTAAAAAAATACTTTATACATATTATTTTTGTTGTAAACAAGTATATATATTAATATAGTATTATATAGATATATAGAATGATGTTCAATTTGAAATGAATCAAAATCAAAATCTCGTGCATTCAAGGCACGGGTATTACACTAGTAATATACTACAGTATATATCATCATCATCATCATATATATATATATATATAGCTATAAATATGGAAAAATAATTAGAATCTGATCCGTACCAGTCCTTTGTGTTTTGATAATTTGGAGTGAGTGACGGATGAGAAGACAGCCCAGAATGCAAGAGCACCCATTATCACCAGGATTCGAACCCACAAAATCGACTGGAAGGCTTCATAGACAACAGAAGCCCACGCCCACTGCCACAGTATGCCGAAGGTTGCCCCCAACGACGCCCCCACCAACACTTGGGCGATCGTGTGGTATTTTTCCGATACTCTTAGCCATGACTGATTTATCCGAGATTCAGGTACAGTACGTCAATTAACCACCAAGGTAAGTTAATTAGTTCATTTGGGTTAAATAATAAATAAATAAATAAACTTACTAGATAGGAAGCCAACAAGATTGCAACCCCGCCAAGCACCAAGGTAAGTTGGTTGGTCGTCTCACCCGCTGAAATTGATATTTGTATCGATCCATCATATATGGAATATGTGTGTATTTGTATTTAGATATATAGATATATATAAAATTAAAAAGAGTTTCCGTCCGAGTTTACGGACGGACGGACGCACTGGATAAAATGAAGAAGGTGCAAGTATAGAATATGATCTGAGCATGGGATGAAGGCATTCCAGGATCGGATCGCTTTGGTGGGAAAGGTCTTGGTTGATTGAACACATTTTTGAGGGCGATGGAGAAGACGACATTGACGAGAGAACCCATGGCTGCCCATAACCCCTCCGAGTCACGCCTCCAAACCACCAACCCCGCTAGAACAGCCGCCGCCAGCCACTCGCTCTGTCAATATATAATTAATAATTTAGATTATACTATACTCCCTCCGTTCAACAAAACTTGTCGTTTACTATTCACGCACGCTTTTTTAGAATGATAAAAACTATACAAAATATTAATTTTTTTTAAAATTTTTTTTAATAAGTTTGTACTTATTAATAATAACTACGAAATTGTTTAAAAAATTATTTAAAAAACTAGATATTTTATATAGTTTTTAGCTCCTAAAAAAGCGTGCATGAATAGTAAAACGTCAAGTTTTGTTGAACGGAGGGAGTATGTTATGTTGTGTACGTACCTGCACGAAATACGACGTCGTGTTGATACATATGAAATAATTAACATTATGATATATATGATGGAAGGGTTAATTGGGAATTAAATTACCAGAAGATTGAGAGTGAAACAGAGAGAAGAGAAGAGATGAGGGAGATGATACAAGTTGGAGACCATTGAGTTTTCCATGGCACTCTGATGATTTACCCCAAAACACAACATATTTATACTTTATAGTCCACTTTTGTGAGCTATAATAGTCAAAATCTAAGTGCTTTCAACTTTCAAGAGTCCTTCCTTCCTGTCGACTTTATTAAGAGTAAATTACACATAACCACCCTTAAATTAGACTAATTTTCACATAATCACCCATAAAATTATAAATTACAGAACACCACCCATAAATTACATTTATTTTCAAAAGACCACCCATCCATTAAACCTCTATTTGTTTTGTTTGAAAAGACTAAAATATCTCTAATTCAAACTTATTTTTTAAAAGAAAAGACTGAGGTGGTAATTGGGCGAGTCCGGTCGGATTCGGTTAGTCGGGTTTCGGGTCATTTGGGTTTCGGGTAATGTCTAATAATTTGATCATTTGGTTTGATCGGGTTCGGGTTTTGGTTGTATCGGGTTTCGATTGTCTTGGTTTTCAATTATTTCGGGTTTGAATTGTCTCAAGTTTTCATTATTTCAATATCCATTTTAAATTTTTTACTAGAATCTATCTTAAAATTCGGGTTATATCGGGTTGCGGTTATAACGGTTTCGAGTCTTAATGGGTTTCGGTTGAATCGGTTTGGTTCATTCGGATTTGGTTGAGTTCTCGGTTTATTCGAATTCCGGGTCCATAATGGGGCGGGTTGGGTCGGTGTTCAGGAAATCGGTTTCGGGTCGACTGAGTCGGGTTTTCGGGTTCGGGTCGGGTTTTGCCAGCTCTAGGGTTATTGTATGTATTTTGGAACCGATTGTCCTGAACACTGACCCAAGCCGGCCCATTTTGGACCCGAAATCCGAATAACCGATAACCGAAACTCACCCAAATCCGAATGAACCGAACCCGATTCAACCGAAACCCATTAAGACTCGAACCCGTTATAACCGAAACCCGAATTTTAAGATAGATTCTAATAAAAAAAATTAAAATGAATATTGAAATAATGAAAACTTGAGACAATTCAAACCCAAAATAACTGAAACTAGAGACAAACGAAACCCGATACAACCGAAACCCGAACCCCACCCAACCAAATGATCAAACTATTAGACATTACCCGAAACCCAAATGACCCAAAACCCGACTAACCGAATCCGACCCGACTCGCCCAATTGCCACCTCAGTCTTTCCTTTAAAAAATAAGTTTGAATTAGGGGTATTTTAGGTTTTTCAAACAAAACAAATAGAGGTTTAATGGATGAGTGATCTTTTGAAAATAAATGTAATTTGTGGGTGGTTTTTTGTAATTTATAATTTTATGGGTGATTATGTGAAAACTAGATTAATTTAAGGGTGGTTATTTGTAATTTACTCATTTATTAAATTCAATGAGGGGGTACATTTTTACTACTTCATCAACTAATCATATTTGAATTTGCCTTTGACTCAACAAATTCAATTTTTGGATTTTGTTAGAATTTTTGTCAATTTTATTTTTGCAGCTGGGCAGTATGATTGTAGGAACCTTATTCGGAATTCTTACTAACCTCAATTTTTTAATCATATTAATTAAAACGACGTTTTTTTTAATGATAAAAACTATGTAAAATATTAACATTTTTTAATATTTGTTTTTATAAATTCACATTTAATTATATTACGTATAAAATTATTAAAAATATTTATTATAAAAGTTAATATTTTATATATATATATATATATATATATATATATATATATATATATATATATATATTAACATCTAAAAAAGTGTATGTGAATAGTAAAACGTCAAGTTTTAATTAACGAATAGAGTATTATTTATAGAAAAAGCATTTTTGTTTTTTTTTTTCCGTCAAAATAAAAACGGAAATTTCGCGAGGTACCCCCGAGGTATTGCAATTTTCGCGAGGTATACAATTCTTTTACATATTTCGCGTGGTATCCCTGAGGTTTATAATTTTTTCGCCTCGTACCCATCATTGTTAAATTTGACGGAATTAGTGATTCTCCGTTAGTGAAATTAAAAAAAAAAGAAATAAATAAATCTCCGCTTCCAAATCTCCTAAATTCAAACACCAAATTTCGAAATTTCTCCGATTCCAAATCTCCAAAATTCAAACACCAAATCTCCTTGTTAAACTCAAATCTCCTAAATTCCAAATCGGATTATGTGGTCGATTCACCAAACCTCGAAATTTCTCAAGAATCTAAAGCTAATCCATGGCGGAATTCTCCGATTACGGTTGCTGAAGCCGCATTTCTTGATTCCCAGTTTTGCTCTTGACCGACGCCAGTTGCGGGCTGGTTCTCTAGTGCCAAATTTGGGAGCTTTGTTGTCATCAGGGCTTCGATTTGCTTCACGTCTGTAATCTTGGCTTCACCTTCTTCAAGATTCCCCAGAGAAGGAGTCGTCTCCTTCTGCATCAGACCTCGAATCATCCCGATTAGTATCTCGAAGTTCTTTCGGTTCTCTAATCGTGCTTCTTGGTAATGGTGGGAGAGGCGCCGTACGTGGAGACGAAGGGGGGCAGCCAGAACCTGACAATGGCGGATCCATCCAGGGCAGCAGATTCTGCAGAACTTGTCTGCCGAGATTAAGTGTGTGGTGGTGGTGGTGGTCGGGAGGCCGGTGGTGCTGGAACCGTACGTGGACCATGTGGATGCGCTGTAGCGGCGTGGCTACCGGGAACGAAGGGGCAGGGAATCGCAGACGTCCTCTTCCTCGGCCAAATCGGCCTCCTCCAACACGACTCCTTCTCCTCCGCCACCGCCAGACGCTTCCTGTACCCCTCTCCTCGCCGAAACCGCCTTCCGCCACCAGCCCTCCCCTTCCCGGCTCACCTTCCTCTCCCTCCTTGCCGGTGCCAGATCTAGTCTCTCTCTCCTCGCTTCTCTCTATGTCCATTTTTTTTTTTTTTTTTTTTTTTAATTTCACTTACGGAGAATCACTAATTCCGTCAAATTTAACAATGATGGGTACGAGGCGAAAAAATTATAAACCTCAGGAGTACCACGCGAAATATGTAAAAGAGTTGTATACCTCGCGAAAATTGCAATACCTCAGCGTACCTCGCGAAATTTCCGAAATAAAAAAAGCAGTACGTAAGGAGTATTAGTTTGACTAAACGTACGCTAATTAGTAATTAAGAAGCTATTGTCACATCGGAGTTTGGAAACTTGATAAGCAAGGCCTACTTGTTAAAATATGAGTGCATACTGCATACATAAGCCGAATGACATGGAACATGTTTGCAAACCGGGGTGGTAGTCTACCACCCCTATACCACGTCATCAAATTGACAAAAAAGTGCTACAGTCATGAACATTAGTAAAAAAGAAAGGGTAAATTGTAGAAAACCACTCTCTTTTGCGTAAAACCACCCTTTAAATTCATATTTGCAGTAAACCACCCATTAAGCCAATTGTGTCAGCAAAGTCACACCCCACTACAGCTTTCGTCAATTCTCTGCTAAATAGTTATAATTACCATTATACCCTTTATTTTTTATTCAATTTAATAAGAAGAAAATAAAATTACACATATCTCCTTCAACCTCCACCCTTGTTCATTCTTCACTCCAAAGTCTCCAACAGTCCAACTCCCTCTAAAAATCTTCTCAATCAGATTTGAGCAAAATTCAATCGAATCGCTTCCGGCGATAAGATTTGGGACTTCTACCGTTGGTAACACAGCGCCGCCGAAATTCAATCGAAACTTTGAGATTGCCATTGCAGGCTCCAATTTGGAGTAAGGTTGCAATTAAAACCGAAAAGAAAGATCGAAACCAACTATGATTTCAATTTTTGTTTGTGATTTGCTGGGATTGAAGTTTTTTAGGGTTTGATGGGTGTACTGGGTGGGTAGGCGAGGGATTTTTCACTCTCCTCTCTCATGGTTTTCTACTCAAAGGCTTCACTTAAATCTTGTACAGTGGAAAATGTTGGATGGGGGAGGATGGAAATTTGAGTTATTTAATTTTATTCTAGTTTTCTTTGTTACTTGTTAAATTTGATTAAAAGAAAAAAAATTTTTTGTGGAAAATTTGCCATGACGGTTTACCAACTGCCGGACGACTGGCAAATAAGGGACTATCAATTCCGCCATATTGTTCCATGTGTAATCATCATCAGGAAGACTCTGTGCACCTTTTCTTTGAATGCAAATATAGTTCATTCGTCAGAAGTCTAAAAAATAATGTTAAAATGATAATCGATAATGAGATTAGATCTTCAAGAAACATCAAGATACTAATGTCAAAGATTGGAGCTATATTAACACAAGATGAAAAGCAACAATTAGCTTTCCACTGGTGGACAACCTGGTTGACTAGAAATCTATTTATCTTCCAACATGAGAAACTGCCAACTGAAGCAGGATTTAGCCAAAAAGTGGAAGTGAATCGACAAAACTGGATTAAGGCAGGCAAAGTACATGACGAATATAACCACGATGAACAAAAAAGGAATAAAAGGACTGAAAGAGCTAGAAAAAAGAATAATAAGACGAAATGGAAGAAACCACCATCTGACTGGGTAAAATTAAACTTTGATGGCTCAGCTAGCCCAAATCGACAAAGCTCTATAGGTTTCGTCATTCGTAACGACAGAGGAACAATTGTGGCAATCGGTGGGGAAAAAATTGGGAAACAAACACCTTTAATGGCAGAAGCCCTTGCCCTCAGGAGTGGAATTATAAATGCTAGACAATTGAACATCGACAAACTCATCATTGAAGGTGACTCGCTCATTATTATCAATTTTCTTAGTAAAGGCATCAAATGCCCATGGGAAATTGAACTCGTCATGTCTGACATCTGTTCTCTCATCACTGGGATTAACGAAGTTTCGTATTCACACATTCTTCGTTCTGGTAATTGCGTGGCTGATCGGGTTGCACACCTTGCCCACGTAACCAATAATCCCAATCTCCATAGTGATTCTGGTCTCGCTGACCTCATCCGCAAGGATGCCATCGGATAACGACTCTGTCGTATCCGAATTCTTACCCAATCAAAAAAAAAAAAAAAAAAAAAAAAAAACCCTCATGAAAAAAAAGTACGCGCGTGGCGCGCTAGGGTTTCACACCCCCGGCCGCCGCCCTCCTCCTTCCTCAACCAGTTTGCCGAACAGCCCTGCACCATTGTATCCCATCCCCAACCTTGCCCACTTCGCACCTATGGAGGTAGCTCCCTCTACTTGCAATCCACAAAGGATTTCGAAAAAAATTTGGGTGAAAAGCCCTCCAAATTCATCGACTACTCACTTGCTTCGTGAGCTGTCTTATTTCTATTATTCCTCCGGGTGGAATAGCTGTGTTTTCTGGGTTGATTGGCCGCTGATGGGATCGTCGGGGCTTCTGGTTGGGCGGTGGACCGGGTGGATCTTCCTCTTCTGCAGGCTTGTAGATGGGAGGCGACAAAGACTCCATTTCACCAGTTTTTTGACCATGGGACAGGTCAATCATTCTAATTGTCAGATTTACTCCCAATTGCAACTAGTTTCGCTTGGGCTTGCCGCCTATTTAACTATCGATGCTTGCTTGCTTACACGTTTTGTTTTGGAGTGGAAGACTTTTTTCACCCCAGGTAATTTCTAACCTTATATTGCATTACCTGCAATTGTGTATTTGGTACTCCTTTACTTCATATATCAACCCTATCCGGGTCTACCGTTTGGATTCATTTCCCTTTCACATATGTCACATATGTGCTTGCAATTGCTACTGCTACTTACCTAATACTTGCCTAAGTGGTTACTTGTGTTGTGATTTGATTACTATGGGTGAGAGTTCTCGGTTGTGTGCTGCGTTGGTTCTTCGGGACCACCTTTCACCTTTTCTTGGTTTACCTCCTAAATCTGATATTAAACAAAGCATGTCGCAATTGCGGAGCCTCTTGTTCCCAATCTGAAGGTGTTGGGGGAGGAGTGGTTCCGGCTCCTGCTGATCTAAAAGGGCCTAAGCTGAATTCGGTGGTTGTGCGTTATTTTCATCAACCCGTTGTGGTGTGGTGTAAGTCGGTCTCGACAGTCTTTGTGAATTCCAGTTTAGTAGTTGGTTCGTGGAATCACATGAGGGCAAAACCTGGCTATGTCGACCTTGATATTCTGGGCTTCACAAGCCACCTTTCGATGTCTCTTGGGTTCACTCGTAAAGAAGGGGTGATCGTTGGTACCTTATTGAACAAATTCATATGGTGTAAACACTACTATTTATTTGTACTCTCTTACCATTTGAGAATGATTAAAATCAGACCATGTACTACAAAGAGTGTGCATCTATTTTATTTACGCAATATCCTTTTGTGTATAGCCTCAAGCTGCATTTCTACTACATACACCATGAATGGGTACTTTTATCCCCCAACGGAGGTTATTTTCATCTCCTATTTTGGCAAATTCTTGGCTATATTACACAAACTTATAAAGGCTACACAAGCCAACACAACTATTATCAATCCTATGCTTTGATCAAGCAGTTTAACAGTCATGAGTTGAACACTCATTGTGAGTTCGTGTGCTTCCGTATTGCAGTTGGTTTGCTCTTTGAGTTGAACACTCACTTTTACCTTGTACTTATTTTTCAATACTAACGCTTGTATACTTTACATCACCAGTACAATTTTTTGTGTGGCTTTTTTACTCTTTTGCTCACACTAAAGAACAACAATCGGGTGTTGATCCCCAATAGGAGTATTTTTCAGGATGTAATATTTTTTATATCTATGTATTCGGGTGCTCTCGGTTATGTACTAAATTATAGAAAGCATGACCTGCTTTTCATTATAAAAGGGATTACATCCCCTGTGGTTTATATCAACCAGATACAAACACACTTCAAGGCTCAATGGCTTGGTATACGTACAACTTGCTTAGCAACGTGTGTTAACCGTGATGGCCCAAAGCTGGTAGGCGGAGGATTACCAATCTCAACTAACTATTATACAACGGATTACCAATCAATTATTCTTTTATGAATATATGCACTTGGAACTGTAGAGGTATGCGGAGGCGTAATCTTTGGACTTCAATCGAGTCATTCTGTTCAAACAATATGATTAATGTATTGGCGCTCCTTGAGACTAAATCGGACAACATTCCGGATGATGATGTCTGGAAACACAATGGGTTCTCAAATATTGCGTTTGCTCCTTCTGTAGGCTTTGCATGAGGGCTTTGCCTTATTTGGAAAACATTGCCCCCTGCACAAGGGGCGATTGATTTAATCACTGTTCAAGAACGTTTTATTCATTTCAATTACCATGACAGAACAAACAACACCACTACTGCTATGTTCGTTGTTTACGCTCCGCCTGATAACCGGGATAAGGATATTTTCTGGGGAGAATTTATACCCTACGCACAAACAATACATTTTCCTTTTTGCATCATCGGGGACTTGAATGACATCCAATCCCCTAATGAAAAGGGGGGGGGGGGGCATGTGATTCCATCACCTGCTAGGTTTCGTCGATTACACAGAATAAAAGACATTCCGGACCTCTGTGATGTCCCTTTCGTGGGAGGTGACTTTACTTGGCGGAAAACTCCATCGGGAATTGATAACTCATATGCACGCCTTGACAGGTGCTTAGCCCAGACTATTGTTCTGACAAATTTTAGCAATCTGACAGGTGTTTAGCCCCATATCAGTCGACTTTCGTCAAAAAATGATTTACATTAATCGACCTTTCCGATTCGAAATGGCTTGGACTAAGCGAGCTGATTTCGAATCAGTTGTCCGCCAGGCTTGGCGCCTTGATCTTCCAGGGTCTTTAATGTATCGATTGGTCCATAAGACAAAACTACTTAAGAATCTAGCGAAGAAGTGGCATAAGCGGACATTTGGTAATGTTCGCTCCGAGCTACAGGAAGTAGAACAAGATCTCCTTTTCGTACAATCGGCTCTACTCAACTCCTTCTCTGACAGGAATTGCTCTCTCCAAAAGCGCTTATTAAACCAAAGAGAACGTTTACTGGATTTCCAGAGAATCTACTGGCGCCAGCGTGCGAAAGCAAACCATGCCAAGCTTACAGACACAAATTCTGGGTACTTCCATCGTGTTGCTTCTATTAAACGTAATTGCAAGATTGTCAACTCTATTATTTTTCCTAACAACATCCATACAACCGATCCTCTTCTTATTAGAACAGAATTCGAGAGTGAATACAAAAGAAGATTCTCTTCTACGTTGGACCCTTCTTTGGATATTATTGGAAATCTCCAAATCTTAAAACAATCCGTCTCTGATTCGGACAATCTAAGGCTCTCTACGCCTGTAACAAACTCTGAGATCAGGGTGGCTGCTTTCTCGATTCAGTCCGAGAAGGCCCCTGTGTCTGATGGTATGCCTGCCGGTTTCTACCAAAAATATTGGAGTATAGTTGGACCATCAGTCACAAAAGCTGTTAAGAGCTTTTTCAGATCTGGAAAACTATTAAAACAAATAAACCATACGTTTATCAGCTTGATTCCGAAAGTGGATGATCCGAACTGCATTAATCATTATCGACCGATCAGTCTATGCTCCACTGTCTATAAAATCATTGCTAAAGTTCTTACTGCAAGGCTTGCCCCCTTACTCACACAATTCATCCACTCTCTTCAAGGGGCATTCACAAAAGGACGATCAATCCATGATAATATCCTCATCGCCCATGAGATTTTCCACTCTTTCAAAGCTAAACGGGGTAAGTCTAGGTGGCTGGCTTTGAAGCTTGACATGGAAAAGGCATACGATCAAATCGAATGGTCATATTTAAAAGCTGTTCTTACAAAGCTTGGTTTTAACAATATCTTCATCTCCTGGATCATGGAATGCGTTTCAACGGTTTCCTACTCTATCTTAATTAACGATGCTCCTACGAAGCAGTTTTTCCCTCAGAGGGGGCTACGTCAAGGGGATCTTTTGTCCCCATTTCTATTTATAATAGCATTTGAGTTCCTTGCTCGGTCTCTTCAACATGAGTCCACGCTAAACGACATCATTGGATTCCCTATTTCGAAAAACGCCCCTACCATCCCATTCCTTGCATTTGCCGATGATATGATGATTTTTTCTAAAGCCTCTGCTTCGGCTTGTAATACTATTACCTCAATAATTAACAATTATTGTCGCCTCTCGGGACAAAAAATTAAACACCATAAATCTTCCTTCCAAGTGTCGGGTAATATTACTAATAGCACCAAATCACTGATCTCATCCCACCTTGGTGTTGGAAGTTCAACTTCCTTGGAAAAATATCTGGGTTGCCCGATCATCAATGGTCGGGTCAATAAAGACACCTTCTTAGACGTTGTTCTTAAAACAAAGAAACAACTCACGAAGTGGAAGGCTTCTTCAATTTCTGCAGAAGGCCGTAAGGTTTTAATCAAAGCAAATCTTAGTGCCCAACTGGTGTTCCTCATGCAGTCCTTAATGCTCCCAGCTGGTATACTATCAGAGTTGGATAAAATCTATCGTAGCTTCTTTTGGAATAAACAGGAAAGGTACACACCTTTGATAAGCTGGGATAGAATATGTACTGACACCCTTAATGGCGGTCTGGGCTTGTACAAAGCAAAAACGATGAACATAGCATCGCAGCTAAAGCTCATGTGGAAAATTCTGGCTGAGCCCAACAATATCTGGGTAAAGGTGGTGTCAACAAAGTACCTAAAAGGTGTCTCTATAAGAAAGTACAACAAAAAAGGTTCCACATCCTGGCAATGGGGTAAGCTCTGCTTATTACGCCCTATTTTTGAAAAAGGACTTCGTTCGTTGGTCTATTGGTAATGGTTCGGATGTTGATTTCTGGCTTGATAACTGGGTTTTGGAAACTCCTCTGGTGCTCAGTGTGGATCGTCCTCTTCTGGATGAGCATCTTAATTGGAAGGTTGGTCGTTTTATTTCTAACAACTCTTGGAATTTGCACAAACTTGCTACAGACCTCAACAAGATTATAAACCCAACAATTATTTCACAGATTGGAGATATTCCTATACCAATTTCTCCCTTAACGAATCGTCTCTACTGGGGACCTAATTCTACGGGATGGTTTTTGTTGTTGCAGGAGTTGGTCAAGTATTGAAATAGATGTAAAACATAGTTCAGATAGACTCCCCTGTCTCAGCAAATAAATACAAGACTTCCTCCCGTTGTAGTAAGAGAAAAGTCAGGATCGAATCCACGAGGAAGCACGTCAGCAGTTCTTAGGTAGCCGTAAATTCTCACAAAGGCAGCAGAAAGACAGAAACAAAAGCAGAAAAGAAACAAATAAACCCGGCAAGGGCAACTAAAGCAAATAAAAGCAAATAACAAACTAAAGACAGAAATAAAAGCAAAGCAAAGGACAAGAGCAAAGACAGAAAGTAACTCGAGGACACAGAAGCTACTCGATCTCGAGTAGCTGTCCTCTATCTCGACAAGACAGTACTGAAAACAGAAAGTAAACAACAAAAGCAAACGATTCGACAAAGACAGCCCTACTCGACCTCGACAAGAGGTACTCGATATCGACTAGGAACTGTAAACACAGAAACTTCAGAAATCAACAACAGAAGCAAAGACTCAACTCGACCTAGACTAACTCTCCTCGACCTCGACAAAGGTGTACTCGAGATCGACAAAGGCTGGTCTGTGTCGACAAGAAACAGTGAAAAGACAGAAACTTTAAAACTTGCAGAATTTCGAACCAAAACTCAGAATTTTTATGAAATAAATCAATATATTAAAAGACCTCCAAGGCTAGGGTTTCAACACCACAACGATAACCATGCAAAACAACACATAAAGGCATAAAAGATCATGCTTTCCATCAAATAACTTTCGTCATTAACAAATAGGAATATAGAGGCTCTCGCATAAACCCTAATTGTTACTAACCCTTTTTCACATAATTAATCCAAGTTGCATTAAGATCACTTTCGCTTCAATAATACAAACAAGGATCACCTTCAACTCTCGCAAAAGAATCATGCTCATAGGGATAGAAGATAAATTGCACAAAAGATCTGACCTTTATCGCATCGCCTCACATGGCCACCGTCGGGCTCACCCCAGCCCCAGAAGTGGGTGGACTACTCACGCCTCATCGCAATTGCAGACATTGATTGATGAAAAGAACTAAATTGCATAAAACTAAATTCAATGCTTTTACAATTCCGGCAATCGACTTTCGCAAATCGCCAAAACCCTAAAAACCTCAAACTCCTAAACCACTCTACTTGTATCTCTGAATGGAATTGTGTGTGTCTTCGATTTAATGAAAAGTCAGCCCCTAGGGCCTTATTTATAGCCTTCATTCCCTAGCTAATCTAGGAAAGAAGATATCTATCTCTATCTAAATCTATATCTAAAATTATATCTAAAAGCCTTAAAGATAAATAAATTGTTTTAAGGAAATAAATCTTAAAGGAAAAGATAAAACTAATTAGGGTAGATCTTCATGTCTTGATAGATTGCGTCTTCCATAGATAGAACTTGATGTATTTGGATAGAATCTTCCGCCTTCGCGACCAAGGAATCCCAACTCTACTCGGACAGGTCATCGACGACGCGTTTCTGGGCACTGCTCTAGTCGACCTCGACAAGGCTTGGTCGACTTCGAGTAGGATTCGTCGTCTGGTGCTTGATGTGGCTCGTCATGGCTTCCTGGGCTCGTCGACCTCGAGTTAGTCTCGTCGACTTCGACAAGGGCTAGGGCCATCGACTAAACCTCCTCGGGTTGCTCAGACATGGCTCAGGGCGGCTCGTCGATCTCGACAAGGGTTAGTCGAGATCGAGTAGAGGTGGCTCGGCCTCTCGTCCTCGGTTTGGTGTGCTCGACCGGCTCGGACAAGGACTCAGGCGCTCGTCGACTTCGACAAGCCCTAGTCGACTTCGAGTACGGTGGCTCGCCGACTAGGGTTTCTCGAGCAGCTCTCCTCGAGGGACTCCGGATCTGGTGCCGTGGCTTCGTCGACCTCGAGTAACGGTCTTCGAGATCGAGTTGGCTTCGGAGCTCGGGGAGCTTGGTTCTCGATCATGGCTTTGTCGACTAGGCTGTGCCCGGACATGCTCGTCTAGGTCGAGTAGGCTTACTCGAGATCGAGTAGCCTCGACTCTCAGACTTGTGCGCTGCTTTGACCTTGGACTTCTGTAGTGGTTTTCCGAGCATTTCCGACCTTCTGTAGAATTTGCTGTAAATGCCTCGATTTCTGCGATTTAAACAGAAACTGGTGTAGATTCCATAATTTTGGCAAATAAACATAAACTACACAGATTCTGTACTATCTTAACCCAAATGCATGAAATGTATACAGAAATCGATATAAAAGTTACTGTAAAACATGGCAGATTCCGCTCACAACAAACACCCCATACTTAAGCTTGCTTGTCCTCAAGCAATACTTTTAATTGTCATTCAGGGGAAGTAATAAAAACTCTCAACATCTTAGATTCATTCTTATATGTCCTTGCAATCAATTACCATCCTCGAAAAGGTACTAGTGTCACAGATCCATGCATGTGCAAATATGTAAAAGCAACATCTACTCATAAAAGGAGGGTTATGCACAAATAATTTTTGTGTGACAAAGCATCGATAATCAAGAAAACTTTAATTTAAGCTCATGAAGGAGTAGATTGGTAAAAGGCTAAAAGGTGGGCAATTTTTGGCAATGTGGTGCTTTTATGATCCGGGGAAATGGATCACTTTCAAACTTGAATTTCCACATTCCTTCTTCCTTTGATTCATCACCTTTCATACTGCTTTTATTCATAATAATGCTTTTACCTCTCTAACCTCAACACTGCCTTCTCGCGAGTCGCAAACATGGGTGTCATGAATGGCCCCGGATACTTAGTGCGTCGGACTCCTCACAATGTGTCCCATCTCTCCAAACTATTATCTCAGAGAGCAGGGTCAATCTACCTTTATCTCCTGAGGTGATTGGATTTTCTTTCACTCATTAAATTTTCCATATATTTCAAATAATTTCCTTCCAAACTCCACAAACACCATATAACATCTCCATAATGTAACATCATTCTCAACATAATCCCCGGATAAGGTAAAGAATGGAAATATTTAGATCATGTGGAGCAATATTTGAAATAAGGCATATTATGGCTTTTGTGATGCATAAGCATAGGTAAGGCTAGGAATTAACAATGAGCATTATATGGAAATATAAAGTCCTCCATCATTTTATCATGCAACATGTCAAAAGCAAATTCAAATTTTACCTCCTTTCATGGTTTTCAAGAAAATAATGTACTTCATTGTGACTTCCCTTTACTAGGCAATTTCATTCTATATCTATAATGAATCTAATTTTGCATCGTCGAGTTCAATATAAGCTTCCATGACATTATTCAAAATTTTCAATGGGGGTCATTTTTCTCAAATTTTTGGAAAACATGCATATAAGCACATAAATAAATAATGCATTCCAAAATAGCCATGTAGCAATTTCAAAGAAATAATGCACAAATAATGTCAAATATGGCAATTATGCGTAATGTAAGCCCTTCCCCCACCCCATACTTAAACATTACAGTGTCCTCACTGTATAAAAAAAACAATGTAAATGGTAAAGAAAGAAACTCATAAGACATGTGTGCAGAGCTGAAAAATTTCGAATGGAGCACCTCATAGTCCGAGTAAGCTTTGGTTCTATCCATTGACCTGAAAAAGTAGAAGACATATACCCATAAAAACAAAAACAAAGTCTCAAATGTCCTAAAAAGTCTTATGTACACGCTCTAGATTTTATAGTCGCTAGGCCGACTTTCATTAATGCTCAAGGTGGCATCTGCAGGGCCCATGTAGCTTGGGCCTCAAATAAGACTCCATTCTTGTCCATCAGCTGTAATCCTCCAGAATGGATCTTGTTCACCACAAACGGTCACATCCGCTTCTTGTTGAATTTATTGGGAAACCAATGATCCTTTGATTTAGAGACATAGAGCTTGTCTCCAACTTCATACTCCTTAGGCTCATCATTGGAAATCCTACACAATCGCACATACCAAGGCAGACCTCTCCCATGTATAGATAAATCTTTAATGGAAATAGGAGAAGAAAGATCCATACCTTGACTTACCTTTGCGGAAACGGAATCGGGCACCACGGTGTTTGGTCGATCTCGACTAGGGCTCCTCGAGATCGACGAGGCTGCTGGCTCTGGTGGTGGTCTGGTCGAAGAGGCAGAAGTCGATGAAGAAGGTGGCTCGTCGACCTCGAGTTGGCTACTCGACATCGACAAGGACCTTTCTCCTGGCAGGTGGCTCATCGAGGAAACAGGGTTTGGTGGTGCCGACTGGTGGTCGACCTCGATAAGCCTACTCGAGGTCGAGTAAGGCTTGGGTCCTAGAGTCACCATCGTCGAGGAAGAAGAAGCCGAGGCCGTCGAAGGGTGGTCGATCTCGACAAGACCCTTGTCGATCTCGACTAGAGATGGTGCGTCAGGCGGCTTCTGTGTCGAGGAAGCAGGAGTCGTGTTGGCTGGGTTCTTGTCGACCTCGAGTAGCCTACTCGAGATCGACGAGGGTGTGGCTTCCGTCTGGCTGCTCGACGAAACTGGCTCTGGTGGAGTCTCCTTGGTCTGGTCGAGATCGACTAGGGTTCTACTCGATGTCGAGGAGCCCTGGTCGATCTTGACCCCATACTTAGCTCCTGTCAAGGCATCCGAAAAATAATGAATCCACAAGGACTTACCTTGGTCTGTGTCAATGGGATTCTCTGTGTTTTCCTTGAGGATTGCCATGATCTCCTCCACCTGGGCCTTCATGTCCCTTTTTTCTATCTCCTCAGGGGTCATATTTCTGACCTTGGGTTCCCCGCAGGTGATGTAGCCAGCTGAGATAGATTTGACCTCTTCCATTGGACCTGTATGCCTTTCAGTTTTATTAAAGGAATACTCAATTACCTCATCGCTGATGTTGAAGGTGAGCACTCCTTTCCTTACGCTTATGTTGGCATCCACCGTTGCCAAGAATGGTCTTCCTAGAATAATTGGACAAGCAGGATCTTCTTGCATATCAACAATTAGGAAATCAGCAGGAACGAAGAATTTACCTACTTGTACTGGTACATTTTCCACCATGCCTGTTGGAATGACCACTGTGTTGTTGGCCATGTATAGTCTAGCATCCACAGGCTCCAGGGCACCTATCTTAATTTTGGACCAAATCGTTAAAGGCATAATACTAACACTGGCTCCAAGATCACATAGGGCATTAATTTTGTATGGACCAAATCCAATAGTTATAGCAAACTTACCTGGATCCGGCCTCTTCTCCAGTATGTCCAGATGGCTGCACTCCTCTGTGATTTCTACCATCGATCGCTTTTTGCTCAGAATCTCCTTCAGGAACTTGACGTAGGACGGCATTTCATTGAGAGCTTCTGTGAAGGGGATGGTGACGTTCAGCTTCTGAAGCATCTTGATGAAGCGCTGAAACTTTTTCTCTGCTGGGTCCTTTAGAGATTTTGTGGGGAAAGGCAGCTTCTTTTTTTGATTCGGAGCCAGAACAGACATCGGAGTTGCTGCAGATTTCTCGACCAGGGGCTCCTCGACATCGACAAGAGGCTTGTCGAGATCGACTGGATTGGGTGCAGTCGAGTTTCTGTTCGGAGCAGACGAAGATTCTGGCAATTTCTTCTCGAGATCGACGAGAGTCTTGTTGAGGTCGAGTACGGCCTTGTCGAGATCGACTACGGATTTGTCGAGGTCGACTTGCTGATCTTCGTCGTTCTGCTGCTTTCCAATCTCTGGCTCTTGCAGTTGATGGCCGCTTCTGAGTTTTACAGCAGCGACGTGCCCAGTCTTTCCCTTAGGATTTGGTTCTGAAGATCCAGGGAGTGCGCCTGACTGTTTGGGGATTCCTGCTGCTAGCTGACCAATCTGTGTATCAACTGTTTTCCGCCATGTATCAATTTCCCCAAGCCTAGAGTTGACACCTTGCATCTGAGTATAGACGGAGTTGAAAGATTGCCTAGTTTCTGAGTGGTTTCTCCGTATTTCTTCCAGGACCAGCTGTATATCATCCTTTTTCTGTTCCCTTTCTGGATGTCCTGGAGCTCTGTAGGGCGGGGGATTCCTAGGGACACCTTGGTTCCACTGTGGTTGCTGAAACCTTTGGTCCCCCATGTAGCGATTGGGTCCCCCTGCGTAAGCTGCATCCTCATGGTGCTCTGCCAATCTGACTTGCTCTGTGTGTGGGCACTCAGGAGTGGTGTGCCTTTGCGATCCGCATTCTATGCAAGGCTGGTTGACAGAGAGATATTTGACTTGCTTGATGAGCTTCCTATTCTGGTCTCTGTAGTATTGTTCCCTGACATCTGGATCGATCTCCTTTGATGGCTCATAGAGGGGCATGGATGGTGCTGGCCTGGCGTATGGGTTCTCTTCATAAGTTGTAGTAGACCCATACTTGTTGTCGTAGGTAGTGAGCTTCTCCAGCACTCCCCATGCGTCACTGGGCGGCATTGTCAGATACTCATAGCGAGTATAATTGTTGATTCTGTCCTTAGTGACTTGATCAAGAGAGTTGAAGAAGATCTCCTGAATGATGTAGGGTGGCTGTCCATGAGTAGGGCAAGATCGTAACAGTTCCTTGTAGCGCTCCCATGCCCTTGCCAGCGGTTCCCCTTTCTGCTGTTTAAAGGCGGTGATTTTCTGGCGGAGATGTGCTGTTTTGGCAGGTGGGAAGAATTTGTTCAGAAACTCTTGCTCTACTTGGGCCCAGGTTGTGAGTGATCTTGCCTTCAGCCCTTCCAGCCATTTCAGTGCAGGTCCAGCGAGCGACCAGCGAAAAGATTTCATCTTGACATATTCCAGAGTTGTACCTTCTGCAAGAGTACGACACATATCATGAAAGTTAGTAATTTGTTCAAGAGGACACTCATTAAATCTGCCGTAAAAGGCATTGTTTTTAAGCTCTATAAGAAATTGAGTGCGAATTTCAAAAGAGTTTTCAGGGATTAGAATCGCCGATTCAGGCACGACGAGAGTTGGGTGCATGTAGTCCTCTGCCGTGGTTGGATATTGGGCAAGCTCAGCTTGTACTTGTTCCCTTGCTGCCCTCTCAGCGGCGATAGCAGCATCTTTAGCGTTGATAGCGGCATCCCTTGCGGCTAGTTCTCTGGTAAGCCTAGCGATTAGCTGTTCCTGTGTTTCAGCGGCCGACATGATCCTTTTGAGTTTGGAGTGGATGTGTAGGTAGCGCTCCGGTTCGTCTAAGCTGTCAAACTCAGGTGTTTGACCAGAACGACGCATACACCCTGCAATCTAACTCAAAGAGACAGTGAGAACTGACTACCTAAGGCGCGATTGATTGCTTCCCCGGCAACGGCGCCAATTTGTTGTTGCAGGAGTTGGTCAAGTATTGAAATAGATGTAAAACATAGTTCAGATAGACTCCCCTGTCTCAGCAAATAAATACAAGACTTCCTCCCGTTGTAGTAAGAGAAAAGTCAGGATCGAATCCACGAGGAAGCACGTCAGCAGTTCTTAGGTAGCTGTAAATTCTCACAAAGGCAGCAGAAAGACAGAAAAAAAAGCAGAAAAGAAACAAATAAACCCGGCAAGGGCAACTAAAGCAAATAAAAGCAAATAACAAACTAAAGACAGAAATAAAAGCAAAGCAAAGGACAAGAGCAAAGACAGAAAGTAACTCGAGGACACAGAAGCTACTCGATCTCGACAAGACAGTACTGAAAACAGAAAGTAAACAACAAAAGTAAACGATTCGACAAAGACAGCCCTACTCGACCTCGACAAGAGGTACTCGATATCGACTAGGAACTGTAAACACAGAAACTTCAGAAATCGACAACAGAAGCAAAGACTCAACTCGACCTAGACTAACTCTCCTCGACCTCGACAAAGGTGTACTCGAGATCGACAAAGGCTGGTCTGTGTCGACAAGAAACAGTGAAAAGACAGAAACTTTAAAACTTGCAGAATTTCGAACCAAAACTCAGAATTTTTATGAAATAAATCAATATATTAAAAGACCTCCAAGGCTAGGGTTTCAACACCACAACGATAACCATGCAAAACAACACATAAAGGCATAAAAGATCATGCTTTCCATCAAATAACTTTCGTCATTAACAAATAGGAATATAGAGGCTCTCGCATAAACCCTAATTGTTACTAACCCTTTTTCACATAATTAATCCAAGTTGCATTAAGATCACTTTCGCTTCAATAATAAAAACAAGGATCACCTTCAACTCTCGCAAAAGAATCATGCTAATAGGGATAGAAGATAAATTGCACAAAAGATCTGACCTTTATCGCATCGCCTCACATGGCCACCGTCGGGCTCACCCCAGCCCCAGAAGTGGGTGGACTACTCACGCCTCATCGCAATTGCAGACATTGATTGATGAAAAGAACTAAATTCCATAAAACTAAATTCAATGCTTTTATAATTCCGGAAATCGACTTTCGCAAATCGCCAAAACCCTAAAAACCTCAAACTCCTAAACCACTCTACTTGTATCTCTGAATGGAATTGTGTGTGTCTTCGATTTAATGAAAAGTCAGCCCCTAGGGCCTTATTTATAGCCTTCATTCCCTAGCTAATCTAGGAAAGAAGATATCTATCTCTATCTAAATCTATATCTAAAATTATATCTAAAAGCCTTAAAGATAAATAAATTGTTTTAAGGAAATAAATCTTAAAGGAAAAGATAAAACTAATTAGGGTAGATCTTCATGTCTTGATAGATTGCGTCTTCCATAGATAGAACTTGATGTATTTGGATAGAATCTTCCGCCTTCGCGACCAAGGAATCCCAACTCTACTCGGACAGGTCATCGACGACGCGTTTCTGGGCACTGCTCTAGTCGACCTCGACAAGGCTTGGTCGACTTCGAGTAGGATTCATCGTCTGGTGCTTGATGTGGCTCGTCATGGCTTCCTGGGCTCGTCGACCTCGAGTTGGTCTCGTCGACTTCGACAAGGGCTAGGGCCATCGACTAAACCTCCTCGGGTTGCTCAGACATGGCTCAGGGCGGCTCGTCGATCTCGACAAGGGTTAGTCGAGATCGAGTAGAGGTGGCTCGGCCTCTCGTCCTCGGTTTGGTGTGCTCGACCGGCTCGGACAAGGACTCAGGCGCTCGTCGACTTCGACAAGCCCTAGTCGACTTCGAGTACGGTGGCTCGCCGACTAGGGTTTCTCGAGCAGCTCTCCTCGAGGGACTCCAGATCTGGTGCTGTGGCTTCGTCGACCTCGAGTAACGGTCTTCGAGATCGAGTTGGCTTCGGAGCTCGGGGAGCTTGGTTCTCGATCATGGCTTTGTCGACTAGGCTGTGCCCGGACATGCTCGTCTAGGTCGAGTAGGCTTACTCGAGATCGAGTAGCCTCGACTCTCAGACTTGTGCGCTGCTTTGACCTTGGACTTCTGTAGTGGTTTTCCGAACATTTCCGACCTTCTGTAGAATTTGCTGTAAATGCCTCGATTTCTGCGATTTAAACAGAAACTGGTGTAGATTCCATAATTTTGGCAAATAAACATAAACTACACAGATTCTGTACTATCTTAACCCAAATGCATGAAATGTATACAGAAATCGATATAAAAGTTACTGTAAAACATGGCAGATTCCGCTCACAACAGTTTTCAACAAAATCTGCTACCAAAATTGTTAACCTTAACACAATGGATAACCATTTCAGTTGCAATTGGATTTGGGATTTAAAAATTCCTTCTAAACTGAAGCATTTCCTTTGGAAAATTGCCACGAATAGCTTACCAACCAAACAACGGTTACAAATATCCCATGTTAGGGTGCCTATGAGCTGTGTCTTCTGTGACTCCTTTTGTGAATCGTTGCACCACCTTCTTATGGACTGCCCGTTCACAAAAGGAGTTCTTTCTCTTATTCCACATTACAAGAAAAAGTTGCAAACACACAATTTCGATGCTAAAAAACCAAACGTGGTGCTCAATGACATCCACTTACACCATTCTACTAAAGTTTCTTATGATCTGTTTTACTCTTGGTGGGCTATTTGGTTCTTTAGGAATCAATTGGCATTTGGACAGATGCAGAACGTCACTGTAAACCAAGTTTGCATACATATCAACACTACCAAACATAGCTGGTTTGATGCCTCCCGGTACGACCTTGCAACTCAATTCTTTCAGGAAAAACAGACTGGTATGCCTGGGAAAAGGCGGGCATCTGCTACGGCAGGTTTGAGTCAAAGGGAGAAAGCCCGTCGGGATACCCCACCAGCGCCGTTTTTCAAGCTGAATTTTGATGGCTCCTTCAGGCTGTCCGGCGAGGCCTCGTACGGTTTCATAATTAGGAATTCGGAGGCTCTTGTGGTTTCTGCTGGTTCGGGCCGTTGTAATAATACTTCTGTTGTGTTTGCCGAAGCTTTGGCCCTTCGCAATGGGGTTTTACGTGCCCGAGAGTTGGGGATTCGCCATCTCCTTGTTGAGGGCGATAATCTGCAGATTATCAATTCTTTACTTGACATTTGGATATGCCCTTGGAGCATTGAACTGGTTTTATCAGATATTCGTTCTATTGTTTCTGCTTTTGATTCATTTTCCATTCGTCATATTTTCAGGAAATCCAATACTGTTGCTGATAGGGTCGCGCACCTGGCTTACAGTATCCCTACCGACGACGCTCTACTTGTTGATCCAGTGTTTGAGGATCTCGTCCGGAAGGACGCTCTAAGATGGCGCTTTCTTCGTTAGGATTGCTCTGTCTTAATTCCTTTCCGTGTATTAAAAAAAAATTGATTAAAAGAGGATTTAACGGAAAAGTTGACGGAAATGTTGCAGGGGTGTGACATTTCTAATGGAAGGGTTTTAGTGGGTGGTTTGTCGCATATATAGATTTAAAGGGTGGTTTTGGACAAAAACACACATTTTAAGGGTGGTTTTCTGCAATTTTCCCAAAAAGAAAACGTAATTAATGTGTTGGGTAAAGCCTGCAATACATTTACCTATGTAATTACCCCCAACCCAACTGTTAAACTCGGTTGGTCCTGGTGCGGGTCAAGACAAGCTGGAGGGAGGTCCTGTGTGCGGGCCCACATACGGGAGACTCGAACAACACATAAACCCGAACGGGGTTCCATCTCAAAACCAATTGGCAATAAGAGGAGTAGCCCAACAACCTTATATGTTGTTCAAGTATTCTCTAAATTACCGATGTGGGACAACCACCATTCCAACACGCCTCCTTAACTTGTTTTATGTGGGACAACTAATTTAAACCCGTAACTTTAATCTTTAAACCCTTAATTAATTATATTTCTATCCTCCAATTTAGGGGTGGGCAAAAATTTAACAAATTCCGGACTCGTCCCGGTCCCGGTGGGATTTGAAAAAAAAAAATGAATTTCGTCCCGATCCCGTCTCGTAAAAATTATGTGGGACGGGACGTGGTTGCGGGACGGGACCGGGACGGGGATTCTTTATCCCGCAAATCCCGTCCCGTCCCGCATATTGTAACGGCCCAGAATTATGATTTCTGGGTTACGTTTCAAGGGATAAAACCCCTTGTTTGGATCTTGCAATCCAGGTACGGGTCGAGGTTTCAAACTCATTTTAAGATTAATAGAAAGAGGGATTTCAACCCTATACACCTCGAATGGTCGTTGGGTACCCTTAACCTGTCCTAAGACTATGTCGCAAAATCCATTTCAACGGGAGTAAAGCGGAAGCAAAGTAAAGATACAAGTGCCACGGCAGAGCCGGGTCAAAATATAATCAACCATTCAAATTCGAGCCGTAATTAAATTGGTGAAGTTGGAATCTCAACTCTCTCTTTCCGTCATGTTAGACCCAGCGGTCATGGACTCAAATCAGCATCAATAGTAGTAAGCACAATGGATACCTAAAAAAAATTGATATGGGGCAGGATCAGATCGATGCCCACTTTAGCTCTGCATCCCAACCCTAAGCACACATATACGCTATACCTAATAAAGATGCTCTAATGCAGTACGAAATTCAAACACACTAGCATGCTTCTAGTTCATAATAATGTGCAGAATACTGTAAAGGGCCCAAGACAATGCCAAGTGGCATATCCCTCTCCTACCTCCACCCCTTCCGATAGGTGGAGAGTGGCCAGCTCGTGAATGCATTCCATCATAATCGGGGGGCACGCATGCCTAACCCGCTCCACAATAAAGCCCGCATGCATATCATAATATAAGGAAGTTCATGACTCGATTGACTCAGGGTACCCGATGAGGCTGGGCTACCCTATGACCCTAGCAAAGACTCTAGGACTATCACAGATAACGGCCGTTCTGTTTACATACGCATAAAGAAATAGAATGCCCAACGATCGATGCAACCTAGCATGGTACTACATGGCATGCTGATCATGAATGCAAGCACCTAGTATATCATGCACCTAAAGCAGGGAATAGCTCTATTCAATCTGAGTAAGCTCCGAAGAGACTTACCTGAAGATGCAGAACAGCAAGATAATACAAGCAAGGGCCCAAATGAAAATCCAAAGTAGTCCAAGGCAGTACACACCTATCATCAAGCCATTTCCATAAGCTACCGAACCAATATTCATACACACAAAACCCAAAGTTCTCAACATACTCAAAACCAACCGATAGTAAAACCGTTTTCCAAAACCTTTCCGATACGATCAACATCAACCAAATCATTTACTTCTAATTAAACCCATTGATAAAATCGTGCCAAACCTATTTTTCAAACTCTTAAATCCCAAATTAATTCAACTCATTTTCAAAATAATCTCTCAAATCATACTTGGCCAAATTCCGACATTAAACATTTAAACCTTAAAACAAATACCTCAAAATCATAATATAGAATTAATTCCGACACTTCTATTTCCAAAATCATTATATAAATAAATTCCGGCATTAAATCACCAAACAATTCTATTCTCACAACCCATATTTATATATCAATAACAGTAAAACATCTCATAATTTCCAAAATCACATATCATAAAATACACTTTCTAATAACATTATTTTAAAGTACTATAAAATGGATAATCATAATTTTCGAAAATATATCTTTCAAACAAAATCAAGAATAATATATACCCATAAAATATCATATAATAAATAACATGGCACATAAGTATATAACCTATCATAACATGATAACAATAACACATGAAACACAACCCACAGCCCACAGGAACAACCCGGAAGAAGCCCAAAACCCAGCTGCCCAAACTATGAAAGAAAATAGGCCCAAATACTTCTTAAATTTTCGGATCCAATAAGGACCCAGCCCAAACCTGATTTTTCTTTAAAAGGAAACCAAACCGGTTTTGTTAAATAATCCCATGAACCGGTTCAACAAAGAAAAGAAAACCAAACCCCAACCGTTACTGTTCACCGTCTCCCACAATCAGCTGTTCGAAAATTGGAGAAAAGGAAGGGAGGAGGAGAAGCTCGCCGACAAGGACTGAGCTCCGACCACTCAAACAGGCATCACGAAGCAGAGAATCGACAAGAAAAAAGAGAGGAAAAAGGGAATGCTCATCGAGAGTATTTGAGCTCAGTCGGAAAGTTTCGGGGTCGTCGGAGTCGAATTTGGGCTTGCCGGAGATGGATCGACGCCCGGGATGGCCTAGGACGAAAGATAGGGGCATAAAGGCGCGCCTTTAAGGGGTGAAAGACTAGAAAACGAAGGAAGAGACCATAACCAACCTTTCCGAAGTGAAAACAGGGAGTTGGCGCCGGCGGTAGCGCTCCTGGCGGCTCCTGGTCAGCGGAGGAAGTGGTGAAGACTGGAGACACTGATGCAGCTGCTCTCGTCGAGGAGGAGGAGGAGGGAGCGGAAGCTGTTGGAGCTCGCCTTAGTCTAACGGGAAACAGGGCGGCTGCTGGCAGCTCCTTGGCGGTTCACGGGGTTCATCGACGTCGGGGAGAAGGTGCTCTGGGCTTAGCTGCTGCTTGGAACCGGAGGGAGAGGAAGTCGCTGCTGGGCTCGAGCGATTGGCCTCCTCCACGCCTTGTCCTTCTTGCGGCACAAACAGGATGGGTACAGGGCCACGCTTGACAATGGAGAGAGGAACGATGGTGGCTCGGGTCCGACGGAAGGAAGAGATGGCGATGGGTGTGGCTGAAGACAGAAGCAGGGGAGTGAAATGGGGAGGACGGGGTGGTGGATTGGTGGCTGCGGCAACCAGGTTCAAGAGAGTCAAAGAACCATCTTTTGGATCTAAATGTAAGGAATGAGGAGAGGGGGATCTGTGGATAAGGTTGCAACATTAGGTGATGTTTGTTGAATTAGGGAGAGGACAAGAATGGCAGACTGGCAACGAGAGAGAAGGAAGGAAAAGGGAAGGAAACAAATATAATTGGTCCCCAAAAACATCAATTTGAATTCCCGTCATTAGGCTACAATCCCCTCACAAAAGAAATCTCGACACCCTTTAAACCCGACTTTTACGAAGTATATTAAAATTTCCAATCAACCTTTACGACTTATTTAAAATGATCAAAATCACATTAAACTCTCGATTTCGAAGCTCAAAAGCGGAATTAAGATCCGTCAAAACCCAATATTTTAAACGATGCCGGAATGACTTAAAATCAAACTTGTGCTTGAGTACGAGTTTTCTCCTTTTTTTTACAATTTAAATGGAATAATAATATATCTATTTAAATAATATTAAATTAATTCATAAAATATTTTGAATAAAACCCATAGCTCAAGGACGGAAATTCCAAACCTCCCAAGTCTTAGAAAATCGGAATGATTATAAATCACTATTTTAATAATTTAATATTATAATATTTCCCGGTCTTTACATCATCCACCTCTAAAAACAAGTCTCGTCCCCGAGACTAAAATCACTCTAAAACATGGGGATGAAGTTTTAAATTGGTTAGTCCAAGGATAATGCCATTGATTCTGTAAGCATCTCATAGGGGCCCGTATGAGATCCTCACAGCACCTTTGACGTGATCATAACATTCTCAAATGGTCGTAGCAAGTATGTGATATGGGCCCCTATCACACCCTTACCCCGACCTTTCGGTCACATTATAACTCAAAAAGCAACCATAACGTCTCTACTAGGTCTTAGCAAGCATTCTATATGCGCCCCTACAAAATGCTTGTATCCACTTCGTGAGGCGTTATAATATAAGCCCGGGTGTGAAAATTCTCAAAAAAAAAGGATTCCGCAATTGGAAAAGATTGGCCTCAAAATCGTTGAAATGCTCGGTAACATTTATTCTTTAAAATTTCAAGTAAGACCTTTTCAAACCGCTCAAAATCTTCAAATAAGACGTTTAACCAGGCGACTTTACACCAAAACAAGTAAAATCTTTTTGACCAAAATTTCGTCAAAATCCTCCAAACCCAAAGTTTCCAGATCATGCATAACAATCAATAAAATTCAGAAGCTCGGAGGTGGAATCATCCACCTCTAAAGGCTAATCCCATATTCTCTTCCTAGTTTCCAGAATCAAAACAAGCTATCAGTCTCAATTGAAGAAAGCTTCACAAGCCATAAGAAATGCATAACCAAATGACCAACCAATCTCCAATCAGTACATCATATGACAAGTCTCAAACATATGCCAACACAGTGCCACAAGGTCACATCAACATCTCTACATCCTACTACGGGCCATAATACATATCTCAACCACATAACAAAATCATAATAAACGACTCGACATCACATCAGAAGTCATAAAAGTATCACCTCATCATAGAGTCAACGAAACAAAACTCATTGTCAACACATCAACACAACAAAATCATGCCATTAAGATTCAGCAAAAGGAGAGGTCAAGCAGCATATCAATCATCGAATGTCAACATACTCACCAGACATCATCTTAACTCATCACAACACCATGTAGCGATCATTTAGTAATCAGACATCATTATCTCATATATATAAATCATATTCATTCTGAAAGTCATATTCGTGATGGAACATATCCATAAGCATACTTGCTAAACATATAATACAACATCATGTTTACTGCCACATAGTATAATATCATGCTTTCACCCCATAACATAACATCACACTTTCACAAAATAACACATCATTATCTCGTATGTCATATCACAACACATCCTAACATGCTCCTAAAACAACATAGCAGAGCAGCAATATGTCATGATAACATTTGTCACTACCAACTAGATTTCAATATTGCATAACAGCATGTAATATCATTCTGTATCAGATTCATCATAGTTGCTATCTAACATCATGCCAGCAAATATAAATAAATCACATAATCAAGGAAATTCCTCACATCATACCAGTCAAATAAAACACAATTCCCACTCACCCATCTCCACTCTCAAGCCAAGATTAATCCTCTTCTAGACTCAACAACACTAACTCCGACAAAATCCACCTAAGAAATCCCAATTCATTTCGATACTCCAATCTCACACCTCCTTCTACCAAGCACTCCTACACACCATCCACCTCTAAGAACCCAACTCCTATCTCTAACCTCACGCCCGAGTACCCCCTTATACTATGTACTGAATACTCTCAAGGGTCATTTCTTACACTCTCATACTTCACAAGACATCTCAAACATCATGCCCAGCTAACCATACCCCCACCGAAGATTTACCCAAAAGCTTAATAGAATCACCCAAGCATTGCCTCTCATAAATCCCAAGACTCACTCTGTTTCTCCTAAGCCTACATCTCTCTTGCGACTTATCTCATAACATCCCTGATCATCCTAATCACTCAAGCTCTTTCACCACTCTTCTACCACGCTACCAATGACCTCACCCACAGGTTTAAGGAAGAAGCAATAATGAAAATCATCAAACATAAGGTTTACAACATGTCAACTAGCAGTTATAAACATAACATCATGAGTTCAACAAGTCTCAGTTTACCATCATGCTCAATAATCATTGCAAACATCATATATGAACATAATGAAGTCAAGCTAACATGTTGCATTATAACCTTATCCGATACAATTCATGCTTCTTAACATATGTAGTTCATACTTTTATAGGCACAAGAATTTGGAAGATGCTTAACAAATCAGAATATCAACACATCAAGGCATCATGGTACATGATATCTATAAGGCATCAAATCATATCATCATACACAACAGATAATCAGGCAACGGTCATTTTCAATTCAGCACATCAACACATAAATCTCATCGCTATGTCAGTGCAATATCGTCGTCAACAAATTTAAAAGGGTTATCAATTCGAACGGAGAACAATCCCGCTTGCAAATCATATCGTACACAGTAACAGTAATCCTCGATGCGTGCCCGTTCCGCCAACATTATTGATCCTGAGGCTCGTGGGTTATGGGCCCACACTTATGCAGCACTGCTCTATCGCCATGCAACTTCTCGTTCCATCTTCCATGCGGTCGCTCACCGAAATGTATCGCGCAAGAGTCCAAGTTAGCAGAGATAGGGGAGATACAGGGACGGGAAACCCAATGTTCACTTCGGAAATACAGACGAAGGCTAAAATGATGACAAGACTGGAGACAAGACTCTAAACCCGAGAATAGCAACGATGCCCTTATAAAAGTCTATTAGGTTATAATCGCGACAAATAACATAAATTCATCATAGAGCATATCAATCATATTAATCCACTCTAACATGTACCTATATCAAGGAGCACGACATACACATTCATTCCAAAAGACATATTCGAGTGGTACACGGATACATGCGAGACAAGATAACAGTCTATTATCCCATGAAAGCCGATATGCCTAGCAACTTACGCAAGATATGCAAGATTTAATGGGTATCCCAATTGTCACATATATGAACAATGCACAAGCTTGGTGTATGCATCATACGAGAACATATAAGAGTAACATAGTAACTATCTCATATAACACAATGATCATATAATAGGTCAATCATGGCACGTAATCATATGACGAGATACATTTAGAAATCATGGGTCCCACACGATACTAGCGATACATGATGTAATACAAGCATAGTCAAGAGTCATTAAGAGGAGCTCAACATAATATTCACGAAACATGAGGCATCATCAAAATAACAAGAAGGGCATCATTGACGACATATTATAATCATGTTAAGAGCGAACCATCATAGAGCACATATATAGTACAATAGTCATCACATCATAGAACAAGTGCAACAAGTGATCCTTTTAGTTAGTTACATTGGAAATCATAAGCCCTACTAGACACTACTAGCACTTATCGACTCGTGACCACAATCAAGGTAACTCGACTAAATTCATTCTATCATTCATTCTTCATGCATATGCGAAATAATACAACGTGGTGTGTGATCATGCGGGGTGCCAAATCATACATCTATGCCAGCACAAGAGGAATTCATAACGTAATAGGAAACACCACCGAGTGATAACATGTAAGCATGCTATGATTAACCATTACGAAAGGCAATCAATCATCGAATTCAACATCAATTATCTTGCATGAGTAAGACATGTTATGGTGATAGGAAGAGGGAAGAACCACTATATCAGGAACCTAGCTCGAGAGAGAATCGACAATAATGCAAGCAAGATATAATTCACACGAGTCATAACCAAGGATCCTACATGATACTAAGGCTCACATAATATACGATGCATGCATGCACTGATCGTGACGACACGCAAGAAATCAATTCAATCACGTTCCAGCAATACAGAAGCACGAGGGAGGTTTTTACGATGCATAACACGAGTCTAAATATTGAGCAATATGACTAGAATACGGGAACATGAGTTCAAATCAGCACATACTAGGATGAAACATTCATTCACCAAGACTCAATTAAACCTCATATTCTCCATTCCACGCAAGTAACACACAACAATATCAACTTGCAAAATCGTCAGCACTATTCAATTTGACGAATACAAAATGGATGGGCATGCGATAGATTCTTGTCACAAAAGGAATAAGGAGCATCGACACATCATCATCTAGCATGCTAAGGAGATCATTTCCAAGAAATTGTACAGAGAAGAGTTTATCACACTATCATGGACCTAAACTAGGAGAAAACAAAAGACATATAGGTTCATATCATGTGGTTTATGCTTCCAATCAATCATACGGTCAATAGGCCAAGTAAACATGCTATAAAACATGCAATCATGATAGAAGGCCAAACACAACACGAGACTGAAACAATCTAAGCAATCACATATGTAATAGCATGAGCAGTCTGTACTAATAGTCATTTGCAAGGTATATGCAGGAGGCTATAAGATCATGTCATATAGTTCAGAGAGAGTCACCATCACAACCGAACAGGGATCCCTAAGGGCAACCATTGACCTTCCCCAACTAACTCATCACCCCAAATTACAGTGGGACTTAGTACGGCTCCTTGTGGTAAGAAAGCACTAGGTGATCATCATAAGAATCAAGAAAGACAGTCCTGAGAACACCTTACTTTTGACTCAAAGTGACATCGAGAACCACCTTCCAATACGCACTCAGACAACCTTCATATCCATACATGATTCCCGACACAAAGTGGTTACCAACACAATTCCCCGTGGAAGACATTGACATCCAGGAAAAGGCTAGATAGAACCGTCAAGGGGTTAAAATAGTGGAAGGGGTTGTCCCACACAAGCTGGGTTTGACCACACAAAACAAGGGTACTCCCACTATCCCGTTTACATAGATCAGTCAATACACATTTAATTGTTAGGCATACCAATCAGACTTTAGCATATCAAACACTTAACATAGAATCAGTCAATAACACTCATAATGATCTCCTTGAAGTCTCCCAACCCATCTATAAAGAACAAGCTGATATTTTGCCTACCGTTCCCAACTACACCCAATAGGGGTGGTCTAGCGCCTTTACTACCCACTCGCGTCCCTGTTTAGTCGGTTTTCCTCTTTTATTACAAGTCAAGTTTAGTACTTAGTCCAATTTCAGTTAGGCGTCTTAAGTTCATTTTGCCCTTTTTAAAACACTTTCAAATCATTTGAAATTCATGAGCGGTTTTCCAAAACACACACTCGACCCTTTTGTACCCGAATTGCACAACCTCAGCTCTGATACCATCTTTGTAACGGCCCAGAATTATGATTTCTGGGTTACGTTTCAAGGGATAAAACCCCTTGTTTGGATCTTGCAATCCAGGTACGGGTCGAGGTTTCAAACTCATTTTAAGATTAATAGAAAGAGGGATTTCAACCCTATACACCTCGAATGGTCGTTGGGTACCCTTAACCTGTCCTAAGACTATGTCGCAAAATCCATTTCAACGGGAGTAAAGCGGAAGCAAAGTAAAGATACAAGTGCCACGGCAGAGCCGGGTCAAAATATAATCAACCATTCAAATTCGAGCCGTAATTAAATTGGTGAAGTTGGAATCTCAACTCTCTCTTTCCGTCATGTTAGACCCAGCGGTCATGGACTCAAATCAGCATCAATAGTAGTAAGCACAATGGATACCTAAAAAAAATTGATATGGGGCAGGATCAGATCGATGCCCACTTTAGCTCTGCATCCCAACCCTAAGCACACATATACGCTATACCTAATAAAGATGCTCTAATGCAGTACGAAATTCAAACACACTAGCATGCTCCTAGTTCATAATAATGTGCAGAATACTGTAAAGGGCCCAAGACAATGCCAAGTGGCATATCCCTCTCCTACCTCCACCCCTTCCGATAGGTGGAGAGTGGCCAGCTCGTGAATGCATTCCATCATAATCGGAGGGCACGCATGCCTAACCCGCTCCACAATAAAGCCCGCATGCATATCATAATATAAGGAAGTTCATGACTCGATTGACTCAGGGTACCCGATGAGGCTGGGCTACCCTATGACCCTAGCAAAGACTCTAGGACTATCACAGATAACGGCCGTTCTGTTTACATACGCATAAAGAAATAGAATGCCCAACGATCGATGCAACCTAGCATGGTACTACATGGCATGCTGATCATGAATGCAAGCACCTAGTATATCATGCACCTAAAGCAGGGAATAGCTCTATTCAATCTGAGTAAGCTCCGAAGAGACTTACCTGAAGATGCAGAACAGCAAGATAATACAAGCAAGGGCCCAAATGAAAATCCAAAGTAGTCCAAGGCAGTACACACCTATCATCAAGCCATTTCCATAAGCTACCGAACCAATATTCATACACACAAAACCCAAAGTTCTCAACATACTCAAAACCAACCGATAGTAAAACCGTTTTCCAAAACCTTTCCGATACGATCAACATCAACCAAATCATTTACTTCTAATTAAACCCATTGATAAAATCGTGCCAAACCTATTTTTCAAACTCTTAAATCCCAAATTAATTCAACTCATTTTCAAAATAATCTCTCAAATCATACTTGGCCAAATTCCGACATTAAACATTTAAACCTTAAAACAAATACCTCAAAATCATAATATAGAATTAATTCCGACACTTCTATTTCCAAAATCATTATATAAATAAATTCCGGCATTAAATCACCAAACAATTCTATTCTCACAACCCATATTTATATATCAATAACAGTAAAACATCTCATAATTTCCAAAATCACATATCATAAAATACACTTTCTAATAACATTATTTTAAAGTACTATAAAATGGATAATCATAATTTTCGAAAATATATCTTTCAAACAAAATCAAGAATAATATATACCCATAAAATATCATATAATAAATAACATGGCACATAAGTATATAACCTATCATAACATGATAACAATAACACATGAAACACAACCCACAGCCCACAGGAACAACCCGGAAGAAGCCCAAAACCCAGCTGCCCACACTATGAAAGAAAATAGGCCCAAATACTTCTTAAATTTTCGGATCCAATAAGGACCCAGCCCAAACCTGATTTTTCTTTAAAAGGAAACCAAACCGGTTTTGTTAAATAATCCCATGAACCGGTTCAACAAAGAAAAGAAAACCAAACCCCAACCGTTACTGTTCACCGTCTCCCACAATCAGCTGTTCGAAAATTGGAGAAAAGAAAGGGAGGAGGAGAAGCTCGCCGGCAAGGACTGAGCTCCGACCACTCAAACAGGCATCACGAAGCAGAGAATCGACAAGAAAAAAGAGAGGAAAAAGGGAATGCTATTTGAGCTCAGTCGGAAAGTTTCGGGGTCGTCGGAGTCGAATTTGGGCTTGCCGGAGATGGATCGACACCCGGGATGGCCTAGGACGAAAGATAGGGGCATAAAGGTGCGCCTTTAAGGGGTGAAAGACTAGAAAACGAAGGAAGAGACCATAACCAACCTTTCCGAGGTGAAAACAGGGAGTTGGCGCCGGCGGTAGCGCTCCTGGCGGCTCCTAGTCAGCGGAGGAAGTGGTGAAGACTGGAGACACTGATGCAGCTGCTCTCGTCGAGGAGGAGGAGGGAGCGGAAGCTGTTGGAGCTCGCCTTAGTCTAACGGGAAACAGGGCGGCTGCTGGCAGCTCCTTGGCGGTTCACGAGGTTCATCGACGTCGGGGAGAAGGTGCTCTGGGCTTAGCTGCTGCTTGGAACCGGAGGGAGAGGAAGTCGCTGATGGGCTCGAGCGATTGGCCTCCTCCACGCCTTGTCCTTCTTGCGGCACAAACAGGATGGGTGCAGGGCCACGCTTGACAATGGAGAGAGGAACGATGGTGGCTCGGGTCCGACGGAAGGAAGAGATGGCGATGGGTGTGGCTGAAGACAGAAGCAGGGGAGTGAAATGGGGAGGACGGGGTGGTGGATTGGTGGCTGCGGCAATCAGGTTCAAGAGAGTCAAAGAACCATCTTTTGGATCTAAATGTAAGGAATGAGGAGAGGGGAATCTGTGGATAAGGTTGCAACATTAGGTGATGTTTGTTGAATTAGGAAGAGGACAAGAATGGCAGACTGGCAACGAGAGAGAAGGAAAGAAAAGGGAAGGAAACAAATATAATTGGTCCCCAAAAACATCAATTTGAATTCCCGTCATTAGGCTACAATCCCCTCACAAAAGAAATCTCGACACCCTTTAAACCCGACTTTTATGAAGTATATTAAAATTTCCAATCAACCTTTACGACTTATTTAAAATGATCAAAATCACATTAAACTCTCGATTTCGAAGCTCAAAAGCGGAATTAAGATCCGTCAAAACCCAATATTTTAAACGATGCCGGAATGACTTAAAATCAAACTTGTGCTTGAGTACGAGTTTTCTCCTATTTTTACAATTTAAATGGAATAATAATATATCTATTTAAATAATATTAAATTAATACAGAAAATATTTTGAATAAAACCCATAGCTCAAGGACGGAAATTCCAAACCTCCCAAGTCTTAGAAAATCGAAATGATTATAAATCACTATTTTAATAATTTAATATTATAATATTTCCCGGTCTTTACACATATTATTATTATTATTATTATTATTATTATTATTATTATTATTATTATTATTATTATTATTATTATTATTATTATTATTATTATTATTATTATATATACTGAACACTTTATATTATAAATATATACAAATATACAGTGTATAGCTTGTGTATATACGCACAGTGTACATACACTTAAATACAGTGTATATATACCGTGAGGTGTTTGTCTATAATCTATATATACGTATAGTTGGGTCAACTCGGGTAAAATTTCTGTATCGGGCTTGGACGGGGCGGGTCGGGTTCGGTCAAAATGAATCTTAGATCGGTCGGGTTTCGTTCTGAATCGGGTTAGACTCATTTGGATTTTCGGTCAAACTGGATCGGGCTCGTTCGGGTATTGGGTTAGTAATCGGGCCGTTCTCATTCAGATTTAATTGAAAGTATTTTTGTATTTCATAAAGTATTTTTCCAGTAAAATTAAATATGTAATTTATGTACGGATAATTCGATTTTTTTACATTAAAAATATAAAATGAAAAATGAAAAAAATACTTGCTATTTTAACATACTTGCTATAATACTTATACTACCTACGTTCAAAAATATAAGTACTTTTAGACATTTTCACAAAAATTAAGAAAATTATAAACTTATTCCATTTATACCCCTAATTAATTATCAACAACCCTCATCAACCAATAAAATTTGAGCAAAAAATAAAAAGTAACAATTCTCATATCCCAATACCTAGAAAACATAAAAGGACTTATATTTTCAAAAAAAAATCCAAGCCTAAAGGTACTTATATTTTTTAACGGAGGGAGTATTAGTTTTTATTTATTTACTTAATTCAAACTTTTAACATTATATTTTTAAATTTTTATAAATAATTATTTAAACTAAATTAATATATCCGTATATTTCACTAGTTTTCGACTAGTAATTACTGTAGTACGGAGTATTTATAAAACACTCCACTTACCGTATTAATCGGGACAAATCTTCTGCCCCAAAACCTCGCCCCAAATCCCCGTCCCACAAAATTATTTTACTATTAACTTAATATTAAAAAATTAAAAAAATATATTTAGTTTCTACCTAATTATCATAACATATTTGAAAAAAAAATCCTAAAAAATCAACTTACAATTTTTTTAAAAAAAAATATAGTAAACCCACATCTTTTAAAAACATTTAAAAAATCTTTCTATCTCTTATGAATTATTATATTTTTTTTAAGTTGATTTTTTTAGATTTTTTTTTCAAATATATTATAATAAGTATGTAAAAACTAAATATATTTTTAAAAAATTTTTAACGTTAATTTAACAGTAAAATAATTTTATAGAACATGAATTTGGGGTGGGGTTTTAGGGCATATGATTTGCACCGCGTATTAATTAATAGTAGAGATACCCATTCATATAGGAGACAAGTAAAACTCCGTATTAATCACATACTTTGATTTTCCCAATACAAATTGAGAAAGTAATTAATTACTCTGTAATACAGTAAAAGTTAAAAGTGGAAGGAGGTGAACTGGTATACTAAACAATTTCCAAATGACATACATACTCCATACTTTTTTTCGAAAATAGAGGTAACATTTTGAATGTTTGACCCTCCTTTACCACAGTTCAATACTAGTAACATTTGGGTAGATACAAATACAAAGTTTTCTATCCCGGAGATGAGAGGGATCAGTGTGGCATATGCTCTTTTTTTTTTTTAATGAAACAATTCGGGCGAGCTCACTCTACTCGACAACAACTTTGTGGATGATGCCAAGAAGACTATAATTGTTATAAATATTGACACCTCATACAAAGTGGCAAAGGTGTGCAACCTTGTCCGCGCGCCACTCTATTGCCCAAACGGAGAACATGAAAGAAAGATACTTCTTTCAAAGTTGATAGTAAAAGTTTCACTTCGGACAGTACCAGTTCGATTTCCCATGGACATGCAGTATTTTTGTTGAAATAATTTAGAAAGTATTTGGCCCAGAGGCCAATTACATTAAACTATTTAAAATTTGTTCTCCCTAATCTCACTTGAAGGTAATTGTCCAAAATGAAAGTAATTGTCCAAAATATTTTCGTAATACCCTAACTACCCCTCTTTTTATTTTTCACCAAATCTCTTTCATCGATCTCCCGTTCCATGGTTTCTTCATCCTCGGATCTCCATGGCGCCGATCACTCCCTCTACTGCAACCGAACGCCCTCAAGCTCTCGTTCTGTGGCTTCTTCATCCCCGGATCTTCGTGGCACTTGGTGGGAGCAGCCATGGCCGCCGTTTCCGACATCTCCGTCATCATATTCGCCCTCAAGCTCCAGAAATCTCTCCTCGCCACTGCTTTCGCATCCGAACGCCCGATTCGAGCCCAGAAGCCCGCCTCCTCGCCCCTGCATCTCATCGAGTAATTTCCCAAATTGCATCTTCAATTTATACAATTAACTAATCCATTGGTCAAAATCAAAATCAAAAAAGCAAATTTGCCTCGGTGAAGCCATGGGAGAGCATCAGCTTCAGCGGTCTCTTCTTTCTAATGGATACTTTAATGCTCTAATTCTACTTCACCCCGAATGTTCCTTCGTTCAATCACTACTAGAATCCTGTTATTTAATATCGGTGGATTAACATCAGTAAGAAAAACACGTGATTTTAAATAGATTTTTAACATCAATTCTTAAAGTTGAGATGTATAAAATTAAAAAGACACCACCATAGTTTTTTCGACCGATGTTAAAAACTTTTTTCCAAAAAAAAAATCGCAAAGCGCGGAATTGAAATATTGAATTAATTTAAAAACCCGCCTAAGTAAATCTAACCATCTATAAAATACTACTTCCGTTCAACAATATAGGTCGTTTTAGATTTTTCATGTTTTTTAAGAACTTAAAAATTATAGTAAAATATTAACATACTTTTTTTATCAATTTTTGTAATAAATTCATAGTTCATACTAATAATTATCAAATTATTTTAAAAAAATTAATATTTTATCATCTTTTTTAGGTTCTTAAAAAACATGCAAAATCTAAAAGGACCTGTATTTTTTAGAGAAGGTAGTAAAAGAAAAACCAAGATAACCCTATGCATTTGTCTTTCTCTCGCTTCCACTGGGTTCCATTTCCATCCCCCCAGGAGCGGAAATGCTTCCTAGCAATGGTCAAAACTATGCACCTTGATAACACAATTCAAATCGGGGCTCATTTGGTTGGTGGGCAACGAAAAATCTATAAAATTTTGGAAAGATATCTGGATAACAACAAAACCTCTTATTGAAATAATGGATCTTCAAAACATAATAAATATGGACGAAACTGTCAGTGAATATATAATGGATGGACAATGGTGGAGGGAGAAACTGGATTCTGTTCTCCCTGAACCAATTGTAAGTGACATTATCAAGATCCCTTTGCATGTCAACAACTTTGAAGATAGACTTTACTGGTGGCTTGACAAAAAGGGATGGTTTGCAACATCTAGTGCCTATAATCTAATCACAACTCTGTCACACAAAAACATCTGATGATTATGCTTGGATTTGGAAAATTGACGCCCCACCAAAAGTAAAAAACTTTATATGGAAAATCAAGCAAAAAGGCCTACCGACAGCTACACAATTATGTCAAAAGGGCGTTGTTGTCCCCTCCACCTGTATATTTTGTAATCATTCAGCGGAAGATGACATACACCTGTTCCTAGAATGCCCCCTCAATAATTTTCCACCACAATTCCCTCGAAATATATCCCAAATGATCAACACACTACTATTAGAAACAAGAGATATGGATCAAATATTAGAACTTATAGGTACCAATCTTTCAAAAGAAAACAAACAAAGCGTAGCGTTTTGATGGTGGACTATATGGTTTATCAGAAATCAAGCTATCTTCAGGGATGCCAACATTCCTTCTGCAGAGGGTCTAAACAAACTCATTGTGGATAATGTTGAAAATTGGAAAAAAAGATAGCAAACTGAATTTAGTAGATGAGGATGCCAATCTAAAAGATAACAATCTAAAAAAATTAGAAGGACTAAGATCAAACAATGGAAGAAACCCCCTATTGGAAAGTATAAACTAAACTTTGATGGATCATTTATTTCAACCTCTAAAAGTTTGGATCTGGTTTTACATTATGAGTAGACTGCAAACGGAGAGGCACCATTTGCTCCGATAATCTGTCATTCAGATGAACCATCGAGCTCTAGTGTTAATGGCTTGAACTTCTTTGGGATCGGAATGCATATGTTTGAACATTTGAATCCTCTTTAAAGAATGATTTTTGATGTAGTTATTCCTCCTCATGAATTGTTTGATGTTGGTACTTTAATTGATTCTAATGACCAAGTAAGTTGTCACACAAAAGTGTTTACGTTTAGGAGTCATTTGGATCTTGGAGAAGAAAGGACTGGACTGCAAGCGACAACATCTTTTGTCCATAAAAATGAATATCTAATCGATACTTCAATGTGTTGAGAGCAGCAAATGAGCCAGTATTTCCAAGATGTTCCACTTGATTATTGTCAGCAGTGGCCAATCTTTTAAGGCATAATACTGAGCACAAATTGTCTCAAGCAAACTTTAATGAACTTCTTCATGATGTGGGAAAACTATTGCTGTCAAACCATAACCTCCCTCGAAGCTTTTATGAGATTAAAAGGTTGCTTTGAGACTTGAAAGATAACGATAACAACGAAACGAAGATGAAGATGAAAAGGAAGATAACGATATTTGAAAGGTATGTATATTACAAATTTATAAAGTGAAATGAATTTAGGAAAAATCAAATTTATATTTTCCCTCACTTTGATTAGATTTTTTTTTAACTTGGATTGCATTTCATGGGTCCTTGAATGTTCACAATGAAAGCAGCAGGATCTTTACAAAAAAAAAAAAAAAAACATAAAAGTAGCGGGGTTTAGCAGTTTCAACTTCCAATTGAGCAGAATGGGCCTAAAATTTCCCAAGAAGCTGGATTTATAAAATTTCACGCTCTCTTTCATTAGGATTTAGGAACCGCCTAATCTGAAAAAAAAAACCCCCAACTCTTGTTATAATATTATTATGTGGATGTACAAAGATATCACTTTACTTAGATAGAGTTTGCCTTTTATACATAGATTTATCTTATACTTGGAGCCCAAGGATATGACTCCTATATATTGTATTGGTGGATACTCCACAAGCAATCAATTGAATACAATCTCATATTCTCCCCTCTTTTCTTTGCCCTAGTTTATAACACGTTATCAGCACGATAATTTCTAAAAAAACTAAAACCCTAATGTTTAGGCTATGCCATCAACCCCAATTTGTCCAATCAGCCACCATGGCTCTACCCCAAAGTATGAAGTCATAACCCTTGGATTTCCCCGTTGCCTTATCGGTGACCGCCTGACAATCCTCGATTTCGTCGCACTGGACAAAGGCGTCCTTTAGGGTTTCGGTGGTGGAACGTGTCCCATTCACGGCCGTGGACGAATATCTTCCGGTGAATGGGATCCTCGTCTGCGATTTGCCTCACACACGCCGCGATCTGCGAGTGCTTCTCAGTGGCCTCGACGAAGATACTGATCAGCTGCTGCTTGCTGAACGACTCCAGGAGCTTATGGATCGGCTCGGCGTCGTCACCGTTTTCCTCCTCCTTGACATCTTCATCCTCCTCCTCAAATTCGTCCTCTTCGAATTCAAAATCTCACCAAAGATGAGTTTTCTATTACTTTTATTTGAAATTATATTATCGTGGTATTTGCTTTGATTGTATTTATATCAATATTATACCAATTAAACCATAAAGAACGGAGGAAAGAGTATTCGCGTTTCATATAATTGATTGATTATAAACTTATGGGTTTTTAATTGAGTTCAATTGTTCATCTCGGTCGATCCCAGCCGATGATGGAGAAGCCCCGGTTGTGCGAGGAGTGGCCAGCCATAGCGCCTGCTCACAACCATTGAGCCGCCGCGATCGACATCGTCAACCTGCATCTATGGCTCGTTGTCCTTGATGTTGCGTTCTCCTCCGGATAGCCGATACCCACTACAAAAAAAAAAACATTTTAGCAATGGCTATTTGCCGTGGCTAAAAGACCATTTGTCGTGGCAAAAGGGTAGTAGCCACGGCTATAGCCACGACAAACAAGCCGTGGGGAAACCTTTGGTGGCAAAAGAGTCTAGCGACGACTACAGTCGTGGCTAGATGCTAGCCACAACAAGTTGTCGTTGCTAAATTATTTCTGGGATATTAAAAAAAAACACTGCTTTTTAGCCCGGATTCTTCAAACCCGGGCTAAAAAGTCTCATAATTTTTTTTTTTAAAAATAAAATACTCAAATAATTCAGGCACATGCTATAAAACTCCATTTTGAACCTTTCTAAAATCAAATATACAAATTTACACCAATATAATTATACAACGTCTCCACCAAAACTACTTCATTTACATAAAACTCCAAATTTACACTTCTAGAAAGAAAATAAACACATGACTTGTCCTTGAGGATCTATGCTACCTGCAAGTTTATAGAAGTTACATAATAAAAGCATGCACTACATATAAGGTACTAACTCGTGCTTTTACTCTTATGGCTTCAAAGACAACTAGACCACATGCTCTCACTGCAACTCCAGTAGATACATATGGAATCCGAACCGAGCTATGAAAATTAATGACATTATTATACAAAAATAAACAAACACAATCCAGCAACCCATTTCATTCTCTAAGTCATCCCCTTCCCAATATGTGGCTAATGAAAGACAAAATTAAATGAATGAAAATTAATGATCTTTTATCAAAATTGCATTCAGAGATTAAACTACTCGGTACATACAAACACAAAATGAAATGAAAGCAGCATTATGATCTTTAAATGGAATGAATAAATTATTCGTCGGACCAATTCAACAAATACAATAGAACTTTCTCAGGCTAGTGAAACACAAAAAGACCATCAAATGATACAGAGTACATACTGAAACCACTGCAACAACAGAAAAACCCTCTCTCTCATTCAAGTTGCAACCCACCCCATAACACAAATCAATACTGGTATGGAGAGTTGTCAGCCATTACCATTAAAATTCAACAGGCAAACCCTCCATGTCACACCTCCCTATTTTCTCATTTCCCCTTCTAGAATTAAATCAAAGAACATTGTACTCCAAATATTAATCTTCATTTTATACCGGCCAATCCCCCAAACACAATCATCACCAGTACAAACAACCTTTTGATTATTGATTACCATCAAAATTTAACAGTGAACACATCCATACATATAATCCAATTCATTTCATTTCCACTCTCTTCTCTGTTCTGCTTTTTATTTCATAAGGTAGTAGAAAAAAATTCGAGCCTTCACATTTTTGTCTAGATTACATTAAGGATCAAGGGGGCCTAAGAAAGCTAAACAGTAAACAATGGTAAAAAGGACTCCCTCCCAAATAGAATCAGGTCTCACGGTTTGTCAAGGGCAGTAAAGCCAAAATACACTGCAACACGACTTAAATTTTACATACAAATGCATATTTTATCCATTTAAATATATGCATGCCAACGTAAATACATGTACACAAACCTAGATATATAATACATGGATACAGAAGCTTTATATATGAACAAACAGATAAAGAAAATCTATCCAATCAATTACAAACGTCTCCCAACAAAAGCCATGAGATTGCATACAGAATTAATGCAGCAAGATAAAAGAAAAGAAGAACATTCCCGCCAAATATATGTACCTTTCAGAAGAAGCCTCGGGATTATCACCATCGGTTAAACTTGCCTGCATATTCAAACAGAATCAGCATATAATGTGGCATGGTGAACAACGTATTCACTAAACTCCTTTACACAACTCACCTTAAGGAGTTTCTTACCGTCTTTACTCTTTATTGAACTCCCATTTCTCCGTCTTCAAATTTAATACTTCCACATCCCCATCGGTGTACAAAATCTATACAGAAGAAACAAGGGCAGAACCATATCAGAGTGCTTAACTTGAACAAAACTTGAAGAGGGTTCAGAACCATAACCACCTCATATGCCTCTTTTCACCACGAATAAACGATTCAACAACCCTTTCATAGAACCTGCAAATGAGAAGGAAATGCTTATATTTAAGAACTGGGTACTAATAATGAGTAATATATTAAAAAAATTGTTCAATATTTAAGTATTCCGTCCATACTCAGTAGGTCTAATGGATGCACCAACATATAAGGAAAAAAAATAACTTTTTTGAGACGTGAAATTACACATGATTCTAAATGAAATCAGACTGATTCAATCAAATGGAAACACATCACTGATCTATTTGAATTCAACCAATTTTTTTTTTAAACCTAAGTTACATCCCTTCCCTATTAAGTTGTTCTGTAAAGGTCTTATTAGTTGATCTGATCAGACCATTTCAAGGTAAAAATAAAGAGAAATAGAGCGATTGATACCAAATACAAATATACCAAAGGCAACAAGTGAAAACAAATAAAAAAGAAAGTGATGCATAAAAAAATATGGTTAATGACCATGGGAAATATCTGTCCATTGGATAGCCATATTTGTTATCATTTATCATCACATAAACATTTGAATCCTTGTGTGTAGGTAGTTATTGACCTTTTGACCAAGTTTGTGTAACTTACATCAATATAAATTGACTGATAATAAATTATAATTGATTAGCTTATGTTATACTCTAAAATTATTAGTTATTTAATTAGTTAGCAACTCTAAACTGTATTTTTGTTAAGCCAAACTCATAAAAATAGTCCTAATCTCAAGTTCTATACTTGGTTCAGGTAAGAATGTAGATACTCTAAATTATTTCACTGCAGTGTCATCCACACCAATAATAAAAAACTGAAGGGCAACAGTAACTTAACTTGCTAATATAAGCTAAGATTAATATTACAATATAAAACTTCATTTACCAGTAACTTGTAAATAAAACTTCATTATTGTACCAAAAAAAAAACTTCAATTTACAGTAGGAATTTATGCAGTTTCATAAACAATGAACACTATATTCAGTAACTCCTATTACTCAATTCTCATAATCTAAAAATAAAACAGAAGAAGACATATGTTGCTAATAGGTCCTAAAAACCATCAGAAGAAACCGATTGATCTGAACAAGAGCGGAATGAGATTGTATGCTGAAATTTGGAACAAAGGGAGTACAAAGAAGAAGGGAAGAAGAACAGAACAACGGGATGGCAGAGGGAGTAAAAATCCCCAAAATCACATAGGAAAAAAGAGGTATGAGAGCTGTAATATCAATTACGATCCGAAAGAGGGGTAGTCCTGAATGGCTTAAACCCTAAATTAGAAATTACCATCCAAAGAGGAAGCTATCAATTAAAGGAAGAAATACTGACCTGCTGTAATTTAAGGATTTCCTTTGAGAGTTGAAGGATTTCCTTTGCTGCACATTTTATAAGTTTGCCACGTTAGCTCATCCATTTCTTCCTATGAACCATATCATGAAAAGCAAAAAAAGTAATGATTTCCTTCTCTTAATGTAAATGATCATATTATAACTATCCAAAGGAATTAACAGTTAGCAGTTTAGGACAAAACACAATCAGTGCTTGCTACTACATAATATAACTATCCAAAGGAAAACAAGCAATTAGCAGTTTAGGACAAAACACAATCAATTAGCAGTTTAGGACAAAACACAATCAATTTCCTTCTCTTAATGTAAATGACCAAGCAATTAGCAGTTTAGGACAAAACACAATCAGTGCTTGCTACTACACAATATAACTATCCAAAGGAAAACAAGTGCTTGTACAAACCTCATCTTCCTCAATAGCATCCTCTCCCATTCCCCATGAAATCTTTCAGCAAGAGCCGCTGCTTCTCGTGCTCGATGAAGAGAAGCTTGGCAGTCATGCCTCTCTTGTTAGTACTTGGCATTTAATACTCTTTATATAAATTTCCTATATTAAAAATACGTTTAAAACATCCATAATCACATAAAAATACAAAGCATGGCCAACATTAGCAAATCAAATACAAGTAAATAAGTACAAGTAATGAGCCAGAGAACAGTGTTGCCATTAACACAAATTTTAATTTGAATACAACCATAAAAGGGAAAAAGTATGAAACATAAGAACAATATATGGGTACGAGAGACTCACATCTAGAAGCAACCATGGCGTTTGACATCCTGAAACTATAAAGTCTGAAAATTTTACAATCAGAACAAAGATCTTGAATCGAGTAACAAGGAAAAGGAGTTGAGAGACTAAACGAGAAACTTAAGCTTGTGCTCCTTCTCAAGCTCAACCGGTGGATTCAACACATAAACATTGTTTTGAAGATCCTATATTCCAAAATCCTTACCTTAAAAACCGATTAGAAACTCAAATCTTACTAGTAACTGAACTGAATCCTAGAAACTAAGCCTAATTCTTCCCCATTCCCACTATCCCCAAATTAAACCCTAACCATACATAAACTCAACTAAAACCTAGAAATCCCCTTTCAATAGGTTCGTATGACTTGAAATTAAAGGGTTTGAAGAGATTACCTGACAACAGACATGTCGGAGAATGTAAGAGGGTGGAGTGAAGGCTACTTTCGGTCCGCAGACAGAGGGCGTCAAGGCCGATCCGGATTATAGATATCGAATCTGGTTCTAATCTGAGAGGAACATCGCATTTTTTGGTGGATTTCCTGGTTTGTTTGTGAGGGCTAGAAGAGGTTGTAGGTCGTGGAAGGGCAGTGACTCAAAGGTGGAGCAGTGGGACAGGGGAGTTCGGCACCGCTGGTTTACTGAGGAGCCGGGAACGAGTGGTTCGATGGGCGACTCAAAGGCTGTGGGCTTTGGAGATGAGGAATTCGAGTTCTTCGGTAAGAAAGAAGGTCGAGGGGAGAGCTTTGAGTGGCCTTCAATGGAGGACGAAGATAAAAATGGATGAGGAAGGAGTGAGGGCGGAAGTGGATGGATCTAGGGTTGAGAGGGAAACGGATGAACAGATGAGGAAAGAGGGAGACGGGGGTAGGTTATACCTAGGATTAGGGATTTTATTTTATTTTTAAAAAAAATTACACGTTTTTTTGCCATGGCAGACTCTGCCGTTGCTACAACCCGTAGCTAATTGATTTTTTTCCCACCTAATAGCCACGGTAAATCCATGTCGTTGCTACCAAGCGTGGCGAATATGTTTTTTTTAGTGACCTCCGGTCACATCGTCGCCTCCGCACAACACCTCTGTGCTCCCTCCACATCGGCGACCCTGTCCTCTGTGAAGTTGCAAATTGCCAAATCCCATCAACGAAGAAGATGAGATTAATTCATTGAAATTTGGTTTAATTACGAAATCAGCCCATAGTTTTTAAAAATTCCAGATCAACCCGTATCTTTTATATAACTACATAAAATGGGTTAAAACTTCCAGAGTTACATACTTTGCTCTTGTAAGGTATATGAACACACCCCTGAAGATGATGTGTAGCCATAAGTTATATGAACTCTCGAAGAGGATGTATACACAAATTATACCAATCCCCGAAGTGTGTCGTCGTGAAGGTAAGTGGAGGTAAGTGAAATTTGATTTTTCTAATTTATTTTTTGTTTATAAATAATTTAATTGGTCTCCTGAAGTAGAAAATATTAAATCCCTCAAACCTGACCGCAAGCTCGATCGCATATACTAATATTGAAAAATCAGTCCGGCTCCATTACGAGCCTTAAAGTCGAGCCTAACCCATATAGACTCACTACCAAGTAGAGTTCAATCTTCTAGGATTCGTCTCCTTTTACCATAATATCCTAGTGTGGATCCGTGCACAAACCACTTACATGACACCATCCATCACCAAATCAAAATATTAATAAATTATAATCATGGTTTATTTAAAACATATATGATATAACATAATTATATCCATCCTTATGTATAAGGCCTTAAACCTTTTGAAATTCTAATTAATCAAGCAAGGAAAGTCAACGTACCTCTTGTGTGAGCAACACGTAGATAATCACACTCCGAAACAGATTTACAATATTATCAAAATGCCTTATTTTGATTGACTTTCCAATTGGCGATAATCTATTTTATTCACTATCTACTTCGAGAGATATGACTTTTCATCTACTTCAGGAGATGATGATAAAAATATAATATACAAACAAACAAACAACAACAACAACAACAACAACAACAACAACAACAACATCAACCCAGTTAATCCCGCTATTGAGCGGGGTCTGGGGGGTCAGGATATACGCACTCATACCCCGAATAGGTCGAGAGAGTGTTTCCGATAGACCCAGAACGATAATGCAATAGGACCACATAGTAATAGGGCACAGAGAGAGGGGCATAGACAACATGAAGAAACAAACAAACAAACAAACAAAATAATAATCATTGATCATCGCTACATGGATGATATTTGTTGTTTCATCACTACAGGGATAAATTTTATCGATCACATCAAGTGATTTGTAATATCAATTTCTTTACTTTCATGCGTCGGAGCCAACTCCGGAGACTGTAGGTGACATTCCACCGCTAGCACCTACGACGCTTCCACCGCAGAATCTACCTCACGTAGATTTCAATTGGGGCACTGGCAACATCGACGAATTCATGATTACTTTCGTATGAGCCGTCATAAATGTTGCAGGTGATGGTCACTGTGGGTATAGATCTTTTGCTTGTCTTCTGAACTTGGGACAAGACGCATGTCCTCGAGTTCGACGAGAGTTGGCCGTTGAGTTACAATTTCATGCAGATCGGTACCATTACTATCCTGTCTTAGATGAGCTCATCATGAGGGTCAACTATTTCGGCACCTGTCATGATGCTACGTATTGGATGGAGATTCCGATCATGGGCGAGGTGTTTGCCACGCTTCACCAGCGTCCTTTGGTGATTTTGTCACAGATGATGCCGATGTTGTGCCTACCTCTGTACGCCACCGGGGGCCTGTCAGTACCGGCCTTTGAAGAGTTAGATGGCATAGCTTTAGTCGGCAACAACAACCACTTCGTTCCGGTACGTTTCATATTTCATATTAATTAATTTGTTAATTTTTCGTTTCTCTCTTCTAATGTCAATATTCACCTTTTATTTAAAGATTTGGTTGTTGCCTGGTTCGCATCTACCTCCAGTCTACATTACATGGACATGGCATCACGATCGCACGGTCAACGGTTGGGAAGAGAAGTTTGCGGCCAGGATTGCACGATATAGAGCTTACTGTCGTCGTGATGGTGGTCGTCCCCTGCCCTATTAGCTCTTTCCAATTTCTCGTGCCACTTTTCGAACTCCATATGTTGAATTGCATTGTATCTTTATCTGTGCCATTTTCCGAAATACGTTGTATGACATTTTTCGACCGACGCTTTTTTTCATCCTTAACATTTATCAAACTTTCGTTTTCAGCTTTTCTTATGCCATTCTCGATTTTTTTTACCATTAAGCATCCACATTCTTAATCGATTCGTGGATTGTCCGAATAAGTTCTATTTCTTCTAACCAAAACATATCATTCGCTTTTTCGGATAATGTCAAATACATATAGCGCACATTTAGTACATTGTAATCGCAACCCACCACATATGTATGCGGTGAGAATTGGGACTCAACTGGTCCGGCCCGGTCCGGTCCTTCAACATGGAAACCCAAAATCGGGTTATTCGAAAGCCACCGCATAGGTATGCGGTATTGTGGTGGGTCTGTATACGCCTCGACCCACCGCATACCTATGCGGTGGGTGCGTTGACCGTCATTAAACCCACCGCATAGGTATGCGGTGATTAGCGGTGGAAATAGTAAAAATCAGCGGTGGAAATATCCGTTCCGGGTTAAAACCCATTTCAACTATAAACATATATACTGGTTTTTCGGGTTTGAGTTATAAAAAATTTGCAGGTCAAAATTTTCGGGTTGATAAAAAAAAAATTCGGACGTTGGAGTCGCGTTCTAACGGGTATAGTTGCAAACCTTAATCTTTTACGAAAATCATTCCCCGATCTCTTCCGAATTCCACGTTTCTCTCTCAAATGGCGGATTACATCCCCGACATTCAGCATCAGATCTTGAAATGGTTGCCTGCGAGAAGCTTATTGCGATTTCGATGCGTCTGCAAATGGTGGAAACAACTCATCGACTCTCCCTTCTTCGTGCAAAATCATCTTGCTCTCCAGCCGTCCCGATTAATCCTCGAATGCGTGGCTCCGGAGTTTTACGTTATTGATCCTCACACCATCCCTTTGTTCAACGCTCTGCCTGGCCCGATTCAAGATAGACGATTTCACCTCGCTGGTACTCTTCACGGAATCGTTTGTCTCTACCATGACAGTATGACACTGACAGATCCATCTATCTTTGGAACCCTTCGATCCGTAAGTTCTCCATTGTACCTTTCCCTGAATTGTTGGGTTCGGAAGAGGAAGAGGAAGAGGAAGTGGGTAGTCGTTACTGTGCCTTCTTCATTAACCCTTCCAGCAAGGATTTTAAAATACTACTTTTTAAGTTGTTGTTCAATGGGAATTATCTGGTTGGGGGCATTTACTCGTCAATTGAACGATATTGGAAGGAAATTCCACTTGGTGTGGTCGGGAGATTGATGCCTTTCCTGGAATGTTCAGCCATAGTGATAAGGGGAGTGGCTTATTGGCTATCCATTACTTCAATGACATATTCGACAGATGAAGACAATGACGATTATATAGAAGATCCTCGAAAGAGTGTGGCGGTAATATCCTTCGACTATGTTCAGGAAAGATTTGAGATCACTAAGATGCCATTTATCACTCGCTCAGACCCAACCCTCTTCAATTGGCAAGGCAATCTTTTACTTGTAAATGTATGTCACCATCTTGTGGCCAGAGAAAAGATATGTGACATATACACTAGTCAAGAAGGTGTATAGGTTAATAAGTTCAGCTTCAAAATTCCTTACCATATTGATAAGGCATGTTTCCAATAGGCATTATAGGTTAGTTTAGGTGCATTTCATTGTTATATAATCATGTTTTAGTGTTAATTAGATTAACATTCATTTTGTGGGAAAGATCGGAATCTACGCTATTTCGATGGTTTTATGTAGATTTGTAGATCCGAGGCAAAGAACATGAGGAACGGAGCTAAGAGAGGCTAAGGCAAGACTTGGGAGAGCTAAAGGAAGAAGTCCCGAAAATCATGGAACAACCTAAGGAGCAACGGAGCACGAAATCGAGGTCTAAGAGCGAAAAAAAGGGCGAGTCGCGAAAGCTGTCCGCTCGGCGAGCTGAACTTGTAACGCACTTTCCGGAGGCCTCGGATGTCCTATCGATGCATATGCGCATGCGTTGGAAAGCTCTTTCGAAGATCTACGTGATGGTGTTCTGCTGGATTTTCTCTGACAACGAATGGATTTCCGCTGCAGCGAATCAAGTCATCGAATCAAGTCTGAGCAAGTGTCTGAGCATGAGTCGCTGCCAGCGAATGGGATCTCGCTGCCAGCGAGTGGAGTCAGCGGGAGCATGTCCAGGAGCAGCACGACTCGCTTCCAGCGAAAGGAAACTCGCTGCCAGCGAATGGAGCCGCTTCAGCGGGCGACTTTACTCGCTGCAGCGAATGGAGGCTTTCGCGGCAGCGGAAGCTTGGACTCACGGAAGCAAAAATGATGGAATCTGAGAGGATGGAAAAAATTCTAAGGCATGGGAGTTCGCTGACAGCAAGTGTGGTAGCGAGGTGGTAGCGAAAATCCAACAGGAGCTCAATCAAGGTCATTCGCTGCCAGCGAAATTTCTCGCTGCCAGCGGAATGTGACGCTGAATTAAATTAGGAAAGTTCTATCTTTTATCTATCTTTTATGGAAGACATTAGGCTTATAAATAGGATGTTCTAGGGTTAGTTTAATTAATTTTCAAGTAGAGAAATCACCATTGAAGAGAAGAAAGCTTAGGTAAGCCATGTTTGACTAATTTTTTAGTTTCCGCCTACGCTTTCGAGACTTGGTTGGTGGTTTGTGAGTTTTTAATTCAAGTTATTTTTCCTCTTTAATTCTTTCAACTTCTTTGCGTGATATTGATTATTTTATTGATGTTATCTTGGTTCGCGACCTTGATGATATTGATTTCATGCTAGGATTTAATACTTTCGTATTTGTGTTATTTCCGTAGTAGCACGCATAAGATTGTGGATTCCGTGTTTGAAGCATAATTATGTAGGGTTGACATATATCTTAAACATCGATTTATCGTGTTTAATTGGTGTTATTTATATGCTCAAGTTCTTGGGACTATTTGCTATCTCTTTGTTAAATCTTGACCGTGTTAGGGTTGCATTGAGGTATAAGGGATTAATTGGACTCGTAAGACTTTTAATCTACTTAAACCAAGACGAGAGGAATTCGTAGAAAAAGATAATAACTTGAAAAGGATTCGATGATCAATAAAACCAACCAAAGTCGAGAACTTGTAGGTGGAAACGCTTTTCTTCTATTCTTTATTTGCTTTTGTCAATATTATTTTCTTTTATTTTCATTCATAAAAATCTTTTCATTTTATATTGATAAATACACAATATTTAGAAATATTTGATTCTCTTGGGTTCGACCCCTTACTTGCATACTATCCTAGTTTGTTTGTTTGGGAATTATTTTTGGCGAGGTAAATCAACGACTTTCCCTCCGTCACATATACTCCGTGTTGTCTGGGTCCTTGTTGAAGAAAAGCAAGAAAACTGCAAGATTATAGCTGTAACAAAAGATGAGCTGGTCATATGTGACATGGCGGATGCCTGCATTCCATTGAAGAGTGGAATTGAATGCTTTCTGGCATGTAACTTTGTGGAAAGTCTGCTTTCTCTTGAAGGGTAATTCATGAGACTTTTTAGCACCTTATCTTCTTGCTATTTTTGTTCATTTGGGAAACAACAAATCAGTAGATATTAGATAATGGTGCATGTAGAATGACTTCAACATGCTTGAATAGGAAGCTTCAATTACCAAGTTCAATGTATTGAACAAGGATCCCAGTTTTTTACAGGTTTTGAATATTTTAGTAAGTTGCGTTCTGAAATTTCGAGATTGTTATGTTTGATGGAATACCCTTCCTCTTCTAGTCTTCTCTTGAAACTTGGTTCATATCATGCATTTCGATAAGATTTGATGTGTGTGCAGGTATATGATGTTGCTTTGGGTTACCTGTCTGCTATTGTGTAGCAGATCTGAATTGTATAATTTATATGCAACTTCGTTCCCCTAGACTGTGTCATTTGCTTTCATTTCTGTTTGGCTTTGTGCTTTTAACACTTGGAATGTTTTATGGGCTATGGCAGGAATGGAAGAAAGGAGCAAGGCTCTAGTGCAACAAAGGGATGATCCCTGATACATTTGGAACCAAGTTGTTCTTGTATGACTGGGCGGTGGTTGTGTGTCTTTGGTAGGTGGATGTTGCTTATGACTCTGTGGAAAGTCTTGTTGATACATGTGACTGGGTAGGCTTCCTAATTCCTACATTTTCCTTCTATTTTTGTTCACTTGGGACAACAACAAATCAGTAGATATTAGATAATGGTGCATTTAGGATGACTTCAATATGCTTGAATAGGAAGTTTCAATTACCAAGCTCAATGTATTGAACAAGGATCTCAGTTTGTTATAGCTTTTGGATATTTTAGTGAGTTGCGTTCTGGATTTTCCAAATTGTTATGTACTTATGTTTGATGGAATACCCTTCCTCTTCTAATCTTCTCTTGAACCTTGGTCTATATTTTGCATTTCGATCAGATCTGATGTATGTGCATACTAGTTGGGTAATTGATGTTGGTTTGGTAAACATTTCTTGTCTGCTACTGGAGAGTGGCTTATTGTCTATCCATTACTTCTATGACATATTCAACACACGAAGACGATGATGATTACCAAGTAGGAGATCTTCGAAAGAGGGTGGCAGTAATCTCCTTTGACTACGTTCAGGAAAGATTTGAGATCACTGAGGTGCCATTTGTCACTTGCCCAGATTGGATTCACCCTGTTCTTCAATTGACAAGGCAATCTTTCACTTGTAAATGTACGTCAATTTTATAAAATTACATGAATTTTCAAAATTTATTTTAATTGACTCAATTATAATTTAATTATAAAAATTATAAAAATTAAGACCTTTATAATGCCAACACCAGCTCTAAGGGTCAGTGCTTCAGTAAGAAAAGGAAATTAGACATTCCTCCTATTAGTGCCAATATTGATCATCTTCCTCTTGTAGTTGTGGATAGCCAAGCATGACGTAGAGGATTTGTTTTGCCAAACAGAACCATCAAAATTAATTTTAGTGAAGTTTGGCCTAGGTTTCTGCCAATGGATATTCTTTGTTTTCCTTACAAGTTTTCTTTGTTGTCGTGGTTGTGTGTTGGTTTTTAGTTTGTCTCATTCATCCTTGCTCGCATACCAGCTACCCTAAGATCATATTGTTTGGATCAAATATCATCTTGTTCCTCTGGTAACAAAAACACTATCATACCATTGATAATTCTACGATATCTTGTTTACTTATTTTCACTCCTAATTCCGATAGAACCTCTTTTGTATTTTATTGTGAGTGTCAACGGATGCCAAAGTCTGAGCAGTTGGTCTATTAAATTTTCTAACGAGATCAAGACGTACCAGACATTTTATTGAACATCAGATCTTGAAGTGGTTGCCTGCGAGAAGCTTATTGCGATTTCGATGCGTCTGCAAACGGTGGAAAGAACTCATCGACTCTCCCCCTTCCTGAAAGACCATCTCGCTCTCTAGAAGTCCTGATTAATCGTCAAATACGTGGCCCCGGAGTTTTTAGTTATTGATCCTCGCACCCTTTCCTTGTTCGACGATCTGCCTGGCCCGATTCAAGATAGACGATTTCACCCCGCTGGTACTGTTCACGGAATCGTCTGTCTCTACTATGACCCTGAAAGATCCATCTATCTTTGGAATCCTTCAATCCGTATGTTCACAATGGTACCTTTTCCTGAATACTTTGATTTTCCTTGGAAAGACATGCCAGGAGACGGGGAAGGGGAGCTTGCAACGGTTGCTTACTTTGCTTTGTTCCTTGGACCTTCCCACAAGGATTACAAAATTTTACTTTTTAAATTGGTGTATAATGGGCATTATCTCAAGGACGGCGCTAACTAGACATGGCCACGGGTCACGGGTCGGGCAGGTCGACCCGTGACCCGCCGGGTTGTTGACCCGGCGGGTCAGGGTCCATGGGTCGGCTCAAGTTGAGGGTTAGGGTTTAGGGTCGAGGGAATTAGAACCCGTGACCCGGCGGGTCCGACCCGGCTCGACCCAGCGGTTCAACCCTCCATTTCAAAATTTTTTTTTTTTGAAAAATTTATTTAAAAAAAATAAATTTATAATTATTATGTAAATTATATAAATTATTCTTAGAATAATTCATAATTCATAATATTCATATTCATAATATTTCATAAACTAATATGCAATGTCAATGTGAGACAAATAATCCCCCATTCTTCTCTTTTTATAGACTTTGAAGTCTTCCTTCCATACCCTCATTTCCAATGTGGGACAACCACTACATCCCACATCGAAAATATGGAGTTATAATGAGAAGCCATGAGGCTATATATATGTATCCTACTATCATATTTCCCTCACTTCACTTGTTTCCTACATTTCCTACATTAGAAAAGAAGTCGGAAATGAAGTTTGAGAAAAAAATATATCCTACATTGAAAATATGGAGTTAGAATGAGAAGTAATGAGGCTATATATATATATATATATATATATATATATATATATATATATATATATATATATATATATATATATATATCCTACTATCCTATTTCCCTCACTCCACTTGTTTCCTACATTTTCTACATTGGAAATGAAGTTTGAGAAAAAATATATCCTCATATTTTTTCCTCTTACATCCCACGTTAAAATCATTGTGGATGAAAGATTTGGTATGTAGATATAAAATCTTCCCACATTTTTAACACTTCGTATCAAAGTGATAAAATGTGTTGTGAAGATTTTATCTTCAAATATCATTTATTTATTTATTTTTAATAGTTAATTTTTATTTTTATTTTAAAAAAAATAATGTGACCTAGCGGGTCAACGGGTCGACCCGGAGCTGACCCGGCGGGTTGGCCTATTTCCACATTTCATCGCCACGTGGCCGACCCGCCAACCCGTCGACCCCGCGGGTGACCCGAACCCGCCGACCCGTGTGAATCCCGGGTCAGAGTTAGGGTCATGCCCCCGGGTTACGACCCGGCGGGTCCGTCTCGTCGACTCAGTGGGTCTGACCCGTGGTCATGTCTAGCGCTATCTACCCGTCTGCTGATGGAAATTGGGCGATGATTCCACTGGGCGACGTGGGGAAATTGATGCCTCCTTCCCAAGAATGTCCCGCCATAGTAATTGGGAGATTGACTCATTGGCTGTCAATTAGTTCAACGATGCCAATTAGCTCAACGATGAATTCTGAAGGCGGTGATTACAAGTACGAAGTATTTTAAAAGAGAGTGGCTATAATATCTTTTGACCTTGTAGAGGAAAATTTTGCAATGACCTAGGTACCCTTTGTGATTCGCTCGGATTGGATACACCCAACCCTGTTTAATTGGAAGGCTTGGTGAAGATGTTATTTGATCGCTCTGCTCCTTTCCTTCTTATAACCGAGAGCTCTTTATTGTTTGCTAATTTTTATCCCCAAAATCTTAATCAGTTGTAACATCAATTTGAACTTTAAAATGCTGGGGATATTTCACATTACTGCTGAATTTTACGTGTGATATGCTCGAAGATATTGCTCTTTATCTTTTGAATTATTGTTGCTGAGATCTTGTAACCGAGATCCCGGTGCCGAGATCCTCCTTTTATCTCCAATTCAAATTCAAACAAATCCTGTAAAAAATAATTCTAGAACAACACAATATTTATTCAATATTATCCTTAACTGAAAATCCTATAATAAAAGGATATTGTGTTAATAAAAGATATAAGATAGAATTAAAACAATTTTATTAGTCCGAGAATAATAAATCAAATAAAATAACCACAAAATATAATTGATTTATTTGCGTAAAATACTACCTTATTTACCTTTTATCATCCCTACAGAAATATATCACATATTATCATCAAGGTGGAGCCAACATAAGCTCGGTTGTTCGGAATCACCATTATACACAAAGGAAGAGAGGAGCAATGATGAATGAGATGGAAGAAGTAAACCAGATCATGTAGAAGAAGACTTCATAGACATAGAGGTGAACCCATCGGATGCCAAAGTGTTTGAGTTCCAAATGTCTTCATCTTCCCATTATGAATACAAAGGAAGTAAAATCGCCTCTCCAACCGATGAGCTCTTCTACAAGGGCAAGCTCCTCCCTTCCACCTCCCTCTGCGGCTACAGATGATTCAGAAGCTCCTACAAATCTCCATTACTTTTCCAACCTTCCATGTCACCCAAGACCAGGCCTTTACAGGTCCTCCAACTAGCTTTCGTACCTCTCTAGAGTCTTGCAATATCTCGCCTTCGGAGTCTTGTAGGGCCAGCTGTGAGCTCAAGCCAAACGAGTACTTCTTTCGAAGGTCAACCAACTGGTGACTGCTTTCATTGGTTGCGGTGATGGAAGTGGTGTTGGCGATACCCATCTCTCAAAGAAGCCATGGTGCAAGAAGATAGGGATGATCAAGCAATCCTCACTAATCCAGAAGCTCAAATCCTCAAGGGCTTATCTGAGGTCCTTGTTCATGAAATCTGCCTGTTCTGATGAATCCAATTGTCCAAACACAACAACTGGAGGTGTTGAGTGGCTTAATCAACATTCCTCCTTCACTATGAGGAACATATTTGATGTGGCAATGGAGGATCAGATCAGTTTTAGTTGTCACAGGAGGTCATTCTCTGAGGCAATATAAAGGCACTGTACAAGCAAGTGTTATTCTTCATCATCAACAACAACATCCACATCACCATCATCATCCAACTTTTCTTCATCATCTTCTTCCCTTTGGCTCAAGTCTTCCAATGGGTTTTATGAGATAAGCTTGTTAAACCGGAGCATCATCAGTGCAAATTCAGAAGGTGAGAACTCAATTGAAGGTGCAATTGCTCACTGTAAGAAGTCTCAGGTTAAACATGACAGTTCAGAATCCAAATTAATGGCTTCAAGAGTTGCAGCTTGTGGTGGGGACAATGGAAGGCCTGAAATTAGCAGGATTTGATAGCTCTTCACATTGTGAATCAGAAAACATGTAAAGAATGATCCTATATAAGTTCTTTTTCCTTTCTCTTCCTCTTTGATGGGTTTTGATTTATTGATTAAATCATTTTGAATGATCATCTACTTCCTCAACTGTATTTTTTTTATTTTTTTTTGAGGAACAATGAGTAGGTTAGTGGATTTTTCTTTGCAGACCTGTTGAAGTTCATTATCCCTTTGTAATTGTGTTATTCACAATGGTGAAATCCACTCCATTCTTCATCATAAGATCAGTGAGCCAGAGTTTGATGATCCAAATTTGAAACCCACTTTGGAATGCTTAATCGGTTTGACTTGAGCCTTGAGGTGTCACGTGCCTTCCATCCATCTGCATCATTTGCTCAGCAACCTTTACACTTATATAAGGAGATGTTTTTATAATCAAATTTATTAGTTTAGATTTAGGGTGTATTTTCCATTTATAAATTAGTTGAATTTGAAAATGTTAATTCGAGGCCAGACAAACCTCGAACTCGAAGGCCAGACAAACCTCGAACTCGAAGGCCGACAAGTCGGTAAACGGAAACCGTTAAAATAAATAAAATACAACGAGGGTGCACGAAACAAGCACAAGAGCTCTACAAAGAGAAACAAGGCCCCACTAAACCGGACGAGATGTGGACGTAGATGAACGAACGAAGCCAAGCGCTACCAAAAGCAACCCTACTAAAATTTGTGGGTGTATTTTATTCCGCAACATAAATTAAATGGAGTTTTTTTTAAAAAAAAATTCCAAATATCCATCTATCATTATAATCTTTTTAAAAAAAATTCCAACTAAAATTAAATGGAGTTTTTTTTTATCATGTGAAATTAATTTACCATTTATTGAGAAAAAAAAAACTATCAATTCTCATTGTATAACCGTTTGTCCTTCCGAAATCAATTGTTCTCCCATTACCAATTTGCCATATTAGGTCTTGGCAGAATTTGTCTTTTAATTCCAATAATTTAGCTCATTGACATTAAGTATTTTTCTTCTTTTTATAATCCCAAATGTTGTCATTTTTCAGATATTTTTCTCTAATAATTTTCACCACTCCATTTTGTGACTCGGCTAGAATTTTCCATAATAATTTCATTTGGAGTGTCTTGTTCATATCTTTTGTTTTGTTTATGCCTAATCCACCTTCATTTTTCGAACTGCACACTTTGTCCCAACCAATTAAAGGCTTATACGTGGTGTCCTTATTCCAGAAAAAAAACACATGTTAATCCGGTCAAGCTCTGAATGTATGCTCGTAGGAAGCATAAAATTTTGCATCAAGCTAGTAATTCGGCTTGGCAGCTTGATTCGCTTTGACCAGAATCGCTCCTCCTGGTTGTGTTAGTTCATTTACTCTCCATTTTGTTAATTGGTTCTTTGTTTACCCCACAACCTCTCTGGAAGTTTCTTTAGTCACTCTGTCATTAATGATTAGGCAGCCAATGTATTTTTCAAGAGATGCTTGGTTTGAAATTTGCAGGCAGTTTTGAATTTGTTGTTTTCGCTCATTTGAGATCCCTCGGGTAACCTGGAAGGTTGATTTTTGAAATTTTATTTTTTGGCCTGAGATCAAGGGGTGGCAATCTCACCCGCACCCGATGAGTACCCACTTCACCCGATCCAACAAAACGGGTGAAAATCCGATACAAGGTGGGTATTAAACGGGTGACGGGGCGGGTCGGATTCGGGTGATAGTAATTTCACCCATCACCTGACCCGTCACTCGACCCACCACCCGACCCATCCATCATCCGACATATTTTTAATATGTGTGTGTGTGTTATTTTTTATCCAATCCTAATTTATTAAAACAGGGGTTTTTTAACTAAAAAAGGGGGCTGTTTTTTTTAAGTTATTAAGCAATTTTTTTAGTCAATAGTTATTTGTTGTTTTTGAGTCATCGCATTTTGGAATTAGGGCGATAAACGTTTGGTTCATTTGTTTAAGCATCCGTCCGGAATGGAAGAATCCTTTGAGAGCTTTTATAATTGATGGTCCCACAAGATCTCAATAGTGCTGGTAAAATTCAGCTGTCATTCCATCCGGACCCGTGGATTTGTTTTTTCCAATAGAGAAAACAACATTTTTGATTTCTTGGTTTGTGATTGGTCTCGTGGTCAGGCCATTGTCCTCATCAGTGATCTCCAGGTTTATCAAGGAGAGGTATTCTTCCAATAGTCGTATGTTGATTTGTTCTTTTTAAAATCTTTTTTCAAAATCAACCAAGAGTTCTTCTCTGATGTTTTCTTCGCAAATGATTGTAGTTCCGCTTTGAGTTCGTATTTTTCCAATAATTTTCCTATTCCGGCGACCTGTTGCTACTTTGTGTTGATATCCTGAGTTTGTATCCGATAATTTCATATGTTTTGTCTTCGCTCTTTGACTCCAATACATTTTATGGAATTATAATAGCTTGTTCTTTTTATTTATAAGTCGTAGTTGTTTGTTGTTGTTTCCATTTTGCTGACTGTGGTTGGGATTCGTTTGTAGTTCTATTAACTTGTCTTCAATGTCTTTCAGTTGGCGGAAGATGTTTCCAAAAGTAGTTTTATTCCATTCTTTAGTCAATCTTTGAAGGAGTTGTGTTTTCTTCACCACTTGAAACATATGTGACCCAACATAAGACATCCGCCATGCCCGAGCAACAATGTTTCGATAGTTTTTGCTTTGGAGCCACATTGTCTCAAATTTGAAAGGTCTAGCCTTTTTACTCTCATTGTTTTTTAATTCAATGGAAATTGGGCACCGATCTGAGGATGAGAAAGTTTAGTATATGGTTGTGGGTACCTTTGCAGAATTTGGTCTTGAACAAGAGTCATATCTAATTTCTCATAGATGTTGTTCACATCTGTTCTGTTTTTTCTCCATGTGAAACCATTTCCTAGCATTGGAATGTCAAGCAGATTACATTGGTCCTTAAATGTTAATAGTCTCTTAAATCTGTTCGGATTAGGGGGTACACCCCCCATTTTTTCAGAGAAGCATTGGATCTCGTTTAAATCTCCCATCACAATGGAAGGGATATCGATCCCCTGAATGTGGTCTTGGAGCCTGGACCAGAACAAAGATTTTTCATCCTCTTGGGCATGCGCATAAACAAAACAGCAAGCAAAGGTCGATCTAGTGTTATTGTCTTCTATTTTCATAGTGATGAATCAATCGTCCATTTTCAGAATAGAAATTCTCCCACTAGGAAGTTGGTAGTCTTTCTATAGGGTGGAGATCCCTTCTGATCTACTCAGCGCCAGAACCCAACAAATTGAAACAAAACCCACCTTTTTCCAAACGACCTCCAGGGGTTGCGAATCCGTTTTTGTTTCCATAAGAACCGGAATTTGTATATTTTCTATTTTACATAAAGTTTCTATCTTGGTCCAAAGGTTTCTTTTCCCAATCCTACAACAGTTTCATGTACAGATTTTCATCCTCGCTTATTTTGATATGATCTTGTCATTTTCTTATTCCTAACATCGTAGTTTCTATTGTCCTTATTTCTGTTCTTGATTTGATCTTTAGTCTCCTTTTTTTTGATCAATTGTTCTATTGCTCTCCCATTCATATTTCTTTCATGAGCTAAAGGCAGGGCCCTCAGTTTTCGTAAACTTGTTATATTCATGTCATTTGTGTTTTTTCTCCTTCTTGTTGATTGTCCTTTGTTCAATTGGGATTGTCCTTTGTTCAATTGGGGGTCGAAGGGGTTCATATAGGTTCAACTTAAGTGAAAGACACCCAGGGATAGTTTTGTTCTGTGCACTCAACTCAGGAAGCCACAGGAACGAAATAAGATAGCCCCGCAGCTGAGCGTAAGGAAACACCCGATAGTGAATCAGAAACAAATAGCACAACAATCACCAAACCTTGATGAAAAACATCCACAAGATCCTATCAAAGAGAAGTTCAGACCACCATACAGAACAAAAACCGAGATTGATCAACACAACTATTCTATCATTATAAGATTCACATAGGAGAATGGAGTCAAGCTTTGACAAAATAGAATGCATAAGATCAAACTTTTTGACATAATATTCACAAAAAACAGTCAAATTCAAGAGATGGGAGTTGTTCTTTTCTTATTATTTGTCTCTAATCTGCAGTAAATAACAGTTAGACAAACATAATTCCGAGGGGATTGTTCGGTTAGAGGCAAGAGGGATCAAATACAGCCACCCAAACCAAGATCAGAAACTGAGAGAAAGGGAATCGAAAGGAAATGGAAGAAAGCACCTAGAATCATAATGCAATTGAGGTCGATAGGTTGTGCATTTGTAGAGGAAGTTGTCACGAGTTTTTTCTTGGCCATCGTAGGATTCTTGTAGCCAACAGATGGATAGTGGAGAACGGAGCTCTAACCTTTGAGATAATCAACTGTTTCTTTAATCTAGGTATAAGTCTTAGAAGCAACACGGCGTAGGGGAAGACCAAACCTGTCCTCGACGGTGTTGACCAGAAAGCCTAGATGAAAAAAAGCGCCCTAGCCCCCAGATCCAGGACTTTCGCAATCGATAATAGGTAAAGCCCCAGAGAAGAGCAGAGGCTCCATAAACACAGATTTGCCATCTCTTTTTAAAGGTACATCTTCTGTCTTCGCTGGTCTCCTTCGTTTTCTCCTTCTTCTTTGTATCTTGGAGATCTTGTGCCATGCTTCTTGCTTTTTTATTCGGTATCTTCGGTGGGGGATTCGCCATAGAAGGTTTCCATTGTAGCTGATTTGGCTTTGATATTTGTGATTTCTTGAAGCTATCGATGGTAGATTGTAGCAATTTTGTGGAAGGGCGCATGGAGCTTGCGGTTTGGGGCTGGATTTGCTTGGTCGACGACGGCGTCTGGGTAGGGGTGCTATGTGAACACGAGTAACTCGAATAGTCGAAATCGACTCGTACTCGCTCGATACAAACCCTAGATCCCAGACGGTCTGGGATCTAGGGTTTCAGATTGGGGAGTTTCTCTCTCCAGGTTCTCTCTCATCTTTTAGGGTAAAAATCAAATTTTACTAACCAGATAAAGTAATATACAATACAAATAAATATAAAAGTTGATTTGAAAAAAGAAAGATTGAGCCTCTATTATTGACGGAGGATAACCAAGAGCTGTCACGGCCCTTCACTGCAGAAGAGGTAAAATTTGCCCTTTTTCCATGCATCCCACAAAAGCTCTTGGCCCGGGCGGTATGCCTGCATTATTTTACCAGAAATGTTGGCATATCGTTGGGAAGGATATTACTGATTGTGTTCTCGATATTCTGAATGGAGCACCTTTACCCAACAGATTGAATCATACTTTCATAACATTAATCACAAAGGTAGCAACTCCATCTAGAATGAAATATCTTCGCCCTATTAGTCTCTGCAATGTTTTGTATAAGATTGTGTCGAAAGTGCTAACCATCAGATTAAAAAAAGTGCTTGGGAAGTTAATTGCAGCAAGCCAAAGTGCATTTGTGCCAGGAAGACTCATAACAGATAATGTACTTGCGGCTTTTGAATTGTTTCATTACATGAAGACGCGTAGATGTGGAAAGAAGGGCTACATGGCGCTGAAATTGGATATGGCTAAGGCCTATAACCGTGTGGAGTGGGGCTTCCTCAAGCACTATATGATCAAATTCATTTTTAGTGAGAGCTGGGTATCTCTAGTAATGAAATGTGTTACCACTGTGAGCTTCTCGGTTCTAATGGATGGGGTCCCGTCGTCGATCTTTATCCATGGGAGGGGGTTAAGACATTGTGATCCGTTATCACCATACGTGTTCCTCCTATGCGCATAAGGTTTTTCAAGCATGATCAGGGTTAGTGAAAGTCAGAATCAGCCGAGGGGAATCAAAGTGGCTACGGCTGCTCCGTCTGTATCCCACATTTTCTTCGCTGACGTTTTTGTTCTCTTTCTGGAAGCAACCTATCAACAGAGCACGGAAATTATTAATATTCTCCATATTTATGGAGCGGCATCAGGACAATAAGTTAACTTCTCGAAATCTGAACTATCTTTTAGCAAGAATGTTGGTGAGGAAAGGCGAAAGGAACTGCAGGAGATCCTTGATTTTCGTGAGGTATCGAAGCATTAGAGATACCTAGGGCTGTCGACGATGGTGGGGAGATCGAAGAAAATAATTTTTGAGCAGCTAAAAGAGAGAGTATGGAAGAAGATGAAAGGTTGGAAGGAGAAGACTTTGTCTCATGCTGGAAAAGAGATTATGATTAAGGCTATAGCCCAGGCAATTCCCACTTACACTATGTCTTGTTTCCTCTTCCCAGTGGGACTCTACAGGTAGATGGAGATGCTCTTGTGCGATTTCTGGTGGGGTGAGAGTAGTGGTAAGAATAAAACTCACTGGATGAAGTGGAAAAGGATGAGCAGATCAAAGGCAAAAGGAGGGATAAGATTCAGAGATCTGGAGGTGTTCAATAGGGCTCTTCTCGCTAGGCATGCATGGAGAATTTTGTAGGATCCCGATTCTATTCTAGCTAGGATGCTAAAAGCTAGATAATATCCCCGAGCATCATTCCTACAGGCTGAGGTGGGATACAATCCGAGCTACACATGGCGGAGCATTATCAGTGGGAAAGATGCCTTGCTCAAGGGACTAATCTGGAATGTTGGAAATGACGCTGATATATAGGTGTGGCAGGGTAAGTGGATTCCCCATCCAAACAGTTTCATGGTCATAGGTAACTTCTTCAGTGGGGAGCCGGAGATGAGAGTCAGTGATCTGATTGATTGGGAGAGGGGTCGGTGAGATGAGGAACAACTTCAGAGATACATGCTACCTTGTGACATCGAAGAGATTAAACAAATTAGATTGATCAACCCGCTTACCAAGGATCAACTCATGTGGTGTCACACGAAGAACAGGATGTTCACGGTGAGATCGGCATACCATTCGCTTCTAGAAGAAGGAGTTTAACGAGGGTGGGGTAGCGGGGCCGTCTGACAGCTTTAGAGAAGAAGGTGCAATTCTTTATATGGAGAACTGCAAAAGAGGTTTTGCCATGCAAATCAAACCTTCTTAGGAGAAGAATTACATTAGATGGATGTTGTGATTTGTGTGGCAGGGAGGAAACGAGCTACCACGCCCTATTTGAGTGTCGAGTGATGAGGAGGGTTTGGAGGAAAGTCCCAAGTTTGGAGAGATACTGGCTGAACTCGGAAACCACACAAGGGGTTGTTTCGGCTGCGCTATTGGGGGCTTCGATCAAGGATAGACAACAATGAACCACGCTAACCTGGCTGCTGCGAGGGACTAGGAACAAGCGAGTATTTGAAGCAGTGCATAAGCAGCCGTATGAGATCCTACGAGAAGCTGATGACATATTGGCCGAGTTTGAAGAGCATAGGGACGTTGTGATAACACCTAGACATAAACCACAGGTGGACAGAAGGAGGGCTAAGTGGATGTGACCACCTGAAGGGACCTTGAAGATCAACTGTGATGCAGGCTTCGCAACCGAGTCCCGGTCGACGATTAGAGTGATATGCAGAGACCATAGGGGTGAGCTGCTATTCGGTGCCCAAAAGGAAATACAGCAGACGGCCAACGTTGAGATAGAAGAAGCGGAGATTGCTCGATGGGAGCTGCAATTGGCCAAGGAGAGGGGTCTGCAACACATCCTGGTTGTCTCCGATTGCCAAGTACTCGTCATCAAGTTGCAGCAAGGGTGTCAAGGGCGAGGGATGCTCTACAATCTGCTTGTAACCACATTTCTTTTGAATAAATGTTGACACCAGGGGTGACTTATTTGTTTTTTGATAGATATACTTTAGTAGAATTAGCTATAATAAGTAAGTTTGCTTCTTTAACTCTTGCTTCTCATTGCTCTATTGTTTAACAATGGCTAGTGTTGATCAATGCTCCAATAGATCATATTGCTCAAAGAATCCTTTTGTTATTACTATTTGTTCCTCCTTCCATTTCAAATTCTAGATTTTGCCTTGTCACCACTTAGAGTCCATACTCATAATGTACCTCATCTGCTGCTCTATACATGTCATGTTCAATCCGATTTCCATGTAGTTTTTCTTTTTTATTTGAAAAAAAAATTATTTCTTTTGTTACATGTGTTTTTAAAGGGCTTCCAATTTGATACAGTATATATATTCTAAGTGGTATATCTGGGCCAGAATAATTAAAGAAGACATGATTGTTTGTAGAGAAACTCAAAGGAGCAATCTTTCTGTAGTTATAAGTCTTTCTTTCTTTTTTTGATTCAATTTTTAATCTTGGAGCTATAATCTTTGTTTTAGGTTTCCATGTTCCAACCTTTGCCTTTCACCTTTGGCTATTTGTAAAAGTTACCTAATGTCTACAGTTAACAATTACCCTACTGTCTGCCAGCAGTCAGCAGTAGTAGTAGCAGCAAGATATATGACTGAATTTCTTCTTGGATTGTTCTGAAGAATATAGATCCATGAAAGAAAGACTTATGTTCTGACCCATAATTGAAGTTTATGAATCCCCAAAATCTCTCAATTATAATCCAAATTTTATGTTTCATTCTTTGTATCTAGCAACAGTTGGCAACTATCGCTGATTGAAATTTATAGATATGAACAACCAAAGCATCAAACTATACATTGAAGCGTAGGGAGTTGCAGCTGCTAATAATGGCCTCACTTGGATCTTTTTTTCCTTGATGAAACAACAATTTTTCAAAATAAGCTACCTTTTGTTTTTCTTTTCAGAATAAAAGTTCAAAATGATAATTGTTCAGTATAACAAATATTTTTTCTAATGAGGAATTCAGAAATTCAACACTAATTCATAAACCTGCTCCAATATGATTTAGAATAAGTGAATCACATAGGTTGAGCATCAATTGTTCTATACACAAATCTTTCATTTGCCCTGGATTGATAGAAATTTTATCTGTAAGTAGTTGATTGAATACTACCAGTTGACATTTTGCTAATTTTATTTAGTTACAAAGAAAATGAAAGGAATCACGGGATGGAACAACTTTATCACCTTTTCTATTTCAAATTCAATATGAGCAATTCCTATAAAGAAATCTTACTTGATGGCCCTAGAAGCCAGAAAGAAGGTGGTTATTACACAATCTGTGAACCCAAGCGCTAGTAAAAAATGGAAAAAAAAAAACTTCTTGGGCAAATCAACGCGCTGTGCCCCTGGCTCACGCGCCCCCAACCTAAATCCCTTTTCCCTAAATCGCTTGCGATTTCCGGCGAGGGTCTCTTCGATTCTTGCCTGCTAACCCACCTCGATGGTGTTTCGAGGCTCCGCCCCGCCGTCCTCTCCCCTCCGTACCCATATACCTCTGCTCTCTCTCACATCTCCTGGGAGATTTCCTTGGTTTGTGAGATTGGCGGTCGAAGTTTCGAAGCTTATGAAATCAGTCGCCGAAGGGGAGACAAGGTGGGGAAAAATTTTAGGAAAAGGAAAAAGGCGCCTCGCCGGAAGGGGGGGTGGTGCTGCGCGGGCCGGTTGGGTGTTCTGTGGCGGTTTGCCGTCGGTTTTGCCGCGCGCTGTCCTGGAAAGTCTGAATCCTTGGGGTTGCGTAGCCTGGCCTGTCAAGGGCCTTCTGATGGGGTGTTTGGGAGGTTCTCTCCTGGAATAAAGTGCTCGGGTGGGCGAAAGTTTGTAGTGCCGATGCCAGTTTGGTTGCGTCGACTTGTTTTGATGATGGTGAGTTGGTGTTTTGGGGGTCGGCCGCTTTCCTGCCTCCTCGGTTGGGTTTTGTCTTCGAAGTTCCTCAAGCCCAGTTATCATGTGAATCTACTCCTTCTTGTGTTCTCCATCCATATGAAAGGGGATTTCGTCTGGATGAAGGTTGAAATCACTAAGGTAATCTTCTGTCTTAAAACTTTCATGGAATTCACTAATCTGATGCTTGGACTAGCATACTTGCTTCTTGTTGTTCATCTTTCCACCATCTACTGGTGTCTAAAAAACCAGGTGATAGAGGTATCCTCTTCACCACGTACCCCCCGATTTTCGGGCCCTAAACAATCTGTGGATATTGGGGATTTCATCCTCTCTATCTCCAGCTTTGATGTAATACTAGTCTGTTTAAATGCTGATATTGCAAAAATATGTCTTGCTTTGACTGTATTATTAATTTGTTGCAACCGTCTCTCTCTAGAGGAACTTGAGCTTCCTTGTGCTACTAGTGTCGCATTTGGGCATTTCTATTGTCCCCTCTTGAGTATGCCTACTAAGATTTTCAATATAAACTGTAATAATTGTCCTAACCTTGCTGTTGGGTTGATCCCTCACCTTGCTATGAATCATTATTCTTGTTTAAAATCGATTTATAAACAGGCGCACAAAAGCTCTTGCCCTTGTACTAGGCGGATCTGTATCTCCCGCCCCATTGGTTTCCGGTGGTCTGTTCTCCCCATGGGGTTCGGCAAGTTTATGTTTAATGTATCCGGGGTTACCGACTCGCCTGTTATGGAATTTCTTACTCACTTCGGTTATGAATGTATCATATCTATCTACAAGTCGTTATGGATGTCAGTTCACAGTTTACCAAATTGCATAGGTTATCACTTATTTTGGAATTGGTTGTCTAACTGTGATATGGTTTATTTATTCACCACCAAGGATCCTCACCTACTGTGGGATCATCTTTCTGGACTCATGCTTGGAGAAAGCCTCTTTCCGGCCTTAATGTCGATTAAGGCAATGAAGCACTCACTCAATCTCAACTACCATAGTCCAAATGTTATTAATTGGGGCCACCTGTTAGTGAGAAACTATTCTCCATTAACCCTCTGGAGTATATTTAAGCTCTTTATTATTATAAAACTCTCTAAAGTTACTCCTTTTAGGGATTTAACTTGGTCTAACCTTGGAAAGGTTTGCATCGTTCATCATTCCTGTGATAAAACGATCAATAGGCATATGTATGACAATAGATGGCTCATCGCTTTGCCAGACTATCTTTGCTTTAATAAATCTTGGACCCTAGTTAGACACATTTCAATCGGTTACATGACCCCCATTGTTGTCGAATATGAGTTAATTAGTCTCCTCTCCACCAATTTTGGGTTGTTATTTGTGTGCGTTATACTGCTCACCCATTCCACAACTTGGTTGCACCCAACATGCTTGTGTATTCTGAAACTAAGTCACAAATATAACCGTTTACAAAACCAAAACATACAACTTGTTGGTATGAGGAATTTTACCGGGTCTCCTCATACCCCAATTAGTGCTTCATGAAAATAAGCTATTGGAATTGTAGAGGGATTGGGAAAACAACTTTCTGGACTGAAGTTAACGCGACGTGTACAAATGAGCATATACAACTGTTGGCCCTGGCAGAAACTAAGAAGGATGTCTTGCCGGCCGAAAACTTATGGAAACAGATTGGATTTGATTCTGCTATTTGGTCACCGAGCATTGGTCGTTCTGGTGGTCTTGGTGTATTATGGAAATCTTACCAACTGTCAAATGAAACCCTTTCGATTATGATACATCTTCCGAGAATCATAGGATTACGATACGAGAACTTAAGTGAGAATCTCACGATCCTCCTTCTGTTTGTCTATGCCCCGTCGGATCCTCGGGATAAGGATCCATTCTGGGTCGAGTTAACAAGAATCGTAACAGATTCATCATTCCCATGCATTATTATGGGAGATCTAAACGAAATCATGTGTAGAGAGGATAAATTGGGCGGTGCTGTCACCTTGCCGTCTAGGTTTACGCGGCTTATTGATTTTAAGAACAATTGCTCTCTTTTGGATTTGCCAACTTTCGGGAATCCGTTTACATGGAGGAAATCTCCCGAGGCCTCGAATAACATCCTCGAAAAACTGGACCGAGTGCTTGTCCATCACCAAATTCTTGACCACTTGCCAAATCTCATCACAAAAAATGGGGCGTTCTCTTCCTCTGACAACTGCCCCATACAAATAATCCTTGATTGTAGCACCACCTTTAAAGCACCACCATTTAAATTTGAAAACACATGGCTTCAACGCAAGGACTTTCGCAATATAGTTAAACAATCATGGCGTGCTTCTTGCCCAGGGTCCGCTATGTTTCAACTCGTTTTTAAACAGAAAATCCTAAAACAAAAAGCTAAAGAATGGAACAAGCGGTCATTTGGCAACATATTCCGTCAGTTGTTAGAGATAGATAATGAATTATTAGAAATGCAATCGTCGGCTAGTGCTAGCGGGCAATTTCAAAGCCAAAATAGTAAAGAAAGTCGCTTGTTAGGGAAACGAGAAAAACTCCTGCTTTTTCAAAAAACATTTTGGAATCAAAGAGCTAAAACAAAACATCTCAAGCTTACAGATTCTAATACATCCTATTTCTATCGTGTCGCTTCTGGCCGAAGACATAGGAAACAAATACGTAACATTACTACTACAGAAGGTACCTTGATAATTGGAGAAGAAAATGTTAGGCAAGAAATTAAAAACGATTTTCAAAAACGATTTACTAAGGAAACAATTGACGAGAGACTTCTTAATGAAATGACTAATATAATTCACCCTTCAATCACCCCGGCTGAAAACGAATTCCTTACACGAGCCCCAACAAATGGTGAAATTAAGTCCGCCGTTTTCAGCCTTGGGAAAAATAAATCTCCGGGTCCCGATGGGATGACGGCCGAATTCTACAAGCATTATTGGGATATTCTGGGGAATTCGATTATCAAAGCCATTAAAGGGTTTTTCAACTCCGGGAAAATCCTTAAACAAATAAATCATACATTTATTTCCCTACTACCAAAGCAAGATAACCCCTTGACTACTAACCATTACCGGCCTATTAGCTTGTGTTCCAACCTATATAAAATTATTTCAAGAATTCTAACAGAAAGACTTAAAGTAGTAATTGGTAAGCTCATTCACCCATTACAGGGGGCGTTTGTGTCAGATAGGTCAATTCAAGATAATGTCCTAATAGCACATGAAATCTTCCATTCCTTCCGATCTCATTTGGGTCGCGAAGGATGGCTGGCAATCAAACTGGACATGGAAAAGGCATACGATAGGGTTGACTGGAACTTCACCAAAAAGATTCTTGAGAAATTTGGGTTCCACCCAGTTTTCATTTCCTGGGTTATGGAATGCGTACAAACTGTCTCGTATTCTATACTTGTTAATAACGGCCCTACAGATATGTTCTTCCCATCTAGGGGCATTCGTCAAGGGGATCCCCTCTCACCGTTTCTATTTATCCTAGGTGTTGAAATTTTGGCACGCCACCTGTCTGCTGAGGCAGGTAGTGATAGAAGCCCAATCGGCTTCACATTTGGGCGGAATGGACCAAGAATTCCATTTCTATCATTTGCAGATGATATTATCATCTTCTCGAAAGGCAGCGTAGATGCCTGTAGAAGAATCAAATCAATTATTGACTCCTATTGTAATGTATCGGGTCAAAAAGTAAACTACCAAAAATCATGCTTCCAAGCTACTAAAGGAATCACACAGTCCAGACTTCAAGAACTCAACAGCTGCCTAACTATATCCAACGCCAACTCCCTGGAAAAATATCTTGGATGTCCAATTATCAATGGCAGAGTAACAAAAGAAACCTTCGAAGATATTATTTGTAAATCTAGAGAACAACTAAGTAAATGGCGTGCTAACTCTCTATCTCAACAAGGTCGAGCTATTCTTATAAACTCAAATTTATCTGCCAAACCCTTATATACGATGCAGAGTTTCTTACTGCCATCTTCAATTCATAAAGAACTTGATCAAGTAAATAGAACTTTTTTTTGGAATAAGGATCTGCAACACCGCCCGTTGATTAGCTTGGATAGAATTTGTAGAACAAAAAAATGCGGGGGCATGGGGATTAGAAAATCCAAAGAAATGAATGAAGCAGTACAAATGAAACTGCTATGGAAAACGTTGGCTGAGCCAGATAATGTTTGGGTGCAAATAATAAAATATAAACATCTTCGAGCGGATGACATTCTCCATTATAAGAAAAGTGGTGCCACCTCCTGGCAATGGGCGAAACTTACAACTCTAATTGATAAGTTCAAAAAGGGGCTTATTTGGTCGGTCGGCACCGGGACCGCTATCAAATTCTGGTCTGATAACTGGATTACAACATCTTCTATTGAGTCTCGTGATGATTGCCCAAGAATTGATAGCATTAATGATAAGGTCAGTGACTATATCCTCGGAGGTAAATGGTGGGTGGAGAAACTCTCTGCTGTTCTCCCGCACAACATAGTGGACGAAATCCTAGACATTACACTCCCAGTCTCAAATTTTGTGGATAGACTTTACTGGTGGCCGGACCGAGAGGGCTGGTTCACTACGTCAAGCGCTTATAAATTGGTTTCTGCCGAATCCTCAATTCCATTAGACAACAACTACTGGATCTGGAATCTCGACATCCCACCCAAGATCAAAAATTTCTTGTGGAAAGTCTGTCAAAACGGCCTTCCCACAGCTACAAGACTCGCTCAACGGGGGGTCCCTATCCCTCCTACATGTAAGCTTTGTAATTGTTTTATGGAAGATGATGTTCATCTTCTATTTGAATGTCAGTACTCGAGGTCTCTCGCTCTTTTACCGAGCCACATAAACTCTACAATTGTCAGCCAAATCATAATATCAAGAGATATAAACTCAATCATGTCACTCATTGGGAATAGTCTATCAAAGGCTGCTCTTGTCAAACCAGCTTTCGCTTGGTGGACGACGTGGTATATTCGAAACCAACATGTGTTTAGGCAGGCACCAATCCCTCCGAGGGACGCCGCATTGAGGCTTATTAATACACATGAGAAAAATTGGAGTAGCATCCACCAATATGACAGTACACTAGATGATAGCACCACCCCTCTTTCACGAAGCGGCAAACAACCCGTAAAGAGCAACAAAACCCGCCTTATCAAGTGGCGCAAACCACCTAAGGGCACATTCAAACTCAACTTTGATGGTTCGTCTCTGGATGATAACCGCAGTACCGCTGGGGTGGTTATCAGAGACTGGCATGGACACCCAATAAACATAGGCTATAAACAATTGGGTATTAAAACCGCGCTTCAAGCCGAAGCACTAGCACTCAAACTTGGGGTACAAATGGCCTTACAACTAAATATTGACAAAATCCATATTGAAGGAGATTCCAGCATAATTATTAACCATCTAAACAAAAAGTCGAAATGCCCATGGGAAATCGAACTCATCTTGTCAGATGTACAATCTCTTCTATCAACTATGAAAGATATTTCTTTCATTCATGTACCCCGTCTTGGCAATAGAGTGGCGGATAAGGTTGCACACCTTTGCCACTCTGCCAGGGGTATTGATATATGCAACAATTCCGGTCTTACAGACCTCATCCGCAAGGATGCTTTCGGCTAGAGCGTGCTCACCCGAATTTTTTCCTAATCAAAAAAAAAACAAAAAAAAAAAAGAAAAGAAAAAAAGATTTGGGATATGACAGCAGCTACCACTACAAGGATTCCTTCCTGCATATTACCGGATTTCATTCTATCCGCCGGTATTTTCGCAATGGTCTTGTAAATGGTTGTGCAGAGACTTATTAGTCTATAGTTATTTGTTGTTTTTGGGTCATCGCATTTTGGAATTAGAGTGATAAACGTTTAGTTCATTTGTTTAAGCATCCGTCCGGAATGGAAGAATCCTTTGATAGCTTTTATAATTGATGGTCCCACAAGATCCCAATAGTGCTGGTAAAATTCAGCTGTCATTCCATTTGGATCCGTGGATTTGTTTTTTCCAATAGAGAAAACAACATTTTTGATTTCTTGGTTTGTGATTGGTCTCGTGGTCAGGCCATTGTCCTCATCAGGGATCTCCGGGTTTATCAAGGAGAGGTATTCTTTCAATAGTCGTCTGTTGATTTGTTCTTTTTTAAATCTTTTTTCAAAATCTACCCAGAGGTGAGTGCTTTCATTGGTTGCGGTGATGGAAGCGGTGTTGGCGATACCCATCTCTCAAAGAAGCCATGGTGCAAGAAGATAGGGCTGATCAAGCAATCCTCACTGACCCAGAAGCACAAATACTCAAGGGCTTATCTGAGGTCCTTGTTCATGAAATCTGCTTGTTCTGATAAATCCAATTGTCCAAACACAACAATTGGAGGTGTTGAGAGGCTTAATCAAGATTCCTCCTTCACTATGAGGAGCGTACTTGATGGGGCAATGGAGGATCAGATCAGTTTTAGTTGTCACATGAGGTCATTCTCTGAGGCAATAAAAAGGCATTGTACAAGCAAGTGTTATTCATCATCAACAACAACATCCACATCACCATCATCATCCAACTTTTCTTCTTCATTTTCTTCCCTTTCGCTCAACTCTTCAAATGGGTTTTATGAGATAAGCCTGTTAAAGAGAAGCATCAGTGCAAATTCAGAAGGTGAGAACTCAGTTGAAGGTGCAATTGCTCACTGTAAGAAGTCTCAGGTTAAACATGACAGTTCAGAATCCAAATTAATGGCTTCAAGAGTTGCATCTTGTGGTGGGGACAATGGAAGTCCTGAAATTAGCAGGATTTTATAGCTCTTCACATTGTGAATCAGAAAACTTAACATGTACAGAATGATCATATATAAGTTCTTTTTCCTTTCTCTTCCTCTTTGATGGGTTTTGCTTTGTTGATTAAATCATTTTCAATGATCATCTACTTCCTCAACTGTAGTTGAGTAATGAGTAGGTTAGTGGATTTTACTTTGCAGGCCTGTTGAAGTTCATTATCCCATTTGTAATTGTGTTATTCACAATGGTGAAATCCACTCCATTCTTCATCATAAGATGAGTGAGCCAGAGTTTGATGATCCAAATTTGAAACCCACTTTGGAATGGTTAATCGGTTTGACTTGAGCCTTGAGGAGTCACGTGCCTTCCATCCATCTGCATCATTTGCTCAGCAACCTTTACACTTATATAAGGAGATGCTTACAGGTAAGCAACTAGTACTCCCTCCCTCCGATCCAAAAAGGATGTCGTTTGACTTTTTAACACGTATTTTAAGGAGCTTAAAACTATATAAAATATCAACTTTTTTTAAATTATTTTTTTACAACTTAATATTTATTGGTAATAAGTATTAGATTATAAAAATTAATAATAAAAAAGTTAATATATTATATAGTTTTTAGCTCCTTAAAGTACGTGTTAAAAAGTCAAACGACATCCTTTTTGGATCGGAGGTAATAGTGTTTATCATGTTTTTATAATCAAATTTATTAGTTTAGATTTAGGGTGTATTTTCCATTTATAAATTAGTTGAATTTGAAAATCGAATTTTATCTTAAAATCAATTAAAAAAATTGTGAGTATATTTTATTTCGCAACACAAATAGAATGGAGTTTTTTTTTATAAAAAAAAAATCCAAATATCCATCTATCATTATAATCTTCTTATTTCTTAGCAACTCTTTTTCTCTCCTGAATTTTCTCTAGTAATTTTATCGTGTGAAATTAATTTACCACTTATTGAGAAAAAAAAACTATCAATTAATATCAATTGTTCTCCCGTTACCAAATTGCCATACCAGGCCTTGGCAAAATTCTTCTTTTAATTCCATCAATTTAGGCCATTGCCATGAAGTATTTTTCTTCTTTTTATAATCCCAAATATTTTCATTTTCAGATATTTTTCTATAATAATTTTCACCAATCCATTTTGTGACTCGGCTAGAATTTTCCATAATAATTTCATTTGTAGTGTCTTGTTCATATCTTTTGTTTTGTTTATGTCTAATCCACCTTCATTTTTCGAACTGCACACTTTGTCCCAACCAATTAAAGGCTTGTACGTGGAGTCCTCATTCCAGAAAAAAACACATGTTAATCCGGCCATGCTCTGAATGTATGCTCGCAGGAAGCATGAAATTTTGCATCAAGTAATTCGGCTTGGCAGCTTAATTCACTTTGACCAGAATCGCTCTTCCTTGTTGGGTTAGTTCATTTGCTCTCCATTTTGTTAATTGGCTCATTGTTTTCCCCACTTCTCTGGAAGTTTCTTTAGTCACTCCGCCATTAATGATAGGGTAGCCAAGGTATTTTTCTAGAGATGCTTGGTTTGAAATTTGCAGGCAGTTTTGAATTTATTGTTTTCGCTCATTTGAGATCTCTCGGGTAACCTGGAAGGCTGATTTTTGGAAATTTATTTTTTGGCCTGAGATCTCACAATACTCGTCCAATATCTTTTTCACTATCGAGCATGCTTCAAGTGTCGCTTTGGCAAATATCATTATGTCATCGGCAAATGAAAGAAATGGAACATGAATACCATTTCTAGATATCCTGAATCCAATAGAGTTTCTAGTTTGGTCACATTGATATTGGAGTCTCCTGGCTAGCATTTCTGCACCTATGATTTATAGATACGGAGATATCAGGTCGCCTTGTCTCATGCCTCTAAGGGAGCAGAACGTTTTAGTCGGTTTGTCATTAACCAGAACGGAAAAAGACACAGTTTGGATGCATTCCTTAATCCAGTTGCAGAATTTCTTACAGAAACCAAACCTTTCCATAGTTGTAAGAAGGAACTCCCAGTCCACTCTGTCATAGACTTTCTCCATATCTAATTTAGTTGCTATCCATCCTTCTCGACCTTTCCTGCTTTGAAAGGAATGGAAAATTTTGTAAGCGATTAGCACATTGTCCTGAATTGCTCTGTCGGTAATAAAAGCTCCTTGCAATGGGTGGATAATTTTGCTCAACACATGTTTCATTCTATCCGCCCGTATTTTCGAAATGGTCTTGTAAATGGTTGTGTAGAGACTTATTGATCTATAATTATTTGTTGTTTTTGGGTCATCACATTTTGGAATTAGGGTGATAAACATTTGGTTCATTTGTTTAAGCATCCGTCCGGAATGGAAGAATCCTTTGATAGCTTTTATAATTGATGGTCCCGCAAGATCCCAATAGTGCTGGTAAAATTCAGCTGTCATTCCATCCGGATCCATGGATTTGTTTTTTCCAATAGAGAAAACAACATTTTTGATTTCTTTGTTTGTGATTGGTCTCGTGGTCAGGCCATTGTCCTCATCAGCGATCTCCGGGTTTATCAAGGAGAGGTATTCTTCCAATAGTCATCTGTTGATTTGTTCTTTTCTAAATCTTTTTTCAAAATCTACCCAGAGTTCTTCTCTGATGTTTTCTTCGCCAATGATTGTAGTTCCGCTTTGAGTTTGTATTTTTCTAATAATTTTCCCGTTCCAGCGACCTGTTGCTACTTTGTTCTGATATCCTGAGTTTTATCCAATAATTTCATATGTTTTGTCTTCGCTCTTTGACTCCAATACATTTTATGGAATTGTAATAGCTTGTTCTTTTTATTTATAAGTCGAAGTTGTTTGTTGTTGTTTCCATTTTGCTGACTGTGGATGGGGTTCGTTTGTAGTTCTATTAATTTGTCTTCAATGTCTTTCAATTGGCGGAAGATGTTTCCAAAAGTAGTTTTATTTCATTCTTTAGTCAATCTTTGAAGGAGTTGTGTTTTCTTCACCACTTGAAACATATGTGACCCAGCATAAGACATCCGCCATGCCCGAGCAACAATGTTCCGATAGTCTTTTCTTTGGTGCCATATTGTCTCAAATTTGAAAGGTCTAGCCTTTTTACTGTCATTATTTTTTAATTCAATGTAAATTGGGCAGCGATCCGAGGATTAGAAAGCTTAGTTTTTGGTTGTGGGTACCTTTGCAGAATTTGGTCTTGAGCAAGAGTCCTATCTAATTTCTCATAGATGTTGTTCACATCCGTTCTGTTTTTTCTCCAGGTGAAACCATTTCCTAACATTGGAATGTCAAGCAGATTACATTGGTCCTTAAATGTTAATAGTCTCTGAAATCTGTTCGGATTAGGGGGTACACCCCCCATTTTTCAGATAAGCATTGGATCTCGTTTAAATATTTCATCACAATGGAAGGGATATCGATCCCTTGAATGTGGTCTTGAAGCCTGGACCAGAACAAGGATTATTCATCCTCTTGGGCAGGCGCATAAACAAAACAGCAAGCAAAGGTCAATCTAGTGTTATTGTCTTCTATTTTCATAGTGATGAATCAATCGTCCATTTTCAGAATAGAAATTCTCCCACTAAGAAGTTGGTAGTCTTTCTATAGGGTGCAGATCCCTTCTGATCGACCCAGCGCCAGAACCCAACAAATCGAAACAAAACCTGCCTTTTTCCGAACGACCTCCAGGGGTTGCGAATCCGTTTTTGTTTCCATAAGAACCGAAATTTGTATATTTTCTATTTTACATAAAGTTTCTACCTTGGTCCGAAGGTTTCTTTTCCCAATCCCGCAACAGTTCCATGTACATATTTTCATCCTGGGTTATTTTGATATGATTTTGTCATTTTCTTATTCCTAATATCGTAGTTTCTATTGTCCTTGTTTCTGTTCTTGTTTTGATCATTAGTCTCCCTTTTTTTGATCGATTGTTCTATTGCTCTCCCATTCATATTTCTTTCATGAGCTAAAGGCAGGGCCCTCAGTTTTCGTAAACTTGTTATGTTCCTGTGATTTGTGTTTTTCTTCTTCTTCTTGATTGTCCTTTGTTCAATTGGGCATCGAATGGGTTCATATAGGTTCAACTTGGGTGAAAGACACCCGCAGATGGTTTTGTTATGTGCACTCAACTCAGAAAGCCACAGGAGCGAAATAAGATAGCCCCGCAGCTGAGCGTAAAGAAACATTCGACAGTGAATCAGAAACAAAGAGCACAACAATCACCAAACCTTGATGAAAAGCATCCACAAGATCCTATCAAAGAGAATTTCATGCCACCATACAGAAAAAAACCAGGATTGATCAACACAATTGTTCTATCATTATAAGATTCACACAGGAGAATGGAGTCAAGCTTTGACAAAATAGAATGCATAAGATCAAACTTTTTGACATATTCACAAAAAACAGTCAAAAAACAGTCAAATGCATAAGATTCATCTACTGAGTCATGTCAGTCGTGTTTCCAATTAGGTTGAGGATCTTTTTTCTTTCAAAGCCCAAGGGTTCTTTGGAGTTGTTCTTTTCTTGTTCTTTGTCTCTAATCTGCAGTAAATAAAAGTTAGACATACATAATTCCGAGGGGATTGTTCGGTTAGGGGCAAGAGGGATCAAATACAGCCACCCAAACCAAGATCGAAAACTGAGTGAAAGGGAATCGAAAGGAAATGGAAGAAAGCACCTGGAATCATAATGCAGTTAAGATCAGTAGGTTGTGCATTTGTAGAGGAAGTTGTCACGAGTTTTTTCTTGGCCATCGTAGGATTCTCGTAGCCAACAGATGGATAGTACGTGGTGGTCAGAGCTCTAACCTTTAAGATAATCAACTATTTCTTGAATATGGGCATAAGTCTTAGAAGCGACACGACGTAGAGGAAGACCAAACCCGTTCTCGACCGCGTCAACCAGAAAGCCCAGATGAAAGGAAGCGCCCTAGTCCCTAGATCCAGGACTTTCGCAATCGATAATAGGTAAAGCTCCCGAGAAGAACAGAGGCTCCGGAAACACAGATTTGCCATCTTCTTTTAGAGGTACATCTTCTGTCTTCGCTGGTCTCCTTCGTTTTCTCCTTCTTCTTTTTATCTTGGAGATCTTGTGCCATGCTTCTTGCTATTTTTATTCGGCATCTTCGGTGGGAGATTCGCCATAGAAGGTTTCCATTGTGGCTGATTTGGCTTTGATATTTGTGATTGATTGAAGCTTTCGATGGTAGATTGTAGCAATTTTGTGGAAGGGCGCATAAAGCTTGCGGTTTGGGACTGGATTTTCCTGGTCGACGACAGCGTCTAGGATCTAGGGTTTCGGATCAGGGAGTTTCTCTCTCCAGGTTCTCTCCCTCATCTTTTAGGGTAAAAATCAAATTTTACTGACCAGATGAAGTAATATACAATACAAATAAATATCGAGCCTCTATTATCGACAGAGGATAACCAAGAGTTTTCACGGCCCTTCACTGCAAAAGAGGTAAAATTTGCCCTTTTTTCCATGCATCCCACAAAAGCTCCGGGCCCGGACGGTATGCCTACATTATTTTACCAAAAATGTTGGCATATCGTTGGGAAGGATATAACTGATTGTGTTCTCGATATTCTGAATAAAGCGCCATTACCCGACAGATTGAATCTTATTTTCATAATATTAGTCTCTGCAATGTTTTGTATAAGATTGTGTCGAAAGTTCTAACCATCAGATTGAAAAAACTGATTGGGAAGTTAATTGCAGCAAGCCAAAGTGCATTTGTTCCAGGAAGACTCATAACAGATATTATACTTGCGGCTTTTGAATTGTTTCATTACATGAAGATGCATAAAGGGGGAAAGAAGGGCTACATGGCGCTGAAATTGGATATGGCTAAGGCCTATGATCGTGTGGAGTGGGGCTTCCACAAGCACTATATGATCAAATTCGGTTTTAGTGAGAGTTGGGTATCTCTAGTAATGAAATGTGTCACCACTGTGAACTTCTCGGTTTTAATGGATGGGGTCCCGTCGCCGATCTTTATCCCGGGTAGGGGGTTAAGACAGGGTGATCCGTTATCACCATACTTTTTCCTCCTATGTGTAGAAGGTTTGTTAGGCATGATCAGGGTTAGTGAAAGTCAGAATCAACTGAGGGGAATCAAAGTGGCGACGGTTGCTCCGTCTGTATCCCACCTTTTCTTCGATAACGATTGTGTTCTTTTTCTGGAAGCAACCTGTCAACAGAGCACGAGAATTATTAATATTCTCCGTCTTCGATAACGATTTTATGGAGCGGCATCAGGACAACAGGTTAACTTCTCGAAATCTGAACTATCTTTTAGCAAGAATGTTTGTGAGGAGAGGCAAAAGGAACTGCAGGAGATCCTTGATATTCGTGAGGTATCAAAGCATGAGAGATACCTGAGGCTGCCGACGATGGCGCGGAGATCGAAGAAAATAATTTTTGAGCAGCTAAAAGAGAGAGTATGGAAGAAGATATATGAAAGGCTGAAAGAAGAATACTTTGTCCCGTGTTGGAAAAGAGATTATGATTAAGGTTGTAGGCCAGGCGATTCCCACTCACTATATCTCTTGTTTCCTCCTGCCAGTGGGACTCTACAGGGAGATAGAGATGCTCTTGTGCGATTTCTAGTAGGGTGAGAACGGAGGTAAGAATAAAACTCACTGGATGAAGTGGAAAATGATATGCACATCAAAGGCAAAAGGAGGGATGGGATTCTGAGATCTTGAGATGTTCAATAGAGCCCTTCGCGCTAGGCAGACATGGAGATTTTTGCAAGATCCCGATTCTATTCTAGCTAGGATGCTAAAAGCTAGATACTATCCCCGAGCATCATTCCTATAGGCTAAGGTGGGATACAATCCGAGCTATACATGTCTGAGCATTATCAGTGGGAACGATGCCTTGCTTAAGGGGCTAATCTGGAATGTCGGAAACGACGCTGATATACGGGTGTGGCAGGATAAGTGGATTCCCCATCCGAACAATTTCATGGTCATAGGTAACTTCTTCGGTGGGGAGCCGGAGATGAGAGTCAGTGATCTGATTGATTGGGAGAGGGGTTGGTGGGATGAGCAAAAACTTCAGAGATACATGTTGCCTTGTGACATCGAAGAGATTAAACAAATTAGATTGATCAGCCCGCTTACCAAGGATCAACTCATGTGGTGTCACACGAAGAACAGGATGTTAACGGTGAGGTCGGCATACCATTCGCTTCTAGAAGAGGAGTTTAACGAGGGTGGGGTAGCAGGGCTGTCTAACAGCTTAAGAGAAGGAGTCTGGAAGGCCATATGGAAGCTCAAGGTCTTGGGAAAGGTGCAATCCTTTATATGGAGAACTGGAAAGGAGGTTTTGCCATGCAAATCAAACCTTCTTAGGAGAAGAATTACATCGGATGGATGCTGCGATTTATGTGGTAGGGAGGAAATGAGCTACCACGCTCTATTTGCGTGTTGAGTGATCAGGAGGGTTTGGAGCAAAGTCCCAAGTTTGGAGAGATACTGGCTGAACTCGGAAACCACACAAGGGGTTGTTGCGGCTACGCTATTGGGGGCTTCGATCAAGGATAGACAATGATGGGCCACGCTAACCTAGCTGCTGTGGGGGACTAGGAACAAGCGAGTATTTGAAGGAGTGCATAAGCAGCCCTATGAGATCCTACAAGAAGTTGATGACATATTGGACGAGTTTGAAGAGCACAAGTGATGTCTCCAAAGTAGCCATGTCTTTATGCATATTTTAGTTCCATATTCTTCACATTTTGTATATTTCGGGTTGGGAATATGTCGTATTTATGTAATATATGCTTATTTGTCAGAAATGGAGATCTGGATAAGTTTCTGTTTAATATTGCAGAATATGGAAACATTTCGGGAGAAAACCAGGAAGCAAGAACCGGAGCTCAAAGCTACTCGACATCGACTAACCTTAGTCGATCTCGACAAGACATGCCTAGACACCAGCCAGCATCGAGGAGCCTATGTCGAGAAACTTAAGATGAAGAACACGACTCCACACCCTACTCGAGATCGAGTACGGCTACTCGAGGTCGACAAAGACGTGGAGCCATGTCCGAGCATGTCGACAAGAGACTTGCCCGACCAGCCAAGCCAGACCTAGTCGACGAACATTCCTACTCGATGTCGACAAGACTGTCCTCGAGATCGACGAGCGCCAAGAGCCATGTCCGAGCCTGTCGAGCACCAGCTAGCCGAGCCAGCCCAGTCGACAACAATCCTACTCGAGATCGACAAGACCTTTGTCGAGATCGAGGAGACTTCCAGAGACGTGTTACGCGGTTTGATCAATTCTACTCGATGTGGGATTCCTTGGGCTCGAAGATTGCCAAGTTCTATCCACTCTATCAAGATACATCAATGAAGAGAGAGATCTATCCACTTGAAGACACTTTAGATATATTTCCCTTATTTGGATTAAATTCCTTTGTAGCTTTTATTTATCTTTAAAGTCTTAGATATAGTTTTAGATATAGATATAGATATTCTATCCTTGAGTAGCAAGGAATAGAAGGCTATAAATAAAGCCCATGGGGCTAATTTTAGATTCATTCAATTTGGGAGAGAAGTAAGTAGGAGAAGTAGAGAGAGAAAGTGAGCGGCCGATTGGAGTTGTGAAGCGAGAGCGGAATTGGCTTCAAGCGGTTGTAAACTTTGGTTTATTTTAATGAAATTAGTTTTCTTTTAATCGATGATGTCTGAGGTTGCGATGAAGCGCGAGTAGTCCACTCACTTCTAGGGTTTGGGCGAGCCCGACGATAGCCATGCGTGCCTGAGGTAAAGATCCGACCTTTATCGTGTTTTGAGCATCTACTACTTGTTTATGTGTTTATTACCCATCTAATGGAGATCCATGTTAACAACTTGTATTGTAAACATAAAATCAGTAGAGACAATTAGGGTTTCTTGAAAGAGTTGTCTAATTGTTGGAAAAGGCGAAAGCTTGTCCTTTGATGCAATTTACATGATTATCTGTTTTATTCTCTGCCTTATGCATGCTTGATTATCGTTGTTGCAAACCCCAATCTTGGAAGCCTTATACATTAAGTTTATTTCGAAGTCCTAAAGCATTTGCCTTCACTTTATTTCTTTGTTTCGTTTTATTCTCTGTCTACTCGATCTCAACCAAGCCTGGTCGATCTCGAGTTACTGATTCTCGATCTAGCATCGCTGTAGCTTCTGTGTGCAGGTACTCGACAAGACAAGCCGAAGTCGACAAAGACCCTACTCGATATCGAGTAGCCCTGGTCGATATCGACGAGACCCTGTGCTTGCTGCTGCGCTGTGTTCGACTGTCCGATCTTCTGTCGACTACCCTAGTCGAGATCGAGGACCCTGTTGTCGACTTCTGACCGTGAGATTTCTCTGCTGCCTAGGATCCGCTGACACGCTTCCTCGTGGATCGATCCTGTCTTCCCGCTGCTACATCAGGAGGAGGTCTTGTAATTATTTGCGTGGGCAGAATCTGGTTTGATTTATTTTGTTATATTTCATACTCGATTTCCTCCTACAACAACATTTGGGTTGTAGGAGGAAATCTAGAAAGTAAATAAATCTAGAAAGTAAAAAGTAAATAGAATTTCCGAAAAATAAAAATCTAGAAAATCTGAAAAAAAATTACCTATATATTTTTTCTTTTTTATTTATTTATTTTATTTTTATTTTTAGAAAGAAATAAAACTTACCTGAAACCTCCCACTTACCTGTGTGGCCTACTCGATTTAGATGAACCGAACTGATATAGATCCCTCTTGAATGCCTGAATGTAATCATGCGAAGAGATTATGCACGAGTTTTAAGAAAATGAAAATAGAAAAGAAAATAAAAGAAATAAGAAAGAGTAAGAAAAGCGGGTTGCCTCCCGTAAGCGCTAAGGTTTAAGTCGTTAGCTCGACCCACTTCCCTGTTTTAGGCTTTGACTAACGCCAGGGTGGCGCGAATCTCCTCTTCCGGGTCTTCTTTGTCATAGTATTTCTTGACCCTGTGCCCATTTACCTTAAAGGTGGTGTCGTCAGTGCCAATTAACTCTACTGCTCCATGAGAGTATATGTAGTGAACCAAGAAAGGTCCACTCCATCTTGTCCTTAGCTTTCCTGGAAATAGACGCAGTCTAGAATTATATAAAAGCACTTTGTCACCTACCTCATATGTTTTTGGCACCAGTTTCTTATCATGCCATCTCTTGGTGCACTCCTTGTAGATCTCAGCATTCTCATAGGCTTTCAAGCGCAACTCCTCCAACTCCTGTAAATCAATAAAGCGTTTCTTTCCTGCCTCATCAAGATCCATGTTGAGCTCCTAGCTTGAGAGCCCACATTGCCTTATGTTCCAGTTCGACAGGTAAATGGCAAGACTTTCCATAAACCAAGTTGTAAGGAGTTGTTCTCAGTGGTGTTTTGTAAGCCGTCCTATAAGCCCATAGAGCGTCATCAAGCTTAGATGACCAATCCTTCCTAGAGCGAGAGACTGTTTTCTCCAAGATGGCCTTTATTTGACGATTAGAGACTTCCACTTGACCACTAGTTTGGGGATGATAAGGTGTTGCCACCCTGTGCGTCACCCCATACTTATCCAAAAGAGCCTCAAATCCTCTCTCGATGAAATGTGAGCCACCATCTGAAATAAGAACTCTAGGAACACCAAAGCGAGGAAATATGTTAGTTTTAACAAACTTTGAAACTACCTTCGCGTCATTGGTCCTAGTTGCAACAGCCTCCACCCATTTAGAGACATAGTCAACCGCCACAAGGATGTATTTGTAAGGTCCTGAAGCAGGGAATGGTCCCATGAAGTCAATTCCCCATACATCAAATAGCTCGACCTCCAAAATTCCTGTGAGTGGTGTCTCATTCCTCCAAGTAATGTTGCCTGATCTTTGGCACTCGTCGCATGAAGTGACATAAGCCTGCGAATGACACTTTCCACCTCCTCCTCCGGAATACAACATCTGAAAATATGGTCCTTCCCTTGTTTGAATAGGTAATGATCATCCCAATAGTATTGTTTGACGTCGTGGAGGATTTTCTTCTTTCCCTGTGAGGATAGTCCTGACGGAATCTCATTTCCTACAAGGTAGTTAGCAAAATCCGCATACCAGGGTACCTTTGGTCCTTTTATAGCATATATATCATGAATAGGACTAGTAGGAGGTGTAAAGAAGAAATCGTCACCGGAATCTAATCGGAGAACCTCACCTGAAATCTCACCTGGAGCTAGTCGATAATGAGAAGGGCTACTCGATATAGAAGAGGTTGCAGTGTTGCCTGGTGATGTGCACGACTTCTGGTGGTCGACCTTACTCGATCTCGATAAAGGGTCCTCGATCTCGAGTAAGACTCTGTTGTCTGCCTGTGCTGTGCTCGGTTCCTGGTGCTCCTCGACGTTCATCTTTGTCGATATCGACCAAGGTGTGGTCGAGATCGAGTAGCCCTGTAACTCATAACCATGCAAAGAAGAGTGCTCACCTGATGGCTCACCTGTTTTGGTCGAGACCGAAGAAGGTTCATCGATGTCGAGGAAGACAGTGTCGGTCTGCATTAGGTGCTCGTCTGGGTGAGAGTCGTCGATTGGTGTGGCGTGATGAGACCCGAGGACCGGATCGACCAAGGCTCGAGCTTTCGAACACTCTTTTTATGGGACTAATTTTTGTGGTTTATAAAAACTGAAAAAAGGGATATGTGGAGCAAGATTCGCAGGCCTCTCACCCTTGAATCCCCTACACTCGATCTCAATCCTCTCGGAATCGCACTCCGAGGATCTCAACCCTTTGACACCTTCGCCTCTCACTAGGGTGTCACCCTCGGCCTCTCACCAAAGGGTTCGCTCTTAGCCTCTCACCAAGAACTTGATCCTTAACCCGGAATCATAGGAAGCTATTTAGTGGCTTAACCTTTAACTCAACTAAACTTGACTTGATTTAAAATGAAGTTCTTACAAGAAATATATAGAATGAAAATGTAGCCCCCAAGCATCGCTAATCGATGTGGGATTTATTTAAATAGAAATAAAAGCATGAAAATCATTCAGATTTTAACTTCTGAAAAGAATGTCGAATTCGAGCATCTTCAAGGCTGATTTAGGAGACGTATTCTTCATAGACGTTGTAGCCGCTTAAAATAGCTTTCTAACAAGTGCTCAACGGCTTCAATCGGAATTTTATGCAGCCCAAGAGAGCCAAAATACGACGGTGTCGCCACGCAGTTTTCTCAAACGAGGGTTGGTGTTTGGCTCTAGAGACAAAGCTTTGTAAGATAAAGCTGTTGAACTCATTAACGATTAGGATCACATCATCCTCCTCCCCTTGAAAAGGATTCGTCATCGAATCCATTATGGAAACGAGCGACTTCTTCGAACATGCTTCTTCTTCCTTGATCGGATCTTGAATCCCCTCTTCTTCATGAATCGTGAAAGGCATGCAACAGGGAATGAAAGGGGTTGCATCCAACCACTTAGTCGACATGGAATTAAGAAAGATAGGTACCTCGTTTGGCGTCCGTTTCTCCTTCTTGGAAAGCGCAACATTAGAAAGCTGGATGATTTCCTCATCTTTCTTAAGCTCAAACATGATCGAACCATCTTTGGACTGCCCTTCTTTAATCTCAAGTGCTTCACCCATGACGGTAGAGGATGCCGTCCTTGAAGAGAGACGTGGGGCTGTTGTGGGCTTCGATAGCGTCGACCCCAATGTGTTGACGACTTTTCGCATTTCCCGTACCTGTTGCATTGACTCTTCCGCGAGCTTGCGGATCTCTTGCCAAGGTGGTTCAACTTTCTTCTTACGTCGAGCCTCATCCTCTCGAGCCCTTCCCTTTCGATATCTCCTCCGGAGCTCTTGATCAATTACATCATATGTAGCACCATCCATTTCGCTCCAATGAAGGTACCCATCATCATAGGCTCGAATGGCCCATCGGATGTACTCTTCGGACAAAAGCTTGGAACTCGTCTTCTTGAACATTTTGACTAGGAAGAAACCACTCAATTATCGAAGCTCGATGGACTCGAGTCGATTAGCTCTGATACCACTTGATGAGACCCGAGGACCGGATCGACCAAGGCTCGAGCTTTCGAACACTCTTTTTGTGGGACTAATTTTTGTGGTTTATAAAAACTGAAAAAAGGGATATGTGGAGCAAGATTCGCAGGCCTCTCACCCTTGAATCCCCTACACTCGATCTCAATCCTCTCGGAATCGCACTCCGAGGATCTCAACCCTTTGACACCTTCGTCTCTCACTAGGGTGTCACCCTCGGCCTCTCACCAAAGGGTTCGCTCTTAGCCTCTCACCAAGAACTTGATCCTTAACCCGGAATCATAGGAAGCTATTTAGTGGCTTAACCTTTAACTCAACTAAACTTGACTTGATTTAAAATGAAGTTCTTACAAGAAATATATAGAATGAAAATGTAGCCCCCAAGCATCGCTAATCGATGTGGGATTTATTTAAATAGAAATAAAAGCATGAAAATCATTCAGATTTTAACTTCTGAAAAGAATGTCGAATTCGAGCATCTTCAAGGCTGATTTAGGAGACGTATTCTTCATAGACGTTGTAGCCGCTTAAAATAGCTTTCCAACAAGTGCTCAACGGCTTCAATCGGAATTTTATGTAGCCCAAGAGAGCCAAAATACGACGGTGTCGCCACGCAGTTTTCTCAAACGAGGGTTGATGTTTGGCTCTAGAGACAAAGCTTTGTAAGATAAAGCCGTTGAACTCATTGACGATTAGGATCACATCATGGCGTCCTGGGCTTCCTCTAGCATGTCTTTGGGGAGCCTGGATAGGTGATCGGCGACTGAATTCTCTATGCCCTTCTTGTCCCTTAGCTCAACATCAAATTCTTGAAGTAAGAGCACCCATCGTAGCAACCTTGGTTTTGCATCCTTCTTTGTCATTAAATAACGAAGAGCAGCATGGTCAGTATGGACAATAACTTTAGAACCAACAAGATAGGAACGAAATTTTTCAAAAGCAAAAACCACAGCCAAAAATTCCTTCTCTGTTGTGGTGTACTTAGCCTGAACCACATCCAGAGTTTTGCTTGCATAGTAGATGGCATGCAGTTTCTTGTCCTTCCGTTGTCCTAGAACTGCTCACATAGCATAATCGCTGGCATCACACATGATCTCAAAGGGTAGTGGCCAATCCGGCGATTGAATGATTGGAGCTGAGATAAGAGCTTCTTTTAACCTGTTGAAAGCTTCAAGACATTCGCTAGAAAATACAAACTTAACATCCTTCATAAGCAGGTTAGTTAATGGTTTGGCAATTTTAGAAAAATCTTGAATGAACCTTCTATAAAAACCAGCATGACCAAGAAAACTCCTTATCTCTTTAATGGAAGAAGGTGGGGGCAATTTCTCCACTAGCTCTATTTTTGCTCTGTCCACCTCAATTCCTTTGTTAGACACCTTGTGGCCTAGCACGATCCCTTCCTGTACCATAAAGTGGAATTTTTCCCAGTTAAGAACCAAATTTGTCTCTTCACAGCGCTTGAGTACCCTGCGTAGGTTAGAGAGACAAATATCGAAAGTAGTGCCATAAACTGAGAAATCATCCATGAATACCTCCACTATGTCCTCAATCATGTCGGAGAAGATGGCCATCATGCACATCTGAAAAGTAGCAGGGGCATTGCAAAGGCCAAAAGGCATTCTCCTATATGCGAAAGTTCCATAGAGGCAAGTGAAGGTGGTCTTTTCTTGATCATCAGGATGAATGGGAACCTGCCAAAAGCCAGAATATCCATCCAGGTAACAAAAGTAATCATGTTCAGCTAACCTTTCGAGTACCTTGTCAATGAAGGGGAGTGGAAAATGATCCTTCCTGGTGGCGGTGTTGAGCTTTCTCTACTTCCCCGGCAACGGCGCCAATTTTGTTGTAGGAGGAAATCGAGTATGAAATATAACAAAATAAATCAAACCAGATTCTGCCCACGCAAATAATTACAAAACCTCCTCCTGATGTAGCAGCGGGAAGTCAGGATCGATCCACGAGGAAGCGTGTCAGCGGATCCTAGGCAGCGAAGAAATCTCACGGTTAGAAGTCGACAACAGGGTCCTCGATCTCGACTAGGGTAGTCGAAAGAAGATCGGACAGTCGAACACAGCGCAGCAGCAAGCACAGAGTCTCGTCGATATCGACCAGAGCTACTCGATATCGAGTAGGGTCTTTGTCGACTTCGGCTTGTCTTGTCGAGTACCTGCACACAGAAGCTACAGCTAGTGTGGGACGTTGTGATAGCACCCACACATGAACCACAGGTGGACAGAAGGAGGGCTAAGTGGGTGCGACCACCTGAAGGGACCTTGAAGATCAACTGTGTTGCAGGCTTCGCAACCGAGTCCCAGCCGTCGATTGGAGTGATATGCAGAGACCATAGGGGTGAGCTGATATTCGATGCCTAAAAGGAAATATAGCAGACGACCAACGTTGAGATAGCAGAAGCGGATAGTGTTCGATGGGCGCTGCAATTGGCCAAGGAGAGGGGTCTGCAACACATCCTGGTTGAGTCCGATTGCCAAGCATTCGTCATCAAGCTGCAACAAGGGTGTCAAGGGCGAGGGATCCTCTACAATCTGCTTTAGGATATAAGGGCTTTGTCGACTTCTTTCGCTTCGATTGATTGGGGTCATGTTAGGAGAGATTGGAATAGGGTAGCACATGAGATTGCGGTCATTAGGCCTATTAGTTACTCTCTATTTTTTTCTCTGCATACAATGCCGATTAACATTGTTTAAAGCATTTTAGAGGAAATGGTATTCTAGAGGGTGTTTGAAAAAACGCTCTCCTAAAAAACCCCAAAACCCAACCCTAGAAATCAACCTTTCAACAGTCGTCGTCGGCCTCTACTGCATCTATCTTCCATGACTTCCTTTCTTCACCAGCCAGCTCTCCGCCACCCAGCCCACTAGGCTCTCAGCCAACACACTCTCCCCGCTGTCTGACTCCCTGACCGGTTACTCTCCACTGTTATTGGGCTCCTGCGGTGGCGAGTCGATCTCGCTCTTCTGCCGCTCGAGCTCCATCAACCTGCGGTGCACCCATCCTCATCTCCTCTACCTTCTACCCCATCAACGGCTTCGCCCTTCTTTCGCCGAGATGATCCCCGGCCTGCGGCGCCGGGTTTGCAACCGTTCTCGCCTTCCTGACCGCTTGAAGAACCACTTCTGTCGGAGACCTCTTCATAAACTCTCTCTCAACCGCTGTTCTCGCCTTCCCAACATGCAAGGGTTGCATGTTCTCTCCCTCCTGCTATGCAGTTGGGATCCACTTTATGTCGCCGTCAGCTTCTTCCCCCACCACCGCCACACTAATCTCACAACTGGGCCCGAAGTTGACGCTTTCCCTTACGGTGGCGCCTCCTCCCTCAGTCGAAACCCCTCTGACAGACTTCTATCCTTCTTTCAATTTCCAATAGCCCAGATCTATCTCAAAAAAAAAAAAACAGTGAAACCCACCCAGAAACATATCTAACCCCATATTTAACAAATCTTCAACAAATCCCTGTAGAAAACAAAACTTGAAATCAAAAATTGCTTGAAAACCCTCCAATTTTTAACCCTCAATTCTTCTTTGTCCTTGCTGTCGGCGACGACAAAGACAAGACGCTCCTGTCCGACCCACCAGCTTCGAACCCGAACCGCAACCGTCACTGCCTTTTGTCTTTCAACCTTCAAATCCCAAGTTTCGAGTCTGAAGCATCACATGCAACATGGTTGATGTGCAAGGTTACCACTTTTTAAACTAAAAATGCCATGGCTACTGCTCCCTCCTCGACTTGGATGCCCAAGCTGGCGGCTTTCAGATTTGAAGAAATTTTAATTTTAATTTTCTAGATTTTTTAACTTTAAATTTCTTTAATTGTAATCTTAGATAATTTTTTCTTTTTGACTAGCGGCCCTCTGGGGTCTTCCAGGCCATCTGTTGATGACTTCAAGATCGTTTTGTCGATCTACTTCTTGCCTACTGTAAAAAAAAATCATTTTAGAGGAAATGGAATGATCAACTAGTTTGATCTCAAAAAAAAAATCAAGTGTTTGTAATTATAAAATGCAATAAATTCGAATCTCCATAAATAATTTTAATAATATATAATTATAAATTAATTAATTTTAGTAATATATTAATTACTAAACTTATTCTAATATGACTATGAGATTTTCTTGGTTTTTTTATTAATTAGTCATGTTTTGTTTTAACAAATCGGACGGGTCAGTCGGTTTACCGGGTCAAAACCTATTTGACTTATAAAAATATCGGTTTTTCAGGTTTGGAAAAAAAAAATGGATTTTCCGCCGGGTGCCCTCGAGATATAGGTAAATTCGCGAGGTATACAAAAGTTTGGTATATTTCGTGAAATACCCCTGAGGTTTTCAATTTTTCCGCGAAATACCCCTCGCCTGTTTTTTATGGAAAAACGTCATAACGGAGTTTACTTATTGAAAGAAAGAAAGAAAGGAAAAGTCGCTATCGAAGGAAAGAAAGGAAAGACTCGATGCCATCGACACCAGGAGGAGAGAACTTGGAGTTTGGAGCCAGGCTCGGCTCAAGATTGCCCTACGCTAGGAGCCTAGGAGAGAGGAGGTGAGGGACACCATCTAATGCCTTGGTGGTAAGTCTCTGCTATCAATTCCAACTTTAGGGATTTGGGTTTTTCGATTTGGGATTTTTGGGGGTTATGATTGTAAAATCTTGGAATTAGAGATTGTTGGTTGGTTTTATGGATTAGAAGACATCTAATTTGGTAGTAATATGTTGGTTGGTTGGTTTCAACATGAGGAATTAGAGTTTGTTTGATGGTTGATTTGGGATTTTTGAGGGCCTTTGTTGCCTCGGTGGATTTGCAATATGCTATCAACTAAAGTTCAAATTTAGATCAGATCCATATGACTTATCATATGAATCCACTGTATCGTCAAAAGAATTAACGTAGCATAGTCATCACTCTTTTCGTGTGATTCCTTTTTTTATGAATCTGAACAAGACATAAAGATTCATCTTTCAAGCAGTTTGAAGCATGGGCTGCAATATTCACATTATGAAATACGGTCTTACTGATTTTTGGTGTCTCTTTGCTCAGCAACAATTGAAAGCTTAATGCTAGTGTATGTTTTTAAATAATAGTATGTATTAGTTTAGATTATATTCTTTTCAGACTTTATGCTTTGATATTTCATGTGTTAATTCAATTACACGTGACCTTACAACATGCCTAATTCTTTCCTATTATACATGCTTGTGTCATTTTGTCTTGGTCACATGTATTCAATAAAGGTGACATATGTTTCTAATTCAGAACTAGATGAGAACTTGATGTCTCTTTGCTTCATGTTCTTACATCCAGCAGGTCTTTCAAGCTTTGCTCCTTCAAGCTTAGCCTCTTGCTTTTAAAATTTTGGCTTATTAGCTCAATCGGTAAAGCATTGTGCTTAGGCACAAGATGTGGGTTTGAATCCCACATAAGCCATACATTCATAGTATTAGCATTTTGGCTTATTAGCTCAATCGGGAAAGCTTTGCTCCTTCAAGCTTAGCCTCTTGCTTTTTTTTGTTGTCATGGTCATAAAACAGCAGTAATATCAAGGCATAATTTCTGATTTTTTGTTGTCATATGTTGATCTGGAGTTCTGAACTTTTGATATTGCCTTAGGGTGTGTTTCTACAACTTACTTTGGGTATCAAGCTCATAAAAACAGTTATAACAACAAGGCGAAAATGCTGATTTTTTGCTATCATGGTCATAAAAACAACAGTAACAACAATAAACCAATTTAGATATGATATCTTTAGTTATGACAGATGATAAAAAAATGAGTTTGTATGCACCCAAGTCATGAGACAGAACTTATATTGTGTAGGTCTTTAACAAGTCTAAATCATTGTATTAGTCTACGTAGGAGTCGAACCCACATCCTGTACATAAAGCACATGCTCTACCACTTGAGCTAGTAGACTTTTTAACAAGCTTCAAAATCACAGCAAGAAGCTAATTGCAGAGAAGGATGGCAATTACTTTCGAGTTCAATGTACAGAGAGAAGCTAATTACAGAGAAGGATGTTATAGACTCATAGTTCTACTTTCTAGTTTATGCCTTAAAGTGAAGATATATTGTTCTAGGAATAGTTAGATGTTACTGAATAAACTAATGACATGAGTACATAATTCAAGCATGGACATTTTTCCAACAATCCCAAATCACATCCAGTTGGCCATACATCCAACAGATAGAATGAATTTCGGATTCACAAAGTTTATGAAGGGTTTGAGATGGCTTATGCGCAGATAAGGGTTCAAGAAGCCGATTACATACCAAGCAGGAAAAATAATTAAGTTCAAGGAGAGAAAGCCAGTACTAGAGAGTTCCGACTCCCAAACTCGGATCAGACCTAGAGACCGGCAAAAGGGAGCCAGAGCCGCGCCTGACAAATCGGAAACACCAGGAAGTGGAGAGAGGAAGGAAAGAGACGCCGCCAGTCCCCGAAAACGCCGCCATCGAACATCACTTTTCAGGAATTCTTGAGACCCCACCTTCGAATTCCTCTTTACCTCAGATTTTTCACGTTTCAGGCCCCAAAACCCATTGATTGAGATTTAGGGGGCAACGAACAGTTCATAGCCATTTATTCTGCTCCTGCTTGCTCTGCCATCGTCGATCGATTTCCTTGCTTTGGGGCGCCGATCTTGATTGATTTCTTTTGGAGGAGTTCGCACAATCAGCCATCTTGAAGCTTAATTTGGCTCTTCTTTCGGGTGGATCTGCAGCCTGCAGACATCGTCGGCGGTGTCGAAGGGGGCCTGGGTTAGGGTTTCCAGCGTTTCGGACTCTTTCTCTCCTCTCTCGCGCGATTGGACTTCTCTTGATTTTATTTTATTTTATTTTCATAAATTTCACGAGGTACCCCTGAGGTATGACTTAATTCACGAGGTATACAAGTCTTTTACATATTTCATGTGGTACCCTTGAGGTTATGATTTTTTTTGTCTCGTGCCCTTGGCAATTTTTTTTAACGGATCCGTTAGTGGGTACCGTTACTCCGTTAGTGTGGGTATTAAAAAAAATCAATTGAATTACAAAATGGGGGGACGAAGAATAGAGGGTGCTGATTTGTTTCAGATTTGGTACTCTTTTGTGTTGCTAAATCTTCATCTATTAAATTATAATTTTCGAAGCTGTAACTCATAAAGGTTAATGGGGTGAGGAATACTGGTATTCAATCTTTGAATTCCAATTTATCTCTCCTCTAAGATCTTATTGTCTCTAATATTAGAAATTTAGAAGCATTTGGACTCAAATGATTTGTTTCAGATTTGACGAAAATTATAGATTCGAGTCAATCGTAACCAGCACCGCCTCGTACGAGTCCCGGCCAGCACCGGCGCCGACGAACCGCAGCTCCGCCTTCTCGCCGGCGAAGAGCAAGTCGGCCCCTTCTTCTGTTCTTCTCTTCGAGTGAACGGGGACATTCATCTTCTTTCCCCTCTTGATTCGCCCTTTCTTTCTCAATTTTCAAGGTCTGAATATGTAAGGGATCTGGGCGAAACCTTTTAGATGTATCAAGCCATCAAGGATCTGGCTTTTGTTTTTGTTTTGGAGTTTAGATCTAGAAATCAGTTCCGGAATTTTTGGGATTTCGCATGATCGATGCAACAACAGCACAATCGGCTCCGAGATCTGGGTTGATGGAGGTCGGGACCTTGGTTGCTGAGTTGATGGTGGCCGAGCTCGAAGTGGGTGGTTTGGTGGCGGCAGGGTTCATGATGGCGGCAAGGTTCATGGTGGCTAGGGTTTGTAGTGCTCGCTCTCCTCTTTCTCTTTTCATTTTTTCTATTCTTTCATTGCACCAATGTTCCTCGATCTGTCTTCGTCCCCTTTTTTTGGTAATTCAATTGATTTCCCTTTTTTTTAAATACCCACTAACGGATCCGTTAAAAAAATTTGACAAGGGCACGAGACAAAAAAAATCATAACTTCGGGGGTACCACATGAAATATGTAAAAGACTTGTATACCCCGTGAATTAAGTCATACCTCAGGGGTACCTCGTGAAATTTTCGTTTTATTTTTTTTAAACGAAAAATATTAACCGAATGGACGGAGGGGCACCACGCAAAAAAATTACATATCTCAGGGGCATTTCGTGAATTATGTCAAATTTTTGTACACCCGGCGAATTTAACCTTACCTTAGGGACACCAGGCGAAAATTCCGAAAAAAAAAAATATGGTCAAAATTCCAAAAAACTAATTACGTTCTGACATGGGTATAGTTGCAATGGGTGTTGCCAAAACCCTTCCCGAGCAATTAAGTACGCGCCCACACGCGCCTGAGTCGTTTCCCCTTTCTCCTCCCTTTGTCCTGTCGCTTCAAGTGCCATCGTCTCCTTCGATAATCCTGCGATAAAAAGTTTTCGATCGTACATCGGCCTACCTATTCTTCTGATTACCTTGCTCTGGGCGATCGATTACCCTATTCCTCACCTAAACTTCAATCTTAGCCCCGTGTATAGCCTATGTGCTAGCAATCTCCGTTTGGTTTTTAGGGTTTACTCAAATTTGGGGCAAATCCGATCTCTTAAGTCAAAGCCAAATCAAAGGCTTCTGGATCTTTGTTTATGGGTTTCCAGTCTGTATTGGATGATTATCCCTTCGGATTGGTCTAATCGCCCCCCTCCATGGCCAAATCCATATTGTACGGTCGTCAGAAATTGGGGATGGTGGGAGTCACCTATTGGCTCTTTCATCTGGTGGCGCCTGAATGTCGATCTGAACCCCAAAACCATGTGTGTGGGTGAGGGTTTTCTCAACTGCTCGATGAGGATCTGCACGTCCGGGATCCCCTCCTCTTCGTCCTCTTTGGATCTCGCCGCCTATAAAAGGAGGCTCTGTTGGTACTTGCTTCTTCACACCTCTCATCTTCTCTTTTCCCTCTTCTCTACAACCATATCTTCTTTATCTCTAATAAATTTCATCTTGACTTTGTGTTTTGGCATGGCTCCTACGAGCAAGGAGAAAGGAAAGAAAGTGATGACTGCAGAAGATCCTGCGTCTGAACAGTGTAATACCCGAAAGGGGACGCCGGAGGGCGATAAACTCGCTGAGGAAGCCCAGGCTTCCAAGGATGCCAAAGCCGAGAAGAAGTTCCGAAGGAGGACTATTAATCGAGAGCGGCTCATGGCGCTGCAGGGTAAGGTTCAGGAGAACATCTCCGCCCTGAACCTCTCCTCCCTGTTTGCTACTATCATTGGAGATCCTATGGAGGCGAAAGAAGTCCGTAAAAAGATCAGGTATGTCTGGAAGTTTTTGAAGGGTGGTTTCCAACTCATTCCAGTTGCAAATAACTGGTTTGAACTGAGGTTTGATCTTGCTGATGACCGGAACTTGGTGTGGGACTACCGTCCTTACCATGTTTCTGGTCAGCTGCTGTTATTGCGCCCTTGGTGCCTGGAGTTTGATCCGTGGTCTGAGTCTGTCACTAAACTTGATCTGTGGGTTCGTTTTCCTGGATTGCCTGCTAAATATGTGCATGATGATATACTAAGGGATATTGTGAAGGATAATGAGCTTGGTGAAGTTATTAGGGTGGCTGCATTCAACTCTAAGGGGGCTAGATTTCGGTACCCTCGAGTCTGTGTATCGATTGACATTACTCGTGTTGCTGGGCGATGTATATTTGCTGTTAATGAGGCTGCGCAGGTTGAATCATACCCCATGTGGTTCGAAGATTTCCCAAAGGGATGTGGTAGCTGTGGTGCTTTAGAGCATTCTTTCGAGGACTGCCCCTACAGAAAGTTGTGCAACCCTGCTTCGCATTGCCCTCCTGCTCACCCTCCGTCTGGGGGGGCTCAGGCTGCTGGCGATGCTGCAGTGGATGATGGTGAAGGTGAATGGGTGAAGGTGGCCATGAGGAAATCAGCTTTCAATCCACCACCCATGTTTGGTCACTCGAAAGCTGATCTGCTCAAATGCTTTGGTAAGAATGTAAGCCTCTCTTCAGACTCCTCTTCCTCCAAGTCATCTCCTAAATCATCTGAGATTTCAACATCTGCCCCTGGGGTGGTAGATGTTGTTACTGATGCTCCCACTCCACCACCTCTTACTGTCACTGTTGTTGAGATGTTTCCCCTTCCTGGAGAACACCCCCCAAGTGATGAAGATCTCAATGCTGTGGCGGTTCTGCAACCCGATCATTACCTTGATGCTGCTGATGATGATGATAATGAGGACATGGATGAAGAGGGTTTCCTGGAAGAGATTCTAGTTGATGATGGGTTGGCTGATCCTGGCTTCACACAAGAGGATTATGAAGCAATGCTGGTGGACATCCCTCCTTCTGTGGAGTTTCTGCTTCCGGATTTGAGCAAGCCGGGACGTCTTGCTGCCTCTCTGCAAGCACTGTCCTGTGTCACTGAGGTAACTCCGGCTATGGGTCAGGGTCCAGAAAGGATTGAGCTAAGTGATGCCTCCAAGTCTGAATCAGCTAAGCGCAAAGCAATGATCGAGGATGGCGATTCCGCCTGCTCCAGCCTTACTCTGATGGGGGGCAGTGCTAAGAAGGGGAAGCATGGTTAAAGCGTCATGTAAGGGCTGGTGGATTGGGATCCTTGGTGGTTGGGGTTTCAATCAAACCATGAAAATAATGAAACCATTGGTCAAGGTTAGTATCCTCCTTTTGTGCTCTTGTCTAGAGGATGGTTTTATTATAATCATGTTTTGGGTCGAGTTTATGAACTGCTCTGCATCTGTTGGTCACCTTTGTTTAGTTCTGGTCGAGTCAATGTGCAATTGGGTATTTAGCTGGCTATGTTCTAGTTTATCCTATCTTAGGGATCAATGTCATGTATGTTTGTTGCAACTAGTCTTATGCAATCGATGGTATGGGGATCTCAAGCACTGTAATTATATGAATCATATGGGTGTGAAATATTATGGAAGTCTAATATTTATTATGTATCTGTCGAGTTGTCCTGCTCAAGTTACAATCTGTTGTTTACTGGATAAAAGATTTTCGGTTTTTGGTGGAAGTGAGGCTACGAATGCTGAGCATCAAGTTTGGTCTAGGGATGTAAAGAGAAACAGACTAGGCAGTACGAGTCTATTTAAGGTGGGTCGATTAGCAATTCATGATCTATCTAAGCATTGGAAACATTGTATGAATGGATTTCCCTATCTTCTCATGTGCGAGTCTGGTAGTAGTAATAATATATTTAACTACATTCAAGCGTTAGAATGCAATATAATCTTGAGATTACAAGTTTTGATAGATAGTGAAAGGTGTAAATCATGTTGCTCAGAATGTTTGAATCATGATATTGATGGCAGTGACAGCAAACAACCAATACCTAGGTCCGTGATCTGTGGCTTAAAAACCAAACAAACAAGTGTAAATAATCTTCTCCTTTCTGATGCTATGTACAGGCAGCTTCAGATGGTCTACATAGTTAAATCATGAAAGTTGGTTTTTGGAATATTAGAGGCATAGGAAGACCTAACTTATGGACTGACATTAAGGCACTAAGAATCAATGAAAGAATATCGATAATGGCAATTGCTGAACTAAGAACTAATCAAGAGCCCCAGGAGAAATTCTGGAAATCGAGTGGGTATAATAGAGCTGTATGGTCTATAGAAAACGATAAAACAGGCGGTATAGGACTACTTTGGAATGACAATTTTCTCTATAATCAATCAATTGAGGCAGAGATAGTACTACCCCGGGTAATTCGAGTAAAATTTTCTTGCTTGGACAAAAATTTCTCTGGGATTCTCTACTTCGTTTACGCCCCTCCCCATGAGCCGGACAAAGATCATTTCTGGCGCCTGTTGTCGAACTTAATAAATTCTGAGACTCTTCCCTGCCTTATAATGGGTGATCTAAATGAAATCAGTAACAGTTCCGAGAAACTCGGCGGTGCAAATCCGAATTTATCCAGATTTGATAGGCTAAATACGTTTAAAAATCAATGTTCACTCCTTGAGATACCCTCATCGGGAAACTGGTTCACATGGAGGAAAAAACGTGAAGGAATGGATAATGTATGGGAAAAGCTAGATCGTGTGCTGGTGCAACATGAATTCTTGGAGACATACCCGGACCTTGCCACTTTCAATGGAGCGTTTACTGGATCAGATCACTGTCCCATCTCAGTCAATATAAATTCTGGACGTGAATCTACTCCCCCCCCCCCCCCTTTCAAATGTGAGAACATGTGGTTACAGAGAAAGGACTTCGGAAACATTGTTAAACAGACTTGGAGACTCAGATGCACGGGGTCTGCTATGTACAGACTTGTAGTCAAAACAAAGTTGCTTAAATCTAAAATTAAAGAATGGAATAAACTTTCGTTTGGAAATATCTTCCGACAAATACAAATGGTGGAAAAAGAACTAATCAGGATTCAAACAAACCGTACCAATGTAATAAACAAGGACATGACCCTAGAAAAACAATTGCTCAGGAAGAAAGACCAATTACTTAAATTCCAAAAGGAATATTGGGGCCAACGAGCAAAATCTAAGCATCTTAAACTATCTGATTCAAATACTGCCTATTTCCATAGGGTTGCTTCAGGAAGACGCAACCGGAAAATAATTAGGAATATTACAACCACTGGCGGTACGTTAATTGTGGGGGAGGATAATATCCGGGGGGAAATCAAGCGGGACTTTGAGAACAGATTCTCCCAGGAACAGATTAATTTGGACTTACTTAATGAATACCTAGAACTAATCCCATCCGATATAACAGATGAAGACAATAGGATGCTAAGCCAACAACCAACGAACCTTGAGATAAAAAATGCAGTTTGGGCAATGGGCATCAATAAATCTCCGGGTCCAGATGGGATGACAGCTGAGTTTTATAAAACTTATTGGGATACTATAGGAAATGATGTTATTACAGCAGTCAAGGCGTTTTTCCATTCTGGCAAAATGCTTCGCCAAATTAACCACACCTTCATCACACTATTACCAAAATGTGACAACCCGACCAAGACAACTGATTACAGGCCGATAAGTCTATGCTCAACAATCTATAAAATCATCTCCAAAATACTAACGGAGAGAATCAAAAGGATCATAGGGAAACTAATTCACCCTTTCCAGGGTGCATTTGTTTCTGACAGAGCAATTCAGGATAATATATTGATAGCCCATGAGATCTTCCATTCTTTCAAAACTCGAAAAGGCTCCGAGGGTTGGGTAGCTGTTAAGCTGGATATGGAAAAGGCATACGATAGGGTAAATTGGACATTTACTGAGGCAATACTAAGGAAATTTGGGTTTAGTGAATGCGTGGTGCGCTTGATCATGGAATGTGTAACAACTGTATCGTTCTCAGTCTTGGTCAACAACGGGCCTACGGAGGTGTTTAGGCCTTCCAGGGGGCTACGGCAAGGTGACCCGCTGTCTCCATTCCTCTTCATCCTTGGCGCTGAGTTGCTCGCAAAAAAGCTAACCCTCGAATCCATGACAAATCATTCAGGTATTGGATTTACATTCGGCCCGTCCGGACCAAAAATCCCGTTTTTAGCTTTCGCTGATGACATCATAATTTTCGCAAAAGGAAGTATGACAGCGTGTGAAAAAGTTAGAAAAACTGTAAATGAGTATTGCCAACTCTCTGGGCAAAAAGTCAACTATAACAAATCTGCCTTTCAGTGCTCGCCAGGGATACCATCTACACGAATAGCAATAATTGAAGGGAGTCTGGGAATATCAAAACATACTAAACTTGACAAATACTTGGGCTGCCCAATTGTTGAAGGAAGAGTGAACAAAGACACATTTGAGGATATAATCAATAAAACTACTAACCAGCTAACTAAATGGAAAGCAGACTCTCTATCTCAGCATGGTAGGTCGGTATTGATAAATTCCAATCTAGCCTCCAAACCACTATTTGCTATGCAAAGCTTTATGCTACCAGTAACAATTCATTCTAAGTTGGATAAAATCAATAGAACTTTTTTCTGGAATAAAGATCTGCAATATAAACCCCTAGTAGGATGGGACAAAGTTTGCAGACCAAAAAACAAGGGAGGGATGGGTCTGAGGAAGACAAAGGAAATGAACGAGGCTTTACAAATGAAATTAATTTGGAAAATCCTAGCTGAACCAGATAATTGTTGGGTTAAAATAATTACCCATAAATATCTGAAATCAACACCAATCCTAGAATTCGAAAAAAAGGGTTCTACATCATGGCAATGGACGCAACTGCGAAAACTCATTACACCATTCAAAGAAGGCCTAGCATGGTCTATTGGTGACGGAAAAACTGTCAAGTTCTGGCAGGATAATTGGGCACCTGTAGACAATATCCAAAATAAATGCACCGACCCATCAAAAATCAATAGCTCGGAAACAACTGACCAGTACATTCAAGGTGGTCAATGGAACGTAGCCAAGCTTAGAACGGTGGTTCCAGACCATATTGCGGAAAAAATCGCAGAGGTTCCTCTCCCGGTGACTGCTATTCGGGACAGAATGTATTGGTGGCCTGACAAAAAAGGATGGTTCACAACAACCAGTGCATACAAGCTCAACACGAAATCCGCTGCTCTTAATAATGATAACAATGCATGGATATGGAACACAGACGTCCCCCCAAAAGTCAAGAATTTCATGTGGAAAGTATGTCAGAATGGACTTCCAACAGCGGCACGACTAGCTAGAAGAGGAGTAGCTATTCCGCCCTACTGTGCAGTGTGTAACCACCATGAAGAAGATACTACTCATATACTATTTGAGTGTAAATTTTCGTCACGCTACTCCAGTTTACCATCGAACGTTAAATCTACTATAACAAACGGCATCTTGGGATCAAGAAATGCCCAAACACTATTGGCGCAATTGGTCCTATTTTGGACCCCCAACAAAAACAGAGAATAATATTTCAATGGTGGACAGCTTGGAATATTCGAAACAAACTAATATTCCAGCAAACACAAGTGCCAAATATACTGGGATTTAACAAACTAGTTGAAAAAAGTATCATAGAGTGGAACAAATGTAGAGAACCCAATGAAGACAACGTAAGTATATATAACAATCGTACACCTAGTGCCCAAAAAAATAACGGGGAAAGAGTAAAAGTGAAATGGAAAAAACCACCGAATGGGATAATGAAGTTAAACTTCGATGGTGCAGCCTCGAGCAATCGACAAAGTTCAATTGGATACATTATTAGAGACAACAACGGTATTCCAATTGCGATGGAAAGTAAATTAGTAGGGCATCAGTCTCCTTTAGTAACTGAGGCGCTAGCACTAAGACTTGGGATTCAAAAAACACTCGAACTAAACATCCCAAAAATCATTATTGAAGGAGATTCCCTGATTATCATCAACCACCTACTTCAAAAGTGTAAATGTCCTTGGGATATAGATCTCATTATGTCAGACATATCCACATTACTTTCAGGGTTCCTCGAAGTGACGTTCTCACACGTCCATCGGAACGGCAATTGCGTGGCAGATAAGGTTGCACACCTTGCTCATATTGCCCTTAACCCTACTGAATACAATGATCCAGGTCTTCTTGACCTCATCCGAAAGGATGCTGTCGGATAGCTCTATGCATCCGAATTCTTACTTAATCAAAAAAAAAAAAAAAAAAGACATGGGTATAGTTGCAATTACTTGCAAACCCTAATCTTGTACGAAAATCATTCCCCGATCTCTTCCGGGGATTCCACGTTTCTCTCTCAAATGGCGGATTACAGCCCCGACATTCAGCATCAGATCTTGAAATGGTTGCCTGCGAGAAGCTTATTGCGATTTCGATGCGTCTGCAAATGTTGGAAACAACTCATCGACTCTCCCTTCTTCGTGCAAAATCATCTTGCTCTCCAGCCGTCCCGATTAATCCTCGAATGCGTGGCTCTGGCTCCGGAGTTTTACGTTATTGATCCTCGCACCATCCCTTTGTTCGACGCTCTGCCTGGCCCGATTCAAGATAGACGATTTCACCTCGCTGGTACTCTTCACGGAATCGTTTGTCTCTACCATGACCCTGACAGATCCATCTATCTTTGGAACCCTTCGATCCGTAAGTTCTCCATTGTACCTTTCCCTGAATGGTTGGAAGAGGATGATGAAGACGAAATGGGTAGTCGTTACTGTGCCTTCTTCATTAACCCTTCCAGCAAGGATTTTAAAATACTACTTTTTAAGTTGTTGTTCAATGGGAGTTATCTGGTTGGGGGCATCTACTCGTCAATTGAACGATATTGGAAGGAAATTCCACTGGGTGAGTTCGAGAGATTGATGCCTTTCGTGGACTGTCCAGCCATAGTGATAAGGGGAGTGGCTTATTGGCTATCCATTACTTCAATGACATATTCGACAGATGAAGACGATGACGATTATATAGGAGATCCGCGAAAGGGAGTGGCGGTAATTTCCTTCGACTCTGTTCAGGAAAGATTTGAGATCACTGAGATGCCATTTATCACTCGCTCAGACCCAACCCTCTTCAATTGGCAAGGCAATCTTTTAGTTGTAAATGTATGTGACCGTCCTGTGGCCAGAGAAAAGATATGTGACATATACACTAGTCAAGAAGGTGTATGGGTTAATAAGTTCAGCTTCAAAATTCCTTACCATATACTCCGTGTTGTCTGGGTCCTTGTTGAAGAAAAGCAAGAAAGCTGCAAGATTATAGCTGTAACAAAAGATGAGCTGGTCATATGTGACATGGCGGATGCCTGCATTCCATTGAAGTGTGCAATTGAATGCTTTCTGGCATGTAACTTTGTGGAAAGTCTGCTTTCTCTTGAAGGTAATTCATGAGACTTTATTAGCACCGTATCTTCTTGCTATTTTTGTTCATTTGGGACAACAACAAATCAGTAGATATTAGATAATGGTGCATGTAGGATGACTTCAACATGCTTGAATAGGAAGCTTCAATTACCAAGCTCAATGTATTGAACAAGGATCTCAGTTTTTTTACAGCTTTTGAATATTTTAGTAAGTTGTGTTCTGAATTTTCGAGATTGTTATGTTTGATGGAATACCCTTCCTCTTCTAATCTTCTCTTGAAACTTGGTTTATATCATGCATTTCGATAAGATTTGATGTGTGTGCAGGTAATTGATGTTGCTTTGGGTTACCAGTTCTTGTCTGCTATTGTGTAGCAGATCTGAATTGTATAATTTATATGCAACTTCGTTCCCCTAGACTGTGTCGTTTGCTTTCATTTCTGTTTGGCTTTGTGCTTTTAACACTTGGAATGTTTTATGGGCTATGGCAGGAATGGAAGAAAGGAGCAAGGCTCTAGTGCAACAAAGGGATGATCCCTGATACATTTGGAACCAAGTTGTTCTTGTATGACAGAATGGTGGTTGTGTGTCTTTGGTAGGTGGATGTTGCTTATGACTCTGTGGAAAGTCTTGTTGATACATGTGACTGGGTAGGCTTCCTAATTCCTACATTTTCCTTCTATTTTTGTTCACTTGGGACAACAACAAATCAGTAGATATTAGATAATGGTGCATTTAGGATGACTTCAATATGCTTGAATAGGAAGTTTCAATTACCAAGCTCAATGTATTGAACAAGGATCTCAGTTTGTTACAGCTTTTGGATATTTTAGTGAGTTGCGTTATGGATTTTCCAAATTGTTATGTACTTATGTTTGATGGAATACCCTTCCTCTTCTAATCTTCTCTTGAACCTTGGTCTATATTGTGCATTTCGATCGGATCTGATGTATGTGCATACTAGTTGGGTAATTGATGTTGGTTTGGTAACCATTTCTTGTCTGCTACTGGGTAGCAGATCTGAATTATATAATTTATATGTAGCTTCGATCCCCCTAGATTGTGTCGTGGGCAAGGAACTCTTGCATTTCTGTTTGGCTTTGTGCTTTTAGCATATATAGAGAATGCTTTCTGGGCTATCAAAGGAATGAATGAAAGGAGCAGGATTCTAGTGCAACAAAGGGATGATCCCTGATACTTTTGGAACCAAGCTGGTCTTGTATGAAAGAGTGCTGATTTTGGTAGGTGGATGTCGCTTATGACTTTGTGGAAAGTCTTGTTTTCCCATGAGAATAGTTCAAACTGCACATTAAAACATTTTGGTGGGCTTCTAGAGTTATCTGACACAGTAAAAATTGCAGCAAAAACTTAAGGCTTCTTGGGACTAAAACCGCAAAATTGAGGGAGAGTCTATTGTGTTAGTGTTGTGTGTTCTTGTATTTTCTATGTAAAGTTCAGCATCAATCAAGTTTCCTTGCTGAAATCGTCTTCTCTTGTATCCACATTTCTTTTGAATAAATATTGACACCAGGGATGACTTATTTGTTTGTTGATAGATATATACTTTAGTAGAATTAGCTATAATAAGTAAGTTTGCTTCTTTAACCCTTGCTTCTCATTGCTCTATTGTTGAACAATGGCTAGTGTTGATCAACGCTCCAATAGATCATATTGCTCAAAGAATCCTTGTGTTATTACTTATTTGTTCCTCCTAGATTTTGCCTTGTCACCACTTAGAGTCTAGATTCATAATGTACCTCATCTGCTGCTCTATACATGTCCTGTTCAATCCCGATTTCCATGTAGTTTCTCATTTTTTATTTGTAAAAAAAAAAATCATTCCTTTTGTTACATGTGTTTTTAAAGGGCTTACAAATTGATACAGTATATATTCTATGTGGTATATCTGGGACAGAATAATTAAAGAAGACATGATTGTTTGTAGAGAAACTCAAAGGAGCAATCTTTCTGTAGTTATAAGTCTTTCTTTCTTTTTTGATTCGCTTATCAAATTCAATTTTTAATCTTGGGAGCTATAATGCAAGTGTGATAATGTTTGTTTTAGGTTTCCATGTTCCAACCTTTGGCTATTTGTAAAGTTACCTAATGTTTACAGTTAACAATTACCCTAATGTCTGCCAGCAGTCAGCAGTAGTAATAGCAGCTAGATATATGACTGAATTTCTTCTTGGATTGTTCATTATTTAGTAATTTGAAGAATATAGATCCATGAAAGAAAGACTTCAGTTCTGACCCATAATTGAAGTTTAAGAATCCCCAAAATCTCTCAATTATAATCCAAATTTTATGTTTCATTCTTTGTATCTAGCAACAGTTGGCAGCGATCGCCGATTGACATTTATAGATATGAACAACCAAAGCATCAGTTACCTTTGTATCTAGCAACAGTTGCAGCTACCTTTTGTTTTTCTTTTCGGAATACAAGTTCAAAACGACAGTTGTTCAGTATAACAAATATTTTGTCATATGAGGAATTCAGAAATCAAACACTAATTCATAAACCTGCTCAAATATGATTTAAAATAAGTGAATCACACAGGTTGAGCATCAATTGATCTATACACAAATCTTTCATTTGCCTTGGATTGATTGAAATTTTATCTGTAAGTAGTTGATTGAATACTACCAGTTGACATTTTGCTAATTTTATTTAGTTACAAAGAAAATGAAAGAAATCACGGGATGGAACAACTTTATCACCTTTTCTATTTCAATAACTCCTATAAAGAAATCTTACTTGGTGACCTTAGAAGCCAGAAAGAAGGTGGTTATTACACAATCTGTGAACCCAAATGGGCATAAACAAAAAAGGCAAAAGAAGAAAGGGTTCATTACTGATTAAGATAAAAAGATTTGGGATATGACATCAGCTACCACTACAAGGATTCCTTCCTGCATATTACCTGAGGAAATAGAGCAGGCATATTACATTGCATATTGGTTTCTGGCTCCCCTAGAGAGAAAAATCCCATGCTTTGTAATCTGCAACTTTTCATTTTGGAAGCATCCAACTTATTCAAAACCTATGAAAATTCCTTGTGGTATTTATTTTGTATAACTTTGTCACCAGCCACTTAAAAGCTATGTTTTGCACCCTCTCATTGCCCTTCTTCACAAACTCCCTTACATTTGTAAGCTTGGTTGTTCAGAATCACCCACATACACAAAGAAAGAGAGGAGTAATGATGAATGAGATGGAAGCAAGTAAACCAGATCATGTAGAAGAAGACTTGATAGACATAGAGGTGAACCCTTCAGATGCCACAGAGTTCGAGTTCCAAATGTCTTCATCTTCCCTTATGAATACAAAGGAAGTAAAATCGCCTTCTCCAGCCGATGAGCTCTTCTACAAGGGAAAGCTCCTCCCTCTCCACCTCCCTCCGCGGCTGCAGATGATTCAGAAGCTCCTACACAACTCCATTACTTCTCCAACCTTCCATGTCACCCAAGACCAGGCCTTTACAGGTCCTCCTACTAGCTTTAGTACCCCTCTAGATTCTTGCAATATCTTGCCTTGGGAGTCTTGTAGGGCCAGCTGTGAGCTCAAGCCAGACGAGTACTTCTTTGAATGGTCAACCGAGGTGAATGCTTTCATTGGTTGCGGTGATGGAAGCGGTGTTGGCGATACCCATCTCTCAAAGAAGCCATAGTGCAAGAAGATAGGGCTGATCAAGCAATCCTCACTGACCCAGAAGCTCAAATACTCAAGGGCTTATCTGAGGTCCTTGTTCATGAAATCTGCCTGTTCTGATAAATCCAATTGTCCAAACACAACAACTGGAGGTGTTGAGAGGCTTAATCAAGATTCCTCCTTCACTACGAGGAACATACTTGATGGGGCAATGGAGGATCAGATCAGTTTTAGTTGTCACAGGAGGTCATTCTCCGAGGCAATAAAAAGGCATTGTACAAGCAAGTGTTATTCATCATCAACAACAACATCCACATCACCATCATCATCCAACTTTTCTTCTTCATCTTCTTCCCTTTCGCTCAAGTCTTCAAATGGGTTTTATGAGATAAGCCTGTTAAAGAGGAGCATCAGTGCAAATTCAGAAGGTGATAACTCAATTGAAGGTGCAATTGCTCAGTGTAAGAAGTCTCAGGTTAAACATGACAGTTCAGAATCCAAATTAATGGCATCAAGAGTTGCAGCTTGTGGTGGGGACAATGGAAGGCCTGAAATTAGCAGGATTTGATAGCTCTTCACACTGTGAATCAGAAAACTTAACATGTAAAGAATGATCATATATAAGTTCTTTTTCCTTTCTCTTCCTCTTTGATGGGTTTTGCTTTGTTGATTAAATCATTTTGAATGATCATCTACTTCCTCAACTGTAGTTGAGTAATGAGTAGGTTAGTGGATTTTACTTTGCAGGCCTGTTGAAGTTCATTATCCCTTTGTTATTGTGTTATTCACAATGGTGAAATCCACTCCATTTTTCATCATAAGATGAGTGAGCCAGAGTTTGATGATCCAAATTTGACTTGAGCCTTGAGGTGTCACGTGCCTTCCATCCATCTGCATCATTTCCTCAGCAACCTTTACACTTATATAAGGAGATGCTTACAGGTAAGCAATGAGTAGTGTTTATCATGTTTTTATAATCAAATTTAATAGCTTAGATTTAGGGTGTATTTGCCATTTATAAATTAGCTGAATTTGAAAATCGAATTTTATCTTAAAATCAAAAAAAAAAATTGTGAGTATATTTTAGGGAAAACTAATTAAAATACCCCCACCTTTGGGGGTATGGTAAAAATATATCCCCAACTTTCAAATATAATAAAAATATCCCGACATTTGAGGGTAGTGGTAATATATTACCACGAGTTTTCTCATGGGTCAAAAATGCTGACAAGACACCTTACGCAGATTTTTTTTAACAAGGCAGCATGCGTGGAAGCTTTTTTACAAATTATATAGCACTAAAACTGGGTTTTCTTGAATGGTTTCCATAGGAAAAAAAATAAACCGACAACAAAATTAAACCCGAAAAACGAAATTGATTCAGCAAAGCAACTAATCCGGTCAAAATTGCCTCAAATCAACACAACACAACACAACTATTCCTAACACCAACCCGACAACAAAACTAAACCAACTACAACAACGAAGAGGGGAAAAAACTTACTCAGTCAAATCCGTGAACGAATTAAAGAGAAAGAAGATGTGAGAGAGACAGCTTAAGATAAGCGACCACAATTGAGGAAGACTGTCATTGAAGAGGAACCATGAGCTATTTGGAAGACTTAGAAGACAGTTCAAGAAGTGACTACAGAAGAAAATAGGAGGGAGGAAAAGGCGTTGTGTATGAACCCGGTCCAATTTTTTATTTTTTTCTAAGAAAATCGTTCAAAAAAAACCCTTGCTAAAAAAAAATTTCCACATAGGCTGCCTTATGTCATCATTTTTTACTCGTGAAAAAACTCGTGGTAATATATTACCACTACCCTCAAAGGTCGTGATATTTTTATTACATTTGAAAGTTGGAGATATTTTTTTTTACCATACCCCCAAAGGTGGGGGTATTTTAATTAAGAATGGAGTATTTTTTTTTAAAATCCAAATATCCATCTATCATTATAATCTTCTTATTTCTTAGCAACTCTGTTTCCCCCCTGAATTTTCTCTAGTAATTTTATCGTGTGAAATTAATTTATCATTTATTGAGAAAAAAACTATCAATTTTAAGTTAGAGCTTGATTGGTTGGACATTTTATTGCACCTAATGAATGGCTAATTTATATGAGGTTATTCAGGTTGATAAAATAGTTATTTGGGTAAATAATTAACTTCTTACTATATCGTTTGCTGGTAAAAATATATTGGAAAGAAAAATTGTCAATACTATGCAATAAAAAAGATTCTATGAAGTGTGCTTGATAAAAAGAAAAAAAATTGATATAAGTTGTAACATAGTCAAAATCAAATGTGGTGAAGTGGAATAGTGTTTTGGAAAAGGCAAAATGGTCAATTACTCAACTGTGTCTTCATTAGCAGTTAGCAACTCCTGGAAAGTGCTTTTAAGAAGATACTGCATGACTTTTGATGGTACTATTTTCTTATAGGTTTCTGTTTGTTAGTTGAGAGCTAGGTAATAGGCAAAGTAAATCCTTATTCTCTAAGGAGACACATACAACAAGCCAACACCAGCATTGAAATTTGGAAAGGAGACACATCCATCTTGTTCTTTTTTATTCCCATATATAGAAAAGTCCTATGATCCTATCTTCTATCACCTTCCCCTTTTTCTAAATTGCTTTGATCAAGCTCAATCAAAGTTGTTTGACTTCGTTGAGGAACCATCAACCATCAATCAAAGTTGTTAGATTTTGTTGATCAAGTTCAATTCAGTTTGAACTTTGAAGGTTACCCACCTGCACATTTCATACTGGTTCCCTTGATTCAGTTTTTCAAACTCTTGAAAAATTGGCAAATCCATAAATAAATAATTAAGCTTTTTTTCAAAAAAACAAGTAAATTGAAAGAAAAATCATCTTGGCCCATGTCAACAGTAGATTTGTGGTTGGCATTTTCCCCCCTGAACCAGATTCTTCAACTCAACTACACCTTTGGGCTCAGCCTTTTTCTGAAAGTTTTTTTTTTTTTTAACCTCTACAAGTTCTCTGCAAAGGACTGCACAAGGGCATGTGTGTTTTTACTTTTACTGCAGCATGAGAGTGAGGACCATACCCCTGTATATTTTAGTAAAGCTGAAACTGTACTCTTTTAGTTTGTCATACAAGCTTCAAAAGGAATTGCCAGTGTATAGCAGTAACTTTTAGCTTTTGGATTGGTACTCTTCATAGGATTGTCAATTTTCACTGTGAAACAGCAAATTCCTGTTTTTACTGCACCTCAATCGTGGCTGCAAATTAATGTAAACTAGTTAGCCTTTTAACTTTTAAGTATCTTCCTACCTTAAGATCATTGAGATATTAAAAAAAAAAAAAAAAGGGTTAGGGTATATGCTCCTGCAATAAGTTGTCTGCACTGCACACATCTAAGATGCCTGAGCCAAAGCCTCACACATCCACTGTGTGAGGAGAGGTTGTTGCCTACTTCTACTCTTTCCATTTGTCTATCCAACCAAGCTGTGCAAACAAGTGTGAAACTCATATGTTGTGTAGAAGAATACATGAAGCCTTAAGCTGAATCTAATCAGATAATCTTGTGAATAGCTGGTAGAGACATTCAATTGAGTTCCAATGCAAAAAAGGAGATAATCATTCAGCTATGTTGGTCTGCCTTTCCCTAGCACATTTCATACCCCATTTGATTTTCTTCGGGAAAACAAAGCCCATAAAAAACACCACAGTTTGCCTTTCTTGACCAATTCAAAAGGACCAAGATTGAACTTCACATACAAGACCACAGGAGCCATTTGGGGCAGCTTGATGGGGCCTGTTTCTACAGGAAAGCATGTGGATACTGGATTAGTATCAGCTGAAGGTAAGGCAACATCAGCTACATTATCCTCAGCCCATCTCTGAGATCACTTTGCAATGAATACTATTTTTTTTTTTTGGATACAAGTAAGGATTTGCCGAATTGGATGGGTCTAGTCCCTACTAGACCACCACCTAAGAACTTTGCAATGAATACTGAACATCTATATGAAGAGAGGCAGAGGCATTTGAAGATCATTTCTTCTTGCTTCTATTTCCCCCTATTATGTTCTTCTTGGGACAATCTTTACTAGGAGTGAAATCATATGGATGCTCATATAAGAAAGGGATCGGTGAGTACTACTGTACTACATTAGAGCCTTGTTACCAGTGATAGGAAAACATGATCAATGTGGCATGAGGTTGGATAAAGGACCTATATTTATGTCATCTGTGTGACAAACTGACAATTTGTTGCAGGAAGTTGCCTTCAGAAACAAAGATCCTATTTACAAAGAAAGCGATAAGTCAAGAGATTTGAAGGAGGGTTAAAACACTTCCCTTGCACTCTTTCTCTACAACTCATGCTATTTGAAGGAATATCTATCTTCAGCTGACAACTATAGTGAGACTGAGATGAGAGGATCAACTGTAGCATTAGGCTAATAATTTATTTACAGCTGCTGACAAAGACTGCCCCGGGCTGGAGGCCAAATGGTAGCACCAAAATTTTGTATATTTGGCTCAAATACTCCTCAAACTGCAAAAAGCTTCTTAAAATCTTTATCCAAAGCCTCGGTTTCTGACCTCATAGACATTGAATGAGACGGTGACCTGGTACTCATTGACGACTTCCTTAGGCTCCTCCTTAACTTAGATGCCTCAATCCTATGCCTGACAACCCAGTAACACATCACCCCCAAAGTACCAGCCATTATGCCTGTTCCTAGCAGCGTAACAGCAACTGCCAACCATATGTCATTTTTCCTGACAACAATGAACGAGAGAGCAAGAAAAGCCACGGAAATAAACACACAAGCCATCCACATCAGCTTGTTGATGACTGCCATCATTTGCTTCTTCGCCTTCCTCTCAATGATCACAACAGAAGTCTGAACAAGGACAACTGCTAGAGATATGAATAGGGCCAATGAGTCAAAGATAAAGAAGATCAGGAACTCGGTTGTAGCAGCAATTTGGGCTTCTCCAAGGGAGAACCCTTGGGGTACGTTTGTTGGGTCATCAACGTATTGACCTGGCACGGTGAAGATGGCAGCAAAAGCTATAGTGGCAATGAGGACAGCAACGACAGTAGACGAGTTGATGGCGTTATTGATCCCTTCTCGTTGCATCTTGGTGAGCCTCTTGGCTATGTGATTCATTTTCTTTCCTGTCTTACGGGTACGTTCTATCTGATCATGGACCTCGTGCTTTATGTCACTCACTGTTTGCTTCAGCTCTCTGGCTGTGCCAGGTGCAGCCGGTGGCATGATCAATTTGGCTGCTCGGACACCATGATTTCGTAGAGCCTCTGCAAGATTCAAGTGACCACTCTTCTCAGCAGCATCAAGAGCTGTTTCTTCGTACCTGTTGATGGCTTCTTTGTTTGTTTCTTTGTACTCTAGGAGCATATGAACAATCTGCAAATAACATAACCATTCCATAAGGTTCTCGAAGGACATCCCCTTCTAGTCTTTACTAAATTCCAGACTCCAGTAACAAGCTTCTGATCAACCTATGTCTTAAGAAGTCTAAATTTGGGCCACCCAGATCACATTCTACCAAGTAATTTAGATATAAAAGCAACAAAATCCTCAATGGCCAAAACATCTTCAATGAAATCCGAGAAGCAAAGACCACAACTAACCTGAGCTCGGCCCTTCTTAACCGCAATATGCAATGCAGTATTTCCCTTTGAGTCAACCATGTTAATCAAACAAGGGTCCGGCTTCACCATCACCTGAACAAGCTCAACACTGTGGCCTTTAACCGCCATATGAAGGGCCGTCTGACCCTTCTTATCGACAAGTGTTACAACGCTGGCATCTTTATCCATGAGTGCTTTAACCACCTCCAAGTGTCCATTCCTTGCTGCAGAATGCAGTGCAGTCTTCCCATTGTTCCTCGCAATGGCAGCAAGGCTACTGCCTTTCTCCAAAAGGAAACTCACCACTTCTGCGTGACCTTGCGCTGCTGCAGTGTGGAGGGCAGTCGTGTTGCTCACATCCGTAGTCATCAGAAGCTCGGGGAGAGCCTCAGTAAGCACCTTCAGGATCTCTTCACCAACAAATCAGATACAATTCCATCAACCTTTTTATTATAAAATCAAGTTACAAACTACATACATACAATACAAGTGAGCTAACATGGAATTACCCAAGTCGCCTTGCTTGGCAGCAATGTGAAAGGCATCATAGCCACTCCTAGCCTTAAGGCTAGCAGCTCCGATGTCATAATACTTGATCAACTCTTTAACAAGATCCACACATCCGCTCTCGGAAGCCACATAGAGCGCGGTCTCACCAGCCTGATTCTGGGTCATAAGCAAGCCCTTGAGCTCCTCATCGCCACCAACAACACTGCCAAGAATCCTCAACACCTCTTTGAAGCTGCCTGCCCTGATGGCGGAGTGCAAGGGGGTGTCGCCGCGCTTAGCAGGCAGCTGCTTGGTAATCTTCATCAGCCGGAAGCTCTGCTGCCTGAAGCTTTTCTGCTTGAACATCTGCTGCTTGAAGCTTTGCTGCCTCGCCGGAGCCTCCATGGATGATCCTCTTCAATTAGAAAACAGAAAGACCCTGAAAATTGTCAGCTTCAGAGGATCAATTCAGATGCTGGAGGTGCTCAACTCAGATCAAGATTCAAGAAGATGACCCATGTTGTCAAAGGAATATCAATTATGAAAGACACAACAAAGATCAAAGATTGAGATGTTGGGGAATTCAATGAATTTGCACATGGGATAAAAGCAATTTGGGGGGTTTTGGATTCCCTGACTCCCACAACATTCTGTGTACACTTGCAATGGATTTTTCATTTCTTTATTCATTAAACTGAAAAAACATAAAAGAGAGAGAGAAAAAAAAAGCATTAATTGATTGCTTGGTCTGTATAATTTTGTCCAGATATGTTAGCCACCATCATCAACATGAAGAAGCCAACAAAAATGATAGCGCCATAACATTATTAATAAATCAGATATATAATATAGAATAGTATTTGTGCAACAATGAGAAAGAAAAATCAGAGAAATAATGCAACCACCACAGCAAAGAGTTTGGATGCCGTTAAGCAAAGCAATCTCCATCACTGATTTGATAAAAGGTAGAGCATAACAGAAAGTGTAGTAAAATTCAATCAATCAAAGGCTGAAACGTTGATTACCTTAGACTTGAAAGAGATTTGAAGTTTCTATAGAAGAACAAGTGAAGAGGTAACAAAGGGGAAATGTTATACAGCATACGGGAGAATACTGAGTATTAAGAAAATGCTTTTTTTATTCCTTTCTTTTTTGTCTTTTTGTATAAGGAGGAAATTAAATAGTGATAGTTGGCACCTGGGTTTATTATTAATGAGGATTGATTGAAGAATGAGGAGTCAGGAACTGGAGGACCATTGAGGGCAGATGCCTTTAATGGTAGAAGGTCACCAATATAGGCGATATAGAAAATGACCACCACTCCACAACCGCAATTGATCCACTAGAACTATGCAAGACCAACTTGAATTGGTAAATAAAGAGCGGCTATTCGGGGTTCGAACTAGGAACCTATGAGTACTATCCATAAGTTCTTTTCGATCAGCCATTTCGAAATAGTTACTATGCAAGACCACCTGCTCTAGCTTTTTTTTTTTTTTTTTTTTTGATTAGGTAAAAATTCGGATGGAAAGCCCGATCCGAAAGCATCCTACAGAACGATTCAGACGGGAATCCCTATCCGAACGCATCCTGCCGAATGAGGTCTAGAAGACCTGAATGGTGGTATAACTCTGGCCCCTTGGTAGAGTAGCAAAGGTGTGCAACCTTATCCGCTACTCGGTTACCAATGCGGGGAGTATGTGATGCGCTGACGTTCTGTACTCCTTTGAGAAGAGCCTGGATATCAGACATGATCATTTCTATTTCCCAGGGACACCCAGCCTTTTTATTTAGGTAATCCGTGATAATTTTTGAGTCTCCTTCTATTATTAGATCCTTAATATTTAGCTCCTTGACTTTTTCTACCCCAAGTCGTAGTGCTCGGGCTTCCGCCATGAGAGGGGATTGTCCACCGATGGTGTTACCTCCAAAGCTAATAGGATTTCCCTGCCAGTCTCTAATGATGTATCCAATTGAGCTACTTGAGTTCGATATAAATGATCCGTCAAAATTTAATTTGTATTTGCCCATCGGTGGTTTCCTCCAGCGGTAGGCTTTTTTGTCGTTTTTAGCGAGACCATTTTCCCCTTTCTGTTTTAGTAGATCTTCTGTGTCAGATGTGTTCAATCTGCTAGCTCTTTTCCAATTTTCAATATTATCTCCTATCATTTTCTTAATCCCCTCAACGGAGGGAATGTTGGCATTTCTGAAGATAGTTTGGTTTCTGATAAACCAAATAGTCCACCATCTGATTGCTATATATTGTTTCCTGTCCATCGGAAGGGAAGAGCTTAAGATTTGTAGAACTTGATTCATATATCTATTCTCCAATAGGAGAGACTCAACTCGTTGAGTTAGATCTCTGGGAAATTGTTGTTGGAAATTGTTGATAGGGCATTCTAAGAACATGTGGATATCATCTTCCTCACACTGATTGCAGAAGATACATGTATTTGGCACCGCAACCCCCTTTTGAGATAAGCGTCTAGCCGTGGCAAGGCCTTTTTGTTTTATCTTCCATATAAAATTTTTTACCTTTGGGGATGCATCGATCTTCCAAATCCATAAAAATTCGTCTGATGCTCTTTGTGATGTGGATGTGATTAGGTTGTAGGCACTTGTAGTGGTGAACCAACCCTTTTTAGCGGGCCACCAATACAATCTGTCTTCAAAGGGGGTGATCGGCAGAGGGATTTTCATAATTTCTTCGGCCAAAGGGAGTGGAAGAACGGATAGTAGCTTCTCCCTCCACCATTGTTTTCCTATGATGAATTCGCTAACAGAGTCATTTAGATTTATATTATGATGAGAGTCAACTCTATCGATAAGAGGTGTCGTTGTTACCCAATTGTCTTTCCAAAACTTAATTGATTTCCCATCCCCCACCGGCCAAATGAGCCCTGATTTAAACTTCGGAACCAATAATCTTAGTTTTGACCATTGCCAAGAAGCATTGCCGTTTCTTGAGTAGGAAAGGATGTGGTCTTCTTTTAAATATTTGTATTGTATAATTTTGACCCAGTTATTTTCTGGTTCCGCCAGGATTTTCCATAGAAGTTTTAGTTGGAGTGCTACATTCATGTCTCTTGTTTTCCGTAGTCCTAGTCCTCCTGCCGCTTTTGACTTACAAATTTTCTCCCAACTAATGAGTGGACTATGTTGTGCGTCTTTGTTCCAGAAGAAAGTTCTATTGATTTGGTCTAGTTGTTTATGGACCGTCACTGGGAGCATAAAACTCTGCATCGAATATAAAGGTTTTGATGACAGGTTAGATGCTATAAGCGTTGCTCTGCCTTGTTGTGATAGGGCATTTGCACGCCATTTGCTTAGCTGTTCTTTTGATTTGCATATAATTTCTCCAAATGTTTCCTTGGTAACCCTCCCATTTATGATTGGGCAACCCAAGTACTTTGCCAAATTCCGCTCTAGGGGTATATTAAGAATGCCTTCGAGGTCTCTTGCTCTTGATCTAATAATTCCCGGTGTGGTTTGAAAAGACGATTTATGGTAGTTTACTTTTTGCCCAGAATATTTGCAATAGTCTTCAATTATTTCTTTAACTTTTGTACATGCTGCATTACTTCCTTTGGAGAATATTATTATATCGTCCGCAAATGCCAGGAAAGGGATGCAGGGTCCTGAGTGACCGAATCTAAAACCGACACTTTTGTGATTAGATTCTGCCTCCGCCGATAGTTTTCGAGCTAGGACTTCTGCACCGAGGAGGAAGAGAAAAGGGGAGAGGGGGTCCCCTTGTCTCAAACCCCTCGTTGGTTTGAACAGGTCTGTTGGTCCATTGTTTACTAATACCGAGAAAGATATTGTATTCACGCATTCCATAATGATATCTACAAATTTTTGGTGGAAGCCAAATCTCCGGAGTACTGATTTCGTAAATTGCCAGTCTACTCTATCATATGCTTTTTCCATGTCAAGTTTTATTGTAGTCCACCCCTTAGTACCCTTTCTAGTGCGGAAGGAGTGAAAGATTTCATGTGCTATTAGGATGTTGTCTTGTATAGCTCTATCGGATACAAAGGCTCCTTGAAGTGGATGGATAAGCTTTCCCATAATTATTTTCAGCTGTTCAGTTATTATTTTAGAAATAATCTTGTATAGCGTGGAACATAGACTAATCGGTCGATAATGTGTAGTCATAGAGGGGTTGTCATTTTTTGGTATTAAGGAGATAAATGTGTGGTTGATTTGTTTTAGTAAGTTGCCTGAGTGGAAGAAAGCTTTTATAGCCCTGATGATATCAGAGCCCACGATGTCCCAATATTTTTTATAGAATTCCGCTGTCATACCATCCGGACCGGGAGATTTGTTGCACCCTATCGAAAAGACCGCTTTTTTTATTTCACTGTTCGTAGGTTGCTGAATAAGTAATAAATTTTCCTCATCTGTAATATTCGGGTTGATTACTGAAAGGTACTCTTCTAGTTGAGCGGTCGTGTAAGTTTGTTCACTACTAAAACGTTTTTCAAAATCTTTTTGTATTTCTTTTTTAATGTTTTCATCACCTATGATTTGGGTTCCTTCCGCGGACGTAATTGTTCTAATAATCTTTCGATTTCTTCTCCCTGTGGCGACTCTATGAAAATAGGAGGAGTTAGTATCTGCTAGTTTCAGATGCTTTGATTTAGCTCTTTGGTTCCAGTAAGTTTTATGGAAGAGGAGTAGATTTTCTCTTTTTGCTAGGAGATTCTGTTCTTTTGCATATATATTTGGGGTTTGACTAGTAAGATGGTTTGACTGTAGCTCTATTAATGCCTCCTCTACCTCTTGAAGTTGGTGAAAGATATTTCCAAATGTTTTCTTATTCCATAATTTGGCTTTTTGTTTAAGGATTTTTGATTTATGGATGATTTGAAACATCGTTGAGCCTGCGCATGAAGCTCTCCATGCTTGTTTGACTATATTTCGAAAGTCTTTTCTCTTTAGCCAGATGTTTTCGAATTTAAACGGGGGTGGTTTGAAAGTAGTGTCTTTGGAGAGGGTAATAGAAATGGGGCAGTGATCTGATTTTGAGAATGCACCATTTTTCGTTACTAACTCTGGGAACATGTCGATAATTTCATGATGAACTAATACCCTATCTAGTTTTTCCCAAATATTATCTGAGCCTCCTTCTTTCTTTCTCCATGTAAATGGATTACCAGTGGAGGGAATCTCCACCAAGGAGCACACATCTTTGAATTCCATTATTCGCTGGAATCTCCCCGGTAAAGTTTCTGCACCACCACACTTATCCGATGTTTGGCTAATTTCATTTAAGTCTCCCATCACTAAGCAGGGGAGGTTACTTTGGACAATTAGGTTGCATAGATTTCTCCAAAAATCCTCTTTTTCTGCAGGGTTAGGGGGTGCGTATACAAAAAGCATAAGACATGTAAAGTTTTCCTTTATGTTTTCGTATTTTACTCCTATAATTCTCGGAAGGTGAATCACCACCAAAATTGCCTCATCTATAAATGAATTTTCATTCCATAACAGCACAATACCCCCAGATCGACCAGATGCCGGGGACCAACAGATGTTTGTAAATCCCGCATTTTTCCATAGAGATTCTTTTGGTTCTGATTCGGTCTTTGTTTCTGCTAGAATAAGCATTTGTATATGGTCTAAGGTACGCCATCCTTCAATGTTCGACCAGAAAGTTTTTTTTCCGATTCCCCTACAATTCCAATATCTTATAATCATGACCACCTCTTTTTCGTATGGTCGAGTATAAGGTTATCTCTCCCATACCAACACATTACTCTTTCTATGATTTTCCTAGGCTTTTTATGATAGGATTTTTGTGCTTGTTTCTTAAGTTCATGTCTAAACCATCCCACTTTTAATCGCCTACCACTAGATAAATTTTTATCAAATGGGAAAGAATATAACCCAGAGAGTGGGATCATTGAATCGTATGGGTGTTGATGATTGTATTTAACTATCATTTTCTCCTTTATTGATGACTCAAATGTACAATTAAATGTGCTAGCCTTTACTTTCACTTCACTTCCTACTATATAGCAAATATATACATCCACAAAATATAAATTCCGATCGTTCTCAAACCGGTACTTATGATAAAGGACGATCGAGTCCAGGTTGTTGCTTGAAATATATTTTCTCGAAAGAAGCTTCATCGGAGTCGGACCATGACCAATAAACATGGGAAGACCGCCTCCAATGCTCTTACTCATTCTGAAGAATTTTACACTCTTGTCTATCGACAACGGATTTTCAGTACTACAATAGAACCTGGAGAACACTAGATTAACAAATACTTTTCTAGTTCTAAAGTCATAAACTAACCATGTTCGTGTGGCATTTATATTCTTCAGCATGAACTTCACCACCATAGGTTCACCTGCACCCTTTGGGGCCCTATACAATAGCACAACAGCCTTATACGTAACCAAGGTGGATGCACCAGGAGAAACGGCGAAGGCAAGCAACAAGTGAGTACGTACTCGGAAAGTGTTCCATATGATCGAGATCAAGTCTTGTTCTTTCAGTTTAGGATAATTTTGTGTATGCTTGTTTTCAGAGGAATTTCCCCTAATTCTGAACGGAGTATTCATATTACTTAAGCAAAAAGAATTAACGGCATATATAATTCCTATGTTTTGGTCTATTCGGTTACAAAGCGCAACACAATTTCTTTTCTTAGAAATGTGTGCAGGGCCTACAACTAAACGATCATCAATTCCCAAACACAGGGAGGATAGGCTCCTGAAGTGGAAACCAATAATCGGTAAGTAAGCAAGTAAATGTGTTCTACAGTGATGAGAGGTAGCAAATACTGTCATTAACCTTGTCGATTCAAGAACTAAGACATCAGAGCACACATAATGGCTCATCACACAGCACACACACTGTCCTCTATAGCTTTCAAGCTCATTAACCCGTTGGTATCTCTTTATCACACACATTAAATCTATGGAGTTTTCTTCCTTACTCAAGTTGTTTAGGCTTAGAAAGTATATTACCTGGAAGGTTATGCTTGTGATTCCACCCCCCTCATTAGGGTGGGAAAACACTTCAGGAATGTTTTCCTCGGTATTTTTGTTGTTGCCCAATCAAGGAAAGGAAGATAATGGGCAAGAAACCACCACTACACCAGCCAAATCTATAACCTTGCAAGCGTTAGTCATGCCAAGGCACAGAATAATGCATATCCGGTAAGGAGGGGGTCCAACATATATGATTGGCGTTACCTTACTCTTAATACACCACAATTGGAAGTTCATAATTATATCAAGCAAACCAACAGAAGTCCAGAGTTTCAGATGAACTATATAATTCACACACAAACTTTTCAGTAGTCCACATTTTAGCATTATAGTATGCCATATAACCATATACTTTATAGTCAAATAGCCAATATTACTCAAGCAAAGCAGCATAAAACGCCAAGAGAGGAATAATAAAAGCCAGCTGCTGGTAATGCAAAGCAAAGGTTGATACAACAAGTAGCACCTATTATTCTCTAAATTAAGGTGTGCTAGACAGATGGTCATGAACTGGTAGTTTTCCATGGAACTCATCAGCAATACAATTCCCAATTTTAGATCATAGGGGTTAAAGCCCTGATGCAGAAATGTTTGATTCGAAACTGTTTGATTTACGATCCAGTAGCAATTATAAGAGATTTTTACCCGGGAAGCCGCAGCCCTTTCATTGCTCAATAACACAGTTGAAGCTGCCATGAAAGGCACCAAAATCTTCACCAGGTCCGTCCATTTTTTGGTCTTCTTTTCGGCTTTCGATTTCCTTGCTTTTCTTCCACCATCATCGAGATCAACAGATCCCTCATGAATTTTCTCCTCATAGCAAGATTTTGGGCCCTTTCGGGAGGTTTTCGATAGGAACTCGGCGGAGCCGACCCCTATGGGTTTTTTGCCCTTTCGGGAGGTATTTAATAGGAGAACGGCGGAGTCGACCCCTGATTGTTTTGTGCCTTTAACCTTCAGATGACAAGTGGTTATGTAAACATACCTGTTTTTGGACAATATAACCGCAATTGAAGAGTTGGGAGAAGCAATCCCATCTTGTCGAGGGCAAGAGAAGCCGGTGTTGAGAGAGGTGATGTTGAGAGAGGAGATAAAATCCTGCACGCTTATCTTGATCTCCTTCAGCTTGTAAACATCAATCTTAGACTTCTTCAACGATTTTTCCAAAGGTTTTTGGTTTGCTTTTGAGGAGCCTACCTTTAGAGCCGGGGCTCCAAAGGGAAGCTCACCAAAAGCTGGTTGTTTAGAGCCCTTTAGGGGGGATAGATGTAGAGAGACGAGAGACTCGCCCTCCATTGGTGTTTTTCCTTTGTCTTTCGACGAGGAGGCCATCTCAGCAATTAAAACAAGAACACTATTAGCATATGAGAACATATAGAGTAGATTTTTGAAAGAAAGGTTGAGTGAGGGAGTGGAGAGGAACAACACACCCACAGGCTCATATAAAAAGATTTGGAAGAAAGTAGAAAGAAGCACGCCCCAAGAGAACAGACGAACTCCGTACCTTGCTCGGAGTACCATGTGCCAGAGGAACTGCTCGTCGTCAGCACCGAGATGTCGACATCCGGCCAGCCATCGCACAAAAACTCGAGGCCGGAAACCTACGGGGCTGGGGTGAGGCCAAGGAGGAGGCCGAACAGAAGAAACCCAGCCCCATATATCCCAATAGACTCCATCCTCTCCAAAAAGGTGATAATCGGACATCAATCCGAACACTTTTCCACATATCAGAAGAAATTTGCCCATCTCTTGCCAGAGCCACCAACCCACTTCGACAAGCCATCGAAGTCCGGAAAATCTCGCGAAGGATAGATTGTAGTAGGGATGATCATTGATTTTATCTATTAAGGAAGAAATTATACTCTTGGGTTGACAAGAGAAGGGATTCAAAGGGATTAGATTTGTGGATCTAGGGTTCTTTGAGGAGGAGAGGTTCTCAGAAAGGGGTTTGTGAAAGAGGGGATTTGGGTAACGCGCGTACTCTAAAACCATCACTTTAACTAAACACTCTCTGTTTTAGACCACCTGCTCTAGCAAAAGTGTCACATAATACTTTATCCTTTTTTAAAGTTCTTAGTCCATTTACCTTTCCTCTTTCAAGTTATAGTGTTTTTGTTAAATCTCTAATATTAAAAATATCATCATTTCAATCGGTTAAAAAAAAAAAATTAAATGAGAAAGATTTTCTATTTTTTTATTTAAAAAAAAGTGAACCAAGAAATTTGATTTTTTTTTTTAAGTTTAACTAATTAAAAATTGGAAAATATTTTCAAATTAAAGCTCTTAAAAAATCTCCTATATAATCTTCATGCCATGGTGCAGATTTTTTTTAAAAATCTTGTTAGTATAAAAAATTACTATTATAAAATTAATTAAAATATTATCAAAAGTTAGCATACGATAAGAAAGGCAGAGTTATAAAGTAAGTCACTTACTAGTTACCCGGCCCAAAGAAAGTTAAATATTTATAAATAACATAGTTAATTAGGAGACTGTAAATCACATATCTAAACCCTAGTTTAAAATATATTATTATAATTATTGTAATATTGATATTGTTAAAAAAAATCCAATTCGATAGGGAACATATATTAGTATTATGATATGTCAAGCTTCTTATGGAATAAACTCGGAATCGTGATAATACACAAAATTTTATCATGATAATATTTTTTAATGAAAATAATTTACTAATTAATTAAATAAGTTATCATTTTATTTTTTTATTTATTAAAATGGTTTGATAAAGCTAAATACTTGTAGATAAAAAAAAATCAAGAGAAATTGAGTAATCACAGATACGGTAATACGATATCAAATATTAACCATATATCTATTTTTTGGGGTACACAGCAAAAGAAATTGAGTAATCACAATTCACAACAAGTTCTGATCGAGTTCCAAAGCTTCGTCAGCAGGCTTACATTAGGGGCAAGACGAGCGATCCTATCAGCCACATCATTAGACTTCCTAAAAATATGACGAATAACAACATTAGAAATATGTGAAGCTCTAAGTATCTTATAGTAGAAGCTCAATGTTGTAAGGACGTTTCTAATCTCCTAAAATAGTTTTAACTACCATTAGGTTGTCACCCTTAATAAGCAGATTGTTTAAATCCAATTCCTTAGCCCTTATGACCCCCTGCTGATCGAAGCTCAATAGCCTCGGCAAAGGTAACTGAAATTCCATTACGTATAGGTGTCTCCACCAAGGGCAATAATCTGACCTAGTGAATCACATATTATGTATCCAAAGGCCGCCTCGTCGATTACACGTTTAGATAAAATTGAGTTAAGCGTAACCGGTTGTAAGTTTGTTCCGATTCACATGCCTAGAGTTTTTTTTTACAGTAGGCAAAATGTTGGATGTACTATCGACATCCATGATCATCTCACAAGATGATGTTTTGGAACTCACAACAACAATCGCTCAAAGTAAAATTACAATTGAACTAAGATTTAGCAATAAAATCAGCTACACAATTGGCTTCTCTATAGCAATGCTGAAAATTGATGCTCTCAAAATCTCTTCTAAATGAAATGATCTCTTGGACAATTTGAGTGACCTCCCATGGACTATTGTTTGCATGATTGATGGCGTTGATCGCACAATCACTCTCAACTATCAATCTTCGGATTCCCATCTCCTTTGCCAAACTTATACCTGTATATACAACAAAAGCTTCTGCCAAAATGACAAAACCCATCCTAACATTATATTTATGTATCCGAATAACCTGACCATCATTAATCCTCACAACACAACCAAATTGTGGTTGAGTATCACTTTTCACCGAAGCATCAACATTAATCTTAACTATATCTATTAGAGGACATTTTCACATCATTTTATTAGGAGGTCTAACACGTTTAGGTAATTTCGTAATTCACATGCCTAGAGTTTTTTTTACAGTAGGCGAAAAATAGGTGAGCCTTACTAAAGTAAGGCGCCACCATGATCATCCGATCGGATGATGTTACAGAGATCCCTAAGAATAGGGATATTACAAAGAGTACAGTTGTCTCTAGATCTAGCTATGAAGTCTGCTGCCTTGTTAGCTTCTCTGTAGCAATGTCTAAACTCAATGCTGTCAAAGTTAGCACTAAGATTCTTGATTAGCTCCACACTTCCCTTGATATTTCCCATCTGCCATGACACTTATCATTAATCGTCTTGATCACTTCCAGGCAATCTCCTTCCACTATGACTCTCCTTAGGCCTCTTGCTATGGCTACGTTTATACCTGCACAAACTGCGTCAACTTCTGTTTGGATAGCAGATGTGGCTGCCGTTTCCAACTGAAGGATATCAATCACTGAACCAAAATGGTCCCTAATAATGACCCCCACATGGCATTCACCTGTGGGTTTTAGTGAGCCATCCACGTTAATTTTGTAGATAGCCCTAGGTGGTTTAGTCCATTTAGAGTTTCTTTTTCTTCTGGCACTATGGTTGGCTTGTGGAGAGGATTATTTATTTGCAGTTTGCCAGTCCGTATGATCGGATAAAATTTTGCTTGCTAAATGATGAGAAGTGATTGATTTCTTATTTCTGAAAATCAAATCTTTTCAAACTGTTCCATGTCTTTTCCTGCAACAAATTAATATTTTTTTTTTATAATTATATAGTTATTAATATGTGATTGTAATTTTAATGCTCTTGCTTGAATAAAAGTCAATCAGCATATATATATATATATATATTTTTTTTTTGAGCAACATATATAATTTTGGGAATATCTTTAATGCGGGTTTAAAGGTAGGAGAGATTGGGAGCGCCTACAATATTTATATAAAGTCATACCAAAAACAGGAAGTTGATGGTGGTAACCAATCCGACATTATATATGGAATTGTAACATATTAAGTGCAAGTGTATTACATATGGGCCGGTTATGCTATTTGTTGGTAAAGTCTTATTTGATATGACCCATACCGGAATCTCTTTACCACAACCCCGCCCCAACCCCATAACCCCGTCTCACAAAATTATTTTACTATTAAATTAATATTAAAAAATATATTTAACTTTTGCATACTTATTATATAATATCTGGAAAAAAAATCTTAAAAAATCAACTTAAAAAAATTATAATAATTCATTAGAGATAGAAAGATTTTTCAAAGTTTTAAAAAGATGTGATTTTACTATATATTTTAAAAAAAAATTCACAATTTGATTTTTTAAAGATTTTTTTTAAATATGTTATAATAAATATGTAGAAGCTAATTTTTTTAAAAAAATTTTGTAATATTAATTTAACGGTAAAATAATTTTGTGGAACAGGGTTATGGGGCGGGACGGTGGGGCAGAAGATTTGCCCGGATCTCTTTATGCTTTCTTCTCCATTTTCCGGGCCCCACTCCCACCTTTAGTCTATTATTCGAATTTACATGGAAACTAGTATAGATTTATTTTTATTTTTTTTGATAAAATAGTGATAATATCATTATATGAATAAAATAAAACCAAAATATTTTAAAAAAGTTTCATATATGATTCCATGTAATATTGAAATTAAGATAGTTTTTAACCAAATAACAATTTGATGTAATTCCGTTACAACTGATGTCACCTTGTTATTCTAGAAGTTCTGGCTTGTGCCACAAGTTGTTTCTAGCTTAGTATAAATACCTTGCTGTAATAAAGTTGAATTGAGTTTTTTTTACAGAAATAACAAAATATCTCATTTACTCAAAATGCTATCAGAGCAGTGATCGATTTGTTCGATCTGCTGCAATCTACTCTGAGATCAGATCTAGCTATGTGCCTCTCGCTCTTGTCATTCCTGTGTAGGTATGACGACTGTATCTCCACCAGGTTCACCAAGGTCGTCTGGAACTGGAGGACACCGAGGAGGAGGATCTCAAATCACTATGACTGACCTTCAGAATCCGCTATTCATCCATCCATCGGATAACTCTGGTATGAATCTATGCTCTATTCAGCTTGTTGGTGAGAATTACAGACGCTGGAGTCATTCCTTCACCAAAGCTTTGTCGGTTAAGAACAAGTTGTGGCTGATTGATGGATCCATAGCGAGACCTGCTGAGAATGCACTGCAATGGGACAGATGTAACGATATGGTGTGCTCTTGGTTGCTGAACACGGTGTCTAAAGACATCTACAACACCATAGATGAATATGATACAACTCGAGAGATGTGGCTTGATCTCGAAGAGAGCTACGGCCAGAAAAATGGCCCTCTAATTTTTGAAATCCAGCGAGAAATTCATGATTGTCAACAAGACAACTCTAAATTGACTGAGTATTTCACCAAACTGAAAGGATTATGGAGGCGTCAGTCAGTGGTGATCCCCTCAATCAAATGTCGCTATGGCAAATGTGAGAGTGATCTGCAAAAGCAAGCGGAAGAAGATGATCTAGAGAACAAACTTATGAAGTTCCTTATGGGACTCCATGAGAAGTATGATGGGGCTCGAAGGCAGATCTTGATGACTACTCCACTGCCATCTCCTAGTGTTGCTCATTCTCTTCTGATGCACGGAGATCAGAGTCAGAAGTACTCGGAAAAGAGGCTTAGCAAGTCTGATCTTTCCTCCATAGCTCTCATGACAAAGCAAAAGGAAGAGGAATCCAAGAGATCTGCTCTTACCTCTTGCCAGGAGGAGGAGAAACCCAGACGTTTGAAGTGTGGACATTGTGCTGTGAACCACAAGATGGAGAGGTGCTGGGAGCTAATTTGATACCCTAGCTGGCATTCAAAGAGCAAGTTTAAACCTCAGACGCCGAGATCCAACAATTCTGATCCGAACAGGAAATCAAGTGGCTCAGCTGGTGGATCTAAAGCAAATGCTGCCATGAATGCTTCACAGGAGTTTCTCAATGGTGGATATGGCGCAACATCTTCAGGCCTCTCAGTAGATCATCAGAAACTGCTTGGATCCATCATTTCTCTCCTCAGACAAGCTGATAATTCCACACATGAGTCACATCTAGCAGGTAAGCTTTGTTTCAATGCAGTTCATTCAAACAGTTTGTGGATCCTTGATAGTGCAGCTACCGATCACATGACCTCAAATTGGTCCTTGCTTGTTGATCCTATCCCACTTTCTTCTCCATCTGCTATCAGTTTTGCTGATGGGAGCTCATGTGCCATCACACACACTGGTTCTGTCAGATTCCCAAATCTTACCTTACACAATGTGTTATTTATCCCTACATTCCACTTTAACCTCTTATCTCTTACTAAACTTGTCCGTGAATTCAAATTCCATGTAAAGCTTGGTTATAATTTCTGTGTAATTCAGGACCAAACAAAGACGAAGATGATGGCATATGGTAGATATCGGGATGGCATGTACTACATGGATCCTGCAACTAATGGAGTGGTGCCTAGTGATCTCAAGCTGTTTTACCCTCACAGCCTTGCTTCAATCTCTCATTTCCCTACTTTTCTTCCAAAAAATAATGTTTCCAGTTTAACTCAGAGTACTGCCTTGTGGCATTTAAGACTTGGACATGCTCCAATTGTGAAACTAAAGCATATTTCTGCTATCAATGATAATATTGAGTCAAATTTCTCCCATGAATGTACTGTTTGTCCACTAGCTAAGCAAACTCACTTGCCTTTTGCTTCTAGTTCTGCTTCCGCTGATCATGTGTTTGAACTGTTGCATTGTGATGTATGGGGGCCCTATGATACTCCTACCAAGGAGGGATTTCGCTTCTTTCTAACCATTGTTGATGATAAATCTAGAAGTTGTGGGCATGTCTTCTTAAACACAAAAGTGAGGTTAATTGCTTCTGCTTTACAAACCTTCATTCTCAGATCTCAAAATCAGTTTGATGCCCATGTTAAAACAGTTCGTACAGATCAAGGGACTGAGTTCCTTAACTCTACCCTTACTGCATTCCTTCAGTCCCTGGGGATTGTTCATCAAAGGTCATGTGTTTACATACCTCAGCAGAACGGAAGGGTGGAGAGGCGCCACAGATATCTTCTTGAGATGGCCAGATCTTTCATGATTCAAGCAAATCTACCAGTTCATTTTTGGGGGGATAGCATCTTGACAGCTACATACACCATAAATCGCCTTCCAAACCCCTTATTACACCACAAAACACCTCATGAAATCTTGTTCAAAGCACCTCCTACCTATGATCACTTGCGTGTGTTTGGATGCCTGGGATATGTTACCATGACTGCCTATCCGGGCATCAAGAAGTTTCATGCTCACTCTGACCCTTGTATATTTTTGGGATATCCTTTTGGCATTAAAGGGTACAAAATTTTCAATCTCAAAACTCGTTCAACCATGGTCAGCAGAGATACCAAGTTTCTTGAGACAATTTTTCCTTACAAGCTCTACTCTGAGGCTCCTCAGTCTACCACACCTACATTCTTTACTGATTTTGTTGATCAACATTTTCCCATGGATTATGTCTCTCCAGACATTGCATCTTCTACTGACCATGTCTCCTCTACACCTACTGCAACCCCACAAAATGAACCTACAAGCTCTCATGTTAACTATGAACCTACTCCCATCTCTGTCAGCTTTGATGACACCCCACCAGTTGAGCCTCAACCAAGACATTCAACCCGAGATCATAGGCCCCCTGCTTGGTTAAGGGATTATGTATTCATGGCATCTGCAGGTATGACCAGTGCTTCCTCTTCTTCTAACTCAAATCATCCTCATGCTATTTATTCTCTCCTGTCTTATTCTACATGTTCCCCACATTATAGAGCCTTTATTGCTAACTCTACTGCACTATCAGAACCCACTTCTGTGAGTGATGCATTAACAAATTCCTCTTGGTGTGATGCAATGCTTGTGGAGTTAGAGGCCCTTGAGAGAAATGGCACTTGGGTTATCCAACCTCTTCCTGCAGACAAGTCTGTAGTCTCTTGCAAATGGTTGTTTAAACTCAAGTATCACAGTGATAGAACTCTTGATCGTCATAAAGCCCGTCTGGTGGCTAGGGGATTCACACAGGTGGAAGGTATCGATTACTCTGAGACATTTGCACCTGTTGCTCGGATGATTACTGTTCGTACTCTTCTTGCCCTTGCTGCTGCTCAAGACTGGCCTCTCTTCCAGATGGACGTCACCAATGCTTTTCTCCATGGGGATTTAGATGAGGAGGTCTTCATGACTTTGTCCCCTGCCTACTCTCATCTAAAGAGGTTGCAAGCACATAAGCAGGGGGAGCCTGCTGAGTATTGCCCTCAGGGGGAGATCTTCAGTGAGGCCAATGGATCACCAATGGTATGCAAATTGAAAAAGTCCTTGTGTGGACTGAAGCAAGCACCACGCCAATGGTTTGCAAAGTTTTCTAGTGCTGTGCAAGAAGCAGGTTTCCTTCAAAGAAAAGCTGATTATTCTCTATTCACTAGGAAGAGTGGTAAGGCATTTACATCACTGCTTGTGTATGTAGATGATATGGTTATCACGGGAAACGATCTTACTGAGATACAAAGGCTCAAACGTTTTCTGAAAAGCAAATTTCAGATTAAAGATTTGGGTGACATGAGGTATTTCTTGGGTATAGAAGTTGACAGAACAGCTGCAGGGGTATTCTTGAACCAAAGGAAATACACTATGGAGCTGCTTGAAGAAACTGGAATGAGCAATGCCAAGCCATTGGACACTCCTTTAGACATTCATGTGAAGCTCACTGGTGAGGGGGAGCACATGAGGAACCCTCATCTGTATCAAAGATTGATTGGAAAACTGACCTATTTGACTGTCACTAGGCCAGATATTACTTATAGTGTGCAGGTGCTCAGCCAGTTTATGCAAACTCCATGTGTGGAGCACTGGAAAGCTTCCAAACACTTGCTTCGATACTTAAAAGGAGCACCAGGATAGGGATTGTTACTTGCAAAACAAACAGACCTTAAGCTTAGAGCCTATTGTGATGCTGATTGGCAGTCATGCCCTATGACAAGGAGATCACTCACATGTTTTTGCATATTTCTAGGATCATCTTTGATATGCTGGAGAACAAAGAAACAGTCATTTGTAGCAATGTCTACAGCAAAATCTGAGTATAGAGCCATGGCAGCAACATGTTGTGAAGTTACATGGCTTGTGAACCTCTTAAAGGATCTGAATTTGAGCTCAGTCAGTCCAGTTGAGCTCTATTGTGACAATCAAGCTGCGCTACACATCGCCAGGAATCCTGTGTTCCATGAGCGCACTAAGCACATTGAGGCCGATTGCCATCTAGTTCGAGACAAGGTGATCAAGAAAGAAATTGAAGCCAAGTACATCAATACCAAAGAGCAGCCAGCCGATTTGTTCACTAAAATTCTGAGTCAAGAGCAACATAAGAAGCTTATGTGCAAGCTTGGAGCTGTGAATCAGTTCCTCCCATCTCCAGCTTGAGGGGGAGTGATGTAATTCCGTTACAAGTGATGTCACCTTGTTATTCTAGAAGTTCTGGCTTGTGCCACAAGTTGTTTCTAGCTTAGTATAAATACCTTGTTGTAATAAAGTTGAATTGAGTTTTTTTACAGAAATAACAAAATATCTCATTTACTCAAAACAATTACTTTAAACCGAATTTCATGGTTCACTATTGTCTAACGATGATGCATCTTTTGGATTCATTATCAAATATCAACCAATAAATGTGATTAGCTCGAATATTAGAAGATGTTTTGGTAGTTAGGTCTTGGAGTAGAGGCTTCTGCCTTAAATGCTAATTTACGGAAGACTATTAATTTCGATATCCAGTATATTGAAATTGACGGTGATAACTTATGTGTCATCAACGCACTTAAATACATTTAGAGATGTTCTTGGAAGATTGAGATTATTTTCTCTGATTCTTTACTACGTATTAGACTTACTTCTTTTTTCCCTGTTTACAGTAGGCTAACATTATGTTTGCATGGTCAAAGATCATCCCACAGGATGATGTTACAAAAGCTCCATATTCAAACGGAGAGGGCTCATGTTACGTACAAATACAACTAGTTTTTGCAATGTAATCAACACTATAATTAGACTCTTTTTACGAGTGTCTTAACTTGCTACAGTTAAAGCTACTTCTCAAAGTGTGAATTCTCTCAACCGTCCTAATAACCTCTTACGGAACGTTGTCGACTTCTTGAATCGCTTTAATTACTCCAAGGCTATAATCTCCTACTATGATATTCCTTGTTTCTTTCCTGAGTACTACCTTTAAACCGATATAGATCGCAAGAGTTGATTAAAATTATTTCAATTTTATATACAATGTCCATATTTCACATGTCTTTAGAGAGATTAACGGCTAGTTTATCGACTGATCCGCTTGGGTGACTTGATACCTACTAATTATTTTGACTCTGACTTAGAACTGCAAGTTCTCATCCGTGATGAGAACTTGCAGTTTGGTTATAAGTCAATCTTTCGATCGGCTGAACGTCCCAAAGGAAACCCTCGTCATGAAAGCACGGAACAAGCAAGGATTAAATACCTGAAACTAACCATAAAGTCAGGCCAAGAGATGCATGCAGACCCTAAAGACCTCACCGAGGACATATAATACGCCTATACTAAGAATAAATGACGCCTTAATGCAGTACTGGAAATTTAAATCACACAAGCATGCTGTTAATTTATATATGCAGAAATAGATTAAAAGAATCTACACAGAATGTCAAGTGGCATATCCCTATCTCTCAATGTATACCCATTCCGGGGTCAGATATGTACGTACCCTCTCCGAGATAGGACGCTCGGTCACCGCCAAACCATAATAAATAATGTATGATACCCACACCGGGGTTAATATGTATGTACCTTCTTCGTCGTACACATCATAGTCTCACATCATAATTCACATGTAACACATCATCATAATCTCATCTTTAAGGACATATATCAACATTTCATCTCATAATTTATACTTGACAATTATATCAATATCAGAATACGTCATAACATGCTTATCGGATTAAAATCTCATCATAGATCATATCTAATATCATATCACATCATAGAAATATCAACATATCATACTTTATACTCACACAAGTTACCAAGTTATTCATCCAGTTAAGCAAAGTAAGTCATCTTCCCAAGATTTCCCAAAACCCTTTTAAAATCTCAAGTTAGATCAAATCATCATTCAAAACACTTTCTCAAAATCATACTTGACCAAAAAAATCCATTTATGAAACATTACTCTTTAAATCAAATTATTTTATTATTTTATCAAAATAAATCCGACAAGGTTAAGGTATTTCCAAAAATCTCTTTTAATTAGTTTATTAAATCAATTTTCAACCTTGAAATTCTTTCCCAAATTCTTCTTCAAATATTATATTTTAATCTCAACAATCTTAAAAGATCATAATATTATATTATTTATAAAATTCCATTTAAATAATATTTATATAAGATATGTATATTCCATTAAAACTTATTTTATATTTCCAATCCAATCATTAAAAAATTAGGCCTAAAAGGAATTAGGTCCAACCTCTTTCTTTATTAAAATCGGATCCCAAAGAGCCCCAACCCAATCTCTTAATGTTAACCGGACCAAACCCTTTCTTTTCACTTAAAATTATTGAACCGGACCGGATTTTTTTAATAAAAAAAGAAAACCAAACCCAATTGCGCACTGTTCATCGTCTCTCACCCTCTCTATTCGGTCTGGTGGAAAGGAAGAGAGTGATAGATTACATAAGTCTCATATTGTATAGTGGGCCCAAAGGCCCAATACCTTGTCACCTATATATATCATTGTCTAATAAATGAAACCCTCAAGGAGGACTTTACATCAATTCTATCATTCTACATGGTATCACAGCCTTTTCTTCCTCACGGAAACCTAATTTGAACCTCTCGCCCCACCCCTCCTCTTACCGCCGTCGGCGTCGTCCCCTCGCCGCTGTTCTCTCCCTCTCTCCACTCCCCGACTACCAGTCATCTCTCTCGCCCTCTACTTCTCTTGACCTAAACCTCTCTCGTCGTCTCTCTTTCTCCCTCCCTTCCCCCTTCTTCCACAAAAAAAAAACCTTCACATGGCCTTCCACGATCACCAACGACCTCTCGTCGAGATCATTGCCCCTGCAAGTCAGAGGGGGTATTCCCCCAGTAAAGCCCATCCACAGGGCTACCCGGCCTCTCCAACGAGGCCATACCCGAGCCAACAGGGACTCCTTGGGCCCTCTCCGCACCAACATCACGCCTTCTCCTCTATGCAACCGACATCTCCCGACTCTTCTTGGTACATGGACACTGGTTCCACCTCCCACGTGACGAACTCCTCACATAACCTCTCTTCTATTTCCTTTAAAGGTCCTGCACACTCTATTATCGTCGGCAATGGTGGCCGCCTTGTTACTTCAGGGATTGGCAATGCCAAATTACAGACCCCAACCCATCCACTACACCTTAACAATGTCATCATTGCCCCAAAGATTGCCAAAAACTGATGTAACCCGAGGACCGGGATCGACCAAGGCTCGAGCTTTCGAACACTCTTTTTGTGGGGCTAATTTTTGGGTTTTTGGAAACTGAAAAAGGGATATGTGGAGCAAGATTCGCAGGCCTCTCACCCTTGAACCCCCTACACTCGATCTCAATCCTCTCGGAATCGCACTCCGAGGATCTCGACCCATTGACACCTTCGCCTCTCACTAGGGTGTCACCCTCGGCCTCTCACCAAAGGGTCCGCTCTTAGCCTCTCACCAAGAACTCGATCCTTAACCCGGAATCATAGGAAGCTATTTAGTGGCTTAACCTTTAACTCAACTCAACTTGACCTCCTTTAAAATGAAGGTTTTACAAGCAATATATAGGATTAAAATAGAAGCCTCAAACATCTCTAAACGATGTGGGATTATTTTTTGATAGAAATAAAAGCATGAAAAAACGTCTAGATTGGAGCTTCTGGAAAGAACATCCAATTAGAGCATCTTAGAGACTGATTTAGGAGAAGTGTCATCCATGGAAGTTGTAGCCACTTAAAATAGCTTTCCAACAAGTGCTCATTGCTTTCAATCGGAATTTTATGCAGTTCGAAAGAGCCAAAATACCACGGTGTCGCCATGCTTCAATCCGTTTCTCCTTGATGAGACACGAGGATCGGATCGACCAAGACTCGAGCTTTCGAACACTCTTTTTGTGGGGCTAAATTTTGGGATTTTTGGGAACTAAAAAATAGGGATAGGTGAAGCAAGATTCGCAGGCCTCTCACCCTTGAATCCCCTACACTCGATCTCAACCCTCTCAGAATCACACTCCGAGGATCTCGACCCTTTGACACCTTCGCCTCTCACTAGGGTGTCACCCTCGGCCTCTCACCAAAGGGTTCGCTCTTAGCCTCTCACCAAGAACTCGATCCTTAACCCGGAATCATAGGAAGCTATTAGTGGCTCAAACTTTTACTAAACTCAACTTGACTTCCTTTAAAATGAAGGTTTTACAAGCAATATATAAGATAAAAATAGAAGCCCATAACATCTCTAAGTGATGTGGGATTATTAGGGGCTCAAACTTTAATTCGTCCAGACTTGAACTTCTGAATTGAACGTAAAATTCGAGCTTCTTCGGGGCTGATTCAGAATAAATGTTCTTCATGGAAGTTGTAGCCACTTAAAATATCTTTCCAACAAGTGCTCAACGACTTCAATCGGAATTTTATACAACCCGAAAGAGCCAAAATACCACGGTGTCGCCATGCTGTTTTCTCAAACACGAATTGATATTCGGCTCCAGCGACAAAGCTTTGTAAGATAAATGAGTCGAGCTCACTAGCCACTAGGATCACATCATCCTCCTTCCCTTGAAAAGGATTCGTCCTCGAATCCGTGATGGAAACGAGAGACTTCTTTGAACATGCTTCTTCTTCCTTGAATGAGTCCTTAATTTCCTCTTCTTCTTGAATCGTGAAAGGCAAGCAAGACGGAATGAATGGGGCCGCATCCGACCACTTAGTTGACATGGAATTCAGAAAAATAGGTACCTCGGTTGGCGCTGGTTTCTCCTTCATGGAAAGCGCAACACTAGGAAGTTGGATGATTTCTTCATCTTTCTTAAGCTCAGGCATGACCTTTGCAGTCTCAATCAGAACATCCTTCGACATGCCTTCTTTAACCTCAAGTGTTTCACCCATGAAGGTAGAAGATGGCATCTTTGAAGAGGGAGGTGGGGCTGTTGTGGGCTTCGATAGCGTCGACCCCAATGTGTTGACGACTTTTTGCATTTCCCGTACTTGTTGCATTGAGTCTTCCGTGAGCTTACGGATCTCTTGCCAAGGTGGTTCAACTTTCTTCTTACGCCGAGCCTCATCCTCTCGAGCCCTTCTCTTTCGATATCTCCTCCGGAGCTCTTGATCAACTACATCATATGCAACACCATCCATTTCGCTCCAATGAAGGTACCCATCATCATAGGCTCGAATGGCCCATCGGATGTACTCTTCCGACAAAGGCTTGGAACTTGCTTTCTTGAATATTTTGACTGGGAAGAAACAACTCGGTTATCAAAAGCTCGATGGACTCGAGTCGATTAGCTCTGATACCACTTGATGTAACCCGAGGACCGGGATCGACCAAGGCTCGAGCTTTCGAACACTCTTTTTGTGGGGCTAATTTTTGGGTTTTTGGAAACTGAAAAAGGGATATGTGGAGCAAGATTCGCAGGCCTCTCACCCTTGAACCCCCTACACTCGATCTCAATCCTCTCGGAATCGCACTCCGAGGATCTCGACCCTTTGACACCTTCGACTCTCACTAGGGTGTCACCCTCGGCCTCTCACCAAAGGGTCCGCTCTTGCCCTCTCACCAAGAACTCGATCCTTAACCCGGAATCATAGGAAGCTATTTAGTGGCTTAACCTTTAACTCAACTCAACTTGACCTCCTTTAAAATGAAGGTTTTACAAGCAATATATAGGATTAAAATAGAAGCCTCAAACATCTCTAAACGATGTGGGATTATTTTTTGATAGAAATAAAAGCATGAAAAAACGTTCAGATTTTAACTTCTGAAAAGAATGTCGAATTCGAGCATCTTCAAGGATGATTTAGGAGACATGTTCTTCATAGAAGTTGTAGCCGCTTAAAATAGCTTTCCAACAACTGCTCAACGGCTTCAATCGGAATTTTACGCTGCCCAAGAGAGCCAAAATACGATGGTGTCGCCACGCAGTTTTCTCAAACGAGGGTTGATGTTTGGCTCTAGCGACAAAGCTTTGTAAGATAAAGCCGTTGAACTCATTGGCGATTAGGATCACATCAAAAACCTTATCTCTGTCCGTCGGATCACTACTGACAATAACGTTTCTCTTATGTTTGATCCCTTTGGCTTCTCTGTGAACGATCTTACTACGGGGGGTTACTCGCATGAGATGTAACAACACCGTGGAACTCTACCCTGTCACACCACCTCCTGCGTCCAGTCAGTTGTGCTCGGTCGCCCTCTCGGCATCGCCGTCCAGCTTGTGGCATGCACGCCTGGGCCATCCAGTGCTGCCGTTCTAGATGTCCTCCGTTCTCAGAGTCTTGTCACCTGTAATAAAGATCTACGCTCTAGTTTATGCTCTTCCTGTCAGTTAGGCAAACATGCAAGACTGCCATTCCAACGGTCTTTGAACTCCACCCTTGCTCCTTTTGATATCATTCATAGTGACATTTGGACTTCTCCTGTGCCTAGCTAGGAGGGTCAAAAGTACTACCTCTTGTTTCTTGATGATTACACTCATTCCTTATAGGTCTTCCCGTTGCATTTCAAGTCCCAAGTGTTTCCTATCTTTGTCAAGTTCCATGCCTACATCAAAACACAGTTTCAAACATCCAAAAAATGCTTTCAATGTGACAATGGTTGTGAATTTGACAACAAAGACTTTCACTCTTTCTTCGCCACAAATATGGGATCTCATATCGGTTGTCTTGCCCCTATACTTCCCAGCAGAATGGCAAGGCCGAACGAATCATTAGAACCATAACCAACATGATGCGCTCTCTCCTTTTTCGCGCATCTATTCCCCTTACCTATTGGTCCCACGCCTTATCAACCACATGTTATCTCCTCAACATTCTCCCATCTACTACCCTACACCATCGCTCGCCAACTCAGGCCCTCTATTGCACCTTGCCTAGGTATGATCACCTTCGTACCTTCGGGTGCTTGTGCTTCCCAAACTAGTCCTCCACCGCCCCCACACAACCTTCACCCGTGCTCCACTCCATGTGTCTTCCTAGGTTATCCGTCTGATCATCGCAGTTACCTTTGCCTCGATGTTCGGAGCCATAAGCTTATTGTGTCCTGTCATGTCACTTTTGATGAGTCTCGCTTTCCCTTCTCTCCTCCTCCTCTCCCATATCCGACACATCCTATGTCCCAGTCTGAGTCAGAGTCTTCCTTCCCACACTTTCTCCTTCCCCAGAGCTCTACCGGTGCTCCTGCCTCTCCCTCTACACCGCCCCCACCACCACCTCCTTCTTCTACCACCAGACCGCACACCTGTAGCGTCTCCAGTGTCTTCAGACTTTGTCAGATCGTCTCTATGAACGCCACCCTGCACCCTGCCAAACCTCCTCCTGCGTACTCCTGTCCAAACTCTCCGTCACCCCAGCTGTCGCGGCCGCAGCATATTGCTGCGCCCGCGGCATATCAACCCGCGCCCCGGCCGCAGCCTTTTGCCGCGCCCGCCGCACAGCCTATTACCGCCCCCACTGATTCCCAAATCTCTTCTGCCCCAAACCCGACCTCCCTTTCCCCTATCCCCACCTCCCACAAAACAGCCCTCCTTGACCCAAATTGGCAGGCAGCTATGCTCGACGAATACAGGGCCCTTACAAGGAATGGTACCTGGGTTCTAGTTCCTCGCCCTCCTGAGGGGAACATCATCCGCTGCATGTGGCTCTTTTTCCACAAGTTCCGCTCTGATGGGTCATTGGAACTCTACAAAGCTCGTCTTTTGGTTAACGGTCGATCTCAGCAGGTAGGTATTGATTGTGATAAGACATTCATCCCCATGGTCAAGCCTGCCACTATCCGAGTGGTGTTGAGCTTAGCGTTATCGTGACATTGGGCTATTCATCAGCTGGATGTCAAGAACGCCTTTCTGCATGGCCATCTGAATGAGATAATTTACATGTTCTAGCCGCCGGGTTTCGCTGATGTTGATCGTCCCAAGCACGTGTGTCTCCTGAATCGCTCTATGTATGGTTTGAAACAGGCTCCGCGGGTATGGTTCCAGCGCTTTGCTTCTCATCTGATACGCTTGGGCTTTGTTGGTAGCCGCTCAGATATGTCTCTGTTTATCTATCTCAGAGGCACCGGCATGGCCTTTCTGTTACTATATGTCGACGACATCATCCTCACCGCCTCTTCTGATGCTCTTCGGACGTCTATCATTTCACAGTTGAGTGCCGAGTTCGCCATGTCCGATCTGGGTCCGTTGTCTTACTTCTTGGGAGTCGTCGTGCAGCGTCATGCGTCTGGGTTGTATCTCTCTCAGAATAAGTATGCTGCCGAGATTGTTGCTCGGGCCAAGATGAGTAATTGCAAGCCAGTTTCCACCCCTATGGATACTTCTAACAAGCTCAGTGCTCACTCTGGTCCTCTGTTCGATGATCCGACGTTGTACCGGAGCCTCGCCGGTGCATTACAGTAACTAACGTTCACTAGGCCAAACATCAGTTATGCCGTTCAGCAGATCTGCCTGTTCATGCATGCGCCCAGGGAACTGCACTTTCAGGCTTTGAAGCGGATCATCCGGTACATCAGCGGTACCCTCGAGCTGGGCACCACAATCACCCCTTCCTCTCGGCTTGACCTCGTCGCTTACACTGATGTAGATTGGGGTGGTTGTCCTGACACACGTCGCTCCACGTTTGGTTACTGTGTCTTCCTCAACAACACCCTTGTGTCATGGTCCGTGAAGCGACCGTCTGTGGTGTCTCGCTCTAGCGTTGAGGCAGAGTACAGAGGTGTCGCTAACGTTGTCTCCGAGTGCTCTTGGCTACGCAATCTCCTTCTTGAGCTCCGCTGCCCTCTTCAGAAGGCCACCCTGGTCTATACTAATAACGTCTCCGCCGTCTATCTGGCTAGCAACCCAGTCCAACATCAGCGAATGAAGCACATTGAGCTCGATCTACACTTCGTTCGGGACAAGGTTGCTCTTGGGCATGTTCGTGTTCTTCATATCCCGTCCTCCTATCAGTACGCTGATATCATCACCAAGGGTTTACCTCGGTAGTTGTTCCTTGGTTTTCGGTCTAGTCTCACAGTACGGGACCCTCCACTTTCGACTGCGGGGGTTTGATAGATTACATAGGTCTCATATTGTATAGTGGGCCCAAAGGCCCAATACATTGTAACTTATATATATCATTGTCTAATGAATGAAACCCTTAAGGAGGACTTTACGTCAATTCTATCATTCTACAGAGATAACAAATCTCTCGCCGGAGCTCTTCTCGCCCTCACCTGAACCCTCGCACTCGACACTAACCCAAAGGCAACCAAAGAGAACCAAGGGATAGGAAAGAAGGAGCGGAGCTCACCGAGGGTCCTCCATTCGCCGGAAAATGTTCAAAAGCTTCGGTTTGGGCTCGTCTGGGGCGGCATCGATGTGTCCTTGACCTCAAACGAGAGAGAGAGAGAGAGAGGGAGAGAGAGAGAGAGAGAGTTAAAGGCGGAGAAAAAAATGCAAATTATATTTGGAGTATTTTTTTATATAATTTACAAGATATATCAAATATGGAGTATTTTTTTTATAAATAATCAAAAGGAAGGAACTATTGGGAAAAAAAGAGAGAGGAAACACATAATATGGGAGAGGGAGACAAAGAAGAGAGAAAAAAGAGGAGAGAGGGGGCAAAGGATAGAGGTATAATTTTATTTTAAACAAAAATTTAAAAATTTATATTTAATTTGTGTTTAGTACCTTTATTTTTACATATCTATAAAATTTTATTATGAAAATAATATATTTTAAGTATATATATAACTATTACGATTCTCGCGCCATGACGCATTTTTTTTAACCTAAAATATTATATATATAAATATTAATTAAAAATATTAATAAACGTTAAGATCAAAATAATAATAAAAACATTACAACAAATGTATCTTATAATTATCTCAGAAATTTTTTTTTTTTAAATCTTATGTAAAGTATAATACATAAATATAGATATTTTCATTGCTCAGTAATAATAATATCAATATAATTATAACATTGTTTAAATGTGATGTGTCATTATCAATAGTTATATTGAATGTTTTGAATTAATCCCAATATTTAGTAAATAAATTTGAGTTATTCCAATAGTTATATTAGATTGAATTTAATGTTTTGAATTAAGCCCAATAGTTAGTAAAATTAAAGAAAAAAGAGAATTAAAGGAAAAAGAGAATTAAAGAAAAACAAAGAAAATGGGAAAAAAAAAGATTGGTCAAGACACCTAAAATGTCTCTAAGATTGACATATCATCCTTAACTATTCTAAATTAAGAGTTTATATAGATATAGATATAAATATAAATTAAAAGATCGATATTATTAGTTCAATTTTTTTATATCTTTCTAAAACATAATTTCTCATGATAAAAGGTCCGCATTGGGCAGAGAAACAAAAGGCGGAGGAATGGAGTTTTTTTTTAATTTGAGGTATTTTGATTCTAAAATTGTATAATTGATTTTTTTTTACCTAAATAAATTTGATGAATATATAGATAACTAGTTAGTTAAAGCTTAACCGGATGTGTTGAGAAAAGAGAGTGCAATCCCATATCGAAAACCCTAGCCACCAGCGCCGCCCTCCGAATCCACCAACCCTCCTCCGCAAGCACGAACTCCGATCTACGAAATATCCCACAAAAACCCATCGATATGTGAAATCCAAACCAAGATCCTCCAGATTCAACCGCAAAAGACTTCGACCGGCTAAATCTCCCACAAAAATCCATAGATCTGTGAAATCCAAACCAAAATCCTCCATAATCGACCACAAAAGATTTCAAATCCAAAAAAAAAGAAACAAAAAACAGAGAGATTAGAGAGGAGTGGAGGAAAAACAACAAAAAAATGGAGTAATCCTAGTACAAGGGAGAAAGAAAGCAAAAGAGAGAGAAAGAATCACAAAAAAAGGAAAAAGAATGCATCTGGTTTGGGATTGTCGGTTCGGTCTTTGCGGATTCGGGGGTGGCGGCGTGGCTCGTGGTGGTCCTCTCTTCCTCCGGGCGTCGACGGATCCTGCCTGGCGTCCTCTAGCCTATGCTCTCAATTCTCGTGGCTCGTTGGGTATCCTGTCTTCCTGATCCTACTAATGAATGCTTCTTCCACAAAGCCTAAACAGATTAGAGATATGAAGAAAGTTGATCTGAGACCCAGGTACCATCGATCCTTACTTCTCCCCCTCCCTTTCCCTTCCTTCTTTTGGCTGGGGATGAACCATTATCAGATGGGAATGCGCCGAAATTTGTGCTACCTTTGTGAACGAAATGAATCCACCTCTCATAAAGAGGATGAAGAAAAAAGAATCGAAAAGAAGGTAGTAAGATGGAAATTGATCCTCTCCTCAAACTTGGATGAACGAACTGCAAATCCGAAGAGAAATAACATGAATCATGAATTCTGTCATCTTCTTCTCGGTGTGGAAATTCCTTGCTCTGCAAAAAAACTATATCGAACTCAATGCTTTGCTAAAGAAAGGACCGAAGTTCCTGAACCATCTCAATCTCCTTACTCAATGTGCTGGTTTACGAACCCCCATACCCAACTGAAGTGCTCCAGCAAATCGAGACAAAGAAATGGAAAAGACAAGGAAGGAAGACAAAGGAAAAACAAGGCTGACAAAAGAAACAACCGGGAAGAGAAAAGAGAAGGACCTAACCATCAGGTAACTCAACTTAAATTACAAACCACCACATATGTGAATCGGATGATATGGTCTATTGATTCGGAGTATAAGAAATGGTATAAAAAGCAATACAAACGAAAACCTAGAATTGCTTGCGAAAATGAAAACATGTTAAGACATGAGCTAGGAAAATCTTGGGAGCAGACAAGGAAATTAAATTCTGAATCTATGGATTACTTGTTGTGGAGAAATGAATGGAACAAATTGATGCACCCCTATTGGTGTCTAAGCATATTGCCTGACCTGAAACGGAAAAGTCTTAAACTGAAAGTAAAAGATGATATGAAAATATTGAAAACAACCATTGATCGAGAGAGCTATAACGTATCATTATTAGTTAGCAGCTTTGATGAATATGATAACCAGCTTGAAACTTTGATCTCGACACAATGTACAAATGAGCAAAATAAAATCTCTGAATTGAAACATGGAAAAATAAACAAAATTAGACAAATATATGGAACTGCAATTAGTGGTCCTAACTTTACTACTTATCCTACTTATTATGTATGGTTCGTCTTGAAGAGAAATAAGAAATGGATGGGTTGTACTATTGTGATCGGTTGGATGCATTGTCTTGATTGTGCTCAAGTCTTAGCAAATGGTAGAATAGAAACCCATATGAATAGATGTTTATTGAAACACACCCATGAACATGACTTGATGAAGATGATCCAGTTCATCATCTATATAATTTATAGTTGCTATGAGTACATGAGACAGGACAAAAAGACATGTTCAGAGAAGAAAAAAGTAAAAGGGAAGATGAACAACAAAACAACGCAGCTAGAAGTCTCTCCATTTAGAAACAAAGGTTTGAAGCTCTACATTTGTACAATGAATTTAAGTGCAGAAAGCAAGCAAGCATAAGAAACCTAAGCATTGTCCAGGAAAAGAAGATAAAAAGGAATGAATCTACGAACAAAGGAATAAGGAATAATAGAAAGGAAATGAAAGGAACATCCCTCAAAGGAATAAACGCCAGAACAGATCTGCAACAACAAAGTGATGAGATGAGAGCTTACATAATATTAGGCTATTTATATGTATGGATCCAAGATCCAATACTATTGAAATGGTGGAATACGTACCTTACTGTAATGGATATGACTGACTATTATTCTCGACACTACTAGAAAAATCCAATTAGACATCTGTTATCAACAGATGTCTTTCAAAAAAAATTCCGATCTCTATGTGGGTGTAGTAAAAGATCAAACTTTTCACATCGGTTTTAAGCGGATGTCCTTTCCAAGTTAAGACATCTATTTTATTTTTAATATAGATATAAATCAACTCCTCAAATTTATCTTTGACATGTTCGCTTGTTGTTAAAGCCTTGTTATTTTTCATTTATAAGTTTTTTAAGATGTCTACACCAAGTCTAAATTTTACATTTACATCACTATTTTTAAAGTAGTCAATGTATTAAAACAAAATAGACATCTTTTTTTATTATACTTATTCTGTGTATATTAATTTCAGATATATAATTTATGATTTTTTTTATTGTTTTAAAATAATATATTGCATGAAATATGTGCATAACTGATGTATTAATATGATATGGACATCATTTTATATTTTTATAAAGATGTTATTGTTAGCAATATATATCAGTTTATATTCACATTGTGATGAAAAATAAATGTTACACATTGATTTAGATTATTTAGACGATGTTTATAACGATACTAACATCCATTTTTATGTAATGGCTTGATTTTATAGCTATTAACGCACAACCATTTTCATCTATAATCCGATGTTTTTTCGTTTGATACACAACACCCATTGCTCATAAAATAAGATTTTGCAAATGATGGGCAATTTAATGAAGATATATATTAAGATAAACCTGAAATCAATATTTGGAAATGTTTTACAAAGGATAGGTACTTGAACGATACACTTGAACGATACACTTTTACAAAGGATAGGTATTTTTAAATCAAGAGGTTGAGAAAACATTCTTATACTCAACCAACCAACCAGTGTTTCATAAGCAATTTGCATGCCTTGGGTGTATAATGGCTCACTCAATAAGTGCCTGCAGCAAGACAAACAAATAATTAAACTAGAAATAGATGCTAAGAGTAAACAAATAATTAATCCAAATAGAAGCAACAAAATAAAGCCCTAAATGACCATTCTGCATGCATTTTGTGAGTGCATGGACTGCAAATAGACATAATATGCAAAGAGAAAAAGAGAGATACAAGTTACATATCTGTAAAAGTTGCCATCATTCACAAATTCTGTAGTCAAAGCTTGATAACCTACAAATTATAACTAGGACGCGAGAAAAACAAGAACAAAGTAATATACCAATCCATCATGTCTACCAAAAGTTAGAACTGATAGATGCAATATCTATATGGTTACCTCTCTCGATGTTTCTTTTACTCGATCAGCTTTTCCAGCGGCATTGTACATCAGACTGCATCATATTTTGACAAAAATAGGCAAGAAAAGATGAAAGGATTAACTTGAACAGCTCAACAAAGAGTAAAGGTGAGGTCTGAAAAGGGTTACTGGGCAGTGAGAATTCCAATGCAACCACACATCAAACTCTCGTACCCCCGTCCCTTACAAAGGCTAAAATGTTCTTAGATCTTACAATGTAGATTCTGAATGAAAGCATACTAACTTGTTAACACCAGTGGATAGGTCAGACATGTTCAAGGTTGTGTTATAGATGTTTGGGCCATCCTCGAGAATATGACCATAATCTTTCAGTCCAGAAGCCTCATGGACATCACTTCGACCTTTCACTTTGATGGCGGTCATGCTAGCAGATTCACCAATTGCTTCTATTTTCAAATGGGAGCTTTTTCTGTTTTGCAATACAATCAACTAGATAATATTCTCTTACAATAGGTATTTTCATCCTTCTCTCAACATTAGGTTTAACTACAATTAATACATAGAAAATGACATTTCCTTATGAAATATAATAAAGATATCTCGCCTAGTTTACCTAGCCTTCTTAATCCCAAGATCCGTCTCAGTCAAATCTTCACCCGTGAGTAGAACCAAGCAATTATTATCTGCATAGAAACAAGCAAGCAACGAAACTTAATTCTAGATTTAAATAATGTTTTCAGGTCTTTATTGGGAGATAGAGTGTCAAACTTAAATCCACATATTACAAGACCTATCTTGATCTTGGGATGAACTTGACCACCTGCTACTGCCTCAATCTGGTTCTTGAACTCTTTATGTTGAGAAAAAATATGCACAATGACTAAGAACTATATATATATAATAACCCATCAATAAACAAAGCACTATGATATTACATATACAAGAATTGAACACAAAAAAATTAGAAAGGTACAAGTGAAGTCTTGATCTTTGTTCTGACCTGCACTTTCAAATATAATGCTAGAGTAAAATATTCCGATATGAATACCACCAAGCTGCTGGAGCGAAAGTAAACCCAGTACTCTCTTCCTTGTAAATCTTGATGTTACATAGGGAAAATAGTTAACTTTCCTTACCTTTTAAAAATAGTTACTCCCATGTCAGCAACACCCACTGCCAAAGTTAAAATACCTGCAATCAATAGACATGCAAATACAAGATGCATTATTCTCTAGGGGTGGGGGGATATAACTCATGTAAATCATCTACTTGATATTTATCCATTGGCAAACTCCAACAAAATGCATGTAAAATGAAATGAAATTCTCAGCTTGTACATGCATGAATTCAGAGCAAGTTAAGGTTTTCCAACAATGCCAAACTTGACCATGAATGGATATGTTCAAGAGATTATAAACCATTCCACAAGCCCTTTAAACATTTGCCTCAGATCTATCTTAATCTACTGTAGATTCAATCTAAATGCAAGCCCTTTAAACAACTTTTGCCCGACATATTGAGACCATCATATAAAACATTTTTAGTTTATGGTGAAAGTAATAAGAAAACATAATAAGAACAGTTTGGGAACTAGGAAAAATTTAGCCATTCAAAGAAAAACCTAATTTAATAGTTCTGGAACTAGGAATTTTAAATTCTGAAAAGTAGAACTAAATGTCATCTTCTTAAAAGAAGAACAAAGGTGAGCGTACTTACTTTTTCTTGTCAATATCAGGAATGTCACTCCTCTCAACTCTCTCCATGACAACCTGAAACACATCATCTATACATATGAATCTTCTAATCAATCATTTGCACACTAACAAGTAATGATCAATAGAAGCTGATGATATAAATAGAGTTTCTTACAAGAATTCTATATGGATACTTCTCTCTAATATGCGCAGCTTTCGCTTGCCTCTTCTCTGAAACAATACACAAATGACTCCCTGGGTTAGAAAGTATAAGAGCTACGCAATCATGATACTCGAACTGTAAAGTGTAAACTTAGCCCAACTAAGAGAAATGGGCTAAAGGATCTCTGATAAATCAAGCAATAGTCATAACAATCATACCACATTCAGAGATCAGTCGCTGAATAAAGTTCCTAGCACTAAATCAAATCGAATTGTATCCAATAAAGTAGTACATCATAGAAGTATCCAAATACACAATACCTTTTCATATGAAATTTTCCTTTTCGGGTCCAAATACACAATACATACGCCATAGCAAATACAATGTCATCAGTTGGCTCAACATCTTGTGATTGTTGAATGCTAAACATTAGAAAGAAAATAATTTCTCCTCATGTTACCCTTTTTGTGGGGGTAAGGGTTCACAATCCCACAATAAGGAAAAAAGGGTGAGAAGATCCAAAGTTTAAGACATGTTTGCAAGTCTCAAGTGGAAGAAAGCATGGGCGTTTGAATGACTGATATAGAACAAAAACTCCTCCTCATATGAGATTGTATATAGAACAACGCAACTTGAAGTGACATTGATAAACAATACACCAGAGCTCAAACTTAAAATGGTCTGATTTCAAATGGTATCATCAATCAGGCCATTTTATGAGGCATTTCAGAATATTTGCCTTGATCTATTTCAAGAAACGGATCATGGTGATACTATTGGGTCCTTTGCTGGAAGAAATTTTCTAGTCATCAGCTCAAATGCAAGTTAAACCATTTTGATTTAGTGGAAACATGTATGAGCTAGGTTGTTTTTAGCTTTGCTGCTAAATCGTGAACAAAGGAACAAATCTTCATCTATGGAAATGGATTTTTTTAAGTCCTAAACTCTAATTTCCGAAGCAAATGTTTACAGTCTAATCTAAAAGCAACAAAAGATCTCAACACTCAAATCAGCAAATCAACTATCGACATTAGGTTTGAACACATATGACTGGAACTATGATCTTTAGAAATGAGATTTTTCAAGTCTAAAACCCTAATTTCTCAAGTATGACAATCCAGCCAAATGACAAAAGATCAACACTCGAATAAAAAAATTAAGTAAATACTAACCATATTAGGTTTGCACTCCTCCCTCTGGAACTTCTTAAGCTCAACTTGATGCTTCTCCTGCTCTTTGCCTTTGTTCCCGGGCTCTTCTTCCTTCGCCCTCAGCACCTCCTCCTTCTACATTAAAAGCTCTTCCGTCTTCTCCTTCTCGATCTTCATCTTCTCCAACATTTGCCATCTAGGGATTGAGAGAGAGAGAGAGAGAGAGAGAGAGAGATTTGGATGTGAGATAGACTCGAGTGAGAGAGAGAGAGAGAGGTCAGGGAGTTTTTATGGCTTCTCGTCTCTTCCAAAGTTGTTTTTGGGTTTCGAATGAGAATCGGGAGAGAGACGACCTTACTTGAACAGGAGAATCGGGAGATAGATCTCAGATCTGCGGAGAAATCGTTAAAGTTTGGGAGACAAGGATGAATTCGGGAGAAAGAGGAGAAGAGGAGGTGGCGGTAGTGGTGGCGGCGGCGGGCCAGGGCGGGTGTTTAAAAAAAAATCTAAGTATGGGCGGGCGTTTAAACACTACGAAAATTTTATCAAGCGCGTGTTTCAATTTTTTTAAATTGACTATTTAATATCTGTAAAAAAATTCAACTGTTGTCTTTAGATTTTTTAACATCACAAATTTATTATTTGATGTAATAAATTAATTTAACATCGATTACTTTTTTGACAGATTTAAATCATATGATGTCAAATTGCAGGATTCTAGTAGTGCGAACTGTTCTTTTGGTGTGTGTGTGTGTATGTTAAATCTTTTATGATTTGCTTTCTGTTCGATCTACGCTTTTTATATCAATTGAGGCTTGCTTGCACATTAGCTGAAGCTGAGATCTCTCTGCTCCTTGTGGATGAATTTGATGATCTGAATAGTAAAACTAAAAGACAATCCTTTCAACGAGAATCTATGGCTAGAGACAGCCTCCTGAACGAATACTCACTAAAGGCTGGTTTGCCTTCCGAAATGGTTTTCTATGTGAACAGGTTGGTGGTTTTAACCAGCAACCATGAACAGATAGCAATCCATTTTCGTTGGAACTTATGTGTGTTTCCGCCGTATAAAAACAAGCTCCTTCATGGAAAGTTGTGGAATTGGACTAAAAATTGGAATAAGAAAGTAAGTTTTAGAGGATCGAAACAAATATTACAAAAAGGAAAGAGATACTTGAATCTAACTGAACAAAATGTATTTATCTGTCATTGGTTTGATCTGAACTCCGCTAGCCGGATCGACATTTGTAAGTCCTCTTTCATCAAGTGGTTCGACTCTAAATTTCTCTCTCATGGAAAAACTTTTGGTGAGAAGCCATTTACTTGCATCACGGACAAATACTTTGACCCACGAAAAGATTATGGAACAGAAACCCCCAAATCAAATAGGTTAATACGAGATTATGCTCATGGAACATATGCGGGATAGGTCGCAAAAACCTATGGATGGAAATAGATTCATTCTGTAAAATTGAGAAAATTCAAGTAATTGCATTACTAGAAATGACAACTAAACGCCAACCAAAAGAGACAGTTTGGAAAAAAAGCTGGGTTTGATCATATGATTTGGGCCCCGGCAATAGGAAGGTCGGGAGAATTATGTGTTCTATGGAAAAGCCATAATCTTCGGGATGAATCCCTAGAAATGATCCATACGAATCAAAGATTCATAGTAATCAGATATGAAAATAAGCATAGAAACATTAATTTCAAAATGGTATACGTATACGGACCACCTCATGGGAACGAAAAATCAAACTTCTGGACTCAACTACAACGTTACGTCCAATCCTTGGACTGCCCATTCTTGATCATGGGAGATCTAAATGAAATTCAAAATAGCTCAGAAAAAGAAGGAGGGATGGAATCACGTATGAACAGATTCAGAAGACTAACAGAATTCAAGGATAGATGTTTCTTACAAGAAGTGTCTACGATTGGAAACTCTTTTACATGGAGGAAAAATAGATCCAATAACAATAACATCATGGAAAAACTAGATAGAACCTTAATACAAGAGCAAATACTCACCTGGTTCCCCAACATTATAACGAAAAATCATGCATTTACATCATCAAATCATTGTCCCATTGTAACAGAATTGGATAACCAAGCACAGTTCAAAGCCCAACCATTTAAATTTGAAAAAATGTGGATTACACGAAAAGATTACCGACATGTGGTCCAACAGGCTTGGAGATCGAATATTGGAGGATCACATATGTACAATCTGGTGAAAAAAATACAAATACTTAAGCGATTGACTAAAGAATGGAATAAGAAAACATTTGGAAATATATTCCGTTAATTAAAAGAAATCGATGATTCACTCATCGATTTACAAAACAGAAACGGAATATCCCAGAATGGAAACGATAACCAAAAGCAGAACAGACTTATAAATAAATGAGAAAGAATTTTATCATACCATAAAATGTATTGGAGCCAATGAGCCAAAACAAAACACCTTAAACTGACTAACACAAATTCAGGTTATTTCCACCGAATGGCATCGGGAAGGAGAAATAGAAAAATCATAAAGGAAATTCAAACTATAGATGGCACATTAGCCACAAGAGAAGAAAATATTACAAGAGAAATAAAAAATGATTTCGAGAAAAGGTTTAGGATGCAACCCATCAACCATAACCTTCTCAATGATTACCTCTCACTCATCAACATAGAAATCAATGATGATGATAATTCGAAGCTAACTGAAAAAATATCAAACCAGGAAATAAAAAATGCGTTCTTCTCGATTGGAAAGGATAAATCTCCAGGACCTGATGGAATGACAACAGATTTTTACCAGGAATACTGGGATATTGTAGGCCCATCAGTCATAAAGGAAATTAAAGGATTTTTCCACTCCAGTCGAATCCTAAAACAAATCAACCACACCTTTATTACTTTGATCCCAAAATGTGACAACCCGACAATGACAAACCACTTCAGACCTATTAGCCTTTGCTCAACGATTTACAAAGCCATAGCCAAAATTATTGCAGAAAGGCTGAAACCGATTTTAAAGAAAATTATTCACCCCCTCCAAGGGGCATTTCTAACTGACAGGGCGATCCAAGACAATGTCTTAATAGCCCATGAAATCTTCCACTCATTTAAAAGTAGACGCGAAAAAGAAGGATGGATTGCCGTCAAACTAGATATGGAAAAGGCATATGTTAGAGTAGAATGGAACTTCATATTCAAAGTTCTAGAAAAATTCGGGTTTTGCCAAAAATTTCGAACATGGATAGAGCAATGTGTCCAGACCGTTTCCTTCTCAGTCTTGGTTAATGATAGCCCCACGGACCCCTTCATACCAGAGAGAGGGATCAGTAAATGAGACCCACTCTCACCCTATCTATTCATCATAGGAGCATAAATTCTTGCTAGGAAACTACAAGCCGCTTCAAACCAGTCAGACAAATCCACCGGATTCAAAATATCTAGATCAGGCATGAAAATCCCCTTTCTATCTTTCGCGGATGATATGATGATATTCGTCAAGGCAAACCAAGACTCGTGTCGAATGGTGAAGAATATTATTGACGACTACTGTGCCATATCAGGACAAAAGGTCAATTTCCACAAATCGGCCTTTCAAACTACCCCAAAAGTCTCGAATAGTACAAAACAACTGATCCAAAGTACGATCCATATCACAAACCATATAACACTTGATAAGTACCTCGGTTGTCCCATTATCAATGGTCGAGTCAACCGAACCACATTCGAAGAAACAGTAACCAAAACCAGACAACAACCTCACGAAATGGAAAGCCAACTGTCTTTCACAAGATGGAAGGGCGACACTAATAAGGTCAAATCTGGCAACTAAGCCAAATTATATCATGCAGAATTTTATGCTCCCCACAACAATCCATAAAGAACTTGACCAAATAAACAGATGCTTCTTCTGGAACAAAGATCCATCCTTCTCCCCCTATTGCATGGGACAAGGTGTGCAAGCAGAAACGATTGGGAGGCGCAGGAATACATAAAAAAAAGATATGAACCAAGCACTACAAATGAAATTGCTTTGGAAAATCTTAGCAGAGCCATGTAACCCATGGGTCCAAGTGATTAAAGAAAAATATTTGAAAGAAACCCCCCTCCTTGAATACCAGCGAAAAAGAAACTCATCTTGGCAATGGGCCAAATTAATAGAACTAAAAGAAGAATTCTACAAAGGACTAATATGGCAAATGGGAAATGGAAAGACGATAAATTTTTGGAAAGACATCCGGCTAGACGGAAAACCATTACAAGGTCGACAACATCCAAACATCACAATCAACAAAAATGAAAAGGCGGAAAAATACATTGACATCAACAAGAAATGGAAAATTGATGAATTATCTAACATCCTTCCAACGGATGTGGTCAACAAGATCGATGGCATCTACATACCAGAACACGAAATAGAAGATAGACTATACTGGAAACCAAGTAAAAATGGTTGGTTCAACACGAAAAGTGCACTAGCACACATCACAAAGCAAAACACAGAAGAAACTTGTGGCACGACATGGATATGGAACCTAGACACATTCCCGAAAGTAAAAAACTTCATCTGGAAACTTACACTAGATGGAATCCCGATGAGAACCAGACTAGCAAAGAAAGGCATTCATGTCCCACTATCTTGCTCTTTGTGTGACCGGACCGATGAAAGTCCTATCCATCTCTTTACCGAATGCCACAACACCCAACATCTGATTCACAAAATTTACCCAAACATTGAAAAAGTGATTCGAGAAATTGACACTAGAAATAAATCAATCAAAAACATTGTATGCGAAATTTTTACTAAACTCAACCACGAGCAAAAAGGAAGACTTGCGACGACATGGTGGAGTCTATGGACAAGCAGGAATTGACATGTATTTGAAAACCTCAATACAACATACATCCATACTATGGAGAATTATACCAAACAACAAATACAGAACTGGGCTGCCTCTAAATTGAACTTTGAAGAGGGGGCCACATACCAACACCATAAAACTTGGACAACTCAACCACGGAGAAGAAGAAATTTGAGATGGAGCAAATCAGATGAGGGATCTTTCAAAATTAATTTTGATGGATCCAAACTATCTTCGGGTGAAGCTTCTGCAGGTTCCATTATTAGGGACCACAATGGGGCAGTCATCGAGTGTGACGGCTTCAAATGTGGACACATCTCAGCATTAGCTGCAGAGGTTATGGAGATCAGAGGAGTTATCGCCAAGGCAAAGGATCTCCGGCTTTCGAGCATCATGATTGAAGGCGACAGCCTGACCGTCATCAATTGTTTGCGAGGCATGTGGTGCTGCCCGTGGGAGATCGAGATGCTGATTTCTGACACTCTGCTCCTATTCCAACACTTTGCTAGGGTGCAATTCGGCCATGTCTTTCGGGAGGTCAACTCGACCGCCGACAGGATCGCGCATCTAAGCCACACAACGCCCACGCGGGACATCCTCGTTGATCCTGCTCTGCGCGTACTCATCCGCAAGGATGCCCTTGGGTGGTTGTCCAGCAGAGCCTGACCTCATCCAAATCTTTACCTTATAAAAAAAAAGTTAAAGCTTAACCGGTAAACTTTTATTTTATTTGCACTAAAAGTAATTCTTTTCTCATCAACTATATGATCTGATTTTAGTAATTTTGATGGATAGAAAAAAATGTTTTACATTAACTTTGAACATGAAATTTGAAATAGAATTAAGTGAAGTAAATTGTTATCCTATGTCCACAATACTACAACAGTATATTATCCTATGTCGGGACTCCTGAATATATACAATAGAAAAAGAAAGGATAGTTATATTAGTTAATAGACTGACCAGATCAGTGAAGTCCTAAAGAAGATCAGTTGATAAATTTGGTGGGAGCAGTTAGTAATTAGGATATTATATTCTAATCTAATAAAATTATGTATGCAAAAAAGTTTGCGTTCATGCTGCAAGATCTAAAAAAAAAAAAAAAAAAGAGCTTATGCCAACATAAATGCATTAGCTAAAAAGCTTTCATTAGTGAGGGAAAATCATGTTTATTGTACCATAATTAAGAAATTGTTAATCAAGCTGGAATTGTTTTCTTTTTGTTAAAGTCCTTTTGTCATAATTTTTTTTTTTTTTACAAAAAATGGACATACCAAAAAAAATTAAAAAAAGGCTAAAATCTCAACCCATTCTTACGAATATGAGGGATCGGATGCACTTTGAATCACTGGGTTATAAATAGCAATATTTTAGATGCTAAAATTAGGAGCTGAAAGTAGAAAGTAGAAAGACAAGGTTGGGGTTGGAAAGTCGTCAACAATGAAAGAAAGAAACAAAGGTGTGTCCAGTGGCGGATCCTGAAGTTATTGATTGAGGGGGCGAAAATTTATGATAAAAAAATATTTTATGTAAAATTAAACCCTCATTTTTCTTTTCCGAAAAATTATCAATATTATGGATGTGTAACTGGAATAAAAACATAAATCTTCCATGATTTATTTCATGATTTTCAAATATTTCAATATAACCTTCTAATTTGAAGTTCTAGGATATAATTATATTATTAAGATATGAAATTAGTAAATGATAATTACAATAAAAATATATCGGTTTGATAAATGATGTAAGAAATATTGTAATTCAGTGCTGAAATTTGAAACGCTTATAACTTTTTACTCAGATATCGGATTTGAGCTTATAATATATCAAATCGAAGCTATCGACGAGAGGAATATGTATGTTAAATTTCATTTTCGATTGGGGGGGCGACTGCCACCACCGGCCCTAAAGAGGATCCGCCTCTGGGTGTGTCATGTGTGGGCTTTCTAACGTTGAAAAAGGAAGACATTTCAAGTGACCAGCCACAGAAGTAATAGATAGAGCTATTTCCATTGTAGTATATTAATATGTATGTGACTTTTGGTAAAGTAAGACATAGCTTTTTTAGTGAATCCAAAGGCATTCATCCACATATACTCTCCATGTGCAAAGAAGGTAGATCCACAAGAAACAAAAGTCGGTCACATTTCCGACAATGAACTAGGTAGCTAGTGTGCCACTGGATTTGTATGTTTTCATCAAATCTTCCATGTTTCAACAACTAACACAAAAAGAATCCGACCGTATTGGGTTAATGAAGCCCACCTAATAATGTCATAATAATATTGGCCGGCCCAAAAATTCTACGCAAATTAAGCAAGTAGAAGAAGACTCGAAATTGTTTTATCATAATAGGTTTATGTACAACACACTCATCTCATATTCTCGTCACATAAAAACGGACCAACACAGGTCGAAATTAATACTTCATCTCCCCCTGTAAAATTAAAATTTATCGTTTATTATTATAACAACAACAACAACCCCCAATATATCCCGCAACGAAGCGGGGTCTGGGAGGTCGAAATGTACGCACTCTTTCTCCGAATTAGTCGGGAGAGTATTTCCAAAAGACCCAAAACAATAGAGCGAAGGAAACACAACGTCCCAGGGCACCTAGTAGGAGGTAGGTAATAGACAACAGAAAGATAGGAAACAGATATGTAGATAACCGACCGAAAGCAGAAAGAAAGGTAGAATGGAAGCAAACGGAAATGGCCCAACACCCATCCTTGGGGTTCTAAACATCCGAAGCCTGAATGCATCTCCTCCAGTGGTCCCTATCCGAAGTCATATCCTTCGAGAGGTTCAACGCATTGAGATCCTGTCGAATAACCTCCATCCAGCTCTTCTTCGGTCGACCTCTCCCTCGGCACAAAGCTCCAAGCTCCAAGCTCTCACACATTCGAACAGGCGCTGATATTTGCCTCCTACGAACATGTCCAAACCACCGCAATCTGGACTCCCGTAGTTTATCAACGATACTCTCAACCCCAACCTTGCTTCTAATGTCCACATTTCTGATTCTGTCCAGCCTCGTATGCCCACTCATCCATCTCAGCATTCTCATCTCAGCAACAACCAACTTCTGTTCTTGAGCCTTAGTACTAGGCCAACACTCCGCGCCATACAACAAGGTCGGCCGGACAACCACCTTATAGAATTTCCCTTTCAGCTTAGTCGGGACTTTCCTGTCACAAAGAACCCCAGATGCTCTCCTCCATCTCATCCACCCTGCCTGGACTCTATGCTCAATATCCTTGTCGATACCCCCATCGCTTTGTAGGTACGAGCCAAGGTACTTGAAATGCTCCTTCCTAGGGACAAGATCATCCCCCAATCGAACGGAAGTCTCAGAGACTCTAGCCTCTCCAAAGTTGAACTGCATATACTCGGTCTTGGACCTACTCATTCTGAAACCCTTAGACTCCAACACTTCTCTCCAATTTTCTAGTCTGCGAGCCAACCCCGAACTAGAGACGTCCACTAGAACAATATCGTCGGCAAACAACATGCACCATGGTAACTCCTCTTGGAGAGAAGCAGTCAGTGTGTCCATAACTACAGTGAAAAGAAGCGGACTAAGCGGAGAGCCCTGGTGAAGCCCCACTCAAACCTCAAAATACTCTGAATCCCCACACGACGTTCTAACACTTGTCGTTTATTATTAATGCACGTTTTTTAGAACGATAAAAACTATGTAAAATATTAACATTTATTTTTATAAATTCATATATAAGTGATGTCCATGTTTTGTGCCATGTTTTATATCTACTTTTATGTCGATTTCTTCATACATTTCATGCATGTTGGTTAGAATAATACAGAATCTATATAGTTTATGCTTATTTTCCAAATTATAGAGTCTACACTAGTTTCTGTTTAATTTAGCAGAAATCGGACGCACTTTGGAGCTTAAAAGAAACTCATGAAGAAGCTAAGGATGGCGCAGCTCGAGAAAAGGCCATTTTTCGGCATTCATCATTATGATTCATGTTCTGATGTCTTCATGAAGGTTGTAGCCCTTGAAAAGTTCTTTCCAACGTATGCTCATATGCGTCAATCCGACGAACGAGCACTCGGGAAAGTGTGTTTCAAGAACATAGCAGAATGCTGAGAACTGAAGGGTGGTCGATATCGACCAAGTCAACTCGATATCGACCTAATCTTGGTCGAAAATATCAGAATCGACTCAAATCGACCAGCAGACAAGAGGGCAACTCGATATCAATCTATAGTGGTCAATATCAACCAAAATTCAAGTCGATATTGCCCCAGAAGCCGAGATCGACTGAGTTGAAGTGAAACCGAGGAAGTTACTCGATATCGACCCACTTTGGTCGATATCGACCTAATGCTAGTGATGTGTCCAGATCGATTTCGAGCTCTACTCAAAGTTCTATCCAAAGTCGAATGGAGAGATTTCCAAGAGAATATTACTTACACATGAAGACTTTGAAGATTTATCTTTTTATTTATCCTAAGGGTGGAACAATTAATTACCCTATAGGATTTATCTTGTTTACTAAATTAGATTTATTTATTTCCTAGTAGATTTATATCTTTAGGTAGATGATAGATATTCCTTACCTTGATTAGCAAGGATTAAGGCCTATAAATAAAGCCTATGGGCCTAGTTTTTATTTATTCAATTCTAGAGAAGAGAAGTAGTGAGTAGAGAGAGAGAGTGGAGGCCGAGTAGGAGCAAGAGAGCGAGAGCAATTTGGCTTCGATCGGTTGTAAGCTTTATTTAATTTCATTAATGCAATTTAGTTTCCTTTTATTATTAATGTCTTTCCTTGCGATGAAGAGCGAGTAGTCCCCCTACTTCTAGGGTTGGGGTGAGCCCAGCGATAGCAAAGCGCGGTTGAGGTAAATATTAGACTTTTATTATGTTTTGAGCATCCACTACCTGTTATATGTTTATTACCTATATATTTAATAGAGATCCATGTTAACAACTTGGATTATAAACATAAAATCGGTAGATACAATTAGGGTTTCTTGAAAGAGTTGTCTAATTGTTGGAAAAGGCGAAAGCTTTTTCCTTTGATGAGATTGCATGATTATTTCTCTTTGTCTTGCCTTATGCATGTTTGGTTATCGTTGTTGCAAACCCCGATCTTGGAAGTTATCTTTTACATAAGTTTATTCCGAAATCTCAAAGCCTTGTCTTTTATTTTCCTACTGTCCCCCACTCGATATTGACCACTTACTGGTCGATATCGACTTCTAATTTCGATAAAAAAAGATCGCTGCTTGTTTGTGTTTCTACAGGTACATGTCGATTTTGAGGAGGATTGGTCGATATCGAGCTTCTTGGTCGATATTGAGTGCACATGCCGAAATAGACTGACTTTCTGTAATTGCCCAAAATCGACTGGATTTGGTCGATATCAACTAACCTAGGTCGATATCGAGTGAATCTCCTGGAGTTGAAATCGGCGTGAGACTCTTCCGCTGCTTGAGATCCACTGACGTGCTTCCTCGAGGATCGATCCTGACTTCCTGTTGGTACATCGGGAGGAAGTCTTGTAATCATTTGCATGGGCATAATCTGGTTTGATTTATTTTATTATATTTTGAACTCGATTTCTTCCTACAACAATAAGAGTAATAAGTATGATATTATTTAAAAAACTTATTAAAATGTTAATATTTTATATAGTTTTTATCACCTTAACACATGCATGAATAGTAAAACGTTTAGTTTTAATTAACGGAGGGAGTACCATATAAAACCCAAAAATGGGAGCATACTAGTTCATGCTAGCCCTACTAGGTTTTATCATACCAATTCACAGGATCGACATTGACAAAGGATTTTTAGTCGCCTTAAATCCTATCAAATATATCCGACTAACCTAACTAATGTAGTTTGGCAAGTACGGGTCGATCCCACAGAGAGTCAACGATTTGTATGCAAATCAGAGTGTGTCAACAAGAATAAGAAACACAAAGGGGGGATTTTGATGGTTTGAACTAACTAATTAAGAAATAAAATTAAACAAAAGAAACAAACTAAACAACTTGAGGAAATGAATATAAGAAAAATAGCTTAGGTCAACCAATCTCAGCAATCATGTTTGTTCATTGATCATCGAAATCGAATAGATAACTTCCTCTTGAACACTTTGTTGTGGAAAGACTAGGTCTTTTGAATCCAATTCCTTATCAAATCTAGTTAACAGGACAACCAGACCCTGAAAACCCTAATTATCGAACAATCCTGAAACTATCAAGATTCAATTCAACAATCGATGAAGCCTAAAGGAAATCAAACAAATGCAATCGACACGCACAACCAGTTATTGCATCAATTGCAAATCAATTCTCTATACAAATCCCTAAATCAACCAGTTTCAGAGATTTATACTTTGCTACTCAAGGATATAGATAACTCAACCAGTAATTACCTATATCTAGCTATAGATTATCATGAACAAGCATCAGTTGATCAGACTAACGGAAATTCACGAAAACCTCACTACTACATATAAGGGCTATTGTAGCGGCCAAAAAACGCTACAAAAAATGATAAACCCGCTTCCTTAAGTCTAATGTGGCGGTTTTGTAACCGCTACATCTGCTGCCGCTGCATTAGATATAAGGTGGCGGTTTTTTTTACCTATTGTGGCAGTTTCTACTTTACAAAAAAAAAACGCCACAATAACATTAAAAAACCGCTGCAACAAAACCTATTGTAGCGGTTTTGAGAAAAGCCTTTGCCAACGCATTTACTAATCTAAGGTGGCGGTTTTGCTTTGTAGAAACCTGTTCCTCGTCACCTATATTTATACTGTATAATTTTATTTTATTAGTAACCCTTATTTTTAGATCCCTGTAGCTGAAAACAAATAATTAAAAATTAATAAATCTCACAAGAATTCATCCCCTAAGATTATAATAATATTAACAAGATCAAAGTATAATACATACATAAAGCAATGTCATTAATGGAATACATGTACAATTATCACCCTTGTAGACTGCTACAAGTGCAGTCAAAACATCAACTATTTCAAGTCCTTCAAACTAACTAATCTTCACTTCTTTCGACACAGCTTCCAAATACATCACCATTTAGCAAATATAATCATCCCAAGGCCAAAAAAGGGTCCAAATAAAGGCACCAAAATCTTCCTGTAAAAAAAAAGATCAATTAAATGAAAAATCACTATAGATTTGCAAAACCTCATATAAAAACATTAAATTAGGCAAATGAGTCCATCAAAAACTAAAATTGCTTATTTGAGAAGTTCATAGTTCATTATAGTAATGCATTTTTTATTTGGTTATTGTTATAATAGTTTCCTAACCAAGAGATGACATCCTAACTTAATTGATAATCTTTAATAAAAATCAACAAATTAACAATATCAATATTGCAATACAGTTAGTTGGTCTTTAGAATATGACATAAATCACATAATACAGTTAGTTGGTCTTTTGTGATGACTCTCCATCCCATGTTCCTTAATTGCAGCCAAATCACGAGTTAGACTTACTTCGACAGAAATAAACTTTAATATATTAAAAGACTTCCAAAGCCAGGGTTTCAACACCACAACGATAACCATGCAAAGTAACACATACAGGCGTAAAAGATCATGCTTTCCATCAAATAACTTTCGTCATTAACAAATAGGCAAATAGAGGCTTTCGCATAAACCCTAATTGTTACTAACCCTTTTTCACATAATTAACCCAAGTTGCATTAAGATCACTTTCGCTTCAATAATACAAACAAGGATCACCTTCAACTCTCGCAAAAGAATCATGCTTATAGGGATAGAATATGAATTGCACAAAAGATCTGACTTTTATCGCATCGCCTCACATGGCCACCGTCGGGATCACCCCAGCCCCAGAAGTGGGTGGACTACTCACGCCTCATCGCAATCGCAGACATTGAATGAAAAGAAATAACTTGCATAAAAACCAAATTCAAAAGCCTTTACAATCCCGACAATCAACTTTCGCAGAAAGCCAAAACCCTAAAAACCTTAGAACTCGTAAACTTCTCTGTGGAACTAACTACTTCTCCGAAATTGAATGAATAAAACTGAGCCCCATGGGCTTTATTTATAGGCTTCTACTCCTTGCTAATCTAGGAAAGAAGATATCTATTTCTATCTAAAATTATATTTAAATTGCTAAAAGATAAATAAATTGTTTTATGGAAATAAATCTAAAAGGAAAAGATAAAACTAAATAGGGTAAGTCTTCATGTCTTGATAGATCTTGTCTCCTTAGATAGAACTTGATGTATTTGGATAGAATCTTCCGCCTTCGCCCCCAAGGAATCCCAATTCTAGTCGGACAGGTCTTCGTCGAGAAGCTACTGGAAACTGGTCTACTCGAGATCTACCACGGCTCGTCGACCTCGACAAAGCTTGGTTCGTCGACTGGACCTCCCGGCTAGCTCTGCTCGATGTGGCTCGGACTTGGTTCACAGGGCTCGTCGACCTCGACAAAGCCTTGTCGATCTCGAGTAGGATGGCTCTGTCGACTAGGCTTCCTCGGGTTGCTCTACTCGGCGAGCTTGGATCCGGACTCAGGCGCTCGTCGACCTCAAGTAGCCCTAGTCGACCTCGAGTAAACTGGCTTGCCGACTAGGTCTTCTCGAGTGACTCTGCTCGATGGGCTCCGGATCTGGACTCAGGGTCTCGTCGATCTCGACAAGGCGTAGTCGAGATCGAGTAGGGCTCTTCCTTTTCGCTTTCGCGAGTTGGCTCTCCCGCTAGCAGTGAGTTTTTCCGCGGCAGCGAGCGGTCCGCTGCAGCGAGTCGAGTCGCTGGCAGCGAGTGCTCCTGGTCTTCCTCGGCTTCGTCCTCGGCTTCTCTCCTTGTCGACTCCGGGTGTGGCGTCTGGGCTTCGTCGACCTCGACTAGTGGTCCTCGAGATCGAGTAGGGCTCCGGAGCTCGGGTTGGTCTGGCTCTCGATCAGGCTCTGTCGACAAGGTTGTGCTCGGACATGCTCATCTATGTCGAGTAGGGCCTACTCGAGATCGAGTAGGGTGGTTCCTCGGCTCGATTCGACTGGTTCCGTTGCTTTGACCTTGGACTTCTGTAGCGGTTTTCCGTGCTTTTCCGACCTTCTCTAGAATTACTGTAAAATGCCTCGATTTCTGCGAATTAAACAGAAACTGGTGTAGATTCCATAATTTGGCAAATAAACATAAACTACATAGATTCTGTACTATCTAAACCCAAATGAATGCAATGTATACAGAAATCGATATAAAAGTTACTGTAAAACATGGCAGATTCAGCTCACAACAAACACCCCATACTTAAGCTTGCTTGTCCTCAAGCAATACTTTTATTTGTCATTCAGGGGAAGAATTCAAACTCTCAACATCTTAGATTCATTCTTATATGTCCCTGCAATCAATTACCATCCTCGAAAAGGTACTAGTGTCATAGATTCATGCATGTGCAAATATGTAAAAGCAACATCTACTCATAAAAGGAGGGTTATGCATAAATAATTTTTATGTGACAAAGCATTAATAATCAAGAAGACTTTAATTAAGCTCATGAAGGAGTAGATTGGTAAAAGGCTAAAAGGTGGGCAATTTTTGGCAATGTGGTGTTTTTGATCCGGGGAAATGGATTATTTCGAAACTTGAGTTTCCACATTCCTTCTCCATAATTCATCACCTTTCATATTGCTTTTCTCAATAATAATGCTTTTACCTCTCTAACCTCAGCACTCCCTTCTCGCGAGTCGCAAAAATGGGTGTCATTAATGGCCTCGGATACTTAGTGCTTTGGACTCCTCACAATGTGTCCCATCTCTCCAAACTATTATCTCAGAGAGCAGGGTCAATCTACCTTTATCTCATGAGGTGATTGGATTTTCTTTCACTCATTAAATTTTCCATATAATTCAAACAATTTCCTTCCAAACTCCAATAATGTAACAATCACAACAACCATATAACATCTCCATAATGTAACATCATTCTCAACATAATCCCCGGATAAGGTAAAGAATGGCAATATTTAGATCATGTGGAGCAATTTTTGAAATAAGGCATATTATGGTTTTAATGATGCATAAGCATAGGTAAGGCTAGGATTATAACAATATGAGCATATATGGAAATATAAAGTCCTCCATCATCTTATCATGCAACATGTCAAAATCAACTTCAAATTTTACCTCCTTTCATGGTTTTCAAGAAAATATGCACTTCATTGTGACTTCCCTTTACTAGGCAATTTCATGCTATATCTCTAATGAATCCAATTTTGCATCGTCGAGTCCAATATAAGCTTCCATGACATTATTCAAAAATTTCAATGGGGGTCATTTTTCTCACATTTTGGAAATCATGCATATATTATTCAAAAATTTCAATGGGGGTCATTTTTCTCACATTTTGGAAATCATGCATATAAGCATATAAATCAATAATGAATTCCAAAATAGCCATGTAGCAATTATAAGAAATGTGGGGGTCATTTTTCTCACATTTTGGAAATCATGCATATAAGCATATAAATCAATAATGAATTCCAAAATAGCCATGTAGCAATTATAAGAAATAATGCACAAGTAATGTCAACTATGATCATATATGCACAAAGTAAGCCCTTCCCCCACCCCATACTTAAAAATTACAGTGTCCTCACTGTATAAAAAAAACAAGGTAAGGGTAAAGAAAGAAACTCACAAGACATGTGTGCAGAGCCTCAAAATTTCGAATGGAGCACCTCTTGACCGAGTATTAATGTAGCTTGGTGCCATCCATTGACCTGAAAAGTAGAAGACATATACCCATAATAGAAACAACAAAAACGAAAGAAATGTTCAAATCCAAAAACAAAAACAAAAACAAAGCAATGTCCTAAAAGTCTATGTACATGCTCTAGATTTTATAGTCGCTAGACCGACTTTCCATTAATGCTCAAGGTGGCATCTGCAGGGCCCATGTAGCTTGGGCCTCAAATAAGACTTCATTCTTGTCCATCAGCTGTAATCCTCCAGAATGGATCTTGTTCACCACGAACGGTCCCATCCGCTTCTTGTTGAATTTGTTAGGAAACCAATGATCCTTTGACTTAGAGACATAGAACTTGTCTCCAACTTCATATTCCTTAGGCTCATCATTGGAAATCCTGCACAATCGCACATACCAAGGCAGACCTCTCCCATGTATAGATAAATATTTAATGGAAATAGGAGAAGAAAGATCCATACCTTGGCTTACCTTCGCAGAGACGGAATCGGGGACCACTGTGTTTGGTCGATCTCGACTAGGGCTAGTCGATCTCGACAAGACTGCAGGCTCTGGTGGTGGTCTGGTCGAAGAGGCAGAATTCGACGAAGAATAGGTCTTGTCGATCTCGACAAGCCTGGTCGACCTCGAGTAGGACTCCGCTCCTGGTGGTTTGCTCATCGACGAAGGCGGATCTGGTGGAGCCGAGTGGTGGTCGATCTCGACTAGGGTGGTCGAGATCGACGAGGCTGGTCCTGGCTCTGGTGGTCTCAGCATCGAGGAAGACGATGCCCGAAGATCTTGGTCGATCTCGACTAGGGTAGTCGATCTCGACGAGGGCTCTCCTCCTGGTTGCTGTGGCGTCGAGGACGAACGGTCTGGTGGCACTGGGTGTTGGTCGACCTCGACAAGGCTTGTCGAGATCAACAAGGCTGCTGGCTCCGGTGTTATCATCGTCGAGGAAGGCGAAGTCGGGTTGGCCGAGTGGTGGTCGACCTCGACAAGGGCGGTCGAGATCGACGAGCCTGGCTTGTCTGGTTCGCTGCTCGACGATGCTGGTGCTGATGGAGTCTCCTTGGTCTGGTCGAGATCGACTAGGGTTCTACTCGATGTCGAGGAGCCCTGGTCGATCTTGACCCCATACTTAGTCTCTGTCAAGGCATCCGAAAAATAATTAATCCACAACGACTTACCTTGGTCTGTGTCGATTGGATTCTCTGTGTTCTCCTTAAGGATTGCCATGATCTCCTCCACCTGGGCCTCCATGTCCCTCTTTTCTATCTCCTCAGGGGTCGTATTTCTGACCTTGGGTTCCCCGCAGGTGATGTAGCCAGCTGAGATAGATTTGACCTCTTCCATCGGACCTGTATGCCTTTCAGTTTTATTAAAGGAATACTCAATTACCTCATCGCTGATGTTGAAGGTGAGCACCCCTTTTCTTACGCTTATGTTGGCATCCACCGTCGCCAAGAATGGTCTTCCTAAAATAATTGGACAAGCAGGATCTTCTTGCATATCAACTATTAAGAAATCAGCAGGGACGAAGAATTTACCTACTTGTACTGGGACATTTTCCACCATGCCTGTTGGAATGACCACCGTGTTGTTGGCCATGTAAAGTCTAGCATCCACAGGCTCCAAGGCACCTATCTTAATCTTGGACCAAATTGTTAAAGACATTATACTCACACTAGCTCCAAGATCACATAGGGCATTAATTTTGTATGGACCAAATCCAATAGTTATAGCAAACTTACCTGGATCCGGCCTCTTCTCCAATATGTCCAGATGGCTGCATTCCTCTGTGATTTCAGCCATTGACCGCTTTTTGCTCAAAATCTCTTTCAGGAACTTGACATAAGATGGCATTTCATTGAGAGCTTCTGTGAAGGGGATGGTTACGTTGAGCTTCTGAAGCATCTTGATGAAACGCTGAAACTTTTTCTCCGCTAGGTCCTTTAGAGATTTTGTGGGGAAAGGCAGCTTCTTTTTCTGCGTCAGAGCCAAAACAGACGTCGGAGGGGCTGCAGGCTGCTCTATGTCGACCAGGGGCTCCTCGACATCGACTACAGTCTTGTCGACATCGACCAGGTTGGGCTCAGTCGAGTTGCTGTGTGGTGCAGACGAGGATTCTTGCAGGTTCTCCTCGAGGTCGACGAAGGTCTTGTCGAGATCGACCACGGCTTTGTCGAGATCGACCACGGCTTTGTCGAGATCGACTTGCTGGTCCTCGTCGTTCTGCTGCTTTCCGACCTCTGGCTCTTGCAGTTGATGGCCGCTTCTGAGTTTTATAGCAGCGATGTGTCCAGTCTTTCCCTTAGGATTTGATTCTGAAGATCCTGGAAGTGTCCCTAACTGTCTAGGGATTCCGGCTGCCAGCTGACCAATCTGTGTATCAACTGATTTCCTCCAGATATCAATTTCCCCAAGCCTAGAGTTGACACCTTGCATCTGAGTATAGACGGAGTTGAAAGATTGCCTAGTTTCTTAGTGATTCCTCCGTATTTCTTCCAGGACTGTCTGTATATCATCCTTTTTCTGGTCCCTTTCTGGATGTCCTGGAGCTCTGTAGGGCGGTGGGTTCCTAGGGACACCTTGGTTCCATTGTGGTTGCTGAAACCTTTGGTCCCCCATGTAGCGATTCGGACCCCCTGCGTAAGCTGCCTCCTCACGATGCTCTGCCATCCTGAGGCATGGGCATTCGCTGCAAGCGAGTGTGGTAGCGAAAATCCAACAGGAGCTTGATTGAGGCCATTCCCTGCCAACGGAATCCGACGCTGAGTTAAATTAGGAAAGTTCTATCTTTTATCTAGTTTGTTTAGGAAGCTTTTATCTTTTATCTATCTTTTAACTTATTATGGAAGACATTAGGCTTATAAATAGGACGTTTTAGGATTAGTTTTCTTAATAGAAGAAATTCCAAGTAGAGAAATCACCATTGAAGAGAAGAAAGCTTAGGTAAGCCATGTTTGGCTAATTTTGTAGTTTTTGCCTACACTTTTGAGACTTGGTTGGTGGTTTGTGAGTTTCTAATATATGTTATTTTTCCTCTATAATTCTTTCAACTTCTTTGTGCGATATTGATTATGTTGTTGATGTTATCTTGATTAGCTACCTTGATAATATTTGATTTCATGCTAGGATCTAATACTTTCGTATTTGTGTTATTTCCGTAGTAGCACGCATAAGATTGTGGATTCTGTGTTTGAAGCATGATTATGTATGGAGTTGACATATATCTTAAACATTGATTTACCGTGTTTAATTTGTGTTATTTATATGCTCAAGTTCTTGGGACTATTTGTTATCTCTTTGTTAAATCTTGACCGTGTTAGGGTTGTATTGAGGTGTAAGGGATTAATTGGACTCGTAAGACTTTTAATCTACTTAAACCAAGACGAGAGGAATTCGTAGGAAATGATAATAACTTGAAAAGGATTCGATGATCAATAAAACTAACCAAAGTCGAGAACTTGTAGGTGGAAACGCTTTTCTTCTATCCTTTATTTGCTTTTGTCAATATTATTTTCTTTTATTTTCATTCATAAAAATATTTTCTTTTTATATTGATAAATACATAATATTTAGAAATACTTGATTCTCTAGGGTTCGACCCCTTACTTGCATACTATACTAGTTTGTTTGTTTGGGATTTATTTTTGGCGAGGTGAATCAACGACTTTTCCTCCGTCAAAATTGGCGCCGTTGCCGGGGAATTGTTGTTGCAGGAGTATGGTCAAGTATGAAATAAATATAAATTAAAGTTCAGACCGACTTCCCTGTCTCAGCAAATAAATACAAGATTTCCTCCCGTTGTAGTAAGAGAATAGTCAGGATCGAATCCACGAGGAAGCACGTCAGCAGTTCTTAGGTAGCTGTAAATTCTCACAGACAAAGCAACAGAAAGACAGAAACACAGAAACAAGGAAAGAAACACAAATAAAAGCAGAAAATAACAAACAAAAGCAATGAACTAATCGAAGACAGAAAAGAGAAAGTAAAGCAGAAACTAAATCGAGGACACAGAAGCTACTCGATCTCGAGGAGCTGTCCTCTATATCGACTAAGGATGGTCGACAACAGAAACTCAGAAACGAAGCAAACAACTCGAGACAGACGATAATTAACTCGACCTCGACCAAACCTACTCGAGATCGACTAGGGCAAGCAAAGACAAGTTCAGAATCGACGACAGAAACTCGATCAAGACAACAGTGTACTCGATCTCGACAAAGCCCACTCGAGATCGACAAAGGCTTCCTCTAGATCGACAACAGTAACTCTAGATCGACTAAAAGACAGAAACTTTAAAGGCAAATTTCGAACACAGAACTCAAAATTCGACAGAAATAAACTCAATATATAAAAGGCTTCCAAAGCCAGGGTATCAACACCACAATGATAACCATGCAAAGTAACACCCAAAGGCACAAAAGATCATGCTTTCCATCAAATAACTTTCGTTATTAACAAATAGGCAAATAGAGGCTTTCGCATAAACCCTAATTGTTACTAACCCTTTTCACATAATTAACCCAAGTTGCTTTAAGATCACTTTCGCTTCAATAACACAAACAAGGATCACCTTCAACTCTCGCAAAAGAATCATGCTCATAGGGATAGAAGATGAATTGCATAAAAAGATCTGACCTTTATCGCATCGCCTCACATGGCCACTGTCGGGCTCACCCCAGCCCCAGAAGTGGGTGGACTACTCACGCCTCATCGCAATCGCAGACATTGATTGAAAAGAAATAACTTGCATAAAACTATATTCAAAAGCCTTTACAATCCTGGCAATCAACTTTCGCAGAAAGCCAAAACCCTAAAAACCTTAGAACTCCTAAACTGTATATGCCGGAATTGAATTCTGTGTGAATTGGAATGAATGAAAAACCAGCCCCTAGGGCCTTATTTATAGTGATCAAACCCCGCTAATCAAGGAAATAATCATCTATCTATATCTAAATCTATATCTACTTTGCTAAAAGATAAATAAAATGCTTTAAGGAAATAAATCAATAAGGGAAAAGATAAATCTAACTAAGGTAAGTCTTCACGCCCAAGGAATCCCAAGTCGAGTAGGACTCGTCACGTCGACGTGTTTCTGGAAACCGGGTCTACTCGACCTAGACAAGGGCTCGTCGATCTCGACTAGGATTCGTCGTCGACTGGACTTCTCTGGTGACTCTGCTCGACAGGCTCGGATCTGGGCTCCTGGGTGTCGTCGATCTCGACTAGGGCTTGTCGAGATCGAGTAGGGTTGCTCGGCATCCTCGTCCTCGGCTTCTCGGTCAGCTTCTCTCCTTCTCGACTCCGGGTGTGGCACTGGTCTTTTTCGATCTCGACTAGGGTCTTGTCGAGATCGAGTAACTTCCGGAGCTGGGATGGTCTAGCTCTCGACACTGCTCCTGGTCGACAAGGCTGTGCTCGGACATGCTTGTCGAGATCGAGTAAGGTCTACTCGAGATCGAGTAACCTGGGTTCTCAGCTCGATTCGACTGGTTCCACTGCTTCTTTGACCTTGGACTTCTATAGTGGATTTCCGAGCTTTTCCGACCTTCCTTAGAATTGCTGTAAAATGCCTCGATTTCTGCGATTTAAACAGAAACTGGTGTAGATTCCATAATTTGGCAATAAACATAAACTACATAGATTCTGTACTATCTTAGCCCAAATGAATGAAATGTATGCAGAAATCGATATAAACTTAAGTGTAAAGCATGGCAGATTCAGCTCACAACAAACACCCCATACTTAAGCTTGCTTGTCCTCAAGCAATACTTTTATTTGTCATTCAGGGGAAGAAATAAAAAACTCTCAACATCTTAGATTCATTCTTATATAACCCTGCAATCAATTACCATCATCGAAAATGTACTAGTGTCACAAATCCATGCATGTGCAATTTATAAAAGCAACATCTACTCACAAAAGGAGGGTTATGCACAAATAATTCATGTGACAAAGCATTAATAATCAAGAGGACTTTAATTTAAGCTCATGAAGGAGTAGAATGGTAAAAGGCTAAAGGTGGGCAATTTTGGCAATGTGGTGCTAATGATCCGGGGAAAAGGAGTATTTCCAAACTGAATTTCCACATTCCTTCTCCATAAGATTCATCACCTTTCATAATGCTTTTATCAATAATAATGCTTTTACCTCTCTAACCTCAGCACTGCCTTCTCGCGAGTCACAAACATGGGTGTCATGAATGGCCCCGGATACTTAGTGCTTTGGACTCCTCACAATGTGTCCCATCTCTCCAAACTATTATCTCAGAGAGCAGGGTCAATCTACCTTTATCTCCTGAGGTGATTGGATTTTCTTTCACTCATTAAATTTTCCATATATTTCAAATAATTTCCTTCCAAACTCCAAATATGATAACAACACAACAACCATATAACATCTCCATAATGTAACATCATTCTCAACATAATCCCCGGATAGGAAATAAGGTAAAGAATGGCAAATATTTAGACCAAGTGGAGCAATATATGATATAAGGCATATTATGGCTTTTGTGATGCATAAGCATAGGTAAGGCTAGTGATATAAACAATAAGCATTATATGGAAATATAAAGTCCTCCATCATCTTATCATGCAAGATGTCAAAAGCAACTTCAAATTTTACCTCCTTCCATGGTTTTCATCAAAATACGCACTTCATTGTGACTTCCCTTCACTAGGCATTTTCATGCTATATCTCTAATGAATCCAATTTTTTTGCATCGTCGAGTTGAATTTAAGCTTCCATGACACTAATCAAAATTTTCAATGGGGGTCATTTTTATAAACTTTGGAAAACATGCAATAAGCACATAAATTAATAATGAATTCCAAAATAGCCATGTATAAGCAATTCAAGAAATAAACTCTAAATATGCAAAAAAAAATTGTCAAATAAAGCCAAATATGCATAAAGTAAGCCCTCCTCCCACCCTATACTTAAACATTACAGTGTCCTCATTGTATAAAAACAAGGGTAAGGAAAGAAACTCACTAGACATGGGTGCAGGGCCTCTCAATTTCGAATGGAAGCACCTCCTGGGCCGAGTATGTATATTGCTTGGTTCTATCCATGGACCTGAAAAGTGTAGAAGACATATACCCATAATAGAAAAACTAAAAGTTCCAAACCAAAAAACAAAAAGCACAAAGTCTCAAAAGTCCTAAAAAGTTTATGTACATGCTCTAGATTTTATAGTCGCTAGGCCGACTTTTCCATTTTAGCTTAAGGTGGCATCTGCAGGGCCCATGTAGCTTGGGCCTCAAATAGGACTCCATTCTTGTCCATCAGCTGTAATCCTCCAGAATGGATCTTGTTCACCACGAAAGGTCCCATTCGCTTCTTGTTGAATTTGTTAGGGAACCAATGATCCTTTGATTTAGAGACATAGAGTTTGTCTCCAACTTCATACTCCTTAGGCTCATCATTGGAAATCCTGCATAATCGCACATACCAAGGCAAACCTCTCCCATGTATAGATAAATCTTTAATGGAAATAGGAGAAGAAAGATCCATACCTTGGCTTACCTTTGCAGAGACGGAATCGGGAACCACTGTGTTTGGTCGATCTCGACTAGGGCTAGTCGATCTCGACGAGGATGCTGGTTCTGGTGGTGGTCTGATCGAGGATGCGGAAGTCGACGAAGGACAGGGCTTGTCGATCTCGACAAGGCTGGTTGACCTCGAGTAGGCCTCTGCTCCTGGTGGCTGCAGCGTCGAGGAAGATGGATCTGGTGGAGTTGGGTGGTGGTCGACCTCGAGTAGCCTACTCGAGATCGAGTAGGGTTCTGCTTCCGTCTGGCTGCTCGACGAGGCTGGTGCTGGTGGAGTCTCCTTGGTCTGGCCGAGGTCGAGTAGGGTCCTCGATGTCGAGGAGTCTTGGTCGATCTTGACCCCATACTTAGTTCATGTCAAGGCATCCGAAAAGTAATTAATCCACAACGACTTACCTTGATCTGTGTCGATTGGATTTTCTGTGTTCTCTTTGAGGATTGCCATGATCTCCTCCTCCTGGGCCTCCATGTCCCTCTTTTCCAGCTTCTTAGGGGTCATATTCCTGACCTTGGGTTCCCCGCAGGTGATGTAGCCAGCTGAGATAGATTTGACCTCTTCCATTGGACATGTATGCCTTTCAGTTTTATTAAAGGAATCCTCAATTACCTCATCGCTGATGTTGAAGGTGAGCACTCCTTTACTTACGCTTATGTTGGCATCAACCGTCGTCAAGAATGGTCTTCCTAAAATAATTGGACAAGCAGGATCTTCTTGCATATCAACAACTAGAAAATCAGCAGGGGCAAAGAATTTACCTACTTGTACTGGCACATTATCCACCATGCTTGTTGGAATGACTATCGTGTTGTTGGCCATGTAAAGTCTAGCATCCACAAGCTCTAAGGCACCTATCTTAATCTTGGACCAAATTGTTAAAGGCATTATACTCACACTAGCTCCAAGATCACATAAAGCATTAATTTTGTATGGACCAAACCCAATAGTTATAGCAAACTTACCTGGATCCGGCCTCTTCTCCAGTATGTCCAAGTGGCTGCATTCCTTTGTAATTTCAGCCATCGACCTCTTTTTGCTCAGAATCTCCTTTAGGAACTTGACATAGGATGGCATTTCATTGAGAGCTTCCGTGAATGGGATGGTGACGTTGAGCTTCTGAAGCATCTTGATGAAGCGCTGAAATTTCTTCTCTGCCGGGTCCTTTGGAGATTTCGTGGGGAAAGGCAGCTTCTTTTTCTGATTCGGAACCAAAAGAGACGTCGGAGGTGCTGCAGGCTGCTCTATGTTGACCAGGGGCTCCTCGACATCGACTACAGTCTTGTCGATCTCGACTAAATTTGGTGCTGTCGAGTTGTTGTGTGGTGCAGACGAAGGTTCTGGGAGTTTCTCCCCGACATCGAGTAGACCTTCCTCGACATCGAGTAGGCTCTGGTCGACCAGCTGTTCTCCGTTGTTCTGCTGCTTTCCGACCTCTGGCTCTTGTAATTGATGGCCGCTTCTGAGTTTTACAGCAGCGATATGTCCAGTCTTTCCCTTAGGATTTGGTTCTGAAGATCCAGGGAGCGAACCTGACTGTCTGGAGATTCCGGCTGCTAGCTGACCAATCTGTGTATCAACTGATTTTCACCATATATCAATTTCCCCAAGCCTAGAGTTGATACCTTGCATCTGAGTATAGACTGAGTTGAAGGATTGCCTAGTTTCTGAGTGATTCCTCCTTATTTTCTCCAGGACTGTCTGTATATCATCTTTCTTCTGGTCTCTTTCCGGATGTCCTGGAGCTCTGTAGGGCGGGGGGTTCCTAGGGACACCTTGGTTCCATTGTGGTTGCTGAAACCATTGGTCCCCCATGTAGCGACTGGGACCCCCTGCGTAAGCTGCCTCCTCATGATGCTCTGCCATCCTGACTTGTTCTGCGTGTGGGCACTCAGGAGTTGTGTGCCTTTACGATCCGCATTCTATGCAAGGCTGGTTGGCGGAGAGATACTTTACTTGCTTGATGAGCTTCTTATTCTGGTCTCTGTAGTACTTCTCCCTAACATGAGGATCAATCTCCTTAGGTGGCTCATAGAGGGGCATGGATGGTGCTGGCCTGGCATATGGGTTCTCTTCATAGGTTGCAGTAGACCCATACTTGTTGTCGTAGTTAGTGAGCTTCTCTAGCACACCCCATGCGTCACTTGGCGGCATTGTCAGATACTCATAGCGAGTATAATGGTTGATTATGTCCTTAGTGACTTGATCAAGAGAGTTGAAGATGATCTCCTGAATGACGTAGGGTGGCTGTCCATGAGTAGGGCAAGATCGAAGAAGTTCCTTGTAGCGCTCCCATGCCTTTGCCAGCGGTTCCCCTTGCTTCTGTTTGAAGGCGGTGATTCTCTGGCGGAGATGTGCTGTTTTGGCAGGTGGGAAGAATTTGTTCAGAAACTCTTGCTCTACTTGGGCCCAGGTTGTGAGTGATCTTGCTTTCAGCCCTTCCAGCCATTTCAGTGCAGGCCCAACGAGAGACCAACGAAAAGATTTCATCTTGACATATTCCAGAGTTGCACCTTCATCAAGAGTACGGCACATGTCAGAAAAGTTTGTAATATGTTCAAGAGGATACTCATTAAATCTACCATAAAAAGCATTATTTTTAAGCTCTATAAGAAATTGAGTGCGAATTTCAAAAGAGTTATCAGGGATTAGAATCGCCGATTCAGGCACGACGAGAGTTGGGTGCATGTAGTCCTCTGCCGTGGTTGGATATTGGGCAAGCTCAGCCTGTGCTTGTTCCCTTGCTGCTTTCTCAGCGGCGATAGCAGCATCCTTAGCGGCTAATTCCCTGGTAAGCCTCTGTATCAGCTGCTCCTGTGTTTCAGCGGCTGCCATGGCTCTTTGCAGTCTAGCTCTGATGTGTAGGAGGCATTCCGGTTCGTCTAAGGCGTCAAACTCAGGTGGGATACCAGAACGGCGCATACACATGGCAATTCACTCAAGAGAAAAGTGAGAACTGACTACCTAAGGCGCGAATGATTGCTTCCCCGGCAACGGCGCCAATTTGTTGTTGCAGGAGGATGGTCAAGTATGAAATAAATATAAAATAAAGTTCAGACCGACTTCCTTGTCTCAGCAAATAAATACAAGACTTTCTCCCGTTGTAGTAAGAGAATAGTCAGGATCGAATCCACGAGGAAGCACGTCAGCAGTTCTCAGGTAGCTGTAAATTCTCACAGACAAAGCAGCAGAAATACAGAAACACAGAAACAAGGAAAGAAACAGAAATAAAAGCAGAAAATAACAAACAAAAGCAATGAACTAAACGAAGACAGAAAAGACAAAGTAAAGCAGAAACTAAATCGAGGACACAGAAGCTAGATCATGAGGAGTTGTCCTCTATATCGACTAAGGATTGTCGACAACAGAAACTCATAAACGAAGCAAACAACTCGAGACAGACGATAATTAACTCGACCTCGACCAAACCTACTCGAGATCGACTAGGGCAAGCAAAGACAAGTTCAGAATCGACGACAGAAACTCGATCAACATAACAGTGTACTCGATCTCGACAAAGCCCACTCGAGATCGACAAAGGCTTCCTCTAGATCGACAACAGTAACTCTAGATCGACTAAAAGACAGAAACTTTAAAGGCAAATTTCGAACACAGAACTCAAAATTCGACAGAAATAAACTCAATATATAAAAGACTTCCAAAGTTGTTTTTAGCCTAATTTGCCATGTTTTACATTTACTTTTATATCGATTTCTGCATACATTGCATGCATTTGGTTTAGAATAATACAGAATATGTGTAGTTTACACTTTTTTGCAACATATGGAGGTCTACACAAGTTTTCGTTATATTTCGCAGAAATCGGACGCACTTTGGAGCTTAAAGGAAACTCATGGAGAAGCTAAGAATGGTGCCGCTGAAGAAAAGACCATATTTCACCATTGTTCATTTTGAATCAAGCTTTGATGTCTTCATGAGAGTTGTAGCCCTCGGAAAGAGATTTCCAACGCATGGTCATATGCATCAATCCGACGAACGAGAACTCGGGAAAGTGCGTTTCAACAACAGAGCAGAAAGCTGAGAAAACTCTACTCGAGATCGACTAGACTCTACTCGACCTCGACGAGCCCTGGTCGAGCAGACCTGGTCGAGGAAACTGAATCAGAGACAACCCGACTCCCGGAACCTTACTCGATCTCGAGTACCCCTGGTCGAGATCGACGAGCCATGTCCGGAGTCGACGAGCTGTGCCGAGCCGAGAAGCCGAGGACGAAGACGCAGACCACCTCTACTCGATCTCGACGAGCCCTAGTCGAGATCGACGAGCCCCGAGTCCAGATCCGAGCCTGTCGAGTAGAGCCACCCCAGAAGACCCAGTCGACATAGCCAGTCTACTCGACCTCGACGAGCCCTTGTCGACATCGACGAGCACCGTGAATCATGTCCGAGTCTGTCGAGCGCCAGCTAGCCGAGACGACGAAGCCGAGCCAGTCAACCCTACTCGAGATCGACAAGACCCTTGTCGAGATCGAGTAGACCTCCAGAGCCGCGTTACTCGACTTGACAAATCCTACTCGACTTGGGATTCCTTGGGCCTGAAGATTGCCGATTCTATCCTAATCTATCAAGATACATCATGAAGAGAAGAAGATCTATCCATGGAAGACTTTAGATATATTTTCCTATTTTGGATTTAATTATGTTATAGTTTTTATTTATCTTTAAAGTCATAGATATAGTTTTAAATTTAGATATAGATATTTTTTTTCCTAGAATAGCTAGGGAAGGAAGCCTATAAATAAAGCCCATGTGGCTCAGTTTTATTCATTCAATTTCAGTCAGAGACAAGTAGTTCCACAGAGACAGTTTAGGAGTTCGAAGGTTTTAGGGTTTTGGCGTTCAACGAGAGTTGGATCAACGGGATTGTAAAGTCTTTGAATTTAGTTTAATGCAAGTTGTTTTCTTTCAATCAATGATGTCTGCGATTGCGATGAAGCGCGAGTAGTCAACCCACTTCTAGGGTTGGGGCGAGCCCGACGACAGCCATGCATAATTGAGGTAAAGATCCGACCTTTATCATGATTTGAGCATTTTCCTACTTGTTGATGTGTTTATTGCCCGTCTAATGGAGATCCATGCTAACAACTTGGATTATAAACATAAAATCGGTAGAGACAATTAGGGTTTCTTGAGAGAGTTGTCTAATTGTTGGAAAAGGCGAAAGCTTAGTTCTTTAATGCGATTCACATGATTATCTGTTTGGTCATGCCTTATGCATGTTTGGTTATCGTTGTTGCAAACCCCAATCTTGGAAGTCTTTTACATTAAAGTTTAGTTCGAAGTCCCAAAGCATTTGTTTTTACTTTCGTTTTCGTTTTAGTTTCTGTCCTACTCGATCTCGACCAAGCCTGGTCGATCTCGAGTTACTGATTCTCGATCTAGCATCGCTGTAGCTTACCTGTGCAGGAACTCGACAAGCCCAACCCGAAGTCGACGAGGACCTTACTCGACCTCGAGTAGAGCCTTGTCGAGATCGACCACCCTTTGTCGAGCTGCTGTGCCCTGTTCGACTGTCCGAGCTTCTGTCGACTAACCCCTTGACGAAACACCAAAAAATAAATAATATTTATAATCATATGTATAAATGGGTTCCCGCTATATAAAATAACCCATATCACTTATAGCATAATAAGACAATCTAATAGTGGATTTTCCACTATCTCTACATAAACCTTCCATATATATGCATAGTGCTCATCAAATGCCACCTAAGAGACACATGTCTCAAAATGGAGTGACCTTGTCATCAAGATAATGACAAGTGTAAGGGGAGGCATATGAAGCCATCACTATAAATAAGGCTTAATAGCCTTAAGGAAAGGGGTCGGTTTTTTGGAGGATGGCTCAAAGGGCCTTTCTGAGCGGGATTCGTCTCGCGAGCGGGAGCCGACATTTGATGGAGCCCTGGGAGGACAGTGATCCGCGGATGGCTTTAACTCGGATCGGGCCAGGTTTGGGTACGCCGACGGTAGCCTCGTCGCGCGTCTCAGGTAAGCCCGATCGTCTGAGCTCGCCCGCGCTCCACTTGATCCCGGAACCCACCGACACGGGATTCTTAAAAACGGTTTCATCACTGACGCCGTCTGTGGGAATTCTCTCACGCTAAGAGGTAATCTAAGATCGATGTGCAATATCTACCTTTGTGACTTCGATCAGATTCAATTCAAAAAGAAAAGAAAAATATTTAGGATGATTGATTAGCATAGAAGACTAGTATGCATGCACATTCGGAGGTGCATCAATCCATTTATGGATCCCATCTCAATATTAAGTTTCATATAATATTTATTTAGCAATTTACGTTGTTATGATAGTATGTGAAATTACGAATGAGTAGTAGTGATAACAGAGTATATCATCTATGCTTGATATACATAAATCGCAAATGAAGGGCCTTGTTGCACAAAGGCGTCGTTCTGATGGACATCCAGCTTTGATTAAGTCAACCATTCATACGATATTCACCAACATCATCACCTGCGCGTTAGCCGATTAAAAAGGGACTGTCATAGAAATGAAAATCTCACCTTAGTTCCATATATATAGCAATTGTTGATTTGTTGGTGGTTATTTCAATCTCTAGTACATATATAAATAACATATTCTGGGCTACCGATTGAAAGACGAGGAATTTAGCAGACGAACAAAAATATGTCTTTTGTCATAAGGTTTGCTCGCACGTTGCTTACTAAGTCAGAGGCGATTTTTGGCATATGTAAAGTTTGCTTCGAGCATGATCGTCTTGGCTGAATAAAGACGAGAGACCGTGAGAAACCCCAATACATGCATTCCAGAATAAGTAAGCAACTAGCTAAAAGACGTCAGAATATATAATTTGCTTTCCTACCGTCCGCGGATAGAATTTATGGACCTTCGTTTGCGGTTAAGCAATAACAGTGGAACACAAGAAGGCCCACACGTCTTGCTCTGACCTCAGGCCTCAGCAAAGGACTTCACGGATGGGCCTGCTTCATTTCTTCGTCCGCATCAGAGTACAGCTGCTCACTTCCCCTGAATCATTTTTCTCATCTGCGCCCGAGCACTGCAGTTCATTTCCTCCGCCTTGTTTCTTCGCCCGCGGTGAAATAAAACGGCTCATGTTCTTTGTTTTATTTCTTCATCCGCGGTGGAGGAACAGTCCAGGTATGGCTTCTCCACGAAAGTGTTACTTTACTACAATGTGGCGCTCACCATGGGGCCACACGACCAGTTTTCACAAAACATATTTATTATGACCAGTTTTAACAAAACATATTTATTATGGTATTATTTGATTAAGTCCCATTACGCTGGAGCTTGCTCCACGTCAGGCATCAGGTAGAGCTTGCCTCCCGGATCGAAGATTTTATTAAGTCCTAGGACGCTGGAGCTTGGCTCCGCGTCGGGCCTCCGATCGAATCTGCATTCTCGGAGATGATATTTTATATTAAGTCCCAGGACGCTGGAGCTTGGCTCCGCGTCGGGCCTCCGATCGAATCTGCATTCTCGGAGATGATATTTTATATTAAGTCCCAGGACGCTGGAGCTTGGCTCCGCGTCGGGCCTCCGATCGAATCTGCATTCTCGGAGATGATATTTTATATCAAGTCCTAGGACGCTGGAGCTTGGCTCCACGTCTGTGCTTCGTTTCGCCACCTGCAGTGGAATACATTAGCTCGTTTTCTCTGCTTCATTTCTTCATCCGTGATAGAGCACAACAGCTCACTTCCTTCGCGGCGGAGCACGATAGACCAGCTATGTGAACCCATTCACTAAAGAGGAGATTCATTGAGGCGAGTTTTTCGCTTAATTTATCTTGATAGGTGCAATTGTATATGAACAACCTGTCTGTTAAAATCAAGTAAAGTATGAAGGTTTTTTGTTGGGAGAAATATTGTGTGAATTTCCCGGTACCCCATTCCTAGGAAAGCATCAAAACAAATTGCGGGTACAGAAAGCAACCTCTCCAGACGCACAGTGCTATCATAAGTCTATTGTTGACTTGGCTATTATATATTGAGCGCAATATATTATGAGTTTTGAATTTATCCTTTAATGATAAAAATGTTCAAGACCAAATTACGGCAGTTGGCATCCCGTTGATGAATTTGGAATAATTCATTTTAGAAAGGGAATGCCAAAATAGGTGATTGATTAGCCAGTTGCTACCATGACGGGTTGATTCGGTTTCACTTACGTGGAAATCTGCTGCAGCAACGATCAACAGTTGCTACCAAGAGTGCAGCAACGATCAACATGTCACGATCGCCGACTTCTTATTCGATTTTAAAATCTGCTGCAGATCCCGGTCTAGATAAACCTATCCGCGAGCAGGAAGAGGTAGTGACGTTCGCGAGTGATCGATGCCAGCGGCAGATCAATTTAATGTAATCAGATACTTTTATTTGGCACAGTTACGTGTAAAAGATATCAAGGCCGTAGCCAGCATCAACATCCGGTCGTAGAGCTTGCCTCTCGGATCAAAGATTTTGGCATAAAAACCCAAGACGCTAGAGCTGAATCCGCATCGGGTATCCGGAGAGCTTGTCTCCCGGATCGTGCACTTGATAAGTCCCTAGGACGCTAGAGCTTGGCTCCGTGTCGGGCCTCCGATCGAAGCTACATTCTCAGAGATGAGGTTTTTTATAAGTCCCAAGGATGTTGTATGCAAAAATATGTGCACTCATCCTAAGAGGTGATCTACTTAAGGTAATTCATCCGCCTAGTTTATCTTAATTATAAGGTTCTAGAATTGATAAATTCGGATATAAAAAGCAAGCAGCTGAGATTGGAAATAATATGCCTACTGATCTTTTGGTTGAATTGGGTATAACTTATTATTCTGAAGAGCTAAGCACCTGCCTGTTTTTGCTCCAATCGGTTTAAGTTTGTTAATATATTTTGAGATAGTCGTACAATTCATCTAAGGATATGTATTCCTTTGTCCGCTGGAGGGTTGGTAGCCAAAATGATTTTGTATATATATATATATATATATATATATTGTGAATTTACACTCAGGGATTGGAGATTTGAAATCCTCATGGGTCCCCCGTTAGGTAGTATTGTGTGAGGATGAGCTACCGGACATGCATATCAAGGAGCTAATTGACGCTGGAAAGAGGGCAATTGGTCAAAATGTTAGCCCAAGAAGAATGCTACTGCTGTTTCCAACATTTGGCTTTAAGAGATTATTCATTTGGGAGATTATGGGTACTAAATTTACATTTGAACTCACACGTTTAGTCACTGCCATCCTTTTATTAATCCACGTAGTTGCTGCTATGAGGGTTGTTTGTTTAAGTTGAAAGCGTCGCATCCAATATTTAAGATTTAAGAAGTATGACAGCGAATACGTGTACAAGTGCTTGTATGCATATGCTAAGTTAGTTTATAAACAAAAAGGCATGTGCACCAACAGTTGCACGCAATATATGTTTGCGACTATGGGTCGTGGCACAGAGCTCTACAAATCATGTTGATCGCGATCAACTCCATCAAGAAGGACTCCTCTTTTAAATTATTGCGCTTAGAGTCATTATAATTAACAAATGGGCAAACACCGAAATGCGTAGTTGGGTTGCCAATTACTTTCATAAGAATTATCGAGCTGCTGGCATATTTGTTTACCATTGTCCGTCGTCATAAAACTATTTGGCAACTCTATTACATGTGTATATTCAATTATATGATTTTTTGTTCGAAGAGAAAAGCAGCTCTAAGTGCAGTGATCATCAAGGAAACCAAAAAATGAAGGGCATTTGTCATATTTGTTATATTTGTTATGCAGGATTTCGGCGTTCACTGTCATACATTTCAAGTTGCTTTATACATTTGTGATACTAATACGATATGCAAGGGAATATCCTTTTCCACAAACAGTCCGCAAAGACTGTGGACTCGGTCTGACCGAATCAAGCGGAATATCACACAATCCAGTTAGCTCCATGATTAAGGGATTTGTCCATTCATATGTAGGAACGTACCGTGAACGTAACAACACCTTAAGGAAGGAGGATGATCGATTAAGACCGCAAGTTCATTATTACGCAACTTCAATGTCACTAGTATTTTGAGGTCTCACTTGCGAAGCCTACTAAACTACTTAGTAGGAGACGATTTTTTCTATATTAAAAAGAAGAATCATAAACAAAGCAAGTTATTAAATAAAATGAGGATGAGAAACTCACATGCACTAATCGAATTAACTATTCAGTGCAATTATAAACACATACTCATGAGTTCGTTCAGCATAACTTCTACTATATAATCATGAATACAGGCGTTGGCCATTCCTAGTATCAAAGCTTTTTTACTGAAGCTGAAAAATGGGCTACTTGGGGGCCGTTCCTCGCTCCTCAAATCTTTTAAGTATCATGACTATGAATTGGAAAGACCTGCAAAAGTGAGTCAACTACGGATAGTTCATTCCAGTCGAACAACCGATCCGCAAACGAATAATTTTGAGTACAAATTGACCTGTATGACATCGTGAAAGGATCAACCGCGAGTTGAATGTATGACAGCAACATCAAACGAATCCTAATTGGGTTTTTGTTTCTCACCTCTATATGTCCGCGAAGAAAACAAACGAACTCATGTTCTTCATCTCAAATCCGCATATGATCCTCCCCATGTTTGATGCCCTTTGCGGGCACTAAATGGGAGTAAAACAAGTGTTGTACGCGTAGGTGGAGGATCGTCGTACCGGCCTTGACCGCGAGCAGATTCTCAAAGAGATAGCGAAGTATTGATCGTGTCTGAAAACCCCATGTCCAAAGGTGGCAGACCTGTCCGCAGACTTTATTGAAGAAAAGAGTCCGCGTGAGTGGTAAAAAGAACCTTGCATCATGAGAGCTAGAATGGGGAGGTTTTAACAAATTTAATTAATCACGTTCACGGTCTCTGTGGCTAAGCAATACATTATTCCTTGAGTTATGGCTAACTCAGAGATCGAGAACTCGTCGTTCGCAAGCACTAAAAACAAGTAAATGGCAACAACCGTCTTCGCGGGATCACCACTCTTGTGGGTTTCTACCGCGGATGAAGAAAAGAGCCATGAGAGGATTGCCGTTGCCGCTGGTTTTTGTTATGGATAAAGAAATGAAGCAGAAAAGGATCATTGTGGCTGCTGGTTTCTACAACGAAGCGGTAGAGAAGAACCGCTTGGCTCTGCCATAGGTAATGAGCTGAGGAAGGTGCAAACGAACCTTGTGGGGGTAACTCCCTCCAATCTGCAGGAAAGGTATATTGTTTTCCCTCCCAAAACCAGCAATCGAACTGATTGTTCTAGATAGTCGCGGTTCGATTCAAGTGCAGCTTGTGAAACGACTGAAACCCAGCAGGTTGGCCTTCATCATCTTAAGTAGTGAACGATGTTTCATTCTCTCTCCCCAAGCATATCGAAATTGCCGGTTTTTTCCGTTCAAAGTCATCCATGGAGAGATTGAACCTTCCCGTCAATCCCATTGGATTTGGTCCACACGCAGTTGAATCTTCTTATCATCAAACACGTAGTCACTCGCAAACAAAGAGAGCCTACGGGAGCAAAGTTGTGTATATGTTTAGTTTTTATACCGTCACATTAGTTACTTTTCTTGGCCTTGTTATGCTAAGAGTGTATGTATGCAATTATTCAGCAAAACTAATCCAAGACTTAGTGCTGATATCAAGAAAGAAGAGATCATAACAAGCATGACCGCGAAAATGGTGCCTCACCACCAAAAATAGGAGTACCAGAAGCTCCAAAGTTTTAGATCTTTCCCCCATATATGCTCAAATCCTTTACAGAGGTCCACCACGCTTGTAATGTCTAAGAGTAATGACGCCCGAAGGCTTCCTGCTCATAGCTGGTAAGCTTACGAAGATAAACTCTTTACGAGTATAAACTAAAGCCCCTCAATGCCGGAGCTCTCATCCGCGGAAGGCTTTCTAATAGAACTACGAAAGGCTTGATTCTCTTCCCGAGAGATACGTAGGCAACCCACTAATAAGTTGGGTACAACCCAGACCAAACAGATTTAGTTAAAACTTTACACCTAAAATCTAATATATTGAGTACTCCCCGATAGGAAGACGAAGTACAAATGCATATGGTTGTCTCGTTTGAGTCGAACCCTAGCTAAGTCTCGTCTTAACTAGGGCTCGAGGAGCTGTGACGAAACACCAAAAAATAAATAATATTTATAATCATATGTATAAATGGGTTCCCGCTATATAAAATAACCCATATCACTTATAGCATAATAAGACAATCTAATAGTGGATTTTCCACTATCTCTACATAAACCTTCCATATATATGCATAGAGCTCATCAAATGCCACCTAAGAGACACATGTCTCAAAATGGAGTGACACTTGTCATCAAGATAATGACAAGTGTAAGGGGAGGCATATGAAGCCATCACTATAAATAAGGCTTAATAGCCTTAAGGCAAGGGGTCGGTTTTTTGGAGGATGGCTCAAAGGGCCTTCCTGAGCGGGATTCGTCTCGCGAGCGGGAGCCGACATTTGATGGAGCCCTGGGAGGACAGTGATCCGCGGATGGCTTGAGCTCGGATCGACACAGGTTTGGGTACGCCGACGGTAGCCTCGTCGCGCGTCTCAGGTAAACCCGATCGTCTGAGCTCGCCCGCGCTCCACTTGATCCCGGAACCCGCCGACACATGATTCTTAAAAACGGTTTCATCACCCCTGGTCGAGCTCGAGGACCCTGTTGTCGACTTCTGTCCGTGAGATTACACCGCTGCCTAGGATCCGCTGACACGCTTCCTCGTGGATCGATACTGACTTCCCGCTGTTGTATCAGGAGGAGGTCTTGTAATTATTTGCAAGGGACGGAATCTGGTTTGCTGTGATTTCATTATATTTTAATACTTGATTCACTCCTTACAACAAATTGGCGCCGTTGCCGGGGAAGCTATCATTCGCGCCTTAGGTAGTTAAAATTTCACGTTTTTCTTGAGTTACTTTGCAGGTGTATGCGTCGTTCTGGTCTACCACCTGAGTTTGCAGCTTAGACGAACCGGAGCGCTACCTACGCATCCACGCTAAACTCAAAAAGGATCATGTCGGCTGCTGAAACACAAGAGCAGCTGATTGCCAGACTTACCAGGGAGCTAGCCGCAAAAGATACTGCTATAGCCGCAAAAGATGCTGCTATCGCCGCTGAGAAAGCAGCAAGGGAACATGCAGAAGCTAAGCTTGTGTTGCGTAGATGGGAACATTACGCTAAATCACCCAAATCAACAATGAAAAGTTGGTTCGACAATGTCCCCTTCTATGAACCAGTCGACATCGACTACCTGGACTCGACATATACACATTCTGGAGGAATTGATCCAGAAATACTAGCCGAAATCGTTGGTACCACAGAAACCCAGGTATGTCCTTCCTCTATTTCGATTTCGCTATCTATCTTTGAAGAATCTTTGGAAGGATCCCAAGAAGAAGAAGAGACACCAACGCAAAATCCGGACGTCGTTGCCCATGGTGCTTCAAGGTCGCTTTTACCCTATAAGGTGAAGGCCATTCCTGAAAATGTTGAGCAATCGATGTTTGTGTTCAAGTATGGGGTCCTAGCAAAGTGGCATGCTGCTCCGCATGATAAGGAGGAAATATCTCTTCCCACTCCACCGTTTTGTTGTGGTGGAGACGCGCAAACGAATCAACCAATGGAACAGAAGAGGTATGATGATGAAGTGTATGCAAATTTCCTTTATATATTACTTTATGCATGCCAGCTGGAGCCCAGGAAGATGGATGGGTGGAGCCATGGAGCGTCCACTCGGGGAGGTTTAAGTTTCTTCACATGATGCCCCCAAATGACATCCCACACTTCCCACCACCGGAGGAACCACCAGATCCACCTATACCTCCGGACAAAGATGAGCCAGGCTAATGCTAAATGGAGAAAGTCGGCCTAGCGACTATAAAATCTAGAGCTTGTAAATTGACATTTATTTTTGGGACTTTTGAACTTTTTAGTTTTTGGTTTTTGTTTTTTTTTTGTTTCGGTTTTATGTCTTTTAAAATAATCCATATGGATAGTCTTGTTTTTGTGTGCAATCTAACACTTTTAGGTCGGCAAGCATATAAGGATCGCGAAAAGTGGAATGAAGAAGTCCCTGAAAACAGTCAGAATCGACGAAGGCCAAGTCGACGACGACAAGGAGGAGCAACCCAGAAGTTACTCCATCTCGAGTAGACGTACTCGATATCGACCAGCCAGACGCTCCTCGACTTCAGACTCCACTAGACGCTGAAAGCCTACTCGATATCGAGTAAAAGTACTCGATATCGACCACCCAGTTACTCGACATGTACTATCCTGTGAGTTCCTTCATTTACTCTTGTTTTTATTTAATTTTTATACAGTGGGGACACTGTAATATTTAAGTATGGGGTGGGGTAAGGGCTTACTTTATGCATATTTTCCATATTTGACATTATTTGTGCATATTTTGGAGTTTATTTCTTTGAATTGATACATGGCTATTTTGGAATGCATTATTGATTTATGTGCTTATATATGCATGTTTTCCAAAATTTGAGAAAAATGACCCCCATTGAAATTTTTTAACCGTCATGGAAGCTTATATGGAACTCGACGATGCAAAATTAGATTCATTAGAGATATAGCATGAAATTGCCTAGTAAAGGGAAGTCACAATGAAGTGCATATTTTCTTGAAAACCATAAAAGGAGGTAAAATTTGAAGTTGCTTTTGACATGTTGCATGATAAGATGATGGAGGACTTTATATTTCCATATATGCTCATTGTCATAATCCTAGCCTTACCTATGCTTATGCATCACAAAAGCCATAATATGCCTTATTTCATATATTGCTCCACATGATCTAAATATTTGCCATTCTTTACCTTATCCGGGGATTATGTTGAGAATGATGTTACATTATGGAAATGTCATATGGTGTTTGTGTTGTGATTATTATCATTATTTGGAGTTTGGAAGGAAATTGTTTGAAATATATGGAAAATTTAATGAGTGAAAGAAAATCCAATCTCCTCAGGAGATAAAGGTAGATTGACCCTGCTCTCTGAGATAATAGTTTGGAGAGATGGGACACATTGTGAGGAGTCCAAAGCACTAAGTATCCGGGGCTATTCATGACACCCATGTTTGCGACTCACTTGAAGGCAGTGCCGAGGTTAGAGAGGTAAAAGCATTATTATTGAAAAAAGCATTATGAAAGGTGATGAATCATATGGAGAAGGAATGTGGAAACTCAATTTGGAAATACTCCATGCCATTTCCCCGGATCATTAGCATCACATTGCCAGAAACTGCCCGCCTTTTAGCCTTTTACCAATGTACTCCTTATTTTGAGCTTAAATTAAAGTCCTCTTGATTATTAATGCTTTGTCACGAATGAATGTTTTGCATAATCCTCTTTTTGTGAGTAGATGTTGCTTTTATATATTTGCACATGCATGGATCTGTGACACTAGTACCTTTTCGAGGATGGTAATTAATTGCAGGGACTTTTCTTCCCCTGAATGACAAATAAAAGTATTGCTTGAGGACAAGCAAGCTTAAGTATGGGGTGTATGTTGTGAACGTAATTTGCCATATTTTACATTTACTTTTATATCGATTTCTGCATACATTGCATGCATTTGGGTTAGAATAATACAGAATATGTGTAGTTTACACTTTTTTGCAACATATGGAGGTCTACACAAGTTTTCGTTATATTTCGCAGAAATCGGACGCACTTTGGAGCTTAAAGGAAACTCATGGAGAAGCTAAGAATGGTGCAGCTGGAGAAAATGCCATATTTCACCATTGTTCATTTTGAATCAAGCTTTGTTGTCTTCATAAGAGTTGTAGCCCACGGAAAGAGCTTTCCAATGCATGGTCATATGCATCAATCCGACGAACGAGGACTCGGGAAAGTGCGTTTCAAGAACAGAGCAGAAAGCTGAGAAAACTCTACTCGAGATCGACTAGACTCTACTCGATCTCGACGAGCTCTGGTCGAGCAGACCTGGTCGAGGACACTGAGTCAGAGACAACCCGACTCCCGGAACCCTACTCGATCTCGAGTACCCCTGGTCGAGATCGACGAGCCATGTCCGGAGTCGACGAGTTGTGCCGAGCCGAGAAGCCGAGGACGAAGACGCAGACCACCTCTACTCGATCTCGACGAGCCCTAGTCGAGATCGACGAGCCCCGAGTCCAGATCCGAGCATGTCGAGTAGAGCCACCCGAGAAGACCCAGTCGACATAGCCAGTTTACTCGACCTCGACGAGCCCTTGTCGACATCGACGAGCACCGTGAATCATGTCCGAGTCTGTCGAGCGCCAGCTAGCCGAGACGACGAAGCCGAGCCAGTCAACCCTACTCGAGATCGACAAGACCCTTGTCGAGATCGAGTAGACCTCCAGTGCCGCGTTACTCGACTTGACGAATCCTACTCGACTTGGGATTCCTTGGGCCTGAAGATTGCCGATTCTATCCTAATCTATCAAGATACATCATGAAGAGAAGAAGATCTATCCATGGAAGACTTTAGATATATTTTCCTATTTTGGATTTAATTATGTTATAGTTTTTATTTATCTTTAAAGTCATAGATATAGTTTTAAATTTAGATATAGATATTTCTTTCCTAGAATAGCTAGGGAAGGAAGCCTATAAATAAAGCCCATGGGGCTCAGTTTTATTCATTCAATTTCAGTCAGAGACAAGTAGTTCCACAGAGACAGTTTAGGAGTTCGAAGGTTTTAGGGTTTTGGCGTTCAACGAGAGTTGGATCAACGGGATTGTAAAGTCTTTGAATTTAGTTTAATGCAAGTTGTTTTCTTTCAATCAATGATGTCTGCGATTGCGATGAAGCGCGAGTAGTCAACCCACTTCTAGGGTTGGGGCGAGCCCGACGACAGCCATGCATAATTGAGGTAAAGATCCGACCTTTATCATGATTTGAGCATTTTCCTACTTGTTGATGTGTTTATTGCCCGTCTAATGGAGATCCATGCTAACAACTTGGATTATAAATGTTGTTGCAGGAGTAAGTCAAGTATAGAATAGAATATGGTTTAGAACGACTCCCCTGTCTCAGCAAATAATTACAAGACTTCCTCCCGTTGTAGTAAGAGAAAAGTCAGGATCGAATCCACGAGGAACCACGTCAGCAGTTCTCAAGTAGCTATCAGATTCTCACAGACACAGCAGAAAAGCAAAGAAACACAGAAGCAGAAAAGACAAATAACCCGGCAAGGGCAACTAAAATAAAAGCAAGAACAAATAAAGACAGAAATAAAAGCAAAGCAAAACGAAAAGCAAAGCAAAAAGTCGTACTCGATCTCGACCACAAGCTTGTCGAGATCGACAAGAGCAACTCGACACAGAGAACAGAAAGTAAAAAATCGACAAAAGAAAACAGAAAACCAACTCGACTAAGACAAACTCTCCTCGACCTCGACAAAGGTGTACTCGAGATCGACAAAGGCTTCGTCTAGGTCGACCAGAAACAGAAACTTAAAACTTTGCAGAATTCGAACTAAAACGCAGATTTCCGACAGAAATAAATCAATATAATAAAAGACCTCCAAAGCCAGGGTTTCAACACCACAACGATAACCATGCAAAACAACACATAAAGGCATAAAAGATCATGCTTTCCATCAAATAACTTTCGTCATTAACAAATAGGCATATAGAGGCTTTCGCATAAACCCTAATTGTTACTAACCCTTTTTCACATAATTAATCCAAGTTGCATTAAGATCACTTTCGCTTCAATAATACAAACAAGGATCACCTTCAACTCTCGCAAAAGAATCCTGCTCACAGCGAAAGAAGATGAATCGCACAAAAGATCTGACCTTTATCGCATCGCCTCACATGGCCACCGTCGGGCTCACCCCAGCCCCAGAAGTGGGTGGACTACTCGCGCCTCATCGCAATAACAGACATTGAATTGATGAAAGAAACTTGCATAAAACTATATTCAAAGCCTTTTACAATCTTGGCAATCAACTTTCGCTGTAAGCCAAAACCCTAAAAATCTTAGAACTCCTAAACTTCTCTGTGGAACTACTTACTTCTCTCTAAAATTGAATGATTGAAACTGAGCCCCTAGGGCCTTATTTATAGCCTTCTAACCCTTGCTAATCAAGGATATAATCTCCTATCTATATCTAAAATTATATCTAAAGCTTTAAAAGATAAATAAATGTTTTAAGGGAAATAAATCCATAAGGAAAGGATAAAAGTAATTAGGTAACATGTCTTCATCTTGATAGATTCCGCCTTCCATAGATAGAACTTGATAGATCCGGATAGATTTCAGCAACTTCGGATAGAATTTTCCGCCTTCGGCATCAAGGAACTCCAATCCTACTCGGACAAGGCTTCGTCGAGCAGCTTCTGGAATCTGGGTCTAGTCGACCTCGACAAGGTCTCCTCGACCTCGAGTTGGGTGGCTCGGCTTGGCTTGACTCTGCTCGATGTGGCTCGGACTCTGGCTCACTGGTGCTCGTCGACCTCGAGTTGGCCTCGTCGATCTCGAGTAAGGCTGGTCATCGACATGGTCTCCTCGGGTTGGTGTGCTCGACTGGCTCGGACATGCTCGGACATGTCTCAAGGTCTTCGTCGATCTCGACAAGAGTTCGTCGAGATCGAGTTGGGTCTTCTTCCGCTTCCGCGAGCTGGCTCTTCCGCTGGCAGCGAGTGACTTGGTCCGCGGCAGCGAGTCCTTCTTTCCGCGGCAGCGAGTGGTGTCGCTGGCAGCGAGTCTCGCCTGGTCGTCCTTTGCTATGTCCTCGGCTTCTCCTCATCGACTCCGGACGTGGGCGTCTGGGCTTCGTCGACCTCGACGAGGGCTTGTCGAGGTCGAGTAGGGTCCGGAGCCCGGTTTGGCTGGCTCGCTCGATCATGGTCTGCTCGACCAAGGCCGTTCGGCCATGGATCGTCTAGGTCGAGTAAGCCTACTCGAGATCGAGTAGCCTCGTCTCTTGGACTTGTTCCGCTGCTTTGACCTTGGACTTCTGTAGTGTTTTTCCGAGCTTTTCCGACCTTCTGTAGAATTGCTGTAAATGCCTCGATTTCTGCGAATTAAACAGAAACTGGTGTAGATTCCATAATTTGGCAAATAAACATAAACTACGTAGATTCTGTACTATTCTAGCCCAAATGAATGCAATGTATACAGAAATCGATATAAAAGTTACTGTAAAACATGGCAGATTCCGCTCACAACAAACACCCCATACTTAAGCTTGCTTGTCCTCAAGCAATACTTTTATTTGTCATTCAGGGGAAGTAATTAAAACTCTCAACATTTTAGATTCATTCTTATATGTCCCTGCAATCAATTACCATTCTCGAAAAGGTACTAGTGTCTCAAATCCATGCATGTGCAAATATATCAAAGCAACATCTACTCACAAAAGGAGGATTATGCACAAACAATATATACGTGACAAAGCATTGATAATCAAGAAGACATTAATTTAAGCTCATGAAGGAGTAGATTGGTAAAAGGCTAAAGGTGGGCAATTTCTGGCAATGTGGTGCTTTTATTATCCGGGGAAATGGAGTATTTCTAAATTGAATTTCCACATTCCTTCTCCTTAAGATTCATCACCTTTCATAATGCTTTTTCTCAATAATAATGCTTTTACCCCTCTAACCTCAGCACTGCCTTCTCGCGAGTCACAAACATGGGTGTCATGAATGGCCCCGGATACTTAGTGCTTTGGACTCCTCACAATGTGTCCCATCTCTCCAAACTATTATCTTAGAGAGCAGGGTCAATCTACCTTTATCTCCTGAGGTGATTGGATTTTCTTTCACTCATTAAATTTTCCATATATTTCATACAATTTCCTTCCAAACTCCAAATATGATAATAACAACACAAACACCATATGACATCTCCATAATGTAACATCATTCTCAACATAATCCCGGTTAAGGTAAAGAATGGTAAATATTTTGATCATGTGGAGCAATATTTGAAATAAGGCATATTATAGCTTTTGTGATGCATATGCATAGGTAAGGCTAGGAATAAACAATGAGCATTATATGGAAATATAAAGTCCTCCATCATCTTATCATGCAATATGTCAAAAGCAATTTCAAATTTTACCTCCTTTCATGGTTTTTAAGAAATAATGCATTTCATTGTGACTTCCCTTTACTAGGCAATTTCATGCTATATCTCTAATGAATCCAATTTTGCATCGTCGAGTTCCATAAAGCTTCCATGACATTATTCAAAAATTTCAATGGGGGTCATTTTTCAAGATTTTTGGAAAACATGCATATAAGCACATAAATAAATAATGCATTCCAAAATAGCCATGTAGCAATTCCAAGAAATAATGCACACATAATGTCAAGTATGGAAAATATGCATAATGTAAGCCCTTCCTCCACCCCATACTTAAACATTACAGTGTCCTCACTGTATAAAAAACAATGTAAAGGGTAAAGAAAGAAACCCACAAGACATGAGTGCAGAGCTGCAAAATTTCGAATGGAGCACCTCCTAGTCCGAGTATTAATGTAGCTTGGTTCTATCCATTGACCTGAAAAGTAGAAGACATATACCCACAAAAGAAAAACCAAAAACCAAAAAAAACAATGTTCAAAACCAAAACAACGAAAAAAACAACAAAGTCTCAAATGTCCTAAAAAGTCTATTTACATGCTCTAGATTTTATAGTCGCTAGGCCGACTTTCTCCATTTAGCATTAGCCTGGCTCATCTTTGTCCGGAGGTATAGGTGGATCTGGTGGTTCCTCCGGTGGTGGGAAGCGTGGGATGTCATCCGGAGGCATCATGTGAAAAAGCTTGAGCCTCCCCGAGTGGATGCTCCATGGCTCCTTCCATCCATCTTCCTGGGCTCCAGCTGGCATGCATAAAGGAATATATAAAGGAAATTTGCATACCTCATAATCATACCTCTTCCGCTCCATTGGTAGATTTGTTTGCGCGTCTCCACCACAGCAAAATGGTGGAGTGGGAAGAGATATCTCCACCTCATCATGCGGAACTTCATGCCACTTTGTGAGGACCCCATACTTGAATATGAACATCGGTTGCTCAAAATTGTCAGGAATAGCCTTCACCTTATAAGGCAAAGGTGACTTTGAAGCACCATGGGCAATGACGTCCGGATTTTGCGTTGGTGGCTCTTCTTCTTCTTGGGATCCTTCCAAAGATTCTTCAAAGATAGATGGTGAAATAGAAATAGAGGCAGGACACACTTGGGTTTCTGTGGTACAGATGATTTCAGCTAGTGTTTCTGGATCAGTTCCTCCAGAACGTGTATATGTCGAGTCCAGGTAATGTTCCCATCTACGCAACACAAGCTCAGCTTCTGCTTGTTCCCTTGCTGCTTTCTCAGCGGCGAGAGCAGCATCTTTAGTGGCGATAACAACATCTCTAGTGGGTAGCTCCCTTGTAAGTCTGGCAATCAGCCGTTCTTGTGTTTCTGCGGCCGCCATGGCTCTTTTCAGTTTAGAATGGATGTGTAGGACATGTTCCGGATCATCTAAGGTGTCAAACTCAGGTGGTTGACCAGAACGGCGCATACACCTACGAAGTAACTCAAAAGAAAAGTGAGATCTGACTACCTAAGGCGCGAATGATTGCATCCCCGGCAACGGCGCCAATTTGTTGTTGCAGGAGTAAGTCAAGTATAGAATAGAATATGGTTTAGAACGACTCCCCTGTCTCAGCAAATAATTACAAGACTTCCTCCCGTTGTAGTAAGAGAAAAGTCAGGATCGAATCCACGAGGAACCACGTCAGCAGTTCTCAAGTAGCTATCAGATTCTCACAGACACAGCAGAAAAGCACAGAAACACAGAAGCAGAAAAGACAAATAACCCGGCAAGGGCAACTAAAATAAAAGCAAGAACAAATAAAGACAGAAATAAAAGCAAAGCAAAACAAAAAGCAAAGCAAAAAGTCGTACTCGATCTCGACCACAAGCTTGTCGAGATCGACAAGAGTAACTCGACACAGAGAACAGAAAGTAAAAAATCGACAAAAGAAAACAGAAAACCAACTCGACTAAGACAAACTCTCCTCGACCTCGACAAAGGTGTACTCGAGATCGACAAAGGCTTCGTCTAGGTCGACCAGAAACAGAAACTTAAAACTTTGCAGAATTCGAACTAAAACGCAGATTTCCGACAGAAATAAATCAATATAATAAAAGACCTCCAAAGCCAGGGTTTCAACACCACAACGATAACCATGCAAAACAACACATAAAGGCATAAAAGATCATGCTTTCCATCAAATAACTTTCGTCATTAACAAATAGGCATATAGAGGCTTTCGCATAAACCCTAATTGTTACTAACCCTTTTTCACATAATTAATCCAAGTTGCATTAAGATCACTTTCGCTTCAATAATACAAACAAGGATCACCTTCAACTCTCGCAAAAGAATCATGCTCACAGGGAAAGAAGATGAATCGCACAAAAGATCTGACCTTTATCGCATCGCCTCACATGGCCACCGTCGGGCTCACCCCAGCCCCAGAAGTGGGTGGACTACTCGCGCCTCATCGCAATAACAGACATTGAATTGATGAAAGAAACTTGCATAAAACTATGTTCAAAGCCTTTTACAATCTTGGCAATCAACTTTCGCTGTAAGCCAAAACCCTAAAAACCTTAGAACTCGTAAACTTCTCTGTGGAACTACTTACTTCTCTCTAAAATTGAATGATTGAAACTGAGCCCCTAGGGCCTTATTTATAGAATCTCCTATCTATATCTAAAATTATATCTAAAGCTTTAAAAGATAAATAAATGTTTTAAGGGAAATAAATCCATAAGGAAAGGATAAAACTAATTAGGTAACATGTCTTCATCTTGATAGATTCCGCCTTCCATAGATAGAACTTGATAGATCCGGATAGATTTCAGCAACTTCGGATAGAATTTTCCGCCTTCGGCATCAAGGAACTCCAATCCTACTCGGACAAGGCTTCGTCGAGCAGCTTCTGGAATCTGGGTCTAGTCGACCTCGACAAGGTCTCCTCGACCTCGAGTTGGGTGGCTCGGCTTGGCTTGACTCTGCTCGATGTGGCTCGGACTCTGGCTCACTGGTGCTCGTCGACCTCGAGTTGGCCTCGTCGATCTCGAGTAAGGCTGGTCATCGACATGGTCTCCTCGGGTTGGTGTGCTCGACTGGCTCGGACATGCTCGGACATGTCTCAAGGTCTTCGTCGATCTCGACAAGAGTTCGTCGAGATCGAGTTGGGTCTTCTTCCGCTTCCGCGAGCTGGCTCTTCCGCTGGCAGCGAGTGACTTGGTCCGCGACAGCGAGTCCTTCTTTCCGCGGCAGCGAGTGGTGTCGCTGGCAGCGAGTCTCGCCTGGTCGTCCTCGGCTATGTCCTCGGCTTCTCCTCATCGACTCCGGACGTGGGCGTCTGGGCTTCGTCGACCTCGACGAGGGCTTTGCGAGGTCGAGTAGGGTCCGGAGCCCGGTTTGGCTGGCTCGCTCGATCATGGTCTGCTCGACCAAGGCCGTTCGGCCATGGCTCGTCTAGGTCGAGTAAGCCTACTCGAGATCGAGTAGCCTCGTCTCTTGGACTTGATCCGCTGCTTTGACCTTGGACTTCTGTAGTGTTTTTCCGAGCTTTTCCGACCTTCTGTAGAATTGTTGTAAATGCCTCGATTTCTGCGAATTAAACAGAAACTGGTGTAGATTCCATAATTTGGCAAATAAACATAAACTACGTAGATTCTGTACTATTCTAGCCCAAATGAATGCAATGTATACATAAATCGATATAAAAGTTACTGTAAAACATGGCAGATTCCGCTCACAACAATAAACATAAAATCGGTAGAGACAATTAGGGTTTCTTGAGAGAGTTGTCTAATTGTTGGAAAAGGCGAAAGCTTAGTTCTTTAATGCGATTCACATGATTATCTGTTTGGTCCTACCTTATGCATGTTTGGTTATCGTTGTTGCAAACCCCAATCTTGGAAGTCTTTTACATTAAAGTTTAGTTCGAAGTCCCAAAGCATTTGTTTTTACTTTCGTTTTCGTTTTAGTTTCTGTCCTACTCGATCTCGACCAAGCCTGGTCGATCTCGAGTTACTGATTCTTGATCTAGCATCGCTGTAGCTTACCTGTGCAGGAACTCGACAAGCCCAACCCGAAGTCGACGAGGACCTTACTCGACCTCGAGTAGAGCCTTGTCGAGATCGACCACCCTTTGTCGAGCTGTTGTGCCCTGTTCGACTGTCCGAGCTTCTGTCGACTAACCCCTGGTCGAGCTCGAGGACCCTGTTGTCGACTTATGTCCGTGAGATTGCACCGCTGCCTAGGATCCGCTGACACGCTTCCTCGTGGATCGATCCTGACTTCCCGCTGCTGCATCAGGAGGAGGTCTTGTAATTATTTGCAAGGGACAGAATCTGGTTTGCTGTGATTTCATTATATTTTAATACTTGATTCACTCCTTACAACAAAAGCCAGGGTATCAACACCACAACGATAACCATGCAAAGTAACACACAAAGGCACAAAAGATCATGCTTTCCATCAAATAACTTTTGTTATTAACAAATAGGCAAATAGAGGCTTTCGCATAAACCCTAATTGTTACTAACCCTTTTGACATAATTAACCCAAGTTGCATTAAGATCACTTTCGCTTCAATAACACAAACAAGGATCACCTTCAACTCTCGCAAAAGAATCATGCTCATAAGGACAGAAGATGAATTGCACAAAAAGATCTGACCTTTATCGCATCGCCTCACATGGCCACCGTCGGGCTAACCCCAGCCCCAGAAGTGGCCGGGTGGACTACTCACGCCTCATCGCAATCGCAGACATTGATTGAAAAGAAAGAACTTGCATAAAACTATATTCAAAAGCCTTTACAATCATGGCAATCAACTTTCGCAGAAAGTCAAAACCCTAAAAACCTTAGAACGCCTAAATTGTATCTGCTGGAATTGAATTATGTGTGAATTGGAATGAATGAAAAACCAGCCCCTAGGGCCTTATTTATAGTGATCAAATCCCGTTAATCAAGGAAATAATCATCTATCTATATCTACTTTGCTAAAAGATAAATAAAATGCTTTAAGGAAATAAATCAATAAGGGAAAAGATAAATCTAACTAAAGTAAGTCTTCATGTCTTGATAGATCTCTTTCATTGGATCAAATTTGGATAGATCCCGGCCAAATCGACTTCCTTCACGCCCAAGGAATCCCAAGTCGAGTAGGACTCGTCACGTCGACGTGTTTCTGGAAACTGGGTCTACTCGACCTCGACAAGGGCTCATCGATCTCGACTAGGATTCATCGTCGACTGGACTTCTCGGGTGACTCTGCTCGACAGGCTCGGATCTGGGCTCCTGGGTGTCGTCGATCTCGACTAGGGCTTGTCGAGATCGAGTAGGGTTGCTCGGCATCCTCGTCCTTGGCTTCTCGGTCAGCTTCTCTCCTTCTCGACTCTGGGTGTGGCACTGGTTTTTGTCGATCTCGACTAGGGTCTTGTCGAGATCGAGTAACTTCCGGAGCTGGGATGGTCTGGCTCTCGACACTGCACCTGGTTGACAAGGCTGTGCTCGGACATGCTTGTCGAGATCGAGTAAGGTCTACTCGAGATCGAGTAACCTGGGTTCTCAGCTCGATTCGACTGGTTCCGCTGCTTCTTTGACCTTGGACTTCTGTAGTGGATTTCCGAGCTTTTCCGACCTTCCTTAGAATTGCTGTAAAATGCCTCGAATTTTGCGATTTAAACAGAAACTGGTCTAGATTCCATAATTTGGAAAATAAACATAAACTACATAGATTCTATACTATCTTAACCCAAATGAATGAAATGTATGCAGAAATCGATATAAACTTAAGTGTAAAACATGGCAGATTCAGCTCACAACAGGAATCAAGTTTATTTCTTTATTTTGTGTATTTATTAATATTTGTATATATATCTATCCCCGCCGTGGACCTATCTTACTGTTCACGACACCTCGTTACTAATTGTTTGCAATGGAGTTGGAATTATGGCAATACCAAGGAGAATACTTTCACCACTACCTCGCAAGAGTGCATGATTTAGTGGACGGCCGTGCTTCACGGGACTATCCAAGATGATTTGAAAGAACAAGTACTTTGCGTTCAAGATGGCATGCTTCCCGAGATACGAGAATTCGCCCAATCTTTGAAAAACGAAGGCTTTTATGGTTTGGATTGGCCGGAATCATGGGATATTTTCCTTTGTGTGGGTGACATGGAAAAGGTGGAAGAAGAATACATGTTGGCATCCACACCCTTACCTTTCAAACCAATGGCGAGCGAGATACAGGAGGGAAGCCAAGACGCAAGCACCAATGGTTCAATCGATGATGGAGAAGGGAGCCCGATACCCCTTGACATGGAGTCTCATCCTTGGGAGCATTACTTCAACAAGCCACCATCGGAACTGTGTTGGTGGTACTACATACCCTCGGCAAGAAGTCATGCTCGAGCATATGAAGAGTTCGAGACCTTCTTCAACATCACATCATTTGACTTCGGCTTCTTCATATGTGGTGTTCACCTACCTAAATGGTGTGCACCGGAGTTTGATTTGCTAAAGAGGGCGTTGGCGATGTCCGAGTGAGTCTTGAACATATGAACACATAAACCGTCGAGTCTATGACGATAAACAAGGACGCTTCTCGAGAGGCAACCCGAGGTAAGTTTTCCTAAATTAGTTATTTAAATTCCTAGTTATTTAATTAGTTTTGTTGTTTAATAAATTAGAAATTTCCTAATTATTCTATATGGTAGATAGATGCTTTCGGATATTTTTGAGATAACCATGCAGAAAAAAAAAAGATCGAAGAATATAGATTATGTGATGAATCCACTACCATCGAATCATTATTCGCTGCCAACGAGTCTAGCCGCTCAGACGACATAGGGGCTGATTTCATTCGCTGACAGCGAACCAAAACTCGCTGACAGCGAATCCAGCAGCTCATGCGCAGTCTTCGTCTGTTGTCGACGCAAAGCATCTTATTCATTCTTCGTCATCTTCATTCATCCATGCTCGTGGTTCGTCAGTCTTCGTCGTTGTCGTTCTTCATCGTTCTTCTTCCAAGCTTCGTCGTCGTCATCATTGTTCTTCATCGCTCTTTTTCCAAGCTTCGTCGTCGTCATCATTGTTCTTCGTCGCTCTTTTTCCAAGCTTCGTCATCTTCGCCATTGAACATTTTTCCATGATGTGAGTTATTCTTTACCCTCTTTCTCTCATATTTTTATGATTTGTTGTCATTGATTTTCATTGAGGACAATGAAGAGTTTAAGTGTGGGGGAGGGTTGCATTCATAGATTCATGCATTCATATTAATTTTTTCCGTTATTGATTCATGTTTATTTTTTGTTAATTTATTGCATTAGAAAATGAAAAAAAAAAATTGATCGAGAAAAATAAAAAAAAAATCAAAAAAGAGCATGCATTGCATATATGTGTTATTCAAATACCCATCCTGCCTTAGTTTGTCCTCTATTTTATTTTTATGAGTTTTACCATATATGTTCCATAATATGATTGAATTACCTAACCTTGTCACATACTTGAGATGATTTTTATGGGAGCATGGCTTGTTAGTTTAATTGAGCAAAGTATGATTCTTTGTCTTGGGCATTATTGAAATCCAACAAATATTGTCCTAGTGAGGAATTTTGGCCATATAGGGATTTTCATCATATTTATCCCCTTTTGCTTTGTTGTGTGACATTATACTCTCCTTATGTAATTACCTCTTGAGATTGACATTGTTATCTATATTTGAGGCCGAATTTATATGTCTATTGCTTATGAGTTTCAAATGACCGAGGCATGATTTTCTTAGCCATATTATTATCCATATCCACCCTACATATGTGTCCTTTTCTTGTAGCCAAAGTTGAGCCGTAGCCTTTTCTTTGAAGCTCCACAAAATTTATCCTTAGCCGATGATAAGCCTTACCCAATCCGGGAATTAGGATTAGAGTTGGTGAATGATTGATGTGGTTGAGTGGAAAAGAAAATATTGTTAAGAGAGTTACGAGTTGTGGATTATTATGTAATTTTGGTTTTATTCCTCACATTGTGCATTATTATATTTTTGGCTCTAGAAAAGAAAAATTGAAAAAAAAAGAGGAAAAAAGAAAAAGAAAAAAAATGAATAAAGAGCCTTATACCTTTATTATGTATGTGAGAACCAAAAAAAATATGTATGGTTGAGTGAAAGTTCTTTAGTTGAGTATTTTGAGAGTGAAAGTTTGAGTTATTTTGGTTTTGAAAGTATTTGATTTGTGATATTCTTCCGGTTGTTCTTAGGGATCCCTTTTTCCCGAATTTTTAGCACCACAAGCCTAAATATTTTCCTACCTTAATTTCATACCAAGCCCCATTACGACCTTGGTAAAAGACCTCTTGATTTTGCTTATGAGTGATGGCATCCACGGTGGAGAATACGTGATATATGTGTCAATTTCTATGTAGCTTTTTTCATTTTGGATTGAGTTGAGAGATGCATTATTAAGCCTAAACACATGAGAGTGAGAGTAAACACATAATCCCGGTGAGGTTGCATAAGATGTGCCTTTACTTTGAATCGCTTATATACTTGCTAGGATGTTAGCTTTCATGTTCATGGCTCCTCCACTCTGATGTTGCTTTTGACAAGGTTAGTGCTTGAAGATCATATTTGTGGTATGATGGCTTTGATCTTGTTTTGGCATTGCTTGAGGACAAGCAAAAGGTTAAGTGTGGGGGAGTTTGATAAGGCATGTTTCCAATAGGCATTGTAGGTTAGTTTCGTTGCATTTCATTGTTATATAATCATATTTTAGTGTTAATTAGATTAGCATTCATTTTGGGGGAAAGTTCGGAATCTACGCTATTTCGATGGTTTTATGTATATTCGTAGATCCGAGGCAAAGAACACGAGGAACGGAGATAAGAGAGACTAAGCGAGACTTGGGAGAGCTTAAGGAAGAAGTCCCAAAGAGAATGGAACAACCTAAGGACCAACGGAGCACGAAATCGAGGTCTAAGAGCAAAAACGAGGGCGAGTCGCGAAAGCTGTCCGCTCGGCGAGCTGAACTTGTAACACACTTTCCGGAGGCCTCAGATGTCCGATTGACACATATGAGCATGCGTTGGAAAGCTCTTTCGAAGATCTACATGATGGTGTTCTTCTGGGTTTTTTCTGACAGCGAATGGATTTCTGCTGCAGCGGATCAAGTCATCGAATCAAGTCTGAGCAAGTGTTTGAGCATGAGTCGCTGCCAGCGAATGAGATCTCTCTGCCAGCGAGTGGAGTCAACGGCAGCATATCCAGGAGCAGCATGACTCGCTGCCAGCGAATGGAGTCGCTGCGAGCGGATGGCCGGACTCGCTCCAGCGAGTTAGAGCTCTCGCGGCAGCGAAAAGGAAGGACCCGATGAGGCTTGGAAAAGTTTCTAAGGCATGGGCATTCCCTGCCAGCGAGTGTGGTAGCGAAAATCCAACAGGAGCTTGATTGAGGCCATTCGCTGCCAGCGGAAATTTTCGCTGCCAGCAGAATCCGACGCTGAGTTAAATTAGGAAAGTTCTATCTTTTATCTAGTTTGTTTAGGAAGCTTTTATCTTTTATCTATCTTTTAACTTATTATGGAAGACATTAGGCTTATAAATAGGATGTTTTAGGATTAGTTTTCTTAATAGAAGAAATTCCAAGTAGAGAAATCACCATTGAAGAGAAGAAAGCTTAGGTAAGCCATGTTTTGCTAATTTTGTAGTTTTCGCCTACACTTTCGAGACTTGGTTGGTGGTTTGTGAGTTTCTAATATATGTTATTTTTCCTCTATAATTCTTTCAACTTCTTTGTGCGATATTGATTATGTTATTGTTGTTATCTTGATTAGCTACCTTGATAATATTTGATTTCATGCTAGGATTTAATACTTTCGTATTTGTGTTATTTCCGTAGTAGCACGCATAAGATTGTGGATTCCGTGTTTGAAGCATGATTATGTAGAGAGTTGACATATATCTTAAACATTGATTTACCGTGTTTAATTTGTGTTATTTATATGCTCAAGTTCTTGGGACTATTTGCTATCTCTTTGTTAAATCTTGATCGTGTTAGGGTTGCATTGAGGTGTAAGGGATTAATTGGACTCGTAGGACTTTTAATCTACTTAAACCAAGACGAGAGGAATTCGTAGGAAATGATAATAACTTGAAAAGGATTCGATGGTCAATAAAACCAACCAAAGCCGAGAACTTGTAGGTGGAAACGCTTTTCTTCTATCCTTTATTTGCTTTTGTCAATATTATTTTATTTTATTTTCATTCATAAAAATCTTATCTTTTTGTATTGATAAATACATAATATTTAAAAATACTTGATTCTCTAGGGATCGACCCCTTACTTGCATACTATACTAGTTTGTTTGTTTGGGATTTATTTTTGGCGAGGTGAATCAAAATCTTTTCCTCCGTCAGTGTACTCGACATAGAGTAGCTCTGGCTTCAGCTCGGTTTGTCCTGGTTCTGTACTCTCGGATTCTGGACTTCTGTAGTTGCTTTCCGAGCTTTTCTGACCTTCCTTAGAATTGTTGTAGAATGCCTCGAATTTTGCGAAATTAAACAGAAATTGGTGTAGATTCCCTAATTTGGCAAATAAACATAAGCTACATAGATTCTGTACTATCTTGGCCCAAATGAATGAAATGTATGCAGAAATTGACATAAAGGTTACTGTAAAACACGACAGATTCGGCTTACAACAATAACCATAGGGAAAAAACTTCCAATGGATAAGGAAAAAAGGTACATTACAATCCAAACAAGCAGTGGTAAATGGATTCAAGTCATGTATACAGTAGTAAATGGATAGTGCAGTGGTAAATGCATAACAATAGGGAAAAAACTTTTAAATCATATTTGAGGCAAGTTATATGTTTTATAGGCTAAAGATTCAAGTCATGTATACAGTAGTAAATGGATAGTGGTAAATACGATTTTTCATATAACCTAGAACATTAAATCACATTCCATCCCAACATGTTGTGGAAATTTTCCGAGTAGAGAAGCCAAAAAATGTCAACTCGAGGTCACATTGGTCATATTGTAATTAATAACTCTTGATGTTTAGTTTCGTATACATAATAGTAAAACATAATACAAACTTACCAAAACGATGAGTGGAGGGTGCGCAGAAGGTGTATCCCCTTCCAAAGTCCTATTACATGGCCTTGATCATACATAGCAATTCTCTGAGCATCTTGCACAAGCTATTAAGATATCAAACATGTGAACTTTATTAGGGATAAAAAAAAAGACCAAAGAATCAATTAGATCTAGAAAAAAATAACTACATAATTTTTTTCTAACCAACAGAAATAGTTACAATGCAAAATCGAGTAGTCAAAGAACACAAGAAACCTGAAAACAAACAAAAGAGGTTGATGAGACAATACTAACCCAATAAATACAACTGATGTGACTTCATATAAAAGTTAAGTTCATCAACAATGTGAAAGATGAAACAGATATACGTAAGCAATACGAGAAAATCCAGTCTCCCTTTCTCTTACTCAAGACACTTCACAATCAAACATCTCGTCTTTATTGTCGCTTCAATAGGCTTCTATTCAGAAAAAAAAACCTACTTCTAATACATGTATACATGTATCTATATAGCTCCAATCCTTACCATCATAAACAAACTATTGTAGTATAATTGAATAAAAAATATTAAATAAAAATAAGCACAATATAGAGGCATTGGATCGGATAGTTAGTGGAATCTATCTTTATCAACAAGAGAATGAGAATTGTTTGATTTGTAAGTGAATGTTAGTAACTTGTGGATTTATGAAATCCATCTTTTTTTTAGGCTATTAATTTAGTACCTATTGGGTTTTGGAATTGCATTTTGTGTAACTTGTTGCACCAATTCGCATCGTTATATCATTGCCCTGGGAAAATGGATATACAAATACATTTCAAGCTTGCAAAAATGCACAATTAGAAGCTCAAAATGGCAGAAAAGGTTTTTAATTTTTTTTTTTAATCTGTGTGCTTGACCAATGTAATGATATTTTGATCCTTTAAGAAAAACATATGTACTTTCTTCTCATAGATCTAAAAAGAATGGAAAGAGATATGTCATTACTATGGACTCACATTTAGAAACATTAAATAAGCATAAAAGACAAAATCATTTAAACTCTTCCGAGCTTTGTCCCATTAAGAACAAACAGAACATTTGGAGCTAATTTAAGAAACTCTGGCATCTAGTACATAGAATTCACCTATCAAACCCATTTTACCACTAAAAGGAAAGCATAAACATTCTAAAATAACGAGTCATCATTGAAACGAATTTGTCCTATAAATAGTCACAAGAACAACAAATTTCAAGCAGAATTGATGATAGAATAATAAGGATTTGATTTCATTCACTTTCCTATTAACTCTTCGATCAAGTTGGTTGTTCATTATTGGGTTTTAATTTATTAAAAAAAGGCATGGTTCCTTAATACAAACCAAACGTATAAAAAAGGGGAAACAATCTTATACCTTCTTAAGTACATTTTCATAGCCTATTTAACCACGAGGGAAAGGCCCAATAAAAATATGTATACACCTTTGTAACTTAATGGTCTCAATCTACTGTAGTCATCCCAGCCTACTAAGACTAACCAAAACTTTGTTTAAAATAAGCCCCAAAATTAAAGAAGAATTTTTTTTTCCTGGCTTGTAAACATAAAAAAGAGGGCATACGAGCAAGCAATTTTTCAAAGGTCCAAATTCACAATACCCCCATCCACACATTTTACTTAAACTGCCAAACACCACATAGTCTTGCAAAACTCTAAGGAAAAAAAATATTTTTTTTTCAATGAAATATAGCTACCAAATTAGCCACAATTTCAAGAAATTAAAGCTTGCTTCAAACAAGATGAATTTAATTGGCACTCAATAACTCAATAAGTATACTAGGCACATCATTATCCACTTTAACTTGCCCACTTTCACTCTCAAGCAATTGCACTATTACAGTCAAACGCAAGTGATATCTTTGTTGTTGCAGGAGTAAGTCAAGTATAGAATAGAATATGGTTTAGAACGACTCCCCTGTCTCAGCAAATAATTACAAGACTTCCTCCCGTTGTAGTAAGAGAAAGTCAGGATCGAATCCACGAGGAAGCACGTCAGCAGTTCTCAGGTAGCTATCAGATTTCCACAGCAGCAGCAGAAAAAAACACAGAAACAAACACAGAAGCAGAAACAAATAATCCCGGCAAGGGCAGCTAAAATAAAAGCAAAGACAGAAGCAAACAAGCAAAAGCAAGCAAAGCAGAGGTACTCGATAGAAGAACTCGACCGAGTCTTGTCGACACAGAAGTCTTATCGATATCGACAAGTACTCGACACTGACAGTAGATCGACAACACAGAAAGAACTCGATCTCGATTAATCTTCTCGACGTCGACAACAGTGTTCGACCTCGACAAGGCTCTTCGAAATCGATGAAAACAGAAATTTAAAAGTGCAAATGCTTTCGAACACGGAAACGATTTTTGATGAAATAAATCAATAAACTAAAGACTTCCAAGGCTAGGGTTTCGACACCGCAACGATAACCATGCAAAGTAACACATAAAGGCATAAAAGATCACGCTTTCCATCCAAATAACTTTCGTTATTAACAAATAGGAATATAGAGGCTTTCGCATAAATCCTAATTGTTACTAACCCTTTTCACATAATTAATCCAAGTTGCATTAAGATCACTTTCGCTTCAATAACACAAACAAGGATCACCTTCAACTCTCGCAAAAGAATCATGCTCATAGGGATAGAAGATGAATTGCACAAAAAGATCTGACCTTTATCGCATCGCCTCACATGGCCACCGTCGGGCTCACCCCAGCCCCAGAAGTGGGTGGACTACTCACGCCTCATCGCAATCGCAGACATTGATGTATAAAAAGAAACTTGCATTAAAACTAAATTCAAAGCCTTTACAATCTTGGCAATCAACTTTCGCAAAAAGCCAAAACCTTAAAAACCTTTGAACTCCTAAACTGTATCTCTGAATGGAACTAACTAATTGTGTGTAACTTGGAATTGAATGAAAAGTCAGCCCCTAGGGCCTTATTTATAGGCTTCTAATCCTCGCTAATCAAGGATAGAAGATATCTATCTTTATCTAAAACTATATCTAAAACTTAATGATAAATAAATAACATAGTGTAATTAAATAAAATAGATAGACTAGGATTATATCTAATATGTGGACATCTTCTTTGGTCTTGATAGATCTTGATAGATTCGGATAGAATTCGTCGAATCTTGGCTTGCAAGTAATCTCCTTTCTCTTCGGACTTCTCCTCGATCTCGGATTCCGGAGCTGATCGACATGTCTTCTCGATGTCGACAACTTTCCTCGACATCGACAACATTTTGGTCTTGAGTTCAGTCAACTCGACTTCGTCTTCCAGTGCTCATGTCGAGTTTTGGATACTTGTCGATGTCGACAACTCTTGTCGACGTCGAGTTCTTTTCTCAGCTTCCAGCTCTGTTCGTAAAACGCACTTTCCCGCTGCCTCGGTTGTCGGATTGACGCATATAACCATGCGTTGGAAAGCTCTTTCCGAGGGCTACAACTCTCATGAAGACATCACAGCCTGATTCAGAACGATGTAAACCGGAAATTGGCCTTCTCTCCAGCTGCACCATTCTTGGCTTCTCCATGACTTTCCATTAAGCTCCAAAATGCGTCAGATTTCTGCGAAATATGACAAAAACTTGTGTAGACCTCCATATATAGCAACTAAGCATAAACTACACATATTTTGTATCATTCAAGCCCAAATTCATGAAATGCATGCAAAAATCGATATAAAAGATAATGTAAAACATGGCTAATTAGGCTCACAACAAACACCCCATACTTAAGCTTGCTTGTCCTCAAGCAATACTTTTAATTGTCATTCAGGGGAAGAATTCAAACTCTCAACATATCAGATTCATTGTTATATAACCCTGCAATCAATTACCATCCTTGAAAATGTACTAGTGTCACCGATTCATGCATGTGCAAAATATATAAAAGCAACATCTACTCACAAAAGGAGGTTTATGCACAAACAATTTTTATGTGACAAAGCATTGATAATCAAGAAGACTTTAATTTAAGCTCATGAAGGAGTAGATTGGTAAAAGGCTAAAGGTGGGCAATTTCTGGCAATGTGGTGCTTTTAATCCGGGGAAATGGATCACTTTCAAACTTTGAGTTTCATTCCACATTCCTTTCTTCCTTTGATTCATCACCTTTCATATTGCTTTTTTCAATAATAATGCTTTTACCTCTCTGACCTCAGCACTGCCTTCTCGCGAGTCGCAAACATGGGTGTCATGAATGGCCCCGGATACTTAGTGCGTCGGACTCCTCACAATGTGTCCCATCTCTCCAAACTATTATCTCAGAGAGCAGGGTCAATCTACCTTTATCTCCTGAGGTGATTGGATTTTTTTTCACTCATTAAATTTTCCATATATTTCAAACAAATTCCTTCCAAACTCCAATAATGATAATAACAACACAAAACACCATATAACATCTCCATAATGTAACATCATTCTCAACATAATCCCCGGATAAGGTAAAGAATGGGCAATATTTAGATCATGTGGAGCAAATATTGAAATAAGGCATATTATTATGGCTTTTGTGATGCGTAAGCATAGGTATGGCTAGGAATAAACACTGAGCATTATATGGAAATATAAAGTCCTCCATCATTTTATCATGCAATATGTCAAAAGCAACTTCACATTTTTCCTCCTTTTATGGTTTTTAATAAAATATGCACTTCATTGTGACTTCCCTTTACTAGGCAATTTCATGCTATATCTCTAATGAATCCAATTTTGTATCGTCGAGTTCAATAAAGCTTCCATGACATTATTCAAAAATTTCAATGGGGGTCATTTTTCAAGATTTTTGGAAAACATGCATATAAGCACATAAATCAATAATGCATTCCAAAATAGCCATGTAGCAATTCTTAAGAAATAATGCACAAGTAAAGTCAAATATGGAAAATATGCATAATGTAAGACCTTCCCCCACCCCATACTTAAACATTACAGTGTCCTCACTGTATAAAAAAACAAGGGTAAAGAAAGAAACTCACAAGATAGGTGTGCAGATCGTCGGAAAAATCGAGTGAAGTGGCGCTGCAGTGCTTGTCGTCATCGACAACATCTCCTCGACATCGAGTTCTTCCTATTGCCTCCAGGGTGATCTTCTCGACCACAGGCTTGCTCGATGTGGTTTGTCGATGTCGAGTTCCTTCCCTCATGTCGACAAGACTGTAGCTTCTTCATACCTGCAAGATTCGTTAGAAAAGAAATACCCACAATAGCATAATCCTAAAAACAATGTCCAAAACCCTAAACAAAAACAACAATGTCCAAAAAGTCCCAAAATAAATAAAAAAAAGTCTATTTACAAGCTCTAGATTTTATAGTCGCTAGGCCGACTTTCTCCGTTAAGCTCAAGGTGGCATCTTTAGAGCCCATGTAGCTTGGGCTTCGAACAAGACTCCATTTTTATCTTTCAGCTGAATTCCTCCTGAATGGATCTTATTCACCGTGAATGGTCCCATCTTCTTCTTATTGAATTTGTTAGGAAACCAATGATCTTTTGATTTAGAGACATAGACCATATCTCCTACTTCGTATTCCCTTGGATCGTCATCGGAAATCCTGCATAAGCGCACATACCAAGGCAAACCTCTCCCATGTATAGATAAATCATTAATTGAAATAGGAGAAGAAAGATTCATACCTTGGCTTACCTTCGCAGAATCGGATTCGGGAACCACTGGATCTTGTCGATCTCGAGTAACATTACTCGACATCGAGTTGATTTCAGCTTCAGGTGGTGGACTGCTCGAAGACGGCGAAGTCGAGGAAACCCTAATCTTGTCGACATCGACAAGAGTTGTCGACGTCGCGGAATTCTCAACATCCAGTGGTTTTCTCGTCGCGGAAGTTGGTGTCGAGGAGGCCGTAATCTTCTCGATATCGACAACTCTTGTCGACGCCGAGTAGTCTTCGATCCCCTTTGGCCTGCTCGTCGATGAAGGTGTGATCGAGGATGTCAAGATCTTGTCGACATCGACAACCTTTGTCGATATCGAGGAATCTTTCTCGACTTTTTGACTGCTCGACGAGGCTGGTGGAGGTTTCTGATCTTTGTCGACGTCGACTAAACTACTCGATCTCGAGGAGTTTTGGTCGACTACGACCCCATACTTAGCTCCTGTCAAGGCATCCGAAAAATAGTTAGTCCAAATCGACATACCTTGGTTTGTGTCGAGTGGATTTTTCGCTTCTTCCTTTAGGATGTCCATGATTTTCTCCACCTGTGCCTCTATGTCCCTCTTTTTTATCTCCTCAGGGGTCATATTTCTGACCTTGGGTTCCCCGCAGGTTATATAGCCAGCTGAGATAGATTTGACCTCTTCCATTGGACCTGTATGCCTTTCAGTTTTATTAAAAGAATACTCTATTACCTCATCGCTGATGTTGAAGGTGAGCACTTCTTTCCGTACGCTTATGTTGGCATCCACAGTCGCCAAGAATGGTCTCCCTAGAATAATTGGACAAGCAGGATCTTTTTGCTTATCAACAATTAAGAAATCAGCAGGGACGAAGAATTTACCTACTTGTACTGGGATATTTTCTACCATGCCTGTTGGAATGACCACTGTGTTGTTGGCCATGTATAGTCTAGCATCCACAGGCTCCAGGGCACCTATCTTAATGTTGGACCAAATTGTTAAAGGCATAATATTAACACTGGCTCCAAGATCACATAGGGCATTAATTTTGTATGGACCAAATCCAATAGTTATAGCAAACTTACCTGGATCCGGCCTCTTCTCCAATATGTCCAGATGGCTGCACTCCTCTGTGATTTCCGCCATCGATCGATTTTTACTCAGAATCTCCTTTAGGAATTTTACATAGGACGGCATTTCACTGAGAGCTTCTGTGAAGGGTATGGTGACATTGAGCTTCTGAAGCATCTTGATGAAGCGCTGAAACTTTTTCTCCGCTGGGTCCTTTAGAGATTTCGTGGGGAAAGGTAGCTTCTTTTTCTGATTTGGAGCCAGAACAGACGTCGGAGGTGTTGCAGTCTTATTGACATCGTCATGGGACTTCTCGACATCGACAAGCTCCTCGACATCGACAACTTTCCTCGATGTCGAGTCGTTGTTCAGTGCAGAGGTTGGTCGATCAGAGGAGTTGTCGACATCGACAAGAGGGTTCTCGACATCGACAAGAGGGTTCTCGACATCGACAAGATGTTCGTCGACATCGAGTTGCTGTTCGGCGCTGTCCTGCTGCTTTCCGACCTCTGGCTCGCGTAATTGATGTCCGCTCCTGAGCTTTACATCAGCTATATGTCCAGTAGATTTACCTTTAGGATTAGGTTCAGAGGATCCAGGGAGTACACCTGATTGTCTAGGGACACTTGCTGCTAGTTGGCCAATCTGAGTATCCACTGATTTTCTCCAGACATCAATTTCTCCAAGCTTTGTATTGATGTTCTGGAATTGATGGTTGATGGTGCCCTGATTTCGGCGCATTTCGTCAAGGATTATCTGTAGCTGATCCTTCTGCTGGTCCCTCTCCGGATGTCCTGGAGCTCTGTATGGCGGGGGGTTCCTAGGGACGCCTTGGTTCCATTGTGGTTGCTGAAACCTTTGGTCCCCCATGTAGCGATTGGGACCCCCTGCGTAAGCTACATCCTCCTGATGCTCTGCCATCGACAAGATGTTCGTCGACATCGAGTAGTGGTGTGCCTTTGCGATCCGCATTCTATGCAAGGCTGGTTGACAGAGAGATACTTCACTTGTTTGAGGAGCTTCTTATTCTGGTCTCTGTAGTATTGCTCCCTGACATCTGGGTCGATCTCCTTTGCTGGCTCATAAGTGGCATAGATGGTGCTGGCCTGGCGCAGGAGTTCTCATCATAGTTTGAAGTAGCTCCATATTTGTTGTCATAGTTGGTGAGCTTGTCCAGCACACCCTAGGCGTCAATTGGTGGCATCGTTAGAAACTCATAGCGAGTGTAATGGTTGATTATGTCCTTGGTGCCTTGATCAAGAGAGTTGAAGAAGATCTCTTGAATGATGTAGGGTGGCTGTCCATGAGTAGGGCAAGATCGCAGAAGTTCCTTGTAGCGCTCCCATGCCTTTGCCAGCGGTTCCCCTTGCTTCTGTTTGAAGGCGGTGATTTTCTGGCGGAGATGTGCTGTTTTGGCGGGTGGGAAGAATTTATTCAGAAATTCTTGCTCTACTTGGGCCCAGGTTGTCAGTGATCTTGCTTTCAGCCCTTCCAGCCATTTCAGTGCAGGACCAGCGATAGACCAGCGAAAAGCTTTCATCTTGACATATTCCAGCGTGGTACCTTCAGCAAGAGTACGACACATGTCAGAAAAGTTGGTAATATGCTCAAGAGGACACTCATTAAATCTGCCATAAAAGGCATTATTTTTAAGCTCTATAAGAAATTGAGTGCGAATTTCAAAAGAGTTGTCAGGGATAAGAATCGCCGATTCAGGCACGACGAGCGTGGGATGCATATAATCCTCAGCAGTGGTCGGATATTGGGCAAGCTCAGCTTCTGCTTGCTCCCTTGCTGCTTTCTCAGCGGCGAGAGCAGCATCCCTGGCGGCTAGATCCCTGGTAAGCCTAGCGATCAGCTGCTCCTGTGTTTCAGCGTCCTCCATGGCTCTTTGAAGTCTATTTCTGATGTGTAGAAGGCGCTCTGGTTCGTCTAAACCGTAATATTCAGGTGGGATACCAGAACGGCGCATACACCTGAAAAGTAACTCAAAGAAACATTGAGAACTGACTACCTAAGGCGCGATTGATAGCTTCCCCGGCAACGGCGCCAATTTGTTGTTGCAGGAGTAAGTCAAGTATAGAATAGAATATGGTTTAGAACGACTCCCCTGTCTCAGCAAATAATTACAAGACTTCCTCCCGTTGTAGTAAGAGAAAGTCAGGATCGAATCCACGAGGAAGCACGTCAGCAGTTCTCAGGTAGCTATCAGATTCTCACAGCAGCAGCAGAAAAAAACACAGAAACAAACACAGAAGCAGAAACAAATAATCCCGGCAAGGGCAGCTAAAATAAAAGCAAAGACAGAAGCAAACAAGCAAAAGCAAGCAAAGCAGAGGTACTCGATAGAAGAACTCGACCGAGTCTTGTCGACACAGAAGTCTTATCGATATCGACAAGTACTCGACACAGACAGTAGATCGACAACACAGAAAGAACTCGATCTCGATTAATCTTCTCGACGTCGACAACAGTGTTCGACCTCGACAAGGCTCTTCGAAATCGATGAAAACAGAAATTTAAAAGTGCAAATGCTTTCGAACATGGAAACGATTTTTGATGAAATAAATCAATAAACTAAAGACTTCCAAGGCTAGGGTTTCGACACCGCAACGATAACCATGCAAAGTAACACATAAAGGCATAAAAGATCACGCTTTCCATCCAAATAACTTTCGTTATTAACAAATAGGAATATAGAGGCTTTCGCATAAATCCTAATTGTTACTAACCCTTTTCACATAATTAATCCAAGTTGCATTAAGATCACTTTCGCTTCAATAACACAAACAAGGATCACCTTCAACTCTCGCAAAAGAATCATGCTCATAGGGATAGAAGATGAATTGCACAAAAAGATCTGACCTTTATCGCATCGCCTCACATGGCCACCGTCGGGCTCACCCCAGCCCCAGAAGTGGGTGGACTACTCACGCCTCATCGCAATCGCAGACATTGATGTATAAAAAGAAACTTGCATTAAAACTAAATTCAAAGCCTTTACAATCTTGGCAATCAACTTTCGCAAAAAGCCAAAACCTTAAAAACCTTTGAACTCCTAAACTGTATCTCTGAATGGAACTAACTAATTGTGTGTAACTTGGAATTGAATGAAAAGTCAGCCCCTAGGGCCTTATTTATAGGCTTCTAATCCTCGCTAATCAAGGATAGAAGATATCTATCTTTATCTAAAACTATATCTAAAACTTAATGATAAATAAATAACATAGTGTAATTAAATAAAATAGATAGACTAGGATTATATCTAATATGTGGACATCTTCTTTGGTCTTGATAGATCTTGATAGATTCGGATAGAATTCGTCGAATCTTGGCTTGCAAGTAATCTCCTTTCTCTTCGGACTTCTCCTCGATCTCGGATTCTGGAGCTGATCGACATGTCTTCTCGATGTCGAAAACTTTCCTCGACATCGACAACATTTTGGTCTTGAGTTCAGTCAACTCGACTTCGTCTTCCAGTGCTCATGTCGAGTTTTGGATACTTGTCGATGTCGACAACTCTTGTCGACGTCGAGTTCTTTTCTCAGCTTCCAGCTCTGTTCGTAAAACGCACTTTCCCGCTGCCTCGGTTGTCGGATTGACGCATATGAGCATGCGTTGGAAAGCTCTTTCCGAGGGCTACAACTCTCATGAAGATATCACAGCCTGATTCAGAACGATGTAAACCGGAAATTGGCCTTCTCTCCAGCTGCACCATTCTTGGCTTCTCCATGACTTTCCATTAAGCTCCAAAATGCGTCCGATTTCTGCGAAATATGACAAAAACTTGTGTAGACCTCCATATATAACAACTAAGCATAAACTACACATATTTTGTATCATTCAAGCCCAAATGCATGAAATGCATGCAGAAATCGATATAAAAGATAATGTAAAACATGGCTAATTAGGCTCACAACAATCTTGAAGGAATTAAGGTGATTAATTCACCAATTTAAAGTACAAACCCTAAATTCCTTTTGTAAAAGAGGAATTGGATAATGAAAAACTGAAAGACAACCCTAATCAACTATTCATTCTAGAGATACTTGAAAGGTAGATGGAAAGAAGCAAAATTTTAAAATAAAGTGTTTGGTTCCTCTAGATTGATTACCGATTGAAATAGAGTAAGATTTCATCTATTACCTGTTGGAACTTGTCGATTTCATCTCTCCCCGCTTTGAACTATTCGATTTCATCTCTCACCGGTTAGAATTTCTAGATTTCTTCCATCGTTGGTAGGAAGATGTTTCTCTTTAGCTTCTTTTCTCTGAGAGGAGGGGGAAGGTCAAAAAAAGGAGGCGCCTATTTTAACCTAGAAAAGTATGGAGGCGCGGATTTTAATTTTTTTTCCCCCAAAATCGCTTCAAAAGCCAAAAGAAAAACTGCTCCATATTTTTAAAACAACCGCTTCATTAGACCGGACAAAACCGAATTGCTATAAACCGCCACATTAGCCCCTATAAATATCTCAAATTCAAGAAACCGCTACATTATCCGCCACATCATCTTCAACCGCTACAACAGGCCGCTACTATAGGTCGTTTATTTAGTAGTGCCTTAAACAATCAACGCACAGAATTGATAATATTCAAAGAAGAGTATTAGGAATAGAAATCTCACAATGAAATAGAAAACCTGAATCTTCGATTAATTTCCCCGAGCAAGGCGGATTTGTTGTTCATGGTTCCAAAGAAAATCACAAAACTAGAATCCTAAAAAAATGCCTTCGTACAAAACCTGTTCGTGGTTCTCAAAACCGTGAGAACCAGTAGAAAACAAAACCTACTTAGTTGTTCCACCCTTTGGTCTCCTCCCTCATTAACCATAGTTAAAAATAACATCTTTCAACAATTAAACATGAGTAACAGCCCACGTTCTACAAAAACTCGGGCGAGAAATCAAAGAACTTGGGGGAGTTTTTATGCCCAGACCGAGTTTATTTTCAGCAGCCATCTTGACGTCCAGATTTCTCTGTTTTCAAGGTCAAATTTGGAAAAGTCGTAAACACGAAAGTTGTAGGTCTTCGAATCCTCTTTCCAACAAGTATAAGTACGCCCAGATCCGATAACTACAGCCTTCGAACGACTCGTTTTAGTGCAGTGTCGCCAGTTTGGACAGCTCCAATCAATTCTTTTGTTTATTAGCCTCTTGCTCGATGTTAGGCCGCTCCGATATCATCAGTTGACTCCACCAATGCCTGAAAGTATGTGCAAACATATGTAGATTCCGACTCTCTATATAATTAAATAAAATACGAAAACTACTCTAATTCACACACTTTATTATTTCTAAATCTATCTAGCTAAATGCAATGTGTTAACACTACCTAAATGCGCATGATCAAACTCCCCCACACTTGAACCTCTCTTGTCCTCAAGAAAGCAAAACCAATCCAAACACACATCCCACAAATACACTCTTCATGCATTCACCTCGTCAAAACACAATCCAAACCAAGTAGGAGGCACAAGATAATAATCAACATCATCACATGCATTTGGGCAACTCAAAAGCTTAGGCACATTTCAATCCAACCTCACTGGGCATATAAAGTGTTTCACTCTCACTCTTGTGTTTAGGTTAGTTCAGTTCCGCTCAAACTCAATCCAATGCAACCAAGCTACATAAAAATTGAAATCCACATCACAATCTCCACCGTGAGTGACATTACAAGCAATAATCATCATGAGGTCTTGTAAGGGTTGTAATGAGGCTCGGTGAGAAAATTAAGGTAGATGATGTTTTTGGCTTGTGGTGCTCATAATCCGGGAACTAAGCTTCTAGGAACCAATTACAAGCTCAACCAAAACTTATCACAAACCATCAAATTCAAGCCTCAAGCACAACACAATACAAGTACTTTCTTTAGACCAAACAATACTCCCAGATCATTTCTAGAGATGATGAAGAATGGTTCTTTCTATTAACTCTTTTTTTTCTTTGTTTTTTTCTTTTTTTTTTCTTTCCCGACTTTTACTCCTAACTGAATTTTATTCTCCTTTGGCCCCGAGTATACATATATATACATGAATTCATAGAACCAATCATCATAATAAGCTCCAAATGATTCAACACAATACATCAATCTCATTCTCAAAGCACTCACTCAACTCAAATCATCATTTCACCAATTCTGAATCATAATTCCCGGATGGGTCAGGCTACAATTGGCTAAGGATAATTTTTGTGGAGCTACAAAGATAGGCTAATAGGCTCAGTTTGGCTTCAAACAATGGATAATATGCAAGGGAGGATAGGGAATATCATGGCTCAGTAACAATCATGCCTCAATCATGCGAAAATCACAAGTAATGAGCAACATATACAGCCTTGACATAGATATCAATCCCAATTCTCAGAGGTAGTCACATTGGAGAGTATCACACACAAGAAGCAAAGAGGACAACCATAAAGCATAGTCCCAAAAAGGCTAACAAAAACTTACAAGGTAAATTTTTGTTGGATTTCAATGCTACCTAAAATGTAAGAGTTATACATGCTCAATCAATCCATTATCTCATGCTCCCATAGATCAAACAAACTAGACGAGGATCAACAATTCAAGCATATCATGGGATTTCAATGCCACCTAAAATGGAGTCTTGAGCATTTGAATTGATCTTGCTTTTTGATATTAAACTTGATAAGAGTTCCTTGTTGAGTTTATTGATTTTAATTTTGATCAATTTATGCTTAATTGTTATCGATTTGCAAATTGTTGATTTTTGTGGCTTTGTTGCTTGTGTTGAGGCTAGTTTTTGTGCTTAACCATTTTAATTTTTGTGGCATTTGATCGATCTTGCTATTAGATAATAAGCTTAATTTGAGTTTTCTAATTAATTTTATTGAAGGTATTATTGATCGATTTATGCTTAATTGCCTGACGATTTGCAATATTTCAAGAGAATGTTGGCTATGCTTGAGTGTTATTGGGAGTGGATTGACACAATCGATTATTATTGTGAGTTGTCCTTTTTGGACAACAAATATTTTTTTGTTGGTGTTACCTTGTCTTTGGTTGTAGAGAGTAGGTTGTGGTGTCTCCTTGAGGTAGATACGAGAAAGAACAATGGCTCATCACACTATTGTGCTTGAATTCATCCCTTCCGCTTGATATGTAGATGAATCAGTAAGTGTTTTCTTCCTTTTTCTTTTATTTTTCACATTGAGGACAATGTGTGAATTAAGTGTGGGGGAGGGAACATTTACATGTTTGCATTTAGATTGCATTGTATATATCTATTTCTTGTTTTTGCATTTCATGGTTATTTTTCTTAGTCTTGCATATATAAAAAAAATTATGAAATATGCAAAACTAATCTACTCACCTTGGGTTGCCTCCCATGAAGCGCTTGGTTATGGTCGTTAGCTCGATGTTTTGGTTGTCCATGTAAGACTCACTCGGACATCGTCTGTACCCTCATCAGAAAATCAAACTCTTTTGCACATCATCTAGGTAGACTATAGCACTACATATGAATAAGTTGAAGTCAAAGCATGTCATTAACTCCTCATATGCCCGAGTGTGACTTTTCGTCGGGGGTATGTAGAACCACCAATTAAGTTCCATTGCAGAAGATATCAATTCTGCAATGAGCCCAAGGATCGACGTAATCTCCGAACTTCTCACCATTCCAGAAGATATCAATTCTTTGCTTATGAGCCACAGAAGTTAGCTCTGGACTTGGTTCCTTGATAGGCGAGCTCGAGACAATCTCATCAAACGAAGGAAACAACAAATCACATGGAATCTCATGTGTCGACTCATGATACTCCATGTCAAGAAGAAATGTACTCTCCTCTTCATCGCTGAAGAAACTGTCATCATCTACGAACATGTCCTCCTCCGCCAAAACATTATCATGCTCATAGTTCAAGGGTAGGGGAGGTAGTGGAGTAGACTCGGATGAACTCAATGAGAGAGGAATAGGAAGCACACACTCACATTCATCTTCATGACTTTCTGAGCTTCCCTCGGGTGTGACAAACAGATCCTTGCTACTCCCTAGGGTGTTCGTGGTGAGGCTCTTTATCGAGTTAACCACCGATTTAGACGGTAGTTCACTCGCTTCACAAGTTGGTATCTCATTCCCCACTTGGACCATTCGAAGCACTCGTTCATCTAGTTCAGCGATCTGCTGACACAATTGCTCATTCTCTTCGTAGGAGGCCTTGGATAAATCCTCCAAAGGTGCGTCGAAGTAATCTATTGGTTGAGGTTCCGGCGCGAAGGACACTTCCTGCAAGGCCTGATGACCCATGTAGCAGATAAGATCCCAAATTCCCACCAAACCTAACCGTGCTAGACTTCCTCCGCTCATGTATATAGCACTTGCCTTTGTCTCAGCAGTCATCCCCTCTACAACGCAGACAACCATATCTTGCAAACTATCGTGGAAACCCCGCACATTGCGGATGTCCATACACCTCTGCAACCTAGTGAGATATAGGTGAAAGTTTTCACCTTCGAACTGCGATAATCTCAACATGTTAAACTGTTAGTAGCATATGTGTTGTGAACCGTAAGACAGGTTCACAACAAAAGTTAGTAGCTAAATTAACACACACAAACAAGCATACAAATAGCAATTTGACATCCTCGGCAACGGCGCCAAATTTGACAAAGGATTTTCAGTCGCCTTAAACCCTATCAAATAAGTCGGACTAACCTAACTAATGTAGTTTGGCAAGTACGGGTCGATCCCACAGAGAGTCAACGATTTGTATGCAAATCAGAGTGTGTCAACAAGAATAAGAAACACAAAGGGGGGATTTTGATGGTTTGAACTAACTAATTAAGAAATAAAATTAAACAAAAGAAACAAACTAAACAACTTGAGGAAATGAATATAAGAAAAATAGCTTAGGTCAACCAATCTCAGCTATCAGGTTTGTTCATTGATCATCGAAATCGAATAGATAACTTCCTCTTGAACACTTTGTTGTGGAAAAACTAGGTCTTTTGAATCCAATTTCTTATCAAATCTAGTTAACAGGACAACCAGACCCTGAAAACCCTAATTACCGAACAATCCTGAAACTATCAAGATTCAATTCAACAATCGATGAAGCCTAAAGGAAATCAACAAAGGCAATCGACACGCACAACCAGTTATTGCATCAATTGCAAATCAATTCTCTATACAAATCGCTAAATCAATCAGTTTCAGAGATTTATACTTTCCTACTCAAGGATATAGATAACTCAACCAGTAATTACCTATATCTAACTATAGATTATCATGAACAACCATCAGTTGATCAGACTAACGGAAATTCACGAAAACCTTAAACAATCAGCGCACAAAATTGATAATATTCAAAGAAGAGTATTAGGAATAGAAATCTCACAATGAAATAGAAAACCTGAAGCTTCGATTAATTTTTCCCCGAGCAAGGCGGATTAGTTGTTCATGGTTCCAAAGAAAATCACAAAACTAGAATCCTAAAAAAATGCCTTCGTACAAAACCTGTTCGTGGTTCTCAAAACCGTGAGAACCAGTAGAAAACAAAACCTACTTAGTTGTTCCACCCTTTGGTCTCCTCCCTCATTAACCATAGTTAAAAATAACATATTTCAACAATTAAACATGAGTAACAGCCCACGTTCTACAAAAACTCGGGCGAGAAACCAAAGAACTTGGGGGAGTTTTTATGCCCAGACCGAGTTTATTTTCAGCAGCCATCTTGACGTCCAGATTTCTCTGTTTTCAAGGCCGAATTTGGAAAAGTCGTAAACACGAAAGTTGTAGGTCTTCGAATCCTCTTTCCAACAAGTATAAGTACGCCCAGATCCAATAATTACAGCATTCGAACGACTCGTTTTAGTGCAGTGTCGCCAATTTGGACAGCTCCAATCAATTCTTTTGTTTATTAGCCTCTTGCTCGATGTTAGGCCGCTCCGATATCATCAGTTGACTCCACCAATGCCTGAAAGTATGTGCAAACATATGTAGATTCCGACTCTCTATATAATTAACTAAAATATGAAAACTACTCTAATTCACCCACTTTATTATATCTAAATCTATCTAAATGCAATGTGTTAACACTACCTAAATGCGCATGATCAGACATACTTCGTATTCTAATACGAACATAAACTAACCGTAGTGTTTTTTAGATTGATGATGTTATCTTTTATACACGGGCAACTGGCAAGCCGGACCTTGTCCCTGTCGATATATATCAAAGGCCAATCTGTTCCTCCCCTTAGATTTTGCTTTAGGGATTTCACCCTTGTCCTCAGGGCCTGGTCCCTCTTCCATTTATGTTCATGTTTATGTGTTTTGGGTCCCTTAACGAGATGGGTTTGAACTAGTTAAACTTCTTCATCAATAACTTTAGGCTTCTCCTTTTTGTTTCTCTTGACATCAATGTAAACAACAACAAAAACACACACATCGGTTAGTTCTAGAACAGGTTTTAGAGGGAAGAGTGGTCGGTGGGAGAGAAGCAATGAAATTGCCTCCAACCCCATTCACAACTTACATAAGCGATTATCAGAGGTTACTACATTGGATAGAGATCAATGGAGGAGATGCATTCGGGTGGAAAATGTTTAGAGTTTGGGGGTATAATGTTGTGTTCGTTTGATTTTGCTTATTTTCTGCCATTTGTGTACATCTCTTCTGACTCATTTTCCTACTATTTGTCCTACCTCCTTGTGGTTTCTATCTCCTTTCGTTCTGGGTCATTAGGAAACACTCTCTCCACTCATTCGGGAAAAGAGTGCGTACATCCTGACCCCCATACCCTGCCTCACGGGAACTACTGGGTTGCTGTTGTTGTTGTTTATTTCCTTCATATCAAAATTTAAGTAGATCAATTTACTTTTTTTAACACGCTTTCTTAAAAGTAAACTCTATATAAAATACTCCGTATATATTTATTTATATCATACTGTTAGTGGTAGTGTTTAGTTAGTTAAAAGACAATTCCTCTATATATAGAGGGGCTACACATTCAGATTGTAACAACTTCTACTTCTCAAATCAAGAATTCAGTTTCTTCTTCTTCTTGCTTCCACTTTCTCTTTCTGTTTACATCAACATGGCATCAGGGTACAACTAGTCCTTCTTCTTCACTTGATCCTCCGCTTTTCTGGTTTTTTCTTTCGCATCATCAATGGCGACTCTCGACGAGCCTCATTATACCTTCGATCCTCACTATCCATTGTTTTTTCATCCATTCGACAATCCTAGATGCGTTCTCACCAATAAACTATTTGATGGATCTGTTTTTTTTTTCACTTGGAAGCATGCAATGGTGATCGAACTCTCCACGAATAACAAATTAAAATTCGTGGAAAGATTTCTCGAACGCCATCTGATTATCCGTTGCTTCATTGTTGGGTCTGTCCGTTGTAACAACATGGTCATCTCTTGGCTATTGAATGTCATGGCAAAGGATATTACAGACATTTTCTTCTTATCTTGTGATGCTCGTAAGATATGGCTCGATTTGGAGGCTTGATTTTCCTTTCAAGTGGAGCTCAATTGTTCACCGTCCAACATGAGCTTAGTTCAATTTCTCAAGATTTAGACACCGTTGCAGGTCTTCTTACAATAATCAAGAGGCGCTTTTCAATCTCCTATTCCTCGCAAATATTGGGGAGATTGCATCCTCACAACCTACTTGATCAATTGTTATCCATCAAAGATCCTACAAAATGTTTCTCCTTATGAGAATTATTTGGCAAACCTATAACTTACAGTCACATGAGAACCTTTTGTTGTCAGCTTGTCCATGCCTCAACAACTCTTGTTGGAAGAACCAAGTTTATGCCTCGTGCATTATATCTTGTGTTTTTCTGGGTTATTCATCCAATAAAAAGACATACAAACTCCTCTCATTAGACATTAACCAAATATTTTTTTCTAAGGATGTGACTTTCCATGAGCACATATTTCCCTTCAAAAACAATTCAACCCATGATTTACCTTATTCATACACACTTGAACCCTATGCTAACCTTCCTATGTCCACTCAATCTCTCTCTCCTACAACACTTATAGTTACCTGCTCCCATACCTACTCTCAAGAGGTCTTCTAGACCCTCCAATCCCCCTACTTACCTACAAGATTATTCTTGTCATTCAGCACATAGCCTCCTCTCTTTTTCCTTTCATGCCTAGTCCTCTTCATCACAAGCTCTTCTTACAAACCTCACCTCCCTAACTGAACCATAATGTTATGAAGATGTTGTTGCACATTTATGAGTGAAGGCAAGCCATGGATATTGAATTGCGAGCATTGGAAGCTAATAATACCTGAGATGTTGTTGATCTCCCTAAAGTTGAAAGGCATATAAGTTCAAAATGGATCTACAAGCTAAATTTCAAAGTTGATGGCACTCTTGAGAGATATAAAGCTCGTCTGGTGATCAAAGGGGGATACAACCCTAATGATTGATCCAACAAGTTTCAAAGCTTCAACTGAGCATGAGAACAAAATTTGACACATGCGACTCTTTTATTTGGATTTTTTTTCTAGATTTATGGAAAGATAAAAACAAGATATAGATGGCTAAATCTATGAGCATCTCACCCATCGACTTACGAAACTCTCTCTCTCACTCGTCAGCATTGAGCATGCGTCGGAAGAGCTCGGATCACATCATCCTCCCCTCCTTTCAAAAATATTCGTCCTCGAATCTTGCGTTGCCCTTCCAAAAAGAAATATTATGCCCCTGTACGTTGGATCTGCATAAAATATCTTGATGGTTGATCCCGCGAAGACTCTCAAATCTTCGTTGCTTTTCCAAAAAGGTACGATATGCCCATCTACGTTGGATCTGCGTAGTGCACTTCAATGGTTGCAACCGCGACGACTCTGAAGAAGGATGTAGATGAAAGTGATTAAGAGCTTTGTGAACTTGATGGATTAGCTCTGATACCAAATGATACAACCCGAAGGATCGATCCAACAAGTTTCAAATCTTCAACTGAGCATGAGAACAAAATTTGACACATGCGACTCTTTTATTTGGATTTCTTTCTAGATTTATGGAAAGATAAAAATAAGATATGGATGGCTAAATCTATGAGCAATCATCTCACCCATCGACTTACCAAACTCGCTCTCTCACTCGTCAATATCTCACTCCTGAGCAATCAAGCCATTGTTTGAGCAACTCTAACAAGCATCTCACCGGAAATAGTTAGACAAACGGGACCATTCCTTGACCTCTCACTCCGAAATGGGGTGTCAAAAGTGTATCTCACCAAATCAACCAAACACACACACTTGTTTCCACAAATTATCAAATCAAATCTTATTTTTCATGACAAAGGTTTAGCCATTTTATAGGCATAAAACAACAACAATTTAATAACGAATTAAATGTAAAGACCGTAATTTAATTAATATTTATAAAATATCCGTAAGATCGGAATTTAATTAATATTTAATATCCGTAGGATTTAATGACGGGAAAATATACCCAAGCTACTTTTCTCGTATCTTATAAACGTAACGGGTTTTAACGGTTCGCGAGCTCGGGTTTTACATTTTGTTAAAGAGGTCATCAACCCAAATTGCCCAACATTAAGCCACCAAACCTTTGACTTGTGGCTTGCTTGTGAATGTAGACATTCAACCACTCTCATCTCTTCATCCCATCACCTCCCATGATTTGACTCAAGCCAAACCTACTCCCTCCCTTTATAAATCTGAGCTAAGGCTCATTTGGGGCTCATTCACAAAGGGCTAGCCGTCCCCAAGAGAGAGAGAACCAAGAGAGAAAGAGAGCCTACTCCATTCTTGGTCCGTTTTGGACAACCTTCAAAGAAAAATCCATATCTCCCTCATTACTCATCCAAATTGAACAAACTCGGTGGCTATGGTTCCGTCTTAAACCTAGGTTTCTATAGATATCTCAAAAACAAAAATCCAAGTTCCTTTGCCTAGCCAAAATCTTCCATCTTTGGAGCTGCAGAAAACTATTTTTGAAGGGTCTTGAGAGTTTGACTTGATTTCTTGGTAAGAACCCTTCCTTTCTTTAAAAAACTGAGTTCCAACATATGTTATAACTCCTTTTATTCAATTTTGAGTAGGAATCTAAATCATGTTTTGGAATATTTGGTGACCAAAATGGCAAGGTGTTTGGAAGGTGCTTCGAAGGACTCCCGAGGGTGTTCTCGAGTCATTGTGTGGGATTCTTAGAAGGTAATTCCTCATCCGCCTCCCCCTCTCTAGGAATAGATCTTGTGTGCTTGTAAAAGGCTTAGGAAGTGGAGCCTCTATGTGTTTTTGGTTGCGTTTTGTAGCAAACGTCAAAAAACAAAATGGATATATGTGCCTCTGTAATTTGGACTTTATTTCCAATCCAACGATATGGTTCGGCTGAAATCTTAATATGATGTTCATGAAAATGTTATCTAACTGTCCTTCAAAAATTAGGGAGATCCAACAGTTGGTTAAATATACGATAGAATAACCGAAACATAGAGCATATAAAATACAGAAAAGAAGTATACCCATAACTTGGTTTATGATCCGATAACAAGAAAATCGATTGTGTGATAATACGATATAGATTATAACTGGTTAAGTCCGGATCACTTAACCAAAGTGCATAATCTATAGAATCGTGAACCTCATGTGGATGTATGTTGATTATTAGGTTGGTTACCATGCATTAGAATACCACCTAATGAAAGCTTAATGAAATTACTAGGCTCTTGTTGATTGGATCCTTGGTTGCGCATTTTATTGCTTGCTTATTCTCCGGACTCCAGGTAAGTCCCCTGGATTTACTCAAGATGGATTTATGTGATACTCTTTGTATTATCGAGAGTCTTCATGCATCACGCGACCTAGTGACAAGAGGAAAACCTGTCGTTGTTCTTGCGAAAGAATACTCAAACTCACAACTAGTATAGTGTGTAAGCAAGAGATTGATCCACAGGGAAATCTATTAAATTCAAGTATCAATTCTAATCGCTAGTAAGAATATGAGGGGGGGTTTGGTGTGAAAAGATCCACCTTTTATCAAAGCGGAAACAAGCAAACAAAGTCAAGTGATTGTAGAATGCAGTGGAGAGAAATAGGTTCACCTACAATTTATCACTTCGATTGATGAATTCGATCCTTGTTTCAGCCTCTAGTTCTTGTCTTTTCCTATCAATGTCCTTGTCCAGATCTTATGTAAATTACTAGTCCTACGAGTCCTAGCAACCCTTATCTCTAAATAACCCTAACACGGTTAAGATTTAACCTAGAGATAGCATTAAGAATATGAATTAACCAAGGTACATGCAATATCAAGCTACGAGTCGATATTTAACATATATTCAACTTCCTACACATCCAATTAGTCCTACGAGTCCTAAAGGGATATGCTCGCCACATGGGTTAAGGTTCGCTACGAGGAATCTACAAAACCCTAGCAATTGAATGAATCTACTCTAACTAGTCGGTCAGGCCAGAGAGAATAAAACACATTCAAGCAATTAAGCACAAAGAAGTCAAAACATTGGAATAGGAATAAGAACTAGATTAAGAAACTCACAATTTAACAATCAAAGATCCAAATCGTAGGCGAAACCTCGAGAGTTTAGTTGCTCATGCTCAACGGCGCTCTCAACAATGGAATAATGTGCATAATGTTCATGAAATAATAAACTAGAAAAGTCTTATAAAGCCTCTAACAAGTCGGCCAAAGAATAAAACAAAAACTCTAATTAAAGTCCAATTCTGAACGGCGTGTTTCTGCGAGGGCCGCGGGGCAGCCAACCCAGGCCGCGGGGCGGCCGGCGATCAGCGAAATCGCTCGTCAGAGGTTCGGGCCGCGGGGCGGCTTTTACTGTTCACAACGATTTTTCCGTTTCGAATTTGGTCTCGATGTCAACACGAATGTTGTAGATATCGAAGAGAGCTTTCCAACACATGGTTATAATAGTCAATCGGACCACCGAGGCCTCCATAAAGTGCGAAACAAGTTCAGCATGTCTGGCGACAACTTTTGATGACTTGTTATTCACTTAGGCTCTCGAAATTCGACTCCGCTCCCGTGCTCTTCACTTTTCTTCCTCAACTTGAATCTTCCTTCATCCAAGAGTCTCCTAATTCCTCGTCAGATCCACATTTACCTGAAATTAACCATAAAATTGCATAGAATCCGACTCTTCCAACACCACATGTAAACATGTAATTGTAACTAAAATATGCACTATTCACAACTAAATTATTCTAAATGCATTTTATAATGCAACACTAATCACGCTCTATCAAATTCCCCCACACTTGAACCATTGCTTGTCCTCAAGCAATAGAAAACTCAACTTTGCAGCCCCATAGAATAGCAATTCATGTATCCACACCTCAATACTCTTTTAAGTGCATGAAAACTATCATACATTATAGATTAACAACCTCATAGCACATAATTGCAATAATCAATGAAACTAGGCAACCATATCCATTCTAGACCTCACAGGGAATATGTGTTTCACTCTCACTCAAGTGTTTAAGGTTAAATGTTTACGCTCAAAACTCAATCTTAAAAAACTTAGCTACAATAGTCTTGCACCAGTGTTCTAGTTCTCCACCACTGGTGACTCTACACACAACAAAAATCATGAGGTCTTTCAATTGGGTTGTAATGGGGCTAAGGTAGAACATATAAGGTATGAAACAATTTAGGTCATGTGACGCTCATAATCCGGGAATTAAGGAAGCAACCAAATCATAAAACCACTCATAAACTCCTCAGACCATATCTCTATAATACCAAACAACACCAATCTCAAGCATAAAACTTTAAAAACTATACTCAACTCATTCCTATATTCTTTTTTTTTTCTTTTTTTTTTCTTTTTTTTTTCTTTTTTTTTCTTTTTTTTTCTTTTCATCCTATATCAAATGATTTTCCTTGACTTTTGCCCCTAAGTGAATTTTATCCTCCTTAGGTCCCAAGTAATGAATGTACTAGCAAGAATCAAATCTCATAAATGCACCTCAAACATACACAATCCACCATTCAAAATCAGCATCCACAATATAGATATTCACCAACTATTCCTAAATTTCCGGATGGGGTCAGGCTATCATTGACTATGGAAAAATCTTGTGGAACTACAAAAGAATAGGAAATTAGGCTCAAACTGGCTTCAAGCAGAGGATAATATGCAAGGTGGGAATAGAGTCAAATAGGGTTAATAAAGGTGCCTCAATCATGTTTAAGTCATGTGCAGAAATCATAATATGTAGCCTTGAAAAAGATATCTAAATGCAAGCCAAAGAGGAAGCAATTGATGAGAGTACACTCAACAAGCAAGAGGACTAAATAAGGTGCAGTCCTGAATAGGCCAAAATAAGCTCACCAGGTCATGTCTAGAACTTCAAGATCACCCAAAATTCCAAGATCTTATGTGCTCAATCATTAACCAATCATGCTCACTAAATAGTATAGATAACATATATCGAAAGCTTCCACAATCCAAGCACATCATGGGGCATAAATCTCAATAGATAGAATAGAGGACAAACGGTATCCATATGGGGAAATAAAACCTAATCCTAACAATGCAATTTATAAATAACTGATTTTTTTTTTTTGGATTTTCTTTTGGAAGACTAACATGCTGATATGCAATATAAACTAAAGACAAAAATAAAAGTGCAAACTAAAAATAAACATGCAATCCTATCATACCATGTGATTCTCCCCCCCCCCCCCCCCCCACCACACACACACACACTTAAATCGGGCATTGTCCTCAATGGCATAAAAGACAACAAAAGATAAAAATATGAAGGAAAGAAAGAAAAACTAACTTGTTCACTGCGGTGGTGGAAAGTGAGGAAAGGGAACATTTCAGTCCTGTCAGAGACCACGACACAACCTAGCCGCGGGGTGGCCTGAGAAATTTAGCTCTTCAACACCTTGGGTTGCCTCCCAAGTAGCGCCTTTGTTTACTGTCATTGGCTCGACAATTTATTCATCCACTTATTCAAGACTCAAGAAGACATCGTCAACGCCCTCAGAAGCAAATCAAACTCTCGTGCCCAACCGATATTCGAATGCACACTAAAGATGAAACAATTGGTAATTAAAAATACAGCAATGAGAACCATTACCAACTTACCCTTCATCCGAGCTTGATTCTCCCTCGAGTGTATGTAGGACCACCAATAGTTCTGCTAGTGGTTTGTTGAAGTAGTGGCTCCATGGATCGACATATTCACCAAAATCTCCCAATTTGCAAAAAGTACCAGTTTCTTGTTCGGGAACCACATAAATTAGTTCCAGACTTGGCTCCTTGATAGGCGAGTTGGGGATGATTTCTACGAATGGAGGGAGCATCGAAACACACTCAATCTCAAGGGACGTCTCCTGAGATTTTGTGTCGATAACCACTAAACGCTCTTCTTCATTATCAGAGAATTCATCGTTGCTTGCATATTGGCTTTCATCAAGTTGAGGAATACAACATTGCTGAACTATCAACTCCTTCAATGTTTTAGAAAGTCGGATAATTGTATCCCCATTTTGATTCATTGCTTCCCCATTTTGATTCACTATCTCATGTAATTGCCCTATTTGCTCCATCAAGACAATGGTTGATTCCTCCATGGACGGGTCGGAGTACTCCATTGGTTGAAACGTCGAAGTGTAGGATTATTTTCCTCCGCCGATTGGTCACCCATGTAGCAGAGAAGATCCCATAATCCCGACACTCCTAAACCAGCAAAGCTTCCATTGTTTATGGATCTGGAAAGTTCTCGGGTCTCAGGAACCATGCCCTCAAAAACGCAAACCGCCGCATCTCGCAAACTATCTCGGAAACCCCGTGAATAACGGATGTCAAATAAATTTTGCACTCTTGTGAGGTAATTGTGAAAATACTCTCCCTGAAACTGCCATAACTTCAACATCTAGAAATATTAGTAATAAGGCGTCGTGAACCGTAAGATAGGTCCACAACGGGGTTAGATGTAAATATGTACAAAATTTAGCAATAAAAAAAACACAAGAAATTGATAAGAATTCCCCGGAAACGGCGCCAAAGTTGACAAGAGGAAAACCTGTCGTTGTTCTTGCCAAAGAATACTCAAACTCACAACTAGTATAGTGTGTAAGCAAGAGATCGATCCATAGGGAAATCTATTCAATTCAAGTATCAATTCTAATCGCTAGTAAGAATATGAGGGGTTTTTGGTGTGAAAAGATCCGCCTTTCATCAAAGCGGAAACAAGCAAACAAAGTCAAGTGATTGTAGAATGCAGTGGAGAGAAATAGGTTCACCTACAATTTATCACTTCGATTGATGAATTCGATCCTTGTTTCAGCCTCTAGTTCTTGTCTTTTCCTATCAATATCCTTGTCCAGATCTTATGTAAATTACTAGTCCTACGAGTCCTAGCAACCCTTACCTCTAAATAACCCTAAAACGGTTAAGATTTAACCTAGAGATAGCATTAAGAATATGAATTAACCAAGGTACATGCAATATCAAGCTATGAGTTGATATTTAATATATATTCAACTTCCTACACATCCAATTAGTCCTACGAGTCCTAAAGGGATATAATTGCCACTTGTGTTAAGGTTCGCTACGAGGAATCTACAAAACCCTAGCAATTGAATGAATCTACTCTAACTAGTCGGACAGGCCAAAGAGAATAAAACACATTCAAACAATTAAGCACAAAGAAGTCAAAACATTGGAATAGGAATAAGAACTAGATTAAGAAACTCACAATTTAACAATCAAAGATCCAAATCGTAGGCGAAACCTCGAGAGTTTAGTTGCTCATGCTCAACGACGCTCCCAACAATGGAATAATGTGCATAAGGTTCATGAAATAATAAACTAGAAAAGTCTTATAAAGCCTTTAACAAGTCGGCCAAAGAATAAAACAAAAACCCTAATTAAAGTCCAATTCTGAACGGCGTGTTTCTGCGAGGGCTGCGGGGCAGCCAACCCAGGCCGCGGGGAGGCCGACGATCAGCGAAATCGCTCGTCAGAGATTCGGGCCGCGGGGCGGCTTTTACTGTTCACAACGATTTTTTCGTTTCGAATTTGGTCTCGATGTCAACACGAATGTTGTAGATCTCGAAGAGAGCTTTCTAACACAAGGTTATAATAGTCAATCGGACCACCGAGGCCTCCAGAAAGTGCGAAACAAGTTCATCATGTCTGGCGACAACTTTTGATGACTTGTTATTCACTTAGGCTCTCGAAATTCGACTCCGCTCCCGTGCTCTTCACTTTTCTTCCTCAACTTGAATCTTCCTTCATCCAAGAGTCTCCTAATTCCTCGCCGGGTCCACATTTACCTGAAATTAACCATAAAATTGCATAGAATCCGACTCTTCCAACACCACATGTAAACATGTAATTGTAACTAAAATATGCACTATTCACAACTAAATTATGATAAATGCATTCTATAATGCAACACTAATCACGCTCTATCACCTAGCTAGTAACATTTTTAGGAATATAAACCGGTAATATGACGTAGGATGAACTTAGTAAATCCAACAATTCATATGTATGCTATATGTCTATGGTAGGATGACCATCAAAATCTGAATAAATGACTTATACTCGATGGAACAAGAATGAAATGATGAAAGACTTATGATGAGAAAGAATGAGTATGTTTGAGAAGGATGAGTACGTTTGAGAAGATATTATGATATGATGGTAATGGTGATGATGATGATGATGATTATGATGATGATACGGGCCCTTGTGTGTTTATTTCACATTTATATATATCTATACACTTGCTTATATGTTACATTTTAACATTCATGTAGTTTAAGTATGCCTCTTTTTATGGCATTGAGTGTGCATATTTCCGATGATTGACCCCGATTTATTTCTTGTTTTTAGATTCAGGTACCCCTTACCCGATATGACTTACGCACTCTTTACTTTCTCGCTTACATTGATTTGGTTTTGACCCGGCTATGCCGCGACGACTTTGATGTATGTTATTTCCGCACTTTATATTTCCGACTTGAAAAACATTTACACGATAGTACCTAGGACAGGTGAACGCCTCCAACGGGCGCGCGCATTTCTAGGGGTTCGAAATCCCCACTTTCGAAAACCATTGCTTCCGCTAAAAACAAATAACTTATCTAAATAACTCGTACTCGGTCGTAAGATCTAAATCTCACGGAAGAATTCAAAACACTTCTATAACGTTCCTCGAATAACCGGATCATCCGAACCTTATAAATCCTCTAAGTGGATTTATGGAGGCATATTCGGATATCTATACTTTTGGGTCGTTACAAAGTTGGTATCAGAGCCAAGGTTGCTCGACCTAAGTACGCACGAGTTATAAAACATTTTCAAAACCCGCCCACCGTTTTGGAAGTTTTAAAGGATTTTAAAAGGTTTTAAAGGGTGAAGTTGAAAACCCTTTGGAAATGAAAATGAACTAGGATCCTTCTAGATGAGAGATAGGATCGATGTGTAGTATAAAGAAGATAGACATCTTATAGAGATGTAGAACGGGATTCTGGTAGGCAAAATACTAGTTTTCCTTTACAGCTGGTCGAAGAAGACTCCAAGGGAGCAACCATGGTGGTTGGAGTAGGATAGAATTTAGAGGCGGGCTCGCCAAGCTATCCCTCGAAGGATAGCTATCTAGTTAGCTTCCATATGATATAAAACTGTGCATGCGGGCCATCCCCTTGAAGGGATGTAATTATGTGAAACGAATGTGTCTGAGGGACATCTTATTTGAAGAAGACGTTTTATTGAGGTGTATATTGAGTACACTTAATTGTCCAATTGTCATCATGGTCGACACCGAGATTAGTAGAGGACGCGGGAGACCACGTGGCCGAGGTCGTGGCCGCATTTCTGAGCAGGGCTTTTATATGAACCGAACAGCTCGAGCTCGGCTCGGGATCGACTCAAAAAGCTCGACTCGAGCTCGTTCACTTATTTAAACAAGCCGAGCTTGAACAAAATTTTAAGCTCGGTTGAAAGCTCTGCTCGTTCGAATAAAGCTCGAATAGCTCGAATTCTATAGAATTTCTAAAATTTTCTTTAAGTTAACATGTTATAACCAAGTAGAACTACTTAAAGCTCGAAAAAAGCTCGGCTCGAGCTCGTTCATTTCCTAAACAGGACGAGCTTGAACAAAATAAAAAGCTCGTTTAAAAATTAGGCTCGGCTCGGCTCGAGCTCGTTTAAAAAACGAACAAGCTTGAACATGCTAAGCTCGGCTCGTTTCAGTTCGAATAACACCCCTATTACCGAGAAAGAGGCTGAGACTGAGACCGACGCTGAGGTCGAGATCCCCGAACAGCAGGGAACGGCTGATAGGCAGCAGTGGGGATCAGTAATAGAAAGGGCATTACTCGTGTTGCTGGAGCGAGATAGATCAGCTGGCGTCACCGACTGGGTGAAGAGACTATCAAAGAGTAGCCCGCCTATCTTACAGGCCGGACCCGGAGAGGATATCGAGCAGTTCTTCAGAGGACTCAAGGGAGTTTTCAGCTTGATTGGAGTACTCGATGCGGAGAGACAGAGGCTTGCGGTTGGGCAGCTTCGAGGAGATGCTTTTGACAGATGGCTTGTCTACCGTGATGATCGTACAATACGGACCTATGAGGAGTTCAGGAAGTTGATGTTGAGAGAGTACTGTCCATCTGGGACACAGGCAGCACGAGAGGTTGCGTTCTTCAGCACCCACAACGACCCCAAACGGAACGGAGCCCAGATTAGCGTCGTTCGAGCGACGAGACTTCTAGACCATGGATGCACGAGCTACTGGTGTTACGCTTTAGAGGTGAATCGCGAGCGAGCCAGCCTGACAGATGTCCCCGTTGTTAGTGAGTTTGCTGGCGTTTTCCCAAACGAGCTACCGGGACTTCTCCCACAGTAAGATGTTGATTTCTCTATACAGTTGGAGCCGAGCACCAGGCCGATTTTGAGGGTCCCGTATAGGATGGCGCCGACAGAGATGGCCGATTTTTAGGGTCCCGTACAGGATGGCGCTGACGGTTCGTCGAGGGTTTCTCCGGCATAGCTAGGTCGATGACACAACTTACGAAGAAGGGAGTACCCTTCGAGTGGAGTCCGGCGTGTGATGAGAGGGTTTCTCGACCAAATAAATTTGTTGTCAAGACCTCGCTATAGTATAGGGAGTCAGGATCGTCCACAGGAGAGAGTCAGCGCTTCTTATTTAGTTGCTTTGTCGGGTTAAAACTAACAAAAGAGATGGAAGAGAGATGGGCGATGATAAGAGCATAAAATCTGAATTTTAATTAATAAAAGGAAAAACTTCTAAGGTCAATGATCACCACAACAATAAATACATGTGCAAATCAATGAATCATATGAGAAATCATGCTTTTATCTTAAAGAGATGGCTTTCGCATACTCAACAAATAGACAATAGAGGTGATCATATAAAACCTATTTGTTTCTACCTTTCTTAATTAGATCTCTTTTACTTTCGTCAAAGATCCCTAATTACTATCAATGTTAACAATCTCCTCTTTCAATTCAATTGCAACAATGAATTCCCTTAAACTTTCATCAAAGAGTTAAGCACATGGGTAGAATACAATAAAAACATCACACAATCATAGATCCATCAATTCAACACACATCTCTATTGTTGGGATCACCCCAACCCTAGAAGAGCAAAGAACTACTCAAACATGGCAAATAGAAGCATGAATTTAAGAGAAGAAAACATAAACTGAAATTGAATTTAACAAAACCTGGAAATTCAGCGTCTCAATCGCAACAACAAACACCCTGAAACCGTCCTACAGCTGCTGCGCGCATCCCTCGCGCTGAACAACGTCTCGTCTCCTCCCCCCAAAAATCAGCCCCTAATAGGCTTTATTAAAAGATAGAAATTAAGACTTAATCTCCAAGGAAAGAGATTTTATCTTAGGAAAATAATATAATTTATCTAAGGAAGGATAAAATATCCCAAGTCTATCTAACTAAAAGATCCTAAAAGGAATTAAATAGAAACCCTAATTAAAAGAAAAAAATTGCAAAACAGGCACTTTATTTGGACGTATTTGCAAAATAGCCACGGGTTTGGACAATTTAGCATAATAGCCGCTATATATACTCTTTTCCAAATTGTAAAACTCCTTCACACGCTCTCTCTCGTCGCCGGATCTGGAGGGAAGCTTCGACGTCGCCGGCCGTGGCACCTCATTCCCAGTCGTCTTCGCCGATGAGGAGCACCACTTCACATCGTGGCGATCCAGGGCCGAGCTCCTTGCTCCATCACCGTCTCCTCGTGCTCGGGAAGAATCCTCGCCATTGGAGGTGCAATTGGACGACGATGACGACGACGTTGCTCAGGATCCTCTCTCCATGTTCAGATAGTTTCCACCTCCGTCCGATGATAGCGTTCTGCACAATTTCCAGGTTAATTGACCTCAAATTTCATATTTCTCGTGTTGATTTTTGTTTAGTCGATCCATGAAATCGAAATTCAATGTTCGCGCTCTTCGTCTTCCTGCGACTCCTCGGCGACCTGGATATGGAGGTCCCGAGCCTGGACGATGAAATCTCTAACATTGAACTATGCATTATTTTTTCACTACTAAACTATGCATTAGATGAGCAAACCTGAAGCAATTTCACTTTATGTTGATGATTGCTTTTCATGTGAAAATCTATTATCGCCAAGGATTAAGAACAAGTCATTTCAAAACGTTTTCCTTTTATTCGTTGAGTCAAGGACCTAAAGTTGCTGAAATCAAGTTACATATTTGTTGTGTTTAATTTTTCACTTTCAAGTTGCAGAAATTAACTCCTACATTAGCTCAATCTATCTTATTTGATTGAAATTACATATTTGCTCTTCCTGATCTTCTATATGAATTTGCTTTTCGTTTCTTATTTGCACAATATAAATCTATATTTGCACAACTGATTTGCTTATGTTTTTTTACTCCTGCACTCTGTGCTTGTCCTTTTTGAACTCTATGAATTGATAATCTAGGTGAGGTCTAGATTTGTTTAGTTTATTCAAGTACAACAACTTTAGATGATAGTTATTTCAGCTATGTCATCTTTAGATTGTAGCTATTTCAGCTTTAGCTGAGGTCTAAATTTTTGGATTGATTTTTCAGTTTCACAGTTGATTTTTGGAGTATAATGTTGCTTGCTTCTGTACAGACTAACAGTAGTAGGTACAACCACATATAGAGAGCACTGAGCAACAAACAGCTATATGAAATAAAAGATGGATGAATTGAGTTGAAATCAAACTAATTATCATGTACTTTGGTGTATCACATTAGTCTATACATTCGTAGAATTTTGGATGCAGCAGCATATAATCAGCTTCTTCGCACACTGTTTGGTGAAAAGAGGGTTGAGGAAGCGGCGAGAGTGTTTGATTACATGAGAAAGAAATATGTGCTAACCACGGCGATCTTCATGGTGATGATCAATGGTCTCTCTACTGAGAAGGAGATGAGAAAGGCTATGAAAGTACATGATGAGATGTTGAAGTTGGGACTGAAACCAAGTCCGAAACCTTAAAGAAGTTTGATATCCATCTTCAGGTGATGCGAATAGTTTTAGTCTCACCGCGACAGATACATCTGTACTCTGCTGGTAATTGTATTAATTTTGCTGATATATCTATCTTGTGTCTTTGTCCGAATCTGTTTGCTGGCCCTTTTATGTCTCCCTCTCTTTTGTGATCTTGTTGGATGGGCATGCTCTTATTTAATCAACTATCTTTATTAATCCCTGTCAGTTAGGGTGTCACTTTGTTCATATGTGGAATCTTATGGAGCTTCTGTTAGCAGAATGCAATATCCCGCCATTCAAGGAGAGAAATGGGTTAACTCTTTCCTTGCATCCATAGATTCCATATGTCCTTACCCTTCTCTATTTTTTCTGGCTTGTGATGACTAATGAGAGGACTTCGTCTTTAAAGTGTTACTGCATCAGTACCTAGCAAAAAAAAACTCTGAATTTCAGCTTCTTGGGTGAACTGTGGCGATGGAGCATTTTCTTTTGAAACCTATTCCCTTTGAGGAACTGTATATCTAATTCCTGATATTTTGAGGAACTGTATATCTAATTTTATCACTCACTTCACTAGCTGTCAACCTTGCAATGGGAGGCACAATGAGATGTACACTGGCAACTCTTCCCTTTTGGTTCTGATTTATGCCATCTTCTAAGGGTTCTTGTAATTTGATACCGATTTGTTGTTGTTGTTTGATATAGGTCTACTTTTGAAAAAGAAATGGAAAGCATCTGCAAACTAACATTGGGGTTTCGATAAACTAAAAAGTAATTTGTTTTATAAGGATGCTTTTTGTGTGACAGATCCTTTAAATTTGTGTGACAGATCCTTTAAGTTTATTTTATAAGGATGCTTTTTTACTCCTTAGTCCTCTTTGCCATTTGTGTCTTTGGGAGTTTAATCTTGAACACGAGTTAGCTCTGCAAACTAACATTGGGGTTTCGATAAACTAAAAAGTAATTTGTTGATGGTCCTTTTACTCAGGTATTAGGGACAACATAATTTCTAAATCAAGCTGTGTGTGTGGGGCTAAAGATGTACTTGCTGAAGATCTTGTACCAAAAAAGACGTTGAGGGATATAATTACTCACATCTCAGACTCTTCTAGCAGCAACAGCAACAATGACAGCAACAACAGTAGCAGCAAGTCTGACCTTAAACGAAAGCATCCAAAACGCTCTCAAGGTGTGTGCATTTTGTTGAACTATTAACTTAGCCTTATTTCGCTGGGTTGTGATCATGTAATTTCGTTGCTACTGAAATTTAGATTGCCCATTCTTCAAGCTTATAAGTGTTCTAAAATCTCAGGTAAATTAATACAAAAAAAGCCCAAGCATGAAAAGGCTTCAGCAAAGGAAGAGACACAGCAACCACCAAGCTAGTACGGTGAAAATGCGTTTCTTTTGTCATTGAAGACAATGCTTTACTCAATGAGGCAGCCACCAAAGGTATTTTAACTACTAAACGTCATGTCATGATTTACCTGATTAAGTAGTTAAGTTATGATCGCTGTGTTAAAATTACTAAACCTAACCCACAATTAGATCGCCATGTTGTGCAACTCTAAGAGAGAGTTGTGCAACTCTAAGAGAGAGTTGTGCAACTCTAAGAGAGAGTTGTGCAACTCTAAGGCTGAGTTGTGCAACTCCTAGGCTGAGTTGTGCAACTCCTAGGCTGAGTTGTGCAACTCCAAGGCTGAGTTGTGCAACTCCAAGGCTGAGTTGTGCAACTCCAAGGCTGAGTTGTGCAACTCCAAGGCTGAGTTGTGCAACTCCAAGGCTGAGTTGTGCAACCTCTAAGAGAGAGTTGTGCAACCTCTAAGAGAGGTGTGAGAGAGGTGAAGGCGAGGGCTTACTCGAGAGGCTAAGCTTCATAAAAGGAGTGAAGAAGTTGTGCAGACACCCGGTTTTCCAGTTGAGTAAGCCTGCCAATGAGTGAAGAAGTCTGCCATACTGCCAGTAATACAAGTTATTAACTTCTGTGTATTAATGAAAACTTGACTTAATGTTGAAATTGGAAATTAGTTGGTGATAGTACTCTAAAATTCTAAATACGGTTTTATTAACGGAGGTTGATTCTTGTTTAGCTGTTGAAATCTTGGTAGCTCACAGTCTTATGGCACTATCCACACATGTTCTGGTCAGAGTGTAAGGGGATGACTGGATGTGTATAAGCAGATCTATTTTGTTCACTATGCTTCAATTCCTTTTCATATATAGTGACCTTATTCTCATATAGTGAAGGAATAGAACATGTGTTTCTAACTAACCATTCATTTAATAACTGGCTATGATAGTCTTTTCAGAGATACCAAAATTTACAGCAGGAAAATTACTAATAGATAACGTGAATACGCCCATAATGCTGTAATTTTTCTTGCATACCTGTTAGAAGCTGACATTTCAGATGGGTTAATTCTTTGTTGCACTGAAATTATAGTCTTTTTGTAACTGTATTTCTAACATCACTGTAACTGCACAACTTTACAGACACATGTTTTTGCAAGACCAGCTTTCTTCTCTAGGCATGTGATGTTTGCCACTGCATTCATGAGCTTCTTTTCAGTGGTAATAGCATTGTTTAAGGTAAGATGCAACTACTTGAATAATGTAATTATACCTGTGGCTGCGTCATTTTCTACCCAACTGGTTTTCTTTTCATCAATTTATATTTGAGTTTAAGCTTGGCCTATATATCTTATTCATTAGACTTCTTATATTCACACTTGCTCAAGTAGTTCGGAGTAGAAGAAACTCTGGATGCTAGCATTGGCTGATTAGTAATTAATGGGTATTTGTTGATCTTTTTTCCATTTGGTTTTGCTGATAATCAAATTATGATGATAACGTTAGGTAGTTTGAGATTCTATTGAATAAGAATTAGAAACCTCGTTGTTTTGGATTTGGAAGGTAATTATTATGGATTTAAGTTTCTTAAATCTCTACAATTATGCTGTCAACACCATTACACAAGAGGGAAAGGCATTGACTTTTGAATTGCAATTCTGTGCAGGATATACCTGATATTGAAGGAGATAGAATATTTGGCATCCGATCTTTTACAGTACGGTTGGGTCAAAAGCCGGTTACTCTTGGGAGCTTTGTCAGTTAAAACCCTAGATTTGCTTGTGCATCGCCTCGTGTTTTTTAATTTGCAAGTACACTTTGCAGGTGTTCTGGACTTGCATTTCACTACTTGAAATGGCTTATGCTGTTGCTGTGGCTGTTGGGTTTTCCTCAAACTTCACGTGGAGCAAAGTTTTAACTGTAATATGTTCTTTTCTGTTTCAAGTGATAATAGTTCTTTTCCTTAACTGTAAGGTGTTATTGCTACCTTCAATTTCCAGGTGTGATTATACATGTCTTTTTGTTATGATGACTAGATCTATCTCTTACATCTTGTCCTATTTCACTTGAAATTAACTTGATGATTGCGGTTAAGATAGCTTATGGTTGGTATGACTACAGCTTTTACTCATAGTATTTATTTTAGATACAGTGTGTTCTCTAGAACCGCCTATAAATGGTTTCCAAGTGTTTAAACCCAAGGGGACCTTATCGTTAATTCGTTCTTTGAAATATATAGTTCAATTTAAAGATTATGATTACTGCCAAACTGTATATTTAAATTGTAGTCTTTAAATATATAGTTCAATGGACCTATAAACGGCCGAGTTGTCTTTCTCGATTGATCAATTCTCTTACTGCTAAATTGTCAAGGTTATGATTACTCCACTTTATTCTTGTAACAGGTAGGAGGACATGTTGCATTAGCTGCATTATTATGGAGCAGAGCCAAATCCACAGATTTGAGCAGCAAAGATGCAATAACATCCTTCTATATGTTCTTTTGGAAGGTAATTACTTGGCTGTGACAGACCTTCCTAACTTACTATTTTTTTTCCTTGGATGAAAAATGCTATGCTTACTAACTCGCTATCACTATTCTTTTGGAGCAGCTGGTGGATCAAGTGTGTGATGAGATTGAAGCTTTGAGGCGCAGTGGAAAAGATGATGGCGGCGATCATTCAACTGATGCCCATCTATTGCTAGTCAATGGAGATTTGAGGAGCACTGGAATGGTTGGTGGAATATGGGACATGGGTTGGACCAGCACAAGATCTGCAGATCAACTTGAAGAGATCACTAGAGTATCAATGAGCTACTCTTAGATGGATTAATAGACGAGATTCTTGTTGATCTTAGTCTCTAACACTACAGCATCTCTTCTTGTATAAGCAATCAGCACAATGAACCATTCCTGTATTCTTCATTATTGTTATAGATAGTTGTTTATTCATGTAAACACTCTCAATATTAGCCTCTAACCATATCTATTGAAGCATTACACTAGATAGTTGTTGATTCATGCTTGTTCGACTACTATTCTAGGGAGATGAGGCCAATATACACCTTAAGGCTTTGAATGCTCCTGCCTGATCGGCCTTTTGTGACTATATGTACAACATGTTGATCCAAAATTGAATGAATAATGGGGAGATTGTAGTAATAGATTTTTAGTTTAAGAAGAATCAAATTAGATTTTAGTTTGTATGAATAAAACTCTAAGTTTCATGAATAACACTATGAAATTTTAGAGTTGCACGACTCTTGTTTTAAGAGTTGCACGACTCTATTTCAAGAGTTGCACGACTCTGTTGTAAGAGTTGCACGGCTCTGTTTTAAGAGTTGCACGGCTCTTAAAACTAGATTTGGATCATATTTGTGAAATTGTTATCCAGGCTTGATGGAATTGTTCGACGTCATTTGATCGGCTTATAATTCAGTTGTCATGTGCTTCTTCGATTCTTTGTGAAATTGTTATCCATGCTTGTGCAACTCTAAAAAAAGTGTTGACATGGGAAAAAAAGTGCTGACACGGAAAAAAAGTGCAACTCTAAACTCTACTTGGATCAAATTTGCACAATTTATGGTTATATTTGCACAAAGTACTCTTATATTTGCACGATAAAAAGTTAAAAAAATAAAATAAATAAAAACTAGACTAGGGTCATATTTGCACAACTTATGATTAAATTTGCACAACGTCCTCTTATATTTGCACAACTTACTCTTATTTTTGCTCAACAATAGGTTATTTTTTGCAAAACAATTGAGATTTCTGAAATTGTTCTCAACATGATTTTATGTTCTCTCAATATTATTTTAAGAATTGCACGACTATGTTGTAAGAGTTGCACGACTATGTTGCAAGAGTTGCACGACCATGTTTTAAGAGTTGCACGACTCTGTTTTAATAGTTGCACAACTCTGTTGTAACAGTTGCACGACTCTTGTTTTAAGAGTTGCACGAGTCTTGTTTTAAGAGTTGCACGACTCTTGTTTTAAGAGTTGCACGACTCTCTTGTAAGAGTTGCACGACTCTTGTCTTAAGAGTTGCACGACTCTGTTGTAAGAGTTGCACCACTCTTGTTTTAAGAGTTGCACGACTCTCTTGTAAGAGTTGCACGACTCTTGTTTAAGAGTTGCACGACTCTCTTGTAAGAGTTGCACGACTCTGTTTTAAGAGTTCCATGACTCTATTTTAAGAGTTGCACGAATCAATATAATTTCAAATTTTCTCAATAAATTATTGCACACCGTGCTCTTATTTTTGCTCATCAATACCTTATTTTTGCACAAACTAGTGGTAAAATTAGTGCTGACACTGATATTAGTTACAATTAGTGATGACACTGATATTAGTTACAATCGAATCCTCTTACCAAGTAATAACTTTGTAGTTCGGTATATATTTTTTCCGTGTGAGCACTTTTTTTTCTTCATGTCATCACATTTTTTAGAGTTGCACAACCGTATTTTAGAGTTGCACAACTTTAGTTTAGAGTTACACAACTTTAGTTTAGATTTGCACAACTGTATTTTATTTGTGTCAGCACCTCCAGGAAACACTTTTCATTCTATTTGTCTCCAATTTAAGTGGCTCAATGCTTCAACCAAAGTTTACACAACCAACAACACGATAGCCTATACGGGATTTGAACCCGTATCTTTGTGTTTGTACACAACGCTCTACCGATTTGATCTAATAGGCTTCACAAAATAATAACAGGTCTACCCAAACATAAAGCAATAAGTAGGAGAGCATTAGAAAGACATATCCCATGTTGTGTCTAATTTATATACACAAAATAGTCCACTAAATTCTATCAACTAATACCTCACAGGAAGCCCAGTGCTAGTACTGCCACAACCTTTCACCCCATGACACAATACAAAATCTGTTTTCTCAATATCAACAGTTTAGTACTTGTGCACCAAGAATATCAAGCAAAAGAACAATAAAATATGTTACTGGCATACAAAATCCCTTCAGCAGTTAAGAGTAAACATATTAAAATGCAAAAAAGTCGACATCAATGAGGAAAAACAGAGCCAACAGAATGACCAACATACAATGCTTCTTACAAGCTCAGCTGGTGCAATGTTATTTAGCATAAATCACCAAAAGATGACAAGGAAAGACCGAAAGAGGAAATGGACACCAACAATTTCATTAAACAAGAACTGTTTGCATGCTACCAATCAAGGTTTCTAGTCCGGATGGATAAGATTAGCTAGATCAACCAACCAATAAGTAGAGTTGAGAGTGATATAGGTAAATATCATATATCCATAGAAAGAGCACATCATCCAATAATACAGGCTAGGATCAAATGTGCCATGTCCAGCCTATCCAAGATGGTAATGTGAAGTTCCACCAATAAACAGCCTAGCCTTAACTCTTTTTAAATAAACAAATGCACAACATTATGAATTATAGGGTCTTGAATCAAAGTCAGCCTATCTAGCACTGCACAAACACTAATTATGATTAAAGCTAGCACAATGTTGGATTAAATGACCACATTTCGGCAATTGCAATCCATCACAAACAAAATCGAGTTCCTTATCAATCGATCTTCGATCGATTGATAAGGAAAACAGTCGGAAGCAAAGATCGATTAGTCGGAAGCAAAATCTGTCACATGTATGCTCAATTTCAAAGCCTTCATAGTGCAATTTGACAAAGAAATATAAACACAAACACCTTGAGACTTCAAAATCGACTCCAACACTTAAAAAATCGAAGAAAATTTGCGCCTTCGGCGCAAATTTTCTATGATTACATTGCACTGATTAAATTTTTAACATTCATTAACCTAAAACAAATCATCATTCACCTAATTCACACAGATTTCAGAAAAATATTCCAATTGAACACTTGAAATTGAGCACAATCAGACCACAAATACCTTGGAAGCGCTGTCAGAGAGGTTGATCGGCAAGGCGGAGGTAGAGTTGCTTCTTCCTGTCGTGGCAGCAGACATCAGGCGGCGTCGTTAGCGTGACCATGGACGCGATGCATTCCTCTGGTACCGAGGAGGAGCGGCGCCGAATACATAGATCTCGGCCTAGGTCACTTGCTCGCTCCGCTCGCCTCGCTCGACGTCCACCACGCGATCAGGACGCAGGCTTCCAGGCCGCAGCCTCAGATCGGAGCGATTGTACGGTGACAACGGGCCGAAGGCAACGGAGGGGCTCCGCTTCTTCCAATTGGACCAACCGCCGCCGCCAGCAGCCCTGGAATAGTCGTCGCCGTCTTGATCGGGGCCCTCCCGGAGCAGCGATAGTGCATCAGGGTGCTCTCCCGGAGCGGAGAGAGATTGAAAGGAAGGGTGCGGAGAGGGAGAGCGGAGGAGAGAGAAACGGCCGTGGGAGAGAGAGGTAGTAGGGTTTTATTGCGTCCATTTTACAAAAATGTCCCAAAACGCGGCTATTTCGCAAAATCAGCCCATTTTCGTGGCTATTTTGCAAAACCCCCCTAATTAAAAAGCTCAATAAGGAATAAAATCAGCCCGCAGAATCTTTTCCTGGTGCGTGGGGTATCGGCGCCGAGATATCTGTTCGAATGTAGTAGGTTCTGTTTTTCACCAGCTTTTCGACTCTGACTTAAATCACACTTTTCCGAGTCCTCGTTAATCCGATTGATGGATATGAATATGCGTTGGAAAGATCTTTTCAAGGACTACAAATCTCATGAAGCCTCCAGAACTTGAATCGAAGTGATGGACGGAGAAAATAAGGCTTTTCTACAGCTGCACCTCTTTTTGCGTTTAGTTTGCTTCTTCATTGCCTTCATGATTTTTCATTAAGCTCCAAAGTGCATCAAAACTCTTCCAAATCAGCTCCAAAACCTATAAACTCACACCAAAGCTTGTGTAGACATCCATATCTAGAAAAATACGAAAACTAACACAAACGACACACTTTCCTAACACAAAAGCTAATAAAAGGACTTGAATGAAATAAAAACATGTTGTAAAATAAGACTAAAAATGCGGACATCAAAACACCCCATACTTAGACTTGCTTGTCCTCAAGCAATAACCAAACTATGACCAAAACCTACAACACATCATTCAAGTCTTCGCCTTTGCCAAAAAGCAACATCATAAACGCAAGTGGTCTAAAAGAATCAAGCAATCAAACGTCATCACACATATATAGGTAACTCTAACCAAGAGCAATTGAAATCCAACCTCACAAGGATATATGTGTTTCGCTCACTCTCAATGTGTTTAGGCTTTGAATAACATCTCTCAACTCAATCCTTAATGCAAAAAGCTACATAGACATTGTTATTTATATCACCAATCTATCCACCGGAGATGTCAAAGCAATCAAAATCATCAAGATGACTTATGGCTCAATGAAAGATTTCAAAGAAGACTTCATTCGGTCGGGTTGTAATGTGGCTTGGTAAGAAATAAATGGTGTGGAATTATTTAGGCAAATTGGTGCTAAAAAACCCAGGAATCAGGACTCCTAAACTTCCAACTCAACTCAACCAAACAACTCCTCTCAAAATCAGCACATCTACCAAACTCATCAACAATCAAGATCATCAACCCATGACAATATTTCTCAACCAACAATTTAATCCAACTCTCACATATAATGAACTAGGCTCTTAATAAACATTTTTTTTTCTGCATTTCTTTTTTCCGCCCACATTTTTTTCTTTTTTTTTCTTTCTTTCGGCAATAATACATATATATAAATTTTCGGAGCCTCTAAAATATAAGAACAATATGAGGAATAATGCAAAACCTTACATAATTTCGCTCAAAGCATCTCAACAAAGCTCAACAACTTAGCTTCTTCTCCATCAAACTCAACTCAATCAAATTCCAACCAACTCTAAATCCTAATTCCCGGATAAAGGGTCAAGCTTATAATCGGCTAGGAACCAATTTTGTGGAGCTAACAAAGAATAGGCTAAGGCTCAAAGGGCTTCAAGCAAAGATAATATGCAAGGTAGGTAAATGAATGGATAAAATATGGCTAAGAAAATATAAGTCCTCTATCATCTATTTTTAATAATCAATGAACTAGTATCTCATAATCGGTCTCAAGAAATAGATAACTACATCAATGTCAAGAGGTAATCACATAAGAAGAGTAAATCACACATCAAAAATAGAGGGAAATATATATAAAAATATGAAGAACATTCCCTATAAGGCCAAAGATATCTCACTAGGACATAAATTTGGATTTCAATCGCCTCTACCTAAAATCATATGTGCTCAATTATAATCGCAAGTCAAATTACCACATAAAAACAAACCTTTTAGGAGACTTAGGCTAAACCATCCAAACATATCATAGGGCTTACATGATCAAGTCGATTATTAGGCATCATCATAGGACATCTAAGTTAGGTGTTTATAATATAACTAACAATGCATTTTTTTCTTCTTTTTTTTTCGACATTTTTTAATTTTTTTTTTGTATTTTTTTTATGGACTCAATAAAAATGCAAAATATGCAAAAATACAAAATAATGCAAAACACCACCAAAAACAAACTTCAAACCATAAGCATATAGTAAGTTGTTACCCCCACCCCATACTTAAAAAATTACTTTGTCCTCAAAGTATAAGCTCAAAAATAAGAGGTGGGTGTAGACGAAGACTTACAAGATAGAATTGGAGCTCATTCCGACCGAAAATAGGTGCCATCGTTGTTGACCGGTGATAGTCGACGTTGAAAAATTACTTTTTCGTTAGGAATCAAAACCAAAACCTCCAAAAACAACGTTTAAAGCAAAACCAAAGCAAAATCCAAACCAAAACTAACAAAAATAAAATCCTAAATAACCATAGTCTATGTACAAGCTCTAGATTTTTAAGTCTCTAGGCCGACTTCTTCTCTTAAGCTCATGTGGGCATTCACAAGGCCCATGTGGCACGGGCTTCCTCCTCCGGACTTTCTAGTTCGACCTTGCATAGGACTCTTTCCTTGTCCTTTAACTCCATTGCGCCGGGTCGAATCTTGTGAATTTCGAATGGCCCAACATTCCTCTCTTTGAATTTGTTAGGGAACAAATGGCTCTTGACCTTGGAGATGACCGTATCTCCTACCTCATAAGCTTTTGGTTCTTCATTGCATCCCCTACATAATCTCACAAACCAAGGCATGCATCTTCCATTCGTAATAGATAAGTTCTTAATGGAAATAAGGGAAGAGAAATTCATACCTTGACTTACCTTGTCGGGACCGGGATGGTGGTCTTTGGCCCAACTCCTTCGTTTCTCGTCAACTCTTCCTTCCATGGTAGCACAACCATCTTCTTCACGTTGTCTTGCTGCTGGAGGTGTCGACGCCGAGGCTGAGGGTGTCGGCGCCGAGGCATCTGTAGCTTTTTCAGCATTCTGTAGAAACATTTTAGCCTCCAGGAGGGTCGATGCCGAGGGTGGAGGGGTCGGCGTCGAGGGGCCAGCAGTGTCCTTTGTACTTTGATCTCTCTCATCCTCTTGGAGGGTGGCCAAAAGCTCCTCAATGATGCTCTCTTCTTCTTCGGTCGGGGGTATACAAATGGACTCCTCATGAGTCAAGGTCCTCTCCATGTCCGTGTAAAGCATCTTGACCTCCGTTTTTTATACCTCCCTTAGATTGGGGTCAAATTGAAATTCAACAAGCTCATCCCCAATTTTAAAAGTTAGGAGACCTTTCCTCACATTAATAATCGCATCCACCGTGGCTAAGAAAGGGTGCCCTAGGATAATAGGCACAACAGGATCTATAGGCATATCAAGTACTATGAAATCGGTGGGAATATAGAACTTACCTACCTTTATCGGTACATCATCCATCACACCGGTAGGTGTCACCGAGGAGTTGTCCACCATATAGAGTCGCATGTTGATGGGTACTAGTGCTCCCATGTTAATCTTAGACCATATGGAGAGTGGCATAAGGCTTGCGCTTGCACCAAGATCACATAAAGCTCGATATCGATGTTCGCCTAGGCCAATGGCGATGGTGAACTTACCCGGGTCAGCTTTTTTTTCGGGGAAGTTGACGGCGTTGCAATCCTCCAAAATCTCCGACATAGACCTCTTATTGCTCAAGATCTCTTTCAAGAATTTGATGTACGCCGGCATCTCTTGAAGGGCCTTGGTGAAGGGGATAGTCACATTCAAGCCTTGAAGAACCTTTACAAACCTCCTAAACTTCCCTTCGGTTGGATCCTTGAGAGACTTTGATGGATAAGGGATCTTGGGTTTGGCTTTTGGAGTGGTCAATACATCGGATGTAGGTGTGGGTTGGCTTGCAGAAGTATCGGCACCGATGGTAGAGGGGTTGGCGACGAGGGATTGTGCAGGAGCTTCCTCAGAGGTGTCGACGCCGAGGTCAGGGGTATCGACGCCGAGGGTCTGTGCGCTTACAGAAGCTTCTGCAGTAGCTTTGTTTGCCGTCAGGGTGTTGGCGCCGAGGTCAGGGGTGTCGGCGTCGAGGGCCTGTTTGAATGCAGTAGGTTTGTTCACTGTCAGGGTGTCGGCGCCGAGGGTAGAGGTATCGGCGCCGAGGCCTGTGTTGGGTTGGCCGATTTTTTCTCCTTTCTCATTGGCTTCCCTTTCCGGTAGAACCTTCCCACTCCTTGTTTGAATGGCTGCGATATGTTGGGATTTGGGGTTGGCTTCATTCTGGTCGAGTAATTGCCCACTAGGTTTTGGAATTTGAGCCGCCAATTGACCCAATTGGGTCTCAACGTTCTTCCTTCAAATATCAATGTCCCCAAACCTTGCATTCATGCCTCGCAGCTGCGTATTGATCTCCAAACTGAACTGTCTAGCATCCGCCTTGGCCTCAACTTGGCCTTTCCTTAGCTCCTCCAAAATAGATCTCATATCATCCCTAGGTTGCTCACGATCCACATGGTCTGGAGGTCTATACGGGGGCCGTTGATCATGTTGAGGAGGATGGTTACCCCAATTGGAGTGCCCATCGTTCCTTTGGTAGTAATTGCATTGGCCCCTATAAGGACCTCTCATGTAGTTTGCTCCTCCATATGATTCAGTGGATTGCACTTGTTCGACATGTGGGCAAGCGGTGGTGATGTGGGAAGTGGACCCACACTCTATGCACGGTTTGTTGTTGGAGAGAAACCTTGCTTGCTTCTTCAATTTTCTATTCTCATCCTCAATGTTCTAAAAGGCGCTAGGCGATGGGTGGCCGCCTAGTGCCTAGGCGGCGCCTAGGCGGACTTAAAACAAACATGATTGTTTCTTTATATTTTAACACATAACACATATCAATAATTCATATAATGCAATAATAATCTATAATATCACTTATAAACCCAAATTTGTGGTCCTTAACTAACACTAAAGTGAATAAACGCAAAAATAAGTGTCCGACTAGCGACTCTAAGCCTCCTAAAATCCAAAACCATAGATTCGACTAAAAAGCAAATACATCCCGACTTATGGGATAAAAAAACCCTAAGTCGACAATTCACATGTCTATAAGCTAAAATTGAATAATCGTCGGGCTAGGCGGGATTAGGCGGGGTCTAGGCGGGACTAGGCGGGGTCTAGGCGGTGCCTAGGCGGGACAAGGCAGTGTCTAGGCGGAAATCCACCTAGAGGCCCGCCTAGGCGTAAAAATTCCTAGGTTGCCTCCCGCCTAGCGCCCAGGCGGTGCCTAGGCGGCGCCTAGGCGCGATTTTTAGAACACTGCTCATCCTCCATAAATTGTTGTCGCACATCAGGGTCAATCTCATCGGAAGGTTGATAAAGTGGCATCGATGGAGAGGGCCTCGCATCAATGTTCACGGGGGTCCCATAAGTAGTGTCAAACTCCGTGAGCTTGTCAAGTGCATCCCACACCTCTTGAGGAAGCATCTTAGTAGCCGAGTTGATGCCGTTGAAGAAGATTTCTTGCAAAACATAAGGTGGTTGCCCATGAGTAGGGCATTGGTGAATCAACTCCTTGAACCTCTCCCAAGTTTCGGCAAGAGTTTCATTCCTTAATTGTTTGAAGGATGTGATCTTTTTGCACAGCTCCGTCGTCTTCATAGGTGGAAAGAACTTGCTCATGTATAGATCATGAAGCTCCTCCCATGTGTTGATGGATCGCGGTGGCAAGCTTTCAAGCCAGTGAAGTGCTTTTCCCACTAAGGACCAGCGGAAAGCCTTCAAGCGAACATACTCCAAGTTGGCTCCATCGGCTATGGTATCACACATCTCCATGAACTCCTTCATGTGCTCCATAGGGCACGCATTGGGTTTCCCTTCGAATGGAGTTCGCTTCACCATGGTGAGAAAGCTAGTCTTGATCTCAAAGTTGATATTGGGGAGAACGATGGCCGACTCCGGCACCCGCAACGTAGGGTGCATGTATTGGCGAGCATTGGTTGGAATTATCTCCAACTCTTCCCTATGATTTTCGGCCTCCTCCCTTGCTATCCTAGCGGCGTCAGTCTCTCTTTGCCGAGCTTGATTGGCGGCGGCTTCCTGCTGCGCCACCTCTTGATTCTCTTTGCGAAGCCTTTCTAGCTCCGCACGAAGTGTTTCCATTTCCGACATCTCTTGCCTAAGCCTTTCCTTTAGACATTGGTGTAGAACACGTTCGGGCTCGGTGAATGGCTCGTATAGAGGACGGTCACTTCTTTGCATAAACCTTAAAACAAAAACAAAGAAAACAAAATTAAAAAGAAAGATGGGGATGGGCTATTCCCAACCCTAAAACCACTAGTCTAGACGCGATTGATTACTCCCCGACAACGGCGCCAATTTGATGAGAGGGTTTCTCGACCAAATAAATTTGTAGTCAAGACCCCGCTATAGTATAGGGAGTCAGGATCGTCCACAGGAGAGAGTCAGCGCTTCTTATTTAGTTGCTTTGTCGGGTTAAAACTAACAAAAGAGATGGAAGAGAGATGGGCGATGATAAGAGCATAAAATCTGAATTTTAATTAATAAAAGGAAAAACTTCTAAGGTCATGGATCACCACAACAATAAATACATGTGCAAATCAATGAATCATATGAGAAATCATGCTTTTATCTTAAAGAGATAGCTTTCGCATACTCAACAAATAGACAATAGAGGTGATCACATAAAACCTATTTGTTTCTACCTTTCTTAATTAGATCTCTTTTACTTTCGTCAAAGATCCCTAATTACTATCAATGTTAACAATCTCCTCTTTCAATTCAATTGCAACAATGAATTCCCTTAAACTTTCATCAAAGAGTTAAGCACATGGGTAGAATACAATAAAAACATCACACAATCATAGATCCATCAATTCAACACACATCTCTATTGTTGGGATCACCCCAACCCTAGAAGAGCAAAGAACTACTCAAACATGGCAAATAGAAACATGAATTTAAGAGAAGAAAACATAAACTGAAATTGAAATTAACAAAACCTGGAAATTCAGCGTCTCAATCGCAACAACAAACACCCTGAAACCGTCCTACAGCTGTTGCGCGCATCCCTCGCGCTGAACAACGTCTCGTCTCCTCCCCCCCCCCCCCCCCCCAAAATCAGCCCCTAATAAGCTTTATTTAAAGATAGAAATTAAGACTTAATCTCCAAGGAAAGAGATTTTATCTTAGGAAAATAATATATTCTACCTAAGGAAGGATAAAATATCCCAAGTCTATCTAACTAAAAGATGCTAAAAGGAATTAAATATAAACCCTAATTAAAAAGCTCAATAAGGAATAAAATCAGCCCGCAGAATCTTTTCCTGGTGCGCAGGGTATCGGCGCCGAGTTCTGGGTGTCGGCGCTGAGATATCTGTTCGAATGCAGTAGGTTCTGTTTTTCGCCAGCTTTTCGACTCTGACTTAAATCACACTTTTCCGAGTCCTCGTTAATCCGATTAACGCATATGAATATGCGTTGGAAAGCTCTTTTCAAGGAATACAAATCTCATGAAGGCTCCAGAACTTGAACCGAAGTGATGGATGGCAAAAATAAGGCTTTTCTACAGCTGTACCTCTTTTTGCGTTTAGTTTGCTTCTCCATTGCCTTCATGATTTTTCATTAAGCTCCAAAGTGCGTCAAAAATCTTCCAAATCAGATCCAAAAGCTATAAAATCACAAAAAAGCTTGTGTAGACACCCATATCTAGAAAAATACAAAAACTAACACAAATGACACACTTTCCTAACACAAAAGCTAATTAAAAGGACTTGAATGAAATGAAAACATGATGTAAAATAAGACTAAAAATGCGGACATCAGGGTGCCAGGCCAGTTTTGATCTGCTGAAGCAGAAGTTGACATCCGCGCCAGTGTTAGCACTACCAGAGGGGACGGAGGACTCCTTGGTCTACACGGATGCTTCGAGTTCAGTTTTAGTTTGTGTGCTACATCAGAGGGATCGGATCATCGCTTACGCTTCACGCCAGCTGAAGCCAGGGGAGGAGTCATACCCCACTCACGATCTTGAGCTAGCCGCATTGGTATATGCGCTCAAGATCTGGAGGCACTATCTGTATGGCACGTCATTGAGGATCATGACCGATCACAAAAATCTGAAGTACATTTTCACGCAAAAGGAGATAAACATGCGTCAGAGGAGGTGGCTTGAGTTGATCAAGGACTACGACCTCGACATCGTTTATCATCCCGGGAAGGCCAATGTAGTGGTCGATGCGCTGAGTAGGAAGACTCGTCCGGAGGTTACCTTATCGAGGTTGACAACCCAGCCAGAGTTGTAGAGAGATCTGATGAGTTGCGGCATCGAGGTCTGGTCACGGAGACAGAGTGGTCAGCTGAGTTTCCTCAGTATGTGCAGGAGGCTACAGATCATGTCACACATATTCGTGAGCATCTGAGGATCGCACATGACTGCCAGAAGAAGTACGCAGATCGCCGCAAGACTGAGCTGGCTTTTGATGTAGGAGATCATGTATGGCTGAGAGTTTCGTTGATGAGAGGGATCCTACGCTTTGGCATGAAGGACAAGTTGAGCCCTAGATATGTAGGACCTTTCGAGATCCTGGAGCGAGTAGGAGAGGTAGCCTACAGAGTGGCTCTACCGACTACCTTAGCTGGCATCCACGATGTTTTCCACGTTTCGCAGCTAAGGCAGTACGAACCTCATCCGAGTCATGTCCTAGATCATTCTGGTCTTCAGATAGAGCCCGACCACACCTATGTGGAGCGACCGATAGCCGTTCTTGATCATCGGGTCAAGAAGTTGAGACGACGAGAGGTGCCATTGGTCTTGATTCAGTGGGCTAGGAGGAGTCCCGAGGAGGCCACCTGGGAGACCAAGGATAGCATACGGGCCAGTTATGGGGGAGTGTTAGACGAGTTGTTAGCCAAGTATGTAGAGCCACGTGAGGATATAGTCCTTACCTCGTGAGTTGGTTGGTGAGTACCCCTAGGATGTCTACCCCTTAGTTGTACTCTTGATTGATTCGATGTTTACCTTGGTCCTGAGTGTGCACTTTTGATGATTTGTATGCGTGGTGGGCCCATGAGTGGTCTAATATGATGTGTTATCATTGTTTAGTGATATTTTATGATAGATGATTATATGATGACATGGATGTGATTACGATTCGATAGATGAGTACATGATGGAGTATTAGCACGCACTAGTTACATCGTTGAGTACAACTTGCCCGATAGGCAGTTGAGTGTGTGCTACTCCCTATTTATGATGATGATATGATGACGAGATGACGAACATAGGACAGACTGAATAAGGCTTAGCCTTAGAGGTGGATGAAGTCCACCCTCTTGATTGAGGAATAGATCATAGTGAGATTGTGTGTTTGATCCTTAGAGGTGGATAACCACCTCCCGAGAGGAAGATGCGTCGAGACTAGAAGTGTCTAGGTCTAATGTCGAGCGGGGACGCCAAACACCTTGATTTTGAGATTTAGTTCAAAAATGAGCAATTTAAGGTTCCAATGTCCGGGTAAACCTATTATACTTCGCGAAGTGGATACGAGATTTCCATGAGGGCACTCGTGGAATTTTCGCTAAGACCGAGCGGTAGTGTGATTATCTTCTCGAGTTGTGATACTTTCAAGGTTAAGGCGAGATGTAATGGGGGCGCCCATCACATGCTTGATGAAACCTTCAAGATTATTACGGTCGTGACAAAGGTGGCGTGAGATTCTTGGACGACGCATCCAGGATGATCGTGTGCCTTTTGTTACGATTCAATGACTCAAGTTTTAAAACCTTCTCCACCGGTTTAAACCTTTTGTCTCGGGAACGAGACTTGTTTTTAAAGGTGGATGATTGTAAAGACCGGAATTTAATTAATATTTATAAAATATCCGTAGGATAATCCGAATATTATCATCCCTTATGATTATGAAAACCCGGAAAATTTAAAATTTTTATGCCTAGCTTTACATGGATTTAATGACGGGAAAAATATACCCACGCCACTTTTCTCGTATCTTATAAACATAACGGATTTTAACGCCTCACGAGCTCGGGTTTTACATTATGTTAAAGAGGTCATCCACCCAAATTGCCCAATATTGAGCCACCAAACCCTTGACTTGTGGCTTGCTTATGAATGTAGACATTCAACCACTCTCATCTCTTCATCCCATCACCTCCCATGCTTTGACTCAAGCCAAACCTACTCCCTCCCTTTATAAATCTGAGCTAAGGCTCATTTGGGGATCATTCACAAAGGGCCAGCCGTCCCCAAGAGAGAGAACCAAGAGAGAAAGAGAGCCTACTCCATTCTTGGTCCATTTTGGACAACCTTCAAAGAAAAATCCATATCTCCCTCATTACACATTCAAATTGAGCAAACTTGGTGGTCATGGATCCGTCTTGAACCCATCTTTCTATATATATCTCAAACACACAAATCCAAGGTTGTTTGCCTAGCGAAAATTGTCCATCTTTGGAGCTGCAGAAAACTATTTTTGAAGGGCCTTGAGAGTTTGACTTGATTTCTTGGTAAGAACCCTTCCTTTCTTTAAAAAACTGAGTTCCAACATATGCTATAACTCATTTTATTCAATTTTGAGTAGAAATCTAAATCATGTTTTGGGATTTTTGGTGACAAAATGGCAAGGTGTTTGGAAGGTGCTCCGAAGGACTCCCGAGGGTGTTCTTGAGTCGTTGTGTGGGAGTCGTAGAAGGTAATCCATCATCCACCTCCCCCTATCTAGGAATAGATCTTGTGTGCTTGGAAAAGGCTTAGGAAGTGGAGTCTCGATGTGTTTTTGGTTGCGTTTTGTAGCAAACGTCAAAAAAACATGGATATATGTGCCTCTGTAATTTGGATGTTATTTCCAATCCAACGATATGGTTCAGCTGAAATCTTGATATGATGTTCATGAAAATGTGATCTAACTGTCCTTCAAATATTAGGGCGATCCAATGGTTGGATCAAGAGTTATTATAATTTTAGTAACCAGTGTTTATAATGACTCGAATAAAAACTTGATTAAGGGAATGATAAGAATATGGTTAAATATACGATAGAATAATTGAAACTTAGAGCATATAAAATACAGAAATGAAGTATACCCATAACTTGGCTTATGATCCGATAAGAAGAAAATCGATTATGTGATAATACGATATAGATTATAACTGGTTAAGTCCGGATCACTTAACAAAAGTGCATAATCTATAGAATCGTGAACCTCATGTGGATGTATGTTGATTATTAGGTTGGGTACTGCTAGCACATATTTAGGTAGGCATATTAGGATGCATTTAGCATGATTTAGATGTGCATAATGTATAGTTTAACCTAGATTTGCATTTATACGTGTGTTGTTGGTGGAATCGGAATCTACATGCTTTTATGGATTATTTCATGTATATGTGATTCCGACGAGGAATGAGGAAGCTCATGGATGAAGGTAGAGTGAAGAGGAGGGGGAAAAGTGAAGAGCCCGGGAGCGGAATCGAAGTTAGAGAGCCTAACTAAAGAACAAGTCCGTAGAAGTTGTCGCCAGACATGCTGAACTTGTATTGCACTTTCTGGAGGCCTCGGTGGTGCGATTGACTATTATAAGCATGCGTTGAAAAGCTCTTTCCGAGATCTACAACTTTCGTGTTGACATAGGGACCAAATTCGAAGAGGAAAATCGCTGTGGAACAGTAAACGCCGCCCCGCGACCAAGCTAGCCGCCCCGCGGCCCGAAGCTCTGACGAAGGATTTCGTAATCGCCTGGCCGCCCCGCGGCCTGGGTTGGCTGCCCCACGGCCTCTGCAGAAACGCCGAATCTGCTAAATGGACTTTTTATCTCTTTAATTAGGTTATTAGAATTATTATTTGGCCGACTCTTTTGAGGCTTTATAAGGAGGTTTTAGGGTTTTATTTGAAGGATCTAATTCCATAACTTTATGCACTTTGAGATTATCAATTGAGAGAACCCTAGAGGGGAGCCTCCATGGCCATGGAGTGCTAAACTCTTCTGTTTCATCTATGGATTGAAGATTTGGTTTGATAGAGTTGTGAGATTTCTATTCTTGTTCTATTCCTATTGATTCGTATTGATTCTTTTGCGAATATTGTTAATTTCTTCTAGTCCGTACAACTAGTTGAGATTATTGCTAGGATTTCGTAGATTCCTCGTAGCGAACCTTAATCCATAGTAGCAATCATGCCTTTTTAGGACTCGTAGGACTAAAGTGGCGTGTAGAGAATCAATTACAAGTTGAATGCTGACTCGTAGCTTAGTGTTGCATGTATCATGGTTAATCCTTAATCTTAATGCTATTATTAGGTTGAATCTTGACCGTATTAGGGTTATCTAATTAGTAAGGGTTACTAGGACTCGTAGGACCAGTAATTTACACAAGATCATGACAGGAACAATAATAGGATGAAAAGAGAACTTGAAGAATAATCAAGGATCAACTAGTCAAACTAAAGTGGATATTTGTAGATGAAACTATTTTCTCAATTGTTGTCTCTACTAACTTGTTTATAGTTTCTTTTCTCATCTTCAATCACCAAAACCCCTATTTCCTACTAATAGGTAAATATACATTCCTTAGGAATACTTGAGTCTATGTGGGATCGACCTCTTACTTGCTTACTATACTAGTTTGTAGGTTTGAGTTATACTTTGATAGGAACAACGGCAATTTTCTCTTGTCAAATTTTGGCGCCGTTGCCAGGGAATCAAAGTTTATTTCTTTGTTTTGTGTGTTTATCAATTTTTGTATATATCTAATTTGTTGTGAACCTATCTTACGGTGCATAACACCCTTGCTACTAACTTTTAGGATGTTGAGGTTATTGCAGTTTGAAGGTGAGAACTTTCACCAATATCTTACCAGATTGCAGAGATATGTTGACATCCGTAATTCACGGGGTTGTCAAAACAGCATCCGAGATATGATTCTTTGCATAATTGACGGGATGACTGCTGAGACACGAGCGCTTGTTGAATATATGAGTAACGGAAGCCTAGCACAGTTAGGTTTGTCGGGGTTGTGGGATTTTTTCTGTTACATGGGTTACCATATTGCACCGGAAGAGTTGCTCACCACGTCTTATCCACCAATGGAGGACTCTGTCACACACATGGATGATGCAATCCAGACCCTTACACAAGTGGTGCAGGAGAATGCTGAGAGGATCAAAAACTTAGGGGAACAAATTAGCCAACTTACTCAAACATCAAGCGAGATAATAGCAGAGAAGATGGCCACCCCTCAAGTTGATAAAGAAAGCCAACCCATTCCGTCATCTCCTGAGACAGTGAAGGATGCAAGAATGGAAGATCCTGTCGAAGTCATTGTGCTTAATTCATTCCCTCCTAGTTGGTTTCATAACGAGGAGGAATTGTTCATAGACAATGATAGTTTCTTTACCGATGGAGAAGATGGTCCAGTGCTTCCTAACATGGAATCTCATGAGTCGACGCATGAGGTTTCATGTGTTGTGTCTACTAGTCCATCCGAATCATCCATTCTGAGCTCGCCCGTTGTTGAACCATGTCTAGAGCCACCTGCTGAGGCTCAAGAGGTAATAAAGATAAACTTTTGCAATTTGGAAGGTAATAGTGATTATGTTGATCCTTTTAATTGCTATTTTGAGAAGCCACCAGCGGAACTGTGTTGGTTGTATCATATTCCTCCAGAAGAGAGTAATGCTAGACTCTTTGATAGATTGAAAGGGTTTTTTAATTCCATGTTTTATACTTTCAATTTATTGTGTTATGATGTCTTTTTTAAGATGTGTGCACATGAATATGATAGGCTATTGAGGACCTTGACAATGTCTGATAGGAAAGGAATTGGCTATTGAGATTGAGAATAAGTCATGCCAATGACATAAAAGAAAGGCGCTGCTTGGGAGGCAACCCAAGATAGGTAATAATCTTTTTCATCTTGAGTTTAGTTATTGTTTAGAATTTTTATTTAGTTCTAGGTTAGTTGGTGTTTGACATTTTTGGTATGGGCACCTAACACTGCAGATCGAGATGAAGCCACGGGCTACGGATCTTGCTAGTTACTCTTTGTTCATCCATGAAGGTTCATAAATCCACCTTTCCACCACATTGTGAGTATTACATTTATCTCTTCCCTTGTGTTTTTATAATTTTGTTGTCTTTAATTTTCATTGAGGACAATGAAAAATTTAAGTGTGGGGGAGAGATTGCATTGCATATAGATAGATTTTGCATATCATGTTTATTTTTGTTTTCATATTTATTTTTACTCATATATTGCATTTGTTAAAAATAAAAATCCAAAAATATCATGCATTCCATACACTTTAGGTCTTATTTTCCCATCTAGGCTACTTGTCCTCTATATTTATCTTATCATGACTTGCTTGAAGTGATTGAAACTTTGAACTGTTTTATAGACTTTTTGGGAACAAGATTGATGAGATAAGTGAGCATGTATAGTCTTTGGAATTCAAATGGTATTGAAGTTCTAACAATTTGACCTAGTGAGTTATATTGGCCTTATTGGGACTACAGATATATGTCCTCTAGTTTCTTTGTGTGTGAATACTCTCCTTGATCACTTCCTCTTTAAATTGCGTTTAGATATCATTATTGAGGCTGCATTTATATGATTTTTGCATGTAACCTTAAAGTGATTGAGGCATTATTTTCTTTTAGCCATATTATACTCTATCCACCCGTATACATTATCCTTTGCTTGAAGCCAATTTGAGCCTTATAAGCCTATTTTGTTAGCTCCACAAAATCTTCCTAGCCAATTATTAGCCTGACCCATCCGGGAATTAGGAGAAGAATTGGTGAATATCTTGATGTGTTGATGGAGTTGTTTTGAGTTGAGAAATTGTATTGGGTAATTCATTTGCACTATATAGAGATGGTTTTTATGTGCTTATTACTTGGGATCTAAGGATGATAAAATTCACTTAGGGGTAAAAGTCAAGAGAAAAAAAAAAGAAAAAAAAATCATAACAAAAAGAAAAAAATGAATGAGTTTATGTGGATATTTGAAAATTGTGTGCAAATTTGTATTGTGAAAGAGTACGTGTTATTGGAATGGTATATGAAGTGTTTTGGTGTTGGTGTTTTTCTGGTTATTTACTAACCCTTTTTCCCGGATTTTTAGCACCACATAACCTAAATAATTTCCATACCATATGTTCCTACCATGACCTCATTACAACCCATACAAAGACCTCATGATTTTGGTTCCATGTGAAATCACTAGCTGTGGAGATTTAGACCACTGGCGCAATTTTGTTGTAGCTAAGTTTTCAAAGATTGAATTTGAGCGCGAATGTTTAACCCTAAACACATGAGCGAGAGTGAAAACACATTTTCCTGGTGAGGTTCAATGAATACGCTTGCTTTATTCCTTGGATTGCACCTATACATGTTATGACGTTAATTGTCAATCTTCGTTTCCCTACTTTGAGCTTCAAGTATTTTACCAAAGTTATTACATGGATTGCTTGTCTGTGGGGTGTTGATTTGATTTTGGTCTTAATTGCTTGAGGACAAGCAAAGGCTTAAGTGTGGGGGAATTTGATAGCACACATTTAGGTAGGCATATTAGGATGCATTTAACATGATTTAGATGTGCATAATGTATAGTTTAACCTAGATTTGCATTTATACGTGTGTTGTTGGTGGAATCGAAATCTACATGCTTTTATGGATTATTTCAGGTATATGTGATTCCGACGAGGAATGAGGAAGCTCATGAATTAAGGAAGAGTGAAGAGGAGGGGGAAAAGTGAAGATCCTGGGAGCGGAATCGAAGTTAGAGACCCTAAGTGAACAACAAGTACATAGAAGTTGCCGTCAGACATGCTGAACTTGCTTCGCACTTTCTGGAGGCCTTGGTGGTCCGATTGACTATAATAAGCATGCGTTGGAAAGCTCTTTCCGAGATCTACAACTGTTGTGTTGACATCGGGAACAAATTCAAAGAGGAAAAATCGTTGTGGAACAGTAAAAGCCGCCCCACGGCCAAGCTCGCCGCCCCGCGGCCCGAAGCTCTAACGAAGGATTTCGCAATCGCCCAATTAGGTTTTTATAATTATTATTTGGCCGACTCTTTTAAGGCTTTATTAGGAGTGATAACTCCACTCCCTTGATGAAAATCGGAATAAGTTTCAAAGGCTTTGACAGTCTGTTTTCGTCAAAGGTCTTGAAGCTTTAGCAGTGTTGATGAAACACAAAACCTGTTCTCCATGATATTATGTTCGAATATTATTACATACTATTATATGATTCTAGATATTATTATATATATTCACTAACCTTTCAAGAAGCTTTTTGAATTATATATCCTTCCTTAAGCGCTCAACGCTGAGAAGAATCAAATCGTGATCATGGCTTCAGAAGTTTCCAAAGATAGAAGATTGTGAAGAATCCATCTTAGGCCATGATCTGCTATAGCCGTTGGTGGAGATCCTTGGCGTCGATTTGGTCTCTATAAACAAAAGGATGAAGAGAAGACATCTACACATTCGTTGAACACAAGCATTCATACACTCAAGCCCTCAAACGAGATATGTCTTCTTTGTGTGCTCTCTGCTAGTTCTTAAGAGTCTGTTATTTCATTTCAAAGCATTTGAGAGTTACACAGTGAGCTTATAGGATATATTTCGTGATAGTGTTATACTCGAGAGTTTGTAACTCAAGAAGTGGACACTAGGCGATTGATTCACTAAGTGTAAGAGGATTGTACTAGATAGCATAGAGAGCTGGGGCTCTTCTAGATTGGTGTAGGACTCCAACGGAACGTGAGTTGACTAGATTGAAATTGTATAGGAGAGAGGCTTCTCGGTGAGCTATTAGGATCCTAATTCTTGTGAATCAATAAAAGCCTGTTGAATCCTAGAGTTGTGGAAGAACCCTAGGCGGGGACGTAGGCCAAGTTCGTGTCGAACCTCGTAAACAACTCATTTCGTCCTTTATTTACTGCTTTACCTTATTTCTGCACTTGGTTCGAATTGTTTAACTTTGTGATTCAGGTTTTCAGAGAAAAGACTAAGTCTAATCTCAAAGGGTTTTGCACGAGCTTCAAAAGTGTTGAGTCTATCTGCGAAAAACCGGCATACTATATTCAACCCTCCTTCTAGAGTATCTTTACATTAATTTGTTTTACATTATCGAACCTTCAATTGGTATCAAAACCTTACTCACTGCTTTCGATTTACCAATCTTGTGAGTTTTTTATCATGTCTGGTGAAGGAAGCGGAGGATTTGCACAGGGAAGGTCTACAAGTAGACCACCACTCTTTGTTGGAAACAACTTTGTCCACTGGAGATCATTGATGAAGATGTTCATTATAGATCAAGATCTGGAACTTTGGAACATTATAGAGAATGGTGCGAAGGTTCCAGAGAAAGACGGACCAAATGGAACCAAAATTGCAAAGAAGGAGTCTGAATACATCCAAGCGGATCTTGAACTTGTCTCCAAAAACTATAGGGCCATTAACTTACTTTATTGTGGTCTTAGCACTGATGAGTTTAATCGTATTTCATCTTGTAGGTCAGCTAAAGAGATTCGGGACAAGCTGGTCATCACCTATGAAGGAACCAGCCAAGTAAAGGACACCAAGATCATTATTTCCTTCGAAAGTATGATCTTTTCAAAATGAAGTCTGATGAGTCAATCAAGGCCATGTTCACACGATTCACAGAAATCACCAACAACCTTGAATCTCTTGGCAAGAGCTTTACAAACGTTGAGAAATTAAGGAAGATATTGAGGTGCCTCCCAAAAGAAAAGTGGGGTCCTAAAGTAACAGCCATAGAAGAAGCTCAAGACCTCACCACTCTGCCCCCTTGATGACTTGCTTGGGAAGCTGATCACTCATGAGATGATCCTTAATGAAGACGATGGAGAACTTCCAACAAGCACTAAGAACTTGGCGCTCAAGTCTAAGAAGGATGAGCCCAAAGATAGATCTGATTCCGAAGATGAGGATGACGATGAGGATGATCCTTTTGCTCTTATCACAAGAGGCCTTGCACGAATCCTCAAAATGAAGAAACAATTCAACAACAAGGATGGATCAGAGTCTTCAAAATTTCGAGGTAAGTCTCAATACAACAAATATGATAAGAAGACTAAACCTTTGTCTTGTTTTGAATATGGTGAAACAGATCATCTTGTAAAAGATTGCCCTCAAAAGACGAAGAGCCAGTCCAAGAAGGGTGATAGATGGAAAAAGAAAGCCATGGTGGCAACTTGGAGTGATTCTGACTCTGACTCCGATGATGAGAAGGCCAATGTCTGTCTTATGGCCTCAGGAGATGAATTCCACGATGAGAAGCTTGAGGTAACTATAAGAGAACTTATGGCAAGTCCAAAAGAGGTATTATCGGAATTCCTTTCTAATATGATTGTCAATGAAGAGAAACTTATTGCCCAAACTATAACTCTTATTAAGAAAAATGTGGACCAGGAAAGAACTATTGAGGATCTGTCTATGAGGGTCAAAAGTCTTGAAGCTTCTTATTCAGGTCTTGACATTAAAGTCAAGACTCTTGACTCAGAGAAATCTGAACTCAAGCAAGATCTCTCCTCTCTAAGAAGTGAACATCATGACTTAGAGAACGAGAAGATCTCCCTGAATAATAAGATTCAAGACCAATAGACAGCCCTCGTAAGTTTTACCAAATCCAAAGGCACTCTTGATAGGATGTTGGGTGAGCAACAAAGTTCTCAAAACAAAAGTGGTATTGGTTACAATCCAAGGTTTTTAAAGAAGCGGCACATTACCACCTTTGTAAAGGCAAAAGGAAGCAGAACCTCTCCTATATGTCACCACTCTGCTAGAAATGGACATGTAAAAGAGACTTGCCCATATAGAAGAAATGATCCATATATCATTCGCAATACATTTCTGTTCATTTGAGAAAAGAACGGATAACACAAGTTTGGGTCCCCAAAGGCACTATTTTACCAAATATGGTTTATCCCAATAATGGATCCAAATTTTCTTATTGGTCTAGCCACAAAGGTTGATGTTTGTTTTGCAGGAAATCACCAAGGTGAAGGAGCAAAAATGGATTATTGATAGTGGATGCTCGAGGCATATGAGTGGGAAGAGTTCTCTCTTTCATGATCTAAAGGAGCAATCCACAGGAACAATCACTCTTGGTGACAAAGGAAAGTGTGACATCGTTGGTATTGGTAGAGTTGGGAGTGATTCCAACCATAGTATTAAAAATATCTATCTTGTGAATGGTTTGAAGTATAATTTTCTTAGTGTTTCTCAATTATGTGATAGTGGCAATAATGTCAGATTTACCAAGAAAAGATGTCTAGTGTGCAGAGAAGATACAGGTGAAGTTATACTGAATGCATATCGTTACAACAATATATACGCTGTGAATTCTGATCAAGTGCCACAAGGAAGCTTAACCTGCCTAAAGGCTTTGACGGACGATCCAAAGCTCTGGCACAAGAGACTCGTTCATGTGAGCCCACATACACTACAGAAGCTTGTGTCCAAAGGGCTTGTAAGAGGACTACCTGAGATGGACTTCAAAGGTATTGATATGTGCAATGCATGCACACGAGGTAAACAAACACGTAGCTCTTTCAAACCCAAAAAGGTTGTAAGTTCTTTTAGACCCCTTGAACTTTTACATATGGATTTATGTGGTACTATGCGAGTCAAATCTCTCAATGGTAAAAAAGTACATGCTTGTTGTTGTTGATGATTTTTCTAGATATACTTGGGTTGCATTTTTAAAAGAAAAATCAAAGGCCTTATTTGAGTTTTCAAAACTTTGTAAGGAGTTGCAAACTTTAAGAAACGAGCCCATAGTGTCAATTCGAAGTGATGATGGTAGGGAGTTTGATCAACTTCAGTTTGATTTGTTTTGTGCTAAATATGGCATCTCCCATAACTTTTCTGCTCCTAGGACACCTCAACAAAATGGGGTTGTGGAACCAAAGAACCGCACCCTAGTGGACATGGCCAGGACTATGCTTTTAGAAAATGCATTACCTAAAACCTATTGGGCTGAAGTTGTTAACACAGCTAACTATATTTTGAATTGTTGTCTTATTCGTTCCATCTTAAAGAAAACTCCTTATGAACTTTTCAAAGGCCGCAAACCACTTATATCTTACTTTAAACCCTTTGGTTGTACTTGTTTTGTTCATAACAATGGAAAAGATAACATTGGGAAATTTGATGCGCGTAGTAATGAAAGTATATTTCTTGGCTAGTCCACAAGTAGCAAACCTTATAGAATCTTCAATAAAAGGACCCAGTTAGTTGAAGAAAGTATACATGTTATATTTGATGAATGCAATGATTGTTCTTTGAGTGAAAGTGTTGCAGATAATGATGATGCACGAAAAATAATTATTGATAGTCGTGATATTGTGAAATAAATAAGAAAACATAATCATAAATAAGGTTCCCCGCTATACAAATAGAACCTTATTAGTATGAAGAAAAGGCGAGTACGAGTCTTTATAGAGACTCAAGACGTCTACGGACGATAAACCATCCGCGGTTCCCGCATGCATGCAGGGACACGTGGCGTCCATGCCCCCCTCCCACATGTCATATGGCACTTGACACTTGGCAATGTGTGGCCACCATGTGGAAGTACACTCTTCCACTATAAATACATGAGAGGGGGAATGGAGTAAGGGGTCGGTTCCCATGATATTCCGAGGGTCATAAACCAGAAATAAAGGGCTCTACGAGCCTATCTGAGCGGGTTCGTCTCAACTCGGTAGGGAGCCGACACTTGGTGAGATCATCGCTCGAAAAGTGGAACGAGCCGAGCACTAGGTCCGGCGGCACAGGTCGAGGCCCCCATTTAGGATAGACAATTGCAGGAGGGGGGCTTCAGGTAAGACCGTCGACCAACTAAGAATCGACACGCGGTTCACCTCCCTCACGGGGACGTGGCAGGAGGTTCACTTTTTAAATGTGGTTTCATCATTGGCGCCGTCCGTGGGGACTCCTCACGCTAAGAGGTAATATATATCTATATATACACTTACATATATGAAAGTATCCACTGCTTTTACTTTTGACCCGATTAAATTTGCTCACAAATGTTAATCTAAACAAGCATTTAACTTGGCTCTCGAATGATGGTGGGAGCTTGCTCCGCGTCATTTATTAATGCTTGAGGGTAATAGCAGATAATGATCCGTGTAGCTTAATTTGGCAGAGACGCTAAGCGATCGACACTGATATATAAATGAAACAAGCAATAAAAGAAACCGGTGGCGTAAGGAAACTAGCTAGTATAAATGTTAATTCCAGGGAGAGCTTATATATATATTTGAAAGAGGGATCTGAGCGCACAATCAATTCAATTGGAGAAGTTTAACAAACCTTTCCCTCTCTCATTTCTGTTTACGTTTTCCGCCATTGATAAAGCTCATTTGAGCTCCGTTCTTGTTGCCACCGATGCCTCACATGCTGTCGGAACTTCCGGGGCTCGATCATGTGATTCTTTCACTAAACTTGCGTCTTAAACGCATTTGTCGACGTTCACGCCGTGGAGGACAACAGGGATCACCCGATTACCCCGTTTCGCGGGGACCTAGTGGATTCAATCCAAATCGCGGCGGCGTATAATCCTCTCTATCTGTCGCGCTCAAATAATCCAGGGTCACGGCTTGTGCGGACACCATTCACCGGCATCAACTTCTCAAACTAGGGTCGAGCGGTATGAATGGTTCTCGAAACAAAGTATAAGCAAATATTCGAAGAACGGACCTTGCTTGAAAACCGGGTGTTAGAAGACAAAACTTCTACTGTCCGCGGATGATACGTGATGCACGGCTGAGCTTGAGCAGCAAATCAAGGTCCTAACTCGACTCGACTTCGCAAACATAACCTACATACCGGAAGCAGTCACGACATGATTCCTCTGTCCGCGTCCGGTCCCCCGGTGGACCTGCGCTGCTTTACGAACCGTTGGACTACGCTCGTGATTCGATTCGCGAATTCCGTACGTGAAAAGGTTAGTAGATCGGAGGAGGGGTGCTCAGCTTGCAGATCTTCGACGAGGAATTAGTGCGGCAGGCGGAGCGTTACCAGCCGCAGATAGCTGGCTATCATGCTTCCATATGATTCAAGATAAGCTTCAAAGTAAGATTATCCAAGGCGGTAATGATTTAAAAGAATGATCTGAAAACTCAAAAAGTGGCCACATGGTATCTTGGGCTTTCATTAAGAATCATCCGCGGATATGTCAAAATAAATGATGATAACGGTCGTTGATGAAAACACAGGTGTAAGTTGTCCTAGATCTGATTAATTCATTGACACCCACCTTCATAAAGTACGGTATACTACATTTGTAACCTATTAAATTGATGTAGCATAAGTCCCTCAAACGCTGGAGCTTATTCCGCGTCGGGCATCCGGTGGACGCATTGAGCTCCCGGACCATACATTAAGTCCCAGGACGCAGGAGCTTGCTCCGCGTCGGGCATCCGGTGGACGCATTGAGCTCCCGGACCATACTTTAAGTCACAGGATGCCGGAGCTTGCTCCGCGTCGGGCATCCGATGGACGCATTGAGCTCTCGGACCATAATTTAAGTCCCAGGACGCAGCAGCTTGCTCCGCGTCGGGCATCCGGTGGACGCATTGAGCTCCTGGACCATACATTAAGTCCTAGGACGCAGGAGCTTGCTCCGCGTCGGGCATCCGGTGGACGCATTGAGCTCCCGGACCATACTTTAAATCCCAGGATGCAGGAGCTTGCTCCGCGTCGGGCATCCGGTGGACACATTGAGCTCCCGCACCATACTTTAAGTCCTAGGACGCTCGAGCTTGCTCCGCGTCGGGCATCCGGTGGACGCATTGAGCTCCCGGACCATACTTTAAGTCCCAGGACGCAGGAGCTTGCTCCGCGTCGGGCATCCGGTGGACGCATTGAGCTCCCAGACCATACTTTAAGTCCTAGGACGCAGGAGCTTGCTCCGCGTCGGGCATCCAGTAGACGCATTGAGCTCCCGGACCATACTTTGAGTCCTAGGACGCAGGAGCTTGCTCCGCGTCGGGTATCCGGTGGACGCATTGAGCTCCCGGACCATACTTTAAGTCCCAGGATGCAGGAGCTCGCTCCGCGTCGGGAATCCGGGGGACGCATTGAGCTCCCGGACCATACTTTAAGTCCCAGGACGCAAGAGCTTGCTCCGCGTCGGGCATCCGGTGTACGCATTGAGCTCCCGGACCATACTTTAAGTCCTAGGACGCAGGAGCTTGCTCCACGTCGGGCATCCGGTGGACGCATTGAGCTCCCGGACCATACTTTAAGTCCCAGGACGCAGGAGCTTGCTCCGCGTCGGTCATCCGGTGGACGAATTGAGCTCCCGGACCATACTTTAAGTCCTAGGACGTAGGAGTTTGCTCCGCGTTGGGAATCCGGTGGACGCATTGAGCTCCTGGACCATACTTTGAGTCCTAGGACGCAGGAATTTGCTCCGCGTCGGGCATCCGGTGGACGCATTGAGCTCTCGGACCATACTTTAAGTCCCAAGACGCAGGAGCTTGCTCCGCGTCGGGCATCCGGTGGACGCATTGAGCTCCCGGACCATACTTCAAATCCCGGGACGCAGGAGCTTGCTCCGCGTCGGGCATCCGGTGGACGCATTGAGCTCCCGGACCATACTTTAAGTCTTAGGACGCAGGACCTTGCTCCGCGTCGGGCATCCGGTGGACGCATTGAGCTCCCGGGCCATACTTTAAGTCCCATGATGCAGGAGCTCGCTCCGCGTCGGGAATCCGGGGGACGCATTGAGCTCCCGGACCATACTTTAAGTCCCAGGACGCAAGAGCTTGCTCCGCGTCGGGCATCCGGTGGACGCATTGAGCTCCCGGACCATACTTTAAGTCCTAGGACGCAGGAGCTTGCTCCACGTCGGGCATCCGGTGGACGCATTGAGCTCCCGGACCATACTTTAAGTCCCAGGACGCAGGAGCTTGCTCCGCGTCGGTCATCCGGTGGACGAATTGAGCTCCCGGACCATACTTTAAGTCCTAGGACGTAGGAGTTTGCTCCGCGTTGGGCATCCGGTGGACGCATTGCGCTCCTGGACCATACTTTGAGTCCTAGGACGCAGGAATTTGCTCCGCGTCGGGCATCCGGTGGACGCATTGAGCTCTCGGTCCATACTTTAAGTCCCAGGAAGCAGGAGCTTGCTCCGCGTCGGGCATCCGGTGGACGCATTGAGCTCCCGGACCATACTTCAAATCCCGGGACGCAGGAGCTTGCTCCGCGTCGGGCATCCGGTGGACGCATTGAGCTCCCGGACCATACTTTAAGTCTTAGGACGCAGGAGCTTGCTCCGCGTCGGGCATCCGGTGGACGCATTGAGCTCCCGGACCATACTTTAAGTCCCAGGACGCAGGAGCTCGCTCCGCGTCGGGCATCCGGTGGACGCATTGAGCTCCCAGACCATACTTTAAATCCCAGGACGCAGGAGCTTGCTCCGCGCCGGGCATCCGGTGGACGCATTGAGCTCCTGGACCATACTTTAAGTCCTAGGACGCAGGAGCTTGCTCCGCGTCGGGCATCCGGTGGACGAATTGAGCTCCCGGCCCATACTTTAAGTCCCAGGACGCAGGAGCTTGCTCCGCGTCGGGCATCCGGTGGACGCATTGAGCTCCCGGACCATACTTTAAGTCCTAGGACGCAGGAGCTTGCTCCGCGTCGGTCATCCAGTGGACGCATGGAGCTCCTGGACCATACTTTGAGTCCTAGGACGCAGGAGCTTGCTCCTCGTCGGACATCCGGTGGACGCATTGAGCTCCCGGACTATACTTGGAGTCCTATGACGCTGGAGCTTGCTCCGCGTCGGACATCCGGTGGACGCATTGAGCTCCTGGACCATACTTTAAGTCTTAGGACGCAAGAGCTTGCTCCGCGTCGGGCATCCAGTGGACGCATTGAGCTCCCGGACCATACTTTAAGTCCCAGGACGCAGGAGCTTACTCCGCGTCGGGCATCCTGTGGACGCATTGAGCTCCCGGACCATACTTTAAGTCCCAGGATGCAGGAGCTCGCTCCGCGTCGGGCATCCGGTGGACGCATTGAGCTCCCGGACCATACTTTAAGTCCCAGGACGCAGGAGCTTGCTCTGCATCGGGCATCCGGTGGACGCATTGAGCTCCCGGACCACACTTTAAGTCCTAGGTCGCAAGAGCTTGCTCCGCGTCGGGCATCCGGTGGACGCATTGAGCTCCCGGACCATACTTTAAGTCCCAAGACGGAGGAGCTTGCTCCGCGTCGGGCATCCGGTGGACGCATTGAGCTCCCGGACCATACTTTAAGTCCTGGGACGCTGGAGCTTGCTCCGTGTCGGACATCCGGTGGATGCATTGAGCTCCTGGACCATCCTTTGAGTCCTAGGACGCAGAAGCTTGCTCCGCGTCGGGCATCCGGTGGACGCATTGAGCTCCCGGACCATACTTTCAGTCCCAGGACGCAGGAGCTTGCTCCGCATCGGGCATCCGGTGGACGAATTAAGCTCCCGGACCATACTTTAAGTCCCAGGACGCAGGAGCTTGCTCCGCGTCGGGCATCCGGTGGACGCATTGAGCTCCCGGACCACACTTTAAGTCCTAGGTCGCAAGAGCTTGCTCCGCGTCGGGCATACGGTGGACTCATTGAGCTCCCGGACCATACTTTAAGTCCCAGGTCGCAGGAGCTTGCTCCGCGTCGGACATCCGGTGGACGCATTGATCTCCCGGACTATACTTGGAGTCCTATGACGCTGGAGCTTGCTCCGCGTCGGACATCCGGTGGACGCATTGAGCTCCTGGACCATACTTTAAGTCTTAGGACGCAAGAGCTTGCTCCGCGTCGGGCATCCGGTGGACGCATTGAGCTCCCGGACCATACTTTAAGTCCCAGGACGCAGGAGCTTGCTCCGCGTCGGGCATCCTATGGACGCATTGAGCTCCCGGACCATACTTTAAGTCCCAGGATGCGGGAGCTCGCTCCGCGTCGGGCATCCGGTGGACGCATTGCGCTCCCGGACCATACTTTAAGTCCCAGGACGCAGGAGCTTCCTCCGCGTCGGGCATCCGGTGGACGAATTAAGCTCCTGGACCATACTTTAAGTCCCAGGACGCAGGAGCTTGCTCCGCGTCGGGCATCCGGTGGACACATTGAGCTCCCGGACCATACTTTAAGTCCCGGGACGCAGGAGCTTGCTCCGCGTCGGGCATCCGGTAGACGCATTGAGCTCCCGGACCATACTTTAAGTCCTAGGACGCAGGACCTTGCTCCGCGTCGGGCATCCGATGGAAGCATTGAGCTCCCGGACCATACTTTAAGTCCTAGGACGCAGGAGCTTGCTCCGCGTCGGGCATCCGGTGGACGCATTGAGCTCCAGGACCATACTTTGAGTCCTAGGACGCAGGAGCTTGCTCCGCGTCGGGCATCCGGCGGATGCATTGAGCTCCCGGACCATACTTTAAGTCCTAGGACGTAGGAGTTTGCTCCGTGTCGGGCATCCGGTGGACGCATTGAGCTCCTGGACCATACTTTGAGTCCTAGGACGCAGGAGCTTGCTCTGCGTCGGGCATCCGGTGGACGCATTGAGCTCTCGGACCATACTTTAAGTCCCAGGACGCAGGAGCTTGCTCCGCGTCGGGCATCCGGTGGACGCATTGAGCTCCCGGACCATACTTGAAGTCCTAGGACGCTGGAGCTTGCTCCGCGTCGGGCATCTGGTGGACGCATTGAGCTCCCGGACCATACTTTCAGTCCTAGGACGCAGGAGCTTGCTCCGCGTCGGACATCCGGTGGACGCATTGATCTCCCGGACTATACTTGGAGTCCTATGACGCTGGAGCTTGCTCCGCGTCGGACATCCGGTGGACGCATTGAGCTCCTGGACCATACTTTAAGTCTTAGGACGCAAGAGCTTGCTCCGCGTCGGGCATCCGGTGGACGCATTGAGCTCCCGGACCATACTTTAAGTCCCAGGACGCAGGAGCTTGCTCCGCGTCGGGCATCCTATGGACGCATTGAGCTCCCGGACCATACTTTAAGTCCCAGGATGCAGGAGCTCGCTCCGCGTCGGGCATCCGGTGGACGCATTGAGCTCCCGGACCATACTTTAAGTCCCAAGACGCAGGAGCTTGCTCCGCGTCGGGCATCCGGTGGACGCATTGAGCTCCCGGACCACACTTTAAGTCCTAGGTCGCAAGAGCTTGCTCCGCGTCGGCCATACGGTGGACGCATTGAGCTCCCGGACCATACTTTAAGTCCCAGGACGGAGGAGCTTGCTCCGCGTCGGGCATCCGGTGGACGCATTGAGCTCCCGGACCATACTTTAAGTCCTAGGACGCTGGAGCTTGCTCCGTGTCGGGCATCCGGTGGACGCATTGAGCTCCTGGACCATCCTTTGAGTCCTAGGACGCAGGAGCTTGCTCCGCGTCGGGCATCCGGTGGACGCATTGAGCTCCCGGACCATACTTTCAGTCCCAGGACGCAGGAGCTTGCTCCGCGTCGGGCATCCGGTGGACGTATTTAGCTCCTGGACCATCCTTTGAGTCCTAGGACGCAGGAGCTTGCTCCGCGTCGGGCATCTGGTGGACGCATTGAGCTCCCGGACCATACTTTCAGTCCTAGGACGCAGGAGCTTGCTCCGCGTCGGGCATCCGGTGGACGCATTGAGCTCCCGGACCATACTTTAAGTCCCAGGACGCAGGAGCTTGCTCCGCGTCGGGCATCCGGTGGACGCATTGAGCTCTCGGACCATACTTTAAGTCCCGGGACGCAGGAGCTTGCTCCGCGTCGGGCATCCGGTGGACGCATTGAGCTCCCGGACCATACTTTAAGTCCTCGGACGCAGGAGCTTGCTCCGCGTCGGGCATCCGGTGGATGCATTAAGCTCCCGGACCATACTTTAAGTCCTAGGACGTATGAGCTTGCTCCGCGTCGGGAATCCGATGGACGCATTGAGCTCCCGGGCCATACTTTGAATCCTAGGACGCAGGAGCTTGCTCCACGTCGGGCATCCGGTGGACGCATTGAGCTCCCGGACCATACTTTGAGTCCTAGGACGCAGGAGCTTGCTCCGCGTCGGGCATCTGATGGACGCATTGAGCTCCCGGACCATACATTAAGTCTTAGGACGCAGGAGCTTGCTCCGCGTCGGGCATCCGGTGGACGCATTGAGCTCCCGGACCATACTTTAAGTCCCTAGATGCAGGAGCTCGCTCCGCGTCGGGCATCCGGTGGACGCATTGAGCTCCCGGACCATACTTTAAGTCCCAGGACGCAGGAGCTTGCTCCGCGTCGGGCATCCGATGGACGCATTGAGCTCCCGGACCATACTTTAAGTCCTAGGACGCAAGAGCTTGCTCCGCGTCGGTCATCCAGTGGGCGCATGGAGCTCGTGGAAAATACTTTGAGTCCTAGGACGCAGGAGCTTGCTCCGCGTCGGACATCCGGTGGACGCATTGATCTCCCGGACTATACTTGGTGTCCTATGACGCTGGAGCTTGCTCCGCGTCGGACATCCGGTGGACGCATTGAGCTCCTGGACCATACTTTAAGTCTTAGGACGCAAGAGCTTGCTCCGCGTCGGGCATCCGTTGGACGCATTGAGCTCCCGGACCATACTATAAGTCCCAGGACGCAGGAGCTTGCTCCGCGTCGGGCATCCTATGGACGCATTGAGCTCCCGGACCATACTTTAAGTCCCAGGATGCAGGAGCTCGCTCCGTGTCGGGCATCCGGTGGACGCATTGAGCTCCCGGACCATACTTTAAGTCCCAGGACGCAGGAGCTTGCTCCGCGTCGGGCATCCGGTGGACGCATTGAGCTCCCGGACCACACTTTAAGTCCTAGGTCGCAAGAGCTTGCTCCGCGTCGGGCATACGGTGGACGCATTGAGCTCCCGGACCATACTTTAAGTCCGAGGACGGAGGAGCTTGCTCCGCGTCGGGCATCCGGTGGACGCATTGAGCTCCCGGACCATACTTTAAGTCCTAGGACGCTGGAGCTTGCTCCGTGTCGGGCATCCGGTGGACGCATTGAGCTCCTGGACCATCCTTTGAGTCCTAGAACGCAGGAGCTTGCTCCGCGTCGGGCATCCGGTGGACGCATTGAGCTCCCGGACCATACTTTCAGTCCCAGGACGCAGGAGCTTGCTCCGCGTCGGGCATCCGGTGGACGCATTGAGCTCCCGGACCATACTTTCAGTCCCAGGACGCAGGAGCTTGCTCCGCGTCGGGCATCTGGTGGACGCATTGAGCTCCCGGACCATACTTTAACTCCCGGGACGCAGGAGCTTGCTCCGCGTCGGGCATCCGGTGGACGCATTGAGCTCCCGGACCATACTTTAAGTCCTAGGACGCAGGAGCTTGCTCCGCGTCGGGCATCCGGTGGATGCATTAAGCTCCCGGACCATACTTTAAGTCCTAGGACGCATGAGCTTGCTCCGCGTCGGGCATCCGGTGGACGCATTGAGCTCCCGGGCCATACTTTGAATCCTAGGACGCAGGAGCTTGCACCACGTCGGGCATCCGGTGGACGCATTGAGCTCCCGGGCCATACTTTGAGTCCTAGGACGTAGGAGCTTGCTCCGCGTCGGGCATCTGATGGACGCATTGAGCTCCCGGACCATACATTAAGTCTTAGGACGCAGGAGCTTGCTCCGCGTCGGGCATCCGGTGGACGCATTGAGCTCCCGGACCATACTTTAAGTCCCAGGATGCAGGAGCTCGCTCCGCGTCGGGCATCCGGTGGACGCATTGAGCTCCCGGACCATACTTTAAGTCCCAGGACGCAGGAGCTTGCTCGGCGTCGGGCATCCGATGGACGCATTGAGCTCCCGGACCATACTTTAAGTCCGTGGACGCAAGAGCTTGCTCCGCGTCGGTCATCCAGTGGGCGCATGGCGCTCCTGGACAATACTTTGACTCCTAGGACGCAGGAGCTTGCTCCGCGTCGGACATCCGGTGGACGCATTGATCTCCCGGACTATACTTGGAGTCCTATGACGCTGGAGCTTGCTCCGCGTCGGACATCCGGTGGACGCATTGAGCTCCTGGACCATACTTTAAGTCTTAGGACGCAAGAGCTTGCTCCGCGTCGGGCATCCGGTGGACGCATTGAGCTCCCGGACCATACTTTAAGTCCCAGGACGCAGGAGCTTGCTCCGCGTCGGGCATCCTATGGACGCATTGAGCTCCCGGACCATACTTTAAGTCCCAGGATGCAGGAGCTCGCTCCGCGTCGGGCATCCGGTGGACGCATTGAGCTCCCGGACCACACTTTAAGTCCTAGGTCGCAAGAGCTTGCTCCGCGTCGGCCATACGGTGGACGCATTGAGCTCCCGGACCATACTTTAAGTCCCAGGACGGAGGAGCTTGCTCCGCGTCGGGCATCCGGTGGACGCATTGAGCTCCCGGACCATACTTTAAGACCTAGGACGCTGGAGCTTGCTCCGTGTCGGGCATCCGGTGGACGCATTGAGCTCCTGGACCATCCTTTGAGTCCTAGGACGCAGGAGCTTGCTCCGCGTCGGGCATCCGATGGACGCATTGAGCTCCCGGACCATACTTTCAGTCCCAGGACGCAGGAGCTTGCTCCGCGTCGGGCATCCGGTGGACGCATTTAGCTCCCGGACCATACTTTAAGTCCCAGGACGCAGGAGCTTGCTCCGCGTCGGGCATCCGGTGGACGCATTGAGCTCCCGGACCATACTTTAAGTCCCGGGACGCAGGAGCTTGCTCCGCGTCGGGCATCCGGTGGACGCATTGAGCTCCCGGAACACACTTTAAGTCCTAGGTCGCAAGAGCTTGCTCCGCGTCGGGCATACGGTGGACGCATTGAGCTCCCGGACCATACTTTAAGTCCCAGGACGGAGGAGCTTGCTCCGCGTCGGGCATCCGGTGGACGCATTGAGCTCCCGGACCATACTTTAAGTCCTAGGACGCTGGAGCTTGCTCCGTGTCGGGCATCCGGTGGACGCATTGAGCTCCCGGACCATACATTAAGTCTTAGGACGCAGGAGCTTGCTCCGCGTCGGGCATCCGGTGGACGCATTGAGCTCCCGGACCATACTTTAAGTCCCAGGATGCAGGAGCTCGCTCCGCGTCGGGCATCCGGTGGACGCATTGAGCTCCCGGACCATACTTTATGTCCCAGGACGCAGGAGCTTGCTCCGCGTCGGGCATCCGATGGACGCATTGAGCTCCCGGACCATACTTTAAGTCCTAGGACGCAAGAGCTTGCTCCGCGTCGGTCATCCAGTGGGCGCATGGAGCTCCTGGACAATACTTTGAGTCCTAGGACGCATGAGCTTGCTCCGCGTCGGACATCCGGTGGGCGCATTGATCTCCCGGACTATACTTGGAGTCCTATGACGCTGGAGCTTGCTCCGCGTCGGACATCCGGTGGACGCATTGAGCTCCTGGACCATACTTTAAGTCTTAGGACGCAAGAGCTTGCTCCGCGTCGGGCATCCGGTGGACGCATTGAGCTCCCGGACCATACTTTAAGTCCCAGGACGCAGGAGCTTGCTCCGCGTCGGGCATCCTATGGACGCATTGAGCTCCCGGACCATACTTTAAGTCCCAGGATGCAGGAGCTCGCTCCGCGTCGGGCATCCGGTGGACGCATTGAGCTCCCGGACCATACTTTAAGTCCCGGGACGCAGGAGCTTGCTCCGCGTCGGGCATCCGGTGGACGCATTGAGCTCCCGGACCACACTTTAAGTCCTAGGTCGCAAGAGCTTGCTCCGCGTCGGCCATACGGTGGACGCATTGAGCTCCCGGACCATACTTTAAGTCCCAGGACGGAGGAGCTTGCTCCGCGTCGGGCATCCGGTGGACGCATTGAGCTCCCGGACCATACTTTAAGTCCTAGGACGCTGGAGCTTGCTCCGTGTCGGGCATCCGCTGGACGCATTGAGCTCCTGGACCATCCTTTGAGTCCTAGGACGCAGGAGCTTGCTCCGCGTCGGGCATCCGGTGGACGCATTGAGCTCCCGGGCCATACTTTGAATCCTAGGACGCAGGAGCTTGCTCCACATCGGGCATCCGGTGGACGCATTGAGCTCCCGGACCATACTTTGAGTCCTAGGACGCAGGAGCTTGCTCCGCGTCGGGCATCCGGTGGACGCATTGAGCTCCCGGACCATACTTTCAGTCTTAGGACGCAGGAGCTTGCTCCGCGTCAGGCATCCGGTGGACGCATTGAGCTCCCGGACCATACTTTAAGTCCTAGGACGCAAGAGCTTGCTCCGCGTCGGTCATCCAGTGGGCGCATGGAGCTACTGGACCATACTTTGAGTCCTAGGACGCAGGAGCTTGCTCCGCGTCGGACATCCGGTGGACGCATTGAGCTCCCGGACTATACTTGGATCCCTATGACGCTGGAGCTTGCTCCGCGTCGGACATCCGGTGGACGCATTGAGCTCCTGGACCATACTTTAAGTCTTAGGACGCAAGAGCTTGCTCCGCCTCGGGCATCCGGTGGACGCATTGAGCTCCCGGACCATACTTTAAGTCCCAGGACGCAGGAGCTTGCTCCGCGTCGGGCATCCTATGGACGCATTGAGCTCCCGGACCATACTTTAAGTCCCAGGATGTAGGAGCTCGCTCCGCGTCGAGCATCCGGTGGACGCATTGAGCTCCCGGACCATACTTTAAGTCCCAGGATGCAGGAGCTTGCTCCGCGTCGGGCATCCGATGGACGCATTGAGCTCGCGGACCATACTTTAAGTCCTAGGACGCAGGAGCTTGCTCCGCGTCGGGCATCCGGTGGACGCATTGACCTCCTGGACCATCCTTTGAGTCCTAGGACGCAGGAGCTTGCTCCGCGTCGGGCATCCGGTGGACGCATTGAGCTCCCGGACCATACTTTCAGTCCCAGGACGCAGGAGCTTGCTCCGCGTCGGGCATCCGATGGACGCATTGAGCTCCCGGACCATACTTTAAGTCCCAAGACGCAGGAGCTTGCTCCGCGTCGGGCATCCGGTGGACGCATTGAGCTCCCGGACCATACTTTAAGTCCCGGGACGCAGGAGCTTGCTCCGCGTCGGGCATCCGGTGGACGCATTGAGCTCCCGGACCATACTTTAAGTCCTAGGTCGCAGGAGCTTGCTCCGCGTCGAGCATCCGGTGGACGCATTGAGCTCCCGGGCCATACTTTGAATCCTAGGACGCAGGAGCTTGCTCCACGTCGGGCATCCGGTGGACGCATTGAGCTCTCGGACCATACTTTGAGTCCTAGGACGCAGGAGCTTGCTCCACGTCGGGCATCCGGTGGACGCATTGAGCTCCCGGACCATACTTTAAGTCCCAGGACGCAGGAGCTTGCTCCGCGTCGGGCATCCGGTGGACGCATTGAGCTCCCGGACCATACTTTAAGTCACGGGACGCAGGAGCTTGCTCGGCGTCGGGCATCCGGTGGACGCATTGAGCTCCCGGACCATACTTTAAGTCCTAGGACGCAGGAGCTTGCTCCGCGTCGGGCATCCGGTGGATGCATTGAGCTCCCGGACCATACTTTAAGTCCTAGGACGCAGGAGCTTGCTCCGCGTCGAGCATCCGGTGGACACATTGAGCTCCCGGGCCATACTTTGAATCCTAGGACGCAGGAGCTTGCTCCACGTCGGGCATCCGGTGGACGCATTGAGCTCCCGGACCATACTTTGAGTCCTAGGACGCAGGAGCTTGCTCCGCGTCGGGCATCCGGTGGACGCATTGAGCTCCCAGACCATACTTTCAGTCTTAGGACGCAGGAGCTTGCTCCGCGTCGGGCATCCGGTGGACGCATTGATCTCCCGGACCATACTTTAAGTCCCAGGATGCAGGAGCTCGCTCCGTGTCGGGCATCCGGTGGACGCATTGAGCTCCCGGACCATACTTTAAGTCCCAGGACGCAGGAGCTTGCTCCGCGTCGGGCATCCGATGGACGCATTGAGCTCCCGGACCATACTTTAAGTCCCAGGACGCATGAGCTCGCTCCGCGTCGGGCATCCGGTGGACGCATTGAGCTCCCAGACCATACTTTAAATCCCAGGACGCAGGAGCTTGCTCCGCGTCGGACATCCGGTGGACGCATTGAGCTCCCGGACCATACTTTAAGTCCTAGGACGCAGGAGCTTGCTCCGCGTCGGGCATCCGGTGGACGCATTGAGCTCCCGGACCATACTTTAAGTCCCAGGACGCAGGAGCTTGCTCCGCGTCGGGCATCCGGTGGACGCATTGAGCTCCCGGACCATACTTTAAGTCCTCGGACGAAGGAGCTTGCTCCGCATCGGTCATCCAGTGGACGCATTGAGCTCCTGGACCATGCTTTGAGTCCTAGGACGCAGGAGCTTGCTCCGCGTCGGACATCCGGTGGACGCATTGAGCTCCCGGACTATACTTGGAGTCTTATGACGCTGGAGCTTGCTCCGCGTCGGACATCCGGTGGACGCATTGAGCTCCTGGACCATACTTTATGTCTTAGGACGCAGGAGCTTGCTCCGCGTCGGGCATCCGGTGGACGCATTGAGCTCCCGGACCATACTTTAAGTCCCAGGACGCATGAGCTTGCTCCGCGTCGGGCATCCTGTGGACGCATTGAGCTACCGGACCATACTTTAAGTCCCAGGACGCAGGAGCTCGCTCCGCGTCGGGCATCCGGTGGACGCATTGAGCTCCCGGACCATACTTTAAGTCCTAGGACGCAGGAGCTTGCTCCGGGTCGGGCATCCGGTGGACGCATTGAGCTCCCGGACCACACTTTAAGTCCTAGGTCGCAGGAGCTTGCTCCGCGTCGGGCATCCGGTGGACGCAATGAGCTCCCGGACCATACTTTAAGTCCCAGGACGCAGGAGCTTGCTCCGCGTCGGGCATCCGGTGGACGCATTGAGCTCCCGGACCATACTTTAAGTCCTAGGACGCTAGAGCTTGCTCCGTGTCGAGCATCCGGTGGACGCATTGAGCTCCTGGACCATCCTTTGCGTCCTAGGACGCAGGAGCTTGCTCCGCGTCGGACATCCGGTGGACGCATTGAGCTCCCGGACCATACTTTAAGTCCTAGGACGCAGGAGCTTGCTCCGCGTCGGGCATCCGGTGGACGCATTGAGCTCCCGGACCATACTTTCAGTCCTAGGACGCAAGAGCTTGCTTCGCGTCGGGCATCCGGTGGACGCATTGAGCTCCCGGACCATACTTTAAGTCCCAGGACGCAGGAGCTTGCTCCGCGTCGGGCATCCGGTGGACGCATTGAGCTCCCGGACCATACTTTAAGTCTCGGGACGTAGGAGCTTGCTCCGCGTCGGGCATCCGGTGGACGCATTGAGCTCCCGGACCATACTTTAAGTCCTAGGACGCAGGAGCTTGCTCCGCGTCGGGCATCCGGTGGATGCATTGAGCTCCCGGACCATACTTTAAGTCCTAGGACGCAGGAGCTTGCTCCGCGTCGGGCATCCGGTGGACGCATTGAGGTCCCGGGCCATACTTTGAGTCCTAGGACGCAGGAGCTTGCTCCGCGTCGGGCATCCGGTGGACGCATTGAGCTCCCGGACCATACTTTAAGTCCCGGGATGCAGGAGCTTGCTCCGCGTCGGGCATCCGGTGGACGCATTGAGCTCCCGGACCATACTTTAAGTCCTAGGACGCAGGAGCTTGCTCCGCGTCGGGCATCCGGTGGACGCATTGAGCTCCCGGACCATACTTTAAGTCCTAGGACGCAGGAGCTTGCTCCGCGTCGGGCATCCGATGGACGCATTGAGCTCCCGGGCTATACTTTGAGTCCTAGGACGCAGGAGCTTGCTCCGCGTCGGATATCCGGTGGACGCATTGAGCTCCCGGACTATACTTGGAGTCCTATGACGCTGGAGCTTGCTCCGCATCGGACATCCGGTGGACGCATTGAGCTCCCGGACTATACTTGGAGTCCTATGACGCTAGAGCTTGCTCCGCGTCGGGCATCTGATTGGCGTGTATCGACTGATTTAAACGATTTTAGGATCATATTTCTTCAATCAATTTCATCCGTCAATTAATAGGTGGCTAATTCATACAGCTCTACGGCAAGAGAATACTCGGACATAACTGAGCGAGCTACCATAAGGCAGCTATGGTACTGTGATTTGTTTAAATAAATGGGCAGGCATAATTAAGTTTGCGACCGAGCTGCTCTGCGGATGAACCGGGTTAATTGATGAGATTGATAGACGCATTTCAAACACAATTAACTATATAGTAATCAAGAAAGTATAAGGCTATATGCCTATATATATATCCACCCCCAAGTATACTCATATACGCACAATTCGGGGGCGCGTCGTGACCACACGAGACTGTTGTCTCCAGGGGGGTCTTCGTACGCCCGCGGAAGAGTGATTGGGCGTAGAAGGGACTAACTATAGCAGCCTTAGCCTAGACTAAGGGTCGATCGCGGAAATTTGCCTCGAAAGTATCCCGAATAAGGGCCGGGCGACCACAACGAATCTTTCTGCGTACAAACCCCCCGCCACAGATTCAAGGAAACAACGATGAGCAGTACTAGATTCAAAGTCGTTTCGTGCCAGCCGCAGTCGAAGTCGCCTAGGAAGGAAGTAGCTCTCCAAACAGTTGAAATTTGTTTATTTGATGCAAGTGATTCTCTCGTGACCATTATGACGGAAAGGTCTAGCCGCGCTAGGACGTTTGTTATTGCTCGGTCTAGCCGCGCACCACGACCCTGCCATGAATAAGAAAGCAAGGTAGTGAGCTCAAGGCCGGTTCGGCACCATGATTAAGAAGAATAGTCAAGAGCTTACTCCTTTATTCCCGAGGTGCAGCCCTTTTTTCGTCTGCGGAGGAGTCAAATACATACTAAGGAATAAAGTCGCGGCCACTTCCCGAATGCAACGGAGAGGACGGCGTATCGGCCCCGCGCTGAGAGCTTGTAGCTGGGCGCCGGGGTATCATACGTGGTACCACTACCACAAATTAATATATCATTAACATTATAGCTGGTTTTTATTTAGTGGTCAGAATGTAAAACGTATAAGTCCCTGGACGCTGGAGCTTGCTCCGCGTCGGGCATCCGGTCGTAAAGCTAGCCTCCCGGATCGATTATTTTATTAAGTCCCAGGACGCGGGCAGCTTGCTCCGCATCGGGCATCTGGCCATAGAACTTGTCTCCCAGATTGAACAATAAATTAAGTCCCTCTCGAGTGACGGAGGGCCTCCGCTTGTAGCTTGAAGAGCTCGCGGAGATAACTCTTAAGTGAGTATAAACTAAGTCCCTCTCGGATGACGGAGGGCCTCCGCTTGTAGCTTGATGAGCTCGCGGAGATAACTCTTAATTGAGTATAAATTAAGTCCCTCTCGAGTGACGGAGGGCCTCCGCTTGTAGCTTGAAGAGCTCGCGGAGATAACTCTTAAGTGAGTATAAACTAAGTCCCTCTCGGGTGACGGAGGGCCTCCGCTTGTAGCTTGATGAGCTCGCGGAGATAACTCTTAATTGAGTATAAATTAAGTCCCTCTCGAGTGACAGAGGGCCTCCGCTGGTAGCTTGATGAGCTCGCGGAGATAACTCTTAAATGATTATAAATTAAGTCTCTCTCGGGTGACGGAGGGCCTCCGCTTGTAGCTTGATGAGCTCGCGGAGATAACTCTGAAATGAGTATAAATTAAGTCCCTCTCGGGTGACGGAGGGCCTCCGCTTGTAGCTTGATGAGCTCGCGGAGATAACTCTTAAATGAGTATAAATTAAGTCCCTCTCGGGTGACGGAGGGCCTCCGCTTGTAGCTTGAAGAGCTCGCGGAGATAACTCTTAAGTGAGTATAAACTAAGTCCCTCTCGGGTGACGGAGGGCGTCCGCTTGTAGCTGGATGAGCTCGCGGAGATAACTCTTAATTGAGTATAAATTAAGTCCCTCTCAAGTGACAGAGGGCCTCCGCTGATAGCTTGATGAGCTCGCGGAGATAACTCTTAAATGAGTATAAATTAAGTCCCTCTCGAGTGACGGATGGCCTCCGCTGGTAGCTTGATGAGGTCGCGGAGATAACTCTTAAATGAGTATAAATTAAGTCCCTCTCGAGTGACGGAGGGCCTCCGCTTGTAGCTTGATGAGCTCACGGAGATAACTCTTAATTGAGTATAAACTAAGTCCCTCTCGGGTGACGGAGGGCCTCCGCTTGTAGCTTGATGAGCTCGCGGAGATAACTCTTCATTGAGTATAAAGTAAGTCCCTCTCAAGTGACGGAGGGCCTCCCTGGTAGCTTTATAAGCTCGCGGGGAAAACTCTAAGTCTCTCCTGAACGAGGGATATGAATGAAAAACAGGTGCATACGATGCATCATTATCGAACCCCAGTTTAGTCACGACTTAACTAAAATTCGAGGAGCTGTGATGATGCACGAAAAATAATTATTGATAGTCGTGATATTGTGAAATAAATAAGAAAACATAATCATAAATAAGGTTCCCCGCTATACAAATAGAACCTTATTAGTATGAAGAAAAGGCGAGTACGAGTCTTTATAGAGACTCAAGACGTCTACGGACGATAAACCATCCGCGGTTCCCGCATGCATGCAGGGACACGTGGCGTCCATGCCCCCCTCCCACATGTCATATGGCACTTGACACTTGGCAATGTGTGGCCACCATGTGGAAGTACACTCTTCCACTATAAATACATGAGAGGGGGAATGGAGTAAGGGGTCGATTCCCATGATATTACGAGGGGCATAAACCGGAAATAAAGGGCTCTACGAGCCTATCTGAGCGGGTTCGTCTCAACTCGGTAGGGAGCCGACACTTGGTGAGATCATCGCCCCGAAAAGTGGAACGAGCCGAGCACTAGGTCTGGTGGCACAGGTCAAGGCCCCCATTTAGGATAGACAATTGCAGTAGGGGGGCTTCAGGTAAGACCGTCGACCAACTAAGAATCGACACGCGGTTTACCTCCCCCACGGGGACGTGGCAGGAGGTTCACTTTTTAAATGTGGTTTCATCAGATATAGATCTTAACATCCATGTAGAGAACGAGGAAGGTGATGATGCTGCCACCAAGAACACAGAGAAAAGGAACATGCAGGAACAGATTCTCAACACTGAAGAATTGGCCCAAGGTGTTGAAGATTCGTCCAAAGACCTTGGTGTCCAATCCAACAGTGTTGAAATGTCAGAAATTGTTGTAACTGAACCTAACAGGACCACGGAGTCAGATGTACCACAAATCAATCCTGCTGGTGTGACGAATCAATGAGCTGATACTAGCAAAAGAAAATTCAAATACTCCTCATCACACTCATTAAAGGATATCATTTCTGACCCTACATCTAGTGTTCAAACTCGTTCTAAACTTAAAGATCTTTGTGCTTTTCACGCGTTTGTTTCTCTTATAGAACCAAAGAAGGTAGATGAGGCCCTTCAAGAGCTAGATTGGATCATTGCTATGCAAAGTGAGCTCAACGAATTTGAAAGGAACAAAGTCTGGACCTTGAAGTCTAGGCCAAAGCATCAATCAATCATTGGCACACGATGGGTATTTCGAAACAAGCTAGATGAGAATGGTAAGATCGTGACGAACAAAGCAAGGCTTGTTGCTCAAGGCTACAATCAAGAAGAAGGTATTGACTACGAGGAGACCTTTGCTCCCGTAGCGAGGCTTGAAGCCATTCGCATTTTATTAGCATTTGCATCTTTAATGAGCATAAAGTTAAATCAAATGGATGTCAAGTGTGCTTTTCTTAATGGTTTCTTAGAGGAAGAAGTGTATGTGGCTCCACCCCCATGTTTTGAAAGTACGGAATTTCCTAATCATGTTTATAAACTAGACAATGTGCTTTATTGTTTGAAACAAGCCCCAAGAGCTTGGTATGAGCGTCTGTCAAAATATCTTTTAGAAAATGATTTTAAAAGAGGGTTGATCGACAAGACTCTTTTTATCAAGACCAAAGGAAAGGGCATTTTGGTTATTCAAATATATGTTGATGATATATTGTTTGGTGCCACTAACACATCTTTGTGCAAGGAATTTTCTGACATCATGTGCAGTGAATTTGAGATGAGCTTGATGGGTGAACTCAACTTCTTTTTGGGATTACAAGTTCATCAATCCAAGAAAGGGATCTTTGTCAACCAAAGCAAGTACACTAAGGATCTCTTGAAGAAGTTCAAGATGGATCAATCCAAAGCAGCCAAGACACCCATGAGCTCAACATTCTCTCTAGATCAAGATAAGACTGGTAAGAGTGTCAATCAAAAGGATTATCGAGGATTGATTGGATCTTTACTATATCTTACGGCTAGTAGACCTGACATCATGTTTAGTGTTTGCATGTGTGCTAGGTTTCAAGATGATCCTAAGGAATCTCACCTCGTGACTGTGAAGAGGATCTTTCGATATCTCAATGTCACTAAGGAGCTTGGCTTATGGTACCCAAAGCAAAAAGACTTTACATTAATCGGGTACTCTGATGCAGATTTTGCAGGCTATAAAGTGGATAGAAAGAGCACGTCGGGATGTTGTCAATTCTTAGGAGCATCCTTGATCAGTTGGCATTCAAAGAAACAAAACTCAATTGCTCTATCCACTACCGAAGCCGAATACATAGCAGTTGGAGCTTGTTGCTCCCAAATCCGTTGGATAGCTCAACAAATGAGAGATCTTGGCATCAACCTCGGAGGTATTCCCATTAAATGTAATAATACAAGTGCCATATCAATCAAAAAGAATCTTGTTCAGCATTCAAGGACCAAACATATTGATGTAAGGCATCACTTCATTAGAGATCATGTGGAAAAAGGTGATGTATCCATATCTTTTATTTCTACTGATTATCAATGGGCTGACATTTTCACTAAGCCTTTTGGCAGAGGACAGGTTCACCTTCATTAGACGTGAGATTGGAATGCTTAACAAGGATGCACTTTCATAGGGGGAGCCTTCCCTTTACGAAAGATAAATTCTACTCAGTGTCAAGACCTTTGAGAATTATGTCATGGTTTGTGCTCTGAATGGTAGAGAACAGATATCGGATCATATATTTGGTTAATGTCTTTTTAGATATTTGATCAAATATAGTTTTAATGGATTTTGAACTCCTTTATATATATCACTTATTTTATCCGAGTATGTGTTTTAATTTTGGAAAAGATATTTTCGGATTACTCTCCCTCCTATTTTAAATTGTGAGAAGGTTTGAATTTTGAATTGAAATATTTTCAAAATGGCAATGTTATGATTACCATCCTTGGAACTCTAAACCCGTCCCATCAACTCCATCATCTCACTCTACTTAAACCCCAAACTGTACCCAATTCTCTCACCACTTCAGACTTATAATCTAAACCTTTCCAATTCTACTTCTCCTTCAATCTTTCAACTGTTCTGAAACCCTAGCCGAAAAATCTCCATGGCTCCCAAATCAAAGAAAGCCTCCACACCCAAACGTCTTGGCGTCACCCCCAAGGGATGCCAGGCCACTGCTACTTCCCCTCAACCAGAACCCACTCCACAAGCAATCGTCCCAGCTACTGTCCAGAGCACCATCGCTGAGAGCACGACTACAGCAACCAAGAGTTCTCAGAAGTGCTCAGCGAAGAAACCTCTCAGTGCTAAGCAAAAAAAGGAAAAAGGAAATCATTGCTGAGGAGGTGGACGAAGAGGAGGATCTAGATGCGATCTTGGAACGAGATGCGGCCAAGGAAGCCGATGAGGAAGCTCTGAGAAAGAGAAAGGTCGAGGAAGAGGCTGAGCTGGCGAGGAAATTGGCCGAGGAGGAGGCCGAGAGAATTCGAAAAGAGGCTGAGAAGGAGGTTCCCACTGAGAAGGAACCAGAGGAAGAAGAAGAGGAGGACGACGAGACAGGTGACGACGAGGATGCTGAATGAGACAACGATGAAGGGTCCGCTGAGCACTCGGGATCTGAGGACGAAGAGGATGAGGAGCCCGAACCTGTTCCTTCTCCTTCTCCTCCTCCTCCTCCTCCGTCTCCAAAGAAGCGGAAAGCCCCAGCAGTTGCCAAGCCTCCTTCTCCCAAGCGTACCAGGAAGAGCACTCTCAGGAGCCTTGAGGCGCCTGCCAAGAGGACTGCTCCCACACAAGCACGAAGGAAGAACGCTGATCCACCTGCCCTCATTCAGGTAAACCAATGCCCTCTTCATGGTTTGAAAATGTTGAGATGGCTGGAAAGTGAGTAGATGAGTTTCGAACTCGTAGGATTTGCTGTTCTGATTTTTTTGATCTTGCATTCTTTGAAGCTTTGAATTTACCATGCATCTCTCTACTCAAACAATCCCCTGCCTGGACCCTTCTCAACCTTGAAGCTATCTACTATCCCCAGCGTACCCGCTTGTTCTACATAAACCTAAAGGCCAAACACAATGCCGACGGTTGGTCTTTGGAATCCGTTGTCAAGGGAGTTAGAATCTCCTTCAACTCCATTGACTTCACATATTTCCTTGGCCTACCTAGACCTTGTCCACCCTCTCCTGAGAACCCCACTAAAGAACAATGCATTTCCCTTGCCCGATCCAAATATCTCCTACCCGAAGCATCCAACAGTACCTCAAAACAGCTTACCCACTCATCCCTTACCCTAGAGGCAAAAATTATTTTCAATATCATTGTGTGTTGCCTCCTACCCCGCTTAAACAATGGCTCTCTCTTTACTGATAATGCCATGATCCTTCTATACCGAATCTTAAACGGCCTTGATCTTGATCTGGCCAACACTATCCTTGGATCCATGGCTCACACTCGAAAAGTCAAAAAAGGAACTCCCCTCCCCTTTGCCACCCTTTTCACCCATATCTTCAAAGCTTCTGGAAACGATTTCAAAAATGAAGAACAACAGCGTCATATGGGAAAATTCGACTCCAAGAGCTTTGAGAAGATAGGCATCACTCAGTCCCCCCAAGGGACTTGGAGTCTTGCCTCTCCCTCAAAAGCTCTTCCCACTGCCTCAGCCATTGATGAACGCATGGACAACCTGGAGTTGGGCTTGGAGGAAGTTCGACTGGATATTAAGGAGTTGAACGAGTTTATGACGGAGATGAGCGGGGTGTCCAAGCTACTGCAAGGTCTGAGGTCGCTGCTCACAAATGATGCTCCGGACGATGAAGCTGCTGCAAGCTTAACCCTATCCTACCCTACCCTAACCCCTAATCTGAAACATTTTTGGTTTTTGGAAACTGTTTCAAAACTTTTGGTGCACTGTTTTACCTCCTCCCTTTGTTGAAAGACAAAAAAGGGGAGATGATATGTGGTGTTAGACTTTTTAAACTATTGCGATTCAAAGGTCTTGGAAGACCTTGGTTTTGTTTTTGGTTGGATATTTTCATGTTTTAAAATTATGATCCAACATTCGTCTAACCCATGCAGGTACTTAGTCCGATTTTACTTGTATTATTAATGTTTGACTAAGTTGCAGGGATGCACAGGTTTTGTCTTTCATCAAGGGGGAGATTGATAACTCCACTTCCTTGATGAAAATCGGAATAAGTTTCAAAGGCTTTGACAGTCTGTTTTCGTCAAATGTCTTGAAGCTTTAGCAGTGTTGATGAAACACAAAACCTGTTCTCCATGATATTATGTTCGAATATTATTATATAGTATTATATCCTTCCAGATATTATTATATATATATTCACGAACCTTTCAGGAAGCTTTTTGAATTATATATCCTTCCTTAAGCGCTCAAAGTTGAGAGGAATCAAATCGTGATCATGACTTCAAAAGTTTCCAAAGATAGAAGATTGTGAAGAATCCATCTTAGGCCATGATCTGCTATAGCCGTTGGTGGAGATCCTTGGCATCGATTTGGTCTCTATAAAGAAAAGGAAGAATAGAAGACATCTACACATTCGTTGAACACAAGCATTCATACACTCAAGCCCTCAAGCGAGATATGTCTTCTTTGTGTGCTCTCTGCTAGTTCTTAAGAGCCTGTTATTTCATTTCAAATCATTTGAGAGTTACACAGTGAGCTTATAGGATATATTTCGTGATAGTGTTATACTCGAGAGTTTGTAACTCAAGAAGTGGACACTAGGCGATTGATTCACTAAGTGTAAGAGGATTGTACTAGATAGCATAGAGAGCTGGGGCTCTTCTAGATTGGTCTAGGACTCCAACGGAACGTGAGTTGACTAGATTGCAATTGTATAGGAGAGAGGCTTCTCGGTGAGCTATTAGGATCCTAAGTCTTGTGAATCGATAAAAGCCGGTTGAATCCTAGGGTTGTGAAAGAACCCTATGCGAGGACGTAGGCCAAGTTCGTGCCAAACCTCGTAAACAACTCATTGCGTCATTTATTTACTGCTTTACCTTATTTCTGCACTTGGTTCGAATTGTTTAACTTTGTGATTCAGGTTTTCAGAGAAAAGACTAAGTCTAATCTCAAAGGGTTTTGCACGAGTTTCAAAAGTCTTGAGTCTATCTGCGAAAAACCGGCATACTCTATTCAACCCCCCTTCTAGAGTATCTTTATATTACTTTGTTTTACATTATCGAACCTTCAAGGAGGTTTTAGGGTTTTATTTGATGGATCTAATTCCATAACTTTATGCACTTTGAGATTATCAATTGAGAGAACCCTAGAGGGGAGCCTCCATGGCCATGGAGTGCTAAACTCTTCCGTTTCATCTATAGATTAAAGCTTTGGTTTGATAAAGTTGTGAGATTTCTATTCTTGTTCTATTCCTATTGATTCGTATTGATTCTTTTGCGAATATTGTTGATTTCTTCTAGTTCGTACAACTAGTTGAGATTATTGCTAGGATTTTGTAGATTCCTCGTAGCAAACCTTATTCCATAGTAGCAATCATGCCTTTTTAGGACTCGTAGGACTAAATTGGTGTGTAGAGAATCAATTACATGTTGAATGCTGACTCGTAGCTTGGTGTTGCATGTATCCTGGTTAATCCTTAATCTTAATGCTATTATTAGGTTGAATCTTGACCGTGTTAGGGTTATCGTATTAGTAAGGGTTACTAGGACTCGTAGGACTAGTAATTTACATAAGATCAGGACAGGAACGATAATAGGATGAAAAGAGAACTTGAAGAAGAATCAAGGATCAACTAGTCAAACTAAAGTGGATATTTGTAGATGAAACTATTTTCTCAATTGTTATCTCTACTAACTTGTTTATAGTTTCTTTTCTCATCTTCAATCACCAAAACCCTTATTTCCTACTAATTGGTAAATATACATTGCTTAGGAATACTTGAGTCTCTGTGGGATCGACCTCTTACTTGCTTACTATACTAGTTTGTAGGTTTGAGTTATACTTTGATAGGAATAACGACAGTTTCCTCCTGTCAGGTACCATGCATTAGAGTACCACCTAGTGAAAGATTAATGAAATTACTAGGCTCTTGTTGATTGGATCCTTGGTTGCACATTTTATTGCTTGCTTATTCTCCGGACTCCGGGTAAGTCCCCTGAACTTACTCATGATGGATTTATGTGATACTCTTTGTCTTATCGAGAGTCTTCATGCATCACGCGACCTAGTAACATGTTTAGGAATATAAACCGGTAATATGATGTAGGATGAACTTAGTAAATCCAACAATTCATATGTATGCTATGTGTCTATGGTAGGACGGCCGTCAAAATCTAAATAAATGACTTATACTCGATGGAACAAGAATGAAATGATGAAAGACTTATGATGAGAAATAATGATTATGTTTGAGAAGGATGAGTATGTTTGAGAAGATATTATGATATGATGGTGATGGTGATGATGATGATGATTATTATGATGATGATACGGGCCCTTGTGTGTTTATTTTGCATTTATATATATCTATACACTTGCTTATGTGTTACATTTTAACATTCATATAGTTTAAGTATGCCTCTTTATATGGCATTGAGTGTGCATATTTCCGATGATTAACCCCGATTTATTTCTTGTTTTTAGATTCAGGTACCCTTTACCCGATATGACTTACGCACTCTTTACTTTCTCGCTTACTTTGATTTGGTTTTGACCAGGCTATGCAGCGGCGACTTTGATGTACGTTATTTCCGCACTTTATATTTCCGACTTGAAAATCATTTACACGATAGTACCTAGGACAGGTGAACGCCTCGAACGGGCACGCGCATTTCTAGGGGTTCGAAATCCCCACTTTTGAAAACCATTGCTTCCGCTAAAAACAAATAACTTAGCTAAATAACTCATACTCGGTCGTAAGATCTAAAGCTCACGAAAGAATTCAAAACTTTTCTATAATGTTCCACGAATAACCGGATCATCCGAACCTTATAAATCCTCTAAGTAGATTTATGGAGGCATATTCGGATATCTATACTTTTGGGTCGTTACATTAAAGACGGAAAAGATGAAAAGTTTCTCGGAAATTGATGGAGAAATTTGGCCAGCCTCATGGTGGAAAATGAAGGGTTGTTTGTCCTCATAAAGTGTAGAAAATCATCAAGTTCCATTGAATAAAGACCCTTCGATACATCTCATCTATCCCTACTTCATTCAATGCATTGGAAAAACTTTCCGGATTTCGGAATGCTGAATTATTGCCAATTTCGGACCTGTTCTTGGATGATTTCTGCACTTTGGTCTTCATAAAAGATGTATCCCTTCGAATTATATTTCCAACAAGTACTCATGGACTTCCATCGGACTAATATAGCCCATTTTATGACTGAAACATTGAGCATGGGTCAGAAGAGCCCGGATCACATCACAAAAGGCATGCATTGATTATCGAGAGACTTTTCCCCCTGTTGCCAAACTCACTACCATTCAAAGCTTGTTTTTTATTGCTGTTAAGAAAGGATGGCATCTTTCATAATTAGACATCAACAATACATTTTTACATGGGGACATTGACACTGAGGTGTACATGAAGATGCCCCTTGGTGGCAGCATGTGTTCCCAAGCAAGGTTTGTCGTTTAAACAAGTCTTTATATGGATTAAATCAGGCTTCTAGGCAATGGTATAGTAAGTTGTTTGATGCACTAATCTTCAAGGATATTGTCAATCTCTCAATGACGGTTCTTTTTTTTCACAAAAAGAGCTCTCGACATTGTGTTTTCTTGGCCATATATATGTAGTGCCGGTCCTGTAGTTTTATAGACCCGGGGTGGGAGAAAATTATGGGCCCTAATATAGTAATATTATAATCCTTCCGTTCGAGAAATACATGGGCATTAACCTTTGGCACAATTTTTTAGGAGTTAAAAACCATACTCCGTATAAATTAATAAATTAATTTTTTTTGATATTTTATATAGTTGTAGCTCCTAAAAAAAGTGTCAAAAAATAAAAGTTCATGTATTGACGGACGGAAGTAGTATATATAATACCAAAATACTTCCTTCGTTAATTAAAAATTTGATGTTTTATTATTCACGCACGCTTTTTAGATATTAAAAACTATATAAAATAATAAATTTTTTCAATACTTTTTAAAATAATTTCATAATAATTACTACGTATAAATTTATAAAAACAAATATAAAAAAATTTAATTTATAGTTTTATCATTCTAAAATGTGTATATAAATATTAAATTTCTCCTAATTATTAAAGATGTTCCTAGGTTCATTTCAATACATTGAAATTGAAATTGCTTATCAACTTTGCTTATCAACTTTTTTCTTGAACTCCTGTACGTGAAGAGTGTATTTGTGGCCTTTGGCCGGTTCATTTATTGCAGATTTTTATGGGCCTTTTTTACATGGGCTTGAAAAACATTATATACCTATGTAGATTTATATATTTTGGGCCTTTTTTAATATGGTATATACCTATGTAGATTTATATATGTGCCCTTTAGATACATGGGCTCTGGGCTGGAGCACTTGTTGCCCCTGTTATTGGGTCGGGCCTGTATATATGGATGACATTCTCATTACTAGTGATGATTATTCTGAGATTGAGAATGTTAAGAACTTTCTACATCAATCATTCAATATCAAGGATTTGGGCACACTGAATTACTTCCTTAGCATTGAATTTTTGTCTTCTCGCAAAGGGATTATAATGACACAGAGGAAGTTCATTCAGGAACTCATAGCGGATTTCCCTCCCGCCTCCTCCAAGTCAGCTTCGAGTCCCCTGATCCTAGCATCAAGCTCAATGTTTCTACTGGCACTTCTTTGTTTGATCATATTCCCTATAGAAATGTTGTGGCAAGCTGAGTTTTCTCACAAATACACACACAGATCTTACTTTCACAATTCAGCACCTCATCCAATTTATGCAAGCTCCCACGGATGCTCATTTGAAAGCTACTCTCCATGTATTCATTTATCTTGAAAGAACATCTAGGTCTGTTACTATACAATGTTGATAATTTCGATCTTCAAGCTTCGTGTGATGTAGATTGAATTGGGCCTCTTGTCCTACGACAAGATGATCAGTTAGTGGCTATTACATCACATTGGGCTCTTCCCCTATCTCATGGAAGTCCAAATAGCAAGCCACTATTTCGTTATCTTCAGCTAAATTTGAGTACATATCCATGTGCAGTATCACTACTAAACTTGCTTGGTTTATTCGTCTCCTCTTTGAGCTTGAAGTGCCTCATATTCAGTCTATCCCTCTCAAATGTGATAGTCAGGCGACGATCTATATTACAAAGAACCCCGTATATCACTAAATAACGAAACATATTGAGTTGGATTGTCACTATGTTCGTTCTCAATTGCTAGCTAGTCTTATATCTCTTCAGCATATTCATAGTCGTGCACAGTTAGTTGATATTTCTACTAAGTCTTTGCAAGTTGCAAGGATATTTAGATACCTCAGGTCTTCCTAAGGTGTGTGTCCAATCTTCACTAGGTTGAATCACATCTAACTCGCCGGGGAGGGGGGGGGGGTTAGCAGTAGTGTTAGTTAGTTTGAAGACAATTTATGCATGCCTCGTCTATCTATATAGGGGTTACCCATTCAGATTGTAACAACGTGTACTGAATATATTCTCAAATCAAGAATTCAATTTCTTCTTTTTCTTGCATCTACTTTCTCTCTTTGTTTACATCAACACAAACTTATTAATTTGTTGGGTTTATTATATTATTGTGTCTGATCGTATAATAAACAATTTGAAAACAAATTAGATCACAGCCTACATGATGTCACATGCATTGTTATTGATCACTTCATTCATTAAAATTTTATTACATTTGTGCATAACATATACTCCGGATTACAAAATTAAAAAAAATCTTTAAAAAATCACGGGCCAATAGCTTAATAAAATGAAATTGTAATCCTCTTCAATTGGTTTGGAAATGAATGACATTTTGGTAATCATGGCAATCAATAAATTACTTGCTTGAGAGTGGTTTTGAGGTGGGGATAAACTGCTTTCCAACCTTCCTGTGTGGGGTGATATGAATCCCAGAAGAATGCAGCTGAACGGTCGTCACACAATGTGTACAACTTGTTACCATTAGCATCCACATCCCCACAACTCAAATTCGAGTTAATTCCAAAGCAGCATGGCTTCAGCGGAGTTTCAAACTTCAAACCTCCTACATAAGCATGCAAAACATATCAATAAACAAAAACACATGTGCGCGCGCGCACGCACACATATATACATCTAGATGCAAACTTTATATATAAAATGGATTGATTACCTGAACGAGCATTCTTTGTTTGAAAGGCAGTAAAAAAAGAGTCGTAGAGATCTAGGACGTGAATGGGAGTCCCGGTGGTCTGATTATTCAAGTTGGACACCGCCTTGCGCAGGAGTAGGTTGTGGAATTGCACGACAGAGTTGAAGGTGGCATTGCATTGCTTGAATGAGTTGGCGACGGTTTTCTGTGGGACACAGCCTAGTGGTTGCAACCCTGTCACCAGGATCTTCCTAATACCTAGTCCTAAAAGGCGTTGCATGTTTATGGCCATTTGGTTTACCACCTTTGCAATAAAAGTCGGTAAGTCCTGCAAAATGATGGTATAATGATTGAGTTATTACATTGTTAGCTACAAACCAAAATGAACTTTATAATATTCCCTCATATCCAGTGGTGAATCTAGTGTTTTAAAGTTAGGTGAGAGAAAAAAAATATGATTATGAAATACTATACATTAAGAATCCAAAAGAAATTTAAAATTTATCGATTACAACAAATGTATTTTTTTGTTATTGACGGATTAAAAGGGCAATAGCGGAAATTAATTTGAAAAAAATGAGGAAAAATAAAAAAAAAAAATTAAAACAAAAGGAGGAATTGATAAAAAAAAGGCGGTTTTTCTATCCTATGTCCTATTGACATAGGATAAGCAACCCATATTGGAAAATATTCTCTATATTTGGATGCATAGACCCTAGGAAAGCATTATTAAAAATGGCTAAAATCTTTTAAATTTGAAAAATCTTTCTATTAGTAAGCTCTTATCCTATGCCCAAGGACATAGGATAGAAAAACCGATAAAAGAGAGTAAGAGAAACAATGGAGCAAATTTAGACATGTAGGCAGATTTTACAATTGTTTGGCTAGGAAAAATAAGTCCAGCAAAAAATTTTTTTTTTGAAAGTTGGCCCAAAAATAGTTAGTCAAGCAATAGTTGAGCTATCTTCCTCTTAAATTCGTCTTGGTTCGTATCCAAATTTAAAGATGTTTGACTTTTTAACATATATTTTTATCAAATTGAAAATTATACTACCTTCATTCTGAAATAAAGGTCACTAGTACGATTCACGCGTCATGGCGCATTTTTTTAAAACTAAAATATTACATATAAAAATATTAATAAATATTAAGGTAAAAAAAACTTTAGAACAAATGTATCTTATAATTATCTCAGAATTTTTTTAAAATCTTATGTAAAGGATAATACATATATATATAGATATTTTAAATTACTCGTTAATAATAATATCAATATCATTATAACATTGCTTAAATGTGATATGTCATAATCAATAGGTATATTCAGTGTTTTGAACTAAGCCCAATAGTTAGTAAATAAAATTGAGTTAAGCCCGATAGTTATATTAGATTGAATTCAATGTTTTGAATTAAGCTCAATAGTTAGTAAAATTAAAGAAATAAGAAGTAAAAAGGAGAATTAAAGAAAATGAAAGAAAAATGGCAAAAAAAAAATTATGATTGGTCAAAATTCCTAACATGCCTCTAAAATTGACACATCATCCTATACTCTTATAAATTAAGAGTTCATATAGATAGTAAATAAAATTGAGTTAAGCCTGCTAGTTATATTAGATTGAATTCAATGTTTTGAATTAAGCTCAATAGTTAGTAAAATTAAAGAAAAAAAATAAAAAAGAGAATTAAAGAAAATCAAAGAAAAATGGCAAAAAAAAAAATTTGGTCAAGACTCCTAAAATGCCACTAAGATTGACACATCATCCTAAACTCTTCTAAGTTAAGAGTTTATATAGATAGTTAGTGAAATTAAAGAAAAAAGAAGTAAAAAGGAGAATTATAGGAAATAAAAAAAAATGGTAAAAAAAAAATATGATTAGTCTAGACTCCTAAAATACCTCTAACATTTACGCATCATTCTAAACTCTTCTAAATTAAGAGTTTACTAGTACAATTCCCGCGCCATGGCGCGATTTTTTATACTAAAATCTTGATAATTTAAAAAATAATGTTATAAAATATTAATAAAAGTTAATATAAAATTCATTTAAATCTTTCCCATAAATGTATCTTATAAATATCTTAAAAAATAATTTTTAAAAAAATATCATGTAAAAGTATAATATATAAATATGGATATTTAAATCACTTAGTAAAAATAATAATATTATTAGTTATGTCATATCATCAGCAAGGCTAATATATTAAGTAGTATATATATATCAGATATTTAGAAGTATATAAATATTTACATGTAGATTAATAGTAAGCATTAGATTATATTAAATTTAATGTTATGAATTAAGCCTAATAGTTAGTAAATATATTAAAAATACAAAAAAAGAAATGTGATAGGTTTAAAGGGAAGAAGAGTAAAAATTAAAGGAAAAAATAGATTGATTTAAAGAGATAAAAAAATAGGGATATCATATAGGCTAAAACTCTTTTACTTTAAGAATATATATAGTAAATGTAATAAAAAAAATGTAATTGGTTTGAAAAGATAAAAAGAAGGAGAAAAAATAATTAAAGGAGATAAATTTGAGATAAGCCCCGTAACTATATTAAATTGAATTCAATGTTTTGAATTAAACCCAATTGTTAAAAAATACGTTGGAAATAAAAGAAAGAATATGATTGATTTAAAAAGATAAAAGGAAGAATAAAAATAATAATTAAAGGAAATAATAATTAAATATAGGAGAGAGAGAAAAATAAAAAAGTACAAAATAGAGGATTGGTTAAATTACCTAAAATCAAGGAGAAGATGACACGTCATCAAACTCTTCTGATTTAAAGTATTATATAGATGTTATGAATTAAGCCTAATAGTTAGTAAATATATTAAAAATAAAAAAAAAGAAATGTGATAGGTTTAAAGGGAAGAAGAGTAAAAATTAAAGGAAAAAATAGATTGATTTAAAGAGATAAAAAAATAGGGATATCATATAGGCTAAAACTCTTTTACTTTAAGAATATATATAGTAAATGTAATAAAAAAAAATGTAATTGGTTTGAAAAGATAAAAAGAAGGAGAAAAAATAATTAAAGGAGATAAATTTGAGATAAGCCCCGTAACTATATTAAATTGAATTCAATGTTTTGAATTAAACCCAATTGTTAAAAAATACGTTGGAAATAAAAGAAAGAATATGATTGATTTAAAAAGATAAAAGGAAGAATAAAAATAATAATTAAAGGAAATAATAATTAAATATAGGAGAGAGAGAAAAATAAAAAAGTACAAAATAGAGGATTGGTTAAATTACCTAAAATCAAGGAGAAGATGACACGTCATCAAACTCTTCTGATTTAAAGTATTATATAGATAGTTAGTAAATATATTAAAAATAAAAAAAAAGAAATGTGATAGGTTTAAAGGGAAGAAGAGTAAAAATTAAAGGAAAAAATAGATTGATTTAAAGAGATAAAAAAATAGGGATATCATATAGGCTAAAACTCTTTTACTTTAAGAATATATATAGTAAATGTAATAAAAAAAATGTAATTGGTTTGAAAAGATAAAAAGAAGGAGAAAAAATAATTAAAGGAGATAAATTTGAGATAAGCCCCGTAACTATATTAAATTGAATTCAATGTTTTGAATTAAACCCAATTGTTAAAAAATACGTTGGAAATAAAAGAAAGAATATGATTGATTTAAAAAGATAAAAGGAAGAATAAAAATAATAATTAAAGGAAATAATAATTAAATATAGGAGAGAGAGAAAAATAAAAAAGTACAAAATAGAGGATTGGTTAAATTACCTAAAATCAAGGAGAAGATGACACGTCATCAAACTCTTCTGATTTAAAGTATTATATAGATAGTTAGTAAATATATTAAAAATAAAAAAAAAGAAATGTGATAGGTTTAAAGGGAAGAAGAGTAAAAATTAAAGGAAAAAATAGATTGATTTAAAGAGATAAAAAAATAGGGATATCATATAGGCTAAAACTCTTTTACTTTAAGAATATATATAGTAAATGTAATAAAAAAAATGTAATTGGTTTGAAAAGATAAAAAGAAGGAGAAAAAATAATTAAAGGAGATAAATTTGAGATAAGCCCCGTAACTATATTAAATTGAATTCAATGTTTTGAATTAAACCCAATTGTTAAAAAATACGTTGGAAATAAAAGAAAGAATATGATTGATTTAAAAAGATAAAAGGAAGAATAAAAATAATAATTAAAGGAAATAATAATTAAATATAGGAGAGAGAGAAAAATAAAAAAGTACAAAATAGAGGATTGGTTAAATTACCTAAAATCAAGGAGAAGATGACACGTCATCAAACTCTTCTGATTTAAAGTATTATATAGATGTTATGAATTAAGCCTAATAGTTAGTAAATATATTAAAAATAAAAAAAAAGAAATGTGATAGGTTTAAAGGGAAGAAGAGTAAAAATTGAAGGAAAAAATAGATTGATTTAAAGAGATAAAAAAATAGGGATATCATATAGGCTAAAACTCTTTTACTTTAAGAATATATATAGTAAATGTAATAAAAAAAATGTAATTGGTTTGAAAAGATAAAAAGAAGGAGAAAAAATAATTAAAGGAGATAAATTTGAGATAAGCCCCGTAACTATATTAAATTGAATTCAATGTTTTGAATTAAACCCAATTGTTAAAAAATACGTTGGAAATAAAAGAAAGAATATGATTGATTTAAAAAGATAAAAGGAAGAATAAAAATAATAATTAAAGGAAATAATAATTAAATATAGGAGAGAGAGAAAAATAAAAAAGTACAAAATAGAGGATTGGTTAAATTACCTAAAATCAAGGAGAAGATGACACGTCATCAAACTCTTCTGATTTAAAGTATTATATAGATATAAATATAGATTTTATTTTTCAACACGTTTTGAATGGATTTTAAATTTTTATAAAATATTAATTTTTTTAGTAATTATTTGCCCCCATTATATGCGCTCTTTGATTTGGGCTTTGTGCGTTTTTGGGCCCAATACAAAAATTCTATCATCTGGCACACAAATGTCCAATGAATGTTCCACGTGATTTTTGATTACTTATCCAGTAGGCTCAACAGTGTGAATCCTCTGCTCCAATTTCCCGCCCAACAAAATTATTTTGTCATTAAATTAATATTAAAAAAATATTTAGATTATACATACTTATTATAACATATTTAGAAAAAAAAAATCTTAAAAACCCAACTTATAGAAAGATTTTTTTTAAGTTATAAAAAGATGTTGTTTTACCATATATTTTTTTAGAAAAATTATAATTCGTTCTTTTAAGATTTTTTTTTTCGAATATGTTATACTAAGTATGCAGAAGCTAAATATTTTTTTAATATTAATTTAATGGCAAAATAATTTTGTAGAGCGGGAAATTGGGGTAGAGGATTCACACTGTAGTCTCAAAGGGAAGGAAGGGAAATGGTGTTTTGACTTCCCTTAACTTCAAGAGTGGATGAGGAAGAAATAGTATATATGTGAATAACAAATGACATATATTTTACTAAAGAAATGAAATATTTTATTTCGTCCTTAGCTTAACAAGTTCTCCCTAATTTAGTGATTGTCCCCCAAATCCGGCAAATTGGGGTTTTGTCCACCTAAATTTTTCTGGACAAAATTACCCTCTAATCTCATATCTCCAATTCCGTTTCAGCACCAAAATTAAAATTGCCCCTCATAATTTGATTAATCTCCTTCTCTCTCGCTCTCTTCTCTCTTCTTCCGCCGACTGAGAGCTTTTCATGGCTGCCCTCCTCTTCCACCTCTCCTCCAACATAGATCCGCGCCACAGCTGCCCTCCTCTTCCTCTCCCCCACCATAGATCCGAAGATCGACGACGAAGATCGATGGTTTCAGCAATCGACACAATCACCTCCCTCCCTCCAGACGAGTTTGGCCAGATCGAAATCGCTCCGACACAGCCACCTCCCTCCGATTTGCCTCGTTTCTTACTCCGCTCCCGCCGGAAAATCCAGGTGGAGGTGGAGTGCAAACGATTTTCCAGAAGTTCGTTCGCAGAGGGGAGGTGGAGTGCTGACCGATGATCGATTGCAACAAGCGGCGGTCAAGGAGGCGATCTCCGAGCCAGTGAGCCACCGATTGAAAATCTCGATCGAAGACGAGGATCCTACTGAAATCAATCGACGTTGTTCAAACTGTGAGTGAGATCGAGGTTCTAGCCGATCAGATTTCAGTCGGTGATGGCGAGGAGCGATCGAGATTCCGGCAGATCGAGATCAATCGACGGCGTCTCCCTCTCGCTATCCCCTAGATCATGCTGAAATCTCGATCGAAGGCGAGGATCCTACCGAAATCAATCAACGCTGTTCAAACTGTGAGCGAGATAGAAATTTCAGTCGGTGATGGCTAGAAGGAAGGAGATCCGATTGATCGAATGCGAGGAGGAAGGATGATAACAGGACGGATCAGAACCGACAGAGGGATGAGGATTTCGACAATGATTGAGCAGGAGGGAGGAGGATTCCGACAGTGATCTTCGATCTCAGGTTTGCTCTCTTCCTCTCTGGCCTGTTTCGGCGCCGATCTCAAACATCGCGCGCTCTCTTCCATGGATTGCTGAAGCAGTTGCTGAAATCTCTCTCCACTTATTATGAATTGTCTAGCCTAGATAATTGATTGCAGGTACAAACCAGAGACCGGAGATACCGCTTTAGGGCGCGCCATTGAGGTAATCTCTTCTTGTGATAATGAGGCTGGAGTTCGTTTGTTGGTTTCTGTGTTTATTATCCTTGGATTGACGTTGTTTTCGGCAAAACTAGATGATTTTCACTTAGGAATATCTTATTATGCTTTTTTTCCAATTGAACAAATGGGGACTATGGCAACCCCATTTGAAGATTATCACTGTTTGAAATCTAGGACTTTTAAAGATAAAATAGCAACAAGGCTATGGGATGCTTTTAATTCCTATGGTTTTTACGAAAAATTGTTGTCGAATTGATGTGTGTAGAGCGTGAATTTGTGATTAGCTTGTTATTGTGATTGAGTTTGCTTTGTTGAGATCTTTGGATTACTACTGTAATTTCAGCAATTTCGTTTGCATTGCTGAAACTTTTGAAAAGCTTATTACCTTTTTTTATATCTGAAATGCTAAAATTAATTCTCATTAGCAAAATTCATTAGGTTGAAATGCTGAAATTAATTCTTAAATATATGATTCGCATAGTTTTATCGATATGTAATAAAGAGTATGCATGCTAAAACCGTTGTTTCGGCATCAACAACAGTGCTGAAACCGTGCTTTCGACATCAACAACAATGTTGAAATCGGGGTTTCAGCATCAACAAAAGCAAATTTTTTTGTGGGATCTAAATGCTGAAATTAATTTTTATTAGCAAAATTCGTTATGCTGAAATCAATTTTGTGGAATTTGCATATTGCACTGTGATCACAGTGGCTCAGAGGATACCAACTGTCATGGATTGCTTCATTGAGTACATACACTACCAAAAACACAGGAAATAGCCACAGAATTTTAGCCACGTCGTACAGTCGTTGCCAAATCCGTAGCTGATAGCCACGACTATAGCTACGGCCTGACAAGCCGTAGCTATAATAGCGTCGAATGAAAATATTCATGGCAAAGCCCGTGGCTAGGGATGAAGAAATAATTTCGTGTCCGGAATTTCGGGGTTTTTAGCCACGAATATAAGTGTCGTGGCTGGTATCATGGCTATTAGCCAATACTTTGGCCACAGTCACCTTTTCCGTGGCCGATTTCGACGCCATTTTTGGCGAGTCTTACCCAACATGTCAGTGTAGCCATGAATAATATCTGTTGTTGTACCCATGGCTAAGAATGTGAGGCAATTAGCAATATATGACCCGAGTTTGAGGTGAACAGCCACGAATTTAGCGACAGTTGGATTATCCGTGGTTGTATTCGACGCTAACATGGAGACGCCCATTAATTATCACTTTGGTGTATCCGAATTGAGGAAATTCACAAATTAAAGCAAATTAATTTGAAAGAAAATATCAATTTTTAAGCCCAAAATCTCACCAAAAAAAGGTAGGGCCTAAAGATGGTCAAACCCAATTTTAGAGAGTCAAAGCCCAAAAAAGGTCAAGCCCATTAGTATTAGTCAAAGCCCAATGAATATGTAAGCCCAATTAATAACTCTCGACGTATTAAGAAGCCCAATTAATAGCCACGGTCATATCTGTGGCTAATGCCGTGGCTATTTACTGTTAACCTCAAATGACACACTTTAATTTTTAATAGGCTTTAATTTATTATGAGCCCAAATACGGTTATAATTTTTGCCAATAGGCTCATTAATGGTATATGTATTTATATCTAAATAAATACTAGAATATAAACAAAACTAATAATTGTTAAATAAAATGTGTTTTGAGGGAAAAAAATCATATAAGTAACTAATAATCGTTGAATAAACCTTATATTAACTAATAAATTGATATGAGAATATTATGAGAGTTTATCTTGAGAAACAAATCTTATAAGTAGCTAATAATTGTGGAATAGAACTTTATATTATGCAATAAATTCTTATTCGAATAATCTAAGTGAGTGTTTTGAGGGAAAATCGTATAATTAAGGAATAAATGTTTAATAAAACCTTATTTTAACTACTAAATTCTTATTATAATATTATAAGAGTATATTTTGAGGAAAACTAATATAAGTAACGAATACATGTTTAATAAAACCTTATTTTGACTAATAAATTCTTATTAGAATACTATAAGAGTATGTTTTGAGGAAAACTCATATAAGTAATGAACAAATGCTTAATAAAACCTTATATTGACTAATAAATTCTTATTAGAATACAATAAGAGTATGTTTTGAAGAAATCTCATATAAGTAATGAACAAATGTTTAATAAAACCTTATGTTGACTAATAAATTCTTATTAGGATACTATATATAGTATGTGTTGAGGAAAATTCATATAAGTAACTAACAAATGTTCAATAAAACCTTATATTAACTATTATTTACTTATTAGAATACTATATATAAGAATATGCTTTGAGAAAAAACTCGTATAAGTAACTAACAAATGTTTAATAAAACCTTATTTCGACTACTAAATTCTTAATAGAATACTATAAGAGTAGTTTTTTTTAGGAAAACTCATATAACTAATGAACAAATGTTTAATAAAACCTTATGTTAACTACTAAATTCTTATTAGAATACTATAAGAGTATGTTTTGAGGAAAACTCATATAAGTAATGAACAAATGCTTAATAAAACCTTATATTGACTAATAAATTCTTATTAGACTACAATAAGAGTATGTTTTGAGGAAATCTCATATAATTAATGAACAAATGTTTAATAAAACCTTATGTTGACTAATAAATTCTTATTAGGATACTATATATAGTATTTGTTGAGGAAAACTCATATAAGTAACTAACAAATGTTCAATAAAACCTTATATTAACTATTATATTCTTATTAGAATACTATATATAAGAATATGCTTTGAGAAAAACTCGTATAAGTAACTAACAAATGTTTAATAAAACCTTATTTCGACTACTAAATTCTTAATAGAATACTATAATTAATTACTACTACAAAAGTGACTTAAGGCAACAGTTAATTGTAGCATTTGAGTTATTGCAACAGTTAAATGTAACATCTATGCAAATGTGCAACATGCTTATCTATTGTAACAGGTGTTTGCAACAGTTTTTTCTAAGGTAGCACTTAGTGTAACACTTGATGTGAATGCAACACATTTTTAAGCTATAGTAGCACTTTACACAAGCTACATATAAAAATAAAAGAAAAATATCAAGATTTTATAAATTTCTAGTTTTCATTGAGTGACATTATCCGGTTATTTTTTTATAGCCAAACCCCTTTACTATAATGGTCTAAATTTTTGGATTTAAATAAATGACCTTATTATTAATCTATTTATTTATTTTTATCAAGTTTAAAATTCAGTTAAAATTTTATAGGTTAATTATTTTAAGGAGTTTTAATTTACTTAAATTGAGTGCTTTTGTAATTTTTAACATATATATTAAAATCATTTTAAGGGCTTTTATGACATTGAATAAATTTTATTTGGTTACATTTAATAATTAAATTGAGTTGAAATTTTATAATTTAAAGAATAGTGGACTAATTTCATAATTTCCTAAATAAACTCACCCATATTAAAATGGAAAAAGGACTTCAAATAATATCAATTATCATATATAATAATCTAAAAATAAAATAGACATCACCTTATAATTTAGACCGATGTCAAATATTTATTTTGAAATTTTTTATGAAAGGCGCGAAATCAAATAATGAATTAATTTCAACCCCGCCCATAAGAATCCCAACTATATCCAACCCTCTCCCCATTTCAGCCAAGGTTCCACTTTCACTAGTAGAAAATCAGGATTTTACCTCATAGCCTATTACCCCGGATCTCGTAATCGTGTGGTATAATGGCAAAACTGACAAGTTGTCTCTATTTTTTTTTTCATTAAAACAAATATACCCCGGATTATATAAAAAATGTCCGGGGTATATTATATTGGTATATTACTTGTATCATATTTTATACCCCGGGCTATTTTTTTGACAAATATCCGGGGTAAAAGGTTATTATCTTTATTTAATTTTTTTTTTAACTAAAACTTTTTTTGGTTTATTATTATTATTTTTTAACTAAAACTGATGCTCGGTTCTTTAATTTTCATTAAAATAAATTCTTGTAGCGCTTCTTCTCTCCTATACGTGCGCGAGAACAGATCTCGCTTCTCGAGGGCAGCCGACCTCCATCCTCCATCCTCCATCCTTCATTACACACAGTCTTCGACCACCGAGCGTGCTCGGCCGACCTCCACCGTGCTCCGACCTCCATCACCGGCTCCCTCCGTCGCATATTCCTCACCCGCCGAGCCTCAGCGCAGAGTGCTCCCGCCGAGACCTCCATTGCTGTCGCATCTGAACCGAAGCTTCTCTTTGCTTCCATCCTCGTCGCCGGCCTCATCTGTGTGAAGGAAAACCCCCATTAACAGCCTCCTCTTCCTAGGTAAACAAGAACCCCTAATTTTCAGATTTTGCAAAACCCTAATTTGTCCCTCTTCTTATTCGAATCCTATTTTGCTCAGATTGGGCACAAGGAATTTGAACGGGTTGAATTTGCAAGGAATTTGTGTCCTCGCCCTTTCTCTGTTCATGTCTGGCCGGCCAAGGGCTGTTCTGTCGGCTTCTTTTGTGTGATTCCTCTTTGGGCGGGTTGGATTAGCAATATATTGAGGTTATTGATGAGCTTCATTTGTAGGTTATTGCTGAGCATTTGTCAGTGGAAGATGTAGCTGGTATAAATGAAGCTTTTGAAAGCATGAACACTTCAAAGATAGGCAGAATCAACTTGGAACAACTTAGGGCTGGGTTGGCTAAGCTTGGGCAACACGTCCCTAATGCAGATCTTCAAGTTCTGTTGGAAGTTGTAAGCATTTTTTTTTTATCATACACGCTTTTTACGATGGCTTCTTATTCCATTACTACATGCTATATTGCTAGAAATAAGTAGTTTTGCATCAACAATAATAAGGATTTCTGATTAGGCAGTTTGGAAGAGAGGAAACAGGAAATTTTGGGAAAAAGACGTGGCATACGTGATATGTACCATCTATGAGGTCATGATTCTCATTTTTCTAATGTTTGCTTCTGTGCAAGTATTTTAAGACAAGAGTCAGTGCTGGCAAATTTGAGGTGTCTCGATTCTAGGTATTTTACAATCCTGCAGAGGCATGAAGATTTTACTGGTATCATTCATGCTTAATCTCTTCTATTATTTTTTTCTTTCCTAGGTTGGTAGAGGCATAAGTGGTTCATGTTAAAATGAGTTTCAGTTTTGTTTATGGTTTGCTACTGGAGATTGATGAGTTTTTTGGTAATTTTGATAGAAATATTTTGGAATTTTATCTACTTCATTGAGTGTATTAACATATATGATTGACGATTCATTGATTCTTATATATAATTCTTATCTCCTTTACACGACCCTGAATTTTTTAATCATTGTGTGCTTATGTTACCATGTTCTTCTACCGTGACAATTAAGAACTATGGCTTTTAGTTTGTTGTGTGCAAGGCTAATCGCTTGACCTTGCAATGTATTGACCTTTACCATTCATTCATTTAACACACCTCAATCATATACTTATGTTTATATTTACTGAGAAAGGTAGTGGCATACATAAGCATAATTGAAGGTTGCCTAATGATAAATTTGGAAGTAAATGGACGGGGCTTTTACTAATAAAGACAATGAAGTTATAATTTTTGGTGTCGGTGTCTTGGTCTTAGCAGCTGCAATAGTCTTTTTCTAATGTTTTACAGCTGCAATAGTTGGTGAAACAACACAAATAGAGCAAAAAGAGATGTAAGACAAGGGAAAACAGGTTAGTCGTATGGTGGGATTGAAGAACTCTACTAGGTTTCTCCTAGAATAGGTGAATTGTGTGTGAGGAGTCTAGTAAACAGTCTGTTTTTGTTTATGCTCCTCCCTTGACTCCTAAAGGCAATTAAAAGATGCACCTAGACGAACATAGCTATCTATAGAAGGATTTTCTGAAACTTGAAAAGTTAATAACACATGATTTATTCAGATTAAGATTTTGGATCTTTTGTTTATAACCTGCTTCAAATAATGAATAATCTATGTTTGATCCACTCAAATAAAGCCTATTTTTCTGTATAGTATATACTCTTTATTAGTTGATACTAATTGCGCGTGTGTATATACTTATATAATCATGCTTCGTTTTCCTTTTGATTGAGCAAGTAGTTGTTGATGATCATGTCACCTCATTAAAGCAGGAAGGTATATATAGTTTTGGATTATCAATGTCAATAGGTGTCATTATTTTGTGAAAGCAACATTTATTTTATGCATTATCTAACCTTTTCATAAGGAGCAGCTTGGCATTTTTAAGAATTGATGTTTGTATGACTCTAATCCTCCTTAGCATTTTTTTTTTGGTTAAAATCTCTTTTACTAACAAAAGTAGGCTTGCTTAGTTGCTTCTATGTTTACGATATGATGGTTCAAGTTATTATAATATGGCTACATATGACAGTTTGTTGGTAAGCTTAAAGTCTTGTGTGTTGCATATTTGCAGGATCATGAAGGCAGGGAAGTCATACAATTATATCGAGTCTTAGCAAACAAAGACTAGAATGTGTAGCTTGTAAACCATAGTATTTTTCTTATGTATATGTAGATTTATTTTAGAGACATGATGAGAGACTAATATCTATGTACTGTGAATATACATGACATAATTTGTAATAATATTAATGTATTTTTAATGTGATAAATTTTGTAAATATGTACATTAGTTTATGTGACAAATGCTACAACAATTTTATAAGGTTATTGCAATAGCTTGAGTTAAAAAGGTTACAATAGGTGTGAAAAGGTTACAATAGGTGTGAATTGTTGATGCATTATCTTTTATCATGAATGTTACATTACATACCTTTTGCAACATGTTTTTAAGTCTAATGTAACATGTTATACTTGGTATGATTGGCTGTCACATTAGCTTGAAATAACTGTTACATTTGATCTAATGCAACGTGAGCGGAAGTAGCATCTAAAAAATGATGCATTAGACCTATTGTATCATTTTTTGGGGTTTATGTGACATTTTTCGACTATTACAATAGACTTATTTTGTAGTAGTAAGAGTAGTTTTTTTAGGAAAACTCATATAACTAATGAACAAATGTTTAATAAAACCTTATATTAACTACTAAATTCTTATTAGAATACTATAAGAGTATGTTTTGAGGAAAACTCATATAAGTAATGAACAAATGTTTAATAAAACCTTATATTAACTACTAAATTCCTATTAGAATACTATAAGAGTATGTTTTGAGGAAAACTCGTATAAGTAACGAATAAATATTTAATAAAACATTATATTAACTACTAAATCCTTATTAGAATACTATAAGAGTATGTTTAATTTTGAAGAAAACTCATATAAGTAACGAATAAATGTTTAATAAAACATTATATTGACTAATAAATTCTTATTAGAATATTATAAGAGTATGTTTTGAGGAAAACTCTTATAAGTAACGAACAAATGTTTAATAAAACCTTATTTTAACTACTAAATTCCTATTAAAATACTATAAGAGTATGTTTTGAGGAAAACTCGTATAAGTAACGAATAAATATTTAATAAAACATTTTAGTAACTACTAAATCCTTATTAGAATACTATAAGAGTATGTTTAATTTTGAGGAAAACTCATATAAGTAACGAATAAATGTTTAATAAAACATTATATTAACTACTAAATTCTTATTAGAATACTATAAGAGTATGTTTAATTTTGAGGAAAACTGAAGTAACGAATAAATGTTTAATAAAACATTATATTGACTAATAAATTCTTATTAGAATATTATAAGAGTATTTTTTGAGGAAAACTCTTATAAGTAACGAACAAATGTTTAATAAAACCTTATTTTAACTACTAAATTCTTATTGGAATACTATATAAGAGTATGTTTTGAGGAAAACTCATATAAGTAACGAATAAATGTTTAATAAAACTTTATATTGACTAATAAATTCTTATGAGAATATTATAAGAGTATGTTTTTAGGAAAACTCGTATAAGTAACGAACAAATGTTTAATAAAACATTATATTGACTAATAAATTCTTATTAGAATACTATAAGAGTATGTTTGAAGGAAAACTCATATAAGTAATGAATAAATGTTTAATAAAATATTATTTTACTCTTATTAGAATATTATAAGAGTATTAACCTTGTATAAAACCTTATATTAACCTTATTATTATTAATATTATTATTGTTGTTGTTGTTGTTATTATTATTTTATTATTTAATATATACTACGTATTTTTTAATTTTTGTTTTTAATGATAACAATAACTATTATATTATATTTTTATTACTATTATTATTTTTACCATTTATTTGTTATTTAAAATATATTTTTTTTTATTTGTATTCATGGTTTTATTTGATGTAAATTTTGAATGCAAATAAAAAAGAAATTCATGCATCGGTGTCCGAATTTTTTTGTTTACCGCCCAACAAAATTTTGAGCGGTAAGTTTCCCGCACTCAAAAATTTGGGAGCAACCCTAATTTGGGAGATCCGCCTCATTCACAGTTTCACACAACCTCTTCCTCCTGTTTGGCCGCTCCATCCTCATTCCATATTTCTCTCTCCCAAAAATTTCAGATCTCTCTCATCCTCCCCATCTCACATCCACTCTTGTCCTCCGATCCTCCACCAGAGATCAATGCCGACGGGCACACAACACAGCGGCACAACAAAGCTTTAAGGGCTCGGACTCAGATCTCCGTTGACTCGCACAACCTCACTAGGGACTCAGGCGGGCAGGTGCAAGCGTCATCTTCTCCGTTGACTCGCACAGCCGCATGCGACATCTTCTCCATCGACTCGCACAGCCGCAACGATATCTTCCTCCTCCTCCGAAATCGAGTAGCAGGTGGGCGCGGGCAGGTCTGCAGGCGTCATCTTCTCCTTCGACTCGCACAGCCGCAGGCGACATCTTCTCCATCGACTCGTACAGCCGCAGCGACATCTTCTTCCTCCTCCAAAATCGAGCAGCACGCGGGCGCGGGCAGGTCTGTAGGTGACATCTTCTTCTTTGTTTTCCCGTTTCTCCTATTCCTTGTTCCCCGGCTAGGGGTGGTATTCGAGCCGAACGAGCCGAGCTTGACTTGTTCAAGCTTGGCTCGAATGGGAAACGAGTCGAGTCGAGCTCGAGCCCAAAAATTATTCGAGCTTTTTTTGGCGCTCAAGCTCGGCTCGCGAGCCAAGTCTTAAACTCGAGCTCGGCTTGTTTAGGCTCGAACAAGCCAAACGAACGAGCTTAGGCTCGTTCGAGCTCGTTAGTTGGGCTCGTTCGAGCTCGGTTCGTAGATGAAAGTCTAAACACTTCTATTCTAATCTACATTGCACTTTGATTACTAAGTACCAAATTAACACAACATTATCAATCTAAATTGTTTTGGATAACCTGTCAATCTGTAACATATGATTTAAGACATATAATTAATACAAAATTGAAGCTTTCAAATTTCAATCGAACAAGATTTTAGCCAAACAGTACATTGAAGCAGAAAACATGGTTTCAAACATTTAGATCTCACACTTTCAACCTAGCAGAACGCAGAAAACATGGCCTCTAATACAAAATTGAAGAAAAAAACAGGAGTAAGATTAACAGGAGAAGACGAACACATGACTCTGAATCCCCCATCTTCAACCGAACAGTATTCATCCAACCATAAAGAAACAAGATCCAACCACTATGTAATACCAACTCTTAATTTGAAGCAGAATCGAAGCAGAATCCAACCGACCTGGTCGGGGAATCGACGCCAGGAATAAACCCTAACGGATCTCGAATTGGAGGGCGTGGTTCTCAACTTCTCCGCCTTCTTCAGATCCGCCCCTTCCCTGACGCTTGTCGCCGCCGCCGCTTCTAGATCTCGAACTGGAGGGCTTTCTCTTCTTCACCTTCTTCGGATTCTTCACCTTCTCCGACGCTCGCCGCCGCCGCCTCCGGATCTAGAAATTGAGGCGTGGAAGATGTACGAAACAAGAGATAAAGGGAAAGAGGGAGATGTACGAACTTACCGGACGCCAGCAACTTGTCGCCGCCGGAAGGAGGGAGAAAGGGGAAGAGCGGAAGCACTGAAAAGGAGATCTGAACTTTGGAAGAGAAAGGAAGCAGAACGCCGGAAGGAGAGAGAAAGGGGAGATCTGAACTTACCGGACGCAGAATGCTAAGGGAGGCGGCCAATATATGATACTACAACCCTAGGGGTAATTTGGGAAATTATCACATTCGAGCTTTTGGGCTCGGCTCGGGCTCGGCTCGACCTCGGCTCGGGCTCGACACGAGCTTTAAAACATGTTCAGGCTCGGCTTGTTTTATGTTTTCGAACGAGCCGAGCTCGAGCTTTCTCGAGCCGAGCCCGAGCCGAGCTCGAGCTGTTCGGCTCAGATAACAGCCCTATCCCCGACTTGCACAACCTCATTAGGGTTTGTGAATAGGTGGGTCTGAATAAGAAGGAATTAGTTGGCGCCGAGTTTTGATTATGGTCTTACTTTGTTAATGGAAGAAAATTTGGCTCCCAATTTTGCTTATTTAGTGCTTATTTTGAATCTCTATGTGTTCTCTTTTGATACAGTTTAGATTTGAGAACTCAAACTGTTTGTTTCCCTGTTATGTCATGTCTTGTTTGAATAATTATTGATTAGCACATGAATTGTGTGATTTTTTTATTTATTTTTTGGTATGTCATGAATTGTGTGATGGTATTGAAATATTGAAAGATGTTGAATTGGATAGACGTTTATGTTTGGAAATCACTCCAGTAAGTTTGTTGTTTCAAATTCATCTCGTCTGTACATCCAGAATCAGGGCCAATTAAAATGCTAGTTGAATGTTATGAATTAGCTAATATGTGTATCACAAACAAGTTCTTAGACAACAATTTACATAGCTCTATTGAATTCCAGCCTCATAAGCAACATTTAAATTCAAGGTGTAAAATTGAATTTAAAATTTCATAGCATATGATTAACCACTGTATGAGCCAAGAAGTGAGGAAGGCGTTAATAAAATCTTATTTATGCTAACAATTAAGATTTTTTTTTCATACTTCATCTCATTCTCATCCCAAACTGATCGTTATTTCAACATTTTTTTCACCCTTTCTGATTCATTAGATGAATTACACAAGATTGAATCCGGTATAAAGGGTTGCTGTTGGGTAATCCAATTGTGTATGCTGATTCTTGTTCATGAAATTTATGTGATTTTATTCTCAATATTAATCTATCATATTAACTTATGAGCCTGCGCCTACGCCTAATCTGTTTGATGAAATGATGTATAAGAAATTTACAACTTCCTTCATTTCTTTTTTCACCCTTTTTTATTCATGAAATGATGTATAAGAAATTTACAACTTCCCTTCCTTGCTTAATTTTTTCTGTTCTACAAGAAGGTGGATTTAGAGTTATGGCTATTGACTTAATTTTTTCTGAAATTAACTCATTTGACACAAATGGAATAACAAGTCTTTCACAATATGTGAAGCCACTGACCGAGTTTCTCAACAAAGTCTCAAATGGGAAAAAGGTTGTTTTTACCATATTTATGTCTATTATTGTTGAATTAGTCTTTCATATTCTCCTTTTTGCTTCAATCCATTAGAAAAGCTCAACAAATAAACAAGTGATCAAATGAGAGATTCATTTTGGTCAATAGAGAATTCTTATAGAGTAGTTTAGTTAAGCTTTTGTTCTGTTGTTTATTTTTTTTTTCTTGTAACTTGCTTTTTCTTTGTTAAATGTACATCTTTGAATGATCCCAATTTTAAATGATTGCACCTCCTACTTTTTTTCCTTTGGGGTTTCTGTTGTCACAAGGTAATCAAATTGAGTTATCCTTTATAAAGTTCACGTTTTAATAGATCTAGCAAGCTGCATTATTGATGCTCTATTAAACTGAGGCTAGGATTCTTGTTTTAGTGTACAAGTTGTTTGCTGATTGAAGGTTGCATGTAAATGAACAAGTGCAGGAACAATTCAGCTCAAGTGTCCGATAAGACATGGTAGCTATTGGGGAGCAACTAATGGACGAGACTAAGAAGGCCAATGAATCTTAGCAGGAGAAGCTTCTTAGCACCATGATGCAGTTCTGTCAGGGCAAAGGCAAATCAAAGTAAGTTGTGTTTCCGTTTTGGGTTCCCACGTATTGTCTTCAGACTTTGTTGTATTTGCACATGTGTGCTGTTGAACTTGCGGGTTTGTTTTGATTGTGTTGTGTATGGTTGAACTTCTGGTTGTGTTTTGGATGGTTGTTGATGTGTTTTGTATGTGTTTTGGATGAACAAATGATGGCAGTGGTATGTGTTAATTTTGTATGCGTTTGTGCCCAGCTATAATAAATAATTAGATTATATTAATTACCGAGCTCACAATACAATTAATAATATATAGCCACGAATGTAGCCGAGAATTAGCCACGAACATAGCCACGGTTATTATGCCACATGGCCACGTTCATAGCCACGGGCATTAGCCACGACACTAGCAACGACCTACCAAGAGATGTCCCCTGGGTGGCCCCGACTTTAGCCACGACACTATTCGTTGCTGTATTCGTGGCTACAACCACGGATGGCACCTTTCCGAACCGGCCACGGACATAGCCACGGGACTTTCAGATCGTGGCTATTAGCCACGGATATTGTGTCGGTGGCTGTTAGTGTCGAGGCATATAGCCTCGAATGGCGACGAACGTCAAATTCATGGCTATGCCCGTGGCTAAACCGTTTAGCCACGAAAATTTGTGGCTATTTGACCGTGGTTATTTCCTGTGTTTTTGGTAGTGATAATGCTTGATGGTGTGAATGATGAAGAGGAGCATGTTCACCTGCTTGACAATTTGCTGCAAATAATGGACGTGGTGAGTTTGTTTATTACGTTAACAACACGTTGCTGAACAACGTTGTTGAAACCATAAACAACGTTGCTGAAACCAGGGTTTCAGCAGCAACAACAATGTTGAAATCGGGGTTTCAGCAACAACGTTGTGGAAGGAAATTTAGAGTTAGACTCGTGAGAGAAATATTTTTACTCTTTTGGTGAGGACTCTTAGTTTGATCCTTTTTTTGCTGAAATTGTTGTTGCTGAATTTGCTTTAAATCTTCTTTAAAAGCCTCTTAGCTCAATGGGAGAGCGATGTGCTATGCGCAAATACGTGGGTTCGAATCCTGCATAGGCTAAATTTTATATCCCGTAACACGGTTTCAACAACAATTTCAGCATCAACAACGTTGCTGAAATCGTGGGTTTAGCATCAACAACGTTGCTGAAACCGGGGTTTCAGCATCAACAACGTTGTTGAAATCGGGGTTTCAGCATCAACACCAGTGCTGAAATCGGGGTTTCAGCAACTCCGATTTTAGCAACGTGAAAAAAAAAACAATAACGCGAAAAAAAACAGTAACGCAAAAAAAAACTGCTGAAACAGAGGGTGGCACAGGGGTTTCAGCAACTCTGGAAACGCGGAGAAAAAAAGCAAAAAAAAAAAATTGTATCAGCAACTCTGGAAACGCGGAAAAAAAAAAGTGAAAAAAAAAATGTTGAAACAGAGGGTGGCACAGAGATTTCAGCAACTCTGAAAATGCGAAAAGAAAAAAAAAGAAAAAAAAACTACTGAAACAGAGGTTAACACAGGAGTTTCAGCAACTTTATTTTAAGGGTGGACATTTTGCTAATATGGAGATGGTGGTGGACATTTTCCTAATAAAGCCCAAAATTATGGACATCGAGGTAATCACCCCAAAAATCAAAGGAAAAGGTATTATCCTTTCCCATTGTGCAGGTGCGGCGTATGATTTTCGTTATATACTAGTCCATTGACCCGCACCTTGTGTGGGCCTTTCGCTACTTTAATATTATGTTCGACGCCTCTCTATATACCTAACATCTCTCTCATTTTCACGTTACTATTGTTGTTGTCTATGGACGTCTTGCTGATAGGGTTTATTTTAGTCATGTTTTTAGCATAGATTTGTATATTAATTTGGGTAAATTGCAACTAATATCCCAACCTTTAGGGATAGTTGCTTTCAATACCCTAACCTTGTAAAATTTCACAAAATATCTTAACCTATACTATTAGTTGCACTTAACACCCTGGATGAGATTCTTAAATTTAAAAAATTACCCACATAATACAAAAATTACAAAAATCGCCCATATTCATAAAATGTTTTCAATAAACTCCTAATAAATTTTAAATTTTGAAATTAAAAAAATCTCTTACAATTTAAGCCAACCCAACCCCCCATCCAAAAATAATTATAACAGGTATATAAAATCTTATAATGTATCACACATAAATTCCATGGTATTAAAAAAAATGATTCTATAAGAAATGTTTAACATAATAGTTTTACAAAAATAAAATAAAGTAGATTTAAAAAATAAATGGTAAAAGATATGATAACAATTTGCAATCAATAATTATATAATAAATATATACTAAAAATAATATGGTAAAAAATAATAATTTTACCATATTATTTTTAATACTCCGTATATCTTTATCATGTAACTATTTATATATTACAAACGGTTATCATATCTCATAGCATTTATTTATTAAAATCTACATTATTTTATTTTTGTAAAAGTATTATGTTTAAGATAAATAATTAATTATTTCGAGTAATTATATTAAGATATTAAATGAGTAAATGCTAAAATAATTATATTATATTTTTAAAGGAGTAGATTTTATATACTTGTTATAATTATTTTTGGATGGTGGGTTGGGTGAGCTTAAATTGTAAGAGATTTTTTTAATTTCAAAATTTAAAATTTATTAGGAGTTTATTGAAAACATTTTATAAATATGGGCGATTTTTGTAATTTTTGTATGATGTGGGTAATTTTTAAATTTAAGAATCTCATCTAGGATGTTAAGTGCAACTAATAGTATAGGTTAGGATATTTTATAAAATTTTACAAGGTTAGGGTATTGAAAGCAACTATCCCTAAAGGTTGGGATATTAGTTGCAATTTACCCTATTAATTTAGATCATTTTTTACATATTTTATAGTTTAATCTATATTATTTTGTTTTCGGAGTCTACACTAGTGTTTTTATATATTTCAAGTATTTTTGAACTGGATCGTATAAAATTGGAGGTTGATAATAAGTTATGGGATTATTTTGCAAACAAAGAGATGGATGGATGAGCTAAACTTAAAATGACCCGGTTTGGATGGATGCACGTGACTGCTAAGTAAAACAAAGTTGCAAGTGGAGTTCGTACGGTGCAAGGCATGAGGAGCCACACTTTCCATTGTTTCGTTAGATTAGATAGAAATATTAGGTATATTAATATTATACTCCCTCCGTTCGGCAAAACTTGTCGTTTTAGAGTTTTGTTTTTGTTCGGAAAAACTTGTCATTTTAGGTATTTTTGATTTTACTTTACTAAAATGCCCTTGATTTGATTAATTTGTTGTGAGTTGTAGTTTTTGATAAATTAAAAAGTAGAGTAGTAAATGAGGGTAAATTAGTAAAAAATGAGTGTAATTATTAGCTTTATTAAAAGTTGTATAGAGAGTTAAAATGACAAGTTTTGCCGAACGGAAGGAGTATATATTAGGAAATTAGGATAGAAGTTTAGGTTAGCTATATATACATTGATTCATTCATACGTCAAACGGAGGAGGCCGAACATAAGAGGCCGAGACCGTCACAACTGTTTCCCACCATAAACCCTAATTATGTTTTATCGTATTTTTATGGAGACCTAAACTCTTCCGTTTCGTCTACAATTTGAAGCTTTGTTTGGAATAATTGTGAGTTTCTGAATCTTGTTCCTTATTTCCTATATTGAATGTTTCGACTTCTTTGTGCTTGATTGTCTATTGTTTTATTCTATCTAGCCCGCGCAACTAGTTAGAATCAATTCAATTGCTAAGGTTTTGTAGATTCCTGGTGGTAAACCTTAACCTAAGTGGCAAACTTGTTCCTTTAGGGCTGGTTGAACTAATTGAACGAATAGGAAGTTGGATGTGTTGTTAAATCCCTCTTTAGGGACTGCAAATACCTTGGTTAATCTCTGAACTTAAAGCTATCAATTGGGTTAAATCCTTTTTTAGGGACTGTTCGATTGATAAGGGTTTCTAGGACTGGTTGGACTAGTAACTATATTAGGTCGGGACAAGGGCTCTCATAGGAATCATAAAAGGATGAGAAGAAATTACAAGGATCGTTTCAATCAAATAACGTTGCTGAAACCGGGGTTTCAGCATCAACAACGTTGTTGAAATCGGGGTTTCAGCATCAACACCAGTGCTGAAATCGGGGTTTCAGCAACTCCGATTTTAGCAACGTGAAAAAAAAAACAATAACGCGAAAAAAAAACAGTAACGCAAAAAAAAACTGCTGAAACAGAGGGTGGCACAGGGGTTTCAGCAACTCTGGAAACGCGGAGAAAAAAAGCAAAAAAAAAAAATTGTATCAGCAACTCTGGAAACGCGGAAAAAAAAAAGTGAAAAAAAAAATGTTGAAACAGAGGGTGGCACAGAGATTTCAGCAACTCTGAAAATGCGAAAAGAAAAAAAAAGAAAAAAAACTACTGAAACAGAGGTTAACACAGGAGTCTCAGCAACTTTATTTTAAGGGTGGACATTTTGCTAATATGGAGATGGTGGTGGACATTTTCCTAATAAAGCCCAAAATTATGGACATCGAGGTAATCACCCCAAAAATCAAAGGAAAAGGTATTATCCTTTCCCATTGTGCAGGTGCGGCGTATGATTTTCGTTATATACTAGTCCATTGACCCGCACCTTGTGTGGGCCTTTCGCTACTTTAATATTATGTTCGACGCCTCTCTATATACCTAAGATCTCTCTCATTTTCACGTTACTATTGTTGTTGTCTATGGACGTCTTGCTGATAGGGTTTATTTTAGTCATGTTTTTAGCATAGATTTGTATATTAATTTAGATCATTTTTTACATATTTTATAGTTTAATCTATATTATTTTGTTTTCGGAGTCTACACTAGTGTTTTTATATATTTCAAGTATTTTTGAACTGGATCGTATAAAATTGGAGGTTGATAATAAGTTATGGGATTATTTTGCAAACAAAGAGATGGATGGATGAGCTAAACTTAAAATGACCCGGTTTGGATGGATGCACGTGACTGCTAAGTAAAACAAAGTTGCAAGTGGAGTTCGTACGGTGCAAGGCATGAGGAGCCACACTTTCCATTGTTTCGTTAGATTAGATAGAAATATTAGGTATATTAATATTATACTCCCTCCGTTCGGCAAAACTTGTCGTTTTAGAGTTTTGTTTTTGTTCGGAAAAACTTGTCATTTTAGGTATTTTTGATTTTACTTTACTAAAATGCCCTTGATTTGATTAATTTGTTGTGAGTTGTAGTTTTTGATAAAGTAAAAAGTAGAGTAGTAAATGAGGGTAAATTAGTAAAAAATGAGTGTAATTATTAGCTTTATTAAAAGTTGTATAGAGAGTTAAAATGACAAGTTTTGCCGAACGGAAGGAGTATATATTAGGAAATTAGGATAGAAGTTTAGGTTAGCTATATATACATTGATTCATTCATACGGCAAACGGAGGAGGCCGAACATAAGAGGCCGAGACCGTCACAACTGTTTCCCACCATAAACCCTAATTATGTTTTATCGTATTTTTATGGAGACCTAAACTCTTCCGTTTCGTCTACAATTTGAAGCTTTGTTTGGAATAATTGTGAGTTTCTGAATCTTGTTCCTTATTTCCTATATTGAATGTTTCGACTTCTTTGTGCTTGATTGTCTATTGTTTTATTCTATCTAGCCCGCGCAACTAGTTAGAATCAATTCAATTGCTAAGGTTTTGTAGATTCCTGGTTGTAAACCTTAACCTAAGTGGCAAACTTGTTCCTTTAGGGCTGGTTGAACTAATTGAACGAATAGGAAGTTGGATGTGTTGTTAAATCCCTCTTTAGGGACTGCAAATACCTTGGTTAATCTCTGAACTTAAAGCTATCAATTGGGTTAAATCCTTTTTTAGGGACTGTTCGATTGATAAGGGTTTCTAAGACTGGTTGGACTAGTAACTATATTAGGTCGGGACAAGGGCTCTCATAGGAATCATAAAAGGATGAGAAGAAATTACAAGGATCGTTTCAATCAAATAACGTTGCTGAAACCGGGGTTTCAGCATCAACAACGTTGTTGAAATCGGGGTTTCAGCATCAACACCAGTGCTGAAATCGGGGTTTCAGCAACTCCGATTTTAGCAACGTGAAAAAAAAAAACAATAACGCGAAAAAAAACAGTAACGCAAAAAAAAAACTGCTGAAACAGAGGGTGGCACAGGGGTTTCAGCAACTCTGGAAACGCGGAGAAAAAAAGCAAAAAAAAAAAATTGTATCAGCAACTCTGGAAACGCGGAAAAAAAAAAGTGAAAAAAAAAATGTTGAAACAGAGGGTGGCACAGAGATTTCAGCAACTCTGAAAATGCGAAAAGAAAAAACAACAAAAAAAAACTACTGAAACAGAGGTTAACACAGGAGTTTCAGCAACTTTATTTTAAGGGTGGACATTTTGCTAATATGGAGATGGTGGTGGACATTTTCCTAATAAAGCCCAAAATTATGGACATCGAGGTAATCACCCCAAAAATCAAAGGAAAAGGTATTATCCTTTCCCATTGTGCAGGTGCGGCGTATGATTTTCGTTATATACTAGTCCATTGACCCGCACCTTGTGTGGGCCTTTCGCTACTTTAATATTATGTTCGACGCCTCTCTATATACCTAACATCTCTCTCATTTTCACGTTACTATTGTTGTTGTCTATGGACGTCTTGCTGATAGGGTTTATTTTAGTCATGTTTTTAGCATAGATTTGTATATTAATTTAGATCATTTTTTACATATTTTATAGTTTAATCTATATTATTTTGTTTTCGGAGTCTACACTAGTGTTTTTATATATTTCAAGTATTTTTGAACTGGATCGTATAAAATTGGAGGTTGATAATAAGTTATGGGATTATTTTGCAAACAAAGAGATGGATGGATGAGCTAAACTTAAAATGACCCGGTTTGGATGGATGCACGTGACTGCTAAGTAAAACAAAGTTGCAAGTGGAGTTCGTACGGTGCAAGGCATGAGGAGCCACACTTTCCATTGTTTCGTTAGATTAGATAGAAATATTAGGTATATTAATATTATACTCCCTCCGTTCGGCAAAACTTGTCGTTTTAGAGTTTTGTTTTTGTTCGGAAAAACTTGTCATTTTAGGTATTTTTGATTTTACTTTACTAAAATGCCCTTGATTTGATTAATTTGTTGTGAGTTGTAGTTTTTGATAAAGTAAAAAGTAGAGTAGTAAATGAGGGTAAATTAGTAAAAAATGAGTGTAATTATTAGCTTTATTAAAAGTTGTATAGAGAGTTAAAATGACAAGTTTTGCCGAACGGAAGGAGTATATATTAGGAAATTAGGATAGAAGTTTAGGTTAGCTATATATACATTGATTCATTCATACGGCAAACGGAGGAGGCCGAACATAAGAGGCCGAGACCGTCACAACTGTTTCCCACCATAAACCCTAATTATGTTTTATCGTATTTTTATGGAGACCTAAACTCTTCCGTTTCGTCTACAATTTGAAGCTTTGTTTGGAATAATTGTGAGTTTCTGAATCTTGTTCCTTATTTCCTATATTGAATGTTTCGACTTCTTTGTGCTTGATTGTCTATTGTTTTATTCTATCTAGCCCGCGCAACTAGTTAGAATCAATTCAATTGCTAAGGTTTTGTAGATTCCTGGTTGTAAACCTTAACCTAAGTGGCAAACTTGTTCCTTTAGGGCTGGTTGAACTAATTGAACGAATAGGAAGTTGGATGTGTTGTTAAATCCCTCTTTAGGGACTGCAAATACCTTGGTTAATCTCTGAACTTAAAGCTATCAATTGGGTTAAATCCTTTTTTAGGGACTGTTCGATTGATAAGGGTTTCTAAGACTGGTTGGACTAGTAACTATATTAGGTCGGGACAAGGGCTCTCATAGGAATCATAAAAGGATGAGAAGAAATTACAAGGATCGTTTCAATCAATAAAGTGGATATTTGTAGATGAAACTATTTTATTAATTGTTATCTCTGTCAATTTGTTTATAGTTTATTTTATTTTCTTTCTTATTTCAATCACTCAAAACCCCCCGTTTGATACTAATTTGTAGATAAACTTAACTTAGAAATAACTTGATTCTCTGTGGGATCGACTCGTGCTTACCACACTACATTAGTTAGGTAGGTTCGGATTTATTTTGATACGGTTTAGGCGACTAAAAACCGTCCATCAAATTGGCGCCGTTGCCGGGGAATCAAAGTTTATTTCTTTGTTTTGTGTGTTTGCCGATTATTGTATATAACTTAACTTTGTTGTGAACCTATTTTACGGTTCACAACACCCTTGCTACTAACTTTTTAAGATGTTGAGATTGTTGCAGTTTGAAGGTGAGAACTTTCACCAATATTTCACTAGATTGCATGAGTATGTTAACGATCTTGGTTCATGGGGTTATCAATATGGTCTGCGGGAGATGTGTGTTTGCATATTTGATGGGATGAATGTGGAAACACGGAATCTTGCTGAGTCCATGAGTAATGGAAGCCTATTGGATATGGGACTCTTTGAGATTTGGGATTTTTTCTGCAACATGAGTCGACAGGTTGAGCGGGAGGTATCAATTCGAACTCTCACACAAGTGTTGCAGCAGTTGGAAGAAGGAAAAATGAGCCGAATCAGAAAATTGGAGGAAGAAATGAGTCGCTGTAAAAACTTGGAGGAACAGATGAGCCAACTCATTCAAATTTTAAGTGAAAAAGGTGAGAAAGAAAGGAGCTTTGAAGAAGAAGAGGAATTGGTTGCAGACAACAATAGTGTCTTCGACGATGGAGAAGAGGGTCTAGTGCTTCCTGACTTGGAATCTCATGAGTCGACGCATGAGGTTACCTGTGATGTGTCTCCTACTCTATCTGCAACATCCATTATGAGCTCGCCCATTGATGAACCAGGTCTAGAGCCATCAGCTGAGGCTCAAGAGGTAATAAAAGTAAACTTTTGCAATTTAGAAGGTAATGGTGATTATGTTGATCCTTTTGAATGCTATTTTGAGAAGCCACTAGCGGAACTGTGCTGGTGGTATCATATTCCTTCTGCAGAGAGTCATGTTAGACTCTTCGATAGATTGAAAGGGATTTTGAATTCCATATTTTATGCTTTCAATTTAGTGTGTTATGATGTTCTTTATAAGATGTGTGCACAGGAATATGATAGGCTATTGAGGGCTTTAACAATGTCTGAGTCGATCTTAGAGAAAACCAAGGTATGTTTTTTTTTTGTTTTTTTTTAGTTAGGATTAATTTTCAGATTTTTTTTCGTTAAAATAAAATAAAATGCCGAGAGCACCTAGTTTTAGATTTTTTTTTTTAGGTTATAGATTACTGTTTATACTTTTTTTTTTTGTTAAAAAAAAAATTCCTTCCGTCTCCCTCGTTCTTTCCCTTCTCTGTGAGCACGCTGAGCGCCGCCCCCTTTCTTCACTGGCCGCTCCTCGCCGCACCTCCCTCATTACCGCCCCTCTTTTGCCCTCTACCACTCCGCCGATTCTCTTTCCCCCTCTTTCCTGGTAGTCCACCGCCGAACCTCCTGCAAATCCTTCCGCCAGAGCTCCTGCCGACCACATCCGGTTTTCCAGACCGCCGGATTCCACCGGCATCATCGCCGGCGCCTCGCCTTTCGCTGCTATTCACCACCAGAACCACCAGATCTCCGCCGGTTTCTACCTCCCTCATCGCCTCTTCGCTGCTGTTCGCCTCCCGCTCTCTCCCCTACTGCCGACCACCACTCCGGCCATCTGAAACCGGGGACGCGTTCTTTCTCGAACAACGAAGAGCGTACAACGCCTCCGATCGCATCCATCATCGCGTTTGTGCGCGAAGTTTCTGGCTGGGGCTGCTTCCGATCAGTCACGCCGTCCACTGCTGCTCCCCGTTCCCCCTGCCCTCGCTCTCCTCCAGTCCAACTCCGCCATCACTGTTGTTGCTCCTTATGGCTGTGATTCCTCCCGACCTAACCGTGACTCGACTGCGACTTGGACTGCATTATCGGCAGGTAAGGTGAGGTAATTGAATTTCAATTTCAAATTGCTGGACTGGTTGTATGTCTCTTGGCTGGGATTTGATTGTTAATGCCCTGATTGCTTATTAGTTGAATTTGTGTGCAAGATTAGCAAGTATGACAAATTGATCAAATTTGACATTGAGATTCCGGTGCCTTGATTTAACTCTGCTAAATTTTGATCCAGCTGAATTGTTCATGAGACCATATGCTGAATTTTGTAGAGTCTGTTGCACTCCTGAAATCCCTGCTGATTAATTTCTGCTTGATCCTAGGCGCTTAGATTTCATTGTTTGATTGGTTTTGCCTCACTTTTGTTGTTAATTAATCTTGTGTTTTTTTTAATGCTCCCTTAAATCACTTGAAATTCATGTCTTAAATTTGTAGTAAGTGATTGAGTATGAGCTATTGGGACTGATTTTAGTTGTTTGGACTTGGGTGTTGTTCTTTTGTTCTTGGATGATATATGTACTTGGAAGTTGGATTGCTTTGTCTTGTATGTTTTCCTTGCTTTGTGTCTTGGCCAGGACCTTCGGCAAGGGAGACGATGCCTATGTTATCCCAATTCCAAGAAGGCTTACGAGTGCCAATTACATTCAAGTTGTTGCTGAAAACTTCTGCTCAAATACTCAAAGCTTCTGCTAAATGGTTTTTCGAATGCCTGATTACTTTGTGAGTTTATTCTACCTCTCTTTTATTCCTTTTCTTTACTTTGAGGACAAAGTAAGATTTTAAGCATGGGGTGGGGAATTCAAGTGTAGCTCCGTCTTTATATATATGTTAGTTTTCTGTTTTTTGTTTTTTTTTTTCAATTTTTGTTATGCATTTCATTGCATTTAGACAGTATTAACGATACCCATCATGGTTTAGTTTGTCCTCTAATTCATTTTTTTGATCTTATTGCATAAATCCCATAATTTGATTGAATTGTTTGAAAATGATTTTTGGAGCATGATTTGTGAATCTAATTGAGCAAGTATGGTTCATAGTTGAGCTAAATTGAAATCTAAAGAAACATAACCCTTGTGAGTTTGTTTTGGCCTTATATGGACTTTACATATTATTTCCCTTTTGCTTTTATAGTGTGATTATACTCTCCATATGATTCTTATTTCAATACCGTATTGCACATGTTTGTTGCTTGTGAATTTAAAATGACTGAGGCATGTTTTCTTTAGCTATATTATATATACCTTATCTACCCCTTACATATGATCCTTTGTTTGAAGCCCGTATGAGCCTTAAAGCCTATTCTTTTTTATACCTCCACAAAAATATATCATAGCCAATGATTAGCCTGACCCTATTTGGGAATTAGGAGGAGAATTGGTGAAAAATCTTTATGTTGGAGTTGCTTTGAGTAGAGATGATGTATGTATGGTTGTGCACTGCGAGAGGCATAGGCAAAATAAGGTAACCCTTCTTGCATAATAGAGATGACTTGTTACTAGGGGCCTAAGGAGGATAAAATTCACTTAGGAGTAAAAGTCTAGTAAGCTTGGACCTAGGGAGGATAAAATTCACCTAGGGGCAAAAGTAAGCATAAAAGAAAAGAAAAAAAAGTCATCATCCAAATGAAAAAATACATGAGTTGTATGACTATTGAAATTGAAAAGAGCTTATTGCTATGTAACGGAGTTTATGTTATTGGAATGGTTTGCGAAGTATGGAAGTTTTGGTGTTTTTCTAGTTGGTTGTTGTTCCTTTTTCCCGGATTTTTAGCACCACAAGCCTAAATATTTCCCATGCCTTATGTTTCTACCAAAGCCTCATTACAACCCTATAAAAGTCCTCATGATGTTGTTTGTAAGTGATAACTTTGGCGGTGGATAGAGCACTTTGGATTGAGTTGAGAGTTGGACTTTAAAGTCTAAACACATGAGAGTTTGAGTGAAACACATTATCCCGGTGAGGTTAGATTAAATTCGCCTTTACTATTGGATCGCTCATATACTTGCTAGGATGTTTGTTCTCTTATTCATGGCTCCTATTCATTGCTGTTGCTTTTATAAAATTATAGCATGAAGATCTTATTTGTGGGATGATTAATTCTATATTTGTTTTTCATTGCTTGAGGGCAAGCAAAAGTCTAAGCATGGGGTAGTTTAATAGGGTTTATTTTAGTCATGTTTTTAGCATAGATTTGCATATTAATTTAGATCATTTTTTACATATTTTATAGCTTAATCTATATTATTGTGTTTTCGGAATCTACACTAGTGTTTTTATATATTTCATGTATTTTTGGACTGGATCGTATAAAATTGGAGGTTGATAATAAGTTATGGGATTATTTTGCAAACAAAGAGATGATGGATGAGCTAAACTTAAAATGACCCGGTTTGGATGGATGCACGTGACTGCTAAGTAAAACAAAGTTGCAAGTGGAGTTCGTACGGTGCAAGGCATGAGGAGCCACACTTTTGTTTCGTTAGATTAGATAGAAATATTAGGTATATTAATATTATATATATTAGGAAATTAGGATAGAAGTTTAGGTTAGCTATATATACATTGATTCATTCATACGGCAAACGGAGGAGGCCGAACATAAGAGGCCGAGACCGTCACAACTGTTTCCCACCATAAACCCTAATTATGTTTTGTCGTATTTTTATGGAGACCTAAACTCTTCCGTTTCGTCTACAATTTGAAGCTTTGTTTGGATTAATTGTGAGTTTCTGAATCTTGTTCCTTATTTCCTATATTGAATGTTTCGACTTCTTTGTGCTTGATTGTCTATTGTTTTATTCTATCTAGCCCGCGCAACTAGTTAGAATCAATTCAATTGCTAAGGTTTTGTAGATTCCTGGTTGTGAACCTTAACCTAAGTGGCAAACTTGTTCCTTTAGGGCTGGTTGAACTAATTGAACGAGTAGGAAGTTGCATGTGTTGTTAAATCTCTCTTTAGGGACTGCAAATACCTTGGTTAATATCTGAACTTAAAGCTATCAATTGGGTTAAATCCTTTTTGAGGGACTGTTCGATTGATAAGGGTTTCTAGGACTGGTTGGACTAGTAACTATATTAGGTCGGAACAAGGGCATTCATAGGAATCATAAAAGGATGAGTTAAATCCTTTTTTAGGGACTGTTCGATTGATAAGGGTTTCTAGGACTGGTTGGACTAGTAACTATATTAGGTCGGGACAAGGGCATTCATAGGAATCATAAAAGGATGAGAAGAAGTTACAAGGATCGTTTCAACCAAATAAAATGGATATTTGTAGATGAAACTATTTTATTAATGGTTATCTCTGTCAATTTGTTTATAGTTTATTTTATTTTCTTTCTTATTTCAATCACTCAAAACCCCCCGTTTGATACTAATTGGTAGATAAACTTAACTTAGAAATAACTTGATTCTCTGTGGGATCGACTCGTGCTTACCACACTATATTAGTTAGGTAGGTTCGAATTTATTTTGATACGGTTTAGGTGACTAAAAACCGTCCATCACTTGCCTTTCTTATTTGACATCGCATTAGATATGATCTAAGCTTGAACCGACGGTTTACTTAATTAGATATGGTAGAATCTAAATACGCCCTAACCTAAGATACGATGGTTAACTAATTAGATAACGTAGTTACTTAATTAGATTTTCTAATTTATTAAGATTCGATTGTATTCGAATATGATTAGATAAGTATGGTAAATCAAATATGTTATATATGGGTTTAGCTCTATATATACTCCTTTCACATATATATTTAAACACTTTATCAAGTACGGAGTATATATTTCATCTTTATCTATAAACAATTTATATTTAATTAGTTATAAAGTGGGTATTTAATTTTTTGAAATAAATATATATTTCACATATATATTCAATCACTTGTTGCCACCATTTGTACACGTGTGGTCTGATAACATGAAGCTCGATCTATGTTAGGCTCATCTTTTATTGAAGAGCTGGCGGACGGGTTAAAGCAAAAATCCTATCAAATATAAGATTTCTATCACCAATCCAAATCAAGGCAAATCTTATCAAATTAATGAGTACTGTGCGTGTACTCGGTTACTATTTTTCAGCATATATATCCTACGACATATCCTAATTAACTAACAATAAAAAAAAATCTTATCATTTTTAATAACAAACAAATCCAACGGGCCATATATTTGTCGATTTGTTTTAGTTTTTATCAATTAATAACTAACAAATCTTAACAACCATTAACGAATCCTACTTAACAAATCCTATAATAATAATAATAATAAATAATCCTACTTTAAAGGAGAAGCCGTCACATGGGTTAGACGACTTCTCCTTTAGTATTATAACTAGCATAGTACCCGTGCGAACGCACGAGATTTGCAAAATATATTATATTGCTTAAAAGATATTATCATAATATATTTACATTATATATTAGATATATTATAATAATATAATTAAATATTTTCTTCTTCTTTTTTAATATGTTAAAATGTGCATGGTTATACTTATATGCGAAGTCCAAGTCTTTTTTCCCCTAATCTCTATCATTAAATATTCAATAGATATTAAGTAGATATTCAGTAGTCTTATGCTTAAGTTGAGAAAATATTAAGTATAAGTTATTACTGCCTACGGTATTAATTTGTTAGATTAAAATTAAATTATGAAAGGTGAATATTAATTATTTGTTAAAAGTCCTAATTTTAAGGGGAAATTAGATATTAGATATTAGATATTGATATATATATATATATAAAATAAATAAATTAATTAATTAAGGAGTTTGATGGTGCATACCTGAACGGTGCCACCGGTGCTAAGGAAAGTGTTGTGGTCGTTTCCGACAACGGAAACATATGCGATAGAGTGGGTGAGGTCGTGGTCAATGTGGACGATGTCGTTGCCAGAGAGCATATGCTGGAAGAAGTCAATCTGGGTGGTCATGTTCGGTAGGCCGAATGCGATGGTGGCTGTTGTGTTAAACACACCGGTTCCTCCGAATGCAAAATTCACACCATGGTTGACCTTGTCGGACCCCAATTTCCTGTTTGAGTACTGGATCGGCGACTTCAACCCCGAAAACTTAGCTGTCATCAATATTTCTTGCACGTTAAACGTACATTTAACTCCTTTCAATTATAGTCGGCCTCAATCTTAAAATACGCCAAAAAAAAAATCAAATAATATAAATTAGAGGCTAAGGGATTAGCTAGGGGGAGTATGAGTGTATGATGTAATCGGTGACTAATTGGTAAGTAAAATGCAGAAAAAGGATATGCAGACACGTACGCAGAAAGGGAAGATGGAGGAGTACGTGGTTTAGTGTGGGCCTGTAACGCACCTATAAAGTCAGTGAGGATATGGCCGTCGGAGAAGCGGCCGAATGGTTGGCCGGGCCAGGTGATGCCGTAAGGGGATTTCCAGCCTGGAAGTGCCCATACGGCCTTGTTGATGTTGCCGGTGTCAGCGTAAGAGTCTCCGAACACGAACAGCATAGGCTTGTTGTGCCTCCCATGTCCATGTGAACCCTCCACGCCTTTAACATATATTTACCAGAGCCAAATTAATCACAACGTACTCAAACCCCCTCTCACGTCATAATTAGCATTTAATTAGTTAATTACTAATTAACTATAAATATATATATATAATTAATTTACCTGAGAGAATGAAGACTAATAAAAGGGCACCGAGGAACGTCGTTGATAAGAGGTTTCCAAATAACCTGGCGGCCATCGATCACAGCCTATTCCTTGAATTGTTTCCTTGACAAAGTTGGAAGGGAGAAATGCAAAGAGAGATCGAGGTGAGGTGAGGTGAGGAGGTGAGGTGAGGTGGGCAATGGAAATACTAACGGCTCTGCCTATATATAACTAGTTTAGTACCCGCATCTTGTGCGGGCATTTTTTTTAGTTTAAAATAGTTATATGTGTATCAGTACTTTATGTAACAATATGTGTGTATCATGCTTATTTAGATCGTGACTGTAATTATTATTGACAAAAAAAAACTCAGTTGATTTAACTCAATCAAAACGATCGAAATTAAACTAATCCGCACAAACGTGATTAATGAACTTCATCATCAATTGATTGAACTCAATCAAACCGAAATGAATCACACAAACGCATAAATGATATTTAACGTACCTTTTTTCAAAGTTTCCTATTATTCTTCTCTATAAGTGTCTTACCTTTATCATTTGTCTTTATTATTTTTCATTATGGGCAATCTAATTAATCTAGCTCTGTTGAAAAAAACTTTTCATACGATCGACATACTATGGATCACTAACTAAAATATTGAGAAGAAGAAGAAAAACCTAGCATAGTGTGGTGGCTGGCGTGGGTGAAGGTAGGAGATGGTGGTGGTGGTTCTGTAACAGAATAGAAAGGGAGGGAACACTAGTACAAACATAGTCATCAATGACGTTTGAAAAACGCCATGAAAATCATTTCATGGCGTTTTTAAACGCCGTCCCTAAACGCCGTCTAAGTTGACGCCGTCTTTTTCGACACTATTTTATGGCGTTTGAAAAACGCCATAAAAAACACTTTCCATGGCGTTTGGAAAACGCCATAAATAACAATCTAAATTACAATGTAGTTTTCCATGACATTTGAAAAACGCCATGAAAATTATCTTCTATGGCGTTTTATAAACGCCATAGAATTTTATGGATTTAAAAAAAAATACATCGACATGCCACTAGGCTACAGCCTGTGGCTCCTTTCAATGTGGCCAAAATGTAATAGAACTTCATATACAATAATCCCCAATGATAAAGGTGAATCTACCAAGTTACATGGAAACTATCTATTTGATGCACATATGCCTAAACTTGGCTTATTTACACAATAGAAGGACAGAGATCTATCAGTCAATGCAAAACCAATTGGAGACGACAAAAGAAGCTAGCCATTAAGCCCTCAAAAGAAACTCATGGAATTGATTAACCAGCTCAACTTCAAGGAGAAAAAATCATCTTTAATAACTTGATTACTGATTGTCTTCAAACAATCTCAAACTATGTCAAGACTTCAAAGAACATCTAATCAGGTAGAGTAAGAGGCAACTAAGTAATTAAGGCAAATAAATTTACATATGTGAAGAAAATATAGCTAGCAAAACAGCGTACTGATCAAACTAATTGAAGTGATGGTTACCTTATCGGTCACAACTATAAACCCCAAAAAAGCAGCATGGAACCTTAAAATAATATGTACATGAAGAAATTACTCTTATTTCATAGCCAAAAAAAAAAAAAAAGTATAAAGCAACATGCAAACTAGGAACAAGGCCACAATGAACATTTACCTATGAAGCTTCGACAGACTTAGGAAGATTCTCCATATAGAGCTCCCACTCTTGACCTCCCCAATCTGCAAATTCATCCTCTCTTTTGGCAGTATCCCTTTTTTAAATTCATTTGCAAGTGATATGATCTTATTGTAGATGTTGGAGACTGGCTCCATCACATCTTCAGGGATTCCAGTGCCTTCTGTCCAGTGTTCCAAATTAATCTCATTCTCTATGCCAGGGACATTGGATTTCAGGAAATCCAGAAAGGTCTCAGTGTCAATAGATTGGAACTTGAAGATTGAAATGTACTTCTTGGTGAATTCATCAAATACAGGCCTCCCAATCTCACGCTCAATACACCATAGAAACTGAAAACCTTTCTCATACGGAACTTGAGAATATACATCATCTGAATCAACTCCTTCTTGATTGGTTTTCAGTTTTGTTAACTCCATTTTGTCCTTGAATCTCTCCATTTCATCATTTAAGCCCCTCCAACCAATGCCAACATTCAATGCAGCCCTGTCCTCCCCTGTAACTTCTCAACCACTTTTCACAATCCATCTTTGAAAGACAAAATGATTCCATATTCAAAGTAATAGCGACTAGTATATCGTCATACCTCACAAACTTGAGCTAATTGGTCATTGACAATTGTTAAATTTCCCTGAAAAGTCTTTGAGATAAAACAAATATGTGAATTAATCAAAATTAACATAGAGATAACAAATAAATCTTCCTATAAATGCACTAAATCAAGTAGATAGATTGAACTCAATCATATATAAGCAGTTTGATAGTTATCAGGTTTACATGTATATTTTCATCTATACTAAATTGTCCTAAAACCCTTAATAGCCCAAGGAGATTTCTTGACTTGAAAATACCAACACAAAAGAGAAACAAATCTATTTATTCATTACAAATTTACAATAGCCAAGCCAAGTTCTATTCTAGTGGTTTTGTACATAAAAAAAAGCCAAAAGGGGAAATGTAATAGTCATACTAAAAAGTAGGGAGGACCACAAGAGTAACCCATGCCTTATTTTTAGATATTGATAAAATCACCCATATTTCATATTTTGAATTTAATTTATTTTTCATGGTGCTCAGACCCAAGCCAAGAAATTCGCTAGAGTTTAGGTTATATATCTTGAATTGACAAGCTTGAATTTAATTATTTTTTCAGTTGGTGTCCATATTTGTTTATTTGACCTTTGATATTGGCATTATTGCATAAGCTTTTTACTTAACCTATAGGCTTTCTTCTCCCATAGTATGCTGGGGTAATCCTTTGGATTCGGTGGAATAAAATTAAGAAGTGAAAACTAAACCAACAAGAGTAGAATGCCCGCGAGATGATCTAAGTCTTACCATGTTTTAAGGATGAGAGCTCAAGAACACATCATCATCCTCTTGTTAGGAATCCACAGGCTTCCGCGGTGCTTAGTCAACCTGGCAGTCAAGCAACCAATAGGCCAAATAATTTGAAAGGTTTCGAGGTAAAAGTGAATAAACCAAACCTAAAAAGCAGTACCTCACACATTTTACCAACATAGCAAAAGTAAGTGATTAAGAACACAAGGTTGGTGGGTAAATGGGCAATCAGAATAGAAGCGCGGTACCTGATCGATCATGTAGTTCTATTGCCCCATCTGATCAACCTTTTCCTCTTGCATTCATAAGATGGAACACCATCCCCTACATTTGTTTGCCCGTATTAGATGGGTTTTATGCAATTAAGCCTATTTTTTTTATAAGAAAATCCTTTTTGACTTGCCTAAACCATCAAGAATCAGAAAGTGAATGGTTCATCAAGAATCAAGATAATGAATATTTCTAGACAAGCAATTAAATTTAGCACACTTTTATATTCAACAATAAAATGACAACAAAAGTCAACAATCCATCACTTCTAATATGAACACGAAATGGGAAGCAGCATAGGGCAGAGAAACAAAAATTTTAAGCAATTAATGAGGATGGGAAAATATATAGGTTATAAAAGCACATGAAAACAAATTAAATAAACTTATCAAAAGTTGAGCATTGATGCAACTCAAGATCTCAATTACTGAGAAAGTAAAGATAGGACCTAATCCATATACAATAAATTCAAACAATGTAACTCAAGAAATGTTTTTCATTGAAACCGCCCATGTTAGCAACGCGAGATGTATTTGCTACAAAAACCAGTAATTTTCATAAGAGGTTAATACTCAAGCATAAATTTGAGATTCTTAAGTCCAAATGCACTGTAAAAGAATGAAACATAAATATATATTATCAAGAAGCTTAAGAAATTAGAACCAAACCCCTTTCACCTAATAACATAAAGCAACATTAAATTGGCACACCTTCTACTCAAAGGCCACATTGAAAAGAGATTATTTATTCAAAATTTGCCAGTGATCAGATAAAACAACAAGAACAAAAGTATTTTGATACTCACAAGTCAGAGTACATCTGTAAAATATTATGCTTGAAAACCTTTAGGGAAAGAAAAAGAAAAGGAAGTTTTGCAACACTAGAAATTTATAACAGATAGATTGAGGCAAATATGTCAAACAAAAACTTTCACCATATAAGCATAGAGAATTATAGATAGAAGTGTGCTTTATTAAAGATTGAGGCTAATATATTTTCATTGACATTAAACCTAACAATAATTTATATTATTACAAATCTAAAACATACTAAACAATATATAATCATAGATGTACAAAATTTAGGACAAAAAAAAAAAGACACAGACCTTGTATCTTTAATGCCGCAACTAAGAATTAAGTATCAAATTCTCCACAACTACTGAAAATTGGGCAGATACCATTGATATGTTTTCATTTGGCCTAGCCTATTGCCTACACACTTGAAAAGAAAATGAAAATGAACTCTCCACAAAGTGGTAGGCAGATGGTCTAGATGTGGGTTTTTACAAGAGCAAGCTTGAAACTAATTAATGTTTGGTAACATATTTATAAATATTTCAAAGGCTCAACTTTAATTTAGAAATTTGGGAATTTAGGGTTTTGGTTGGTACTCACTTGTTTGAGAATTTAGGATTTTAGTTGAAGCTTCATTGTAGGCTTTTCGAAGATGGGGGAGGGGCGGAGATCGGTTGCGACATGCGACCTCATGTGTTGGCATGGCTTTGTGTGAAACAAGCGGCGAAAGGTGAGAAACGTTGGTGGGTGGGGGGGGGGAGACGAGCCAGTGTTACCTGCGGAAGTTCGAGATGAGTGGCAGTGATAAACGGAGGGCGGAGGTGCGTAGCCGCGTAGGTTCCATCAGAAATCGCCCGGAGGAGTCATCGATGAGATTTTGGTTGCAAATTTTGGGTTTGGTTTTGGGTTTTGAGGGAACAGAAAGGAGAGGGGAGAGACTAGAGAGATAGAGAGTCAATGAGATTTTGGGGCAAATTTTAGTTTGAAATTACAAATTTCAGCATGAAATTTTGAGCGGAAGTTTATCCGCCAAATAGAGAGAGAATAGGAGCATGACGTTTTGAAACGCCGTGTTTTTGTATAGATTTGACGGCGTTTTTAAAACGTCATATACTAGTGGTATTATAATGTTTATAAAAAGTCATTTTATTTTATGGCGTTTTACAAACGTCATAAACTCTAAAAATTACATGGCGTTTTATAAACGTCATGGAAAAATAGCGGTTAATAAAAGGATGGCGTTTTTTAATATAAACGACATTAATTATACTTTTTACGGCATTTTATGATAAACGTCATGGTTAAAATGTCATTGTTATGTACATTTGTAGTAGTGGAAAAGAGGTTGAAGATAGAGAGAGGGGAAGGGTAGTAAGAGGATAGAAGAGGTTAGGGAGTAATTGATTTCTCATTGAATTCCCAATCCATAGTATTACATCCCTACTTATACATTTGGCCTTAGCCCATACATGATATTACATCCCCCTTCAAAAGAGCCTTGCCTCAAGGCTTAATCTGAAAATTTGGAAAGAGATGAATGATGTGGCCAGCAGGCTCCCAAATGGCCTCATCTGTGCTCAAATTTGTCCATTTGATCAGCCATTCTGACACTGGATCACCATTGCTCAAATAAGTCACTCTGGTATCGAGGATGGCCTCTGGTGCAGTCACTAAGTCGCCTTCATCATCAGCTACTGGTGGTGACAGGGAGGGTAAGTGATGCCTAGTAACCTGGCGCTTAAGCTGTGACACATGGAATACAGGATGTATATGGCCGCTCCTGGAGGTAGCTCAAGTTTGTATGCCATTGTTCCCACCTTTGCAAGGACCTTGAAGGGCCCAAAAAATTTAGAGCAGAGTTTGAGGTTCCTCCTGATGGCCATGGAAGATTGTCTATAAGGCTGTAGTTTCAAAAAGACCATCTCACCAACATGAAATTCCCTGTTAGAGCGGTGACGATCTGCAAATTGCTTCATCCTTACTTGAGCTTGGAGCAGGTGGAATTTGATTTGAGCAAGCATATGTTGTCTCTGTTGCAGCCATTCTGAAGCATCTGAATAATTGCCAATGAAAGCATTGAACCCCATTAAAGGTGGAGGATGCCCATACAATGCTTGATATGGTGTAGTCTGCAGTGATGTGTGAAAATTGGTATTGTACCAAAATTCAGCTAAAAAGAGCCATTTGTACCAGTATTGTGGATGATCTGAAGTCATACATTGAAGATAGGTTTCTAGACACCTATTAACTCTCTCAGTCTGCCCATCGGATTGAGGGTGGTATGCAGTGCTCATGTGCAAGCATGTGCCCAGCCCTTTAAACAAGTGTTGCCAGAATGAACTGAGAAAGATCTTGTCACGATCAGATACTATGCTCTCAGGTAAGCCATGGAGTTTGTATACATGTTCCATAAAAGTGGAGGCTACAGAAGCAGCTGTGAAGGGGTGCTTTAATGCTAGAAAATGAGCATACTTTGTGAGCCTGTCAACCACCACAAAGATACAGTTTTTTATTTGACTGAGGGGTAGACCCTCAATGAAATCCATAGAGATATGTGACCATGGTGTGCTAGGAATAGGTAATGGTTGCAGTAGACCAGGTGAGGCTACACTCTCAGCCTTACTTCTTTGACAAATCTCACATGTTAATACAAAGTCTGTGACTGCTTCCTTTAGTCCTGGCCAATGGAACAGTTGCTTCAGCTTCTGGTAGGTCCCTTGAGTGCCTGAGTGACCACCTACATGCTCCTCATGTAGATCTTTGAGCAACCTGAGCCTGAGATTAGTTGATGCCCCAATATACAAACAGTGGTCCACCCTTAGGATGCCTTTGCAAACTGAAAGCTTCCCTGAAGTGTCAGAAACAGCTTCCACTAATAGTTGTTGTGCATGACTGTCATTTGAGTAGCTGGCAGCAATATTTGTCATCCATGTGGGTTGGACCACAGTGGTTGTGTAGCATTCCCCTTGAAGTTCTTCAAACTTCCTTGAAAGGGCATCAGCTACCTTGTTCTCACACCCTTTCTTATATGCAATGTTGTAGGTTAATCCTAGCATCTTCCTCATTGCCTTCCTTTGTAGCTGGGTAGTAAGCTTCTGATCTAGCAAGTGTTTGAGGGGTTGATGATCAGTCTTGATCACAAACACTTGGTGCTCCAAATAATGTCTCCATGTGTCCACTCCTAGAAGGATAGCTAGCAATTCCTTCTCACAGGTAGACAATGAAAGAGACTTGCCATGTAGTGCTTGGCTAATGTAAGCTATTGGCCTTCCTTTCTGTAAAAGAACAGCACCAATACTTGTATCACAAGCATCAGTCTCCACTGTGAATTGCTTGGAGAAGTCAGGCATGCATAGCACAGGTGGTTTAGTGAGGAGAGATTTCAGGTGTAAGAAGGCAGTCTGAGCATCTAATGACCAACAGAAAGCATCCTTCTTAAGGAGATCAGTAAAGGGTTTATCAATGCCTCCATAACCTTTGATGAACCTCCTATAGTAGCCTGATAATCCCATAAATCCTCTCAAAGCTTTCAAGGACCTAGGCACAGGCCAATTATTGATAGCTTCAATTTTTTTTGGATCAGTGGCAACACCCTGTGCTGAGATGATGTGTCTTAAGTACTCCACTTGAGCTTGCCCGAATTCACATTTAGACTTCTTAGCAAACAGCTTATGCTTCCTAAGCATATTCAAGACACATGATAAATGCCCCAAGTGTTGTTCCAGTGAGCTGCTATAGACTAATATATCATCAAAGAATACTAGCACATACTTTCTCAAAACCTCATTGAAAACATCATATTCATAAGAGCTTGGAATGTTGCAGGAGCATTGGTGAGGCCAAAGGGCATTACCTTAAACTCATAATGCCCTTGATGTGTCCTAAATGCAGTCTTTTCCACATCCTTAGCAGTCATCCTGACTTGGTGATACCCAGATCTCAGATCCAACTTGGAGAAGATCACAACACCTTTAAGCTCATCCAACAAATCCTCAATGTGAGGGATAGGAAATTTATCCTTGATTGTTGCCTCATTCAGGCGCCTGTAGTCAATGCACATTATCCAAGTGCCTTCTTTTTTCTTCACAAGCAATACTGGAGCAGCAAAGGGACTATGGCTAGTCTGTACAACTCCACTCTTCAGCATATCACTAACTTGCTTTTCAATCTCTACTTTTTGAAAATGGGCATACCTATAAGGCCTTATAGTTATGGGAGAGGTATCCTTTTTTAGGCAAATGGTATGCTCATGCCCTCTAATAGGGGGTAAGCCCGATGGCTCTGCAAAAACATCAGGAAACTTACTCAATATCTTTTCAATGCAACTCTGGACAGTAGTGCTAGTGTGGTCCAAGCTACAGACATTTGCAACTTCAGCTACCCAAAATATCTCTATATTTTGCACCATAGTGACCAGTTCCTTTCCTGAAAGCACCCTAATACTGGCTACAGCAGCTTCCTGAGAGTCCCTGGTCCCCTTGATCACAACTTTCTTTCCATTTCTTAGAAAAGAGATCTGGACAGCCAAGAAATCAAACAAGAATGGGTTGAATCCTGCCAACCAATCAGCCCCTAAAATCATCTCACTGCCCGACATTTTAAGCAATCTAATGTCAAAAATGTATTTGCTACCCTGCATTTCCCATTCACAGTTCTTGCACACTTGATTACTCATCATTTTACCAACCAATGTGTTAACCACCATTAACTCAGTGTTGCCTATCTCAAATCCAACTTCTCGAGCTATTTCAATATCCATGAAGCTATGTGTATCCCCACTGTCAATAAGGATTGTAATCTCTTTACCCTTAATGGAGCCTTTCACTCTTATAGTGGTGCCTGATTCACCCCCAGACAGGGCATGAACAAAAACTTTAGGTATCTCCTCATTTTCTTCATTCCATTCTTGAGGCAACAACTCCTCAGTTTACTTATCATGGCCTTCTTGAGCCATTAAACTATGCAAGGTGTTGGTCTTACACCGGTGGCCATAGAAGTATTTATCTCCACAACGGAAGCATAATCCCTTCTTAAGATCTTGAGCCTTCTTGATGCTGAGATCAGACATTTGATTCGTGATATTCTTCAAAGTAGGCGTCACATCTTTACTCGGCCCTTCACGTTGCCAAGAAGGTCTGAAAGCAGATCCATTACTTGCTGAATTTCTATTTGGGATCTTTGATAGTCGCAGGAGTGCCTGAACTGATCTGTAGTGCAAGCTGGATTGCTCAAACACCTTCAACATCGACGATGGTGCTCCCAATTGTACCAAAGACCTGATTTCTTCGCGTAAACCGCTAATAAAGCTTGATACGAAGTCAGATTCTGTCAAATGTAGATTGAAGGCCAGCATACATGCCCTCAGATCCTCGATTTTCCCAATATAGGCTTCCAGATCATCGCCTTGAGCTAATTTGTTGAATTCGGCAACTATTTCTGGTTCCCTGCGCTCTCTGAATCTTGCACATAGGTCATCACAAAATTCACTCCATCGCGCTCTTGGTTTGTGAATCATGTACCCCTGTAACCAGATATCTGCTCGGTCGGACAAGTGCATAGCAGCGATCTCGACTTTCTGGTGCTCAGGAATTGCGAAAATGGAGAAGAATTTGTCTGCCTTTTGAATCCAGCTGCGCGGATTCGTGCCTTCAAAACTCGGAAAATCCAATTTCGGCAACCGATTTCCTCTCATACCATCGCTAGACCAATTTGAACTTGAGCTTGATCCGTTGGAGCTCCAACTCAAATTGTGGCTCCGGCGACCAGGAATCTCCATTCCGGGAGGTCCTGATCCCATCACTGAGTTCTCCTTTCCTGCGTGATTGCTTTGATCTCTCTGATCTAGGTTAGTGCCTTCATCTATAGGTTCTTGAACTCGATCTTTGACGGACGGATTCCTTATCAACTCCGTCAATTGAGCCAGCTGATTCTCTGTGAATTTCTTGAACTCCTCCAATTGCTTGGCCTGATGCTCGATCATTCTTGCTTGCTCCTCTCGTCTTGACTGCGAATCCGAGAGCGACTGCTGCATCAAATTCGTGAAGGCTCTCATGTCTTCTCTAAGATCCATGAACTGCGCCTCCAGATTCTTCGATCTTGTGCCCTCGACCATGGTGATTGTGTGCCTCGGATGCTAGCTCTGATACCAATGTGGTGGCTGGCATGGGTGAAGGTAGGAGATGGTGGTGGTGGTTCTGTAACAGAATAGAAAGGGAGGGAAAAGAGGTTGAAGATAGAGAGAGGGGAAGGGTAGTAAGAGGATAGAAGAGGTTAGGGAGTAATTTTTTTTTTTTTTTACAGTAGGCAAACATTGGGAGTCGTTGCTACAAAAACAACCTAACTCCCGGATCATCCTGAAGGATGATTTTACAGAGATCCCTATGGTAGGGAATAGAGGGTAAGTTACAAATTACACCTGATTTGGCTATATAATCCGCAGTATGGTTTGCTTCTCTAAATATATGTCGGATCTCCACTGATAAAAATTCAGTTGTAAGCCTTTGGATTTCTTCAATCTGATGTAGAATTTCCCATCTAGGCGACTGTTCTCTGTTGGCTGCTTTGACCAGAATCTGATTGTCACTTTCAAGAATAATCTTCCTTAGTCCCTTCTGTCTTGCTCTTTGAAGACCTAGAATCATGGTTGAGGCTTCTGTTTGGATTGTTGATCCCACATTAGCTTCTTTGGAAAAAATATCAATAATATTTCCTTCAGAATCACGAATGATTCCCCCAGTCTGGCTTTTTCCAGATTGGGTAAACGAACCATCTACATTAATCTTGTAGATAGTCCTAGGAGGTCTGGTCCATTTGGCTCTCACCCTTCTTATAGCGTTTGATTGTTGCTTTGTGTTGTGTTGTTCTTCCTTGGTCCAATCGGCAATGCTCTGGTTTATCATCTGGATCAGTACAGAGGTGCTAGTCGAATCTTTAGACCTGAAAATTTTGTCATTCCTAACATTCCAAATAGACTGCCATATAAAAGCTAGATCAATAAAGTTAGTGTTAGACGTATTGATTCTATACAGATTTTCACTAAGCGAGCCTTGGAGATTAAGGTTTTGGAAGTATAGACCTGATTTTTGCTCATATTGGGCTATGACTTCCCTTGTGTAGGTGCACTTAGTGAATAGATGAGCAGCATCTTCATTTGCATGACCACAAAGAGAGCATTGGCTAGGGACTCTATTAACATACCTGTTAAGTGTGTCAGTCGTTGGAAGACCATCAATCTTGATCTTCCATAGGAGGTTTTTGATGCGAGGGGGGGCCTTAAGCTTCCAAATCCGGCTTTGTGAGTTATGATCTTGGGGTTGTGTAGCCAGGATTTTCTTCACCGACCTGGTAGTAAATTTACCTGTTGGGTCGGGACTCCAAATCAGGTTGTCTTGAGCCTGCCACTGGGGGATTTTTAATTGCAGAATCTTGTCGATGACTGCTTGGGGGAAGGTCTGTCCTAATACATCTTCCTTCCATAGCTTCCTGCCAATGATAAGAGATTCAACTGTCATGTTAGGATCATTTGTACCTTTGTAGTCTCTAAGGCTGATCGATGGGATCCAGTTGTCTTCCCATACGTTTATAGCCGAACCATTACCAACAACCCAGAGGAGACCTTCTTCAAATTTTTTCCTTAGGGTGAGAAGCCTTCCGAATTTCCATGAAACATCTTTTTTATTGAAGCTCCTTATGCTTTCTTGTTGGAGGTATTTTTCCTTTATGATTTGTACCCATATGCTATTTTCATTTTTGTATATTTTCCAAAGAAGTTTCATTTGAAGGGCGATGTTTAACTCCTCTGCTTTTTTAAGACCTAGTCCTCCAAGCGATTTACTTTTGCAAATGGTATCCCAGCTAATCAGAGGGATGTATTTATCTGCTGGTGATTTATTCCAAAAGAAGTTTCTGTTGATTTGGTCCATTTGGTTAAGAACTCCTTTGGGCAGTAGGAAATTTTGCATTAAGTAGTTTGTTTTGGAGCTTAAGTTTGATTGTATTAGCACAGTTCTGCTTGCTTGAGAAAGGGTGGATGCTTTCCATTTTGTGAGTTGTTTTTTCATGTTCTGAATTGCTTCATCAAAAACACTATTTTTTATTCTGCCATTGACAAAAGGGATTCCAAGGTATTTTTCAATAGTTTTTTAGACTGGGATACCCATATGGGCTGCCAAATCCCTTGCCAAATTAGGATTAACATTCTTAGAGCATTGCAGTGAGCTCTTATTGTAGTTTATGGTTAAGCATGATAAGTTTGAAAAGTTATTTAATATGTTCTGAATTGTATTTAAGTTGGTATGGGCTGCTTTTGCAAATATGATTGTATCATCGACAAAGGTTAAGAAAGGTATGGGAGTGCCATTTTTAGCCAGTTTAATGCCAATTAAAGCATCCTCAAGAAGTGCTTCCTTATGTAATTCCCTAGATAATCCTTCCATTACTAGTACGAATAGGTAGGGGGCTAGGGGATCACCTTGTCTGATTCCTCTATTAGGTTTAAATTGAGGACCAGGAGTGTTATTGACCAAGACAGAGAAGGAGGTAGTGGTTAAGCATTTCATAACCCAGCTAATCCAAGTTTCATGAAACCCAAATTTAAACAGCACTGCCTGAATATAGTTCCAGTTTAATTTATCATAAGCTTTTTCCATATCTAGTTTAAGAGCCATGAGTCCTTTTTTTCCTTTTTGTTTATGAAATGTATGGAAAATCTCATGAGCTATAAGGGTGTTATCTTGAATTGATCTACCCTCCACAAATGCTCCTTGGAAAGGATTGATTAGCTTAGGAAGGATTGGCTTCAGGCGGTTTGCGATTATTTTTTAGATAACTTTATAGACAGTATTACATAGACTAATAGGTCTGTAGTGATTAATAGAGGTGGGATTTTCAACTTTTGGTATTAATGCTATAAAAGTTTGGTTTAATTCAGATAACATTTGGCCTGAGTGGAAAAAAGCTTTGACTGCCTTACAACAAGATTGACCTATGATGTTCCAATAGCGTTTATAAAATTCAGGAGGATAGCCATCTGGTCCTGGTGACTTGTCATCTGCCATGCTAAAGAGAGTATTTTTTATTTCTGAATTAGTAGGTTGAGATACGAGTTTAACATTTTCCTCAGTTGTAACTTGGGGTTGGATGTTCCAAACATGATTAGCAGAAACATTGGTTTGATTAGATCCTATGAATCTTTCTGACATTTCTTCAGTAATGTGATCTGTGATCAAATCCTGGTCTGTTAGAAGCACATTCTGCTTTGTAGTAAAGGAAGTAGTTGATCTTCTGAAGTTTTTTATTCTAGCTGTAACTTGAAAGTATTTTGTATTTCTATCACCAAGTTGGAGATGTTTAGTTTTAGCTCGTTGTTTCCAAAACTTATAATTGTAATCAAGCAGTCTGTATCTTTTGTGTTCTAATCTTGCCAGTTTGTGACCTTCCGAGGTTGAGATATCACCCCAGGGCAACCTGTCTTGGAGGGATTTAATTTGAAGATCTACCTTAGAGAGTTGTTTTGTGATATTATTAGGATTGGCTTTACACCATCTTTTGATGTTTTGTTTCAATAATTTCTGTTTTTGTAAGAGCTTGAAACCTAATGAGCCTCTAATCTTATAGCTCCAAACTTTTTTGATCATGCTTTCAAGAGCATCATTAGAGGTCCAAGCCATTTCGAACCTAAAGGGAGAGCCTTTTCTTTTCGGTTGAGAGCCTAATTGGAGAGAGATAGGAGCATGATCCGAGCTAGAGAATTGGCGGTGTTTGGTACAGAGGTTAGGGAACCAGCTTAAGATATGTTGGTGAGCTAGAATTCTATCTAGGCGCTCATAGGTGTTGTTAATCAGCTTTTTGCTCTTTCTCCAAGTGAAGGGTGAACCTGAGAAGGGGAGGGTTTGTAATCCAAGCTCTTCTTTAATTTTCCTGATTCTTCTAAATCTATTAATGTTAGGAGTGATGCCTCCAACCTTGTCTGTATCAGTTTCTATGTCATTAAGATCACCAATAATCAGAACCGGAAGCATATATTTATAGATTAGTTGATACATTTCATGCCAGAATTCATCTTTTTCACCTTCAGAAGAAGGGGCATAGATAAAGAGTAAAAGCAAGTCATGCTTCTCAATGGTTACCTTGATAAGAATGGCTCGGTGGTGTAGTTCAAGGACAAGACTCATCTCCTCTGTTTTTATTTTTGTAAGCATCCATATACCTCCTTTGTGACTAGAAGCCGATACATAGATAGCCTTTTGGAATCCTGAAGTTTTGATTTGATCATCAGTAAGGCCTTGCTGAGATTTTGTTTCTGTTAAGACTAGGATATCAATGTCATTTGTAAATCTAAAATGATTGATCTCTTTCCACAAGAGTGGCCTTTTAGTACCCCTTACATTCCAATATGCTATATTAATCATACAATTGATTGTCATAGTCACCAATTTTACAGCTTGTGATGTAATAATGCTTGAGCTCACTGTAATTACAATGATAAGAGATCATCTTTCTAAGATTTAGATCCTGGAGAATTGATCTAGCATCTGCATTCTTGTTTTCCTCATTTATCATGGTTGAGATTTTGCCTTCATCTTCATAATGTAACATCAGATTGGCTTCAGTTGGTAGTTGCTCTTGCTGTAATGTTGTTGAGCCTTCTGTGAACTTGAGATTTACGGAACTAAATTTTGCATAAAGATTGTTTTGTGAAGGTTTGTTTGTAGGGTTGGGGCAGCCTACCACCACTAGGTAATCAGAGACACCAATGGGGATCGGCTTAAGGTTTTTGATGAGGATTTGGAGTATCATACCTTGGATGATGTTCTTGCTCTTGCTTAATCTTTCTGCTTGATTCCTGCAGAATGTTAGAGTATGTTCTTCCCTGCCAGAAATCAGGTGATAGTATATTCTATGGCATATACGATAGTTATAGATAAAACCTAAGATAGCATTAAGGATTATAACCGCATATAGATCTAGGTAGCTATGCTCTCCACCAAGGATTTCAGTGGGGTTCAGCTTAAGATTTTTAGTTTGAGAATAAAGTAGTGAGATACCTATGACTCCTCCATGACCCTTGTACTGACTATTGCTGTTTGTTTGTATTTGTATAGACAGGTTTATAGTAAGGTTGTATTGAGAATGTTTATGTTTAAAGGTTGGGTCGCTAGCCGCTAACATTCCATAAAGAACAGAAAAGGGGCTTCCCTGAAGTTTTGGAGAGAGAGGGATAAGGAGAATCATACCTGAACACCAAGCGATCACACCGACCTGCAAGATAGAAAGAACCACACCTAACGGGGAGGGCATAGCATTACATCCCTACTATTATATCCCTACTTATACATTTGGCCTTAGCTCATACATGACACATAGGTGAAACAATGGGAACATTAATGTAATCAATAAGCTTCCTATTATTTTTGCATATAATTGCAATCCTTATCAATTAGTAACAACATATCCTAGCACATCTTTCTTTTTAGCAAATAACCACTGGATAGCAAGCAATTAATTTAATTTGTAATTATTTTTATTATTAATCCTTATTAATTAGTAATCGCATATCATACGACAAATCCTAATCTATCTTTCTTTTTTTTTAGCACATAACCACCGGATATCAAGCAATTATTTTATTTTGCAATTATTTTTTATTATTAATTACAATTAACAAATCTTAAATAAATAAATAAAACGGAAATTTCACGAGGTACCCCTGAGGTAAGGCGAAATTCACACGGTGTACAATTGTTTGACATATTTCACCTGGTACCCCTGAGTTTGTAATTTTTTTCCTCTCGTGACCTTTACCGTGAAATTTGACGGATCTGTTAGTTTGTGTAGAAAAAAAAAGGAAATTCATTTTAATTTAAAACAATGGGAATGAAAGGAAGAAGAAGCCGATGCTTCACGTGTACCCAACATCTCACCCACCCTTACTGTTAAGCGAAGAGGTCGACCAGACGATCGGCAACGTATGGTGTGTTCGAGGCAAATCGGTTGTTTGCCGACGCCGGCGCTGGTGCTGGCATACGAGATATGTCTTCTCTCCCGTTTGGACTCCTTTGAAAAATTAGGGTTTAGTACATGGTTAATGTTTGCTGCCATAGTTGCTTCTCCAGTAACTCTCTTCTTCAATTTTGCTGCCATGGTTGCTTCTCCAGTAGTGATTGTGTCTATATTAGGGTTTAGCTGTTCTTCAATTTTTCGAATTTGCGAAAAAAATTGATAGTTATTACTTTATGAAATTGCTTAAGTGAAATTATCTAATTGGTTTGGGTGAAATCAATTTCTTGAATCAGATTGATAATGTTCACTGTAAATTTTAATTCAAATAGATTTTCTTTGCTTCACAGTTGGTATCTGTTGGCTCGGAGCCTCGGAAGCATAGGCTTCTTGTTCTGTTCATTCTCTTTGTTTTTAATTCAAATGGATTTCTTTTATTTTTCCTATACAAACGGAGGGATCTGTTAAAATTTTACTATAAGGACACAAGATGAAAAAAATTACAACCTTAGGAGTACCAGGTGAAATATGTCAAACAATTGTACACTACATGAATTTCGCATTACTTCAAGGGTACCTTGTGAAATTTCCGTAAATAAAAACTACTTTAGGATATCTATCGGCATACCATGGGATTTGTTTTAGTTTTTATCAACTAGTCTATTTCCCGTGCATTGCACGGGTTTAATATCAAAATATTATAAAATTAGGGGAGATTATTTTTAATTTAAAAATGAAAACTCCATAATTAATTAATAGTCATAAAATTTAGTCAAAATAAAATAAATTTAATATAGGTAGAAGAACTATAAAACGATAAAAGAATAGAAATGAGTTTAATTCAAGTAAGAAAATAGACAATTGAATTGTCAATCCTCCTAACTAAGGGCAATTGCAAGCTCCAAAAGTCCAAAATCCCTTTATTTGGTATATTCGATGTGAGGTAGATAAAGGGATCAAGCACTTAACTTCTTATTGGGTTCCAAATCCTCTGTCCCTAGTTTGCCCCCCTCCTATCCCCCAACCCCTCCCCTCACAAACTTCAAATAAAAAGAAAAATAAATTAAAATTAAAATTAAAAAGTAGATTAAAAGAATAAAAAAAATTATTTTTTGTGAGAGAGAACAGTGTAAGAGAACATCATCGGGGACAGAAGATTCAGACCCCCCTTATTAGGTCTTCCCGATTGATGCAAGGTGTAGTAAACCATGTTTATATATATAATCCTTATTAAATTATATAAACTCCTTAACTGAGGTATATAGATCTAAAGAGAGAGACTGAATGAATCCAATCAAGCTGAACTAAGAGGGAAAAAATGAAAATATATAAAATAGACTGATATTTTGAAAGAAAATGGTGAAAGTAATGTTTTTTATATGTGCAAACGAAAGTAGATTTATTATTTATATATGATATTTTTTTTTCGATGTAATTGGTATTTTTATAATAAAAATATACCATTTTTTCAATGCTTGATGCATAATAAATTATGAAATTCTCATATGATATAAGATCGTATATAAGATGTGGCCTCATAATAAAAATATGTGTTATAAAATAATAGATGGATATACGATGTATATTTGAAAATTCTACCGTATGCCATCAGTTTATATATATAGAGTAGAGAAAATTTGCGCCAAAGGCGCAAATTTTGGCCCAATTAGCGAAATATACACGTTTTTGTATAATTTGCAAAAGTATACATTACCTTGTAACCCTAATCTCAAATCCAAATTACCCACAAATCTAAAATCTCTCTCCCGGTGCTCCTCCTCCTCTCGATCTTTCTCTCCCATGGGGATCCTCCTCATTGCTTTCCAGATTTCCGTCCCTCTCGAGAGGTGGCGGATGGCAGACGCGGTGGCGGATGATCGGATCTCGGAGGAGGAGAAGATCTGTGGCGAGGCGGTGAAGACGAGGGATGCGCTACAGGTTTCGCGCTTCCACCATGTCGCTGAGGCCGAGCGCTAGGATCGATGTTCGTCGGAGGTCCGGAGCCACTACAAGGTCATCGGTGATGCCGATGAGGTTCGACGGAGGGGAGTGGACACCATGGTGATTTCCGATCGCTCTGATTTTCGTTGATTCTCTGTGATCTTCGTTGATTCGTCGCTCTGATTTTGGTTGACGTTGCTTCCAGATCTGAATGAGATTTGCTAATTTCAGGTCGGTAGAGGGGCGGGGAGGCCAAATCCGGTGTGGATTTGGATTCGACGGCTACTCCGGAGTAGTTCCTGTGCTCTGGGAGAAGGCTCTGGCCGCCGCTGACGCCTTCATCCTCCAGCAATGGAGATGGTTCTGTCGATTGTGGTCTGAGAACTTGGAGATTAGCAACAATGGAGACTCTATCTGTACTACAACTATGCAAGCAGGTACAATTTTCCATGTCGAAATCTAATTTCTCTTCTTCATCGTTCTCAAAATCAATTCATGAATTTGAACATTAATTCTCCTTATTCTACAACATATTTTGTTCACAATTCAGGGATGCTGTTTGTCCAAATCGGACGCTCTCAATCAATCTTCCATCATCGATTCATGAATTTGAACATTAATTCTCCTTATTCTACCACAGATTTGGCTTCATCGCTAGTTGCTGCTATGAATGAGGATTTTTGGCGTGTTTTGATGCTGATTTTCAGAAGGTATTGATGCTGATCCCTGCTGCTGCTAAGTGCTATTACTACTGTGTTTTCGTGTCAGCATAGAAAAGTTGATGTGTTGCTGTCAAATAAAGCTACTGTGTTTTCGTGTCAGCATTAGATGTGATATGTGTTGTGGATTGGGAGGTTCTACCATTGTTTTCTTGCTGCTGCAACTCCTTGCAATCATCTCCAACACCTCAAGGCTGTTAATGGCTTCCAGAACTGCTTCCTTGGAAGGCAATATCTTCAATAGGTTGTGAATGACTATCATGTATTGGTATATTCAACTACGTCATATGTACAAAGGTGTGCAGAATTATTCTTCCTCTTTCAGTTATGTGGAATTACAAGGATAGAAGATAATGAAGCATACAATTTAATATCATATGTGCACACTCAATATATATATCAAAATAGATAATAAATTGCTACATTTATATATGTCTTGAGTGGTGGAGTTTGCTTGCTGCTATGTAGTAGATGTAGTAGGTAGATGTAGTAGGTACATGTTGCTTCTCAAATTAGAGATTGAATTATACTGTTTGCTTTTCAAATTTGACGTAGGAGGTAGATATGTATGTTTGGGTCCTTAAAAATTGAGTTATTTTTTAGTGCTGACATAGTTTTTATGCGTATTTTTTAGTGCTGACATCGTTTTTAATTTGATATTATATATGTAAGTATATATGTATGCTTGACTCCTTAAAAATTGGTTTATTTCTTAGTGCTGACATCGTTTTTATACGTATTTTTTAGTGCTGATATCGTTTTCATGCATATTTTTGTGTAGGTATATATTTGTTGACATCGTTTTTGCTATATAAGAGATGGATGAGGAAAGAGGTCAGCATTGTCGGAGTCGAAAAATTCTTTGTTTTAATTGTTTACCGTTATTCTTTGTTTCTCAATACCAAAAATAAAATAAAATATTCGTTTTTTTTTATGTAGAACACTCCTTTGTCTCTTTGTTCTCCCCCTTTTATATTTTTAATGACTTAATACGTCAAATATATTGATCTTCGATGTCATCATTGTCGGCGTCAGCATCCTCGTAGAGGGTGCTGACAATGATGACATCGAAGATCAATATATTTGACGTATTAAGTCATTAAAAATATAAAAGGGGGAGAACAAAGAGACAAAGGAGTGTTCTACAAAAAAAAAGAAATGAATATTTTATTTTATTTTTGGTAGTGAGAAACAAAGAATAACGGTAAACAATTAAAACAAAGAATTTTTCGACGCCGACTATGCTGACCTCTTTCCTCATCCATCTCTTATATTGCAAAAACGATGTCAGCAAATATATACCTATACAAAAATATGCATGAAAACGATGTCAGCACTAAAAAATACGTATAAAAACGATGTCAGCACTAAGAAATAAACCAATTTTTAGGGAGTCAAGCATACATATATACTTACATATATAATATCAAATTAAAAACGATGTCAGTACTAAAAAATACGCATAAAAACTATGTCAGCACTAAAAAATAAACCAATTTCTAAGGAGTCAAGCATACATATTTATCTACATATATAATATCTAACTAAAAACGATGTCAGCACTAAAATAAATTGGAGACAAATTGCATTACTCACACAAAAAATCAACAACCTAAAAAAAATCAGTAGCCAAAAGTCATTAACTTAAAAACATAACTTACGCTTTCATACATCCTAAAAGGTGTAAAATGACATTGGAGACTCCTCTGCTGACGTCCGTCGATGCCACCAAATAGCTCAAAATCATTGTACATCCTACCTCCTCCATCTCTTATATTGCAAAAAGATACCAGCACATGTATACCTACATAAAAACCATGTCAGCACGTATAAAAATATGCATAAAAACGATGCTGACGTCGAATACAAACCAAACAGCCAAGGGATCGAATTCCTCAAAATTAATGTTTCCTCCTAGTTAAGCACCGTACCTAGCTAGCTGACTACTCGACAAAAGGGGCAAAGTAGGTATGCATTTGTTTCACAATCAAAGATTAGTTTGAAAACACTGTAATTAATTATATATTGTTTATAAAGTAACTTATGACTCATTTATATATCATGCTGCCGATCGATAAAGGTGTCACAATGCCTTCATTTGTGCGCACCAAACAGGCTATTTAGTATTTCCTCAACAAGCACCTTTGTTCAAAACATTAATTAAAGCCAAGAGCATACATAGATAGATAGACACAAAGCCAGAGATATATATACTTTCTTATCATAGATTGTGACGAGTAATTTACTGCACTTTCTAAAACCATGACTTCCGAAAGTCATGTCCAAATAATGGGGTCATAAACCACAACTAAGCTCAGATATGTAAAGAAGAGAGGGAGAAACTGATGGAACTAATTTTAATATTCTAAACAAAATCTAGTAAATGCACTGATGAATGGAGGCAACCTGGGAGCATGTCTAGATATGCTCCATTCAAAATGTGCAGAAGCTCGCTGCTTCAAATGAATGGTATTCTAGATTTAACTAGAGGAAATACCTTATCTAATGTCACTTCTAACCACACGGAACAGAGAATTCATCAAACACAACTCTGGGATGGACCACTTCCCATCGACTTGTGATCGAAATTGCAAATTGAAATAAAAGAGATTTGGAGAGGAGAGAGTACCTGGATCCCGTGCTCGACTGTCAGCAACGTCACCACCGCTGACGATGATCGACTCTACTTCCTCAAATAGATCGAAAGCGCGCTTGAGCCCCAATCATGCTCTCAGTTATTGACGATAGAGGAAGGAGATCATCGTCATCAGTTGCTGATGTTGCTGTCGGCAACTAATTACAACTAAATCTGGCTTAATTACATCAAAGACAGCATCGGCGATGCAGCATCGGTGATTTCGATTTCCCCCAATTGAGTCAGAGAACGAGGAAAACTGAATCGGAGCAAGGAGCAACAGTTCCGAATCATCCAATTCATACCTCCGTCTGCATCAGCAACATCCATCCAGATTATGAGGCATAAGGCTTAGATCCGGGAAGAAAAGCGATGAATCTAACCAAAGGGAGTAGAGAGGATCACCTCTCAGATCGAGCACCGAATCAAGGAGGAAGAGCACGGAATCGAGCGCCATCGGAGCGGACGCAATCGGAGCACGGAGTCGACGTCGTCGGCCGATGCGGAGAAGCGGAGGAGCCTGAAGGAGATACCGTCATCCGGGAAGAAGCTGACTAGGGCAGGGGCGGAGGCGAGGGCCTAGAAGCCGCCCTGGGAGACGCGTAAGTTGTGCGCTCCTTCGTGTCCTTGGTCCGGACAAGCTCCAACGCCGCCTCCATTGTTGACGGAGCTCGGAGAAGAGGGGAGGGTTAGAGTTTCACCGGATTTTTTGTAGATCTGTAAGAGGGAGAGAGAGAGAGGAGCCTTATGAGATTTGGGAGGGGAGAGTTCTGATATCCTGGGGTTTTGTATAGTTTGCTAATATTTACAAAAGTGTGTATATTTCGCTAATTGGGCCAAAATTTGCGCCTTCGGCGCAAATTTTCTCATTCTCTTTTTTGATCTTAGTCCAGTTCGATCGACTCAATCGCTCTACTTTTGGATCGGGTACTGTATGACCCATTTAAGAGGTTGACCCTCCCACTCACAAGCGACTCCATGTTTCCAAGGGGATTCGAACTTCGAACCTCTTGACATGGGATGTAGCCCCACAAACACTACACCAACTTGTGATTGGTCAGTGGGGGTCAATTCTCTAATAATCAAGGTACGTGCAATATTTCAAGTCATAAAATAGATTAATCAATTGGAATTGGGGCATTGGGGGAGCCATGTAGGTGTCGATATGACTTGTCTACGACAGTAACAAATTCTCACATCCATGGCACAATAGGAAATGAAGTGGATTTTAGGTGTCGAAATTGATCATTTTTAGAAAAATGAAGTGGATTTTAGGGGTTGAAATTGATCATTTCGCTCGTCCTCTACGTCCTCATCTCTTCTGGTGGATTTTAGGTTTAGTTTCGCTTTGTTGAGCGCTTTTGCCTGTATTTTGCACCTTCGTTGTATTTTTGTTTGTTTATGACGGTTACCCGTCTGCCGACTTGTCGTCCTTCGAGGACCAGGTTTGTCTGGCCTCGAATTCTTACCTGATAAAAAAAAAAAAAAGATAGGAAATAAAGTGGATTTTAGGTGTTGAAATTGATCATTTTAACATTGAAAAAAAACTCCACTGAGGTGGTGATAGTGTCTATGACCCTCTTTTATTTGTTGAAATTAATCATTTTAACCTTGAAAATTTTTTGATCTTTTTTTCATAGTGGTGACAAGATGATCAGTTAGTGTACATCACATTGGGCTCTTCCCCTATCTCATGGAAGTCCAATTAGCAACCCACTGTTTCGTTATCTTTTTCTGAAGTTGAGTACATGTCCATGTCCAGTGTCACTACTAAACTTGCTTAATTTATTCGTGTCCTCTTTGAGCTTGAAGTGCCTCATATTCAGCCTATCCCTCTCAAATGTGATAGTCAAGCGGCGATCTATATGACAAAGAACCCCGTCTATCACGAAAGAACGAAACATATTTAGTTGGATTGCCACTATATTCGTTCTCAATTGCTAGCTGGTCTTATATCTCTTCAGCGTATTCCTACTCGTGCACGGTTAGCTGATATTTCTACTAAGTCCCTGCAAGGATATTTAGATACCTCAGTTCTTCCCAAGGTGTGTCCAATCTTTACTAGGTTGCGGGGGTGTTAGTTAGCAGTAGTGTTAGTTAGTTAGAAGACAATTTATACATGCCTCGTCTATATATATAGGGGATTGTAACAACTTTTACTGAATATATTCTCAAATCAAGGATTCAATTTCTTCTTCTTCTTGCATCTACTTTCTCTCTTTGGGTTTATTATATTATTGTGTTTGATCGTATAATAAACAAATTGAAAACAAATTAAATCACAGTCTACATGATTTCACATACATTGTTATTGATCACTTCATTCATTAAAATTTTATTACATTTGTGCATAACATATACTTCGGATTACAAAATAAAAAAAATCTTTAAAAAATTCACGCGCCAATAACTTAATAAAATGAAATTGTAATCCTCTTCAATTGGTTTGGAAATGAATGACATTTTGGTAATCATGGCAATCAATAAATTACTTGCTTGAGAGTGGTTTTGAGGTGGGGATAAACTGCTTTCCAACCTTCCTGTGTGGGGTGATATGAATCCCAGAAGAATGCAGCTGAACGGTCGTCACACAATGTGTACAACTTTTTACCATTAGCATCCACATCTCCACAACTCGAATTCGAGTTAATTCCAAAGCAGCATGGCTTCAACGGAGTTTCAAACTTCAAACCTCCTACATAAGCACGCAAAACATATCAATAAACAAAAACAAACGCGCTCACACACACACATACATCCAGATGCAAACTTTATATATAGAATGGATTGATTACCTGAACGAGCATTCTTCGTTTGAAAGGCAGTAAAAAAGGAGTCGTAGAGATCTAGGATGTGAATGGGAGTTCCGGTGGTCTGATTATTCAAGTTGGACACCGCCTTGCGCAGGAGTAGGTTGTGGAATTGTACGGCAGAGTTGAAGGTGGCATTGCATTGCTTGAATGAGTTGGCGACGGTTTTCTGTGGGACACAACCTAGTGGTTGCAACCCTGTCACCAGGATCTTCCTAATACCTAGTCCTAAAAGGCGTTGCATGTTTATGGCCATTTGGTTTACCACCTTTGCAATAAAAGTCGGTAAGTCCCGCAAAATGATGGTACAATGATTGAGTTATTACATTGTTAGCTACAAGCCAAAATGAACTTTATAATATTCCCTCATATCCAGTGGTGAATCTAGTGTTTTAAAGTTAGGTGAGCGAAAAAAATATGATTATAAAATAGTATACCTTAAGAATCCAAAAGAAATTTAAAATTTATCGATTACAACAAATGTATTTTTTTGTTATTAATGGATTAAAAGGGTAATAGCGGAAATTAATTCAAAATAAATGAGGAAAAATAATAATTTTTTTAAAACAAAAGGAGTAATTGATAAAAGAGCGGTTTTTCTGTCCTATGCCCTAATGGCATAGGATAAGCAACCCATATTAGGAAAGATTCCCTATATTTGGATGCATAAACTCTAAGAAAGTATTCTTAAAAATGGCTAAAATCCTTTAAATTTGAAAAATCTTTATATTAGTAAGCTCTTATCTTATGTCATTGGAGAATAGGATAGAAAACCGATAAAAGAGAGTAAGAGAAACAATGGAGCAAATTTAGACATGTAGGCAGATTTTACAAGTGTTTGGCTAGCTAGGAAATATGTCCATTTTTTTTTTGAAAGTTGGCCCAAAAAAAGTTAGTCAAACAATAGTTGAGCTATATTCCTCTTAAATTGGTCTCTGTTCATATCCAAATTTTAAGATGTTTGACTTTTTAACATATGTTTTAACAAGTTGAAAATTATACTAACTTCATTTAGGGAAGTCATTTGATTTTTTAACACGTTTTTAATGGATTTTAAAGTTTTATAAAATAATTTTTTTTAGTAATTATATGCCCCATTATATACGCTCTTTGATTTGGGCTTTGTGCGTTTTTGGGCCCAATACAAAAATTCTACCATCTGGCACACAAATGTCCAATGAATGTTCCACATGATTTTTATTACTTATACACATAAAATGAGAATGAACCAAAGCATTATATATTCAACTTGATGAAAATTTCTTTTTGTAAAATTTAGATAAAATACAAGTGTAGGCATTTATCACTTTTCCTTAATTTCATCCACTAATTTTTTGCATATGGTCTATACGAAATGTCCTCTTTCCCAATATAATCGTGCTGTTTTAATTGTTGGAGGCTCAGATGTTCCTTTCAAAGGGCTCAAATGTTCCTTTCAAGGGATCGGATGATCGAATTAACGCCTTATAATACGACACATTAGCATTTAATTGCTTAGTCGGCTTAATTATTAATTAATTATTCAATCTCTATATTAGAAGTGGTTTGACTTTATTTATAATAAACAATTAAAAAATATATTAAATATCAAATTTTGTAATTAATTTCTTATATAAAATTAAAAAAAAACACATATTTTTTTAAAAAAATTGATACTATTTGTTTAGAAAAACATATTTTTTATTTATACATTGTCATGATGATAGAAATTACATAAAATATCATTTTTCATGTTTTTTAAAAATAATTTTATACTCATTAATAATAATTACGGAATTATATGTATGTGAATAATAAATGACATATTTCGCTGAAGAAATGAAATATTTTATTTCGTTCTTAGCTTAAAAAAAATCAAAGAAAAAGGTATTATCCTTTCCCATTGTGCAGATGGCGTATGATTTTCATTATATATAAATAATTAAGGGTGGGTTTGATGGTGCATACCTGAACGGTGCCACCGGTGCTTAGGAAAGTGTTGTAGTCGTTTCCGACAACGGAGACATAGGCGATGGAGTGGGTGAGGTCGTGGTTAATGTGGACGATGTCGTTCCCAGAGAGCATATGCTGGAAGAAGTCAATCTGGGTGGTCATGTTGGGTAGGCCGATTGCGATGGTGGCCGTTGTGTCGAACACACCGGTTCCTCCGAATGCAAAATTCACACCATGGTTGACCTTGTCGGATCCCACTTTCCTGGTTGAGTACTGGATCGGCGACTTCAACCCCAAAAACTTAGCTGTCATCAATATTTCTTGCACGTTAAACATTTAATTAACTCCTTTCAATATATTAGTCTCAATCTTAATTAACTCCTTTCAATATATTGGTCACTATTTTATGGAGTGCATTATAACAAACGTGTATAAATAATAAGGAATTATATATGTTTTTTTTATCAAAGGAAGAGAATATCAAATATCAATTCAATTTTGGATGCCGGGTTTTATGGCTATATTTTAAGAATTGAACCCAAAATTTATGTATTTTTTCCAATTATGAATAAATTAATAAAAAATAGTCATTTATCCCGCCCAATCAAAATCACACTAGGTCAAATCAGTTTGGTTTAATTGGAAGTTATAGTTTCAAAGGTCAAAATTGAATTGAGTATTAAATTATACTCCCTCTGTTAATTAAAACTTGTCGTTTACTATTCATGCACGCTTTTTTATAATGCTGAAAATTATATAAAATATTAACATTTTTTTACATTTGTTTTTATAAATTCGTACTTAATTGTAATAAGTATGAAACTATTAAAAATATTTATTAAAAAAGTTAATATTTTATATAGTTTTTAACACTTAGAAAAACGTGCGTGAATAGTAAAACGTCAAGTTTTAATTAACGGAGGGAGTACTAAATAAACCCTAATGATTAATGATTCCTCTCTAACTGTTTCATCCGATCCCCCCCTCCAAAAAACTTCTTCTTTAATTCAGGTTTAATTATATAATATATACTGTACTCTTTTTATGTTTTTAGTTATAATTAGTTTTATTCAGAGTATATAATTAAATATTTATATATGGATAAAATATACTTCATTTTTGTGAAAATTTAAATCACATATTATTTCATACGTTTTTTAAAAAGATAAAAATTATATTAAAATATTAGTTTTTGGTGATAATAATTTGACATGCAAATTCATATTTGTTAATAAAAAGTAAAAAAACTTATTTAATTAAAAAAGTTAATATATTAAATTAAATTACTATCTAAAAACCAAAATACGCCAAAAAAAAAAATCAAATAATATAAATTAGAGGCTAAGGGATTAACTAGGGGGAGTATTAGTGTATGATGTAATTGGTGACTAATTGGTAAATAAAATGCAGAAAAAGGATATGCAGACACGCAGAAAGGGAAGATGGAGGAGTAGGTTGTAATGTAAATAAACATAAGTGAGAGGAAAGCAGGTTCGAAAAGGAACAAAAATGGTGGTTTAGTACGTGTGGGCCGGCCTGTAACCATGGATCCCAAATGCATTATGTACCCCTTTTTACATGTTTTATAGGCCGGGTACAGGGTACTAGTATAATATTAATTTGTAACGCGGTCGATCACCTATAAAGTCAGTGAGGAGATGGCCGTCGGAGAAGCGGCCGGACGGTTGGCCGGGCCAGGATATGCCGTAAGGGGACTTCCAGGAGCCGCCAACAGCCTTGTTGATGTTGCCGGTGTCGGCGTACGAGTCTCCGAACACGAACAGCATAGGCTTGTTATGCCTCCCATGTCCATGATGCCCATGTGAACCCTCCACCCCTTTAATTAACATTCACCAAAACCCAAGTCAATTAATCGCAACCTACTTAAATTGAGAATGAAGCCAAATTAGTTAATTACCTGATAGAATGAAGACTAATAAAAGGGCACCCAGGAACAACGTTGATAAGAGGTTTCCAAATAACCTGGCGGCCATCGATCACAACCAATTGCTTCAATTGTTTCCTTAATTGACAAAGTTGGAAGGGAGAAATACAAAGATCGAGAGATCCAGGTGAGGTGAGGGGAAGAGGTGAGGTGAGGTGAGGTCAGGTGGGCAATGGAAATACTAACGCCTCTGCCTATATATATAGTGCTTTGAATTGAAACTCCTTTCCTTTCAGCTTTATCCTTTTTTTTTTTTTTTATTGTTTGTTATTATTAAATGAATTTTGTTTGGGTTCACCAAGGAAGCAGCCATATTTTATAATTTTTATTTGTTGAGAATTGAAGTCATAATTGTAATGCCGGAACGGGTCCTCTCATTCGCCCACTCGCCCTACTTGTGTTGTGTACATACCCCCCACATTTCTCAAAATTATTACTCTTTCCGTTGATTAAAACATGTCGATTTAGGATGTAAATCCACTACTACATTTCCGACCTTTAGTGGCGGTCAAAAACCGCTACCTAAGGCCCTATAACCGCGGCCTAAACCCTTTGGCGGCGGTTTACTGACCGCACCATCTGCTCCCATCGCTATAGACCTATGGCAGCGGTTTTAGAAGTATATGGCTACAGTTCTTGTAAGACGGTTAGACTGCTGCCAAAAGGTGTCTAGAACCGCTGCCACAGAGTCTATGGGGACATTTGTGTGGGAGTACAATGGAAGCGGGTAAAAAACCCTAAGGCAGCGGTTTAAAGAAGCTTATAGAGACGATTATTGAAACCTATGGCAGCGGTTTGATGGATATGGAAGCGGTTTTCATAGCCTATGGAAGCGGTTTTCATAGCCTATGGCAGCGGTTTGACGATTATTGAAACCTATGGCAGCGGTTTGATGGATATGGACCCTCTACGTCGATTAGCAAAATGTCATCGAGAGACCTGCAATATGGTCATCAACAACAACAACAATTCAGTAATGCCACACAATATGGCATTCAACAAGCAACATTTTTATTGCAAAAAGGGCAACCAGAAACGCAGTAAAGATCATCCAGAAAAATTAGGCATTAACATATATTGCCAATTCAGCTAGTCTATAACCTCAAATTGCAACCAAAGTATCCACCTAAACCTACCAAACAAAAAATGCAGTACTACCCGGATGAGCAACCAGAAATCAGCACATAACCAAAGTACGGGACAAAGTGAAGTTTAATAAAAAGTCAGGACGCAAAAGGTATACAATTAAACATAAAACCAAATAGTTCCATACCTTCTGTTCTTCTCCATCCATTCAGTCTCTTGTCTTTAAGAGGAATCAGTGAAGTCACTGCAATTTCATCATAAAGATCATATTAAACTTAGTATGAATAATACTATAGTGCAGGGAACAACGAAAAAATGGGTTCATTTTTAGATAATAAATATTTCAGAAAAGAATCTTTGCCAGGACAAATGTTAGGATTAAGAATGCACAGAGACAAAATCAGTGATAAAATCGAGAACTGAACTGAATTGATTTGAAGGGAAAAAAAAAAAGGGTTACCTGGATTGACGAGTGAGAAGAGACAACAAAGAATAACCCACCTGCAACAAACAATCACAAAATAAGAATTCATTTGAAAATATCCCTGCCAGGATGAACTTTGAGAATCATAAAAGAAAATTCACAAAATAATAATGTGGTTTAGCAATTTCAAAATCTCATTTCTCATTCCATATTTTAAAATAGATCAAAATTTGACGTCCTCTTTCATTAAATCACAGGCAAAGCAGTGCTACAACATACAAATGAGATTTTGAAATTGCTAAACCACATTCATGAAATAACTAAATGCTAAGCAGATCATTGCTAGAAAAAAAAAAGAAAAGATGTCAACGGTTTATAATTCTTAGTTGTCTCTCCGCAAAAGAGCACATACAAAGCTTGAAAATTACAGCAACAAGTGCAGTTCATTACAGTTGAGAAAGACATAAATTGGTTAGCTGGATGACACAGCTACATGCTACAAAACACTAAAACAGAGCACATACAAAGGGTGAAAATTACAGCAATAAGCACAGTTCATTTCAGGTGAGAAAGACAGAAAGTGGTTAGCTGGATGACACAGATACATGCTACAGAACACTAAAACAGAGGCAAAATCTTTGACATTAACAAGAGAAACTACAAAAGCAATTATTCAGATAGATTCTCAAACTACTCTAGCAATATTTGCTAAGCTTACCTTATAATAGAACTAAGTAACTGAAGTAGATTAGTCTTTGATAAGAATTCTGAACCTTGCTCCATTTCAGCCAGCTTAACCATTGAAATAATTCATTAAATTTTAAAGAGAAGGCAATACAGATGATCAAGATATTATCAACAATAATGACAACAATAAAACAATCTGGATCAGAAGGCGATAGTATGGAAAAATAGTAGCCTACATGAATTTAAGAGAGTATTCCCAATCATTGTAAAAAAACCAAAAACAAATAGCTCATTTCACTAAATAAATCTCTGCAACACTTTCTTACATCCTTTTTTGAAACCTAATCCGAAATTAAATCTAAAAATTAAATCATCCTTTTTTGAAACCTTACCCATTTACAAGGCAGTCAAGCAGCAAAGGATACACATCGTTTGTCATCTACATTTCTGAGAAGAAAAGATACCTGCAAGACAACTTATCACTAGTCAATCTAGCTGAGGTTAAAACTTGTTGGCCATGGGAACATCAAAACTTGTTGACCATGGAATTGCATTCGTCTTCCATTTGTCCACAAAACTTACTTGTGTACATATGAATGTGCAATTAGTAATTGGGATGTCAACATATCAATAGTCAAGTAGCGAAGGATACACATTATGTATGCATGTGCAATTAGTAACTGGGATGTAAACTTATCAGTAAAAAACGGGACTTGTATATTAAAAAAAATTGGTCACAACTTTTTTCCAGATAAATTAAAAAATCAGTCACACATTGAAATATGTTACTTGCTCATTATAAATTGAAATTATATACTGTATTACATAGCTAAGTATATTCATATAAAAATCATGAGAAAAAAGAGAGATTAAGTTCAATACGGCCAAAGATTCATGTAACAGCCAATAGGATGGCAGGTAAAAAGAAATTGAAAGGTAGGAATTGGAAATGACAAAAGTCACACTAAGCATGTCAGCCAAATGGTTACCTCATAGAGAAGCTCCAAAACATTCAACATGACAAGAACATCGTCAGTATTACGAACTTCTGCCTCCATTAGACTAAGTTAGCCAGATCTCGAGATGACTGACGCCACGGAATGTGAAACTGAAAACAGTTTCACTATCAATGATAGGATACACACTCGTCCCTCAAGAATGCACATTTAGTGAGAACTGGAAGCAAACAAGCTACACATGCATGATATAATCCAGCACGGTCCATTCAAATATAAAAAATTTCTAGGTGTGTTTTCATAATTCTTTAGGATTATTCTTATATTTTCTGCAATAAAAGAAACAAATATCTAGAAATATGTGCATAGAATAATGGCCATATCATTGCACATACTTGAGACATAAAGAATTGATAAAAGCCTAAATACTACTTAAGCATCAAATGAATGGTAGTTCCAGGGAAATAGGCTAACAAAATCATCACTGCATATTCATTCAAAAGCTACTGTACAGTCCGTACCTGGCCAGACCAAATTTTGACATTCCAACCAAACACCATCTGATCTATTTTTTTTCTCACTTAGCCCAAAAAGGAACCACTCCTAAAATCTCATACTATACCACCCCTATGTTCTTTTATTTACAGAAACCAAACATGGATGAACCATTTATTCAGATAAAAAAGGTTTGAGTTAGGACAACAATCTAAGTAACAATCTAAGTAATCAATCAACACTTGTTAGGCAGACACTGATCATTCATATATAAATTAAAACATATGAATAAAGCTCATTCATATGCAAAATAAGACACGCACCAAACTAGTCATTTTATGCAAATCAACTGGAAATCGGACAAGATAGCAGACCTGGAGAACAACACTTGCTAGGATATACTTCCATTTATCGTAGAGAAGTTGGATCTCTGTTGATGTTTCCATGCAAGTCTCTTCTACAGCTTCACAACCCAACACAAACAACCAAATCAATTTTTTTTTTCTAAATACAATGCCAATGACAAAACCAAATCCACTTCTAACCTCTAAAAAAAAATTAAAAAAAAAAACAAGTTTGAATCTTGACATAAGCCAAATCGAAAGCTATCAACAGCACAAACACGAGAAACGAATTTGAAAATCCAAAACCCTAACCGCTTCGACCCGTGCGAGAGTAGATTTTACCAAAATTGAAACTCTAGATCGAAAATTCTTCATCAAAATTTAAAACCTAGATCTGAACCAAAGAACCCTAAACCTATGGAAGAGGACTAACCATCATCGGCTCTTGGTGGCGTTCACGGACTGGATTGAGTACTTATTGTTGCGGGGTTTAGCCGTCGACATCGGGTGGAGGAGGAGGGGGAAGCACTGCTGGAGGCGGCGCCTGGGTGGTGTCGGAGTCGGGAGGAGAAGCATCGGCCTCTATCTTCGATTTGGGGTCGAGATTCGAGGAAAGGGATCTGAGAGAGAGGCAGAGAACGAGAACGGAGGGAGGCGTCAGACTGAGACTGAGAGGGGGAAGCAATGGGGAGGGTTGTGTCAGATCTGAGGGAGAGAGCTCAAGAAGAGATCGAGAAGGGCGTCGGACTGAGATGAGTCTGAGAGCGAGAAGGGGATCTGAGAGGGGTTATTCCGTTATTTAGCGGGCCTTCAAAAATTAAGCCAGCCGAATAATTTTTTTAGCGGGTTTTAAGAGCATGCTCAACAGTTTCCTCAAATTTTTTAAAAAATGGGGAACTAAAATTCATATTCTCCAAAATTTTTATGTGTTAATTCTAACAGGTTCTCCATTTTAGGGTAGACCAAACTAATTTTAATTCAAAATTTAATGTAAACTCCAGGAGAAGCTTTGTGGTAGGTCAAAGTCGACCTCCTTCCCCACAGATTCTCTCTCAACCAATATGCAACGACGTTTACAGTAACTTCAATCAACACATCTTCCCCTTGGTTTTGAATGAGAGTCAAGATCAAACTCAGAGCTTTGACTTTTCATTTAAGGACCAAGCAAGTCTTCACTTTAAACATTTAAAGAGAAAATATGAAAATTAAAGGTCTGTGCGGATGAATAGGCGGAGATGGCTTCTTTGCTCTAGGCTTTGCATAGTTCATCTTCAAAGCTCAGCCCTCAAACTCCTGCAAAACACCTCCATTTTTATGGCATGCTCTGTGTTATAAGAATCTCTTTATTAATGCAATCAAATGTTGTAATATGGCCAAAACGATGAAACTTGAATAGGTAGCTTATCATCGATTTCCACTAAGCTTGAACTAATGTAGATTTTGTATTATTACGGAAGCAATTTTTCGACATGGTTTAAGACTTTAATTCAATTAAAGGGATATTCATCAACACATGTAAGGAAAATCTCAATCACATCACATTTTGGACTGCATGAAGCAAATATGAAAGCAGTGAAACATACAGTGATGACCTAGGCTTCCAGTTGAGTAAAATCAAATTATCATAGCACACCAATTGGACAAAAATTGCAAGAAAAATGAACTCCTAACTCCAATGAAGCATGGAAATCAAAGAAAGGAACCTCAATGTCGACAACGGTTTGAAACAGGATGTCGTTGGCGGTGTAGGTCCAAGGGAGGAGAAAGCTCTTCCGATTCAACGACTTCCCAGTGGATGGAGACGGCGCGCGGAGGAGCGAGGGCGGCAAGGGAGGAGAGAGGGGCGTGGGAAATTCATGGAATCTTAAATTGGGATGTCATAAATTGAAAATCAACGTGACGAGAAGCTTGAATGCTTGATGGAGATGGAGAAACGGCGGAGGAAGAGAGAGGGAGCCACGGCCATCAAGTCTAGAACGTGGGAGAAGGAGGCCGCCAAAAAAATTTAGCGTTGCTGCAGATATGGGGCAAGCAAGCCTATTTGCCCTACCCATCTCTATTTTGGAGAATGGATTGGGGAAACTGTTGGGTCAAATATAGGCCCAATATTCCCCAAAAATCCAATATTCTTCAAAATAGAGTATCTGTTGGGGATGCTCTAATGAACCGCCGCCATAGCAATTATCACTCAAATGAACTGCTGCCAAAAGATATTTGGACCGCCTCTATAGGTACAAGTTTTAAAAACCGCTGCCTAAACTGCCTCCATAGACTAATTCAATTCCAACTTCGTAAAACACTTCTAAACCGCTGCAGCAAACCGCTGCCTAATTGAACCGCAGCCATAAACCGCTTCCTCTGCTCGGAATTGTAGTAGTGATCGTGTTAAGAAAAACTTGTCATTTTAGATAATTTGTCATATATTTTACAAAATTGTCCTTATAATGATTAATTACAGTTTACAAGAAAGTAAAAAAAAAATAGGGTAATAATTAAGGGTATAAATGTATTTTGGTTTATTTTCTTAAAAGATGGGTATATTTCTAAAATGACAAATTTTAATTAACGGATGTAGTATTATATAGGAGCTTATCAAGGCGGGTGTCTCGTCTCCCTTAAATAATTCATATATGGGCTACTATACAATCACAAAATATATATCTTGTCATTTACAAGAGCATGGCTCTACAACTTTTAAAGTCATCAAATTGCCCAAAAAAAAAAAAGAAGTTGAAATCGCTAGCTTATCCGGACGCCCCTCATCATCCGGCCCAATAGAGATGGTGAAATGAGATAAATCACTGTGACTTAACCGTAACAAGATCCGGAACTAGTGATCAGTACTACCCATAAGGAACCCTCATTTGACCCCAACTTTTCCCAAATAAAATATTTCTTTTTATTATAGATCACAGAAATAGTTGTTTGGTAATCAAAGCCTTATTGACCCCAACTTTCAAAGCGTCTTTGGAGAGGTAGTATAAACCTTATCATTAAATCCTCCATATTAACCGAAAAATACCATTATTTTTAATGGAAAAAAATACCCCTCTCAATGGCGGCTTCTCTCTCAACCAAAGATCCATCCCTAATTCCCTGCTCATCCTAACCTCTTATTTGTCGTCGAGGTAGCAGAGATCTACCATATCTATAGAAAAGTCAAAAAGTGTGGTGGTCGTGTTGTCGGACTCTTCTAAATTACTCCTATCTCTCGGTACCCTTTTAAGATAAAGAACTTAGTATATATCCATAAAAATACTATTAGTTCATTAGTTGAGCCAATTTTAAAATTTTGTCTTTATAAAAAAAAACGAATTATGTCCATACCAACACAATTTGAATCCATCAATCATCAAATGCACATCTCCTATAGTGACAATTTTCTTATTGCGATTTTGAAAAGAGGACGTGACTTTTGATAATTAAAATTGCAAATTGGGATGGATGGGAGAGTGGTAAGAGTCAACAGGCTGAGAGAGAGAGAACACGTGATTGTTATAATGTTATGGGAGGTTAAGTTTTTATATGATCAATTCGCAAACAGGCCTGCATCCGGTCAACGCGCTCAATACATCGACCCACTTGCAGTTGCCGTTTTTTTTAATGGCAATAACATGGCAGATTGGCAGGAAATGGAAACTATACCCGAAATTTTTTATAAAAAAAAAATAGTCCAACCTTTACGGGATACAAAATGTAGAAAATAGTCTCAAGTATTTACTTAGTTGTAGAAAATTGACTCAAGTTACATTCAGATTCAAATAATTACAAAAATAGCCTCAATAATTATTATTCTCAAAATCTATCATTTCTCATAAATTTTTCTTTCTTTAAGTCATTATTAGCTAAATTCATCATTGAATTAATTATAAAAATTACCTTATAACATTTAAATTTTGTAAATAAATAAATTTTAACAAAAGAGTAAAAGACTACTAAAAAATAGTATAAGATCTTTATTTTTCTTATTAAAAAATATTTTATCTTCATCCCACAATATATTCAATGTTTAAATAAAAACCATTGCGGGTGAATATATATATATATATAGGTAAAGGTTCAAATGAAAATGGGGCTTAAGATGAAAATCCCTCTTAAAGTGAAAATAGTCTAATTTGGATGTAAATGAGCCTAATTTAAAGGTAAATGGGCCTAATTAAATGAGTAATGAATAAATGGGCCTAATTTTGGTGTAAATGGGCCTAATTTTATGAGTAAATGGGAAAATGGTTAAATGACCCTAATTATGGGGTAAATTTCACACGCCTCCCCCAAACTTTCAATTCATACGAATATTGCCCTTATTTCAATTATGAAAATTACAGATTTTAGCCCATAATTTTTATTTGAAATAATATTGTTAGGTGCAACTATAATATTAAAAAAATACAACAAGAATGTTACATCACAATTTTTGTCTTTATTTTAAAAGGGGAAAAAGATGAGATTACAAAATATAAAGTGAACAAATAATACAATAAATGTTATTATTAATAAATGTGCATTTTCATAATGTGTTCTACCAAAATTTTTCTTTATGGACCGCTATTTTATGACAGTTTTGTACTTTAATGCAACATGTGACATTAAAAGCCTATTAGCTCAAAAAATGGTATAGTGATGTGCCCATGCACAAAGGTTCGAGTTCAAAATCCCGCATGAGCTATTTATGGTTGCTTTTTTTGTGTTCCCGTTCATGAATAAGATTATAAAGTGCAATAATAAAATGATAATGTGCACAAATAAGATGATATAATGCATATATAACATTATATTGTGCAAATATAACTTTAAGTTGTGCAAATATAACACTATGTTTTGCAAATGTAACTGTATATTTTGCATATCTAATAATATAATGTTACGTTGTGCAGATATAATATTATCTTGTGCGAATATAACATTATATTGTGCAAATATAACTTTAAGTTGTGCAAATATAACACTATGTTTTGCAAATGTAACATTATGTTGTGCATATCTAATAATATAATGTTACGTTGTGCACATATAATATTATGTTGTGCGAATATAACATTATATTGTGCAAAATATAACTTTAAATTGTGCAAATATAACACTATGTTTTGCAAATGTAAAATTATGTTGTGCATATCTAATAATACAATTGTGCAAAAGTAAGATAGGATTGTGCAAAAGTAGTATACAATTGTGCATAACTAAGATTATAATGTGCATGATTAACAATTTGCGATTGTTGCGCTCTTGTCTATTATGTAACCTATGTGGGATTTGAACCCACATCTCTGTGCAAACGCACATTGCTCTACCAATTGAGCTAATAGGATAAATTATGATTTTCATGCTAAAATAGAAGAACCTAATCGACCTAAAGCATATCGCAACAAAATTCTAAAATCCAATTAGCTCATGATTCACAACCAATTTGACAATGCTATGAACATGAAATTAGCTCCAAATCAACCCAACATCACAACCATATAATCAATTTCAATCAATTTGGATGTTGGAAAAAAAAACCCAAATTCTAAAATATATCGCAATAAAATTCTAAAATCCAATTAGATCATGATCCATAAACAATTTGACAATGCTATGAACATGAAACTAGGTCCAAATCAACCCAACAACACAATCATATCATCAATTTCAATCAATTTGGCTTTTTGAAAAAAGCCCCAAATTCTAAAGCTTATCGCACTATAAAATTCTAAAATCCAAGTAGCTAATGATCTATAAACAATTTGACAATGATATGAACATGAAATTAGCTCAAAATCAACCCAACAACACAACCATATCATCAATTTCAATCAGTTTGGCTTTTGGAAAAAAGCCCAAAATTCCGCTCCTAAATCAAACCCTAGGTTTTCAATCTCAACCTAAATCATTCAAACAATCTAAATAATTGTAATATAATTTTAAGTTGTACAAATATAATATTATGTTATGCGTTTATAAACTATGGAATAATTTTGTAATTTATTAAATTGAGATAAGGGCGTATTTTGGAAGAAAGTGAAAGTATGGGACAAAAATTGTAATTTCATCATCCCCTTCCTCACATCCACTGTAAAACTCAGATTAAAAATGGCGGTTGTACTGGTGGACTTCGGCAAGCTCCCGGTGGCAGCCTAGGGCACGGCGGAGCAAGGGAGAGGCAGATACGAGACCGTGGTTGCGGGGCGAGTTCGTTGGTGGCAATCACTGGTGGCTTCGGTGGCGGGAAGCGGCGGTCGAAGGCGGCGAATCGGTGCACCGATGTTGTTGGGAAAGGTGGAAATTGTTCCCGATTCCGACGATTCCGGGGAGGATTCCGGCGATTGCGAGGAGGAGAAGCCAGATCCCGGCAACCGGCAAGGTGTGGGTGTGGCCGGCAACCGGCAGCGCTAGATGGAGGCGACGGTGTGGGTGTGGCCGGCAACCGACAGCGATAGAGGGAGGACGATCTGGGAGCGCGCCGCCGCCGCCTCCATCTCCGAGAGTAGCCACCGTCGCCTCCGTCTCCGGGAGTAGCCACCGCTTAATGCATGCTTAATTAATTGCTTTGTAGTTTTGCTCAAAAGATCGCCCTAAATCGCTTATTAGATCAATTGTGAGTAGAAGCTTAAGTATTTATTGACTTTTAATGACATGTAAATAGTCTAATTAATTTTTTAAAATAATAAATTTAAGTTATATTTATATGGTTTGAGATAGTTTTTATAATTAATTCAGTTATGAGTTTAGATAACAACAATTAAGTGTAACATTTTTTTATATAAGAAGTGGTGATTTTTTATAATTAATTTATTTGAATTTGAAGTTAATTATTTATTTCAAGAATGGAATGAGAGAGAGAGAGAGATGTAACAAACTCAGAAACTAAATTTTACAAATGAAAACTTGAGTTCTGTACACGAGTTGAGCTGTACTTATACAGAAGGAGGGAAAAGAGGTTGTTGTGTTCTAACAACCATTTGAGTGGGTGAAATGACTATTTTACCCTTCACTCTACATACCCCCTCAAGATGGACTTGTGGATGGAAGAACAAGGCCAAGCTTGGCACACAAACTATGATGCTGGTAAGCTCCTAGTGCCTTGGTCATAACATCAACAATCTGCAACTGTGTGGAGACATGGGAAGTAGCCAGAAACCCTTGTTGAATGAGCTCCCTTATGAAATGGCAATCAATACGGACATGCTTTGTCCTTTCATGATAAACATGATTGGATGCAAGACTTTGTGCTGCCTTGTTATCACAGAACAATGGAATAGGTAGAGACAACTGAATATGCAAATCAGAAAGCAATCCCTGTACCCAGATTAGCTCACTAGGAGTGTAAGACATGTTCCTATACTCACTCTCAACTGATGACTTGGAGACCACTTTCTGTTTCTTAGATTTCCATGAAATGAGTGCACCCCCTAAAAACACACAATATCCAGACAAAGACCTACCAGAATCAGGGCAGTTACCCCAATCAGCATCACTGAAAGCAGACAAATTGAGATCTGAGATTGCAGGATAAGAAAGAGCCAGATTGAAGCTTCCTTTCAAGTATCTAAGAAGATACAATGCTGCATTCCAATGAGGTTGACGAGGACACTGTAAGTATTGGCTGAGTTGTTGGACTGTAAATGAAATATCTGGTCTTGTGAATGTAAGGTAAAGTAGTCTACCAACTAACCTTCTGTACAATTCAGGATTATCAAGAGGCTCCCCATCAACAGAAGATAGCTTAATACCTCTTTGCATTGGGAAAGATGCTACCTTACATTCTAACATATTTGCATCCTTAAGTATATCTAAAATATACTTTCTCTGATTAAGGAGAATGCCGGCTGAAGATCTGGATATTTCCATACCCAAAAAATATCTTGCAATCCCAAGATCCTTGATGGTGAACTTTTTATCTAAGGCAGCCTTGGTTTGATTGATTTCAGGGCTGTCATTTCCCATCAAAAGCATATCATCAACATATAGGAGTGCAACTGTGAATGAGTCACCAACAGATTTGGTGAAAAGAGAATAATCATGTAGAGACTGAACATAGCCAAGCTTCCCCAAGAATTTTGTAATCTCCAAATTCCATTGTCTGCTGGCTTGTTTAAGACCATATAAGGACCTGTGCAACTTGCAAACCTGCCCTGATTTGGCCTTGCTGTAACCCAAAGGAGGAAGCATATATACCACTTCATCCAGAAACCCATGCATGAATGCATTATTAACATCAAGTTGGTGGAGTTTCCATCCTTTTGTTGCTGCCAAGGCTAAGACAATTCTCACAGTTGAAAATTTGGCCACTGGAGAAAAGGTTTGCTTATAATCTTTATCTTTGACCTGATTATAGCCTTTTGCCACTAACCTTTCTTTAAATCTGTGAACTTCTCCAGTAGGCTTATAGTTGATCTTAAAAATCCACCTGGATCCAATAGCTTTGGCACCAGGAGGAAGATCTGTGAGAGAACAAGTATTGTTGCTTTCCAGAGCATCTATCTCAGCTTTCATAGCAATCTGCCAATTAACATCATGTTTAGCTTGGTTGTATGTACGAGGCTCAAAGACACCACACACATTGACTAGAGAACTGACATAGGATGGTGAGAGATGAGCAAGGTGCTGTGTGGAAAATACTAAGAAGGACTGGGACTGTGACTCACTTCTGGTTGGAAGATCCTTGCAAATGTAGTCAAGTAACCTCTGTGGTCTGTGTATGACTCTCTTAACTGGCAATCCTTGACCACCCTCAACTTCCTGTGGATGCCTGAATTCCGCATTGTGCTCAGTTTGATCAACCACTTGACTAGGAACTGAATCACTAATTACCAATTCATTTGAATGCCCAGATGGACAAACAGATGATTGAGAACCCATCACATCTATGGGAGGTGTAGGAGACTGACTTTGTCTATCATTGGCCAGCTGGAGGAAATGAGGATCCTCTATAACAACAGGAGTTACTAAAGGTAGCTTGATCTGACCAGAATCAGCCACACCAACTGACTGTGTATTCTTATAAGGCAAAACATTTTCATGAAATTTCACATGTCTACTTATTAGGACAACCTTTCTATCCAAATCAAAGACCTTAAATGCATTTTGATCTTGAGGGTAACCAAGGAAGACACATCTTCTGGCTTTGGTTCCCAATTTGTCCTTTATATCATTGGGTTGATAAGCATAACAAAGACAACCAATTACTTTTAAATGCTCAATGGAAGGTACCTTTCTATACAACACCTCAAATGAAGATTTCCAATTCAAGATTGCAGATGGCATTTTATTTATCAGGTGTGTTGCACTAAGTACACACTCTCCCCAAAATTTGATGGGACGATTAGCAAAATGTCTGATAGCTCTAGCAGTTTCTATCAAGTGACGATACTTCCTCTCTACTCAACCATTTTGCTCAGGTGTTGTGGGAGGAAATCGAGTATGAAGTATAACAAAATAAATAAATCAAAGCAAACAAGATTCCGTCCCTTGCAAATAATTACAAGACCTCCTCCTGATGCAGCAGTGGGAAGTCAAGATCGATCCACGAGGAAGCGTGTCAGCGGATCCTAGGTAGCGGTGGAGTCTCACGGTCAGAAGTCGACTACAGGGGTCCTAGATCTCGAGTACAGCAACTCGACAGAAGATCGGACAGTCGAACACAGCGCAGCAGCACGCACAGGCTCTCGTCGATCTCGACAAACCCTTACTCGAGATCGAGTAGGATCTTGATCGACTTTGGTTTGTTTTGTCGAGTACCTGCACACAGAAGCTACAACGATTTTGGGTCGAAGATCAGTAGTCGAGATCGAGGAGTGCTATTCGATCTCGAGGAGACAGAAAATAAAACGAATAAAAGTAAATGCAAAGGCTTTGGGATTTCGAACTAAACTGTATGAAAAGGACTTCCAAGATTGGGGTTTGCAACAACGATAACCAAGCACGCATAAGGCAGGGATAAAACAGATAATCATATGAATCGCATCAAAGGACAAGCTTTCGCCTTTTCCAACAATTAGACAACTCTTTCAAGAAACCCTAATTGTCTCTACTGATTTTATGTTTACAATCCAAGTTGTTAGCATGGACCTCCATTAAATGGGTAATAAACACATAAACAAGTAGTAGATACTCAAAATATGATAAAGGTCGGATCTTTACCTCAAATGCGCATGGCTATCGTTGGGCTTGCCCCAACCCTAGAAGTGGGTGGACTACTCGCGCTTCATTGCAACCTCAGACATTGATTGATGAAAAGAAACTTGCATTAAACTAAATCCAAAGACTTTACAATCCCGGCAATCCAACTCTCGTTGAACGCCAAAACCCTAAAACCTCTGAACTCCTAAACTTCTCTTATGAACTACTTCTCTAGCTTGTGAATTGAATTCCTAGAAATCAGCCCCATGGGCTTTATTTATAGGCTTCTAAACCTTGATACTCAAGGATAGAAATCCTTATCTATATCTAAAACTATATCTAAAAGCATTAAAGATAAATAAAAGCAACAACATAATTAAATCTAAATAAGGGAAATATATCTAAAAGTCTTAAGTGGATAAATCTTCTTCTTCCATGATGTATCTTGATAGATCGGATAGATTCAACTTTCTTTGGCTCCAAGGAACCCCAATCCGAGTAGGATAGATCAAAACGCGTTACGCGGCTTCTGGAGTCCTCCTCGATCTCGAGTAAGGCTACTCGATCTCGAGTAGAATTTGTCGTCGACTGGGCTTGGCTCGACAGGCTCGGATATGGCTCACAGGTGTACTCGATCTCGAGGAGAACCACTCGATCTCGAGTAAGGTGGTTCGTCGTCTTGGCCGGCTTGGTGCATCGGGTAGCCTCTTGTCGACATGCTCGGACACAGGCTCCTAGGGTTCCTCGATCTCGACAACGGTCTAGTCGATCTCGAGTAGAGATGTGGATCATGGCTTGGCCTGGTGTTGTCGAGCAGCATCTCCTCGACATGGCTCGGACATGGTGTTCTCGGCCTTTGTCGACATCGAGTATAGTTACTCGATCTCGAGTAGTGGTGTCCGGCTTCCAGGTCTCCTCGACATCCTCGGACATGCTTTCCTCGACTCCGGGCATGGGCTGTGGTGCTTCGTCGACATCGAGTTGGGTTCTTCGTCTTCAGCTTCTCGACTTGATCCTCCTCGATCCTGGCAGGTGTCTAGACATGGCTTGTCGAGATCGACTAAGGGTAGTCGACATCGAGTAACTTTGAGCTCCGGTTCTCGCTTCTTGATTTTCTCTCGAAACGGTTCCATATTCTGTAATATTAAACCGAAAATTATGTAGATCTCCATTTCTGACAAATAAGCATATACTACATAAATTCGACATATTCCCAACCCGAAATATGCAAAATGTATAAAATATGGAACTAAAATATGCATAGAGACATGGCTACTTTGGAGACATCAAATCACCCCATACTTAGACTTGCTTGTCCTCAAGCAATAACCAAACAATAACCAAGACCTACAACACATCCTTCAAGTCTCCGCCTTTTGTCAAAAGCAACATCTCAAGTAGTAGCAATGTAAGACAAGTGAATTTAACGTCATCACACATATATGAGCGATCCATAGGCATAGGCAATATAAATCCAACCTCACAAGGATAATGTGTTTACACTCAACTCTCAACGTGTTTAGGCTATGAAGATCAACTCTCAACTCGATTCCATACACAATCTCCTAAAGATTGCAATTTAAATATGAATCCACTTCGCAACCAATTATGAAAATGCAACAAGAATTATGAGGAGGACTTCGCTCAATAGAAGTCTTCTGATACGGGGTTAGCCGTAGGATGGCCCGATCTTCGACAATCAAGACTCAACGACAAGAACGGAAGCAAAGACTCAAGAAACAAGAACAAAGACTCAAACGCAGCAATAGAAGACTCGACAAAAGTAATGAAAAGACCGATAGATTGGTTGATTCGAACTAAAATAGAACGAGATGAAGACCACAGGCCTCCGTAGAGGGTATGAACCAAACACCAACGACTATAAAGCCCGCCTCTACAACCTTACACAACCAAGCGGACAATTTGGAGGCACAAGGAGGGGACTTGTGATTACCTGGATCACCAAGCTCTCGCGAGGTTGACGAACTCAAAGCAAACCAAGTTAGATCTATAACCAATTTGCAATCGATGAGCCACGCTTCGAATCGATTGACTTTCTCTCAATTGTGTTTCACACAAACTAAAATTTTCATATTCAAGAGACGTCTGAGTACAATGGAGGAATCAACCGTCTACTTATAACCCTAAGGCTGATTTCTAATAAAAATAATAAATAAAAGAAATTATTTAAATTATCCCTAAAATGACTTAATTAATCAAGGTTCTAATTAACACATAAAATAACGCAAGGAAATAAGTCTTGGATGGCCAAGAAGGACGTCGGCTCCAGCGGCCACCAGCGGACTCGTGCACGCCCGCGCACCATGGCCACACGCCCGCGCACCTTGGCCACACGCCCGTGCACCTTGGCCACACTCCCGTCAAAACAGTGACAGCTTGCAAAGACGTTGATTTTCGGCCAATCTCTAGGTCGAATCTGGAAAAACCTTCAACAACAAAGTTGTAGATCTCTTCGTCCTCGTTCCGACAAGATATGGCGCGATCCAATCCGATTAATATTGAATCCGTACAACTCATTTTACTGAGACGTAGAAAAGCTGTCAAACGGTTGAACGACTCTAAGACGAACGACCCATCAAGCTTGCACCTTTGGACCTTCTCCCATGGTGGAGCCTTCTTCTTCCTCTTGAGGATGACTTCATTCTCGTGAGCTCGAATCATAGGTCCATCCCCAAGTACAAGTGTGTCCGGAGGAGTCTTGGATGGTCCCGCATCATCTTCAAAGAAGGTTCCATTCGACGGGGTTGAAATAGGGCTTGGTAAGAAATAATAAGGTATGGAATTATTTGGTCATGTGGTGCTTAATAAAATTCGGGAATCAAAACTCCTAAATCTCCAACACAACCAAACCATAACTTTCAATCATATGCTTCAACCATCCTCACCAATTTATCTCAATGAAGTACGTAACCTTTCAAACTTCCTAAATCTCTCCAAAATATGTATCTTGTGAAATAATAAGGTAAATTTGGCTTATGCACTTTATTCACAATTGCAAACTATTTTTTTTCTTTTTTTGCTTTTCGATTTTTTTTTTCGATTTTTTTTTTGAAAATAAAATAACACTAGTGCATTTATAGGGTGAGCCAAACATCCTTTTACATAATATGCATAGCAAGATAAAAATATAAAACCAACCCATATCTTAATAATTTCAACAATCCTTCCTACTTGAAATGCAACATAAGCTCATTCTTTCCACAAATCGTCATTCCAACCAACTCTAAGTCTTAATTCCCAAATGGGGGTCAGGCTCAGTTTGGCTAAGGATATTTTTGTGGAGTTTATAATAAAAGTCTCAGGCTAATGTTCTGGCTTCAAGCAGGGATAATGCAGGGTAGGTAAAGAGAGGATAAAATTGGCTTAAAAGGTGCCTCCATCATTTAATTCTCATCAACATAAACATATAAATACATTGGCTTTGAATAGCTATCACAACACTTAGAGATGCATAGGAAGAGTAAATACACTCAAGAAAGCAGAGGGATTTTTAGTGTTCTCCCTATAAGGCCAAAATTCTCACTAGGACAATTTGTTGGATTTTAACCTTTAGCTTAGGATCATATGTGCTCAATTTCATCACAAGTTCACAATCCACATAAAAACCATTTTGAGGACTTAGGCTAAACCTTCCAAACATGCCATAGGATTTACTTGATTTTCTCTCGAAATGGTTCTATATTATGTAATATTAAACCGAAAATTATGTAGATCTCCATTTCTGACAAATAAGCGTATACTACATAAATTCAACATATTCCCAACCCGAAATATGCAAAATGTATAAAATATGGAACTAAAATATGCATAGAGACATGGCTACGTTGGAGACATCATCAGGGACACCTGGAGCTGATCTCTGATGAATAATACCATGTTGCTCAAACAAACTAACACACATTCTCTGTGTAAATTCTGTGCCATTATCTGTTCTAACCATCTTAACCGTGGTGTTGAACTGATTTCTAACCATACTAATGAATGCCACAATCATCCTATATACCTGTGTCTTATCTTGCAACAAGTAAACCCAAGTTGCCCGAGAATGATCATCAAGAACTGTAAGAAAGTATCTAGCACCACAGAAAGCTCTCTCTTTATAAGGACCCCATACATCCATGTGAACCAAACTGAACACTGAATCTGCAATAGAATCACTCTTAGAAAACTGCAATTTGTGATGTTTTGTCATATCACAAGAATCACAATGAAAGGTACTGAAGTTACAGCCCTTACAAACATCTAGTTGCTTCATCTTAGAAACAGACAAATGCCCAAATCTGGCATGAAATAGTTCTAAACATTCAACCTTATTACAGAAACACCTAGTGTGTTTATTAAGGGAAGTCACACAGCTTCCAACTTGAAGGCACTTCTTGCTTGATCTGCAACTATCCAGAGAACTCCCTTTCAAGTAGTACAAACCACCATCTTCAAAGCCTCTAGCAACAATGCATTTAGTTGTAGGGTCCTGCAGTGTGCAAGATACTGAATCAAAACTAAATCCCCAATTCCTTACTTTCATCAACTTGGAAACTGATAAGAGATTATGTTGAAATTGTGGCACAAAGAGAACATTGCTCAAGCTCAAGGAATCTGATATAACAACTGTACCAGATTCTCTAACCAAAAAGGATGTACCATCAGGCAAACCCAAAGAAACAAGTCTATCCAAAGAATGCAATTCAGAAAAAATACTCTTGTCAAAGACTATGTGGTCAGTGGCTCCTGAATCAATAATCCATGACCACATATCTCCTTTATTATTTCCAACAAGAAAGGAAAAGCTCAAAATACATGCAAAGTTCACAAAGGCATGATTGACTGAGCTGTCTGCCCCATCCATTGGAGTCTTGCCTTTCATCATTCTCATGACTTCATTGAATACTGCATTCACCATTCCTGGATCTGGCTTAGCTCCCTCCATGTCTAGAGGACTATCATACTGACTTTCAATCATCTGTTGCCCTTCAGTGTTTGCAACAAACTTGCTCGAACTCGCTTTCTGATTATCTCCCTCATGTGGTCCCTTGAACCACTCAGGGTACCTTACCAATTTAAAACAGTAATCTCTAGTGTGCCCTTTCTCTTTGCAGTAATCACACTGCCTATCAAACTTAGCCTTTTTAAAATCCTTTCTGAACTGATCAGCACCCTTACTCTGAACTGATTTGCTTCCTACAACAAAGGCATTACTATCTGATTGACTGTTCCTACTCACAGTTAAAGTATTCATATCAACATGTAAACCAGTAATCCCTTTCTGCCTTTCAATTCGAACAACCATTTGAAAGACCTTGTTCAAGCCTGGCATGGGATCCATCGACAGTATGTTGTTCCTGAGATGCTCATAAGCCTCATTCAATCCCATCAAGAATTGCATGATTTTGGCCTTATTTTCCCTGTCCACAATCTTTTTCAGAATAGTGCAACTACAATAGCTAATTCCATCACAAGTGCAGATAGGCAAAGGGTCAAGAAACTATAATTCATCCCAAATCTTTTTAAGCTTTCCATAATATGCAGGCACCGACAGATTCTCTTGTATCAAGCAACCAATTTCTCTCCTAAGCTGATATATGAGTGGATCATTTGACTCATAAAACCTCTCCCTAATCTCATCCCAAAGTTCTTTCGAGGATTGAACATACATGAAGTGTTCACCTATCTCGCTATTCATGGAGTTCACAAGCCAGCACATGACCATATAGTCGGCTCTACTCCATCTCTCAAAATCATCACTATCTTCCTCAGGCCTAACACAAGCTCCGGTTATGAATCCTAATTTTGCTTTAGCGCCAAGCGCCATTCGCACAGCTCTACTCCAACTTGTAAAGTTTGAGCCATTGAACAAATTCGACACCAGCTGCATGCCTGGATGGTCGGAATTTGATAGAAAGTATGGATTGATATCCACGGGATTCATACCTTGCACAAATTCACCGAATTGAATCGGATTCTGGGCAATCCCTGGTATTCCAGCAGCTCCGCCTCCATTGAATCCTCTTCCAAATCCATTAGCTGGAGGCATGACGAAGATACCTCTTCCGGCACCATTTCCGCCTCTTATGCCGCCATTACCAGATCCAGAAGCTTGATTACTTCCTCTTCCAGCCATATTGAGAAATCGAAATCGAAAAACACGATGATCGTCGAACAAAGATGCAGAAACGCTGTGGATCGATGAACAACACAACAATTGATCTCAAGGAGATCAAACTCGCTCTGATACCATTTCAAGAACGGAATGAGAGAGAGAGAGAGAGATGTAATAAACTCAGAAACTAAATTATACAAATGAAAACTTGAGTTCTGTACACGAGTTGAGCTATACTTATACAGAAGGAGGGAAAAGAGGTTGTTGTGTTCTAACAACCATTTGAGTGGGTAAAATGACTATTTTACCCTTCACTCTACAATTTAAATTCGAATGTAGCATGGGGGAGTAACCCACGAGACTAGCAGGATTTCGTCTAATTTGCTAAAGCAGAGGAGTAGGATCCGAAGCAGTGGGTGCTACAATTCGGGGTAGACATGTGGATGTGAAATGGAGGAAATTGTAGATGCCATGGAATTTCAATTGGTTGGCATGGCTGCATGGGTATGCAGTGGAATGTCTGTCATGTGATGTAAGCAAGGGGTGGGTGTGTGAAGAAAGAATGGAAATGGCGTAGAAAATTGAAGTATTGTAAGGGAAAATTGATTTAACTGCAGGGATGGTGTGAGTGATATATGTAATGGAAAATTGGACGTCGCATTCAAGGTTCGTAGCTAGGATGTTGGAGAAGAGCGACTGTAGGAGTTTCAAGCTTGCCCTCCTCTTTATCATGGAGGGAATCCTCTTGTCCGGGGTGTTGCGAAGGCATGTCCCTGGGTGGATCGTGCATATACTGGACGACGTGGACTAGTTCTTACAATAGCTATGGGGGAGGGTTTTGTACGAGGTTACACACAATAACCTATCTCGCACATTGGCTAGGAAGATATAGAGCAAGGTTTTAGCCCCAAAGTTGAAAGACCCGAGTATACACTGTTTGGATTCCCCCTCGCATTCTAGGTACGATTAAGGCACATATCTCCCTTGCGGTCCTTTTAGGCTGTAAATGGACCTTCTATGGTATGTTGATGAAGCAACCATAGTAACCCTATGTGCAGATTTGGCTGTACGAAGCGGTTCTCGGCATAGGCGAGAGCTTCGCGAAGAAGACCATGAGGTTGGTATTTCTTCACCACATGAGGTGGTCAGCGGACGATGACTAAGGATGGGATCAAAAAAGGATGGGATCAAGCTCCAACGCCAAGGAAAATTCTGCTACACCACGAGAGGGATGAGTCGCGGATGGTTGGTTGTCATTACACGTACCCATGAAGCCCCAACGAGTTGTTTGACAACGCCGCTCGAGATTACGAGCGTGAGCACCCCCAGGGAGCCCTTACTCTCGGCCAAACATGGACATGTCCCACCCCCTCTCAAAAAGATGGGGGCGTGGACGAGAAGGTCGTCACCATTAGGGTTGGCATGGTACGGTAACCACCAAAAAATGGTGATTACGACGTAGAAACCACCAACGGGTGGTACTCAAATTTTCATACCACATACCAACCACAAGGCGTGGTTACCACATATATGGTAACCACGACTTGTGGTTACCATCGGTTCATTACCATGGTTACCATGCTATAATTTTGTTTGTATTTTTTTGTAACCATTTGACTACCGTCCAATAGTCATCAAAGTACGTTATCGAATGAAAAAATACGGTTACCAAAAATAATATGATTATCACCAGTTAAAAGTTCAAATAAACGAAGTTCACAACCAAAAGTACAAACTAATTAAAATAAAAAAGTTCAAAGTCTTCAAACAAACTAAGTTCAATTGTTCAAACATTCAAAATGTTCCTGCAAGTTCAAACAAAACAAGTTCAAAGTCTTCAAGCATACAAAATGTTCCCATTGTTTCTATGTTTCTAGTAGAAATAGTAGAAATGACCAATTTAGGTCAAAATCAAAACACGAAATATAAAGTAAAATCTTAAAATTTAAAACATAAAACTTAAAGGTACAAAAATAATAATTAAATAATTAAATTTAATATATATATATGTATATACTTGGTAACCATGGTAACCGTGGTATTCGGATTTCATTACCATTACCGTACCACCTTCACGTGGTTACCATCACGATGGTTACCGCCATGTTGGTTACCACAAGTGTGGTTACCAACATAGTCGACTTGTGGTTGGTACGTGGTTGGTATGGTAATTTCCGTACCATTTGCCAACCCTAGTCACCATGCTCCGTCAAGTCCTCGATTGACTCATGACTAATGAGTTTGGAGAAGGATGTGGAGGACACGGTGAATGACATTTCCCAGCTAAGGAAGGAAGGGCCGCATAAAGAAGAGGTATGTCACACTTTCCTTTACAATACTTGTTTGGATTGACAGTAACAATATGACATTGAAAAGTCATAGTCTATTATTACAGAATATTCAACTTGTGTCATCTACATGTAATTTATACAGTCATCAAGCCGACACCCTTGTCGTCAAGCCGATGCCTACTCACGTCGAGTTGATGTACACCCATATCGAGTCGACAGGACCCTATGTCGAGTCAACGTTGTTGGCTTCCGTACTAAACCCTATTCGAATCCCAAAGAATGGAGTCTTGACATCAAAAGGCCTTAAAAAACATTGCAATATCAGACACACTCGAGTTGGTTGAGATGATTCAAACCCCATGGGCGAAGAATCAAATTAGCTATGTATTCTTTGACACTAGGCAATGGATCCATCGGAAGGACAATGCTCCTGATGTGCTCATATGCAACACTTATATGCATCACTTAGTCCCATAAGAAACTGCATCAATTTGACCTTAGCTTCATGCTCAATCATCCTTTTAATCACAAAGCATCTGCACTAAGCAATGGCTCCACATTCATATATAGTTACTAAAACCTTCTAATTAAAATAGCCAATTCGCCCTAGATTTTTTTTTCACCTTTTTAAAATATGTAGCCACGTATATTCAGTGGCGGCCGCAGGATCCTCCGAAAGGTGGGGCGAAATTTTCTAGTGTGTACTGAGATATTGGCCTTGAATAAACTCCTTTACCTGAGCTATGATTTTCAACTTAGCAGTGGATTATAGAAAAGTAAGCTTACATTTGCTTTGTTTCTATGATAGTTGTTTCTCGTCATTCATTGGAAATTCAGGCATTTGTCATATTTAGGAGTGTAAACTTACCGAAATTCAATCATGTTAAATTCAAGGCTTTTGCATATTAGCTAGGATTGTAAACTCATCAACTTTATAATATCTTTTGGTTCCCAAAGACATGATAGAAATTGTGATTTGAATATGTAGGTTACGAAAATACAAATATTGCATAAAGCTTCACAAACTCAATTCGAAAACCCCAAATTCAATTCATAAATTTCATTCTCAAAATCACATACACAATAATTAAAACACAAAATTTATTATCAAAATCAAAACTCTAATGAAATTTTCACAAAATTTATTCTCATAATCAAATCATAATTTCACCAATTTTATGGGGTTTAATTAGTTTATAGCTAGATAATTTGTATATAGTAGGGAGCTCGAGAAATGGGAACATAATTAAATAAGGGGGTAGAAACATAGAGAGTCGGTGCAAGTTGAACAAAGAATAAAAAAAAATTTTGGGAGAGGCGAATTTTTTTTTAAAAAAGGCTAATTTTACCAATTTTATGGGGTTTAATTAGTTATAGCTAGATAATTTGTATATAATAGGAAAGTCGGAAAGTGGGAATATAATTAAATAAGGGGTAGAAACAAAGAAAGTGGGGTGTAAGTTGAACAAATAATAAAAAAGCTATTTTTAGGGAGGTAAAATTTGTTTTAAATAAAGGCTAGTGGGACTTAAACCCCAAACCTTTGGTCTAAGAGCATCAGCACTCATGGGGTAACCACATCCATCTCTCTCTTCGTAATATTCCGACACCTCATTTTCCACTAACTCTACCCCATCCTTTAAAAATTCTAACTTTTAACTCACATCCATAAGTTTACCCCATCCCTATTTTTGAAATCTTATTTATACACCACTACATATTTTTAACTAATCAAAACTTATTCCACTTAATTAAGAAATATATAATCCACTTTTTTCTTTTTTTTTTAAAGTAAAAAAGGGATGGGAAAGGAGAGGGGTTGCCCCTTGTTGCTGGGTTTACCCCTTCCCCTTCCATGAAATGGGGTTAACCCCACACCCATCATCTACCTTATAGGAGGAGAGAGGGGTATGGGTTGATGAAAACTCATTGATAATGATGCTCTAAGGTTAGTTTCCTTCCTTCTCACCAACCAACTAAGCAAAGTAGACTAATTGATTCTATATTCATTCTAGTTTTACTTATTATAACACTTCTGTATATATATATATATAAAAAAAAAATTCAAACCCCGGGACACGTGGGTCGAAAGGTGAGACGGCCGCGTACATTCAAGGTTTCATGCCTAATGTTTCTGAATCCCCTATACATCCCCTATACTATACTCCCTCCGTTAATTAAAACTTGACGTTTTACTATTCACGCACGCATTTTTAGGTGTTAAAAACTATATAAAATATCAACTTTTTTAATAATTTTTTTAAATAATATCATACTTATTACTATTAAGTATGAATTTATAAAAACAAATTTAAAAAAAAGTTAATATTTTATATAGTTTTTATCGTTCTAAAAAGGCGTGCATGAATAGTAAACGTCAAGTTTTAATTAACAGAGGGAGTACAATTTATAAATAAGTGGAGCATTAGAACTAGAAACTCTTTTCGAGATCTCATCCTAGAGCTCCTTAATTATTAGCAGATTCAACACACAATAAAGTTCTTGGCAATTTTAGGACTCATATGGTTGATTATCCAACACGTACATATGACCAAATATAATTAATTAGCTCGATCTAGTCCACTTAATTATCAACCTCATCAAAGGCTTTACTGACGTACCTTATAATATACTCCATCCGTCCTAAAATATATGACCTTTTAGCACTTTGCACAAGTTTTAATAAAACACTTTACTTAAAAAAACATCATCATTACACTAACTTTTATATAAATTTTATTATTTTTTAACACCACTACACATTTGAACCAATCAAATTATTTTAAAAAGTCAACAGCACATAAACCAATACAAATCATTATAACTTACTATCTAGAAAACATAAAAGACCATCTATTATTGGACAAAATTTTATCTCTAAAACCAATGTATTGTTAGACGGAGGGAGTATGAACCCCTCTTCGCAGGCACCACGCAAATTCCTCTGCTCCAGGTAGAAAACTTAAATAGATCCGTCAAATTTTGGGAATCGCATCGAAATGCTTATTCAAAATTAATTACTGTATATAGTTGGTGAATTAATTAAAAACACTCATCCACCCCTAATACTTATTATTTCAGAAGCAATCCCTTTGTTAAAAATTGAGCCACGTGTCCCCCACTTCACAAAGATAAGAAACTGTCTTCCCAACCCATGTTCTCCCCGTTAATACATCGATCGTCGACTTGAAGCTCCTCCGACAAAAAGAGAGAGAACGGGAGAAGTGAAGGGATTTGACGGGAAGAGAAAATCTCCTTCCTCATAATATAATTAATAAATTGATTGATGGTTGTCGTTGTGGAGGCGGGGCACAATCGATCGGAGGCGGGCGATTGTGACCGACGATGCAGTCGGCGATGACCGACGACTAGAGGCGGCTTTCTTTCTAAATTGCACGGTAATTTCTCTTTCTCTCTACTCTCTTCATTTCCCCAATTGTAAACCCTAAGTTACCCCGTTCTTCCTTCCCAAATCAGTCTCTCAAACATCTGAACCGTCTACGCAGCCGATATTCGGGACTGACTTTCGTATCCGCCTCCGCTGTTTATTGGGGCTGGAATTCGGAGCCCCCGCTGCCCCTGGCGGTCAATTGGAGGCGGATTCCGGAGCCGCGGCGATCGATTCGGATTGGATTTTAGAGACGCTGCCACCTTGGTTCCGATTTGAACTGGATTCCAGAAGGTCGTCGCCAGTAAGGAAGCCGCCTGTTTTTTTTTCCATTTACTATTAATCATTGCTCCGTATCTACACGATTTTGTGTTGTAGAGGGATTGGGGGTCAAGGGCGGACGAGAAGAGGATGGCTGAAGGAGTGGTTCCTTTCGGGATGCGCCACTACCGGTTTCAGAAGTTCGAAAGGTGATTTTAGGAGTTTGAAATGCAATTTCAAGAGTTCTTGGTCGATTCGACTTCAATTGCCCTAGACGCCTTGACACAGGTGCTCTTTCTTTCTCTTTGGTCTCTTCGTTCTTCCAATTGTAACCCTATTTCGATTCCTACACATTTTTGCTTCTCCCTCTATGATTGATTAGGGAGATCTGATTTTTATGAAAATAAGGTTTAATTCTCTTTCTCAATTTCAATTTTGGTTCTTCATCCCATTGATCTCATTGCTGGTTATCTCGCTTTTGTATCCATCATGGCTATTTATCTGGCTTGAATTCCCAGCCTCCGCCGGCGCTTAGAATTTGTAGCCTCTGCCACCGCCCCTTTTACGAATTCCGAATTGGACTGGATTCGGGGCCGCCAAGGTATGCCTTTCATCTTTTCGAATCTTGCCCTTTGACATGTTTAGAAATTGATCTCTTTTGGTTTTCTGAAGCAGATTGTCGGGACTCGAATTCGGAGCCGGCTCCACACTTGGTGATCGATTGGGAGTGGATGTCGGGGCTGTCGCTTCCCTTGGTTGTGGATTGGATTGGATTTCACGTTGTTTAGGTAAGGGTGCAATTTGTTGGATATTCATGGTTTAATTATACTCAGTTCTTCTTCTGTCTCTATTAAGTTTCGATTTTAAACAAACCCTAATTCAGATTGAGAGTCAATGCATCAACAGACTAGAATCAAACCATACACCTACTTTGAATGATGCAAATTAGAGAACATTAAGATGGAATGTGTATGATGTGTTTGATGAAATGTGTAAGAGAGTAATATAATTAGTTTATCAATCTGGATTTTCGGGATTCCGATGTTAATTCCTAAACAAAGAAAGACAATGTTGTTACTTCATTCGCCTGGAGTCGATTTCACATTATGTAAAGGCATAGCATCCAATTCATTCATGGCGCATGTAAGGATCAATCTAAATGTTTCTTAGAAGTTGGTGCAAAATTTTCTTTTCGCTTTCATTATAACTTCACATGTTTGCATTCAATTGGCATAGTTAAATATAAAGTTCACATGTTTGAATTTAGGACTTTTAGAATGTTGACCAAAGAAGATGCAATATATCAAGTATATTCGTGATATCGATATGTGAGAATGATGAGCTTCAGGAACTTTGAATACAAATGGCATCTAGATTTGGTTTTAGCAAGTAATTTAATATTTTTAGCACTTTTATTTTAATAAAGATCAATATGTTGCTTATGATTTGCCTCAATTAGGATGATTAAATGACTTGGGACTTTTTTGTGATTATACCCTTTATGTTTCAAAACCTCTAATTATTTGTCCTTTTTATACACATGCGTTTATCATTCTATTAATAATTTTAGACTTGAATAAATCAACTATTTTCAAATCTCTTTTTTAAGAGTTTCCTAATGTATGATGGGTTAGTACTTAGTACCTTGGTTGGGTTCTGGGTAAGAGTAAGAGTTTTCTAATGTATGGCTATTTAGAAATCTCTGTTTCTTACCTTTTTACCACAAACATGAATAGTTCCATATGATTTGTAGGGTTTTAGGATGATCATGTAAACTTTTCTGTGAAATTGGAGTTTGGACATCGTTATTTCTGTGAGGTTCTATATATGAATTTTGAGGTTCTATCTTCCCATGTACAAAGTATGTGATTGTAATTAGTTTCCAAGTGTCTATGAAATTGTAGTTAGTTGATGGTGCCTATCAATTTTGCAAGGTGGATCCGCTAATTGAGTATTTATGTTTCTGATTTGTCAATTTTATTGTAGGGGTTTCAAATTTCAATTGATTAATTCTACAAGGTGTTCATATTTCTGGAAAAATATAAGCATTTGACAACTAAATCTTCATTCTTTTGACTAATAAAATGTCTTCTGCATATATATTTCAAGGCCAATCCTATTTGGGCGATACAATCACAAATATGATATCAACACTAAGGAGAAAGTAGGAATGTGGTTGCTCCTAGATGTGCAAAAAATTTCATGGTGTGTGAAGCTTGAATGTTGATTGGACAATGAAAGAAATCTTTTGGTACTTCATGAAATTGTGAGTTGATTTAGCTGGTAATTTATTCTTCATTTATTATCATCTTTCTAAAATGGTTGTTCTCATTTTAGGTTGCTAAGGAATTTAGTTATAGATCGAAATGGAATAAACAAGTTGTTGGTTGTAAATGAGATGGGGTTTGTAACATTGGGGGGTTGTTTTTTCAGGCTGCAGAGATTGGCAAGACTGTAAATGGTATTAGGAGACATGTCGCGAAACAGAGATATGTTTCTTCACCATATGACATTTGCGAAAGAGAAGCAAGCAAAGCTAAAGAGTACAATGAGTTCAATAAAAGTCTCAAATAGCTTACAAGTGAAGAGCAAGGAAGGAAAATGAATTCGTGGATTCTTTCTGGATTTGAAGTCTGCCAATCAATAGGCAATAGAGAAAATGCTGCAGCCGTTTAAAAAAATGATCCAATGACATCAACATGAACCCTTGATTTTATACTTTGCATTTTGCTTGATGATTGTATCACAACCATTATATCATGAGAGTGAACTTGATATATAGTTATCTATCATTCTATCGTATTACATACTCGATTTGAGTTTCTTATATAGTTAATTATATCATGAGTGGATTTGATGGTATATAGACACTTTTTTACTTATATGTGTACTCAACTTGCTTTTGCTAAATATGGTGTTATTCTAGGAAGGCGACATTGACATGTTGAGTTCGGATCACGGGCCAAAAACTCTGAAGTAATAGCAAGATTGACGAATCTGCTTCTTCGTCGTCCGAGGGGGATTCACTCATGGAAGGGGCTGTCAAGAAGGCCATGGTGCCTGCGTTTTGTAATTAGGTACATGCTGTTCTTCCACGCTTGGTTTTGCATCTTCATGATGATGATGTTAGTGTTCGCCAAGCTTGCAGGGTAATTGAAGTAGAAGCACTCTTTGATTTATTCATATTAAGAGATCAAATGTCTTGCTATGCATGTTATTTGAATCTGATGTCTTGATTTATTCATATTAAGAGATCAAATGTCTGCCACCATATTGCCTAACGGATCACATGTTACACTATTTATATTACGCTTTTTAAGTTGATCTAAATTCTGAATTAAATTATGATATGACATTTTATGTTTAAATTTATATATAAATCCTAACTGGATAACCCATAAAAAATTTATTTTGTGTGTATATTTTAATATTTTAGCTTCTTAGGATTTATGCATCTAGTCCTATATAAGAGGTTAAAACATTTTAGATCAAAAAGAGATTAAAACATTATAAAAAATATACATTAAACATCAAATTTTTTAGTGCTTTAGCTTATAGGGTTTATAAATTTAAATTTAGAGTATTTTTTTAAAATTTTATTTGTAATTCGTATGAATTTTATTTATTTACGAATTTGATCGAGTAAACTGAATCGAATCCATAACAAGCCATCAACACCCATTTAACAATGCCATTAACAAAATTTATTTCAAGAACCTCAATCACCGTCAGTACTAGAGAAAATTTGTGCCGAATGCACAAATTTTCGCTCTAATTAGAGGAGTGTCTTAGTTTTTGAAAAAATTGGTAGAGTGTCCATTCCTATTAATCTAATAATACACATTTGTCAGCACTCCCCTAATCTCATATCTCCTCTCGCTCTCTCACCTAATCTCTGATTCTCGGATCTCGATTGCTCTCCATCGCCCTCCATCGCTCTCCATCGTCGCTTAGAACACTGAACGCCGGCAAAATCAACGGTGAGAGGAAGTGGACCGAACACTGAACACCCTTATCCCTTCTCCCTCCCTCAGACGTTTCTATGGCCTCCTCTTCTCCTTCTCGGTGAGCGGTCTTCTCTTTTATCGGCGAGCGGCGGATTCGAGCACCAATTGGAAGCCAGTGAGGCTGAGAAGAGGAGGATTCCAGCCGATAGATCTCGTAATCGAAGAAGAAGAGGTTTCATGCCGCCTCCATCTTCCTCCTGTCGCCTCATGAATTTGCAGATGGAGTCGGTCGTAACAAGGTGCGGGTTACTATACTAGTTTATTCTAATTCCATTGACGCTCATCCCATTCCATCAACGCTCGTTCTTTTCCATTCCTCTCTCCAATTAAGTGACGATCATCCCACTGTATCTTTCTTGAAGCACGGTGATTGCGAAGATATTAAAGGTTGGTAAATTTGTTTTATTTGTTTATGTGATTGTCACTGTAACTTCCAGAGTATAGTAAACTCTAATTTGAGAACCCTAGCTAATTCAACCACGGGAGTTAGACGCCATGATACAGACACAAAAACTCGTCATCACCGTTTGTGATTTTCAAAAAAGAACGACGATGCAGGGTAGATGATAGAACGAAGATGTGGGGTAGATGGAACCTTCAGAGAATCAATATCTTACCTATGGATATTGTATTCGCTTCTTGTTAGTCAGGGACAATAATTTATGTTACAATAATTGCTATCTATTTTTACAATAATTGTGTGCTACTTTAATTAATACTTGTCTTTACCAGAATTCGGTCATTATAGGAAATCATTCATTACAATAATTGTATGCTATTGTAGATGGTTATAGTAATGGGTACATGAATTCGTTCATTACAGTAAATTGATCATTGATTACAAGAATTGTATGCTACTTTAGTTGGTTATAGTGATTTCTTGCAATACAACTCTACAAGACAAATGTGGGTATAGTAATGAGTATGTAGAAGATTTCATTCATTACAGGAATTGATTACATGAATATTAGTGTATTACAGGAGTGTGATTTCGTGTAAGTTAACTCATGACATTGTATTACATGAATATTATCGTATTACATGAATGATTAATGTAACGTTAGAAAATTCTTGAAGTGGTACCCTAGAAAATTCTCCGTTGATAATAATCTCTTCATCCACCAATCCGTCTGCGGTAATCTAACTGAGTAGTTTTTAAAAGGATAAAGTTTGTTAAAATTTCTTCATCTACCAATCTTTTTAAGAAAGGATAAAAAAAAATTTTGGATAAAATTTGATTTGTTAAAAATATCATCATCATCAATCATTTGGAAAAAGGATAAAAAAAGAAAAGGATAAAAATTAATTTTAAGGGTAAATATGTAATATCCACCTTTAAAAAAGTACTATTACCTAAAACAAAATTAAAGGAGTACAATTACTTAAAAAAAACTTGAAAAGGGTATACTCCACCCAATTTCCTCTAAACTTTAGTTTTGTTTTTCAATGAAATTCTAATCGAGTATTTGGTTAAACTAATCAATCACATTTACAAATGTTTAAAGTTGGTGAGCTATAGGTTAAATATTGTTTTAGAAAATAATAGGTGTTAAATATTTTTTTGGAAAATAATTAGTGTTTATTTTTTGTTTTTGCAAAGTATGAAAAAATAATAGATTGTTTGTGTAATTTTAAAAACCGTAGGGATTTTGTTCTAATTTTTTTTGGAAACAAGGTTATTTTACTATACAATTTTTTGGAAATAATAGGTGATTTTATACAATTTTCAAAATAAAGATGGGGTTGTCACTTTTGTATTGAATTTAGTCAAATAATAGGTAATTTTGTTCAATGTTAAAAGTAAAAGGATTTTTTTTTTGTGAAGAAATGAATAATAAAGGGCGATTTTATTCATTAAAAAGGAAAAAAATATGAGTTTTGGGCATAAGCCAAACTTTTGACAAAACTCAGGGTACCATCCGGACAAAAAAAAAAAGTGTGGGACACCAACCGGAATTGTTAAAAACTCAAGGGCACCAAACAGAATTTCCCTAAATTATAATCCGTATAAGTTATGCATATTATTAGTTTATTTATTATATATATATTTTTTTTTTATGTTAAAAATTTACTTTTTTTGTTGGTCCGAAAGTAGGGTTATATACCCTTATTTGTTAATAGTAGAAATGGAATCCTCATAGGTAAAGGCCGAGTCTAAGGCCATATTAAAATAATCAAGTAAGGAATAGTACTATAAATAATGACTAGAAAGATGAAGCGAACACAAACCAAACTGGCAAATCACTGAACCGGTTCAATTATTTATTGTTTTTTTTAAAGAATTGTAGAAATTCGGTTTAATTATGTTTAAACCGAACCGAACATGAAATATAATCTAATTTTGTAACTTGATTCATCCTATATGAAAGATCTAGATTGTTGCCCATTTGGAACAGTGATATAGTTGGGTAAAGTATAAATGGTTTATATGAATAAAACATAGTCAATGTAGGGCAAATATATGATAAGTGGCTCCACTGTCTATTACCTAACTTTAATCACTACTAAACACACTCAAACAAAACATTCTACCTGCCACCATATTGCTATATTCACCATTGCTTTGCTGGCTCAGAAAAGCCAATAAATGTTCATATTGTCCCTTTGTCAGAGAATGAGTAGCTTCCTGGTTATCACCATCAATTACCACACTTATTGCGAATTTCTTCGATTTATCCCCTTTCGAATTAGGAGGATAACAATGAATCTTGAAGCATCGACTGATTGAATGTCCAACAACTTTGCAATGCTCACAAAAATAATTCCCTTTTCCTTTAGCCCCATTCTGGTTCGACTGTTTGTCATCTTGTTTCCTATTTTTCTGGCTATTGTAATTCCCATACTGATTATCGTTGTTAGCTTTGTAACCTTTTAAATCCCAAAGGAGTGTTGCATTCACCCGAGGCTTATAGGGACATGCAACCATGCTCCCATAAACAAGATGGTACTTCAAGTAGTTGAATAAAATAATGCGGAAATCAATTAAATATCAAAGTTTGAAATATTCAATCACAACAACATAGCTAAAATACCAAAAACCATAAAGTACAAATAAACTCCAAAGTGGCTAAAAACCAGCGTAGCGTTGCGGAAACTTTAATGGTTAAAAAACTTGCAGTGTAAAGATTCATAAATGATAGCCCGCTCTTCAGCTCTCTCTTGCTCCGCTGCTCGCACTAAACCTGTGGAATATGATCTGGTGTTTCGTGAGAAAGAAGGACACCAGCCATCCAATAAATAGGATGGTTAGTACAATTAAGACTAGCAAATGATAGGGAAAATGTTCAGACTTTAACCTTACAGTGACCATAACACGGTATGTCATAGGTTAAGGGAAAGACACGAGTATTTAAAGTGGAAATTGATAAAAAAAAGACAAAATTTCAAACATGACTCGGATGATCGTGAGGATCGATGATACGATAAGATAAGGAATTATACCTCGAGTAAGAGTGAATGATCACCTATTAATAATCTCGATAATAACAATAATGTATGTATGTAAATAACATAATATAAAACGTAGTGACACGGGTCCAGACTCAAATTGGACTAGGACTGCAGCCTGAGACTTTGAAGTCTAATTGTACCACGAGTCCAAACTCAACTAGGACTGCGACCTGAGACTGTTTGAAGTCTAGATATTCCATGGAACCTTTTAGATTAGGCTTTATACTATTCTCAACCTGCGAGATAGCCCTCGCAACTGACTTTAAGTCAATCCGCATCACGTGAGATGCACATCTTAATTATAACAACTTTAATATTTAATACTAGGTGATCATAATAACGACATTAAATCAAGAAGGGACAAGCATGGATAATTCAAAGGATCTTAATATATATCGCATGCCACTAGTTTGCATGAAAGAAACAAACAGAATATAATGCAATTTAGGAAGAAGAAAATGAGCAATTTTCACTTATCCCGAGTTATAAACAAATAACATATTTAATACACATATCACTATAACTAATTTAATAATTGCCCATTAATTTATACTCATGCCAATTTATGAATAAGGAGATAAATTACATAAAGCAGACGAATATGCAATTTATCGAAATTGGCAAGGAAATTGGTCATATGGTCACATGGCCGCATTTGACGCGGAAGAATTAAAAAGGTACGTCAAAAGAATCACGAAACACGCAAAGGGCGTTGAACGAAATCACTTGCCTTAATCTTCAACGACTGGTTGACGACAACAAAACGAGATTTTGGCACCTATTGAATCCAACGGAAAAAAGAATATTTAAGGCGGCCACTCGGGCGGTGATGGGCAGAGGAAACGCAACGATCGGAGGCGATGGGCAGCGATCGATGGCGAAGGCAGCGACAATCAGAGGCAGGCTCGGTGGTTGTTCGTGCGCGGTCTCCGGCAATGCTGCACTGCGATGGGTTCGGCGGCGAAGGGAGAGGTCAGGCGGTGACTCAGGCGATGATTGGAGGCGATTGCAGCGATGCTTTGGCAGACGGCAGCGATAGCTAGCGGCAATCAGGGACAAAGGCAGCGATGCTTGGCCCTGGCGATCTTTGGGCAAGGGCTGCGACTACAGTGGCTCAGCGACTAAGGCGATGGCCAGGCGGTGGTTGGCTCGTGGCTCAGGTCGCCGGCTATGATGGTTGTACAACGGAGGTCGGCTCACGGCTCACGGGAGATTTGGGAGAGGAAGGGATACGGTGATGTTGAGAGGCGGTGAGGGTGAGCGTTTTTGGTTTGTGAAACCCTAACATTTGACGTGTATCTATATATACTTTGAATTAGAGTTAGATAAATAAATGATATTTCACCCAAAAAAACAATTAGATAAATGATAGATTATTGATTGGGGAATTTTCTAAAATGACCCTCATATCCGAAAGGTTTGCATGAGTAACCCAATCCGGAAAAAATTTGCACAAAAGAGGATATCCGCTTGACAAGGGGAGCCGGTAGCACGTCACCCTGTGGGGTACAGCTGGACTCCACTCTCGGTTTCATGTATAGTGAGAGAAAGAGGGAGGGAGACATCTTTACTCCTAAAAAGCAAGGACCAGTGAGAGAGGGGGGAAAAAGCAGCTGCTGCAGTGGCAGAGGACAGAAGAGAGAGACAGAGAGACGAAGAGAGGGAGAGAGAGAGAGAGAGAGATTAAATATAAAAGTGCAAGCTGAGAGGACAGATAGATCAGTGAGAGTGTCAGTGAGGGGTAAAAATATTCTATCAACTAAATTATAAGTTTAAGAGAAAACCAATTGAAGAAGGAAGGGTCCGGGGGATTTATTGTAAGGATCACGTGTAAGCAGTAAGTTGTAACTGGACATCTATATTAGATAAACATGTCACATATTGTATTTCATTGGACACGATTGTAACTATGAAAAACACAGGTCATTAACTACCATTATCGAATGGAGAAGATTTATGGGAGAAGCATATTCTCTATAATGACATATTGTTTTATGTGTGCCTAATTATAATATTTACCCATATTTGGATGCCATGATTTCGTTATCTCCGGCCGTCACTAGCATGCTTTACCCATATTGGAATCGAATGGATAAGAGTGTCAGTGAGGGGGCATAAACATAGTTATAATGACATGGTAAGTTGAAGAGAAAAACCATGGAATAACAATAAAGTGGGTGGATGTGAATTCGTGGGCCGACTGATAATCGCGTAGTTGTCACTGGACACAACATGAATACGACATGACAGACATTGAAATATACTAGACACAATATGTCGGAGACATTTAAAAGATAACAAGCCGCGGAAATCAAATACGACACATGAGCAAACATTTAAAAGATAGTAGGAGAGAGTAGCAACATAGAAGACAGTGAAAACGAAATTTATGGTAACAAGCCGCGAAATTGAGGCTGCGTGGTGAATCTGTATCCATCCCAATCGAAGTGTGGGCGCATATTGCGGGCACGATGATCAAACGTCTCGTCGCTGAGTGGGAAGTAGACCGTGAAAGTTCGGTCACTCCCATAACCGGACACACCAAGGACCCTCCCGGCCCAAAACCCATCGTTGTCGCGGCAGTCGACACAGTCTTCAGGCATGTAGGCGTCGTAAGAAATACAAGGTGGCCGTGGACGAATTTGTTGCACTGGGATGACCTACCTCAGCAACTTTCTTCTGTTGTTGCGTAGGAGGGTCACATATTCGACCTCCCAGTGGTTAGGGTCCAGTTTGCGTACAAGGGTCGCCTCGTAGAACGACCCGAGCATCCCAGACTCACCGCCGACAATCTTTACTCTTTAATGTCGTCGGTATGACGGTGGTGACATTGGTCCTGCATAAAATAAAAAAAATAAGGTAGTATAATGATACAAGTAGCACAACTGAAATCTACACAAATGAAGTGAACTCAGCTATTGAGAACCTCACGACCGCATCATGGATCTTGTACCACGTTTCATTCTCCTTCTTCGTCTTCAATTATCGATGGAGAACGTAGTGTACAAGTTGTCCCGAGAACTGGACCCTTGTGCCCAGTCTTGCAACGCCCCCCAACGGACTGTCCGTCAAGCGCTTCCAATGGGACTCGCTCAACCGGTTGTCAATGTTTACCAGGAGCGCCATCCAGGAGTGTTGGTTAATTTTTGCTTTGAAGTGTTTGTCTTCCTCGATGGCGTACACAGCATGCACAAACTTCAACATGTCAGCCACACTTCAGCACAACAATCACAACTTACATTACTCGAACGGAAGCCATATTACCGCGCCGGAGGTTTGAGCTCCACGGTCTACAATCTTCTTTACACTTCGCTGCGACATTTTTAATATTCACCAGATATCCTGCATAGTGGAAGACCCAAATTCAGTATTCTACACATCAATTCTTCTCCCCCAACCCACGGTTCCCTTCATATCAATATCAAATTTAACATGACACAAACACAATTACACATGACACACACACACATATACACATGACACATGGTTGTGAATACATGACATCATACTTATTCAATCTGTCCATCTCCATTTGCACATAAGTCACCCTATTCCAGATAATGTCGATTCCACATAAACTTTTCACCCTTTCTAACATTTTCCCTAACCCTAATGCGCCGCATTTCATCCAATTTCGCCCAAACCTGAACGCATCTACAGTCATAAGCCCCATTTCGCCCAATCCCCCCCCCTAAACTGAACGGATCTACACTCACCCTGCTCCTGATAAGTTGGATTCGACAAGACAGTTGCCCAATTTCCCCATTCCCAAAAATCCCCTTCTCTCCCAGACGCGCAAACCCCAATACCCAAACTTTCCACCAATTGTTTTTAACTTGACGCCGGTTACTTCCTACATGACAGGGAGATATTGCGTACTGTCAACCTATTCGACCCCTTCTTCCCATTTTCACACAATTCAAACCAGTCTTGGTTCTTCAAACCGGTTCCTCCCCTACGAATCGAAGCAAAACATATTTAATCGGCATTGCTAGGGTTTACTTACTTCAAAGTCGGCCTCTTCGTCTCCTCTTCTGCACTGTCGTCTTCTTCCTCACCTTTGCTTCTTCTTTTCCTCTCTCGCTCTGTCGTCTCCTTCCTCTTCTTCTTCCTTCTCTTCTTGTTTTCCCCGGGTTTGCATGTGGAACTATTGCCCTCTCTCTCTCTTCCTCTTTTGTAAGACGTGAGAGGCAGTTGGGGGTCGACAGTTTTCAAATTAAACTGCTTCTTCTCTCACTCTTCCACTCTCTCTCCACAATAACTTCCCCCGCTTCCACTCTCTCTCTCTCTCCACAATAACTTCCCTTGCCTCTCTCTCTCCACCACGCTTCCTCTCTCTCCTCCTTTACCTTCTCTCTCCTCTGTCCCGGTTATTTCCAACCGGCAAAGTTGCAATTTTTTTTTGGGGGGAGGGGGTTTAACATTTGCAATTGTTGTGGATAGTGGGTTAGTCTAGCAAACATTTCCGGGACAAGGGTTATTTGTTATCATTCCTTCTTATTTATTCTTTAGGATCAAGAATCAATTAAGATAGAGATTAAGGGTATAGAATAGAGATTAAGGGTATAGAATAGATTTTAAGGAAAATAAATAAAATAAGCGAATAAAGATGTAGATAGAACATAGGTATCTCACCTTTAGCGGGATGAATATTATTTAATTTAACTTTATAAATTAAATAATAATAAGAGTATTTAGAGGATTTATGTAATAAATCCTCATATATTATTCTCTTTAGAATAATTTAATTATGTTAATTCATACCATATATCTTAGGTGAATTTATTAAATGACCAAATTCACAAGATATATACTATAGTTTGATATAATATAGACTTATAAAAGTAAGAAATAGCCCAATAATAATTTGGGGTATTTCAAGCTTGACCTCCTGGTCATTGAAAAGCATTGAATGCAGCATTACTATCATTGATTGGACGGGGATTGTTCAGTCCACTTTGGCTTTCTTCATCAAGAAGCATACAATACATGTTTGCCATGCTAGGAGTCAATTTCATCAACAATATACTAGTTCTGACTTCGTTATAAGAATCATGCAAACCAATTCAACCAGAAACTGGATAACTTCCTAATTAGCAAACACCATGGACACAGTATTGATTAAACACAAGAATTGCACACCAACATCTCAATGCAACAAGATCCATGTACTCATCTCACAACTTTTTGAATTTTTTAAAGTAAGATGTAATTGATGATCCGCTTAAAGAAATACTCCCTCCGGTCAGATTAATTTGATATTTTAGGAGATGGAATTTGATCAACACTATTTGGTGTTTTAGAAGTAATTATTACACTTTCTTCTACTTTTGCACTAGTATCAATGCAATTTGTACTTTTTTTTTCCAGTTTAACCAATTACATTTGTGCATAATAAATGTGATGATGGAGTAAAAATTATTTTATGGGTATTTAAATATGAAAGGAACATTTTTTAGAGGATCTCTTTGTGCATTCATCTAAAACATCAAATAAATTCGATCGGAGGGAGTATTGAAGATCTCTTTCTATACCTGATATAGGCGAGTGTTGTTAGGGGATTCGAATTGCATTTTCAATTCGTCCTAGACTTCATGTGCAGTCCGGAAGTACAACAAGGTCTCTGCAATTTCCTTCTCCATCGAATGAAGCAGCCAGATATGATCATCCCATTGCAACGTCTCCATTGTGCATATCGCGGTAAAGCATCTGGCATTTGAAAACTACCATCAACAAGACTGATCTTGTTCTTTGCAACAAAAGAAACCTCTACAAATGGCTTCCAATGGTTGTAATTTGTTTCGTTTAGTAGTTGTGTGGAAAAATTGTAGCGGGGATGATCCAAGTGATGCAAGAACAAACCATCATTCGTATCTGCCTGATTCGCTTCAATACCTTGACCTTCTATGATCGACCAATAATTTGATTATAGAAATTCGACATGGAAACCAGAAATTGAGATTTGAAGATTTGAGATTGATTTGAGCTACAGTAGCTCTGATACCGGCCATTTCAAAATTTGAGATTTGTATTGCCAGAAACAAAAATTAGAAGAGAAGATCAAGAGAGAGAGCCATGGAAGCAAGAACTCGATGAACTGAATTCTGTTGAATTGAAAAGAGAACAAGAACAAGTGTTGTGTACATGAGGAAGAATGGGAATTTAATTATAATCAGCTAGTCGCGTGAGAGTCACGTCACGTGCTTTCCTAACCAACCAAACACTGAACTCGGTTTTCCTTTCCCTTCATACCAAACCTGAGTTCCTTTTCCTTTTGTTCAAACATGTTCAGAAACAGAAAAAACCGAAATATAAAATGTACAATGCAATATATGTATCAACAAGTAGTGATCCTAAAACATCAAGTAATTTTTGACAAGGACTTCCTAATGTATAGCTGGCCTTTGGTGCTATCTCGCGTTGGCGCTTGACTTCATCCGTAGTCTACATCATCGTCTTGCTGGTTGTAGGTCTGCTTAGATTCGTCTTTGTTTGGTGTGATTTGTCTATTTTAATGTTCCTGTTTTCTATGTTTGTTGTATATTCGACGTCTACCGTTTGCCGACTTGTCGGTCTCTCGAGTTCCAAGTATATCTGAGCTTGGATTTTTAATTAATTAAAAAAAATACACAATTGCAAACTTGTAACTTTTTTTTCGAGAATAGTAATTAACTAGTTCATAAGAGTACACACCCCATTCATACAAATCTCTCTCCATCCACATACATAATTACATATACATTAAAGACTACTTCAATTCATTTAAACGATCTAGTTCTCGTGTGTGTGTGTATTTGTCGTTTTTGTAATGCTAATTTTGAATGAGACGTTTGGGACGATCGTGTTCTATATTGTTTCTTACCGTTTATTTACCTATTCAACATACATCACGAGTGGTTGGGAACGCGAGATGATCAGCTTGATACTCAATCATCGTCATCCTCCTTTTAGGACAAATAATATTGAACAACTTTGACCAAAACATGGGCTTGCCCTTGTTCTTGATTTGGTGGCAATGATTGGCATAGCAGCCTGCTGTCGTCTGGGAGAGTAGGATGTGTCGTCGGAGGAATCTAGAAGGGTTGTATGAGGGCCCAACTGGCGGAGACGACTCACAGGAGGAAATATCAGACGAGGACAGAGACGATGAGAGGTCGACGTCGACGTCCTCGGAGCAAGCGGGGTTGCCGCCGTTGGCTGCAAGCGCGTAGCCCGTCTCGGAGAGCCTCGACAGCTTCTCAGAGAGGCAAAGAAAGCAAACTCCGGGGGATTGCTTGTGTTTGGGGTGCTTCTTGCAGCCGCTCCACTTTGATGACCCAAACATTCTTTTAGATTATTTGTTGGAATTCAAATTCACAAAATTGAATTTGCTTTATATTTTGGGTCTTTGTTGGGGGCGAGATGCGAGGGAGTTTTCGCGGGTTACCCTACTCCAAGAGCTTTGCAAGGCAAATGGGCGTGTATGTATATAAACGCAAATAGTTTGGGGGGGTCATCCGATCATGACTTTCATGTTTTTTGATGTATTATTTAATTGACTTGTTTGCTTTCAGTTTTCAACTATTATTTAATTCGTACCGACGTGGCCTTGATGCCATGGCGGCCGCCAGGTTTATCGCCAGTTTATTATTAATAATGCATTGCATGTTGTTTCTTTTTAATTCCTATTTTTTTTATTTACCATTTTCACATAGATATTTTTTGATTGGGTATCTGTAAATTTTCCAGAAGTTTATCGATGTTTATATATGCTTTGCATTGTGGCACCAGGACAAATTAGTGTGTTATCAGCAAAGCTAGGTTAGGAATGTGATCGATATTCGATCACTTGTCAATTTGAAGTCTACATTTAATTTGGGGAGATTTGATTAACGTTATAGTATTCGAGCTAATAGTTGTATTGCGATTATAAAAATGTACAACGCTAGGGGTTAACGTTGACGAATTCCTTACCTCCTTAAAAGGTTGTTAACTAGGACGGATATGAAAACTAAATCTGTTGCTATTTATTTAACAATTGAGTTTTGAAATGGTCTCAATGCATTTATTTTTTTCCGCACTCCTCACATATACGTGCTCGTGATGTGATGGCATCCGTTAATCTTTTTCTTTATTGTTTGTGTTGAAACCGAGATTCGATATAACGAAAGTGATTTAATGCGGAAGCGAGAGATAAGAACAAGAAACTCAAAACAAACATGCAAGAGCAAGAACAACACCAGAGTTTTTACGAGGTTCGGCAAAGAGATGCCTACGTCCTCGGGGCCTCAAGAACAGGCCGAATCCACTAGGTAATGTTCAACAGAGGGTTACAATCAAGCAATGCAAAGATAAACCCTAGATCTAGCATGTACGAGTTTCAGAGATACAAAAGGAAGAAGATCCCCCTGTGTGGGATGACCGGAGTTCGAAGATCTCTTCGAAACTCCCAAACCCTAGATCTCCAGACGTGAGACAAGCGACAACCAAAGCCAGGAGCTTAGCCGCGCCACCACCAGGAGATCACCGAGAGCAGCTAACGCCTTCGTCGTCACAATCGCCGGGGAGGAGCCAGGAGAAAACCTTAGAAACCCTAGAAACCCTTTGAGAGCGTTTGAGAGGAGACGGAGGAGAGAGAGAGCTAAACTGAAGTTTCCAGGAGCTGCTAGCGAGCTTAAATAGCTAGGGCAACGGATCTCAAGTGAAGCCAAGGCAAAACGCAGCGCTTCACTCTCAATGGACCAGGCCACCAAGCTCTCTCCGTCTTAAGATCAGTTGGGCTTGGGAATGGGCCTAAAGCCCACATCCGGGTAAGACTTCTTCCATACCTTATATCATACATATTATACATACATTATACACCATAGGTTATACACTATACTCCACAAGTGTTCATTAGACTCGTTAGAGGATCAAGTCGATTTCTCGACTCAATACGACTCAGTCAAGTCTAATTATAACTTGTGCATCCATGTATACCTATATATATAATATATGTTATATGCATACTCATCATACACTCATACATGATTACAAGCACATAACAATATTACATGTAACACATATGAAAGCAAGACATAGGGAAATATAACACATAGCATTACAACAGTTTGTCGTTTTAATGGATTTGTTGACTGTATTTCTGGATGAAGGTGAACTACAATTGGACTCTAGTTGCTGCTTTTAGATTTTATTCATGATGATTGATTAGTTGCATCAGTACCTCTTAGTTGTTTTTGTTGGACAATGATCCTGCTGGAATCTGCAATAAGTAACAAACTAGCTAAAAAGCGTTGGTGGATGTAGGCCGAACTTGTTTCTGTGAAGGGGCTAGGGCTGCGGTGAAGCGTGGTATCGGAGCCACTGAATGAGAAACGTATTTTCCCCCGAAAGTGGTGCAGATCGTATGCGAGGCAACGTCCCCTAAGGATTTCACCGACTTCTCTCACAAGTGCACTCGAGAGAGAAGATGGAACTGGAACAGGCACTCAGAACAGTGAAAAGGGTAGGAGAAAACAAGAGAGGGAGAGAGGCGATTGTGTTCGCTTTGTTAAAAGCCAAAGCCCTTGATCCCTTTATATAGCTGCAAAATCAATCCTTGAGCCGCAAGCAAAAGGAAGATTTGAGTCTATCTTCAGAAGATCTTGACTTATATAAAACTGTTTGAAAGGATAATTTTGTGAAAATAAATCCAATGAAAAATAGATATTCGTGGATAAATATTAACAATTCTATCCGTAATATCTTCGGCCTCAAGAAAACATATTTTTCCGTCAATCTCCGTCCCATCCTTTACCTCTCAATGTAGGTAGCGGAAGAGTCTCCTTAAAACCCTTTTAGGATACCCTTGAATATTCCATGTGGGATGGGGAAAGTCTAAGAGACACCTTAAAACCACCAACTCTAGGCATTATATCCAACAATCCCCCACAAATGCCGAGAGAAGGGTTTAAAAACTGAGGTTTTGAAAACAAGTTCTGAGCGTGTCGAGGTTAGTGCTTAAATGTTGATGTCTTGCGACTTGAATCTGCACATAGTGAAACTGGCAATTCGTTCGATAGAGTGAATGACCAGAGGCCTTGAATTCCTCCACTTAGGGGTAAACCAACAACACACACCTTCCACGAGGTCCTATAACGTTCCGCTAAGTCTTATCACATAAGACATCCAAGTTTTGGCACACCTTGGGTGCTCATGAGTGTTCTAGTGAGGACTGTCTAAGTCTCACCTTGGAGGGTTGCCAATCCCGCACACTCACGTAGGGAACTTCAGCATATTTGTCTCAATACAGAATACCCTCACAATGGGTTATGAAGTCATTAAGAGCTCTAAGGCTCAGCCTCTTTGTCATTCGGTGATCTATCAAGTCCGTCTCAAAAGGACCACCCAATGTCTGAGCTATAGATCATTAAGAGTGTTAGCTCAACCTCACTATACACTTGCCATAGGAATGGGAGATGTGTATCTCATATATTTGAGTCTTTCCATGACTTGCGTTCGACCAAATTAATGGTTTCTACCACAGATTCCTCATCTCACGGGCTTTAGCCCCATTCCCCTCGACGTGTCAAGGACTAGCATTATGCAAAGTCCTTTGGTCAATGGATTCACAATGTTCCTCTCTGACCGCACACACTCTAACGAGAGTACCCCATTTTTTATCAACTGCCTCACAGCCTCATGTCGGATGCATATATGCCTCTTCTTGCCATTATACGCTCCACTATTTGCTACTCCAATGGTAGCCTGTGAGTCACAGTGTAGAGAAATCGCAGGAGCTGGATGCCCCCACATTGGTATATCAGCCAGTAGGCTTCTTAGCCACTCAGCCTCTTGCCCTACTAGGTCTAGAGCTATAAACTCTGACTCCATCGTCGATCGGGCTATGCAACTCTGCTTTGCATACTGCCATGAGACAACTACACCACACAAAGTAAAAACATATCCACTAGTGGAGCAAATTTCATCAGTCCCACTTATTCACTTTGCATCACAATATCCTTCTAGAACGCAGGGAAAACCCTCAAAATGTAATCCCCAATCAAGAGTGCCTCTAAGGTATCTCATTAACCTTCTAAGTGCAATCCATTGTTCTTTGCTAGGATTATGTGTATATCTACTGAGTCTACTTGTTGCATAAGTTATGTCAGGCTAAGTATAGTTCACCAAAAAACATTAGACTCCCAATAACTTTAGTGTATTCCTCTTGGGAAACACCTATACCTGAGTTCTTCACTAACTCTATGGTAGCATCATATGGGGTCCTAACTGGCGTCACATCATAGTTGTTAAACTTTTTCAATACCTTCTCTACATAATGGGATTGAGACAAAGTAAAGACATTTTTAGTTCTAGTCACTTTAAGACCTAGAATCACATCTGCTTCACCTAAGTCTTTCATTTCAAAGCGAGAGGAAAGAAACTTTTCGGTTTCATTTATCACATGCATGTTAGTGCCAAATAACAACTTATCATCAGCATATAGGCACACAATAACACAACCAGAATTGTACATCTTAGTATAAACACATGCATCAGATCCACTAACCACAAATCCAAAACTCAACAGAGCGTTATGGAATTTCTCATACCATTGTTTAGGTGCTTGCTTTAGGCCATAGAGAGATTTCTTTAACCTACAAACCTTATTCTTCTTACATGGAACCACAAACCCCGGAGGTTGTTCCATGTATATTTCTTCATCTAGATCACCATTCAGAAAAGTAGTCTTTACATCCATTTGATGTACTAAGAGATTGTAATTAGATGCTAATGTAAATAATGTTCTAATGGTCGCAATCTTGGTTGCAAGAGAATAAGTGTCAAAATAATCTACTCCATGTTTCTGTGTGAATCCTTTGATTACTAGTCTTGCCTTAAATCTTTCTATAGAACCATCTGTTCTAAGTTTTCTCTTAAAGGTCCATTTACAACCAATGGCCTTATAACCTCTATGCAAATCAACTAGTTCCCAAGTGTGATTACTTGTGATAGATTCAATTTCACTGTTTATAGCATCTTTCCAAAAACTATCATCTACAGAACTCATAGCTTCTCTATATGTTTTAAGTTCATCCTCTATCATGTGAACGTAACTATAGCTTCATTGATTTCATCTAAATCACGAACACTAGTACAAATTGGTCATCTTACAGGCCAAAATCGTCGGAAGTTTTTAAAACCCCCTGAAATATGATTTTCGTAAAAAACTCCCGATAAAAGCTTATTTCTTGTTTTTAACAAAAATTGACTACATTCTCTCGGGATTTAAATAGTAACTCCTGATAAACACCAATCTATATCGAGAGGGTTTTAGTAAAAGACCCGAAAAATGCTTAGACAAGAAAAATAAAATCCAAAAGATAACCTAGCCCCTAGATCTACGTCGAATACATCTGGATATCAAACCAGTCACCACCCCTTGGATCGATCAGGGCTCGAAGAAGATCACCATCGCCGAAAATCTCCCAATTGAACAACTAATTGCATAGGAGGATCGGCAATTCTGCAGATTCTCTCCTCTCCCTCTGTTCCTTCGCAAGTTCCTCGTCGTACGCTTCACCCTTTGTTCGTTTGCCCACTGTTCAATGTCATCGCCCTTTGCAAAGGAGGGACAGGCCAAACATTCAGAAGATGCTTCTATCTTCGCCCCCTTCGCTCAGTTAGGGCATGTAATGTTCAATTCACCTATACCCTTTAACTGTCACACAACTTGCATAGTTAGCTGATAGTGTGGATTCAATGATTGAATTAGCCCGTTATCTTCAATAGAAGCTATTTTCATGATTTGTGTTGCTGCTTATGTCTAGATGTTTGTATGATCCAAAAGGAACATGCTAAAGTTAAGGCCTCCGGCAAGTCATTCTACAAGACTATGATTTCAGACTCTGACTACACCGAGTTTGAGAACTTCACCAAGTGGCTAGGAGTGTACTGACCATATTGATAGAAATGAAGACAACCAAAGTGTACCATGCCTGCAGGCCCATGATGTCAAGCCCACCATCAACAAGACCGGACTATAGATCCATTAACTATTCTAGTATCTTCCTACCTTTTGTACAAACTGACATAATGGAGCTACTACTCCTACTGGTGTATTATATAACCCAATATTGTAAGTTAAGGAAAGATAATACAGAAGATTCAAATTCACAAACGACAAACCTCATTATGGTATCAGAGCTTTGAGAAGGAAAACGCCGAAAGATGCTACCCTAACCTATCCATGGCCGAAACCAACAACCACCTCGTCTCCACCACCATAGAGCAGCTCCAAGCTTCCATGGCTGCTGCTTCCCTAACTTCAAACACCTCCCCTCTTCCAAATTTTTCAGCTCTCAACACCATCAAACTCTCCCCCACCAACTTCCCCACATGGATTCGCCAAATCACGCCCTATTTGAGGTCTCAACGCCTCATTGGGTTTGTCGACGGCTCCCTTCCCTGTCCAACAGCCACTAGCGCTACCACAACTGCGGTGGACGACAGGACCGCCAATGACCAATTAGTGGTCGCCATTCTGACAACATCCTTAACTGAGCCGGTTATGGTCCAAATCTTAGATTGCGACACCTCCCGAGCCATCTGGGAGCGACTCCACAACCTCTACTCTGCTCATAGCAATGCACAGATCGTTCAAACAAGGCTTCAGCTTGCTAGTCTCAAGAAAGGTGCTGAGACGGCGACAGAATACTTCAATCGTGCCTCAGCCCTGGTACACCAGATCCAGGCCGCGGGTCAGACAATCAGCAATGCCGAGTTCGTCACTTATCTTCTCGCTGGCTTAGGCACGGAGTATGACTCCATGGTAACCACACTAGTCACCCAATCCGCACTCCCGGACCCTCATGAAACTCTTACATATCTCCTCCTCCAAGAAAACCGCATCAATCGCCACAATACCTCCCTCCTTAACACCTCACAACTCTCCCTCCACAACACCACTACAAACCAGGACCCCCCTCCAGAGGCCAACTTCACCTCCACCAGGGGTCGAGGCTCCCTCTGAGGCCGTGGCGACCACATTCGAGGCCGAGGCCAAGATGATCGGGGAGGTCGTGGCACCTCCTCTCGTGGCCGAGGCAGCTATCAAACATTCACCGGAGCACCCGACACTCGCCCGATCTGTCAAATCTGCGAGAAAAGAGGCCACATGGCCATTCGTTGTTGGAGTAGGTTCGACCAGGCTCTCCAGGCTCCGCCCCCGAGATCCTTTCAAGCGAACCACACCAGCTCCCCGTGGTTCCCGGACACAGCAGCAACACACCACTACACATCCGATGTCTCTAACTTGAGGTTCGATAGGCTACCATACGAGGGCACCGACACCATTTCCTTGGGTGATGGCTCCTCAATTCCAATTCAACACCACGGTTCCGGCCTCCTTTCCTCTCCTTCTCGTTTATTTCGCCTCTCTAATCTCCTCCATGCTCCTTCATTGTCCAAAAATTTAATTTCAGTTAACCAATTTTGTCGTGATAACAATGTCTTCTTCCAGTTTCATGATTCGTTCTTTCTTGTGAAGGATTCCGCGACAATGCGTCCTCTTCTCAGGGGCCACGTTGAAGGGGGTTTGTATGTCTGGCCACCAGATTCGTCATCAACGCCATCATCGCCATCCCTGCACACCGCCATCTCTCCTCCTTCAATACCACCGTCCTCTCCTGCTCTTTTCTGGCATAGCAGACTAGGTCATCCGTCAAAGGAAGTGACCCATTTTGTTACAACCCGGTTTCAACTACCCGGATCACCAAAACAGGCCCATGCCTTTCCTTGTGTCTCCTGTTCTTGGGCTAAGGCCCATAGCCTTCCTCATCCTGCAAGCTCATCTCGTTCGAACCATATGATGTAGCTTTTGTTTATAGATGTCTGGGGTCCTGCCCAACATCAGTCTATTAATGCAAACAAGTATTTTTTGTCCATTGTAGATGACTTCTCCAAGTTCATTTGGTTATTTCCGTTTAATTCCAAGGCTCAAGTTATACCTCTTTTGACAAATTTTATTAAACTTGTTACCAATTATTTTGGCCAAAATATTATTTCTATCCAAACGGATAATGGTACCGAGTTCAAACCTCTTACCCCGCTACTTCAATCTCTCGGTATTCATCATCGTCTTTCTTGTCCATACTCCCACCAACAAAATGGGAGTGTCGAATCTCGTCATCGACGGATAGTCGATATGGGCCTTACCTTACTAAAACATGCCTCACTCCCCCTTTCGTTTTGGGACTATGCCTTTCAAACCGCCGCATACCTTCTAAATCGCCTACCCACACCCATTCTCCACAATGATTCTCCCGATTTTCGCCTCTTCAAAATGCAATCGGACTACAAATTTCTCAAGATTTTTGGGTGCCTATGTTTTCCCAACCTAAGACCCTACAACAAATATAAGTTATCTTTCCGATCCACCCCATGCCTCTTCATCGGCTACAGTCCTAACCATAAAGGGTATTTATGTTTTGATTGGGTTGCTTCCAAACTATATACCTCCCGGGACGTCTTGTTTCATGAAACTTGTTTTCCATTTGCTCACCAAGCCCAAGTCTCCCAAGCCCACACAACACCAAGCCCTCAATTAGCCCAATTACCTATTCTCTCCCAACCCACTTACCATCCTCCGTCATCACCTCCCAATTCCTCTATGCCCCCATCACCCTCACCACCGCCGCTACCCACTCCCGCCCCTGTTCCATCACCATCTCCACACCCGACTCCCAATATCACCAACCTCGCTGCAACACCACATCCACCCACCGTTTCATCCCATCCGATGGTCACCCGCTCCCGCACCAACTCTCTCAAACCTCCTACTCGCACCGACGGCACAATCCCGTGGCCACATTGCTCTGCCACCACCATAATTCCCGAAGAACCAACCTCGTTCTCGGAGGCTTCCAAGTTTGTTGATTGGCGCCGAGCAATGTCGAATGAGTTCCAGGCTCTTTTGGATACTCAAACCTGGACCTTAGTTCCCAACAAACCCAATCTCAATGTCCTGGGTGTGAAATGGGTCTTCAAGACTAAACGTCGATCTGATGGATCGCTCGAGCGTCGGAAGGCTCGACTTGTCGCCAAGGGATATCATGAGTTGCCGGGAATCGATTACACCGAAACCTACAGTCCGGTTGCAAAGCCCTCGACTATTCGGCTGTTACTCTCCTTAGCCGCGATGCATCGTTGGTCGACAAATCAGTTAGACATACAAAATGCCTTCCTTCATGGTTCCCTATCCGAGGACGTCTACGTCGCGCAACCTCCAGGTTTTGTGAATCCTTCCTTTCCTTCTCATGTGTGCAAATTAAATCGCTCATTATACGGTTTGAAACAAGCGCCTCGCGCCTGGTTTTCTGAGCTCAGTGACTGTCTCCTCCAAATGGGTTTTACCTCTTGTCCAGCTGATAGCTCCCTATTCTCGTATCACCAAGGAACCTTGTGTGTCTTTGTATTGGTGTATGTCGATGACCTCCTCGTTATTGCATCTAATCCTACCCTGTCAAAGATTTGGGCCCTGCGAAGTTTTTTCTTGGCATCGAAATATTCAGAGATGCCTCTGGCTTCAAACTCTGTCAATCCAGGCACATCCGTGACCTTGTTTCGAGGACAGGTATGTCATCTTCCAAACCCATCTCGACCCCCATGTCGACGACCTTTGATGCCCTGCAACCATCGCCACCTATGCCCGACGCCCATCTCTATCGCAGCACAGTGGGCAACCTTCAATATCTGGCCTTCACAAGACCCGACATCGGTTTTGCTGTCAACAGGGTGTCGCAATTCATGCATGATCCGAAGGTCATCCACTGGCAAGCGGTAAAGCGGATCCTTCGGTACCTTAATCATACTGCTCAAGCTACTTTCCACATCTCATCCGCCCCCTGTCATGAGCTATCTGCGTTCTCTGACGCCGATTGGGGCAGTGACAGAATTGATCGGCGCTCAATCAGCGCCTATTGTGTTTATCATGGGTCCAACCTCATCTCTTGGGTCTCAAAGAAACAAGATACTGTTGCACGCTCATCAACGGAGGCTGAATATCGATCACTAGCCCTAGCTACTTGTGAAACCTTATGGCTGCAATCGATCCTAGCTGCCATTGGTATCCCCCTCGCAAAGCCACCTACACTTTGGTGTGATAACCTGGGTGCTACATACTTAGCTGTCAATCCCGTACTCCACCATCGCATCAAACACTTGTAGCTCGACTATCACTTCGTCCGTGAACGAGTCGCCAATCATTCTCTCCACGTGGCATTTGTCTCATCCAAGGATCAGGTGGCTGACATCCTCACTAAGCCGCTACCTTCGGTTCAATTTCAGCGCAATCGATCCCATCTGTGTGTCACAATGATTGGATCGCCGGGGAGTACTGACCATATTGATAGAAATGAAGACAACCAAAGTGTACCATGCCTGCAGGCCCATGATGTCAAGCCCACCATCAACAAGACCGGACTATAGATCCATTAACTATTCTAGTATCTTCCTACCTTTTGTACAAACTGACATAATGGAGCTACTACTCCTACTGGTGTATTATATAAACCAATATTGTAAGTTAAGGAAAGATAATACAGAAGATTCAATTCACAAACGACAAACCTCATTAGACTGTCACAATGATTGGTTTGATCTGCAATTGTGGTTACATTAGAGTAGCTTTTGCTTTGCATCACTTCTGTTTTTGACTCATCGGTTTTAGTCACTTGAATACAATTGTTTTACTTTCATTGCCCTTTCTTTCACCCTTTTGGTTAAGGTGGGTTGACCCTAGACATTATTTTGCTCGAATTGAGTCATAATATATGCTTCAAAGTTGGGCAATCTGTTCTGTCTACATCTCAAAGCTTGTTGCCTCATTCATGTGTCTTGAATATTGTGCATTTTAAGTTATTGTCTTTGTTGTGCTCATGAGTCATGGCTGTTTTCTATTAACTTAAATGGTAATGGTTGAATTGTAGTTTGAACAAAATGGGGTAATCCAGTAGAAAGCTTGAATAAAGATCCTGTGACTTGATAGTTGATAGGTGGTTGCCTTTATAGTGAAGATGGCTATATAGGAGGAATCGTATTATGATTTTGGTAAATAGGAAAAACAACTAGAACATTTGTCCTGAAAAGAATTGGTAAAACACTAAAATAGCGTCGTCAATGTACGCTGAAAACGGTTATGATGACCCCAAGCGCTCTATCAGTGTGAAAGTTAATGATGTGTGTAAATGCATTTTGTACTTGTAGTATACAGAAAGAGCTCTGTAGTAGCCTCGTTCAAAGCTGGTGTTGATCCTCTTGAATTAATAGAGGTTGCTGAGATCTCATCGGAGCCAGCCATATATGGGAACAATCATCGCTGCGGACCCTGCAACTATGAGAAATGCATAATTAAATCTGATTCACAAAAATGAACAACTGGAAGACAGAATCTAACAAATGCACAACTTTGATCAACCGCTAAAAATAGTTGTGTATAGTACTCCAACTGATCGGAAACAAGTGTTGTTTTAAAATATAAATCTAAAGGTTATAACGTTGTTTACGCTTTATAAAGTTCATGTTAGTTGATTTATCTTTGCTATTTCACAGTAATTGGAAACTTTTATTGGATCGTCAATATTTTGTTTTTCTTCTATTGCATTCTTAAAAATTAATATGTTACTTCTCGTTTAAGTTGGTTTACATGGGATTTTATCTTATTTTTTATTTTTCTTCTAATTAAGTTCTCTAAATCGTAAATTTTGCTTCATGAATGATCCCTTTATTGGTTTTGAATAAGGTACCTAAACTGATCATTGTAATGCAAGTAGCCTATTCTTTCCTTTTTATGAAAACCAGTCTATGGTTCCACCCGTTTCTTTGATGTATGAGACATGACAGGTTTTGATATTGCTCATACATCCTCTAGGTGATATTTCTTTGCCCTTCTGGATTCATTTTCACTTGTTATTTTCATATGTTGATTTATTTATCATCATTCATCTTTGGCCTTCTTTCAAATTGCTCATTAATTTGCTACATCCTTCCTGTTGTGCTATCAGAATTTGTCACAGATGATTGGCCTTCTTTTTAAAATATGAACTTTTGTCTCAGTGCTGACCCTTGATCCTGTTGTTGGAGCCGTAGCCGCTGGTAATGCTGTAGTCATAAAGCCATCCAAGATTGCTCCTGCAACATCTTCATTGCTTGTAAAATATGTACATGAATACATGGATAATTCTGCAGTTAAAGTTGTTGAAGGGGTTGTTCCTGAAACTACCGCACTACTGGAGCAACGCTGGGACAAGATCTTTTACACTGGTATGCTCTCTGGTTCCCATTACATAGTACTGAGCCAAAACGCCTAATGAATTAAATTCTACTGGACCCCTTAATTCTTCTTGAATAGGTTATTTATTTTTCCTCTCCTTTGTGGTACACACTTGACTAGTTGTCCCATATATCTTATTTGAAGTTCTGTATATTTCTTAAAGTGTTTGGTTCTATCTAGATCTCTTTTATTTCGTCAAGCAAGAACATGTCATCCAAGATGCCACAATTATACTGGGCAACTGATGAGCGGTTTTTAGTCGCGTAAACCGTATCAAAATAAAACTCAAACTTACAAACTAGTATAGCAAGCAAGTAAGAGGTCGATCCCACAGAGAATCAAGTATTTCTCAGCAACGTGTATTTACCAATTAGTAAAAAGGGGGTTTTGGTTGATTGAGATTGAAAATAAAACAAAATAAACTATAAACAGATTGATGCAAGACAATTTAGAGAAGATCGATCTACCTACAACTATCCACTTTATTTGGTTGAATTGATATTGTAACTTTCTCTTGTCCTTTTATGATTCCTATTGATGCCCTTGTCCCAACCTAATATAGTTACTAGTCCAATCAGTCCTAGAAACCCTTATCAATCGAACAGTCCCTAGAGAAGGATTTAACCCAATTGATAGCTTTAAGTTCAGAGATTAACCAAGGTATTTGCAGTCCCTAAAGAGAGATTTAACAACACATCCAACTTCCTACCCATCCAATTAGTTCAATCAACCCTAAAGGGATAAGTTTGCTACTTGGGTTAAGGTTCGCAATCAAGAATCTACAAAACCCTAGCAATTGAATTGATCTAACTAGTTGGCCAAACAAGATATATAGAACAAAACAATAAACAATCAAGCACAAAGAAGTTGAAGCATCCAATATAGGAAATAAGGAACAAGATTCAGAAACTCACAATCAATCCAAATAAAGCTTCAAATTGCAAGTAGAACGAAGAGAGTTTAGCCGCCCAGGGTGAACATCGCTCTCTCTCCAATTGTCTGATAGAACGTGGAATAGATTTGAAGTTTTGGAAAAATAACTAAAAGTGGCCTTAAATATCATCCAAAGTCGGCCATAAAAGAAAGTCATAGATATGGGGTTTTGTAATAATCAAAACGACGCGCAAAAGCGCTGACGGCAGATGCGGCGGCCGCCGCATGCATGCTGCGGTCGAAGCATCAGAATTCCTTTTGCGTCGTCCCTGGCGGCGGCCTCTGCACACCATGCGACGGCCGCTGCATTGGTCTTTCACGGAAAATCCGTCTTGAATCAGCTCTCGACGTCAACATGAAAGTTGTAGCTCTCTAAAAGAGCTTTCCAACGCATGGTCATAATAGTCGATCGGACAACCGAGGTCTTCAGAAAGTGCAAAACAAGTTCAGCATGTCTGGCGACAACTTCTGCAGACTTGTTCTTCGTTTAGGTTCGCTTCTTCTGCTCAGGACCTCTTGAGATCTTCATGTAAGCTTCTTCGATCAACTAGACATTCTCATCCAATGCGTTATCAACTCATGTCTCCTCCTCGGATCCACCATTACCTAATATAATCAATAAAAGCGTGTAGATTCCGACTCCGACAACATAGAGAACTAATATGCAAATCGTGCTTAATCCATCAATGAAATGCATCTTAACTAAGCTAAATGCAACCTATTATGCCTACCTAAATGCATGCTATCAAACTCCACCACACTTAACTTTTGCTTGTCCTCAAGCAATGATAGAACGCATCCCACAGGAAATCCCTTCAAGTTTCAACCTCATCAAAAAGCAACATCATATTAGGTGAAAACATAAACCAAGCAAACACCATAGCATGTATTTCAGTGATCAAAGCTTAGAAGTAGACATTATCCAACCTCACCAGAAATATGTGTTTCACTCATGTGTTTAGGCTTTAAGATACAACTCTCAACTCAAACCAATCATGCACTAAGCTCATAGACATTGACCACAATATCACCAAATATCTACCGAAATGTCATTACTTGCGGGACACAATAAAGACAACTAAATAAAAGGGCGATTTGCCAAACTAAACCAAAAAAGGGCCTATTTGCTAACCTAGACTAGTAGCCCAAAAATTGGCCCAAAATACACTTTCTACCCCATGCAAATTAAATAGCCGGTTTTTTTTAACTGTTCATAACCGGTTATAGTGGGTTGAGAAATTACTCGGAGGCGACGAAGAGAGATACAGAGGAGGCGAAAGGAGGAGGCAACAGAGAGAGAGAGGAGGCGACAGAAAGAGAGACGGAGAACCGGTTGAAGAAGAAGGCCACCGTGGCCGTCTGATTCAGCCGGCATAATTAGACGCCTCCTCCTCGTCTTCTGTTCAGAGGCAACTCGCTGGTCGTCTAATGCCACAAACCACCAGACGTCATTCCTCCCTCTCTTCCTTAATTAGGTAATGTCTTTTCAATCTCCTCTCCTTCATACATGCTTCTCCCCATTTTCTTTCGGTTGTTTACCAATTCTTCTACTGCTTACTCGTTTATAATCTTTGAATCAGTTGGGTATAGGATTTTAGATTTAGGGTATTTCTGGCTGTTCTATGTGAATGAAAAACCCTAGCTTTGGAAATTGGGGCCTTTGTGGTTCAAATTGGGCGAATTTGGTAAGGCTAATGATGGATCTCAATTTAGTCTTTGTAATTGAATTGTGATATAGGGAGCAATTCGGGGCTATTGTTGACAATGAATGGGAAAGATCGAGATGGAACAAATTCTCCCCTACATTTTTTAGGAGTCATTACCTAAATACTCATGGGGTTTTCTGGTTTTGGATTTACTATTGGGTCCTGTTTAATACATGGCACATGGATGTCAGGAAAGAGGATGAAACCGAGGAGTCAGTTCGGTGTCAAGGAAGGTGATGCACTGAATATTTGGGGATATCTAGTAGCAAATGATTCTAATCTGCATAGCAAATGTTCCTTATTTATTTTCTGAACTTTCAGTTACTAATTGCTGCATGTTTGATCTTCACAGTTTTTCAATTCCATTTCAGTAGATATGAACTAACCCAAGTAAAATGTTGCAGAGAACTCATAGCCATAGCCATTAGTTTGAAACATAACTTGCAAATTTTACATCAAAAACCATATAATCAGTAACTTGGCATATAGCAGCAGAAACCTGCTCAGTTTTATTACTATAGCAGAAGAACAGTAACTGATTTCCTAACTGATCGGAATTAGTATGAAACTAAGCCAATGATGCAGCAAAAATACTGCAAGAATTTATAGTAGATCAGCAAGCCAAAAGCTTAAGATTACACATGTGGAAATTGGCTCTTCAACTGCAATAAGATACATGCTTGGAAAAGCCTCGTATCTTTTAGAGTTGTAGCAACTCTTCAAATTGGAAAAAATGTGGAAATTTGAAAAAATGCAAGTTCAGTAACCTGATTCTAGATAAAAGTTCGGCTACCTGATTGTAGATGTTTAAAAAAAAAAAAGTTTCAACAACCTAACTGTAGATTAAAAAAAAAAATGAAAAAATCAGCAAACCAAAAGGCAAATAAGGGCACTGTTAAAATTGATTGCAAACAGAATACTGTAAAAAAAATTATGGAATCCACTTACATATCCTTTGCATTAGGTGATACAGGAATCCACAAACATATCTTAATATCCATAGATTGAAACTAAATTAAAAAAAAAATCAGCTATAAAAGATTGATATTTGAATGAATTGTTTGTCATAGATTTATAATTGAGCTTGAAACAAACGTGATAATATGAAATTATAATTTGCTAGGGCTCCACGTACACATTTGACAAGTGATCTTCATGCCCCTTTTTTATGCATCCCTATTGTCATATTGATGTGGGTTTGGTGTTATTGTGAAATCATCCTTCCTTTCATTTATTTTTATTTACTACTTCTCTTTGTAGGAAAACTCAAAATTGTAGGCCTTCAATTCTTTCTTCAAATTTGTGGCTTCCTTAGGTGGTTGCTCTGAGCTGTAGCAATTGTAGATTTCTAAAAGAATTCTTACTACACTTATGAATTATCTCGTTGTTAGTTGGCCTTTTCTTTGTCGAAAATGTTTTCGTAAAATGGTAGGTTAAATGGAAACGAATGGTGTGATAAAACAAAGATATTGGTAGGATTAGAATGAGAAGCTTGATATCTTCCAATTCCTTGCCTATTTTCATTTCTTTGTACCTTTGGGTAGGATAGTTATGGTCATTTGACATGATATGTTTAGTCTGTTAGTAGGATAGGGTTATTAATTTTGGGGTGGATAGGTTTGTTCGTTTGGTAGGATAGGTTTGTGAGATTCTGACCTTCTGTAATCATTTGTGTTGTTATTCTGCATCATATTTGCCTATATATTGATGGAAAGTGAAAGTGGTGCATTTAGCAAAGTATGGTACAAGACTTTGAATGCTCATCTTGTTACTTGTGTGTAGGTTAATTGCTAGCTTAAGGATGAGATTTCACCACTCTATAGCACCAGTCATCGCTGATACGGCGTATCTGTTTTCTTCTTTATGCTCTCTCTATTCAACCAAGATTAATGTCATCTCTGATCGTTGGTATTTATGTTCAGCTTTGAGAACAATCCGCGATTGGAAGTTCCAGAGTTGCTCGGCCTTGCAAGCTACAACACGAACTGCACCTGAGAATGACCCTTAAGCATTGTGGAATGTGGATGATGAAGATGCATAGCAATACCTTAAATTGTGTCAAAGGCTTGAATGTGTAATATTTGCGGATAGCGTTCATGCTAACACCTGTGAACATGTATCCTAAAAATAGCATTATGCTTGGTTATGAATCATGTCGATGCATGATTTTCTGTATGTGTTGTGTCTGCACACAAAGATGTGAGTTCGACTCTCACATAGGCTAATACGGAGTATGCGTGCATATCTCTATGGATTTATACGATTGAATATGGTATGAAATATATACACTGATGGCAGGACAAATTTGTGAATTTGGTACGACAAATTTATGAATTATCAATATCTCTGAACTTATAAAATTATGAATTTGGTAGGAAATATATAGACTAGTGGTAGGACAAATTTGTGAACCTGGTAGGATAAATATACGATATTGGTATGATAAAAATGTAATCACCGAAATTCCTAAGTGTATAACTTGACACTAATGGTAGGATAGATGTACGCGAATGGTAAGATATATTTGTACTATTGACAAAGAAGTAGAATTAATATTGACCAATCCACAAATCCCAGACTAGTAATCATTGAGGCGTGAATTGATCCTAATCTCAATCTCAATTACCAATTCATAAATCCCAATCTCGATCCAATTTCTATCAATCAAAATTCATGAATCCAATCTAATTCAATGCTAGAACGATTGAATTAGAGTCTCTACCATTGGATATAATGTTACTTAGGTTTCTTTCATCTTCTATTGTACACTGAAAACCCTCTACCCTTGGTTGTTTTTCTGAAAAATGTGGAACATAATTTGTTACGGTTTCTAGTTTTATTTTCCTTGAAAGCTATTTAAATTGGTAGGATAGATGCACAACAATGGTATGATAGATGAAAACTAATGATAGGAGAAAACAACGTTATTGGTAGGATCGGAATGGAAACTCAGTAATTCCTGTATAACTTGACACTAATGGTAGGATATATGCACACTAATGTTAAGATATATTTATACTATTGGAAATATGTAAATGCATAATTGACTTTACCACAACACAATATATCGGAGACTTATTATCGAAGGTGACTCTCTCATAATCATCAATTATCTAAAGAAGAGTGTCAAATATCCATGGGAAATCGAACTTATCATGTCAGACATTAGTTCGCTTCTTATAGGGTTTAACGAAGTCTCGTTCTCTCACATTCTTTGTGATGGTAACTGCGTGGCAGATAAGGTAGCACACCTTGCCCATGTTGCCAGTAACCCTACCATATATACTGATCCAGGTCTTACTGACCTCATCCGCAAGGATGATATCAGATAGCGATATTTCGCATCCGAATTCTTACCCAATCAAAAAAAAAAAAAAAATATCGGAGACTTATGAACACACACTCTGTATTAGCCTATGTGAAAGTCGAACTCACATCTCTATGTGCAAACACAACGCTCTACCAATTGAGCTAATAGGCTATTTATCATCGTAATAGTAAAGACCAAGTATTTGATGAGTAAGTGCAGCGGCCATGCTTTGCGAAGTCGTAACTCGCTCGAATCCCCTTGGCGATGCTCATGTGCCTGTCGCTTACCCACACCACATTGGGCTCATCCGGAACCGCGCGTTTCATTTGACGGAAAAAGAAACCCCAGGATGCGTCATTCTCCCCGTCGACAATGGCAAATGCAATGGGGTATATGTTGTGGTTTGGGTCTTGGGCAGTCGCAAACATCAAGCAACCCCGATACTTCCCCTTCAAGAAACTTCCATCCACCGAGAATACCTATCAATGTCACAGTTTAAACAGTCGGCTAACATAACACTATTGGTATGACAGAGGGAGACAGTTGGTAGGATATATGGAGGCAGTTGGTATGATCGTAAAGGGTGGGATGGTCTGTGCCTATTGGTAATACATGAATTGGAATGACAAATATACACAGATGGTAAGACGATATCTGCCATTTGGTAGGATTATAAAGTTGCGCGGGCGTACCTGTCAGAGGTGTGGGATGGCTGTCCGCCAAACACCCAAGCTTACGAACGCATACTTGAATTGCTGGTTATCATCACGGACTAATGTGGTTATGGTCCCGGGGTTTGCTCGCTCAAGCATGTAAAGGTATGAGGCCATCCGATCGTAGCTCGCTTCGTAGGTCCCGTGCAAGCCCTCCCTTGCGGCTCCCTGCGCCCTGCGTGCCTTCCAATAGCTGGAGTCCACGCCCAACCGAGACTTCATCATCCCTTGAACACCAAGCTCCCACTCCCGAGAGCCCACCAACCGCCGCACACGACGTTCATACATACCCTATCACCTGGGGTACGCCATGGGAATAGAGGATAGGCCTAGGGGGGTAGTTTTGATATAGGAAAGAGGAACAACTACAAAGGAAAGGTACAAGATGACTTACCCATCGCTGCCACTGCCACTCACAAGATTGTTGCACTTTTCTTGGAATGGAAAGACAGTTGAACACTGTTGGTAGTCCAGACCTGTACTTTTGGTAGGATGACAACTATATCGTTTCCTCGGATCCACGTGTACCTTTTCCCTCGTCCTTTCCGCCTCTCTCCTGCTCTTTTTCACTTTTTGCAGGGCATGTTGGGGTGCTTGAGATCCTCCTCTCAAGCTTATATATGTGCTTGGGGAACACCCATCAATGCAATGATTGCATTTTCCCCTCATAAATGCTCCCCCCTTCCCCCAAATGAAGAACCCCGTTTTGGCGCCAAAATTACACTGACAACCCGCCAAAACAGGTTCGGTCAATCCGTTCCAAATTTCTCCAAATTTTCAGGTATGGTAAGACATTTTAAGCCTATTGGTAGGATAACTATATGCTATTGGCTAGATAACTGTACCATATTGGTCAGACAGATGCTCTCCCTCTCCCCCCAATGAAGAACCCTGTTTTGGCGCCCAAATTACATGGACATCCCGCCAAAATCGCTATGGACATCCCCCTCCATATTATCTCCAAAATTTAAAGGATAAGTTTGTCTTATCGGTAAGACACATGTATTCTATTGGTAAGATATTTGTCCTCTATTGGTAAGCCAACTGTTTCCAGTTCCCAAAAATGAAGGTGATGCTTTGCCCTCAACTTTCCACTCGTCTCCTATGTTGGCTCCCTTTTTTGCAGAGCATTTAATAAAGAATGACACCCATCAATCAAGATTTTCTAAGGGTTGATTGACACCCTTAATTCAATCATTGAAATTTCCCCTCATAAATGCCCCCCCCCCCATTTTCGTACTTTATTTGAGCCACACACCATGTCCAACACCTCCCCCTCCTGATTTCTGTTTTTTCAAATGATGGAGCTACAGTGCACAACTCCCCTTCACCTGCTACCTCCACTACCGGTTGGATTTTTGCATTTGCAAAAATACACCACTTTCTACCCCTAGCCAATTTTTTAGGTACATGTCTAGTTTAGCCAATAGGCCCATTTTTTGGTCTAATCACTACCATTTCCTCTAAATAAAATGTGACACTTTTTTTTTTTCTTTTTTTTTCTTTTCTTTTTTTCTTCTTTTTTCTTGTCTTAGTGATTCCCTTACGCGAGGCGCAAACATGGGTGTCATGAATGGCCCCGGTCTATCAACACCTCAACCTACCAATATGAAGTCCACTTGAACATCTTTTGACGCAAGTTGCAAACATGGGTGTCATGAATGAACCTGGTTACTCAATGATCAAGCTTTCTTTCCTAGTGGATAGTTTTCAACACCTTTTTGCGCGAATCATACCCATGGGTGTCATGCATAGACCCGGTTACTAAGTGCATCAACCATTGCCACCTTATTCACTAAATATTGACAAATTCAACAAAAGACTCAAAATATAAACATAAACTCCGCAAGCAATCAAACATGTGCATCGGTCTTTAAAAATAGATATTGCAGTCAATTCCAAGAGGTAGCAACATTAGGAGAGTAATTCACACAACTGAGCAAAAGAATTCAAATAAGGCCAAACATTCTCACGGGGTCATGTTTTTAGGACTTCAATCATACTTTAGCTCAATCATACATGCTCAATTATATTTGCTAGCTCATGTCCCACAAAAATCAAATCTAGATAAGGCCAAAACATCCAAAACTCCATGGGATTTATATGATCATGCTTGAAATTTAAATAAGAGGACAAACTAAGCCAGATGGGTATTTGAATAACACACATCATATGTATGCAATGCATGATTATTTTTGGATTTTTTGGATTTTTTTTAATATGAAAATAAACAAAAATTAATAAAAATGATTACAAAAGTTAAACATGATGCAGAAATTTAAATATGATCTCCTATATGCATCTATATATAGAATTCTTCTCCCCCACACTTAAAGTTTTCATTGTTTTCAATGAAATAATAAAGACAACAAAAGTAAATCAAATATAATCAGGGTGAAGGAAAAGTAAAAGGAAAAAGAAAGAAAAACTTACCTCGGGTTGCCTCCCGAGAAGCGCCTTTGTTTCAAGTCGTTGGCTCGACGTTTTGCTTAAGCTTACGAAACTAATCAGACATGGTCAAAGCCCTCAGCAACCGGACAAACTCTTGTGCACAACTAACAAACAAGCATGCGCTGCATACAAATAAATTGAAACTAAATAATAATACATTTAAGAACCATTTAGACTTATTGTATTCAGGAGCTTGACTACCCACAAAGGGTATATAATACCACCAATTCAGTTCTACTGGTGGCTTGTCAAAGTAGCAGTCAAATGGATCAATGTATTCACCAATATTCTCTCGAGTGCAGGAGACGACCTTTACCTGCTTTGTAGCCTCAGCAATAGGCTCTGGACCTGATTCGTCAATGGGCGAGCTAGGGATGATCTCATCAGATGGAGTGTCTTCTTCCTCAATCTTCTCAATGTGATTTTCCACAATGACTTCAAGAGGTGCAACAGAGGTCTCAACGATTTGAGATACTGGAGAAAGTGACTCGTTCTGCGCACATTGATTATCCATGTAGCAGAAAAATTTCCACATCTCCGAGAGTCCCATATCTAATAAACCTCCATCACTCAGGCGCCCGGCAAGACTTCGTGTCTCAGCAGTCATGCCATCAAAGATGCATAGAAGCACTTCCCTTATACTAGCTTGATATCCCCATGAATAAACATCGTTAATGTACTCCTGCAGTCTGATAAAGTATTGATGAAAATTCTCTCCAGGTAACTGCAATAACCTCACCATCAACATATGTTAGTAGCAAGAGTGCATACCATGTAAGTGGTCCACACAAAAAATCAGCACTAAAAACACACAAGAATTAATAAATTTCCCCGGCAACGGCGCCAATTTGATGAGCGGTTTTTAGTCGCGTAAACCGTATCTAAATAAAACTCAAACCTACAAACTAGTATAGCAAGCAAGTAAGAGGTCGATCCCACAGAGAATCAAGTATTTCTCAGCAATGTGTATTTACCAATTAGTAGAAATGGGGGTTTTGGTTGATTGAGATTGAAAATAAAACAAAATAAACTATAAACAGATTGATGCAAAACAATTTAGAGAAGATCGATCTACCTACAACTATCCACTTTATTTGGTTGAATTGATATTGTAACTTTCTCTTGTCCTTTTATGATTCCTATTGATGCCCTTGTCCCGAGCTAATATAGTTACTAGTCCAATCAGTCCTAGAAACCCTTATCAATCGAACAGTCCCTAAAGAAGGATTTAACCCAATTGATAGCTTTAAGTTCAGAGATTAACCAAGGTATTTGCAGTCCCTAAAGAGAGATTTAACAACACATCCAACTTCCTACCCATCCAATTAGTTCAATCAGTCCTAAGAGCAACCCCAACAGTTTTTGTAAAAAATCTCTAAAAACATTTCACTCAAACTCCAACAGCTTCTCTATTTTACAGATTTTTTTATTTATTATATACACTATAATAAATGTACATAAACTATCATTCATAAATGGACAGCTTCTCTTAAGATTATTCATAATTACCATTCATTTTCTTGGTGGGGATAAATGGACATAAACTAGGATTTACAGTGGAAATTAGCAAGGTTTGTGCAAATCAGAAGACACGTATAACAATACCAGGAGTGCAATTTGAAGCAAAGATAAAGGGAAAAACAAACTCAGAGAGAGTTCGAGCGAATCAAATTAAGGTACTTGTGACAACTTTGCTCCAGGACATAGCTTTTCATCTTCTTCTAGTTTTGGGTCTTTCCAGACGTTTTACCAGACGCAATAGGCTCTTCTATGCCAGGTCTAACCATTGGGCTCCCCAGAAATCGAACAACAATCCGTGTTCGTTTGATTATTGGTCGAACAGCAATCAAAGGGTTGTTCAGAAGAAATCGAACAACAATATGTGTGTATTAACAATCGAACGAACAACAATCGATTTCAACATCAAGAACAATATTTTTGGTACAACAATTAAGAAGAAATCGAACAGCAATCGAATACTATTTCAATCGATGAAGCAACAATTGATTATTTCAATCGAATGAACAGCAATTGAGTGAACATTAGTGGTATCCAATAAGAAAGACCACAAAAACAATAAATTGAAGTCGATTTGAACAGGAAATCGAACAATAATCGATTATTCCAATCGATAATTAGCGGCAACCAAACAAGAAATCAATTTCAACACATACCTTGCAGTGGCAACCACCTAGAAACACCCTGCAAGTAGTACGAATCAACCATCGGACTTCTTTTGTCAAACAGAGGTAGAAATCTGAAGCAATAAATTTTTGTATAGGGAGTAGTGAATATTAAATTATACAGATCACCCATCTTCCTCCAAATTTGCAGATTTTTTTGCTCTCCCATCTCATTTTTCTATTTTACAAATGAGTTTGCAGGAGCTGTTGGGGTGGAAAAGTGGTTCTTTTCTCTCAAATTTCCCACTTTTGCTATTTTGCAGATGCTGTTGGGCTTGCTCTAAAAGGATAAGTTTGCTACTTGGGTTAAGGTTTGCAATCAGGAATCTACAAAACCCTAGCAATTGAATTGATCTAACTAGTTGGCCAGACAAGATAGAACAAAACAATAAACAATCAAGCACAAAGAAGTTGAAGCATCCAATATAGGAAATAAGGAACAAGATTCAGAAACTCACAATCAATCCAAATAAAGCTTCAAATTGCAAGTAGAACGAAGAGCGTTTAGCCGCCCATGACGAACATCGCTCTCTCTCCAATTGTCTGATAGAACGTGGAATGGATTAGAAGTTTTGAAAAAATAACTAAAAGTGGCCTTAAATATCATCCAAAGTCGGCCATAAAAGAAAGTCATAGATCTAGGGTTTTGTAATATTCAAAACGACGCGCAAAAGCGCCGACGGCAGATGCGGCGACCGCCGCATGCATGCTGCGGCCGCAGTATCAGAATTCCTTTTGCGTCGTCCCTGGCGGCGGCCGCTGCACACCATGCGACGGCCGCTGCATTGGTCTTTCACGGAAAATCCGTCTTGAATCAGCTCTCGACGTCAACATAAAAGTTGTAGCTCTCTAAAAGAGATTTCCAACGCATGGTCATAATAGTCGATCGGACAACCGAGGCCTCCAGAAAGTGCAAAACAAGTTCAGCATGTCTGGTGACAACTTCTGCAGGTTTGTTCTTCGTTTAGGCTCGCTTCTTCTTCTCAGGACCTCTTGAGATCTTCATGTAAGCTTCTTCGATTAACTAGACATTCTTATCCAATGCGTTATCAACGCATATCTCCTCCTCGTATCCACCATTACCTGATATAATCAATAAAAGCGTGTAGATTCCGACTCCGACAACCTAGAGAACTAATATGCAAATCGTGCTTAATCCATCAATGAAATGCATCTTAACTAAGCTAAATGCAACCTATTATGCTTACCTAAATGCATGCTATCAGCAACTCTCATCAGTTAATGTGCATCAAACCTTCAAATTAAATCATCAAGAGCTGAAAGGATAATCTTACTCTTAGCATGCAGCAGTAGCATAAAATTTAGAATGTAGCAATCTTCGTCCTGAAAGGCTGATGGAAGTTCCTTTTGTTGAAAGAATATCCTGAACAGTGAAATATAAATATGGAAATCAATGATTTTATATTATGAAGATTAGTTGACACTAACCTTAGGATTGCTGATGAAATCTCAGGTAATGGCCGAGTAGGACAGATAGTGATGGCAGCAGCTTCCAAACACCTGACACTTGTTGCTTTGGATCTTGGACGGAAATGTCATGTTATGGTTGATTCGGATATTGATCTGAGCGTAAAGACCTACTTGTTTTCTGCAGTTTTTAATTGCATGTCTGAGCATACCTTTATCAGTGTGCATCTTGATATGGTTTTTATGTTGAAGGCAATCAAAACATGGTATTGATGGTGCTCATGAAATGTTTTTCATTTACCTAAAGGTTGCCGTCAAAAGAATGTGTGGGAATGTGGGGATACAACAATGGACAAGCCTGCATTTCTGTTGATTACATTATCACTACCAAGGACTTTGCTCCAAAGCTGGTAATTTTTTCATATTCTACTTGATAAATGTGTAGATGGAGTAGTGAACAAGCCTTTATTTGCACGTGAATATATTATCACTACAGTTTACCAAGGACTTTGCTTCAAAGCTGATACTTCATATTCTTCTTTGATAGTAAGACATGTTAGGAATAACTATGTTTCCTATTATTTAGGCTATCTTTTAATTATTATTATTATTTTATATTTAGGAATTAGTCAAAGGTAGTTAGAGAAAATCTCTCTCTCCACCTCCCCACCTTAATCTCCATCATCAGATGTACGCTCTATATATTTCCTTCTATGAATCAATAGAAAGCGTGTTCTTCAACACCAATCTTAACAAGACAATGGTTTCTTGAAATTAAAAGTGCTGGTTTCATTTAACTACTATGCAGGTGGATGCTTTGAAACAATGCATGGGGAAGTTTTTTGGGGCAGAACCACTTTCATCAAATGACATGTCTCGCATTGTAACTTTGAGTCACTTTGAACGTCTGTCAAAACATCTGGAGGATGACAAAGTGTTTGGAAAAATTGTTCTGGGAGGTCAAAGGGATGAAACTGAGCTGTAAGAATCAGTAATTTTAGTCTCATTTCAGTCTTTACTCCTCAATATGAATGGAAATAATATAAATCTCTTTTTTGTGGCAGAAAAATTGCTCCAACGACTATTTTGTTGGATGTCCCTGGAGATGCCCTCATTATGAACGAGGAGATATTTGGCCCATTGCTTCCCATTATCACGGTATACTAAGATGACTTTTTAAGTAGCTAGCTTTTGTATGTATTTTTTTGAATCAAGACAGATGTTTTGGTTCTGACTTCACACACCATTTCAGTGACTTCAACTCTTTGAGAAAGACTGAACTAATTCCATTTTAAGAAAGTAGTAGCTATCTTACAGATATTTTACCCAAAAAATTGTCTTTCATCTTTGTTGTTTGGTTTTCTTTAAAGTTGTAGAAGATTTGATAATTCACATACCGTAGAGTTTCAACCATAGGACTATGTGAATATTATTTAGGTGGTTAATTGTTGGAAGCATCACCAATACATGCGATCAATTTTGAAAATTTATTGTTCTTTTATCTTATTGCTTGATATTTCTTGGAATCATGCTTATTTATGCAGTTTGGATTATTGTAGGTTGACAGGATAGAAGAAGGATTTGAAATAGTAAATTCAAAATCCAAGCCTAGTTTCCTTTCGATAGGAAGCAAAGGAAATCATCCATGCAAGTTAAGTGGAAGTCCCCTCTATGCAGCTTGTATTGGTCTAAATGTCCCGCAAGTAAGACTTTCACCCCCTGACGACGAGATGTGATTATAAACTATATATTGTGATTGTATGTTTTGATACTTTTGTATTCTTTGTTATTCGGGTCTACTTTAGAGTGTAAACACCAACAATGTATCATCCTTCATGTTGTATTGATCTCACATTCACTTGTGAAATATCTTTATGTTTCTCTAGATTTCTCTTTAAAAACTGCATTCAAATTTTTTAGCTTTTGTTCTATATGTTGTATGGTGGCAGTCGCCCCCCAATCAAAAATGAAATTTAATATATATATATTCCTCTCGTCGATAGCTTCGATTTGATATATTATAAGCTCAAATCCGATAACCGAGTAAAAAGTTATAAATATTTCAAGATTGAAGCGATATAAATTATTTTTCACATCATTTACCAAATTAATACACTTCTATCATACTCATCATTTGTTAAACTTCATAACTTAATACTATAATTAAACCCGAAAACTTCAAATATCGATGATTTTATCGGAAAAAAAGAGATCAATTATTCGCCCCCTCAACCAAACGCTTCAGGATCCGCCACTGTGTATGCTTTTTTAGCTTTTGTTCCATCTGTTGTATTTATGCACTTTGTAGAAGTTCTTATAACTAATTAATTCATCTTTTTTTTAAAGAATGAATGGGGTGATTTATATTTGCTTCAAGAATTGAACTTGACTATATGTTTGATATTTCCTTGAGTTTATTACTTAATAAAGCAGGATTATATAAATATTAAAAATGGGTTTTTACCCCGGTTTAGACTGGGTTAGAAACCCCTTTTTTTTTAATAAATAAAAAAGCCTTTCTCGGGAGTTTTTTTTTTAACTTCCAAAAGAGCCTATCGGGGGTTTTTAAAAACAACTCCTGAGTGAGCTAAAAGTAGGCTGGTGGGTGGGGATAAGCATTCTCTCGGGAGTTTTTATAAAAACTCCTGACCGAGAATCAGCTCTCAAAACATCTATCAGGTGAGGAAATAAAAGGAGGTGAAAAACACCCGTCCGCTTTGTAAAAAAACACCCGAAAAACGTCTAATTTGTACTAGTGGAAGTTCGGTCAAGAATGTAGTCATAGAATTCGGACCAAAGCTAGTTTCAGTTCTACGTCTTTTACTTCTTCTAATTTCACTAGGTTCATCAACATTGATAGAAGCATGTAAAGACAAAGATGCATGTTAAAAAACAGTAGGAATGCTATCATGATTTTTCTTCAAATGAAATATATGCTAAAAAATTCAGCATTATGATATTCACACATAGATTTGTCATGCAAGCACATACACCTATAGACGGTATTTGCTCTTTATAACCAACAAGAATAACATCAACCATATAAGATCCAATATCATTTCGTTTAAAGGCATTTACGACCACCTTAGACACACAACCCCCACATTTTCATCAATCGTAGGTTAGAAGGATGTCCTTTCCGCAGTTTATAAGAGGTTTCTCTAACTTCTTATGGGGTATACCTTCTCATCTGCCTCAATAGGATCTAGCTAGACCTGTCAAAACACAACCCGATCCGGCCGACCCGACCCGACCGCCCGGAAAATTTTCGACCCGAACCCGGAAATTTTGACCTGGAAATTTTTTTCGACCCGAACCCGAAAAACCCGAAATTTTCCGGGTCATCTGGGTTTCGACCCGGTGACCCGATTGACCCGGTATTTTCGACCCGATTTTACCCGATTGACCCGGTGACCCGGTTGACCCGGTTGATTTTTAATTAAATATAATTAATTTTTTTTATATATAATTAAAATTTATTGCAAAATTATCAAATCATGATTTTTTTAATTTAAAATGGAAAAAATTGACAAACTCGAAATCGACCCGAAATGACCCGAAACCCGGGTTCTAGTCAACCCGGAAAGACCCGGGACCCGTTTTACCCGGGACCCGAAGTGACCCGACCCGAACCCGACCCGAATGACCCGTTTGACAGGTCTAGATCTAGCTCTATTTGGTTACTAAAAGTTGGTCTTTTAATATAGACTGTATTAATTATGCTCTAGCAATATAAATCAATTACTTGCAACATGCTTAATATATTGGGTAAAATAGCACTAGCTACATCTAGTACAAAGCATATAACATCTATACTAGTGGAAGTCAAAATAAAATCCAAAAATGGAGATTAGGATTACCGATTATAAGCAGAAGCTTTGTAATTTCAACAAAGAGAGAGCAACTTCTACATTCTTTGGGAGGCCGGTCCAATAGACGACAGCGAGTCGATCATACCTTAGCCCAACTCCATCCACTCTCTAACCCATAATTGTTTATCATTTGGTATCTTCTTCTTCGAGCAACCGAAGTAGGCATCGGCGGTGTCTGGTTGCGCCGAGCGCATCAGGCTAGGGCGTATCGAACTGACATCAGTATCAATCAACTTATGTCCTGCTCCCATGGTGATCGACGCTTTGCCACCAAGGTCAATTGCTCATTTGCTTGCCGCTCTCGTGCGTCTAGCAATTGTTTTTCCATTTTTGACATCCTGGTGCCACTTCATCTCGGTCAACACGTTGACTAAAAAACCTGGTGTGACTCGTGAGCCCATCTCGGACCAGCCTGAAGTAGCAAAACCTAACAGGAGCGCCACCAATCTTCTAGCGCCGTTCGAGGATCGCTGTCGACATCCACCCGCGGTGGTAGATGACGCTGCCAGCCCCCACGAAGGTTGAGCGATCAAGCGCCGGCAAACTCCGAGCTGACAGCAACCACAAGGAGACTCCGCCGCCATGGCAGCGAGCTTGGAGGTCCGTTCGTGCCCGCCTCCCTCTGTGCATCAGGATCTTCGGCCGACGATTGCACATGCGGTAGCGCCGCCGCCTCCTGGTGCTTCAACTGCGGAGCACAGTGGCGAGTACGGCACCACCTTGCCTTGGACCCGGCGAAGATCCCTGCAATTGAGAGCTATGGCGTGTGAACTCACCCCCGACATCGCTCTATGCCAGCGAAGTCGTTGCTTGCACCACGAGCGTCTCTTCTCCTCCGTCCTGTCTCCGGCTATCCACCCAACCAAACACCATAACGAATGTGGATTCAAGGCAAATTTTTCAGATCTAGGTAGGTTCATGAAGAACTCGGACCCTAAACTCCCAAATTCGAAATCAGAAACGATCTGATCCATCAAAGTCAATTGCAACGAATGCAATCGACACATTACAGACATCGAATTCATCGAGGTAAGGGCGAATCGAGCCCTTTTTCGAAATCAGCCCCAACATCTCTCAAAACCCAAATTTGCAACCTTCAAGAAACAAGATCAAAATCCAAAATTTCAAGCACACGTTAGATCGAAACAAAATTCGAATCAATAGAGAGTAATCCAGTAAATTAAGAAAGATGAGCATGAGGTTGAACAAGACTCGTCCTTTCTCAATCTTAGATAGAGGTCTGGTTTAATCCTGCTCCATGATCTCAGAAACTTCTCCTTGGGATTCCATGTTCAATCTTTTGACGTCTCAGCACTAATCGTTCGAGCCACGTCTCAGTGCTCATCGTTCGAGCCATTCAAAAGGCTCCAGCTTAAGAGATCGAGTAGCAACCTCTTGTAACCGATCTCCTTGGCGACCGTAGTCCAACATAAATACGTTTCTCACCGTTGGACAATGACCCTGCTGGAACCTACAGTAAACAACAAACTAGCTAAAAAGCGTTAGTGGATGTAGGCCCAACTTGTTTCTGTGAAGGGGCTACGGCTGCGGTGAAGCGTGGTATGGGAGTCACTGAATGAGAAACGTATTTGCCCCCGACAGTGGTGCAGATCGTATGCGAGGCAACGTCCCCCAAGGATTTCACTCTCGAAGGGTAGGAGAAAACAGGAGAGGGAGAGAGGCGATTGTGTTTTCTCTGTTAAAAGCCAAGCTCTTGATCCCTTCATATAGCTGCAAAATCAATCCTTAAGCCATGATCAAAAGGAAGATTTGAGTCTATCTTCAAAAGATCTTGACTTATCTAAAACTGTTTGAAAGGATAATTTTGTGAAAATAAATCAAATGAAAAATAGATATTCGTGGATAAATACTAACAAGCCTATCCGCAATATCTTCGGCCTCAAGAAAACATATTTTTTCGTAAATCTCTGTCTCATCCTTTACGTCTCAATGTAGGTAGCGGAAGAGTATCCTTAAAACCCTTTTAGGATACCCTTGAATATTCCATGTGGGATTGGGAAAGTCTAAGAGACACCTTAAAACCACCAACTCTAGGCATTATATCCAACAGTTTTGATGTGGCTGGATTGTGAAAAGTTGAGATATGATATCAGGTGGAGAAATGAAAACGGAAAAAGAAGAAGCAAGGCGCGCTTTTGAATGGAAGGGGAAATCAGTTACGTCAAAAGTTCGATCAAGAACAAAGGCTCTTGAGAGCCTTATTTATCCTACAACTATGCTCAACTAAAAATCGACTGAACAACTCGGAATCGACTCCCCCAATCGATATCGAGTCCCCCTAGTCGATATCAACCTGTCCTCTACATCAACCCAGAAATCGACTGTCTTGGTCGATATCGACTCCTTTGTGGTCAATATCGAGTGAGTCTCCGTGTTCGATACAAAATGTAAACACATGCTATCTTGGATCCACTAACCCACTTCCTCGAGGGTCGAACTTGATTCCCTTCCACTACAGCGGGAGGAAGTCTTGAATTTATTTGTGTAGGCTAGAACTCGGTGTGAATTTATCTTTTTATATTTGTAGTGAGATAGAACTCGGTGTGAATTTATCTTTTTATATCTGTGTAGGCTAGAACTCGGTCGAACTTGATTCCCTTCCACTATCAGGCATACTTGTAGTGAGATAGAGTGAACCAATCATACATCGATATTCCTTTTAGTTCACACTCTTATCATTCTTATCTTGATCTAGAGAAAGTGTTGAGCTCATAGGGGTCTTAGCAAACTTTGATTGGTCCATCTTATACTTCTTGAGCAAATCTCTAGTATACTTGCATTGATTGAGGAAAATTCCCTTCTTTGCTTGATGTACTTGTAGTCCAAGGAAGAATGTCAATTCTCCCATAAGACTCATCTCAAATTCCTTGCACATAATATCAGAAAATTCCTTGCAAATGGAATTGTTAGTAGCACCGAATAATATATCATCTACATAAATTTGTACAACTAACAAATCGTTACCACGAGTTTTTGTAAATAATGTCTTGTCAATCAAACCACGTTTAAAACCATTTTCAAAGAGATATTTGGACAATCTTTTATACCATGTCCTAGGGGCTTGTTTGAGACCATAAAAGTGTCTTGTCCAATTTATAAACATGATTTGGAAAATCCTCGTTTTCAAAGCCTGGAGGTTGTGTAAAATACATTTCTTCTTCTAAAATTCCATTTTAAAAAGCACATTTAACATCCATTTGAAAAAGTTTAATACCCATATAAGATGCAAATGCAAGTAACGTACAGATAGCCTCTAACCTTGCTACAAGAGCAAAAGTCTCCTCGTAGTCAATACCTTCTTCTTGATTATATCCTTGAGCTACGCGTCTAGCTTTATTGCGAATGACCTTTCCATCCACATCCAACTTATTTCGAAAGACCCATCTTGTGCCAATGACGGATTGATGTTGGGGTCTTGGAGTGAGCGTTTATACCTTGTTTATTTCAAACTCATTGAGCTCACTTTGCATCGCCATGATCCAATCCGGGTCTTGAAGTGCTTCGGTAGGGTTCTTTGGTTCTACAAGAGACACAAACACGTAAAAAACACACAAGTTTTTCAATTTAGATCTAGTTTGAATACCAGATTTTGGATTTGAGATGATATTCTCCCTTGGATGTGATGAGGCTTGTTTGAACTTCCGTCTTTGAGGCTCTTGAGATGTTGAGGCTTCTCCAAGACGTTGAGGTGCGTTTTCACCACTTGGTTCCTGTTCTGCATTACCTAAATCAAGGCCTTTGACTCTCTGTTCAAGGTCTTGAAATTGTAGGTCAAGGTCTTGAACCCGCTCAAACGTGTCTTGAATTTGTTCCTGCATATTTCGACGTCGATCTTTTTCTCTTTCTTCTTCTACATCAGAGGCTTGATCCTCATGTTGATTCAAGTTCAAATCTGTAGAGCTATCACTCAGTACACCGTTATTGCATTCATCAAATATTACATGAATGTTCTCATCAATAATCCTAGTGCGTTTATTATAAACTCTATATGCTTTTCTATTTAAGGAATAGCCAAGAAAAATACCTTCATCGCTATATGCGTAAAATTTCCCAAGATTATCTTTTCCATTGTTCAAACATCTCCATCGAAAGGGTTTAAAATACGAAACACTAGGTTTTTTTCCATAGAAAAGCTCATAAGGAGTTTTTTTCAAAATGGGGCAAATCAAACATCGATTTAAAATGTAATTGGCTGTGTTAACAGCCTTGGCCCAAAGGGATTTTGATTAATCATTTTCTAAAAATATAGTTCTAGACATATCCTCCAAGGTGAGGTTCTTTCGTTCCATAACCCCTTTTTGTTGAGGCGTTCTAGGAGCCAAAAAAATTGTGTAAAACCCCATATTTTGAACAAAACATAACAATTTTAACTTGATCAAATTCACGCCCATGATCCCTTCGAATAGAAACAATAAGCATGGTTTTCAAAGTTTGTAACTCTTTACATAATTTTGAAAACTCAAATAAAGCTTCTGATTTTTCTCGTAAAAACGAAACCCAAGTAAAACGCAAATAGTCATCAACGGTGACAAGAATACATTGTTTACCTTTGGGAGACTTAACACACATAGGTCCACATAAATCCATATGTAATAGTTCAATATGGCGAGAAGTACATACTACCTTTTTGGGATTAAAAGACCCTCAAGTTTGCTTACCTCGTGAGCATGCATTGCATAGCTCATCTACCTTGAAGTTTAAGTTGGGGAGATCACGAACCAAGTCCCTTGAACGAAGCTTATTCATCGTGTGCATGGTAACGTGTCCAAGTCGTCTATGTCAAAGCCTTGGATCCTCTGTCAAGGCCTTGAGACACTTCAAGCTTATTCTTGTAACTTGGTTAGTAGTCATAGAATATACATTATTACTTCATGGGGCGGTGAACACAAGATCTCCAGAGTTTTTGTTACTCCGTATTAACTTGACATTTATCGGAATAAAAAACAACAATATTACCTTTATCACATGATTGGGAAATACTAAGTAGATTATATTTAAAACCTTCAACAAGATACACATCATCAATATAATTAGAGGAATCTTTACCGATTTTACCTATACCAATTATGTTACATTTTCCCTTATCACCAAGTGTAATTGTTCCAGTGGATTGCTTCTTCAAATCGGAAAATAGTGAGCTTTTCCCACTCATGTGTCTTGAGCAACCACTATCGAGTATTCACTTGTATTATTTGGTCTTGGTGATATCTTGCAAAATAACCAAATTCAACCTTTTCGGCTAGACCAAATTACAAACTTGGATTCATAATCGGCATGGACTATGTTTGGTGGTCTAGTATCTTTAGGAACCCAAATTTGTTTTACCTGTTCTCTTAGACATAATGGAAAAGTATTACGAATTATGTATGGGTCATTTCTACGATAAGGGCAAGTAGTCGATCTTGACATGACCTTTCCTACAACAAAAATGACATGCGGCTGTGCGCCAATTCCCTTTGGCTTTCACAAAAGTGGGAGGGGATTTCTTTGGAAAATTCTTGTTCTATCCAATACCACTTTTGTTGAGGGATGATTGGTGCTCACCTAATATCATATCATGATTGGCCTTGGAATGGGTAAAGCGAACAAGTGATGTCTGCTGGTCTCTACACTTCTCAGCCAACGAGATCTTTTCTTTCTCCAATTCCTTGGTGTAAAGACTTAGAGAAGAAAGATCTTGCTTCAAGATAGAGTTTTCTGTCTCTAAGGTCTTCACTTTAATGTCAAGGGTTGACCAAATAAAGGCTTAATCTTTTGTGTTAGAAGGATCGATCCGACCTTATAACAAAAAATAAAAATAAATTCAACATGACTCCCGTTTTCATACGGTCTGACCGGGTTTTGTCGGAAGTTAACATATTTCCCTCATTTTTTCCTTGTTACACCTAGCTTCAAGTTACGAAAAATGTGTTTCATATTTCATTGTTTGAGTTGGCTACTGTCTGGATCAGTAACAAAAAGCTAGAAAAGGGTTCAATCAAATGTCATTGATGGATGTGGACCATGTGGTTATTGATTAGATTTAGAACTGAATTTATCATTCATTGGATGTGGTTTTCACTACTTTCACGTGTTATCCACCTTCAATAGGTTGATTAGGTTCTGCAATTGGTGCTTGACGGGTTAAGTTTGCCACGGTTGAATTTTGATCTTGTTGGCGTCCACGTGGCGTATTTGGTCGGAAAGTTCACCGGAATACACATATGTATTATTTTCGGTTAATAGGGCGATAGTTCATATATGAAACGGTTAATTTCAAAGTTCGTATTATTTTTGGCCAAAAGTTGATACTTGATATTATTTTTGTCCATTTTTCCTAGATTATATAAATGGATCAAGCCTTTTTCAATCACCAATTTAATTATTTTAAAACCGTTAGAGATGTGAATGTGAATGTGATCAAAAAGTGTTCGACTCGGACCGATGACCGGGGGTCGTGTGCACGGGCGCACATGCGCTAGTAGGCTAGCACACAAGCCGAGTGGGGTTCCATTCTAAAACCAATTGGTCATAGAAAGAGTAGCCCACCGACTCATATACTAGGACTTGATATGTTCAACTTTCCGATGTGGGACACTTTTGGTCTCATTCACATCTCTAACATACCATATCAAAGTTCGACTCGGACCGATGACTGGGGGTCGTGTGCAAGGGCGCACATGCGCTAGAAGCCTAGCACACAAGTCGAGTGAGGTTCCATTCTAAAACCAATTGGCAATAGAAGGAGTAGCCCACCGACTCATATACTAGGGCTTGATATGTTCAACTTTCCGATGTTGAACACTTTTGGTCTCATTCACATCTCTAACAAAACGGATCGAACCCATTAAGTTTAATTCATTGAATTGATTAATTCAATCAAGAGACAAGAGATACATATTTCTCGTCTCATGCATTATTGAATTGGTTTATTACACAGCACTACTAGTACAGTCGATCACCTTGTATTTTCAAGCTACCAAATCAAAGTTTATAATTGTGCATACATGTTGGAAGAAAGGCGAGGAGTAGCAATGACTTGAAGGGGTGCTTCCTTGAGCAAGCTTATGCCCTGGCCTTCAACCATGTCGACCGGCTCACCCATTGGCGTCGAGAGGTCAAAACCTTGGAGCAAACGAGCAACCGTCAAGTGCAAGATTTGGGAGGCCAGCTCACTTCCCGGACAAGACCGCCTCCCTGACCCAAATGCTATGTACCAATACTCGGGTCCCTTGGTTACACCAAAGCTAAGTGATGCATTCTCCTCTCCCATAAATCTCTCCGGAATGAATTCATCAGGATGCTTCCACACTCGCGGGTCACGCTGTACTTTCCATATGTTGAACAACACCTGGTCTCCTTTCTTCAGTTCATGTCCAGCGACGCAGCAATCCTCAGCTGCGGCATGAGGTGTGGAAAGGGGACCCGGAGGGTAAAGTCGTAACGTCTCTTTTACCACTGCTTGGAGGTAAACCAGGCTCTTGATGTCCGATTCCTCCACCCATCTGTCTCTTCCGACTACTTGATCTATCTCTTCTACAACGCGGTTCTTCACATTGCGGTGGTTAAGCAGCAACGACGTCAACCATGTCAGCGTTAGAGAGGTGCTGTCATTAGCCCCTACAAATATGCTCTGCATAGAGGAATTAGTTAGTAAACTAATTGATGGATATGCATTTTTTCGACAGTGAAATTAAGATTGAACCTTCATTGTTGCTATCATCATTGTTTCAGCATCAAATTGATCAGACTTTAGTTTCCCTTGGTCTCCCAAGGATATCAAAACATCGACAAAATCTTGCTCAGGTTGCGGCCCACACAGTCGATGCTCAGCAATCCAACCTCTTATAACATGATCAATCTCTTTGGAGACGCGCTTCATCATCCGAATGTGCCCTTGTGGATCCAACCACTCTACAAAAGACAGAGGGAAGGCATCAGACAGAACAAACTGTCCGAAAACATACATGAGGTCCCTGACGATCCTTCGGACCCTTTTGGCTTCTTGGTTTTGGACTCCATCGTATGCATATCTCTTGCGCGCCATCAGCCTGATGATGGTGTTCATGACCAGCAGGCTATACCACTCGCTCAACACGATCTTGTGGCGGAAAGACGTAGAGTTATACAGTGCCTTGATGAACTCATTTAGTTCAGAGAGTCGAATGTGTCCAAGCTCCCCCAACTTGGTTGTGGAAAGGAGTTCAACTACGGTTATCTTCCTCATGTCTCGCCAGACAGGTCCAAGAGGAGCCAGCCCAAAAGCTGCAAACTCATTTGCAAGGTACTTCCTGAAAAACGGATAAAATATACACAAGATGAGCCCAACCCTTAACTTTGTCTAGACTACGGGTGACTTAAGTTCCCTATACTCGTGGGGAAATGAATTACATGTGTTTTTAATTTTTGTAAAAGTTAGGGTACAAAAATGTTTGAGAAGATTAATAAATTATAAATTCTACTCGGCTTGGTTGGTGTGGTGTCAACATTTGAGATCTTTATGTTCAAAACATAACATATGCACTTGTTTTTGTTAGCTTATACTATGTTAGGTATTACGGACAGTGGTAGGGCCTGGGGTGGTTTAAGCCACACACGTTGGAGGAAACTTTTGTTAAAAAAAAATTAAAAGGAAATAATTCGAAATTCTACGCGACAACATCAATCTGAGAATACGAGAGACGAAGGAAATCGGCAGATGAGCTAACCGTTATAATACAATCAGAAACAAGCAAATACAACAGCAAAAAAAAAAAAAAAACCCGAATACAAATATATCATTTTTTTTAAAAAAAAATTTGTGTTTTTCTGAAATTTTTAGGTTAAAACAACATTTTTATTTTTTTTAAAAAAAAATCATAATTGATACTCCCTCCGTGCCACAAAGATTGTCTTTTAACTATTTATGCACGTTTGTTAAGGAGCTAAAAACTATATAAAATATTTATTTTTTAAAATAATTTTATTAGTAATATGTATGATATTATTTAAAATATTTAATAACATATTGATATTTTATATAGTTTTTAGCTTCTTAAGAAAAAGTGCATGAATAGTTGACAGCCATTGTAGGACGGAGGGAGTATGAATCATAGATTCCTTTATGAATTTGTACTCAGGGACTCGGCTGGTGAAGTGATTTTCCTGGGAAGAGGGTTGTGCAACTATATACGCACATTTAGAAGGTTAAGTATCTGTAGAATGATAAGCTGCTCAACAAGTTGGTTGTGATGGCTCTCCTAGGTAACTGGAAATGTTCCGAACATTGAATTATATTTTAATTAATATTTCGTCATTTTCTTATGTTGTCATTCGTCATGTTTATAAAGAATTGAATTCGGTGGCCAACTATCTTGCTCGTTTGGCCTACAATTCTTCACCCGCCAACTACTTCAATGATGATCAAGAACTTCGAGCTAATTAAAATATAATTTTAGTTTTCTTTAATTTAAACATATATAATATTAAAATTAAAAGCTCTGAAAAGCTAATTAAGTCGTGAAACACGGGTAAATATCCTCTAATAAATTAGCGGGAAACATACACATGGATGAATTAATGAAGAGGAGGTATGATGAGTTGGTTACCCTTGAGAATAGGGTGGTCTTGAAGCAAGCTGCTTATCTTTGACAGTGAGGCATTCCTTGACGACTTCCCAACTGTTGACGACGAAAATTGGCTGCATCCCAAGTTGGACCACATAGGCAGGGCCATGGAGATCTGCGATGGCGGCGAGGGTTCGAAAAGTAGGAGTTTTTTGGCGGGCAAACAGTGGTAAGTGACCAAGAATTGGCCACGCCCCGCCTACTTTTGGTGCTAAACGGGAACTACCCTTGTTTTTGGGTACCCATATCTTAAGCTTAGTTATTAGAAAGAGGAGGAATGAGAATGACAGCAAAGCTGATACAAGTGCAACCAGGAAGTCCATGCTATTGCTAACTAACTTAATTATTGTGATTTGTGAGAGAGAACTTGGCATTCACTGGGATGGAGGAGCATCTGTATATATAAGGGCCTGCCCAAGCTTTGAAAATTCCTCTTTTTAAATTTTTTTTTTTTACTCTGTGTACGGTCTGTTAACTCCACCTTGATGATAAGATATAACTAAAGGATGTAAGGCCTTGATTGATGAAAGCCAAAACTTAGAAATCCTGAGTTTGGTAAGGTCTTACCAAAAGGCTCAAGATTTTAGTGTGATTCTACTGGACTCGGAAATGGTTTTGAGTAAATGGGTCTATTTATTAAACCGGCCTAATTTACTCTAATCTAAACCGAGATCCAGTTGTTCAAAGATCCATTCCAGTTGGGCTTGATCTTTAGCATATATTGGGCCTAATTTTATTTGGGCTCATATTTGTTATTTGGTTTTGTTCGGAATTGGGTTATTTTGTCTATATCTAATTGCATATCTCTTTGGTTCGGTTAAGATATTACAGGGATCAATGTATATCTTTGTTTGCCCAACTATCTACAAGATCTCCAGAACTTCGGTAAGATCTCACGCAACAAGAGAAGGTTCTGGAATTGGCCAAGGATCTCGCCCAGAAGTTTCGGTGTAAACGTTGGTGTTCAAACGTTCAAATTCAAATCTGGGTGCTGGCCTATTTAAAGAAGAAGAAGACGTTTGCTGGATACACATCTCCCACAACGCTCAATCGTTCACTACTTTCAAGTCTTCTTCAATCGATCTCACGCAGCTCCCCACGCAAAGAGTTTGTATTTACTTTGAGTGTGTGTGAGGTTTCATTACGCTTTACAGTACAATTCATCTAGGTTATACTAAGGGTTTCTTTACCCAAAAGTATAGGGTACTTCGGTATCCTTAGGTGCTTTGTTTCACTGGAGAGTTTGGGTTGCTAGATAGTAAGGAAGTCTAGAAATGTGTAAGTCTTCTAGAGGTTGTATCTATGACTCATAAGGCAAAGTGAAATAAAGTGTGTTGAATCCTACGGGTTGGATAACCCTAGGCGGGGACGTAGGCGGTTGTGCCGAACCTCGTTAACAAGTATCGTGTGCTTTACTTTCCTGCTTGCATTTACTTTTGGTCATTGCTTACTTGCGTGCTTTACTAATCGTTCTTCTCTTCTCAGATAAGGCCTTACAGCTTGTGGTAAGGTCTTACCTTTTTGGTTTGCGAAAAGTTTACATATTCTATCCAACCCCCTCCCCTTATAGAGTATTTGCGTGCTCCTTTTCTGTCTGATCCGCACTTCAATTGGTATCAGAGCCTAACTCACGTTTTTAGATATTACTATATGTGAGAACTAACAATGGCAGGCGAAGGTCCAGGCGGCTTCGGTCAAGGAAGATCTATCTCTCGTCCACCTCTCTTCGTTGGGGACAATTTTATGCACTGGAAATCTCTGATGAAAATGTTCATCATTGATCAGGATCTAGAGCTCTGGCATATCATTACGCGAGGGCCAAATCTCCCCAAGAAAGATGGACCGAATGGAACCAAGCTAGACAAGTCGGAAGAAGAGTTCAACCAAGTTGATCTAGAAAGCACGGCTAAAAATAGTAAAGTAGTTCATGCACTTTACTGTGGGCTGAGCACTGATGAATTCAATCGAATTTCATCTTGCAGATCAGCAAAAGAAATCTGGGATAAATTGGTCGTGACCTACGAAGGAACTAGTCAGGTCAAAGAATCCAAAATCAGTATTTATCTTAAACAATACGAATTGTTTAAAATGAAATCTGATGAGTCTGTGATAGCAATGTTCACCCGTTTTACGGAGATCATTAACAATCTCGACTCTTTGGGAAAAACATTCCAAAATGAAGAGAAAGTTAGAAAGATACTTCGATGTCTTCCTAAATCAAAATGGAGTCCCAAAGGTGACCGCCATTGAAGAAGCTCAAGACCTTAGCACGTTGGCTATTGACGATTTGTTAGGAAAACTAATCACCCATGAAATGATCCTCAATGAGGACGATGGGGAGCCTTCCACAAATGTCAAAAACATAGCGCTGAAGGTTAAGAAAGAAGAATCTCCTGAAGATTCCGAGGATGATGAAGAGGAAGATCCCTTTGCTCTTATAACAAGGGGTTTGGCTCGCATCCTCAAAATGAAGAAGCAATTTTCCAACAAGGAATTTAAAGGATCATCAAGGAACCAAGGTAAGTCTTCTACCCCCTCCAAAAGAAACCGAGTCTTAACGTGCTATGAATGTGGTGAAACAGATCACCTCGTTAAGGAGTGTCCTCTCAAAAAACGCAACAAGGTGAAGAGGAAAGAGTCCAAAAAGAAAGTCATGGCGGCTTGGAGTGACTCAGATGCATCAAGCGACTCGGACTCTGAAGAAGAACAAGCCAACCTATGCCTCATGGCCAAAAGCGATGATAAAGATCAACACCTGAATGGAATGGTAAGAAACCTTCTTTCTATCTCCAAAGCCGTTTTGTCTGAATTTCCCAAAAATATGATATCAAATGAGGAAAGCTGCTGCAGAGAAATCAGCAGCCTACAAGTGAAGGTATTGGATCAAGAAACCTGCATTAAAAGGCTATCACAGAAATTGAAAGATCTTGACAATCAGAATTCAGACCTTATCAATGAAGGTAAGACCTTACGATCGGAAAATTACGAACTTAAGGAAAAACTTTCAACTCTCACTGATCAGAACACTGATCTTGAGAAAGAAAAGGTGAAGATGTCTGAAAAATATCAAGATCAACAAAAGGCTTTAGTGCAATTCACAAGATCCAAGGCTACTCTTGATAGGATGCTTGGAGAACAACAACTTTCTTTAAATCGAAATGGTATAGGCTATAACAAGAACTTTCCGGTTAAGCCTACCACCAAGTTCGTTAAAGCAAAAGGAAGTTGGAGGTCTCCTACGTGTTTCTTCTGTTGCAAGAAGGGTCATGTAAAGGAAACGTGTCCTTACAGGAGAACAGATCCTTACATTATCCGAAACACATATCCGGTAAGTTTAAATGAATGGATAAGGCAAGTTTGGGTCCCTAAGGGAACAAGGTTGCCAAATATGGTATAACCTCACAACGGATCCAAATCGGTCTATTGGTCAAGCCGGAAAGGTTGATTTTTTATTTTGTAGGATATCACCAAGACTAAGGATCATAAATGGATTATGGATAGCGGTTGCTCCAAGCATATGAGTGGAAAAGAATCTATTTTTCATCATCTAAAGAAGCAATCCAGCGGTACTATAACTCTTGGTGATAAAGGAAAGTGCGACATCGTCGGTATTGGTAACATTGGTGTTGATCATAAATATTTCATTAAAGATGTATATCTTGTTGATGGTCTTAAATATAATCTTCTTAGTGTTTCCCAGCTTTGTGATAAAGGCAATCGTGTTAGCTTTAATAAGGAAAAGTGCATCGTTCAAGATGAGAAGACATGAGATGTGGTCCTTACGGCATATAGAGACTCTAATATCTATGCTCTTAATACAGATCGAATTCCAGCATCCAATTTGAAATGTCTCAAGGCCTTATCAGAAGATCCAAGAGTGTGGCACAGACGTCTTGGGCATATCAGTATGCATTCTCTTGGAAAGCTACTGTCCAAGGGTCTTGTCCGAGGTCTTCCGGATCTGAATTTTAAAGTTGATGATCTATGCAATGCTTGCTCAAGAGGAAAACACACTCGTAGCTCTTTCAAGAAAAAGAATGTCATTAGTACTACTAGACCTTTAGAATTGTAACACATGGATCTATGCGGACCTATGCGCGTCAAATCTCCCAAAGGTAAACAATACATTCTTGTTATTGTTGATGATTATTCACGATTTACTTGGGTTTTCTTTCTCAAAGATAAATCAGAAACTCTGTTTTATTTTTCAAAACTTTGTAAGGAGTTACAAACATTAAAAAAACCTACTCATCGTTTCTATTAGAAGTGATCATGGTAGAGAATTTGATCAATTAAACTTTGACTTATTTTGTGCGAAGTATGGTATTTCTCACAATTTTTAAGCTCCAAGGACATCTCAACAGAACGGGGTGGTGGAACGGAAAAACCGCACCCTAGAGGAGATGTCAAGGACCATGCTATTAGAGAATAACCTACCCAAGTCATACTGGGCAGAGGCTGTAAATATAGCAAACTATATTCTCAATAGATGCTTGATTCGATCAATTTTAAAGAAAACTCCTTATAAGCTTTTCAAAGGAAGAAAACCAAGTATATCTTATTTCAAACCATTTGGATGTACATGTTATGTACATAACAATGAGAAGGATAATCTTGGGAAATTTGATGCACGCAACGACGAAGGTATATTTCTTGGATATTCGACTCAAAGCAAGGCTTATCGAATATTCAATAAACGTACCAAAATAGTCGAGGAAAGCATACATGTGTTATTTGATGAAAGTGATAACAGTACCTTGAGTGAAGGTTTTGCATATCTTAACTTAAACACCTATGAGGACTATGAGTCGGATGGAGAAGGCAATGATCAAGGAAAGAGCAAATCAAGAAATATGCAAGAGTCATTTCAAGATCATACTGAGCTATCACAAGGCCCTGGAACTCAGTTTCAAGGCCTTACCGATGAAGCCAGTCTAGAAAATGGAATTCCTCCTGAACCTCTTGAACCATATCCCACAAGTCCTCCTAAACCTAAGGAGCCTGAATCTTCTTCCCATGGTGCTTCAACGTCTAATCAAGGATCAGCACGAAGGAAATTCAAACATGCTTCTTCTCACTCCTTGGCAGACATTATTTCGGATCCTTCGTCGGGTATTCAAATTCGCTCCAATCTTAGAAACTTGTGTGCATTTCACGCTTTTGTCTCTCTTCTAGAACCAAAGAAATACACCGAAGCTCTCAAGGAACCGGATTGGATCATAGCTATGCAAAATGAACTCAATGAGTTTGAACGCAATAAAGTATGGACCCTTACGGCTAAGCCGAAGGGGAAATCGATTATTGGAACTCGATGGGTATTTCGAAACAAGATGGACGAAGGAGGCAATGTTATTCCTAACAAGGCTCGACTAGTTGCACAAGGATATAATCAAGAATAAGGTATTGACTAGGAGGAGACTTTCGCTCCTGTAGCCAGACTCGAAGCCATTCGTACGCTTCTTCCCTTTGCATCTTTTATGAATATCAAGCTTTATCAAATGGACGTAAAGTGTGCCTTTCTTAATGAGTTTTTGGATGAAGAAGTTTTTTTTTGCTCAACCTCCTGGTTTTGAAAACGATGAATTTCCGGAGCATGTTTTCAAGCTTGATAAAGCTCTGTACGGTTTGAAACAAGCTCCTAGGGCGTGGTACGAGAGGCTTTCTAAATATGTCTTGGAAAACAATTTTAAAAGAGGATTAATTGACAAAACTCTCTTCATCAAAACTCATGGAAAGGATATATATACTTGTCGTCCAAATTTATGTTGATGATATTCTTTTCGGAGCTACTGACGATTCTTTGTGCAAGGAATTTTCTAACATTATGTGCAAGGAGTTTGAGATGAGCATGATGGGAGAGTTGAATTTCTTTCTCGGCCTTCACGTACATCAAAGTTCTAAAGGCATATTCCTTAATCAAGGAAAGTATACACGTGAGCTACTCAAGAAATACAAGATGATCGATTCCAAGGTGGCCAAAACTCCTATGAGTTCCACACTTTCTCTGGATCAAGATCTTACCGGCAAAGAGGTAAATCAGAAAGAATATCGAGGTATGATCGGCTCTCTCCTATATCTTACTGCTAGCAGACCTGACATTATGTTTAGTGTATGTATGTGTGCGAGATTGCGGTAAAGAGAATCTTGAGATATCTTAATGGTACTAATGATCTCGGATTATGGTACCCATATCAAACAAGCTTTGATCTTATCGGATTCTCCGATGCTGATTTTGCAGGGTATAAAGTAGATAGAAAAAGCACCTCAGGGTGTTGTCAATTTCTTGGGGCATCCCTTATAAGTTGGCATTCCAAGAAGCAAAATTCAGTAGCGCTTTCAACAGCCGAAGCTGAATATGTTGCTGCTGGAGCATGTTGTTCGCAAGTCTTATGGATTGCACAACGACTCCAAGATCTTGGAATCAACTATAAGGGTATTCCCATCAAATGTGATAACACTAGTGCTATTTCTATTTCTAAAAACCCTGTACAACACTCAAGAACAAAGCACATTGATGTGAGACATCATTTCATCCGAGATCATGTTGAAAAAGGAGATGTGTCTTTGACATTCATTTCTACTGAGTTTCAACTTGCAGATATCTTTACGAAACCTCTTCCCGAAGACAGATTTAATTTCATCCGATTAGAACTTGGAATGCTTAAAAAGGAAGCATCGATGTAGGGGGAGCAATCGTATCTTATGATAATTGTATTATCTCCTACATCAAGATCTTGAATTAAAATTTAATGTCTTACTTTGGAATAGTTTGATGTTGAATTTTAATTTCAAATAAAAATTTTGGATCAAATTTTTTAGGTAATATCTCTTTAGATATTTATCCTTAAAGATCTTTTGGTTTTATCTTTTCCGGATTTCTTTTGGTTAAAATTGTTTTACCCTATTCACTTGTATTTATCTTGAAAAGTGGTTATGATTTTAAATGGAGATATGGATGGATTCCTTGTACGGATTTTTAGAAGTTCAAAAGTCTCTCTTTCTCCCCTATTTATATCTCTACTCTCACCCGGTCATATCACACTTCCACTTATCTCTCTCTATTTCTCTATGTTTTCTTCCCTTCCCAAGAATACTCAAGTACCCCCCTCTCCATGGCTCTAAAGAAACCTTCCTCGCCTCCCACTACCAGATCTGGAGCAAAGCGCCACCGTCCCTCCGATTACAAGGGCAAGGGAGTAGCTGTTGATGACGACTTCAATGGGAAAGCACTTCTCAAGCAACTGGATACCTCCTCCGAGAGTGAGGAAGAAGGGGCGCGCCACCACCGGAAAACAATCAAACGGGAACCCCGGTATCCCTCTCACAAGCATCCACGCCAAGTGAATCCTCGTGCTCCAAAGAAGGCGCCTTGTCAGCATCATCTCCAGGTTCCAATTCCACACGAGGTATTCTCCGATATCCCTCATGCCTGGTTTATCAATCATACAACTTCAGGAATGTGGAGGGATGGATATGTTCATCGACCTATTAACTGTTGTGAGCATGTGGATCTAGAATTTCTAAAATCTACAAAACTCCCTTGCGTCAATTTGCTGAAGAACTCACACGTCTGGTCTTTTCTCAACCTCGGAACTGTGGCTTACCCTCGTCTGACTAGGCTCTTCTTCCTTAACCTTACTGCCAACTGAGAAAATGGGAGTCTTACTCTCACTTCTCAGGTAAAGCAGCGCCAGATCACCCTTACTCGCTCATCTTTGGCCCTAATTCTCGAAATCCCTGAAAATGTGAACACTAGTTCTCATCCCACCAAAGCCTACTGCATTCACAAAGGCCAAAAAGAACTTTTTGTTCATCGCTCTAACTCTGCTGAATCCTCAAAATCCAAGCCCAAGTACACCCATGATGTTCTACCTCTTGATGCTAAGATGGTCTTCACCATCCTTGCTCGGTGCGTCCTACCAAGAAAGAATTCCCGCGAGCTTGTCACCGACAAGTTGTTGCACTATCTTTATCTGATTATGGCAGGCCACGAATTGGATATCTCCGATCTCATCCTTACCTACATGCTCCACACCATCAATACTCCCGTGACTGCTCCTCCCCCCTACGCGAATTTCCTCCCCAGAATTTTTGAGTTCTTCAACATTGACACTCAAGGCAAGGAATTTATCTCCCACACCAGTCGTATTGATGAAGATTGCTGGAAGCGTTTGGGGGTAGAACAAACTCTGGCCGGTGGCTGGATTTTGAAGTCTCCCTCTCAGGCTCAAGGAGACTCTGTGAAGCTGGAGGAACGGATCGAGATTCTGGAAGCAGAGGTTGATTCGCTAAGGAAGGACGTCAACGCCGCCATAGCAGATATTGTTGATCGCTAGGACTGCACCCACCTGCAGATTATGATCCTAAATGAAAAGCTGAATCAGCTTTTTATGCTTTGTGGTCTCAATCACCGGGCTACTACTTCAATCTTGCCAATGGATGTTGATTCTGTTAAGCATGTCGAGGAAACGATGAAGAACGTTCTCCTCAATTGTGAACGCAACGTGCGCAATTATCCTATCCTTCGTCCTCTTTATCCTGAACCGAACATCCTCACTGTTAAGGAGTACGGTATTGTTAAGAAATGGCGAGACGAGGAGGCCAGGATTCAAGCTAAAATGTGGAGTGCTCACCATGTGAAGAATGCAAAGGATCGCTGGCGTGAAAAGATTTACACAAACCATCCGGATGAAGATGGAGTTCCTCCGAAGTATGGCCAGTGGTACGATGAGGATGTGGTGGTGGTTTCTGACGACGAGTGATGATGATGGTGGCTCTTGAAAACTTTGTCTCTTACTGCTCTAAACTCTCTGGTTTTTGGACAATTTCTCTTCCCTTCTTATTGAAAGACAAAAAGGGGGAGATATCTATGGTTTTTTTGGTGAAACTTTCGTAAGGCCTTACTGTTGGTTTGCAAGGTCTTACTGTTTTGGTTGTGTTGTTTAAAAACTATGATCCAACATGCTGCTATAATATCTGCTATAATATTACTGCACTGTTATCTGTGGATTGCTGTAATTTTTCTGGTAAACAGGTGCATAAGTATTGTCTTTCATCAAGGGGGAGATTGTTAACTCCACCTTGATGATAAGATCTAACTAAAGGATGTAAGGCCTTGGTTGATGAAAGCCAAAACTCGGGAATCCTGAGTTTGGTAAGGTCTTACCAAAAGGCTCAAGATTTTAGTGTGATTCTACTGGACTCGGAAATGGTTTTGAGTAAATGGGCCTATTTATTAAACGGACCTAATTTACTCTAATCTAAAGCGAGATCCAGTCTTTCAAAGATCCATTCCAGTTGGGCTTGATCTTTAGCATATATTGGGCCTAATTTTATTTGGGCTCATATTTGTTATTTGGTTTTGTTCGGAATTGGGTTATTCTGTATATATCCAATTGCATATCTCATTGGTTCGGGCAAGATATTACAGGGATCTATGTATATCCTTGTTTGCCCAACTATCTACAAGATCTCCAGAACTTCGGTAAGATCTCACGCAACAAGAGAAGGTTCTGGAATTGGCCAAGGATCTCGCCCAGAAGTTTCGGTGTAAACGTTGGTGTTCAAACGTTCAAATTCAAATCTAGGTGCTGGCCTATTTAAAGAAGAAGAAGACGTCTGCTGGATACACATCTCCCACAGCGCTCAATCGTTCACTGCTTTCAAGTCTTCTTCAATCGATCTCACGCAGCTCCCCACGCAAAGAGTTTGTATTTACTTTGAGTGTGTGTGAGGTTTCATTACGCTTTGTAGTACAATTCATCTAGGTTATACTAAGGGTTTCTTTACCCAAAAGTATAGGGTACTTCGGTATCCTTAAGTGCTTTGTTTCACTAGAGAGTTTGGGTTGCTAGATAGTAAGGAAGTGTAGAAGTGTGTAAGTCTTCTAGAGGTTGTATCTAGGACTCATAAGGCAAAGTGAAATAAAGTGTGTTGAATCCTACGGGTTGGATAACCCTAGGCGGGGACGTAGGCGGTTGTGCCGAACCTCGTTAACAAGTATCGTGTGCTTTACTTTCCTACTTGCATTTACTTTTGGTCATTGCTTACTTGGTTGCGTTACTAATCGTTCTTCTCTTCTCAGATAAGGTCTTACAACTTGCGTTAAGGTCTTACCTTTCTGGTTTGCGAAAAGTTTACATACTCTATCCAACCCCCCCCCCCCTATAGGGTATTTGCGTGCTTCTTTTCTGCCTATTCCGCACTTCACGGTCATCGTGCTATGAAGTGATAAGGTGCACTCGAGGGAGTGAAGATCGTGACTTATCAAAACGAGCATAAGCCCGATCAATAGTTAGGTGAACAAACTTTTTAAAAACACTTGTTCAGTGTGAGATAAAAAGTCCGGAAAATATCCCTAAAACTTGAAACTATTCCAACCCATCTATTTAGGTTTTTGTTTTTTCACTATTTTTTATGACGAGGAACCCACTTTTGATGGTAAACCCCAAGCATGTGACCTACCTCATAATAGCTAAATACCAGATAAACCGACTTGCTCTGACCGGCTCGACCCACTAATAGAGAACAAGGCAAACCTTACATTTTCATCCAAGGAAATTGATCGAATCTGAAACCTATTACCATCCTCTTACTCTACACCACTATTCCATTTCTAACCGGGATTTCACTATTCCTTTTTTTTTTAAGAAAGGGAAAATTGCAAAAAAATAGTCTAACCTTTAGTGATTGTTGCGTTTATTAGCATGAACTATAAAAAAATGAGGAAAATAGCCTCAAGCTACATTCAAATTCAAATAATGAACTTCAATTCAAATTAATTAAAAAAAAAAGTATTTAGTTACCTTTAAATTCAAATTAATTACAAAATCTCTCCAAAATAATTTTTATTTAAAAAATCATCACTTTTTATATAAAAAATGTTACACTTAATTGTTGTTATCTAAACTCATAACTGCATTAATTATAAAAACTATCTTATCAAACCATATAAATATAACTTAAATTTATTATTTTACAAAATTAATTAGACTATTTACATGTCATTAAAAGTCAATAAATAATTGGGTTTCTACTCACAATTGATCTAATAAGCGATTTAGGGCGATCTTTTGAGAAAACCTATAGCACAACAAAGCAATTAAGCATGCATATATAGACCTGTCAAAACATGACCCGACCCGACCCGTAAAACGTGAGTTTTGGCGCAAATATTTCAACCCGAAACCCGAAGCAACCCGAACCCGTTCAACCCGCAAATTTATGGGTCGGGTTGGATCGACCCGTGGGTCACCCGTTGGGTCAAGCACTTTAAGATAATAAAAACATAAATAAATTACAATTTAACCTAATATTGTAATTTATTACTAATAATAATTAGGATTGAATATTATATTTTTCATCATCAACTTTACTTTATAATTTAACATTACAATTTGTTATGTATATAAAATTACATATTACTATTGTAGCTACATTAATTATGTTTTTTCAATAATATAACTGTTATTAGGATAATATAACAATTTTAGATTTAGGAACTATGTAAATAGTCATTAAAAATACTCCATCTGTTTACTTTTAAATGTCGTTTACTATTTATGTATGGTTTTAAGGATGATAATAATTATATAAAATATCAATTTATATATTATATATAATTTCATACTTTAAAAACTAAAAAGAATGAAATTATAACAAGTAATAAATTTTTATTGATATTTTAAATAATTTTATCATGTTAAAATAATGTGTATAAATAGTAAATGACATTTAAAAAATTATGGATGAGTAGCGCTCTTGACCCGTTGGGTCGACCCGAACCCGTTAAATATGGGTCTGGGTTGAGCATTTCACGATCTGTAACCCGAAATGACCCGACCCGGAACGGACCCGGACCCGAGACGACCCGACCCAAACCCGACCCGCCCGACCTGTTTGACAGGTCTATTTATATATATTGTTTTAAACCTAACAATTAGGGTAGTTTGTTCTCTATTGAAGAAAAAAGTGTACATATATTATTTATTCACCCGCAATGGTTTTTATTTAAGCTTTGAATAGATTGTGGGATAAAGATAAATTAAGTTTATTAAGAAAAATAAAGATATTATGATTTTTTTAGTAGTCTTTTTTTTAAAAAAAAATTATTTATTCACCAAATTTATATGATAGAAGGTAGTATTTATAATTAATTCAATGATGAATTTAGCTAATAATGAATTAATGAGAAAAAAAATATAAAAATGTATTTTAGCTAATAATGATGAATTCAAATAAAATTATTTATTTACAAAATTTATATGGTATAGCCATATAGGGTAGTTTTTAAAAGATGCCCTAGAATCATTCTAGAGAGGAGCTCCTCCCTCTCTCTAGAATTTTGCCTACCAGAGGAAGTGAAATCACCCATGAACCTATCCTCCCAAACCTTCAATTGACTACTCTAATTTGCCTAAAATCCGATTTTGCCTTTGCTCACATAAAATTGAAGAAATCAATTGTCTTTGTCTCCCCTCCCTCGCACTCCTCCGATGTCCATCGACGCCGGATTCGACCTCCTTTCACCCGCGCTCTTATTCTTCTGCTTGTGAACTTGTGTCCAATTTGTTCCTGTTTGGGCGCCTTGTCTCCAATTTCAGTCCGATTAAGGTTCTGGTCGGTGGTTGATTCGTTTGTCTCTCCTTCTTACCTTCAATTTGGTCCGGGGTGGGGGTTGGTCTTCGGTGGGTCGCTTGCCGGCTTCCTCCGGTCCCTCCCTTCTCCCCCGATGTACTCGTCTTGGTCCTCCTCCCTCCTCCGGTGTCACTTCGGTCGGCGTCGCCGCTGCTACCTCCATGGCTCTGCTTCCATCCTCCCTCGTCCTCGCCGGCGGCCGGGCTGGGCTTGCGGGCCCTGGGTGGCGTGCAAGTTTGCTCCCCGGATTCACCCTTCGTCCTGTCTCCTGCAACTTTTGGGCAGTACTTGGCGTGCACGGTTGCCCTGGCCTTGCACACCACGCTTTTGGGCAGAACTTGGCGTGCACGTTTGTCCTGGCCTTGCACACCACGCTTCATATTCAATCAAAGGGGAAAAATCTTTATCTAATTTTTAATCATATGCACTGTAATGTTTTCCCAAATATTTGGGTTTGAGGGCTAGATCAAACTACCCGAAAAGGAGCGAGGTTTTGCCTAGTTTAAATCCTTTTGGGTTTTATCAAGAACTCGATTCGGGTTCTTGATATTGTTCCGAAAGGATTTTGAGTATAACCACCCGAAAGGGTTTGAGAAAATCCCGAAAGGGCTTGTTGATTTTTTGCAGGTGAAAACTTATTGGCGGTTTGTTCGAACAGTTTGCGGCTCTACTTCCGATGTTTCTAGAAGATCTTCTGCTTGGTTGGGGGGCGTGGAGTCTGTAGTCGGGTCTGGCTGGGGTCGAGGTGGTGCGCTCACGGCGACTCCGTCTTCGGGATAGAGTTCATCCTTGGAGCTCGTCTGCACTACCCACAGGCGATAGTGTCCTGCTGTACTACTGGCCCGCGGTGCTACTGTTCGGTGGTGCTTGGCTGCATTCTTCGGTGGCTTCCTCAGCTTCTCGGGTGTTTGGTCTTCTTGGGATGTTTGTTGTAGGGTTTATTCCTGTTTTGTTCATTACGCCTGTTATTTGTTTTTCTGTTTGTATGTTGCTATGTTAGACGGTTCGCCGTCTGCCGACTTCGGTCGGCCTCTCGATGAGTCAGGCCTGTCTGACCTTCGAATTTTTACCTAATTAAAAAAAATATATATATATAGGGTAGTTTTTTTTATAATTATTTGAATTTGAATATAGCTTTTATTCTATTTTCTGGAACCAAGTAAATACTTGAAACTACTTTCTATATTTTTTATAGTTTAGACTATTGAGTGCAATAACCCCTAAAAATTGAACCATTTTTGTAATTTTCCCATAAAGAAACGAACAGTTGAGAAAGGGAAAACTCATTTTTTGTGCTCTTTATTTAAACATGAGGTAATTCAAGGCCGGCCAATCCCTTTCCCAGGCCCCAATTCATTTACGGGTCCTTTGATTTGAGACATAGTTTACTATTCAAGTGTTTTTATTTTTTTTTTCACCTTTGCATATATTCTAGCAGCCTGCTAGCGGATCCCAGGGAATGGAAAATAAAGGGTGTCACTATATACACCGCAAATCCGGATTAAGGAATTGCACGTCTTTAAGGACGTGCAAGTCTGGGACTGTGCACGTCCACTAGGAAAGCCTTGCACGTCCTTAATAACGTGCAAGCACGTCCTTAAGAACATGCAATGCTTACACGTTGTTAAGGACGTGCAAATCCTAGTTACGGTTTTGTGTTTAAAGTTTAGGGGTTAGGGTTTAGGTTTTCCGACGTTTTTGTAATGTTAGTTGATAAAATTGAAGTGTTTATAGGATTTGAAGGATTTAGGGTCAAATTAAAAACAACACAAGAATTGTTAAGGTTTTCATTCGGATAATATGCGAATAACGTTACAAGGAACGGAAAAAAAGGTTTACATTCATAATTTTAATAAAGTTGTGGAATACAATCTAGGAAAATAGTAAAGGACGGCCGGACTCGGCACGCAAGGCTCAAAATCTCTCAATCTGAGCTTGAAACGGAGCATCCCATCCTTCGACGCTCGGATGATGATGTTCGACCCATTCTAGTGGAGGGGGCGGAAGAGGAGCGTTAGGACGCAACCAGATCTATGAGAACAAAAAAATTAGAGTTAGAGTATTGACATATATATGAAAAGCATGAATATGTAATAAAAAAGACGTTTGAAATCGTACCGCGGCAAAATGGTCTTGGTTTCCGATGCAGGCTACACCAAGAGTTGCTGATTGAGGGTTGTTAGCAGGTGTCGGCGAGATCATGGGGAGACATGTGAACGGATGATGCCAAGCTAGGACGACGAGAGGAATCTGATATACCGTTGCAAATACTAAACCCATAATGGGTAGCTCTATCCACCGTCTCCTATCACCATGCACAGCTCCTGCCCATCTCTGGTAGTCGACGAACTGCTGGAATGGGTACCCTCCCGTATAACAACCGGCGTACAGATCGGCGTGATCCTCCAAGTGATTGCATAGTAACGTTTTGAGTTCCGGGAAAGCACGGTAGCCACAATGACCATCTCCAACAATGTCCCTCACCGTCTCAATATGACCGAACATGAAGGGATCAACGTTGTTTCGACCCCAGTTGAACCCTCCGAACACATCATCACGTCCACGTCGAGCTGAGGTCGCTTGTGGACGAGGCCGAGCAGCATTTCGAGCAGCATGCGCTTCTTCTCTCTCAAACATTTCCCTTACCTCCTCGTATGGAAACGGGTTGGTTCTGCAGGCATTCCTCGACCCCCGAGGCCTCCCCTTCCTTCGGATGCTTGCTCATGAGGGTGGGTGCAGCTCATCCTCGCATACATCGTTGGAAGCTGTGTATGAAGATAACAACTCATACGGCAGTGGGGTGTCGTCGAGGTCAGTCCATGACAAATCCATCCAGAACGGGTGGATGTTCTCGGCGGGTATCGGAGTACCGGAGTTGACGTATGCCTGAATCTCATGGACACAAGGGATCCCGTAACAAACCCTCCAATGTCGGTTCGTGCATACCGGAGGAACCTTTTGGTTCACGACGTCCTGCCACATCTTGTACAGATAATCGAAGCACTTTTTGGAGATTAAAGTCTTTACCTCATCGAAAAGGTTGACTTTATACGCCGTTGTTGGCCATTTGAAGCGGTCGATCTCCAAAGCAGTTTGCAGCTCATGCAGTTGACAATCGTTGACTCTATGGATTGCATCGATCACGATGCGGAAGTCACCAGTCCATGAGTGAAGTGCCTCCTTCAGAACCTTGTGTTGACCCTCAACTCTGTACACATTGAAGTGCATACCACTAAATATTCGATATAATATCATATTGTAATGGGAGATATGAAGTAAGGTTGTACCTGTTTGTCGTACGGGTGCCGAGATGGAAGACATTATCTACGTAGCATCGTACGATGCTCCTGCTGTATGGAAGCCAAACCGACTCTAAATACGCCACCACACCTGGGAATGGGTGCCATGCAACGTGTAGCGCCCGACGACGTCGGTTGAATGATTCCTTCGACCTCGATTCGAACAGCCCCCAACAGTTGCCCTTAAAGATGCCAGCGTGGTTAAAATTCTTCGTGATCTTCAGAGCAGCTTCCTCGCATCTTCTCGCCACGTGTAACCAACAAAGGAGATGCTGGACGTCGGGGAAGACAACATTCAGCGCCGCCAAGAGACCTCGCTCTCGATCAGTCGTGATAGCTTGAGGCTGAACCGTCCCAAGCAAGATCTGAAGTTGTCGCAACACCCAGGCGTATGTGTCTTCGTTCTCTTGCGACATGAAGGCATAGGCGATGTAGTAAGTATTGCCTGAGGGTGTGAACCTGACCACCTCGCACAAAGGAATCCCATATCTGCAAGTGTAAATATGTTACATATAAAATACTTTATAATTGGCTATATGTGCAATAATGTAATCGTAATTAAGTAACTTACGCATTTGTTTTGTATGTGCTGTTCATTATGATGACGTAATGGAACCTTCGGAGAAGGCCTATCCTGTCGGGATGCGCGAGGAAGAGGTCGCTCAAGACGTTGTCGTCATCCGGATGTCGTCTGAAGTCGTAGTAGTACCTTCTTTCCCGCAGATGGTGCAAGGTATCCTGGTTCATCGTCCGACTACCTCTTTCTTCGGCGACCACCATGGCGAGCGTGTTGGTAAGGCTCTTCCTTGATGTGACGCTGGTCTCATCCAACTGCCTCAATCCGTACCCAATGGATTTTGGAGGAGTGCCAATTTCCTTCATCCACCTCACCATCTTCTTTTCCCCCTCTGTCATCTGTCCGGCGATGGCGTGACCCTTCAAGCTCGTGGAAAGCCCGTGGTTATGAACACTGTGGGTTACCGTCATAACCCAGTGGCCCGGCGGAGCTTCGTGTCCGTGTAGAGGGAATGGACAACCACTTATCTTCGACTGCGTGCTCCGGAGCTTCCTCCCGCGTGGTCGGTACTCCCCAAACTGCTCACAAGCAAGGAGAACTCCGCCTGGACGATTCGACGCCCCCATCCAAGACCGCTTGATTACTAAAATCATGCAGTGTCTCTGACCCAAGTCCTTAAAATGCGTAACCATTTCGTCACGGTCATATTGGTATATCAATCACTAAACCTAGGGTAAGAATCCCCTTCCTTACTTTGTCGATGATATTGTCATTTTCGCTGCATCTACCAAAAAAATTCGCAACCAGAGTAACAAAGTACTCTATGAATACTGCTCCCTTTCGGACCAGAAGATCAACAGGTCTAAATCAAAATTTCAGGTAACCTCTAACACAAGCACACAACTAATATTGGAAAATACTTGGGCTACCCAGTCATAAATGTCCGCGTTACAAAAGCCACATTTGACAACATTCTGAGTTCAACAAAAATTTAACTCAACAAATGGAAAGCTAACTCTTTCTCTAAGTGCAGCAGATGTAGGCTCATAAAAATAACCCTAACGGCTAAACCTCTACATATGAGGCAACGCTTTATGCTCCCTGCATCTATCCATGCTGAATTTGACAAGATCATTATAAACTTTCTTTGGAACAAAGGTCCTAGGCCTAAGCCTCTTATTGGCTGGTCTGAATTCTCCAAATCTCGAAAGAATGGGTTCTTGGTGAACCAAACAACCCATGGGTCATGATCATAACACAGAAATATCTCAAACAACATCATATACTCCAGTATACTCGAAAAGGAAGCTCATCATGGAAATGGACGAAACCTACTAATCTCCTACCTATTTTTAAAAAGGATCTCCATTGGGATATTGACAATGGTGAAGCTATAAATTTCTGGGAGGGCCTCTAGTATGGCGATGCTCCTCTCATCACGATCGTTAACGACTTAACAATAATCGACCCCTACCTAAATGTGAGCCATGTCTTAACAGATAACAAAACTTGGGATGCCCCAAAACTAAAACAACTTCTAACAAGGACCGGTTCAATGAGAATACAATCAATTCTATTCTTATAATGCATATCTCGAAAAAATTAATCAGGACAGACTCTATTGGAAATGGAGTAAGAATGGCTGGTTCTCCACTAAATCCGCCATTGACATGATTCACCACACAAAACAACATACAAGATTTGACATAAGCTGGTTCTGGCATTTATACATGCTCCCCAAAATAAAAGATTTGTTTTGGAGATCTGTAGGAAAATTAGATGTGCATCGGAATTGTAGAAAACTATTTTCTAACATCTAATTCCGGATCTCATGCATGAATCGAGATTATCAATGTAGAAGGAAAAAGTCGTACCTTTCTTGTGCGGAACTTTTATTCGAAATCACCTTTGGAGAAGAGAGCCTCAAACGCAACTCTCTCTACTTGGTCCACACGAGCACGAGATTGGATCTCCTTGTCTCCGTTTTCTAGAACGAACGATTGAAGGATTACACTCACACCTAACACTTTCGGGATGGGAGTGGTTTTTGGTGGGGAAAGAAAAGATGCGCAATGCCCAAATAAGTTAAGACTTATTCTCAATTAGTCTCCTTACATACTGTGATAACTAGGTCAAACTTATTCCTAATAAGTTACCTTTATCTTTTATCTTATATCCATAATATCTTTCCATAAATATATTATATCAACAATAATAACTTATTATTATCATTAATCAATTATCCAATTCCTAATACTCTTTTGTGTGTGACCTTATATGACCCAAATAAAATAGCAATTGATTAAATCCAATTTAATCTATAAATTATAGTTGAGTTCTAGCAAAACACTATAATTACCTAAATTATTCGGATTATAAATCTCCATTTAAATCCTATTATATCATTAGTATTTTACACATCAATTAAAGGGCACAAATTCCTTCAATCTCCCACTTGTTCTTAAGTGGATCTGTAATTTCAATTCATTTGTCACTTAATGTTCAATTTGACGATATGATTGCATCTCATGTTATCCGTATCAATTCAAATTATTTCTCGATCTAGAGCTTGAGCTGTCAAATAAACAAATGATTACTTATTGATCCATTTGAGCATAGCCATGCATTTTACAGTTCTTACTCTTCGAGTGGCCAGAATACTATTCCTACTCAGATATCCATATATCCATAATAGGAGGACTTCTCCAATCTTGTGTGACTATAACTCCCATTTAAATTTTAGCAACCCCAATCACTACTTTTATGACTGTCTTTTACGGATCAGCGGTTGACAGTGTCAAAGGCTGCCAATCATCAAGTGAAAGGGATATCACACTCATGTCCGAGGAACCTACTAATAATATTTAATTTAACCTTAAATTCTTCAACTTACTTGAAAAATCTTAAGGCATGTCTGCCCAACAAGTATCCACCGTACTTGTCTATACAATTGATTAGACATCTCCATGTCCCTATAGCTTGTGAAACTTGGCGCTATCAATCAACTTGTATAATAGGCTATGTTAAATCATTTATGTACCATTTAATGATTCAGACTACGGCAAAACATAATTCATAATATGAGTTCACTTAATAGGGTTTCAATCACCACGAATTTCGCAACAATCTTATTTGATAATTATAAATTATTAGGACATTTTATTCAATTCTAAACCATAATTGAATAATAGTGAAACTTTATTTCGAACAAACATGACGCAAATATGTTTCAACAATCTTGATCAAATATCTTAAATCTCTGTTAAACAAAAATTGTTAAAGGAACAATCTCGCATAACACATTTTAATTTGAATTATCTTTATAAAGTTCGACCCTTATCTGTACTTCCTCACAATTTTAAATTATGCGGATACTTTAAAAGGATAAGGATTTAGGTTTTTTTTGGTGGTTTGGACTGCACCCGTTGATGAGGGTTGCCTACGTACCTTCATGGGAAGGATCAAGTTCAATCGTAGTTCGAAGATATAAGGTTTTATGTATTTGGGATTGGTTTGGGTAGACTTTTTGTGTCTAGTTTGGCATATGGTAAGGTGTTTGGATTTGATTTGGTTTAGACTTGGTGTCTGATTTGAGTTTGGGTATGTGTTTGGGTATACGTGTTTAGGTTTCAACTCGATAGAGCATCGAGTTTGATTTGTTTTCTTTGAGGTTTGTGATTGAACCCGGATATGGGTTTCCTACGTATCCGTGATGACGAAATCAAATCACTCGTAGTTCAAAGGTATGAATTTGCTTTGGAACTTGTGGTTGGACTCGACATTTGTATGACTTGAGGTAGGAAACTCGTAGCTCGTTTGAGAGCATCAAGCCTTCGTAGTTCGGGCTATTGGGTATGATCCTTGAATTTGGATTGCGACTGAACTCAATGAATTTGACTTTGTATTAAGCTTCCTACGTATCTTTTTGAGACAGAATCAAGTCTCCGTAGTTCCGCCGAACAATTTCATTTGAACATTTGAAATCGCTTTCAATTATAGGCGATCTAAAATGACTTTGACATCTTTTGATGCTCTTGTATGAGGGACGCGGCCTTGTTTCATGGATCGGCGTGGGTTCCCTCCTTTTTGAAACAACATCACCAGAGAGATGTAGACACAACATCTTTGCTTTCTCCATATATAGTATATACTGTTGATTTGATTTTCGATCATTTCGGACCATCTCGACCACGATGTGAGTGTAACCGAGGTTGCTGAGCAACACCATTTCGCTCTGCCAGGAGTTAGGAGGCTGCCTAGAAAGCACCGAGGCAGCAGCTGGCCAGAAGTGGAAGCAAACACCACCGAAAATCTATGGAAAAAGTGTGTCAACAGGTCAACTTCTGGGCTTTGCAGCTGCTGTTACGCTGCTTTGTTGCTAATGATTTTTTATCTTGACATGCTCCTTACAATATCCTCTATCAATCTCAAACTTTTATCCCCCTAGATTTGCCATGAACTGTCCGTAATAGAGCCTTAAAGTGAGCTGCCAGACAGCGCTTTCGCAAAAACTGCATGAATGTGTTAACTTCACGGCGTCTCCACGGGTGCTAAAGAGCTTCGTTTTTGTTGCTCTTTGTTTGGACGTGTTTTCTGCAGTGTCCTATATTGCTTATACTTCTTCTTATACTTGGAAATAGAAGGAGTTCTTCACAATAGTGTCACCAACTTGACTGTTATATAACATTTACATGTTTTTTGTGGCTCCTTTTGCAAGGTGCTCGAGACTTCCTCGATCGATCCTCGGGGGCATTTGTGAGCCTTAGGATGTAGTTGGCAGGACATAATATCGGAAAATTGGGTCGGGGGCACGCAGTGATCATCGTCGGGTGCTCGAGGAGCGCGTAAAGACGCCTTGTTGTGTGCATATCAACCCAAGCTCGTCTTAACCAATCTTGCGTTGTATGTGAAGGTTGTCTTGGCTCCTTTTTTGAGGTAGCGAGAAGGTAGGGTGCTCACTGCATGACCCTTCTCGAACATCGATTCCGTGGGCCATCGTAAAAGAACCGAAACCTTGCCGACAAGTTTGTTGAAAATTGTGGACGAGAGGTCAACTTCTGACATCAGCTGTGGCCACCACAGCGCTCCGTTTCTGCCGCTATTTCTTTCGACATACTCCCTGCGTAGCCTGATTTTGTGTCCAACTCGCCAAGATCTTGGATACACCTCGAGCTGCTCGCGCCAATGCCCGAAACTTGACTGCCTGAGCAGTTGTTCCTCCTCCGTAAAAGCATGATTTGAGGCCTATTTTTGTACTTCAATTTGCCGGGCATTCGAGGCCACTTCGACCACTTTTTAGGAGAAGTTGTTGACCTTTGGTGGTAGGTGGTACGGCATAGGCTTGAGAATTTGGGTTGCAGGTATGTCGGGACAATCGATGACCGATCGAGAGTCGCGGAAAGATGCCTTGCTGGCCATGTATCATGTCTCTCCTTGAGCTGCATTTGATGATCGTTTTGACGTCATATTGGTGACCTTTGAGGCTGCGGGAGAGTGGAGGACGCCTTGTGCAGCTGTTGGGAATCACCGAGGAGGCTCAGTTGTGAGTCGCTGGCTTCCGAGAGTAAGCTTTTTGGCGATGTTTTGTGAACTCCATGTGGACTTGCTTTAGGCACCCGATTACTGCAATATGTCGATTTCCAAGGCGGTGGTGGACGGAGTTCCTTTGCGTTGCGATGTCTTATTGGTAGTCGAGCATTGAGATGGAGGATATGGAGGCCGTACTGGAGGACCCTTGTGCTTGTGCAGCCGTTGTGGATCACCGAGGGAGCTCCGTTGTGAGTCGCCGGCTTCCTAGAGCAAGCTTTTGGCGAAGTTCATAGGCTCCTTTTGTGGTGGCTGTTGGTGGTCATGGAAATCCCAACGGATCCGTGGTTGCTCAGTCTGCACAATCTTTGCAAAAATAATTAAGGTCCGTTGCAACGCCTTGATCCTCATTTTGGCAAATATCACCTGTACGTGTGACTGTATATACTTGACATTTGTTTGGATTTGGCAAATCCCCTGATTGATCTTTGATTTGGCCATGGTCTTAAATCATATAAATTAAAGAACACACAACCATAGTTCGTCTTTTCCATCCCCTTTTTCAATCAAAATTTCACAGAGGCGCAAGAGCTTCTTCACATTAAAGGTAAATTGGGCTCTCGGTCAATTCTTTCATCCACTCTTCCTTAATTATTTGTCGGATCTTCAAAACCCTTCAGGTTGTGTTATGTACACATCATTTTCTCAGTATCCGTTTAGAATGTGGTCTAGACATCCATTTATCAGATCTCATCATCATAAATGAGCTACAATTGCTAAGAGATTCCGAATAGGTCTAATCACAACGACTGGAGAGAACGTTTCATCATAGTCAATACTATGAATCTATTTAAATCCCTTTACTACCAGTCTTGCTTTAAATATATTTACCTTTTCTTTCATGTCTGTTTTGAGTTTGTAAATCCATTTGCACCCAATGGGCACTATCCCATCGGGTGGATCTATCAAGTCTCATACTTGATTTTCAGACATATAATCCATTTCAGACACCATGGCACCATGCCATTTTTCGGAGTCTGGATCCATCATAGCTTGCTTATATGTAGTAGACTCGTTGATTTCTAACATCGGAATGTCCCAACATGTAGTCAAAATGAAATCAACAAATCTATTTGGCAACGATCTTTGCCTATCCAATCTACGTGTGGGTTGAGAAACTGGAGGCTCTACCACAACGTTTTGTGGACTAGTAAGTGTGGGTTCTTGTAACTCCCTTGCCTCCGATATGTGATTTTGAATTCTTTCTTCTCGTGCAATTAAATCCTCAAAGTACATAGTCTCGGACATGAAGTGATCCATGTCCTCTTGTTGTTCGGTTTGTTGCTTCTCTCGAACTTCTTCGATATCAACATTTCTCTCACTTGACTTTTTGGAAACAAAATCTTTTTCCATAAAGACACTATCCCTAGCAACAAACACTTTGTGCTAAGTGGAATCGTAGAAGTAGTACCCTTTACTTTCCTTAGGATACTCTACAAAAAAACATTTGTCTGATTTGGCTGCGAGCTTATCTGCTAATAAACGTTTTACATACACTTCGCATCCTCAAACCTTAAGAAAAAACAAATTTGGAACTCTTCTGGTCCATACCTCATATGGCGTCTTTGTATAGCCTTAGATGGAGTCTTGTTTAGTGTGAACATTGTGGTTGTGAGAGCATACTCAAGAAAGATATTGGAAGATTAACAAAATCCATAATTGATCAGACCATGTCCAACAAGGTCCTATTTATCTTTTTAGAGACACTCTTCATTTGTGGTGTTCTTCGTGGAGTTAGTTGTGAGATAACCCCACAACTCTTTAAATGATGATCCAAATCTTGACTCAAATATTTACCATCATGATTGGATTGTAGTGCCTTAATTTTCTTGCCAAGTTGGTTTCAACTTCATTCTGAAACTCCTTGAACTTTTCAAAAGAAATTCAGATTTGTGCTTCATTAAGTAGATGTAGTTAGACACGGCCACGGGTCCGACCCGCCGGGTCGACAACCCGGGGAGGGTGACCCTAACCCTGACCCGGGGTTGGGGCGGGTCGGCGGGTTGGGTGACCCGACGGGTCGGCAGGTCGGCGGGTCGGACTGCCGGGTCGGCCACGTGGCACCAAATCGGTTACCCAACGAGTTTTGCGGGTCGACCAGCCGGGTCAACCATTTTTTTTTTAAAAAAAAATTGTTTTAAACCCAAAATAAAACTCAACTCAAGTCTTTCACCACACTTTCGAAATGGAAAGATTTAAGGTTGACAAAACATGGTATGTGGGAAGATATATATCACTACTACATAAACGGTCTACGGCAGCGGTCAAAAAACGCTACAAGAAGATGTAAAATCGCTCCCTAAAGGCTAATGTGGTGGTTTTATGGCCGCTACATCTGCTGCCGCTGCATTAGGTCTAAGTTGGCGGTTTTATTGGACTAATGTAGCGGTTTTCATCTCAGCCATAAAACCGCTACAGTAGCATATATATAACCGCTACAACAAGGGTTTTATGTAGCGGTTATTGCCTTCTCTTTGGTGACGCATGTGTGAGCCTAAGGTGGCGTTTTTCCCTACATATAAGTGTTGTGAGCTGAATCTGCGATGTTTTACAGTAACTTTTATATCGATTTCTGTACACATTGCATTCATTTGGGTTTAGATAGTACAGAACCTATGTAGTTTATGTTTATTTGCCAAATTATGGAATCTACACCAGTTTCTGTTTAAATTGCAGAATTCGAGGCTTTTTACAGCAATTCTACAGAAGGTCAGAAAAGCTCGGAAAACCACTACAGAAGTCCAAGGTCGAAGGAGCAACGGAACCAGTCAAATCAAGTCAAGAACCCAGGCTACTCGATCTCGAGTAGCTCTTACTCGACCTAGACGAGCATGACCGAGCACAGCCTTGTCGACAGAGCCTGATCGAGAAAGCCAGACCAACCCGGCTCCGGACCCAACTCGATCTCGACAAGCCCTAGTCGAGATCGACGAAGCCCAGACACCACACCCGGAGTCGACAAGGAGAGAAACCGAGGACGAGGACGCCGAGCAACCCTACTCGATCTCGACGAGCCCTAGTCGAGATCGACAAGACCCACCGTGCCAGTCCGAGTCCTTGCCGAGGAAGAGTTGCTCGACCAAGAAAGACACACCTCTACTCGATCTCGACGAAGCTTGGTCGAGATCGACGACGCCCAGAGTCCAGATCCAGGCTTGTCGAGCACGCCTACCCGAGGAAGCCCAGTCGGCAAGACCACCCTGGTCGAGATCGACAAGGCTTTTTCGAGGTCGACGAGCACTGTGAACCAAGTCCGAGCCACATCGAGCAGAGCTAGCCAGAAAGTCCAGTCGACGATCCACCCTACTCGAGGTCGACGAGCCCTTGTCGAGGTCGAGTAGGCCAGTGTCCAGAAACGCGTCGACGAAGACCTGTCCGAGTAGACTTGGGATTCCTTGGGGCCGAAGGAGGAAGATTCTATCCAAATCCATCAAGTCTATCCATGGGAGACAAGATCTATCAAAGACATGAAGACTTACCCTATTCAGTTTTATCTTTCCCTTTTAGATTTATTTCCATAAAACAATTTATTTATCTTTGAGCAATTTAGATATAATTTTAGATAGAGATAGATATCTTCTTTCCTAGGATAGCTAGGGAATGAAGGCTATAAATAAGGCCCTAGGGGGCTCAGTTTTATTCATTCAATTTCAGAGACAATTAGTTAGTTCCACAGAGAAGTTTAGGAGTTCTAAGGTTTTTAGGGTTTTGGCTTTCTGCGAAAGTTGATTGCCGGAATTGTAAAGGCTTTTGAATATAGTTAAAGCAAGTTTCTTTTTATACATCAATGTCTGTTATTGCGATGAGGCGTGAGTAGTCCACCCACTTCTGGGGCTGGGGTGAGCCCGACGGTGGCCATGTGAGGCGATGCGATAAAGGTCAGATCTTTTGTGCAATTCATCTTCTATCCCTATGAGCATGATTCTTTTGCGAGAGTTGAAGGTGATCCTTGTTTGTGTTATTGAAGCGAAAGTGATCTTAATGCAACTTGGATTAATTATGTGAAAAAGGGTTAGTAACGATTAGGGTTTATGCGAAAGCCTCTATATGCCTATTTGTTAATGACGAAAGTTATTTGATGGAAAGCATGATCTTTTATGCCTTTATGTATTACTTTGCATGGTTATCGTTGTGGTGTTGATACCCTGGCTTTGGAAGTCTTTTAATATATTGAGTTTATTTTCATCAAAAATCTGAGTTTTGTTCGAAATTCTGCAAACTTAAGTTTCTGTTTTTAGTCGACCTAGAGGAAGCTTTGTCGAGATCGAGTAGTGCCTTGTCGATCTCGAGTACGGCCAGTCTAGGTCGAGTTGGTTTTCTGCTTTCTGTCATCGATTTTCAAGTTGTTGTCTTCGCTTACTGTTGTCGATCTCGAGTAGGAGCTTGTCGAGATCGACGAGCCCTTTGCCTTTGCTTTTCGTTTTTGCTTTGCTTTGCTTTGCTTTATTTCTTGCTTTATTCTTTGCTTTTGTTTTTCTGCTTTTATTGCTGTTTCTTGCGTCTTTTCTGTGTTTCTGTCTTTTCGGCTGCTTCTGTGAGAATTTACAGCTACCTAAGAACTGCTGACGTGCTTCCTCGTGGATTCGATCCTGATTTTCTCTTACTACAACGGGAGGAAGTCTTGTATTTATTTGCTGAGACAGGGAAGTCAGTCTGATCTTTATTTTATATTTATTTCATACTTGACCATCCTCCTACAAGTCAACAATAAGATGACAATTCCATATCTATTGTAGCGGTTCTTTTATAGTATAACAATCATAAAATAGCTATTTTTCTTTTATTTAATTATATAAATCAACAAATGTAGACCTGTGTGGTTATAAATAACAAAATAATAATTTATAAATAAATTTATACATAAATACAAGCACAGATACACAATACTGTTGATTTGGTACAATTATCACCAATTTACACTTGCACTAATTTTACAATGAAATGTAAAAGCTAAACACAAACTAAATTTACAATGAAATGTAAAAGCTAAACACAGAAATGAAGTCCTACAAACTAGTCTTCTCTTCTTTGGCCACAACTACCATTTACACCACCATATACTTGTCACATATAAATTACAAGCTCAGAAGGATATAAGAAACACTGAACTCCTGTAAAAAAAAAAAAAGATGATAAAGATTATAATACAAATTTTCAAAATATCATATATATGTGATAAAATTAGATCAAGTAAACTTGTCTCACAAAAATTAAAATTGCTTATAAACATAAGAAGTTCAAAATTTTGCTATTCAATATAATGCTCTCACATTGTAATTGTTATAAGAGTATACTCAAATAAGGATCAATTCTTATATTTTTTTAGTCACATACGTAAACTATATATATCAGGACCACACTTTTTTTTTAAGAATCCATTGTATTAGTTAGAACCAAAAATACCATGAGAATAATAATGTCCATTTAGAAAATCTCATATTATTCTTCAACCATTGCCTAATGCAATATGTACAAATTATCAAGATTATATGACAGCAAGGGAAACCCAAACCAGTGCAAATTATCATTTCGAATTAAAACTCCTAAAAATACTTAAAAATGATATCCATATCAATTTGTCATTACCTACATAGGAAATCAATTAAAGAAAAGATAAGTTCCGTGGAAGAATAATTTTAGCTACTTAAATTTCAAAAAACCCGGAATCGAAGAACAAATAAGAAGAGTGGCAAGCAATTATTTAAGTTTACATAAAACACAAATTGTAAAATCCCTAATCCATACCTAAACTTGTAGTGATGTGGATTTGATAAGCAATGAGCAATTTTGTGGGAAAAAGAATCTATATACTTTAAAACAATAAGACATAATAAATATTACAAATAGAAATCAAGTTAAAAAAAATGAATTAGAAATCAAAATTTAAGGGCCTTTTCTCTTCATCTATGATAAGAAATGAATTAAAAATCCAAATTTCATCTCGGAATATAGAATTTTTTTTATTTAAGCAAGAGACTTAAACTTATCTAAAATCCAAAGCAAGTATTCAATTAAAGCAATGATGCAAGTGTTTTGTCCTAAAGGAAACCTAATGGCATCAATTTGATCCAAAACGTACAAATTCATGGAATAGGCGCTAATTGAGTTTTGATAATCCAAATGCATCTATCTATACTTGATATATCTAAATGGATACTCATCCAATTACCTCACTTCGACCATTACTAGTTTTATTTTTCCAAAAATTCAATTCCAATCAATGTTTTAGTAATAGAAAGTAAGAATTAATCTAAACATGTCATCAAGTAATAAAAAGAGATCTATGGAAGAGAAATGGCATACCCAACGGTTACTAGGCTAATGAAAATGTACTAGAAATAAACAATAGGATTTAATCTTCAACAAAGTAATCATGAGTAGTAATATATAATTACTGATCATCCAAATATAAATGAGACTAGAAAGCTAATGGAATTGGACTCTTGAGACAAAAGAGGTGATTAGGTGCACCAACTTGCGAGTGTTACAATGGGTCAAGATATATGGATCTTTTTGTAATCTTTCAAGTAATGCAAAATACTTACGGTAAATGTATAGGACCCAATGGATTTTTTTTAAGTCATAATCTTACAGTTGCTTCAATATAGGCCTACAACACTAGGGATGACAATTTCACCTGCACCCGACCCCAACCCGAATCACCTGACCCAAAAAAGTGGGTGATCGAAAACCCGAAAAAAAAAACGGGTGGAATGTGGATGTGGGTGAAGTGGATATGGGTGGTGGGTCGGGTGGGGTGAAGTTTTTCTCCACCCGCACCCGATCCACCACTCGATCCATCACCCACCACTCGACCCGATCCATAGAAAATATTATATATATATATATATATATATATATATATATATATATATATATATATATATATATATATATATATATATATATTATATATAAAAAAATATGAACTTTGATGTGTTTAAGACTACTTATTTTCCTTATGTTTTAGATTTATGATATGGTTGACGTTTGATATGGTCTATTTTAGTCGTACAATTGCATATTATATTAGGACATTTTCATGCATATTATATATATTTTAGAGTTATTTAGTATTATTAGGTTTTCGGAGTCTACACGTGTGTTATATTCATTTCAGGTATTTTTGGCATTTGACGAATTATAAGAGATCGGAGTAAGTTGCAAACTGATGAAATTACGGATCAAATGGATAATTGGGCTGATGAAGTGCATTGAGAGAAGGCCACGGTGTTTCCACTGCTGCAAAAGAGATTAAATTAGATAGATAGCTTAGTATATTTATAATATATTTATATTAGGATATTTAAATTAGATAAATTATTATAGGTTTATACTATATATACATACAATTCATACGGCAAAGACGTGTGCGTATATACGGAGCCGTGTACACAATACCGGCCGACTAACTCTTCCACCGTATAACCCTAAACCCTATTTTGTTTTTTCTTATTTTTATGGAGATCTAAACTCCTCAGTTTCGTCTATGAATTGATGTTTTGATTTGATAAAGTTGTGAGACTTCTATTCTTGTTCTATTCCTATTGATTCGTATCGATTCTTTTGTGAGTATTGATTGATTTCTTCTAGTTCGTACAACTAGTTAGATTATTGCTAGGATTTTGTAGATTCCTCGTAGCGAACATTAATCCATAGTAGCAATCATGCCTTTTTATGACTCGTAGGACTAAACTGGTGTGTAGAGAATCAATTATATGTTAAATAGTGACTCGTAGCTTGGTGTTGCATATATCCTGGTTAATCGTTAATCTTAATGCTACTATTAGGTTAAATCTTGACCGTGTTAAGGTTATCTAATCAGTAAGAGTTACTAGGACTCGTAGGAGTAGTAATTTACACAAGATCGGGACAGGAACAATAATAGGATGAAAAGAGAACTTGAAGAAGAATCGAGGATCAACCGGTCAAATTAAAGTGGATATTTGTAGATGAAACTCTATTCTTAATCACTATCTCCGTTAACTTGTTTATAGTTTAGTTTATTTTCTTTCTTATTCTCAATCACCAAAACCCCATTTTGTCTTAATTGGTGAAAAAGCTTAACTTAGAAATAACTTGATTCTCTGTGGGATCGACTCGTACTTATCATGCTACATTAGTTAGTAAGTTCGGATTTATTTTGATACGGTTTAGGCGACTAAAAACCGTCTATCAACGTTCATCCAAGGCGATTCACATTCAAGTCGGACTACTTATTTTCCTTATGTTTTAGACTTATGATATGTGTTTAAGACTTGTGGCATGTGTTGTTTAAGACTTATTGTATGTGTTTAAGACTTATTTAAGACATAAATGTGTAAAATAATCATATTTTATACACTATTTTGTGTACCAAATTGATTGGAATTCAATTACATGCATTTAGGAAAAATCACCCACATTTCACCCATATTTCACCCGATGGATATGGGCGAAGTGGATATGGGTGAAGTGGATATGGGTGGGGTGATGGGTGGGGAAATGGGTCATCCATGGTGGGTCGGGTGAAATGGGAGTCCATCCACCCACCACCCGACCCATTGCCATCCCTATACAACACCATCAATTCTAACTATTAGCAATGCATATTGGGAAATCAAAGTGTACGAATAATAGGAAGTGCAACTGGTAAGAGAAAAATAAATGGTTAAACCTGGAATACTTTTTTGGTGGTTAATGCAGAAAATGAAGTTGTCTTTGAGATACTTCATTAAATTTTGTTACTACACCCAAAAGATTAACAACAATTGGTTATTCCCTTATGGATTATCGTCTTTAAGTCCTTATGAAAAAAAATTCCATTAATTACAAACCAAACAACAACAATAGCAACAATAGCTCGAAGCAATGAAAGACAATGAAATTGATTAAATTTTCAATTCAAACTAAGAGACTTGTATTCCTTTTACAGAAGAGGAATTCGAATGCTGAAAAATTGAAACATCCTGCAAGAATTGGAAAATAGAAAATTTCAAAGAAATCCCTAATTAACCATTGAGTCTTGAGAGATGCCTACTTGAATAGCAGATGCAAAGTTTAACAATCAGATCCATCGACCAACCGAAAGATAAATATATCACAATTAGATCCCTAATATAAATAAATTCTCTCTCTAATCAGATCTAGGGAATCCAAGCCAAGGAGAAAGAGGACAACCTCAACCTCGATAGGGGGAGGGAACGACTAACCTTCGATGCCATCGAGTGGAGGCGAGAGCAGCGTTGGTGTCGCCTAGTAATGATGGTGTCAGATCCGAATGAGAGACGCGTTGGTGTCGCGCAGATGATGGCTTCAGATCTATAGACAGAACGTTCATGGTTTCGCATCCATGGTGATGAGAGAGAACCCAAGGGGCGAGATTAAGATAGTGAGAGGTGAGATATTGAGAGATCCACCATGGGAGATAGAGATCTGAGAGAGATCGAGAGAGTGAGAGAGGGACCAAAAAAGATGAGAAAAGCGGGCATTGAAGGGGAGCTCTCGATAGCGAAGGAGAGATCTAGGCATCCGGTGAGGAAATGGATGAGAAAGAATGGGTCGCGGCACTTTCTCTCATGTCTGAAGAAGTATATTACAGATATAGAGAATTAGGGCTAAATCGGGTTGGAAAAAGGTAAACCCAAAACCGTCACAATAGGTCATTGAAACCGCCACACATTAGATCCTATAAACCGCCACATCAGGTCTTATAAACCGCCACAATAGATCAAAGTTAAAACCGCTACCTTAGGTTTTAAAAACTGCTACAATAGGTATTGCAAATTGGTGAGAAATAATACATTGTCAAAACCGCCACATAAACCGCCACAAAAGCCTAAACCGCCACCAAAACCGCTACATTGGAAAAAACCGCTAGAGTGAACCGCTGCATTAGCTCGTTATTGTAGTAGTGTATAGATATCTTCATTTCACTCCCATCATTTCATCACACTTTAGATGTGGGAAAGAAAATGTTGGATTGTGGGAATGACAAGTAGGGTATGAGGATCTATATATAGAGAAAATAGAGGTATGTAACCCACTTTCGATGTGGGACAGAAATATGAGATATGAAAGAAAATGTGAGAAATTGATATTTAAGTATATGATGTTAAATGTAATGTAATTAAAGTCTTTGGATTATATGGTGGAATATAATGTAATTTAAGTATTTGGATTATATGATGTAACATATAATAATATAATTAAAGTGTTTACCTCTTAAGATTTAATGAAATGAATAACATATGGTGATGAAACATCATGATCCAATATATCAAGTTATGTTGGATTAATCTTTCTATGTAATTTAATTGATAGTTGTGTTGATCCATTAATCAATCATAAGTATTTTATTTTACTTGCATTATTATGTTAATTTCTTGATCAATGATTTCAAATCTAGGTTCTTCTTCATATACATATGTTAAATTTTCTCGTTTAAAGTTGAATTAGCCACATGTTGTGTATACACTTAATGATGGAATTATTAGAATTACTTACTTGGGTTGCTTGTTATGACGTACATGAAAAGACACATTGAAAAAGTATTGCTAATATTATATTTCATTCTTGTGTTTGAAAATCCGAAGTTCTATATCATTTTGAAAATAAACGAAAACTCGACATTAAGGATACTATACAAGTGTAACGACTTTATCAATAACAATATTTGTATTATTTGAAATTATATCATAAAGACTCCTAACTTAGTATCATATAGAATGATATAGAATGATTTATAAGTATGGATTGACATTAAAAACCGAATGGTAGAGATTGAAGACATAGTGTAGTTTCTAGTTTCTACCCTTGTTTTTGTCCCACATTGAAAACTAGAGGAAAGGGGGGTGCTAAGTCTATAAAAGGAGAAGCATAGGGGTGCTAAGTCTCACCTTGCCATTGCATATTACATTATGTAATATTATGAATTATGAATTATTCTAAGAATAATTTATATAATTTACATAATAATTATAAATTTATAAATTTATTTTATTAAAAATAAAATTTTTCAAAAAAAAATATTTTAAAATGGCAGGTTGATTCGACGGGTCGAACCGGGTCGGACCCGCTAGGTCGACCCGTCAGGTCACGGGTTATCTTTTTTCCAACCCTAACACTGACCCTCAACCCGAGCCGACCCTTGGACCCGTGGACCCTGACCCGGCGCGTCACGGGTCGACCCGCCCGACCCGTGACCCGTGGCCATGTCTATATGTAGTCATATCTACTTATGTCATTATGAAGTATTTATACACACCTCTAGCTTCTGTGCTCATAGGCCTAGATACATCTATATGTATTAGTGTCAAGAGCTCAGTTGTCAATGGTTGTGTGCAAATGTACAAATATGTATTTTTTAGACGTTTTTTAGCTCCATTGGTTGCTTTTGGGGTGTGCAAATGTGTACATTTGAGCATGTAATGTGCAAATTTGAACTCATCACCTCCCTCATGTGCAACAACTTTTTTTAAAAGCAAGACAATTTTATTGATGTAATTTTTATGAATTTTGTTTTCTTTTTTGTTTTAAATTAGTTGTATTTGAATGATGTGGAAAAAATACATATTTGATTATTGGAGCAAAATATCAAAAAAATAAGGTGTATTTTTACACATCTTGTACAAATATATACATTATAAGCAAAACCATTATGAATAGTCTCACTTTTTAATCGGGTAAAATCTTACCTATACTTTCCCCTCTCTTTTTTCATTCCACCTCTTTTAGAGAAGAAACAGGCCACTGCACTCCTACCCTCTCTATTGACTATTGTTGAACACCTATCACTTTCTCCTAGACCTGGCAAACGGGTCATTCGGGTCGGGGTCGGGTCGGGTCTCGGGTAAAACGGGTCCCGGGTATTTCCGGGTTGACTAGAACCCGAGTTTGACCGGGTTTCGGGTCATTTTGGGTCGATTTCGGATTTGTCAATTTTTTCCTTTTTAAATTAAAAAAATCATGATTTGATAATTTTGCAATAAATTTTAATTATATATAAAAAAAAATTAATTATATTTAATTAAAAATCAACCGGGTCAATCGGATAAAATCGGGTCAAAATTACCGGGTCAATCGGGTCACCGGGTCGAAACCCAGATGACCCAGAAAATTTTTGATTTTTCAGGTTCGAGTCGGAAATTTTTCGGGCGGTCGGATCGGGTTTTGGCGGGTCTACTTTATCCCCTTCAAAAATCAGGAACTCAACCCATCCCTCTCCCATTTTATATATGTTCACAAAAACAAACAACCAACCCCTTTGAGCTTGCCGAGAATGAGGCCTTCCCGCCTCCATCGCCGCTGCCCGTCTCACCACCACTTGCTCCTCAGCCATCGTCGCCGACCACCGCAAAAAACGCAGCCTCCATTCCCCCGCCCTGTTTTGCCGAGAGGAGAGCCCAGCACCCACCTCTTCTCTTCCACTGTGAGCCAGCAGCAGCAACATGCCAACATCACCGACCCTTGCTTCCCTCCTTCCACCTTGAGCCGCCAGCAGCATCGCCACCGAGCCATTCCCCTCTCTTGGTGGCTGGTGCCCTGTTTTCCGATTCGAGCTGGTAAGCCCTCATCCTTCTTTACCAATTCAAAATGTAATAAAACTCTACCTTTATGCCTCTTACCTTCTTCCTAGGCCCAGATATCCCTGATTCCGACTCCGGTGAGCCCCAATCGATCTCCGACGAGGCGATTTCGAGCATCTTTCCGGTGAAACGATACCCCTCGGTGAGAACCTCTATCTCCTTCTCCCTTCCTTGTTCAGTTCCGTATTTATAGGATTCGAAGGGTGGTCGGAGCACAATGCCGCCGGCAAGCTCCTTCCTCCCCTCTTCCTTCTTCCAATTTTCGAATCCAGGTGAAGGGATGATGAACAGTTGCTTTTGAGAGGTTCGTTTTGTTCTTTAATTGGGTCCGGTCCAGTGTTTTAATAAAAGGGAAAATCTGTTCATTTTTTTTTAAGGAGTTGGGTTTTGATTTTGCTGGATCCGAAATTAAGGATGTGGGGTTTGGGCCCTTTTATCCCTTGGGCCTAATTTTTTTGATTTATTTGAATTAAATATGAGAAAGGTTTTTAAGACTTATGTATATATTGATATAAATTTGTTAATTAAATGAGATATTATTTATTATTTAATAATATTGAAGAAACTTAAAAATATAATATTATGGTAATTAAAAGTGATATGCGAATATAGAATAGATTCGAAGTTTGAGATGCGAGTTCGAAGGTTTAGCGAGATCAAACAATTTAGAAGCAGAAACGACATACCAAGTTTTAAGAGGTTCGGATCTAAAGATTATACGTCCTCGGGGCCTTAAGAGGCAGCCTTAATCCACTATATCAAGAAAATTACAAAACAGGGGCGAGTTTATGCGTACAAGGAAGATCTAAGCAAACAAGAACACAAAGCATAGAACAAACAACAAAGGGAAGAAGAACACTCCCTGAAAGAGTTGAAATCTCGAAGATACAGATTCGAGATCTAAAGTCAGAAGCCTGGGACAACAGAAGCATGCAACACCGAAGGAGCCTTTGTCTTGCCTTCACCAAAAGGAGAGCCGGAGAAGAAGACCTTCGCTAGAGGAAGCGACGACCAAGCGAAAGGAGCTTGAGGAGCAAACCCTAGATCGCCAAAAGCTCTCTCTCTTTCTTTTAGATTACCTGGAGACGCGCATCAGAAGTGAGGCACCACCAGTGAACAGGATCCTTTATATAGACACATAAAGGAACCCTAGGTGGAGCACTGCGTTTTGGAGAAAGGGAGAGCTACTACTCCAGTTGGGCCGAGCTTTGTCGTCCGTGGGCCAGTGGACACACAATAGGTTGAGCCGAGTGTCTTGGCATCAGGTTTGGTTAGGAGATCAAGCCCATAGGCTCAATACAAACTAGTCCAACTTGTCCAAGCCTGTTACACTCCCAAGTGTCTCAAAGGCCCTAAACCATATTATATACATCCACTTGCATACAAGTTCTATACTAAATATGAAATGTTACACTTATACACATAAAAAAGACTTAGGAGAAATATACAAATTCTCAACAATTGCCCCTATAGTTCTCTAGGTATGCACTTGGCAAACAAAACTTAAGTGTGGATCAGAGGGATGTGTCCATCGTCGGCTCAAGCACATGTAACATGATCAGCTATCAAGTGATTTCCTCCAGGTAGAGGAAATTCCTGCAAAACAAGAACTTATCAGCAGTTACAATTTTTCTTCCAAAATCTGCAGGATTAAGAGTACAATCTATCTTCTTTATATGGATAACATTATCATCAACCTTTTCACGAATAAAGTGGTACCTAACATCTATATGCTTTGTACGTTCGTGATACATAGGGTCCCTGCACAAGTATAAAGCACTCTGGATATCTATATGCAGTAGAGATGTATAATGTTTCTTTTCTATCTTCTTCAAGAGACCCTGGAACCAAATGGCTTCCTTGCAGGCCTCAGTGGCTGCTATGTACTCAGGCTCAGTGGAGGATAAGGAAACAATAGGTTGCTATTGGGATTTCCATGATATACAGTTACCTGCCCAAGTATAAACAAAAGCAGCAGTAGACTTTCTATTATCCTTGTTTGAGGCATAATCTGCATCAACATACCCAAATAGCTCATGTGTAGAGCCTTGACCTGCAGCATATTTCAAACATAGATTCACATTACCAAAAAGATATTTCAAAAGATACTTCATGGCCTGCCAATGCTTTTCAGTTGGATCAGACATGAACCTACTCAAAACACTTATAACAAAAGCAAGATCTGGACAAGAGCATATCATTGAATACATAACTGAACCAACTGCAACATCATAAGGGATTTTTTTTCATTCTATTAATCTCAGCAGAGGACAAAGGAGTTCTCACTTTAGTGAGATCAAGATGACCACCCAATGGAACTGTATTAGCCTTAACATCTTTAACATGAAATCTTTCTAACACTTTAAACACATAATTAGATTGGCACAAATACATAACCTTTTTACCTCTGTCTCTTATGATTTCAATGCCCAAGATCCTTTTTGCATGAACCAAGTCCTTCATATCAAAGTGTTTCTTTAGTTGTTGCTTAATCATATTGATTTTATCAGAAGATTTAGCAATAAGCAAGATATCATCAACATACAACAACACATAAAGAGGATCATGCTTTCTGGTATCCTTGAAATATAAGCAAGTATCAAATTTGCTTCTTCTAAATCCTATGATCCTTCTCATACAAGTATCAAACTTTATATTCCATTGATGCGGAGACTGTTTTAAGCCATATATGGATTTAATAAGCAAACAAGCATAGTCAGGGTGAGTAGAGTCAATAAAGCCCTTAGGCTGCTTCATATAAATGGTTTCATTAAGATCACCATGTAAAAAAGTTGTCTTGACATCCATTTGTTCCAGTTCATAGTTATACACAGCAGACATAGCAAGAAGTAATCGCATAGTCTTGTATTTAATAACTGGAGCAAAAATCTTATTATAATCCTGACCTTCTCTTTGAGTAAACCCCTTGGCTACAAGTCTAGCTTTGTACCTTGGGGGGGGGGCACTCTTAGAGATGCATTGTTTTATTTTAAACACCCATTTGCAGTCAATTAACCTAGCACTAGCAGGTTTCTTAACTAATTTCCAGGTGTTGTTTTGATTCATAGAATCTATCTCTTCCTGCATAGCACTTTTTCAGTTCTTAGCATGAGCACATTTTATAGCTTGTTCAAAAGTATCAGGAGTATACAGGTAACCACATCAGAAACAAGACAAGCAAACTCAACCAAATTACTAGAGTACTTTTTATTTGGAATAACATTCCTAGGTTCTCTATCTCTTGTAAGTTTCCAATCAGTTAAGTCATGCAATTGCACAGATGAACCACTAGAAGAGCCAGCAACATGAGTATCAATCACAGACAAATCAGAAACATTAGAGGTAGAAGCATGAGAGACATCGGAAATGGGGGTGAAATTTCTAAGGTTGAGGAAGAAGAGGGCTCAACTTTTTGAACCACTACACTACCTGTTTCACCATCAGTTCACTTGCCCACCTGATTTGCGAGTTTGTGAGTCAGGTCTGGTAGTGGAGTAACCACTGTCAAACTCATTGTCAATTTCACCCTCATTAGGGGTATAAAATTGATCATTTGTATCTGGTACCTGCATTTGGTTAATCTGAGCAGAAGACATAGCATTTTTAAAATGAAACTCGTCTTCTTTAAACACAACATTTCTACTAACAATGATTTTATAAGCTCCAGGTTGTATAACCAATTAATAACCTATAACTTTTAGTGCCATCAGGATAACCAAGCATAACACATTTTTTAGACCTAGGATTTAGTTTACCATCATTCACATGAGAACAAGCAACACATCCAAAATGTCTTAAGTGACTAAGGTCAGGGTTTTTATTAGTCCATTTTTCATAGGGAGTTTTAAAATCAATAGCAGAAAAAGGGGATCTATTTATCAAATATGCAGCAGTTACAACAGCCTCACCCCACAAACTGTGTTTGCTCAAAGGAAACCAACATGCATCTAGCCTTTTCAAGAAGGGTTCTATTCATCCTCTCAGCAGTACCATTCTGCTGAGGGGTGCCAGGAATAGTTAAATGTCTTTTTATACCTTTATTTTTATAGTAGGAGTTGAATTCATTATTACAAAACTCCAAGCCATTATCTGTCCTAAGGCACTTCAACTTTAAACCAATTTCAGTTTCAACTCTTATTTTCCAAACCTTAAAGTTGTCAAAAGCGTCAGATTTATGTTTAAGCAAATACACCCAAACCCTTCTACTAAAATGATCAATAAAAGAGATGAAATATCTTATACCCCACAAATCAGAGTGCACATATTCTAAAGGTTGATTTGCAACATATAGAGATGACTTAAAACCAAGTTTGGATTGCTTTCCCATAAGACAGTTTTCAAATAAGTCAATATGAGAAGGCTTAGCAGATATGATGCCGTTTTTAAACAAATTATCAAGACTTTTATTACAAATTTGACCCAATATAGAATGTCATAACAGAGAGTCACTCATGCTCATATTTTTCACAGAAATATTAGGAGTAGAAGAAATAGCAATATTGCATTCAGAAGGAACAACATGATATAAACCATTTTTCTTAACACTTCTAATCACCAATTTACCATTTTTAAAGACATCTCTAACACCATTCTTAATTCTAATATCACATTGTCACATCAAAGGTACTTTCAGACAACAAATTCCTTCTAAGATCAGGAACCCATCTAACACCTTGAATAATTCTTATCACGCCATCATGCATTCTAAGAGGCACAGATCCTATACCTTTTATCTTTAAAGCAGAGTGATCACCAAGCAGAACATCACCACAATCAAACAGTTTAAGATCAAAATAATCGTTGTTTACAATAACTAGTATTTCTCCGCTAGGGGTGTTATTCGAGCCGAACGAGCCGAGCTTCGCATGTTCAAGCTTGGTTCATTTATTAAATGAGCTCGAGCCGAGCCGATCCCAATTTCTAAACGATGTTTTTTTTTGGTTCAAGCTTGGCTTTTTTAGTAAAGGAATAAACTCGAGCCGAGCTTTTTTTGAACTTTAAATAGTTTTTGTGATAGGGAAAATCTCGTCCTCAAATAACAAGGGCATTTTGGTATTTTACCAAGTAAGTTGATCATTTTTATCATACAAAAGTATCCTAAATAACGGTTAAAAACAACACCAATATTTATGCGGTATCATACTCAATAAATCTCAATATTCAATACGAAATTAATGTGAAAACCGTTTCGCCTATTAAACACGGTAACGGTTTCGTGCATTAAGAGCCTCGACCGACTTAAATATGGTAATGATTTCTTATAGAATAAATAGTGGTAAAGTCGTCTTGATAAGACGGACTCTGACTTGAGCGTCGGAGGCTTCCCCCAGGGAAGCAGCCCCGCCTCTTCTTCTTCCCTCTTTCTTTTATGCAAGAGGACCACCATGGATGATGATCCGGTGCTTTCACCAACGAATGTAATGGATTTTCCCCGTAACATTTGGCGCCGTCCGTGGGAAATCGGTCAAAAAGTCATAAGATTGGATCGATCTCTCAATTAAAAAAGCAACAAAGATTGATGTGAGGCAGTATGAAGCGTCGAACCGAGACGCTGTACTCGACTGGATCGCCCTCCCTCAGGGCTCGAAACCCGTCAGATCTGAGCCTCGCCGCACCACCGCACTACGCCGGTTGATCGAGCCTCCATCGCCACCATGGCCACCGACTCCGGTCTCCTCCATCTCTCTCTAGGCGACCCCGACGGGATCTGATTGGAGCTTGCACCATAGCCGCCAATTCCGGCTCTCTTTGTGAGACTTCGAACGGAACCCTAGCAGCGGGAACAGCCGCCGAGTCCGGCCTCCTCCGACTTGGTTCAACCTAATCTCGCGCCGCCTTGTCCACCGAATGTCGAAAGAAGCCATGGGAGGCAAGCTATGCACGAGAACGATACCGGCCCCAAACCCGATGGCTCGGGGCACGACCGAAGCAATCTTGAAGTTCGCACCCTGCACGACCGAAGTGATCTTGAGTTCGCACCCATCGCTCGACATTACAGGGACACCTCGTCGGGTTCGCTTCGTCGTCGAGGATCCCGCGTTGAAGCACTGCGCCGCCGTCGCATGCTATGAACCCTACGCATCGAAGAAGACATCTAATTTGATGAAGATTTGGCATAATTACAAATCCGGCCTGGAACTCTCACAAATTGCAAAATTGGCCCGATTATTTCAAGTAATTACAGCGAGCGGTCCAGACTTTCAAGGTTGCAGATTTTGGTCCCTACAGCCCCCTATCTCGGATGGATTCGAAAAGAGGATTACAAGGGGCAAGACCGCATAACATTAGCCGATCAAGGCCAACTTAGCCGCTCAAGGCCACATTAGCCGATCAGGGCCAACCGATAGTCTCTTACGACCAATAGCCATCGACGGGTTGACGATTGCTATCTATGACAAAGTAGTCGTTCATTCGACAAGCTTCGCCTTGCACCCTTTTCGGCTTCCTTCATCATCGAGACATGAAGAAGAAACCCGAGGGGCAATTGTGATAGGGAAAATCTCGTCCTCAAATAACAAGGGCATTTTGGTCTTTTACCAAGTAAGTTGATTATTTTTATCATACAAAATTATCCTAAATAACAGTTAAAAACAACATCAATATTTATGTGGTATCATACTCAATAAATCTCAATATTCAATACGGAATTAATGTGAAAACCGTTTTGCCTATTAAGTACGGTAACGGTTTCGTGCATTATGAGCCTCGACCGACATAAATATGGTAATGATTTCTTATAGAATAAATAGCGGTAAAGTCGTATTGATAAGACGGACTCTGACTTGAGCGTCGGAGGCTTCCCCCGGGGAAGCATCCCCGCCTCTTCTTCTTCCCTCTTTCTTTTATGCAGGAGGACCACCATGGATGATGATCCGGTGCTTTCACCAACGAATGTAACGGATTTTCCCCGTAACATTTGGCGCCGTCCGTGGGAAATCGGTCAAAAAGTCATAAGATTGGATCGATCTCTCAATTAAAAAAGCAACAAAGATTGATGTGAGGCGGTATGAAGCGTAGGACCGAGACGCTGTACTCGACTGGATCGCCCTCCCTCAGGGCTCGAAACCCGTCAGATCTGAGCCTCGCCGCACCACCGCACTACGCCGGTTGATCGAGCCTCCATCGCCACCATGGCCACCGACTCCGGTCTCCTCCATCTCTCTCTAGGCGACTCCGACGGGATCTGATTGGAGCTTGCACCATAGCCGCCAATTCCGGCTCTCTTTGTGAGACTTCGAACGGAACCCTAGCAGTGGGAACAGCCGCCGAGTCCGGCCTCCTCCGACTTGGTTCAACCTAATCGCGCGCCGCCTTGTCCACCGAATGTCGAAAGAAGCCATGGGAGGCAAGCTATGCACGAGAACGATATCGGCCCCAAACCCGATGGCTCGGGGCACGACCGAAGCAATCTTGAAGTTTGCACCCGGCAAGACCGAAGTGATCTTGAGTTCGCACCCATCGCTCGACATTACAGGGACCCCTCGTCGGGTTCGCTTCGTCGCCGAGGATCCCGCGTTGAAGCCCTGCGCCGCCGCCGCATGCTATGAACCCTACGCATCGAAGAAGACATCTAATTTGATGAAGATTTGGAATAATTACAAATCCGGCCCGGAACTCTCACGAATTGCAAAATTGGCCCGATTATTTCAAGTAATTACAGCGAGCGGTCCAGACTTTCAAGGTTGCATATTTTGGTCCCTACAACCCCCTATCTCGGATGGATTTGAAAAGAGGATTACAAGGGGCAAGACCGCATAACATTAGCCGATCAAAGCCAACTTAGCCGCTCAAGGCCACATTAGCCGATCAAGGCCAAGCGATAGTCTCTTACGACCAATAGCCATCGACGGGTTGACGACTGCCATCTACGACAAAGTCGTCGTTCATTCGACAAGCTTCGCCTTGCACTTTTTTCGGCTTTCTTCATTCTCGAGACATGAAGAAGAAACCCGAGGGGCAATTGTGATAGGGGAAATCTCGTCCTCAAATAACAAGGGCATTTTGGTCTTTTACCAAGTAATTTGATTATTTTTATCATACAAAATTATCCTAAATAACAGTTAAAAACAACATCAATATTTATGCGGTATCATACTCAATAAATCTCAATATTCAATACGGAATTAATGTGAAAACCGTTTCGCCTATTAAATACGGTAACGGTTTCGTGCAATAAGAGCCTCGACCGACTTAAATATGGTAATGATTTCTTATAGAATAAATAGCGGTAAAGTCGTATTGATAAGACGGACTCTGACTTGAGCGTCGGAGGCTTCCCCCGGGGAAGCAGCCCCGCCTCTTCTTCTTCCCTCTTTCTTTTATGAAGGAGGACCACCATGGATGATGATCCGGTGCTTTCACCAACGAATGTAACAGATTTTCCACGTAACATTTGGCGCCGACCTTGGGAAATCGGTCAAAAAGTCATAAGATTGGATCGATCTCTCAATGAAAAAAGCAACAAAGATTGATGTGAGGCGGTATGAAGCGTCGGACCGAGACGCTGTACTCGACTGGATCGCCCTCCCTCAGGGTTCGAAACCCGTCAGATCTGAGCCTCGCCCCACCACCGCACTACGCCGGTTGATCGAGCCTCCATCGCCACCATGGCCACCGACTCCGGTCTCCTCCATCTCTCTCTGGGCGACTCCGACGGGATCTGATTGGAGCTTGCACCATAGCCGCCAATTCCGGCTCTCTTTGTGCGACTTCGAACGGAACCCTAGCAGCGGGAAAGCCGCCGAGTCCGACCTCCTCCGACTTGGTTCAACCCAATCGCGCGCTCCCTTGTCCACCGAATGTCGAAAGAAGCCATGGGAGGCAAGCTATGCACGAGAACGATACCGGCCCCAAACCCGATGGCCCGGGGCACGACCGAAGCAATCTTGGAGTTCGCACCCGGCACGACCGAAGTGATCTTGAGTTCGCACCCATCGCTCGACATTAGAGGGACCCCTCGTCGGGTTCGCTTCGTCGCCGAGGATCCCGCGTTGAAGCCCTGCGCGGCCGCCGCATGCTACGAACCCTATGCATCGAAGAAGACATCTAATTTGATGAAGATTTGGCATAATTACAAATCCGCCTCGGAACTCTCACAAATTGCAAAATTGGCCCGATTATTTCAAGTAATTACAGCGAGTGGTCCAGACTTTCAAGGTTGCAGATTTTGGTCGCTGCAGCCCCCTACCTCGGATGGATTCGAAAAGAGGATTACAAGGGGCAACACCGCATAACATTAGCCGATCAAGGCCAACTTAGCCGCTCAAGGCCACATTAGCCGATAAAGGCCAACTTAGCCGCTCAATGCCACATTAGCCGATCAAGGCCAACCGATAGTCTCTTACGACCAATAGCCATCGACGGGTTGACGATTGCCATCTACGACAAAGTCGTCGTTCATTCGACAAGCTTCACCTTGCACTTTTTTCGGCTTCCTTCATCATCGAGACATGAAGCAGAAACCCGAGGGGCAATTGTGATAGGGAAAATCTCGTCCTCAAATAACAAGGGCATTTTGGTCTTTTACCAAGTAAGTTGATCATTTTTATCATACAAAATTATCCTAAATAACGGTTAAAAATAACATCAATATTTATGCGGTATCATAATCAATAAATCTCAATATTCAATACGGAATTAATGTGAAAACCGTTTCGCCAATTAAATACGGTAACGGTTTCGTGCAATAAGAGCCTCGACCGACTTAAATATGGTAATGATTTCTTATAGAATAAATAGCGGTAAAGTCGTATTGATAAGACGGACTCTGACTTGAGCGTCGGAGGCTTCCCCCGGGGAAGCAGCCCCGCCTTTTCTTCTTCCCTCTTTCTTTTATGCAGGAGGACCACCATGGATGATGATCCGGTGCTTTCACCAACGAATGTAACGGATTTTTCCCGTAACATTTGGCGCCGTCCGTGGGAAATCGATCAAAAAGTCATAAGATTGGATCGATCTCTCAACGAAAAAAGCAACAAAGATTGATGTGAGGCGGTATGAAGCGTAGGACCGAGACGATGTACTCGACTGGATCGTCCTCCCTCAGGGCTCGAAACCCGTCAGATCTGAGCCTCGCCGCACCACCGCACTACGCCGGTTGATCGAGCCTCCATCGCCACCATGGCCACCGACTCCGGTCTCCTCCATCTCTCTCTGGGCGACTCCGACGGGATCTGATTGGAGCTTGCACCATAGCCGCCAATTCCGGCTCTCTTTGTGCGACTTCGAACGGAACCCTAGCAGCGGGAATAGCCGCCGAGTCCGGCCCCCTCCAACTTGGTTCAACCCAATCGCGCGCCGCCTTGTCCACCGAATGTCGAAAGAAGCCATGGGAGGCAAGCTATGCACGAGAACGATACCGGCCCCAAACCCGATGGCCCGGGGCACGACCGAAGCAATCTTGAAGTTCGCACCCGGCACGACCGAAGTGATCTTGAGTTCGCACCCATCGCTCGACATTACAGGGACTCCTCGTCGGGTTCGCTTCGTCGCCGAGGATCCCGCGTTGAAGCCCTGCGCCGCCGCCGCATGCTACGAACCCTACGCATCGAAGAAGACATCTAATTTGATGAAGATTTGGCATAATTACCAATCCGCCCCGGAACTCTCACAAATTGCAAAATTGGCCCGATTATTTCAAGTAATTACAGCGAGCGGTCCAGACTTTCAAGGTTGCAGATTTTGGTCCCTACAGGCCCCTATCTCGGATGGATTCGAAAAGAGGATTACAAGGGGCAAGACCGCATAACATTAGCCGATCAAGGCCAACTTAGCCGCTCAAGGCCACATTAGCCGATCAAGGCCAACTTAGCCGCTCAAGGCCACATTAGCCGATCAAGGCCAACTTAGCCGCTCAAGGCCACATTAGCCGATCAAGGCCAACCGATAGTCTCTTACGAGTTACGACCAATAGCCATCGACGGGTTGACGACTGCCATCTACAACAAAGTCGTTGTTCATTCGACAAGCTTCGCCTTGCACTTTTTTCGGCTTCCTTCATCATCGAGACATGAAGAAGAAACCCTAGGGGCAATTGTGATAGGGAAAATCTCGTCTTCAAATAACAAATGCATTTTGGTCTTTTACCAAGTAAGTTGATCATTTTTATCATACAAAATTATCCTAAATAACGGTTAAAAACAACATCAATATTTATGCGGTATCATAATCAATAAATCTCAATACTCCCTCCGTTCAACAAAACTTGTCGTTTACTATTCACGCACGCTTTTTTAGAATGATAAAAACTATATAAAATATTCATTTTTTAAAAAAAAAATTTAAACAAGTTTGTACTTATTAATAATAACTACGAAATTGTTAAAAAAAATTATTTAAAAAGTCGATATTTTATATAGTTTTTAGCTCCTAAAAAAGCGTCCATGAATAGTAAAACGTCAAGTTTTGTTGAACGGAGGGAGTATTCAATACGGAATTAATGCGAAAGCCGTTTCGCCTATTAAATACGGTAACGGTTTCGTGCATTAAGAGTCTCGACCGACTTAAATATGGTAATGATTTCTTATAGAATAAATAGCGGTGAAGTCGTATTGATAAGACGGACTCTGACTTGAGCGTCGAAGGCTTCCCCCGGGGAAGCTGTCCCGCCTCTTCTTCTTCCCTCTTTCTTTTATGCAGGAGGACCACCATGGATGATGATCCGGTGCTTTCACCAACGAATGTAACGGATTTTCCCCGTAACATATTAACTTAAAGAAAATTTTAGAAATTTCATAAAATTCGAGCTATTCAAGCCTAAATCGAACGAGTCGAGCTTTCAACCGAGTTTAAAATCATGTTCAGGCTCGACTTGTTTAAATAAGTGAACGAGCTCGAATCAAACTTTTTTCGAACCGAGTTTGAACTGTTCAACTCATATAAGAACCCTATTCTCCGCCTTAAACAAACTCTGGGTATGTACAAGAATACACGTAGGGGGCATAACTTACCACATTTTAAACTCATAAATTCCAAATAATTGAGCTCCATACAAGGATCAAATATTTCAACCGATTGGAAGAAATATATAAAATTCAGTCACTTTCATGAGCCCCATAGACAATAGATGCCGTGAAAATTTGACTAATAATGGAAAGGAAACCTTACACTCATTGGCGGACACGCTACGTGCTGACAAAAATGGCTACTCTTAATTTACGACCTTCCAAGCTCAAGATTGAATTCCTCTCTCTCTCTCTCTCTCGTATGTGCAAGTTTATCATCCTCACCTTTATTGTTTTGTCACCTTCTTAATTAATAGAGGAACAGTGATCACCCAAAATGAAGAGTGGAATCAAACTCACAAATGTGCTGTATTTTATTTTGGTAAAATATCTTTAAATAATACAATTAAAAGAATATTTTAAAATAATACAAACTTTAAAATCAACAAAAATTAATATAAACTATTAAATTTTAATTTATAATAATACCAAAATTTGAATATATATTGAGCAAGATTCAAAAGAAAATTTTATTCATCGTGTGACTTGTGAGAACCCGTGAATCGTGATGATTGTCCGTATTTATTGATTTGAGTTTTCTAATCTATCTCGCAAAGGGGATAGATTAAGGGTAAAATTAAAATTAGATAAGATATAGTCTATATGTAAATCAAGATATATTGTTTTAAATTTTAATTACTATCCCTTTTATCAATTTTTCATATTTTTTTTTCACTTCTATCGATTACCCATTTGAAAAATGAGTAATATATCACACGCACTCTTCTAATCATTGCCTATAGTATTTTATTTTTTTTTACAAAATGAGGATTTTTTTCTCATTTAACTAACAAAACTTCTATACAATAAATTTTTCATACAAAATTTATTTTCATTCCATTTGCTTTATATACTTTATTAGGGTTTAAACGGTTAAACTTAGAGAGTCCATTATTTGTCCACAATTTCTTCCCCTTCCGTGTTGTTGAGTAGTCTGTCAATTCCCGTTTCTTTTTTCTTTTTGGTCTGATTGTTTGCCCTGCATGACTGTTATATTATTTACTTTGTCATTTCAGTATTGTCATTTACATGGTTAATCCGTCTATCGACTTGTCCGGTTTCTCGTTTTCTCTGGGTGTGTCTAGAGAAATAAATTACTTTCCTAATATAAAAAAAAAAAAACTTTAAACATAGAAAAATGTTGGATTTAAAAGTAGCAAATAATACAAAACAGAAGGAAACAAAACCTGAAATTCTATACAAAACAGAAGGAAACAAAATATGAAATTCAGTCTCATCCACGTTTTGGTGGAATTGGGAGGACTTCATCTCTTAGTTTCAATTCTTTAGTTTCGTTTTGTTTTTTGGACCTCTAACGTTAATACCGTATATAATTTTGTTTCTTTTTTTTTAAAATAAAAAAAATTTGGACCACAAACAAAAACGTTGATAGATAAGTTGAACCCTCCATAAGCAGATGTAAATTCAATTCATAATTTTAATGCCATACTTTTTATGTTTCTGTATTCGTACACCTCCTTTCTCCCCGAAACTACACGGAGGCTGAGGCGCTTTAGCCCAGACCTGACCTCCTTTGTCCTTTCTCCCCCAAACTACACACAGCCTGAGAGACTGTGTGAGCCCCGGTGTGTATCTCATTGCCTTTTCTTTTTCTTCATTTTCTGCCAAACGTTCTATAATCAATCAATCAATTACTGTATTTATATATTTGTCATTTGCATCTTCAATTGCCATTCACTTATATTTTCATGTCCTTGGATGATTATGTCCACTGCGTGTTACTCGTGGTTTTGCTTTCTTCCCCATTTCTAGGTATTTTTTTTATTTTATTTTTTTAATTGTTTCGCCCCCTTTCGGATGTCTTGCTGCCTGTGAATTTATTAATCCATTCAGTTAGCGAATCTAATATTGAGCTTTTCCAGTATCCAAAGCATCAAATTTTGGAGGCGTTTCATTTGCAGCTTCATATTCGATGCCAGCAACAAACATGTTTCTTTGGATTTCTCATTTTGATAATTATTATTGTTTCATAGTTGATTGATAGAATAAGAGCTATCTTGAGTTCCTTGGATTTTGATACGGTACGGAGTATAATTTAAACACCGTTGCAGATTGTGATTATGATTGTCTTAACATGGCTTTTTGTTGATTTGGTTGGTGTTCCGAAAGGAAGTTCTTGATCTCATAGTCATTCCTTTGTTTAGTAAATCTGTACTTTCCAGCTCTAAAATAAAGCACCACTTTCTGATTCAATAATGATTGCTAATTACTTTATGAATTTCAATCAAATTTGAATTTTCATTTTCTTTTGTCAAGGGAAGAAGTATAAGAGGGGATAACAGATCGAGCACTGCTATTACTATAGCAGCTGGGTTGTAAGGAAGAGGAATCAATCCCTTGATATTCAGAAGATGTCTCCTGAATCTTGGATAACAGATCTGGCATGTTCAGCTCCAAGTTTCCAAGAAACCACCATTCTAAAATGGCTCAGATTCATCTTTCTCTCCCCATGTCCCCAGAGAGTCTTGCTTTCTTCTTTCGATGTCATCTTCTTGCTCTTCCTCTTTGCTGTGGTCCTTCAGAAGCTCGTTTCCAGATTCTTCTCCAAGGACCAGATGGAGCCTGATTTTGGAGGAGGCCCTATCCAAACCAACCTATGGTTCAAGCTGTCCTTGACTGTCACTCTTGTTTTAGCAGCTCTCCACAGTGTAACCTCCATCTTAGCCTTCAGGAGTGACGCCCACTCTCAGTGGAGACTGGTAGATGGACTGTTTTGGTTGCTTCAAGCAGTCACTGATTTGGTCATCGCCGTCCTTATTGTCCATGAGAAACGCTTCAAAGCTGTGAAGCACCCGCTATCTCTCCGATCCTACTGGGTTATGTTCTTCATCATGAACTCCCTTTTTATGGTCTCTGTCTTCATAAGGATGCTATCTTTTCAGGCTGCTACTATTGATGTTTATATAAGGTTGGATGACATTGTTTCCTTGCTGTCTTTCGTGCTATCTATCGTCCTTCTCCTCTCTGCCATTGGAGGATCAACTGGGATTATGGTCATGACGAGATCGAATGCTTTGGTTGATGGGGAAGAGGCCAAGCTCCAAGAGCCCCTTCTTGAGAAACCAATCAATGTGACTGCCTTTGCTTCAGCCTCCATACTTTCGAAAGCCTTCTTGCTTTGGATGAACCCACTTCTTCAAAAAGGCTACAAGGACCCTCTCACCATTGACGACATCCCCACTCTTTCGCCTGATCACAGGGCTGAGAGGATGTCTGAGCTCTTTGAATCCAATTGGCCAAAGCAAGAAGAGAAATCGAAGCATCCGGTTGTGATCACCCTTCTCAGGTGCTTTTGGAAAGATGTAGCCTTCACTGCCTTCCTCGCAGTCATTAGGCTCTCAGTTATGTATGTTGGACCTGTACTCATACAAGGGTTCATTGATTTCACTTCTGGGAAGAGAAGCTCTCCCTATCAAGGCTACTACCTTGTTCTGACCCTTCTTATTGCGAAATCGGTTGAGGTGTTGGCTTCCCACCAGTTCAATTTTAACTCTCAGAAACTTGGGATGCTGATTAGATCCACCCTTATCACCAATCTGTACAAGAAGGGCCTGCGATTATCATGCTCGGCTAGACAGGCTCATGGGGTCGGTCAAATTGTAAACTACATGGCTGTGGATGCCCAGCAGCTTTCTGACATGATGCTTCAACTCCATGCCGTATGGCTGATGCCTTTGCAGCTCTCCGTAGCCTTGGTTCTCCTCTATAAGTACCTTGGTACTTCAGTTATTACTGCTCTGATCGGAATCATTGGAGTGATGGTCTTTGTACTGACTGGTACAAAGAGGAACAACCGCTTCAACCGGGAGTTGATGAAAAACCGAGACTCTAGAATGAAAGCCACAAACGAATTGCTCAACTACATGAGAGTGATCAAGATGCAAGCATGGGAAGAGCATTTCTCCAAGCGGATTCTATCTTTCCGCGAGTCTGAGTACAACTGGCTGTCTAAGTTTATGTACTCCATCTCAGGAAACATTGTTGTGATGTGGTCAACGCCTCTGTTGATCTCTGCGCTCACATTTGCCACCGCAACCATCCTAGGCTTGAAGTTGGACGCTGCAACCGTGTTCACCACCACCTCCATATTCAAGATCTTGCAGGAGCCCATCAGGACATTCCCACAGTCAATGATCTCGATATCACAGGCTATGATCTCGCTTGGGAGGCTTGATAGCTTCATGACTAGTAAAGAGTTGGTGGATGGAGCAGTGGAGAGGGAGGAGGGATGTGGGGGTACTAAGGCTGTGGAGGTCAAGGATGGGGAGTTTAGCTGGGATGATGAAGCTGGAGAAGCAGTGCTTAAGGGTATTAATGTGGAGATAAGGAAAGGAGAGCTCGCAGCCATTGTTGGAACTGTTGGCTCCGGGAAATCATCTCTACTGGCTTCCATTCTTGGGGAGATGCACAAGATGAAAGGAAAGGTATGCATAAAGCATACACAGATTTCTTTCCATTCTATAGCTTTCTTCCACATTTACTTAGATCTTTTTGCATTCCAAGCTGAAGGTATTCAATTTATGTGTATTTTTGTGCATCTTTACTACAGGTTAGAGTTTGTGGAAGCACAGCTTATGTAGCGCAAACCTCATGGATACAGAACGGGACTATTCAGGACAATATTATTTTTGGTTTGCCGATGAACAGGCAGAGGTACCAAGAAGTTATCAGGGTGTGTTGCTTGGAGAAGGACTTGGAAATGATGGATTTCGGGGATCAGACTGAGATTGGAGAGCGTGGGATTAATCTTAGTGGAGGCCAGAAGCAACGGATACAGCTCGCTAGAGCAGTGTATCAGGATTGTGATATCTATCTCCTTGATGATGTCTTCAGTGCAGTTGATGCTCACACAGGGTCTGAGATATTTAAGGTGAGGAGTGTTTTGCTTTTTACTCATTTGGATCGATCAGCAGTTGGGGTTGCATGTTCTTGACATGGAATTGTTTTGTAGCAATGTGTGAGAGGAGCTCTCAGAGACAAAACAGTTATCCTTGTGACACACCAAGTGGACTTTTTGCACAATGTTGAACTCATCTTGGTAAGCACTTGAAAACTCTCTTTTCATCTTGTAAGGACTTGGATCTTTATACTATTATTATTCGTTATGAGCTATCAAAATTCCTTGCAAAAAATAGGTTATGCGAGATGGGATGATCGTACAATCAGGCAAGTACAAGGACATCCTGGAATCCGGGATGGATTTTAAAGCACTCGTAGCAGCCCATGAGACATCCATGGAACTCGTAGAAGAAGCCAGCAACACTATCGCCATTGAGGATTCTCCTGATCATCTTGAATCACCTGAAATCCTATCGAGTCCTAGAGAATCAAACAAGAACTCTTTTATAAGATCCAAATCGCTGGATCAGAAGAATTCTAAGCTTATCAAGGAAGAGGAAAGAGAAACTGGCAAAGTCAGCTTGCATGTGTACAAGTTATACTGCACAAAGGCCTTTGGATGGTGGGGTGTTGTCGCAGTTTTGTTGCTATCTTTACTATGGCAATCTGCTGTCATGGCCAGTGATTACTGGCTGGCTTTTGAGACTTCAGAGGATCAGGCCATGTTGTTCAATCCTTCAGTCTTTATTCAAGTCTATTCTATTATTGCGGCAATTTCAATAGTGTTGATTTTGGTGAGAGCCTTCTTCGTGACTCTGCTGGGGCTAAAGACAGCTCAGATCTACTTCAAGCAAATCCTCCATAGCCTTGTCCGCGCTCCTATGGGATTCTTTGATACCACTCCGTCAGGGAGAATCCTAAGCCGGGTGAGGTTTTAGGTTCTTGAATCAAACTGTTACCTTTCCTTTCGGGATTATCTGTTTAATGACTGACTTGCTTAATGACAAGGGTTGCTGATTCTGTTTTTCAGGCTTCAACTGATCAAACCAATGTTGATTTGTTTCTACCCTTCTTTATGAGCATAACAGTTGCAATGTACATCACCCTGCTCAGCATTGTCATCATCACTTGCCAGAACTCTTGGCCAACTGTGTTCTTCTTGATTCCGCTAGGATGGCTGAATATCTGGTACAGGGTAAGGCTGCCTTTGGGTTTTTTAACTATCAAAAAATCAAGGCTAGGTGCTTATAAATTCTTAGGTATATATATAAAAAATTGTCTTGTGTTTGGGCAGGGGTACTATCTTTCGTCTTCTCGGGAGCTGACCCGTCTGGACTCCATTACAAAGGCACCTGTGATCCAACATTTCTCAGAAAGCATCTCTGGAGTGATGACCATTCGTTCTTTCAGGAAACAGGAGCCGTTTTGCCAGGAGAATGTGACACGAGTGAATGCGAATCTGCGCATGGATTTCCACAACAATGGATCAAATGAGTGGCTTGGTTTCCGTCTTGAGTTGATTGGGAGCATCATCCTCTGCCTTTCTGCCTTGTTTATGATCCTATTGCCTGACAGCATCATAAAGCCAGGTCCCAATACCCACTTAACTTTAATTGACACACACTGTTTCGGCCCCGCCTTGTTTAGTGATTTTGCTTGAGAAAAATGATGAATGGTTTTGGACATAAATGTGTGCAGGGAATGTTGGGTTGTCCCTCTCATACGGACTGTCCCTCAATGGGGTCCTTTTCTGGGCCATATACATGAGCTGCTTTGTGGAGAACAGAATGGTGTCTGTTGAGAGGATCCAGCAGTTCAGTAACATCCCGTCGGAAGCACAATACGTCATTAAGGATCGTGTTCCGCCTCCAGTTTGGCCGTCTTTTGGAAATGTTGATATCATAGACTTGCAGGTAAGTGCTTCTCAAGAGTTGGCCAAAATTTGGTTTGGTCTTCATTCGTTTCGACTTGCGAGCACAAGAAACAAATGCTTGTCAAATAAAATCAACATATTTGTTTTGTTGCTATACAGATAAGGTATAGGCCCAATACACCTCTGGTTCTGAAAGGCATCAGTCTCAGCATCATCGGTGGAGAGAAAGTTGGTGTCGTTGGGAGAACCGGAAGTGGAAAATCAACCCTGATCCAAGCTCTTTTCAGGCTAGTTGAGCCCTCCGCTGGAAAGATAATCATTGATGAAATTGATATTTGTTCACTTGGCCTCTATGATCTGAGGTCCCGGTTTGGGATCATTCCCCAAGAGCCCGTGCTGTTTGAAGGAACTGTGCGAAGCAACGTTGATCCTCTTGAACTGTACTCGGATGATGAGATATGGAAGGTAAGAAACAAGGTTTTTGTTTCCTGTTAACCCCTCGGAAAAAAAAAAAAGTTGATTCTTTAGGTGTGGTTAACAATGGAGTATTTGATTGATGTTGCAGAGTCTTGAACGGTGCCAGCTGAAAGAAGTTGTGGGTTCAAAGCCCGAAAAGCTTGATTCTTTAGGTGCGGTGTTTGAATTATGTAGTTATTCAGCTGAAAGAATAGGTTTGTAGAAGTTACTTCTTAACTGATAATAGAGCAATTTGACAGTGATGGACAATGGAGACAACTGGAGTGTGGGGCAAAGGCAGCTCCTATGCCTAAGCCGAGTGATGCTGAAGAAGAGCCGGATACTGTTCTTGGATGAGGCGACAGCATCGGTGGACTCTCAGACCGACGCTGTGATTCAGGGGATCATCCGAGAGGATTTCGCAGCCTGCACAATCATCAGCATTGCCCACAGAATTCCAACTGTCATGGACTGTGACAGGGTTCTTGTTATCGATGCAGGTAAAACCATCCCTTACATCCTGATTTCCCAACTCCTGTTGTGTTCAATTCAAATCTAGATAACCCCCATTGGTTGCAATTACAGGGCGGGCAAAAGAATTTGACAGGCCTTCACGGTTGCTGGAGAGGTCATCACTGTTTGGAGCGCTGGTGCAAGAGTATGCCAACCGCTCATCAGGACTATGATTTGTGACTGACTGTCACTGACTCAGTCCAACCATAAACAACAAAATATTTGCTGCGGCGGCAGCGCGGTGGTTGTTAATAAAGCTGCATTTCCCCTTCACTGGGAGGATCAACAGACCAGATTTATCAACTAGGTAGCCAGTGCTGTCTGGTGCTACCAAGTATCGCCCAACAACATGGATCGTTCCTTGGAAGATAGGTCTCTATTCTGTAATGGTGAAGGAACTTTGTAGTTGGAAAGGATTAATACTTTAGATATCGTTAACCGTATCCTATCAAACTCATCTTAGCAATAAGATATAATTATGGGATAGGGTAAAACCAATTGATTGAAGAAATTCCAGATATAGGGTTATGGGTGTTGTTTCTTGTTTGTTCCTCTCAAATCAACCGTCAAAACCAAATTTGAGCAGCCACCCCCTCCTTATTCTCTCTCTGTCCACTCCCTCTCATTCACCCACCCAGAGATTTCGAAGCCCGGAAACAGCACTGGGTGCAGCCCTCAAACGGCCTTGGTGGTCCGGCCCTGGTGCAGCCCTCAAACAGCCCCTGTTCAGTTCCCTCTCAAACTACCCTTTGTGCACTTATTTATCCCTTGTTTAGCTTTACATTTTTGTTGATTTCCTCCTGATGAATGCAGTGCAGCCCCTTGTGATCATGTGAATGCAGTTGCCTGTCAAACAGCCCTGGTGCCCATATAACATTGGTCCATATTTCTAATATTGAATTACTGCCCAAACCAAACATTCAATATCAAATTCCTGTGACTGTGAGTTCTAGCTTACTACTTAATTACAAATGCAATGAAACAGTGAACAGACGTAAGCATCCAGTAAGAATGGATTCAAACCAAATGGTCCAAAGAAGTGGCCTATATATAATACTCCGTATAAGATAACAATCCCTTACAAGAGACCAAGCAATTCAAAGATATGACCTAAAACAAGGAACTTCAACAAACAAGCCAGCCCATATATATCTTTAGTCACAACAAAGTCATTGCACTGTCCTATATACGGAGTATAATATATTATACCGGAAAAAGAAAGCTTTCCACATAGTCATAAGAGACACTGTTAACAGACCTAACTTCACTGGTCAAAGGGATGCAGCTGCCAGCTCTGTTTTCATACAAGACCAACTTGTACCGTATTTATTACGGTACCATATTCTACTTCTGCTAAGGCCCTTCCCCTTCCTTCCAATGGCCAATGAACCCACCATATAGAAGGTAACACATCAAACCCAAACATCTTAACCCATGATGAGCCTCCTTGGATCGAGTATATCTCACATCTATGAGATAAGCTTAAACAAACAACGGAAAGGTTACCTTGCCAAACACAAAGTCCTGTAGATTTGCATTTGCCCATGTCTTTCAGTTGCTCCAAGTCAAAGGACATTATGAGCTCAGTACCTGGTTCAAGTCCTTGGTCATTATATCTGCCACTCCTCCCATCATTAAAGGAGGCCCTTGGTACGGATTCCAGATCTTCCCCAGCTCTCCCGAACAAATTGTATTCCAGCCATGTTGGATTGACGAGTAAAGAATGGTATTCCCGTCCTCAGGCTCGTCGTACTCATCCACATCAAACAACAATATGATAATTTTAAATTCTTTGGTGGAAGGGTCAATCCAAAAACCATAGCATATTGCATTATCTAGAAAGATGTATTTAAAATCCAAAGGGAGAGGAGGAACACTCGAAAACCTACGGATGGAGGGGTTCCAAATTAGGAGGTTGGTAATAGATACAGACAACACCATAATCTGTACGTATCAATTTTCACGGGCAGCAGCTTCAAAATCTGGACTTGAATATCTACGGGGATGTAATCCGACATGGGTCGATGAGATCCAATATGGAGTATTGTTCATTTTATACTGTGTAAATGATGTTTGACTGTTGGAGTGCCTTAACTAACTGTCTCTGTCATAAATACTCTCTACTCCATAATCTGTACGTATCAATTTTCAGTGGGAATACTGGGTACTCTGTATACATTTAAACGTTTCTTAGATGCACTTCTCAAAAAATGATTCATTAATTACTCCGTGTTCATAGCAGAAGTGGACATCGGTAATCAAAGTCGATCCAACTTACACGTACGTACTGTCGAAAAGACCTTCCGAATCATCTCCTACACAGCTACACTTTGGTGGTCATAGTAAAATTATTTCGGGTATAAAAAGTTTTTTTTTTTTTTTTTTTTTTGAGATTATATACCCTTATATTAATATGTTTATAAAATTTTGTTATGAAAAATCATGTTTTAAAATATAGATAATTAAAATAACGATTAGTTTAGAAAGCAATTTTTATTATTTTTTAATACATGAATTTTCGTAATAAAATTATACTCTAAAAATATTTTTTGCTTTTTTTTTCAATATTTATCTATATCTGAAAAATTTTGTGATATATCGAAGGGACCGGCAAAGGGGACAAGAGGATCCGAACCGCCAAAACGAATATGATTTGATTTTCACTCTCAAGTACACATTTATGAGGGAAAGAGGCTATGTAATTTTGAATGTAAATTTTGCGGAATTGATATTTACACGGTTAAAATCTCACCAACTAAACAAATATATCTCGATTGTGATCGAAGTGCGAGTCTGAGGTCAACTGATATTGCGAGGTTAGAATGCGTGGATTTCCCCTACGTGCATTGCGAATTCTCCCTTTTTTTTAATATTTGAAATATGCAGTCATGCAGTGCAAAGTCGTACTCTTCGAATTTGGTTCGGGCCACTGACGGTCGACACCTTCAGAAAGTGCATTATAAAATTAGCTTGTTGAGCGGATAGCTTTTGCTAACGTTTTCTTCGTTTCGACTCTCTTCTTCTTCTTGGGCCTCCCCTCTCGTTTTGAACTCTTGTTGATCCTTCCTTCATGCATTAGACTTCTTGCCCCAACTCGAATTTACTTGCACCTGAAATCACCAATAAAAATAGAAATGTGTAGATTTTGAAATTGATAGCAATTCTCTCTCTTCTCTTTCCTCTCCGTTAGGGAAACCGAAATTGAATAAAAATGGAATCCTTTTTTAACGGAATTAAAAAGAAATCTAAGATATATCGGGTATTCAATTCTTAGATAATATTTTAATTTGGATATTCGGGTCTTAGAGAGAGAGGAGAGAGGCTAGGGGGATTACATAGTCGTTATTTTAACCTGCGGCTCTTTTGTAAATTTTTTTCAAAAATTATAAAAAATATAAACCTCTAACCCGCTCTTTTAAACAAGGGTGATTTTGGTAGAGGGCCTTTTTTGAATATTCAATTAGTCACCTAGTCCATAAATCAATTTAATTAGTTTTGCCCTAGCCCCTTCCCAATTGGGTGGGTTGGTCAATGGTCAACCGTTTGACCGTTGACCGGTCAACGTTGACCAACCCATTTTGATGCCAACTTTTTTTTTTTTTTTATGCCAACTTTTTTTTAGTGATGCCATATTTTACCGTTTTGATGCCAAAATTTTACTATATTTTATTTTCACTTTGATGCCACTTTTTTTTTGTCAATTTTTTGATAATATTTTTTTTTACCGTGATGCCATATTTTTGATGATATTTTTTCAAAGTAGTATTTTTTGATGACATTTTTTTCTTTAATGTGATACAAATTTTTCAAAATGGCATCAATGGTCAACGTGACATTAGAGTAAACAAAAAATGTCATCAAAGTTGAAAAAAAGTGTCATCCAATAATTTAATTAGAAAAGTGGCATCAGAGTGAAAATAAAATGTAATAAAATTTTGGCATCAAAACGGTAAAATATGACATCACAAAAAATGTCATCAATGTTTTAAAAAAGTGGCATTAAAAAAAAGTCATCCAATCATTTCATTAGAAAAGTGACAATAAGGTGACAATATTTTGATTCTACGTTTTAAGCTCTTATGCCATCAATTATATAAAATTGTCACCACAAAAATGTTGGCATCAAAACAGTAAAATATGGCATAACTAAAAAAAAAAAGTTGGCATCAAAAAAAAAAAAAAAAAAAAGTTGGCATCAAAATGGGTTGACCGGTCAACGGTCAACGGTTGACCATTGACCGTTTAAGAGGGCTAAGCAAGCTAAAAAAACAATTAATGGGCTAAGCATACTAAAAAAACAATTTATGGGCCTATCTAGCTAACCAAATATGCTTAAAGGTCCATTTGAACAAAATCCCTCTTTAATGATGTTAGTATTTTATTATTATTATTTAAATCTAGGCTAGAAATATCAATGTTATAAATAGCAACTTAGCCTCGTTTTGACTATTTTTCAAAATAATTTGATTCTTTAACTATTTTCCATTTTATTTTATTTTCTAGACCAATTCAAAAAAAAAATGAGTGGCTAAATAGAACGAACTTGACACTCACAGGATACAGTGATGGTAGACCAGCAATCAACAAATTTTATTTATTTACTAATTCATTGAACATTAAACTATCAACAAATTTTCTTTATCAATATAGTGGTGGTGGTACACGTACCAGCAAACAACTAATTCCACTAGTTAGACTGTTAGAGTCTTTCTCCATCTCTTATACATTATCAATTCATAGTCATGGCAAATTGACAACTAATGAAAGCCTTTATGAAAGCTGATACAAATCCAACATTAAACTCTCAACAAACATACTGTAGAAGTACTGCAGAATTCCATTAATTAGAAATACATGTTCGATGTAGCTGGAAAAACGAGGCTTCCAACAAAGTCAGTAGAATGGAATGAAAAACTAGGCCATATGAACTTCGATTTAATAGGAATGCACCCATCCTTATGATCATACAGCACGAGATGACCTTTCCCAGTTTCAGCTAAAACCCTTTCATAATCTTCAACTACATAGAAAACATTAGTTATACTACATATAAGCAATGTTCTAAAAGGCGCTAGGCGGCCGCTAGGCGGTGGGTGGCCGCCTAGCGCCTAGGCGGTTAGGCGGGTGCCTAGACGCCGCCTAGGCGGACTTAGAACAAACTTGATTATTTCCTTATATTTTGACGAATAACACTTGTCAATAATTCATATAATGTAATAATAATCCATAATATCACTCATAAACTCAAATTTGTAGTAGTTAACTAACACTAAAGTAAATAAACGCAAAAGTACATGTCTGACTAATAACTCTAAACCTCCTAAAATCCAAAACTATAAGTTCGACTGAAAAGCAAATGCATCCCGACATGGGGGATAAAAAAACCCTAAGTCAACTAATCATATGCTTAGAAGTGCAAATTGAATAATCGTTGGACTAGGCGGTGCCTAGGCGGGACTAGTCGGGCCCAGGCGGCGCCTAGGCGATACCAGGTGGTGCCTAGTCGGCGCCTAGGCGGGACTAGGCGGTTCCTGGACGAATTTCCGCCTAGAGGTCCGCCTAGGCTTAAAAATTCCTAGGTCCCGTCCCGCCTAGCGCCTAGGCGGCGCCCAGGCGGTGCCTAGGCGCGATTTTTAGAACACTGCATATAAGAGTGAAGCTCAACATCTTACTCCACGAAGCACTTTGCATCGCCCATAAATCACATCGATGAGGAGGGTCATCCTCCAAGCACACAACCGAAAGTAAATCTTGCCACTTGCGATGAACTCTATTGAAATAACACCACTCCGGCTCTCTTAGATTAGGCAACTCAAACATTCCGAATTTGTCTTGCTCGAAATCAAATCAAACTACCACATCTCCGTGATGAGGTTGTCCGGCAATCCAGTAAGCAAATCCATCTATTATGATCGGTTAGGTTTCCTCTATATCGTCCATGTACAAGGATTTCGCAACGCCCATAGCTACTTCCATCCATGATTTCTTCCTAGACAAGAAAACTCCAGCCTTTCGTATCGTCAAACAAAATATCACAATTTTGAAATGGTTGTTGGAAGGATCAATGCAGAACCCGCAGCGCTTGAAATAGTAGCTGCTTTGACGAGTCAAAGATTTGGGGATGGGAAGCCTCAAGAACAGACGGATTGAAGGGTTCCAAAGAAGGAGATTTCGATAGTTGTAGAGGTAAACTACACCATGAGCGCTGTTAACAACACACAGATTAGACAACTTATCATCTTCGGGTTGAACCTTGGGACCTATTAAAGCATGGAATAAAGGGAGAGTGTGAGGATCCAAGACAAGATACTTGAATTCCTGGTTTTGTGCAATGATTTGGGGCTTTTGAACAACTAGGTGTCTGAGGATAAAAGATCTAGAATCAAATGAGCTCTCTCTATGATTTTGACACAAATCGGCGTCGTAGTAAGGCTTTGACGCGCAAGCGCTTCAAAATCAAAGACACTAAATCAAGGCAAATGTAGCAAGACATGATCATTGAAAGAAACAAGACATATGGAACAAAGAGTGTGTAGCGGAAATAATGACATGATAATAGGGTGTTGTTGAGGATTTAACTTGTATGTTTTGATTCACAAATACAGCAATTCATCATCATTGTGAAAGAAAATTAGATAGGATGCATTCAAGGTCCGACACATGACGAAGTCTAATGCACAAAAAGACGGATATCATATTACACTGCATACCGTCGATTCAAAACATGTTAAGCTAAACCCTTATATTCAACCACTAGAAATCTGACTTGGGTCTGGAAAAACCAGACTTTCCACAAAGTCATAGGACAAATTGAAACAGAATGCACCAATTTCATCTAGAAGGGTGAATCCATCGACAGGGTCGTATAGCATCAGAGAATCATCATAAACTTCTGCTAAAACCCTGCCTGAACTTCCCAGCACACAATAAACGCCCGTTGCATCTTCAGGAAGGTTAAAACTAAACATCTTACCCCATGATCCATTTTGCATCACCCATAAATCACATACCACATGATCAAGGATTCTATAGTGATGCACAAATGAAAGCAAGTCTTTCCACTTACAAAGTCTTAAACATCTCCATTTCAACATCTCAAGATGGGGCAACTCAATGGATCCAAATTTGTGCTGCTCAAAATCAAAGGAAACTAAAATTCTGGCTCCATTTTCAGAGTCTCTGCGTGCAATCCAGTGTCCCACTCCATCGATCGTGACTTGTGGAGATTCGTGGTCTGATCCGAGGCTTCTGATTTCTCCCATATCGACATCCACCCATTCATTTTCCTTAGACGAGAAAAGAACAGATTTTTGGGTGTCCAAAGAGAATACCACAACTTTGAAATCATTGGTGGAAGGATCAATCCAAAACCCGCAATGCTTGAAATGAGTGTTGCTGCGAAAGATGGGTAATTTAGGCAGAGGAATCCTAAGGACTTGCTGAGTAGAAGGGTTAAAGAGGACGAGGATATTTGCATTGTTGTAGACACAGTTTACACCATTAACGCTGCTGAAAGCATATCCGCGATCCGATCTCCTTACGCGTATGAATCTATTTGGACCCCTTAAAGTGTCGAATAAGGGAAGGTTGTGGGGTTCAAAGTGAAGATACCACAAGTCTTGAGTTTGTACCACAATACGGCGAGTTTGGGCGGCGAGGTGGTCTTGGATGAAGGATTTCGAATGGAGGAGTTGATTCCATGATTTGGATACGCACCGGCATAACAATAGGGTTTTGACTGGCAACCTCTTTAGAATGAGAATCAACAGATCCTGATGGATAGAATCCGCCATTGATAACACCTCAAATGGAAAACGGAACAAATTACAAGAAGGGAGAGGAAGGATGGACTAATCTGCCATAGCCTGAGTGCAATTAGCAGAAAAGAGGGGAATTTTGAAATGAGGTTAGGGTTTTGCAGATGGTGAGTTACGCTCTGTGAAATGAGGGAAATTAGGGATTTGGGCTTGTGAAAGGATTTTTTTGCGAAATTTGTACGAAATACCCTGAGGTTAAAGCTAATTTGTGTAGTGTACAAACGTTTGATATATTTTGCTAGGTGCTCCTAAAGTTTTTATTATTTTCGTCAAATGTCCTTGAGGTTTTCATTTTTAGGTCAAATGTCCTTCTGTCGAATTTGTTAACATTTTGGATGAAAATAAAAAGAAAAGAAAATATCATTTCATTATTATTTTTATAAGGTATTATTTGCACAAGATCATTTAATTACCGTATCTAAATTATCTAATACGGAGTATTATTTACACAATATCATTTTTACTACATTTTTTAATCAATGATATTAATTTAAAACTTTTTTTAATAAATTTAATATTAATTATACAATATTATTTCATTATTTATTAATTACACGATATCATTTTATGCTTTTTTTTAAACAATGGGATTAATTCAAAACTTTTTAAAAAAAATACATGGTTTCAACTATACGAATTCTTATTTTTTTCTTTTGAAGCACCAGTCTCTCTCTCTGTAATGAAAATTATGTTTTTATATATAATAATTTAAATTTTTTGATTTTCACCCAATCAACCTAATCTACACAAATTTTTAAATATTTTTTTAACCAATGAGATTTATCTATTCTAACTATTAAATGATAAATATTTTTGCTTAGATGCCATAATCATTTTAATTTTACAATTTTCTCAAATCAACTAAATCTAGAAAAAAAAAGAGGGAATTGTACAAACTAACCCTTGCCCCGAAATGGTTTGCTAGACTAACCCACTATCCACAACATTTGCAAAGGTTAAACCCCCCCACCAAAAAATGGCATATTTGCCGGTTGGAATTAACCGGGACAGAGGAGAGAGAAGGTAAAGGAGGAGAGAGAGAGAGGAAGTGGGGTGGAGAGAGAAAGAGAGAGAGGCAAGGGGAAGTTATTGTGGAGAGAGAGAGTGGATGAGTGAGAGAGGAAGCAGTTTGAATTGAAAACTGACGATCCTCAACTGCCTCTCACGGCTTACAAAAGAGGAAGAGAGAGAGAAGGCAACAGTTCCACATGCAAGTCTGAGGAAAACAAGAAGAGAAGGAAGAAGAAGAGGAAGGAGACGACAGAGCGAGAGAGGAAAAAAAGAAGCAAAGGCGAGGAAGAGGACGACAATGCAGAAGAGGAGACGAAGAGGCCGACTTTGAAGTAAGTAAACCCTCACAATGCCGATTAAATACGTTTTGCTTCGATTCGTAGGGGAGGAACCGATTTGAAGAACCAAAACTGGTTTGGATTGTGTGAAAATGGGAAGAAGGGGTCGAATGGGTTGACAGTACGCAATATCGCCCTGTCATGTAGGAAGTAACCGGCGTCAAGTTAAAAACAATTGGTGGAAAGTTTGGGTATTGGGGTTTGCGCGTCTGGGAGAGAAGGGGATTTTTGGGAATGGGGAAATTGGGTAGCTGTGTTGTTGAATCCAACTTATCAGGAGAAGGGGAGTGTAGATCCGTTCAGTTTAGGGGGGAATTGGGCGAAATGGGGCTTATGACTGTAGATGCGTTCAGGTTTGGGGGAAATTGGATGAAATGCGACGCATTAGGGTTAGGGAAAATTTTAGAAAGGGTGAAAAGTTTATGTGGAATCGACATTATCTGGAATAGGATGACTTGTGTGCAAATGGAAATGGACAGATTGAATAAGTATGATGTCATGTTTTCACAACCATGTGTCATGTGTATATGTGTGTGTGTCATGTGTAATTGTGTTTTTGTCATGTTACATTTGATATTGATATGAAGGGAACCGTGGGTTGGGGGAGAAGAATTGATGTGTAGAATGCTGATTTTGGGTCTTCCACTGTGCAGGATATCTGCTGAATATTAAAAATGTCGCAGCGAAGTGTGACGAAGATTGTAGACCGTACAACTCAAACATCCGGCGCGGTAATATGGCTTTCGTTCGAGTAATGTAAGTTGTGATTGTTGTGCTGCAGTGTGGCTGACATGTTGAAGTCTGTGCAGGCTGTGTACGCCGTAGAGGAAGAAAGACACTTCAAAGCAAAAATTAACCAACACTCCCGGATGGCGCTCCTGGTTAACATTGACAACCGGTTGAGCGAGTCCCATTGGAAGCGCCTGACCGACAGCCCGTTGGGGGGCATTGCAAGACTGGGCACAAGGGTCCAATTCTCGGGACAGCTTGTACACTATGTTCTCTAATGACAATTGAAGTCGAAGAAGGAGAATGAAACATGGTACAAGATCCATGAAGCGGTCGTCAGGTTCTCAATAGCTGAGTTCGCCATTGTCACCGGTCTCAACTGTGGCTATGGCGAAGAGCCCGAGGACGACGACGGGTTCGAGAAGGCAGTGTATGATTTCTTTGGAGTTTCAAAGATGAGGATGTCTGAGTTCGAGGTACAGTTCCGTGTGGCGATGGCATATGAGAAATCGTCAACCAGAAAGTTGAAATTTGTCCTGCTGATGCTGGTCGAGGGAGTATTGTTCGGGAAAGAACCCAAAAACTACATTCATGGGTGGGTGGTCGACCTTGTCGGCGACATTGACAGGTTCCTAGCGTTTCCGTGGGGTCGGCTTTGCTACGAATGAACGAACGAGTTCCTGAACCGTGCAATCGAGAGGAAGCTCCAACGGGATGAGGGCAGCTCCAATGCACGCCCGACCTATTGCCTGCCGAGTTTCCCTCTCGCCTTCCAGGTTCGTACACAGATATGACTGGACGCCGTATACTCGTTTACTAGGCGTCTAATATTTATTGACTGGACAAGAACTGATTATTTACTGGACAATATGTAATTACAGCTATGGATGTACGAAGCCCTCACTCAAATGGCCGACCAATTCGCGAATGTCATAGACGAGAAGCTGTACCGTAGGTGTCTGCGATACGAGTTTAGAGACCCGAACCTCGAGTATGCCTCAATCGAAACCCGACTGCAGGAGGCGAAGGAGCTCGGGCACTTCAATGACCCTAGAGCCGTGAGGCCTCTTCTGCTCCCCGATGATGTGGAGAGAGCAACCGGTTTATACCGCGATGCCCGAAACACTCACGACAAGCGGGACAACTTCTTCGACGACATAGTTTGGGCGTTCTTATCAGCAAATGTCAAACCCCAGCAAAGAAACAACCAAAGGGAGCAAGTGGGTCAATGCAAGAATCAGGGGAGGGCACGCAGACACAAGCTACCCTATTAGAGATAGAGTCACGGTTAGTGGCAAAGATGGACGACATGCTGAGGAGTATATCCGCGGAGGTAAGCTCGAAGATGGCGATGCTTGAGGAGGCGATTGAAAACATGAGGAGGGAACTGCGGTGGAAGGGGACTAGGGAGTCGGAGGAGCGAGAGAAAGTTCTGGGAAAGGAGGTAAGGTTCTCCTCGTATTAGATCAGAATCGTCATGCCATTTCCTGTTAATGTCATGTTTTTAGTAATGTATGTCCTGTTAGTATCAATACATGTCATGCCAATTCCAGTATATGTCATGTTAATAAGAGGTCATGTGCTTAGGTTCAGGGATCAGTGAAGGACAAGGATAACGACAAGGAGGAGGAGGACAAGGACGAGGAAGTTCTAGGAAAGGAGGTAAGGTTCTCCCGGTATCAGATCATAATCGTCATGTCAATTCATATGGTTGTCTTGTTTTTCATAATAGATGTCATGTTAATTTACGCAAAGGTCATGTGCTGAGGTTCAGGGATCAGGGAAGGACAATGAAGGCTCCACCTTGAATGTAAGATATTGAGAGGTAACGTACATGTCTTTGAGAAAGGTTGATGAAAGACAAAACAAGATCTTGAGAGCTAAGGTCTTTGAGAAAGATTGATGAAAGACAAAACAAGACTCTGATTTCAAGGTCTTGACAGCAAGGGCAAACTGGACGAATTGGATACGTCAAATATTTTATATATTTGTTTGTTAAAGACTTTTATGTGATATTTTATATAACATATATTTGAAAAGGTTGCTGAGATTTTCCATGCAGATTATTGGAGAATTGGTGGATGGAAAATCTTCTAGAAAGGGCTGAAATTTTCTATTCAAGGAAAGAGATGGTATGAAGATATCTTGAAGATTGTGGGATAATTTTGTGGAAAGAAAAGATTCAGAAATTCAAATTCAAATGTTCAAAAATCAGCACAGCCCCTCCAGCCCTGGCAGCCTATAAAAGGGGCGATGCAAGCGGAGAAGAAAAATACACTCGAGCATTCAAGCAAAGCGTTCTCCATTGCAATCATCCGCCTTTGATTCTCTCTTTCTCCATTGTTGTTCTTGCTTTATCTTTTGAGAGTTGAGAGTGTCTAGAGTTTCATTGTACAAGTCTAAAGTGTTATACTAAGAGTATACATCTACTCAAACGTATTCACTAGGCTATTATTTCACGAGAGCTTGGATTGACTAGATAGTAGCGGGTGAGGCTACAAGTTGAGAGAAGGGTTGTTCTTCTAAGTTGTGTCTAGGACTCTAAGGGATCTGAGTTGACTAGATAGAAGCGGGTCAGGCTTTGAGGGCTTAGAAGAAGGAGAGATCTTCTCGGTTGTATATAGGATCCATAAGGAAGTGAAATAATAGTGCTTTTGAATCCTACGGGTTGGATAACCCTAGGCGGGGACGTATGCCAAGTTCTTGCCGAACCTCGTTAACAATTCGTGTGTCCATCTATTTATTTATTCCGCATTATACTTTGATAAGCTGTATTTTCGTACAGGTTCTGCTGAACAAGTTTCTGGAATCATCTCAAGACCTTGAGTTCTGATTCAGAACACTGGGATTCATTTCAAGGCCTTGAAATCGACTCTGCAGAAAGTTTGCGAAAATTGTCTAAGTTTATTACTTTGTTTTACATCACTTATACGACTCTTCGGACAAGGATAAGAGCAAGGAAAAGGACAAGGAAAAGGACGAGGGCAAGGACAAGAGAAAGGAGGACAAGTTGAAGGCCAAGGCCAAGTTGAAGGAGGACAAGTTGAAGGACAAGGACAAGGTTTGCGCATGAGACTGTCATGTGAATATATAACTGATGTCATGTTATTTGTGTTTACTGTCATGTCAAACGCAATGGGCTTCAAGTTGCAGGAGGAGTTGGTGGCACCCGGTTCTGATGTTGAGGCTGAGGCTGAGGTGCCCCTCATACGGCCGAGAAGAAGCACCCGTCAACATCCTAATACGTTATCCCAGGCGGAGGAAACGCAGCCAGCAAAGAAGCCGCGTGTGGGCAAGAAGCCAATGGATGCCGTCGAGCTAGGCATGGCGACCAGGGCAGATGCTGATGCGTTCGCTGCGTGGATGAAGGACGGAAGTGACCCCGTCCGGTCGGTCGAAGGCACCCTACTGGCGAAGCAGTTCTTTGGGAAACTTCAATCACCGACCAACTGGGTGTCATCCGAGGTTATTTACGTTCCCACATTGTGGTTCGAGTCATCACCTTTTTCCTCATATGGTCTTCCAAAATAATGATTTTTCCTTGCGTCCAGCATATTGAGCAAGCTTGCGCCCTACTGCGGAAGGACATCAACGCCGGTGACAAGTACAAAGGGGTCGCCGTTCTGGATTTCTTCTGGGGGTATCTCCTGGAGAAGAAACCGGCGGACGTGAAGGGGGACCTTGAGGTGGTGAAGGGGGACGACACGGTGACCCAATACTTCAACGGTAAGTTGCCGGAGATGTTTCCGACAGGTTGGGCCGATGTCAATCGCGTGTTGGCACCTTGGAATCTAAAGAACGAGCATTGGGTGACCCTTGACATCAACTTCGCGGAGTGGACATTGGACGTGTACGATCCCGACACAAGCCACGCCGCTGAGCGCCATATGTCGGGCCTCCTGAAGCCGGTGACCCACCTCCTCCCCATTTTGATGAACGCCCACCCTGAACTTCGAGTCAAATGGGTCGGCAAAGTCCCGAAACCCTTGGCGTACAAAAGGGTGAAGGTGATTCCCCAAAACAAACAATCGTAAGTCATTATCGCCTCTTCATTTAGAAAACATTGGCACAAGTTGTGTGAGCAATTTTCGTTATTTATTTGTCGGGGTGACTGCGGTCCATATGCCATCCGTTTCCTGCAGCTCCTCGCGACCGGCGACACCAAGTTCCGTGGCCTGGACGATTCATTCATTGCGGCGTACCGCCAATCCCTTTGTGTTGCCATGTTTCACGGATGTCTTACAACCCCATCCGATCCTTAAAAAAACTCCCTCGTTGGTTTTATATACATTGTTGGTTTGTGTAGACTTGTTAGTTGGTTTATACATTTGGATATGCACTTATGTTTGTTGGTTTTAGACATTTGGATATGTGCTTGTTGCTGTATTGTTGTATTCGTTGGTTTTTAATTATGACACGTCAATCGAGATACATGTCATGTCAAGATGAAGCGAATGGCATGTGAATATGAAACTAATGTCATGCCAAAATCCGATAGTGTCATGTCAAAAGGGTGTAATGTCATATGGCATTCCGTTAACATAATAGAACAAACTAGAACAAAACCCCCCATACGAAGTTGCAGAAAGGCAACATAATTCCTTGCGAAAGGCGTCTAACCAAAATGGGCGTACTATCTACTTCATTTCGAAAGGCCCCGCAGATGGAAGTTCCTATGCCCCCGCTACGTGCGGCGGCGCTTCTGCAATTTAAATTTCCCAGAAGCGGGACGCGCCCACTCTATTGGTTCAAGTTTCACAGTCGTCGGAAACGCTCCGGTCTTCCCTTTTCCGCGTTGGTATGCTTCCTCTACTTCCCTTACCGCTCGCTCCGCGTCGTGATCCCACGGGCTGACTACATCCTCGACGTCACTGCTCACAAAAATGACCTGCTTCCCACGGTCATAAGCAACTGCGTTGTACAACGCATCACTTGGTTCTAACTGGACACGTGGATTATCTAACTGGACAAGTGAGCTTTCTAACTGGACACTCTTAGTTTCGAACTGGACACCTCCTCCTGCTCGATCGACACCTTGTGCTACCACAACTTCCAATTCTTCGATCATCCCCTGCCAAAAGGGTTTTACTTTTTAACTGTGGGTGATCTTCTTGGGTCCAGTGTGGCCCACCCCCGAGTGGATGGACCGTTGTGGATCCTTCCGTAGTGGTGAAATCGCCGCCAACCTTGCGTACCAGGGAGACATGGAGGTCGATAGGCCAGAATCGTTCACTGGAAAGACCGTTAACGAACTTGTAGGCCTGCAAGTCTTCATCATCCCCAATGGAAAAAGGTCTGCACCCTTCCTTCTTCGGCTTTACATATGTGAGCTCAACGTCAGGCCTCCTCCCATCGACATTAAACTTGGCCATCAGTTGTTTCTTCAGCGAGACGTAGTCAATACTTTCGTCTACCAGTACGGCCTTTTGACTCCTCGACGACTTCACGACCCAAATGCCCTCTTCACAATCCCACTATCCGCCAAACAATACAGTGATACACACGGACGAGTTCTCCCCTGTTCCATTAGTTAGTGGGGGGGACATTCAGTTTTACAGGGAGAAGAACATATTGTGAGGAGAGACGTATCGCATAGCCTAAATGGAAGGATGACTTACTCATTTCCGCCAAGAAGTCGGTGTCTGTCCAGTTAACCCCAGTAGGTGCGTGAATGGGTTTATGGACTCCCCCTCCTCCCTCCTCTCCCTCTTATTCTCTTAAGGGGTAAATGACAGGGCGGGAGATTTAATCTCATTCCCGCCTTCTCTCTGTCCCGCCCTCTCTCTCTCTCTCTCTCTCTCTCTCTCTCTCTCTCTCTCTCTCTCTCTCTCTCTCTCTCTCTCTCTCCTGTCTTATCAAATGTCTTTACCTACCCTCTGCGAGATTCCCCCCTGGTCTCTCTGAAGTTATTGTTTGGTCAAAATTTTATTCATTTCTTTCAACATAATATATTGTTTGAAAATGTATTTCGTGGTTTTAAATTAATATGGGTATACTCCTCTCTCTATGGTTTTGCATTTTTTTAGTATTAATGGAGAGTGGGAAACCAAATTTTATACAAAGGTCAAAATTTTACTAAAACCACTACTAAAGATGTAAAGTGGAAAACTGTTTGTTATCCAGTCGGTATTAATTAACCGGCTAGTTGTTTTAAAGGGGTATCATGTAGCGTCTAACGACAAGAAGTAAACCCACTTTATCGTTTGTCATGTCAAAATTGACACGTGTCATGTATAGATAAGACCACTGCCATGTTCATTGTAGACAACAACAAAACACTGCCATTCAATCCCATTTGCTTTTTGTTTCTTTTTTTCCTTCCTCAACGATCACATGCTGAACAATGTTGCTATTTCCCACACACCCCACTTATATGATAGCCATTCACCATCCATACTCCCCTCAAATCGGTGAAGTTAACTCCCCCATTGCCATTTAACAACCTCTCAAACAACCCTTCAACGAAATGGCATCCTCTTCACACCACCCCAGCTCCTCATCTGGCCTCCCTCCCCGACCTGTCCCCATCGTTATATCATCCGACGAATCAGACGATGGAGGTTTGTCGATCACTTCATTTGTGTAGATTTCAGTTGTGCTACTTGTATCATTATACTACCTTATTTTTTTCATTTTATGCAGGACCAATGTCGCCGCCGTCATACCGACGAAATCAAAGAGTAGAGATTGTCGGCGGTGAGTATGGGATGCTCGGGTCATTCTACGAGGCGACCCTTGTGCGCAAACTGGACCCTAACCACTGGGAGGTCGAATATGTGACCCTCCTACGCAACAACAGAAGAGAGCTGTTGAGGGAGGTCCTCCCGGTTCAACGGATTCGTTCACGGCCGCCTCGTATTTCTTACGACGTCTACATGCCCGAAGACCGTGTTGACTGCCGCGACAACGATGGGTTTTGGGCCGGGAGGGTCCTTGGTGTGTCCGGTTATGGGAGTGACCGAACTTTCACGATCTACTTCCCACTCAGCGACGAGACGTCTGACCATCGTGCCCGCAATCTGCGCCCACACTTCGATTGGGATGGATACAGATTCACCACGCAGCCACAATTTTGCGGCTTGTTACCGTAAATTTGGTTTTCACTGTCTTCTATGTTGCTACTCTCTCCTACTATGTTTTAAATGTTTGCTCCTGTGTCGTATTTGATTAATGCAAGTGATTCTGTCTCCGCCATTTTGTGTCCAGTATATTTTAATGTATGTCATGTCGTATTTATGTCGTGTCCAGTGAAAACTATGCGATTACCAGTCGGCCCACGAATTCACCTCCACCCACTTTATTGTTATTCCATGGTTTTTCTCTTCACCTTACCATGTCATTATAAGTATGTTTATGCCCCCTCATTGTCACTCTTATCCATTCGATTCCAATATGGGTAAAGCATGCTAGTGACGGTCGGAGATAACGAGATCATGGCATCCAAGTATGGGTAAATATTATAATTGGGCACACATAAAACAATATGTCATTATAGAGAATATGCTTATCTCGTAAATCTTCTTCATTCGATTATGGTAGTTAATGACCTGTGTTTTTCATAGTTACAATCGTGTCCAGTGAAAGACAATAGCTGACATGTTTATCGAATATGGATGTCCAGTTACAACTTACTGCTTACACGTGATCCTTAAAATAAACCCCCAGACCCTTCCTTCTTCAATTGGTTTTATCTTAAACAATATGTCATTTAGTTGAAAGAATATTTCCCCCCCTCACTGACACTCTCACTGATCTATCTGTCCTCTCAACCTGCACTTTTATATTTAACCTCTCTCTCTCTCTCTCTCCCTCTCCCTCTCTCTCCGTATCCATGTCTCTCTCTTCTGTCCTCTGCCACTGCAGCAGCTACTTCTTCCCTCCTCTCTCACTGGTCCTTGCTTTTGCAGGAGTAAAGATGCCTCCCTCCCACCGAGAGTGGAGTCCAGCTGTACCCCACAGGATGACCGGCCACCGACTCCCCTTGTCAAGCGGATATCCGCTTTTATGCAATTTTTTTCCGGATTGGGTTACTCATGCAAACCTTCCGGATATGAGGGTCATTTTAGCAAATTTGACAAAAAAAAAAGTAAACTAATGAAATTTGTATACGTTTCTTTAATCAATCTAGTTATATCAAACTATTAAATCATAAGCATATATTTTTTTATTATGTGTTATAACAACATTTAATTTGGGATTTTAACTAAATCAACCTATTCTACTTAAATCTTAAATTCATGTAATTTTTACACATTTTTCATAAATATATTTATTATTTTTTACTTAATTAGCAAATCTATTTTTTTATTTTATGTTAGCATTTGATAATAGTTTATTTAAATTTATCACAATAATTTATTATACTTATAAAATTTTATTTTTACTGTCTAAAAAGAAAAATATGCGCCATGACCCGGAGATTGTACTAGTTTTCATCTAAAATGTTAACAAATTCGACAGAGGGGCATTTGGCAAAAAAATGAAAACCTTAGGGACATTTGACAAAAAAAAATGAAAACCTCATGAGCATCTAACGAAATATGTCAAACTTTTGTACACCACTCGACCTAGCCTTAATCTCAGGGGTATTTATTTGGCAAAAATTCCGAATTTTTTTTAATACTAGTCAAGGCATACCCGTGCTACGCACGGGACGTAAATATAAGTTTTTTTAGTATTTTATAAGCCTATTTAAGAGCTTATTTTATATCATCTCATTGACTAATTTAAACAATATATGTGTAAATCTTGGTTTTATATATTTGATAATTTGGTTTAATTTATTTATTAAATCTTTATATTTTTATGAGTTTTTTCTTCAAGAAGACACCTTGTAAAATAATTTGTTTAATAAAAACACCTTTTAATTTTTTAAAAACAAAAACACCTTATATATAATAAGGTATTCGATCAATTGAAGCACCAACTTTTATTTTACAACTAAAATTTCAAGTTTTCAGTGATGTAATTATATATAATTAAATTTTTTTATATATAATTAAAATTTATCACAAAATTATCAAATCATGATTTTTTTAATTTTAAAAAGAAAAAATCGTCAAACCTGAAATCGACCCAAAATGGCCCGAAAACCCGGTCAAACCCGGGTTCGAGTCAACCCGAAAAACCCGGAACCCGTTTTACCCGAAGTGACCCGACCCGAATCCGACCCAAATGACCCGTTTGACAGGTCTAGTTGCAAGTAATTAACCCTAATTCATCCACGTATAATAGTACTCCATAATAATATGTGATAAATAATATATGGTGATAATCAAGATATATATTGGTACCAAAAGTAAAATATTTTTTTAATTAATTTTCGCCATGTTTTAATTAAGAGATTAGAAAAAAATTGACATAAAAAAGTAATGAATTATTATCCATGCTAAATTTGGATTAACTTATATGTTTTATTACTTATATGATTATATTTTAGAAATTGTGTTGCGAAAATTAAAATTAATTTATTAAATATGTTAAAAATTAAAATCCATTAAGGATTCTAAAACTAACCAAATATATCGATAAAATAGACTTTTAATATTTGATTTCAACAAAAAAAAAAATCCATAAATTGGGATTGTAAAGATGCTTTGATACACATATATATAAAAGATTAAGGATTAATTGATTTTTATATGAATATATGTTATTCAAATGATATGAATTTCATAAATATTGTGGGTGAGGTCATTATTATTGGGCATAGAAATTTAGGAAAAAAAAATCCATAAATTGGGATTGTAAAGATGCTTTGATACACATATATATAAAAGATTAAGGATTAATTGATTTTTATATGAATATATGTTATTCAAATGATATGAATTTCATAAATATTGTGGGTGAGGTCATTATTATTGGGCATAGAAATTTAGGAAAATATAATTAATTTTCTTAAGTTAGTAAGAGTATATATATAATAAATCATTTATGAATACACTAATAAAATTACAGAAAAAGAAAAGGATTAAAAAATGAAAATGTCTTTAATGAGAGTCATTAAGGGGCCTTGGGACACAATTTTTAAAGGTATGGTGATAATCAAGATATATATTGGTACCAAAAGTAAAATATTTTTTTAATTAATTTTCGCCATGTTTTAATTAAGAGATTAGAAAAAAATTGACATAAAAAAGTAATGAATTATTATCCATGCTAAATTTGGATTAACTTATATGTTTTATTACTTATATGATTATATTTTAGAAATTGTGTTGCGAAAATTAAAATTAATTTATTAAATATGTTAAAAATTAAAATCCATTAAGGATTCTAAAACTAACCAAATATATCGATAAAATAGACTTTTAATATTTGATTTCAACAAAAAAAAAATCCATAAATTGGGATTGTAAAGATGCTTTGATACACATATATATAAAAGATTAAGGATTAATTGATTTTTATATGAATATATGTTATTCAAATGATATGAATTTCATAAATATTGTGGGTGAGGTCATTATTATTGGGCATAGAAATTTAGGGAAAAAAAATCCATAAATTGGGATTGTAAAGATGCTTTGATACACATATATATAAAAGATTAAGGATTAATTGATTTTTATATGAATATATGTTATTCAAATGATATGAATTTCATAAATATTGTGGGTGAGGTCATTATTATTGGGCATAGAAATTTAGGAAAATATAATTAATTTTCTTAAGTTAGTAAGAGTATATATATAATAAATCATTTATGAATACACTAATAAAATTACAGAAAAAGAAAAGGATTAAAAAATGAAAATGTCTTTAATGAGAGTCATTAAGGGGCCTTGGGACACAATTTTTAAAGGTATATAGATACGACTAATAATTTGGATGAGATTTTTGTTTGGCTGAATGCGTGGCAAGACATCTGCTTGATAAAGACGCTAGATATAATATGCACATTTGTTGGTGTCCCAAAAGTAGTGTCCCGAACTATCCAGCACCAAAAAAAAAAACCCATGTTATCTCTTTAGGAAGGTCAAAACTGAACATCTTACTCCATGATCCATTTTGCATCACCCATAAATAGCATACCAAATGATCAAGACTGTGTTGTAAAAGCGAAAGCAAGTCTTGCCACTTACAAAGTTTTAAGTTTGTATATCCGGACCACTCAAAGGAAACTAAACATTCAGCATCACTTTGGGAGAATCCGTGTGCAATCCAGTGGGCCACTCCATCTATCATGACCTATGGAGCAGGTCTATAGTCTGCCATGAGCCTTGTTACGTTGCTCATTTCGACATCGATCCGTGCATTTTCCATTGAGGAGAAAAGACAAGATTTTGGGGTCTCCAAAGTGAAAATCACAGCTTGGAAATCATAGTTGGAAGTGGAAGGATCAATCCAAAACTCGGAATCCCTAAAATAAGCAGTGTTATATTTCTACTACGAAAGGAAGGAACACACACTAAAACAAAGCTTGGACAGAACAACACCTCAACACACCAAATTGGAATTCAAATCAAGGGAATCTTCAGTTGGGTCTTGGTTTTCTAGGCTTGAAACTGCAGATGATTGGCCACCAGGGCGGGTTCTTGAAACAAAGAGGGCGAAAAGAATTGGCCTCAAAACAACAAAGATTCAATCCGATAAAATATGAAATCAGACGAGAAGGATTGACCTCAAAACACGGATTTGGGAGGGGGTTCACCCCAAACAGGACGGGAAACACCAATGGGAACATAAAGGTACATCGACCGCGCAAGAGGAGCACCGGTTGAACCAACGACCATCGAAGAAAGGCAACTAGAGGTAACAACGACGGCGACAAACAGGGTTGCAGTCCTGGCAAAGACGAGATAGAGCACGCCGTGAACCCAGGAGTTCAAAGAATGCCCAATTTTTAGACCATTGAAGGGTTGAAACCACAAGCAGAATGGTGGTGGTGCGATAGCCATAGGGTGGGGATCTGAATGGGTGGTTGCCTGGTTGATTTGTGATGAAGTTGTAGACTAATTTCTAGAGAGAAGGCATACATCTTCTCTCTAGAAATTAGCAACATCTTTATCAAGTCTAAAAATATTTGTTTTTGTTAGAGAAACGATATACTGATCCATATCAATTCATTGGAGAGAACCCTTTGTTACACCAATTTCTAGAACCTATGGTCCACCACACGATTATTTCAAGTATAATTTTATATTGAAAAAAAAACCCCAAAATATATTTACATTCCATATACTTGTATTTACATTTTTATAAACTTCTCTTAAATTTCATTTTTAAAAATTTATAAAATTAAAGATTAATTATATTATAAAATAAATTTTATGCTTTTTTAAAACATGATTTTTTTCCAATAAAAGTTTATAAATATGTAAATATATATTTTTAAAAAAAAATTCAAAGTAAAATTATAACCGAAAGAATTTAGTGGTGCATCGTAGGATGTAGGAGATCCTAATTGGCCATAATGTTCAAGGAAATAGCCTACATTAAAATTATTATATAAAATACTCTTTTAGCCTATTATTTGATTTTGTAGTCCCCACAGGGCAATTTTATATACCAGGTGAGAAATTATCGTTCAATGTTGTTAAAATCCCGATTCGATCCTACGATTCCAACGATTCTACGATCCAAAATGAAAAAACGATCTGGATCCTTAACCATGTTATGGTTGCTTCTTTCTCATCACTCTTAGCCGTGTTCTAGTTGAGAATATGTTATAAATTTTGTAACATTGTTGGTTGTACACGCTTCGTTTTTTTAAAATTATTTGATTTGTAAAGTATCATATACTCCACCAAATGAAATATCCCAAAGTATTTTTGGGTATTTCTATAAATTAAAAAATAAAAGTGAAAATTTTGAAATAAAAGAATTTGTAAAATTCTTCAAGAAATATATACCTTATTATTTGATTTTTTAGTACTTAGAACATAAAATTTTGACATTAGTATTTTAGCTTAAATAAAACAGTAATTTTGTCTTAAATATAAAAGTTGACGTGAATTCATTATTTTATTTGAGAGACGTCTTACTTAAATGTGATATGTTTTATGCAAAATAAATATGAATTATGACCTGACTTATGACACTTAAAGTATCTTATAATTAAAGTCTTGAATGAATTTATGATATTTAATATATAGTTTAAAATACTATAACATTTTTATTTGAAATTATGATTTAAATAAAAGCGAAGTCTGCTTTTTTCCCCTGAAAAGCGAAGCCTTTTTAACTTGGACTTTCCTTTTCATAACCGAGCTATTTGTCGTTACAGACCTGCGATAAAATGTCTTTTTTTCTACTAGTGCTTAATGGTTCCTAACAGTCATTTCACATATATATCAAATAGCTAGAACAATCACATGCAAATCCCGAACCAACCCAAAAGGAAAAAGATCTCGAACCAACCCAAAAGAAAAAAGAGTATTTCCCATGTGTTTACTAGCCACTTTCTCTCGTCGGGTTTTTCATCATCACGTACTCAATCGGATTTCTATATGATCCATAGTTCGAAGGGTTGTTTTATTCGTCTTGCTTGATTGATTGGTTCTTAAATTGTGGGCTGGTTTGGTTTTTAGTTGTATCACGATGATTTGTTACTTGGAAATTCCAAGTTGGAATGGTTAGTTGTTAAAAAAAAAAAAAAAACACTCTTCTTTAAATGTTGAATAACTTGAATTTCTGATTTGGCGTCTTGGCCTTCCACCAATTTTGTGTTTCGGCTGGGTCGCTGTCTACGCCATCAACTGCTTCCCGCTCCACTTACTCCTACGTTAACCTCTGTGACTATAGAGCCCTGAATTAGTGAATTGAATGCCAGGTTCTTCCTCTCTTCGACCTCTGTTCTGAATTTCTGATTTGGCCTTCCATTTCCCTCTCTCTCCGTCTCCTGGATTTGTTGTGATGATTGGCTAATTTGGCTTTTCCGTTTTGATTTTCCCTATAGCTCCTTCTTATGGGCGATTCTGGTGATTTTTCAGACCGGTTGTGTTTAATTTGTGTCAGTGCATGTGCAATTTTGGTCATTTTGTTTCGATTTCTTCTGCTTCCTTTGACGGAAAGAAAAACCTAATTTCGATCTGATTTGACAATGAATAGAATACGCATGTTCAGAATTTCCTGAATTACACTCTTTCTGAAGTTCCAAAAATGTTCCAAACTATAAAAGATCTTAGCTTTATTACTTAAATCATACATGCAGTCCATCTTCAGTCCTGATCATTTGCTGCTACAAGTGATAGGTGGAAATCTGCAACAATGGCTAAAAATGGGAACAGCACCCGCTTTTTCAGGGTGATTCTCCCTTGCGCCATCCAAAATGGAACTCTTGTAAGTTTTCATTTCCTTTAATTTACAAACAATTAGAAACGCCCAAGGAAAAAAAGTGTTGCTGGTTAAATAGGTGCTCTTGTAACAACACATGTAAGAGCCTTCAATTCAATTATGCCCTGCATTGCATGTTATGTTGCCCCCAGGACCTTCCCAGAAATATTGTCAAGAAGTACCGGAAACGCTTGTCTAAGTCTAGGTATGCTCTTCTCAATGATCCAAATGGCGCAGAGTCGAAAATTCAGCTGAGAAAGCGTAATGGCCGAGCTTGGCTAGACAAAGGCTGGCCAGATTTTGTTGACAAGTACTCGATCAGATGCGGTTATTTCTTGATGTTCAAATATGAAGGCGGATCCCGTTTTAGTGTCCGTGTATTTGATTTGAGTACTTTGGAAATTGAGTATCCTGTCTCTGCAAGAACTAGTAACAGAAAGGTTGGAGAATTGAAAGATATTAAAGTCAAGGAGGAAGACAGTCATGAAAATGGTGACAAGATTTCAGATGAATGGGCACTTGGAATACGAAAAGACGGGGAAATTGATAATGCCACCAAGTCTAGTAAGTAGAATTGCATACTTCTTCTTACATATGATTTTGTATACCATTTAGTTGTTTGGTCATTTTTTGGTACTCTAGGGATCAAAGGTAGATCAGCTCGTGCGAAGGAAAGAGTTCTTGAAAGAGAAACTGCCTTTGAGAGCCGAAATCCTCATTTCACAGTCACCATGCGACCAACTTATGTTTCTTGCAAATATAATAAGTTGGTATGTTTGTTTACAAATCCGATTAAACTGAACAACATTCTCCTTCTAAAGAGGATGTGTATCAACAAGTTTTCTATCTTCTGCAGCGTATACCAGCAGGTCCTGTGAGAAGCTATTTCCTCGAAAAGGAAAACCACCACATAAGCCTCAAAGTAGCAGATGGAAGAACTTGGCCTGTGAAGTACTTCATTGGAGCTCTTCCCCAGCAACAGGTGACAGTCTATCAGGGATGGAATAAATTTAAGCGAGAAAACCATCTTAGGGAAGGAGATGTGTGTGTTTTTGAGCTGGTAAGTAGCAGGGAAATGGATTTCAAGGTGAACATATTCCGAATTAGTGATGAACAAGCTGACAAGAATGACCCTCTTGGAACTCCGGATACTGGTTCACCACGCCGTATGAGTATTCCAGCATGGCTATCAAATGATGTTGCTTGTAACGCTATGCTCAGAGTCCTAAAAAAACCAGGGTCGTTCATGATCTACATGAGTTCACGTTATCTTTCTCGCGGGCACAGTGTGGTATATATGCAAGCTAATTAAATGGTTGGTTCGAACAATTCAGTCTGTTCATTCTTGCATTAACACTCGTGTTTTTTTTTTTTTTTTTTTTTTTGCAGCACATTCCTACTCATCACAGCAGGAGATACCTGAGGGACGAAAAGCATGGAGAAAACATCATAATCCTCCATGGATCAAATGGCAAAACTTGGTCTGTGAAGTATAGCTTTTCGGGTAACAACGCGGCATTCATGCGGGGCTGGAAGGAATTCGCCTCAGACAACCATCTCCGAGCAGGAGACATTTGCGTCTTTGAGATGATAACTCGCAAGGTCAGGGCTTACAAAGTCACCATCTCCCGAGTAGCTGATCGTGCTTAATTGAAATGAGAGCTAGCTGACATGACTATCGCTCCATCAGATGTGGCCTGTGGGAACCTTTCTGGCATCTTGAAGGATTCGGATTACGCGAATTCTACTAGGTAGATGTATTACTTTATGTATATATGTATGTAGATGTATGTCTGTAATTGTATGAACTGAGTATGTGTGCTGCCTGCTGGGTTGCCTTGGACAAGGGCTTGGGTTGTTGATGTTGCAAGTGTAATTAGATGATCTGTTTTGTTACTTTTGGCCTAGAACAACTTGAAAAGCAAAAAAAAAATACAGTACTCCGTAATGTTTATGTTTATATGGTAGTATTTCACGTAGGAGGTGGGCAGCAGAAGGAACTTTAATTGTTCGTGCATTTATTACTCCGTACTAATGGGTACTATAGAGAGGAGAAGGAACTTCAGTTTTTAAAATGTAGGAGTACATTTTAAAAACTAACTACAAAAATCATCCTAAGCACATTCGTCCTGTGTTATAATACGAGGGATATTAACCGAGAATAATCTTTCATGGAAGAACAAGAGAGTAGAGAGGAGACTTGGTATTAACCGAGAATAATCTTTCATGGAAGAACAAGAGAGTAGAGAGGAGACTTCTTATTCACATGTGTATTCTCTCAAGTAGGATTAGAAGCCCTTCTATAGAAAAAGTAGATAAAGAGTACATAAATGGGGCGGGGTTTAGGAAAGTGGAACATCCCCAACAAGTAACTTTATAACAAATTGCTATATTTTACAAAATTATCTCCCATTACCATTTGCTTCACTATAAAAATCATCCCACTATAGCGCAATAAATTTTGTAAAAAAAAAAAAACAATAAGTCATTGGATCTTTATCTATTGCCATTGGGAATGAAAATCTCATCCTAAGTTGGTTTAGAGGGCAAATTAAATACCAAAATATAATGAATGGTGAAGCCTCTATACATTATCTAACCACTTCTGATTTTGTAACCAAAAACAAAAATAAACCCAATAAAATTTTCGTTTTCGCACAACCAGATCAGAGTTTCTCAAAATTTCACATTATCCCATTAGTTGTTTAATCCTCGAATGTAACTTTTCATAGGGTATACAACATGGCTCAGGGACGGAACCAGAAATATAATCTTAGGTAGGATGTATTTACATATAATTTTAATTTTCTCCCCTTATTTATCACCGTTAAAAAAATTTAATAATTTTTATCTATATTTAAATTAGGAATTATAGAGTTAATTATATATCAAAGATAATTATGGAAAAAAATTAGGAGTGAAAAAAAAAGAGAGAAAGATTAGTGATAATAGTAAAAAGAAAGGGAAAAAAAAGGAGAAAGAGAGACAAAGAAAAGGAAAAAAAAATTACTAGCAAATTAGTGGTCAATTGCAGTAAAAGAAAGACAACAAAAAAGGCGAAAGAAAGACAAAATGAGAAAAAAAAAATTCCCAGCTATTGCAAGAATCGAACCCGCGCCTATTCTCCTCTCTTGTATACTGAGGACCAGCTGAGCAAACTTAACATTGTAATTTCTAATATCCCTATATTATATATATTAATTTTGAAACGGGGTGGGCTGTAGCATAGACCAGCCCACCCCTGCATCCGTCCCTGACATGGCTACAATATTCTTTTCCTCAATAGATAATGAACCACCTAATTGTTGAGTTTAAAACAAAAATTTGTAAGAAAATAAATAAATAAACATGCTTTCTTTGGGTAGTGTTACCTTTTTTTTTTTTTTTTTTTGTGACGTGGGGTTCCAAGGTTATCGACTAATCCCCAACGTGTCCGAACTCTAGCCTGCAAAGGACGCGAACCGGGTAAGGCAGACGGCAAGCCACTAGACAGGCTCACCCAAACCAATAAAGGCTTTAGCACCCACTAATTACACAAAGGTATAAATAATGGAATTTGAACCTTTAACCTCTTACAAGAGTTACCTCTCCCTTACCATTAGGGCAATGGTTCATTGGTTTGGGTACGTAGTGTTACCTTGATAGCCCGAAATATACTACTTACTCCGTAAGTAGTTAGTTTAAGAGAAAGTATTTTGTTAAATTTTTTTAATACAAAATAAAGAACATAAAGGCTCCCTGCAATAATAGTTGAGATATTTTGTTACTACGTCTCCTAAAGATTGGATTATTTTACTTAGTTGAAAGTTAGAGAGGTCTCGTGTGAAAATTGGATTATTTTAATTAGTTTCACTTAATTAATAAAACCCAAACTTTGAGATTATCATGTTCTCTAAACCAAATTTTGTTGAATACTACAACTATATAAATTATTCATATTATAAACCTCCTATTATTGTAGTATTTTAATTGATACAAAATACGTGACTCCTTTTTATGCACCATTTTGTCCCAATTCGTCAAGATAAAGCTTAATGTTAAACATGGCTTGTTTGGACTTACAAAATGAAAGTTGGAATATAAATACAGATACAGAGTGTTCCCATTTCTAGTCCAGCACAAATCACTAAATTAAATTAATGTTAAGCATCATCTTCCGGAGTAATTTCACCTGCAGACAAGTACACTACTTATATGTACAGATCCAGACTCTTCCCATTTCTACTCCAAATTAAATTACGCCGTACTATACTGATACTCCTCCTCTCTTATTAAGAAGAAGATTCAAGGGAAAATCGATCTGCATCAATGGCTGGGCATCAAAGAAACCCTCACTTTTTCAGGGTAATTCTTCCTCAAGTCATCCAAAACGGAACTCTAGTAAGTTCTTCCCTGCCCATGCCCTTCTTTTTCTGCTACCTCCATCTTGCTTTTCACTGCCTATGTTTTATATATATTGAAGGATCGATAAACCACAACAAGTACCACAAAAATTGATACTCCGTATATTAGCGCTTGATATGATATATACTCCGATCCGTATATGTTAAGGAACTTCCAAGAAACTTTGTCAAGGAGCAAGGGAAACACTTATCTATGTATGCTCGTCTCCGTGTCCCAACTGGTTCCGAGTCGAAAGTGGAGCTGAAGAGGTGCAATGGCCGTGCTTGGCTACGCAAAGGCTGGTCTGATTTTGCCGACAAATACTCCATCAAATGTGCGTATTTCTTAGTGTTCAAATATGAAGGCGGATCCCGTTTTAGTGTCCGAATATTTGATTTGAGCACTTCAGAGATTGAGTATCCTGTCAGCACAGCAAGAGCCACTGACAAGAGGGCAAGCGAATGCAAATTCAAGGAGGAATATAGTCACGACGACGGTGATGAGATTTCAGATGGATTTGAAGTTAAGCTGCAAAGACCGGGATCTTTCAGGATCTGTATGACTCGATATTATATTTCACCCAAGCCCAAAGTGGTATGCAATTAAGCTCCAATTCATCGATCTATTAGTGTTGTTTGAATATTAATTAAGAGTATAAAATGAATCAAATTTATATAATTGGTAAATGTGATTTGGCAGCACATTTCAGAAGGTACATCAAGGGAAACGAGCATGGTGGAAACATTATAGTCCTCCATGGATCAGATGGTAAAACCTGGGCAGTCAAGTATAGCTTTTCCAGCAGTACATTAAGGTCTACCCAGAGGAAGGCATCATTCACGCTTGGCTGGAAGGAATTCGCAGCAGACAACCGTCTACGAGTAGGAGACATTTGCAACTTCGAGATGATCATCTGCAAGCCCAAGGCATACAAAGTCACCATCTCCAGATCGACAAGCTGATTGTGCATGCTGAATTGCCTTAGACAAGGACTTGGTCGCTGATGTTTTCAAGTGTAATCTGATGATGGCCCATTTTGTTTATGGCTTCAGAGATGAACTGTAAGTGTGTTTTTTGGATCGGACCATTTTAGTTTTGGGTCCGATAAGGTGGCTCGGCTCTTTATATCAGATCAAGTCCACCCGGTTTGGCTAATTAGATGCATATTCAATCAGGATATCATGTCGGATTTTTTCCTTAAATTGAAAGGGATTAGGGCAAAATATGTACAGTTAATTATCCATCCTATAGCAATAGCATTAGTAGAAGTTGTAGATATGTGATAGGACTGAGGACAGTGGTTAATTGTATAATCCATAAAAGCCAATAGATAGAGATTAGAGAGTACTCCGGCTCCGTAATAGTTACCTCATAGTTTCGGTTAAAGCCCGAGCCTAACCGTAACCATCATCCTCGCGATCTTCAACGCATACCCCACAACCAATGGAGATCTCCTTCCACTCAGGCTCTCCTTGGGGAGTAGGAATTAATTACATGTAATGTAAAACGTTAAAAACTTATGGCTACCTGCTCCCGATTTATTGAGACCTCCTGACTCCAAATTACATTAAATTAGAAGCTCCAACAGTCCAACTGAAACACTCTTTGACGATCCGATCGACGAATTAGTCCATCTGCAGCAATGTTTCCACATGAAACAAACCCTCACTTTTTTAGGTATTTTCAAGCAATCTTGCAATTGGCGCACACTAATTAATATCGAAACTATAAATATCAATAAATCTCAAGTTTTTTTTTCAATCTTTAAGATATTTAAGCTTGCAAAACGGACAAATATGAAAGTATTATTTAAGTTTTCTTATTTTTAAACATATGTATTAAAAAAAAAAGATTTGTAGCCAATTAATTTATGGGGTTGAATGTATTTTTATTATTAAATATGTATTAAAAAAATCAAATCTTATCATTATATGATCAACTAATATAATCAATCTTTGATACAGATAATTGTGTTGGAAGTATTGACTTTTTTTTAAAAAAAAAAAGAAATATAATTTTGAACAAAATCTTACCCGTTTCTTTTTTTTTTAAAAAAAAAAGAAATATAATTTTGAACAACCTGCAATCTTACCCGTTTCTATAGAAATTTTCTGTCTCAATTGTGGATTTATTTAACACAAAGAATATGCCCTGAATGATAGGATTTCAAATGATTTATAGTTATCAAGTTACTAGCCTACCGATTTTTTTTATTTTTTTTTTTATCAAATTACTAAATCTTTTAGCATTTTTTGTAAAAATCTCAGCTCGTTTTGTTTAAATACTTTGAAAAATTTAATCTCTGTCCACATCTTAACCCTCCGGGCACCATGAGTTCCGACGGAACTTCCAAAGCCATAACCTCCAATGGCCGCCACCACGGCAGTGCTGCCGCCTCCGAAGATGATCTTGAACTCACTCTTGGTCTCCCGTCTTTCAACAACAATGTACCACCACCAATGCAACAACTCGGCCACCAAAACGGCAACCTTGTGCTACCATCACCGCCAATCAAGTTGCAACCCTTTTTCTTCTTCCGCTCTTTGCCAACCAACGGCCCCCTCCTTAACCCTAACCCTTCTCTCAGTGTTTCGGTTCAACCACCGGCCCTCGTGATTCACGAGACTCCGTCGTCATCATCAACCGGCAACACGCTACGGCGTCAGCAATCCCGTCAGAAGCAGACACGCTCCGGTGCCAAGAGCGAGACCATCCCGCCACCGTATCCATGGGCGACGGACAAGCGTATCCATGGGCGACGGACAAGCGGTGTGGGATCCATGAAGGAAAATTAGATGCTTAAAGCGGAAATACAGAACAATTCTGAACATCTAATTCAAGGATCTTCATGCATAAAATGATAGATCAATCATTGTTCATAGGAGATACCTCTTGATGCGTGAGCCGGGTCTAATCGGGTGAGAACGGAAGAGATGAGAGCCCCACGTGTTGCTCCTCTTCTTGGTCCACACGAGCCCGGTGTCTAGATCTCCTTTGACTTCGACTGCTAGGACGAAAGTCGAAAGACGAGCAATCAAATTGCTTCGGATGTTGATGGTACAATGACCAACCGTTGGTCTCTCTTAAGCCTTTTTCACTCACGTATATCTCTCACAAAGAGATCAACCATCTCCTATGCATACGTGTGTGTTTTATTTGGAAAAATCAAGTCTAAAACCAACCTCATCCTTCCTCGTCCTTAACTGAGTTGCATCAATCCCATTTACATAAGGATGGTTTTTATTCCACTTAATTAGGAGGAGTTACTATAAACCATTTACTAGTAGGATTTCAACGGCCATGTCCACACATGCCATAACTCCACTTGTTTACATTCCTAATTGTTTATTTCAAAAATAAACAATATTTCTTATTAATAATATATCACATATATATTAATAATTAACCATCTAACCCGTTGATCTATTCCGTCAACTCAAAGTGTGTGACCTCATAGGACCCGTTTATAATAGTTACGGAATTAAACCGTTTAACCCCATTAATCATAGTTGGCTTCTAGCAAAGCACTACAACTCCTAAAATAATCGGATTGAATATCTCTATCAATTGTCCTATTCCAAGTTTAGTCATTGCACATTTAATTAAAGGACACAATTCCTTCAATCTCCCACTTGTCCTTAAACAAGTGTGCAATTTAAGATACCCGTGTCTCTTAATGTCTTATTTGATGATATGGTGACATTCATATCTGTTATCAAATATGTTTCTTGAACTCCGAGTTCGAACTGTCAAATAAACAGATGATTACAAATAATCCATCCGAGCATGGCCATGCATTTTCAGTTCTTGCTCTTCAAGTGGCCTAGACACCATTCCTTTTCGATGCATCACAGTATGCATGAAGAAGGAGGACATCTCCAATCTTGTATGACTATGACTCCCACTCAACTTTTGGCAATCCCAACTACGACCTTTATAACTCCCTGTTACGGAAAGCGTTTAGCCGTGTCAAAGAAATACCAATCATCAAGAGAGACCATAACATACTCATGTATGAGGAATCTACTAATCATGGTTTAACTTAAAACTCTGCAATCCCTTTTGTGGAGTCTTAAGGTGGGTCTGTCCTATATGTATCATCCATACATATATATGTAATTGACTAGACATCTCCATGTCCCTATAGCCCATGAAACCTGGCGCTATCAGTCAACTTACAATATAGTCATTAATAAAATCACCTATGTCCAAGTTGATGATTTCAGACTACGGACTTGCGATAATTCATAACTGCATTTCACTTAATGGGGTTTCATTTACCAGAACACTTAAGATAATCCCATTTGCGAACTACGAATTATTTGGACATTTTATTTATTATCGTTCAACACAATATATAAATAAAGATGAAATATCATATATCATAAAATCATCCAATCAAACATAAACTTAGTGTTTAACACTCTAAACATAAAATGTAATATAAAGCAATCTCAAAGCCATTCTCCAATGTGTTTGAGACCCTTAGCCCTAGTGTGACCATCATATTTGGGCTAGGCATAAGCTTCGTAAATGGATTTGCAATATTGTCATATGTATGCACCTTACACATCTTAATGTCAAATAAGGTGAAACATTCTCATAAAATATACGATCAACTTGTCATCACCCTTAAGAAATCATCCTTGGTTCTTCTCAAGAACTTTAGGATGTTCTTAGCTGCACACTAATGTGCCTCTCATGGAATCGATTGGTATTTGTTACACCTGCTCAAAGCAAATGCAACATTAGGCTGTGTACACATCATGACATAGGAAAAACCCTTTCTTGGAACCTTGCATATTGAATATATTAAGAATCTTATCTATACATAAGTTCCTTGATTCAATCTAAGCAATCTCTTAGATCTATCTCTATAGATCTTTCTTCCAAGTATGTACAGTGCCTCTCCAAAGTCTTTCATTGAGAAACATGTCTTTAGTCATTCCTTAATGGACTCTAACATCGGAATGTCATTCCCCATAAGTAGTATGTCATGCACATACAAGGCTAGGAAGACCACTTTACTCCCACTAAACTTCTTGTATACACAAGGGTCCTCTTCGCATCTGATGAAATCAAACTCTTTGATCTTTTCATCAAACCGAAAGTTCCAACTCCTTGATGCTTGCTTAAGTCCATATATAGACCTCTTAAGCTTGCATACCTTCCCTGTATCACTTGGATCTTCAAAACCCTCTGGTTGTGTCATGTACACATGCTCTTCCAAGAATCCATTCAGGAAGGCGGTTTTGACATCCATTTGCCAAATCTCATAATCATAATAGGCCGCAATAGCAAGGATTATCCTAATGGATCTTATCATGACAACTGGTGAAAAGGTCTCATCATAGTCTATACCATGAATCTGTTTAAAACCTTTGGCAACTAATCTTGCCTTGTATACAGATACCTTTCCATCCTTATCTGTCTTGAGTTTGAAAACCCATTTGTTCCCTATGGGTTTTACCCCATCTAGCAAATCTATCAAGTCCCACACTTGATTTTCAAACATCGAATCCATTTCGGATATCATGGCCTCAAGCCATTTCTTGGAGTCTAGACCCGTCGTTGCTTGCTTATAGGTATTAGGCTCATCATGTTCTAACAGAAGAACATCATGATTTACATTCAAGATGAAATCATAATAACGTCTTGGTTGTACCCTTGGCCTATCTGATCTACGAGTGAGGTCAACTGGTTCAACAACTGGAGCTGGAACAGTTTCCACAACTGTTTGTGGATCCTCTTGTTCCGGTTCTTGGATGATTTGGGGCCCTTGGCCTTCCAAAACCATCAACTCGTCCTCGACATCATCTATGTCATCTCGTTGTTGAGTTTGTTGCTCTTCATCATGAACTGGTTCAAGATGAATATTTCTCCCACTTGACTTATTGGAAATGAACTCTCTTTCCAAAAAGACACTATCCCTTGCAACAAACACATTTTGTTCAGCGGGACTGTAGAAGTAATATCCAAAACTACCTTTTGAATACCCTATAAAATAGCATTTATCTGATTTAGGGGCAAGCTTATCCGTTTGTAAACGCTTTACATAAGCTTCACATCCCCATATCTTCATAAAAGACAATTTTGGAACCTTTCCAGTCCATATCTCATATGGAGTTTTGTCTACAACTCTAGACGGAGTCCTGTTTAGTGTAAGTACGGCAGTTGTGAGGGCATATCCCCAAAAGGATACCGGAAGGTCAGCAAAACTCATCATAGATCGGACTATGTCTAACAGGGTCCTGTTTCTCCTTTCAGATACACCGTTAAGCTATGGTGTTCCTGGAGTAGACAACTGTGTTACTATCCCACAATTTTTCAAATGATGATCAAATTCATGGCTCAAGTACTCACCACCACGATCTGATCGAAGTGCTTTTATTTTCTTGCCAGTTTGAGTCTCTACCTCATTTTGAAATTCCTCGAACTTTTCAAAGGATTCCGATTTATGTGAAATAAGGTAAATATATCCATATCTACTCATGTCATCAGTAAATGTGATGAAGTATTTATAACCACCTCTAGCTTCTGTACTCATTGGCCCACATACATCAGTATGTATAATGCCCAATAGCTTAGTAGCCCTTTCATTTGTTCCTTTGAAAGGTGACCTTGTCATCTTGCCCATCAAATATGACTCACATGTATCAATGGATTCACAATCCACGTCTTTTAGAAGTCCATCTTTATGGAGCTTATTCATGCGGTTTAAACTGATGTGACCCAAACGACAGTGCCATAGGTAGGCTTCACTCAACTTAGTTGATTTTTGCCTTTTTGTATTTATGTTATAAGATTCTGTTGTAAGGTCGAATACAAATATTCCATTAATATCTTGAGCACGAGCATAGAAGATATCGTTCTTGTGAATAATTATACCTTCATCTGTAGTGCTAAAATTAAAACCTTCAGAATAAATTACTGCAGCCGAAACAAGGTTCTTTGTAATGCTAGGAACAAAATAACAATTATTCAGTTCTAAGATTAAACCAGAAGGAAGAGATAAACTAAAATCTCCTACGACAAGTGCAGCAACACTTGCTCCATTTCCGACGCGTAGGTCTATCTCCCCTTTCTTCACCTGTCTTCTATTTCTTAGTCCCTGCACATTTGAAATAATGTGAGCACCACATGCGGTATCTAATACCCAAGTAGGACCATTATCTAATGTGAGGACATTGGTTGACAGTAATTCAATAACATAAATACCTGAAGTGTTGGAACTCAAAGTCCCATTCTTCTTGTCTTCCAGGTACTTGGGACAGTTTCTTTTCCAGTGTCCCTTAGCCTTACAGTGGAAACAATCATGGTCTACAGCCACCCTTGGCTTCTCACCACCCTTAGGTTTTGCAACTTCCTTGCCCTTCCCTTGGGTATTGTTCTTGTTCTTGGCTACCTTCTTGAACCCTTTCCCTCTGTTGACGTTAAGAACTTCCTTCTTGTTGTCAGTGGGAGTATTTTGCTCAGCAGCTTTGAGCATACCATGGAGTTCGTTCAGGTTTTTCTTAATACCATGCATATGGTAGTTCATCCTGAATGAGGCAAAGCCATCATGTAATGAGTGCAAGACGATATCTGTGGCCAACTCTTGGTCATATGGGGTACTGCCCAGTGTCTCCATACGGCTAAAAAGGCCAATCATGTTGAACACATGTGGACCTACTGGCTTTCCCTTCACAAGCTTGCTATCCAGTATAGCCCTGTGAGTTTCATATCGTTCAATCCTTACCTGTGCCTGAAACAACATTTTCAGGTTGGTGATGATAGAGTAGGCATCCTGGTATTCAAACCTCTTTTGAAGGTCAGGTTCCATGCTTGCTAGCATCAAACAAGTGACAGGTAAAGAATCACTTCTCAACTCCATTTCTCTAACTATCTCCTCATCCGATGAGGCATCGGTAATAGTAGGGATAGGGTTTGTTAGGACGTCCTCACGCCCTTCAGACCTGAGAACAATTCTCAGATTCCTTTCCCAATCAAGAAAGTTCGTTCCATTCAATTTGTTTTTCTCAACTATTGAGCGCGGGGTGAAATTCAAGTTATCATTAGACATAATGCCTATATAAAAGGAAATGACATACAAATCAGTTTATGTTCGAAATGCAAATTACTTAAGATTAAACATCTTCAAAATAAGTAAATGCACATTTTATTCAAATTGTTATCGTTCCTGGTGAATAAAATGATTCCAAGATCCCATTACAGACAAGACCCAACGTACTTTTGCACTGCCTTGAGTCTTGTGTGCTCAAGGTAAGTAACAATTACTAATTATAACTCCTTATAACTCTTGGTTGATGACCCACATCCAATGTTGAATCATCCCATGCCTCAAGATCCAAAACTTTGCCTTTTGGTCTCTTGTTGGGTACCACCATATCAAGGTTTATGAACCCCCGTATAGATTCACCCTCATTAGCCCAAGATTATGGAAAGACACCCTCACTTTTGTGAAGCCCATCCAACCAAAAATCCAAAACTTAATGGGTTATGATATGGAAAGGCATTGCCCCAATTTACCTTTGGAACTTAAGTCTTTTATTTGTCTTTTGTTTATAAGTGAAAAAAATGTCATAAATAAAGACAATATAAAAACTTAAAATAAAGCATTCAAAATGCAATAATATATTGTGATCCTAGTATGGCCCCTACGATGCAAAATTTTAAAGATCTAATCTTCATGGGTCTCCACCCTCGCATCCTTCATGGATCTCCATCCTTGAACTTCTTATGGCTTCTTCTTCTTGTATTACAATATTTCCTAATAATCTAATTACCGAAAATTAAGTACACAAAAACATAACGATACGCAGATCGTGTACACAAAAACATAACGATGCGCAGATCGTATTTATGGGTCATACTAGTCACCTTATGCAAGCAATTTATATCATAATATAAAATCATGCAAAATAATATCTTAATTTAAATATAAATCCTTATATGGTATTAATCAATATTAATCATTAAATTGCATCTATTGAAAAAATTATATGATGAGAAATATATAACCTCTCAGACTTGACCATGTCGAGTCATACTCGGGTCGGCCCATTACGAGTCATACTCGACTTAACCTAAATCCGAACCTAGTTCGGTCTATATGGTCGTTTGTTTTTGGCTTTTGAAAGCTTAGCAAACACTTTGCTACCTTACTTTTCTTTTGTATGACAATTGTGAAATATAGACAACTTGTTTGTCATTTTCTCTCTTTCATCGTACAAAACACAAGAGCAACATCAAATGAAAACTTATTTTCATATTTATTAGTCAATTCTTGCTAGCCACTTTACCACTTTGTAACTCTCATCCACATTAATCTAAATTAATTAGGAATCAATTCAATTTATTTAGGTAAGACCAAATGTTACTATTTATTTCACAAATAAATAGCATTAATTATTTATTTCTTAAATAAATAATATTTATCATATAATTTAAATCAAACCAATCAATCAAAATCTAAATTTTGATCTTGCAAAATAATCCATATCATATTTACCACAAATTAAATCAAGATCCGCATCAAAAATTAACAATTAATCTATTGATCGTATCAAATATTAACAATTAATCTATTGATCGTATCAAAAATTAACAATTAATCTATTGATCGTATCAATTTATGCAAGATGCTCTGATACCAATTGAAGGAAAATTAGATGCTTAAAGCGGAAATACAGAACAATTCTGAACATCTAATTCAAGGATCTTCATGCATAAAATGATAGATCAATCATTGTTCATAGGAGATACCTCTTGATGCGTGAGCCGGGTCTAATCGGGTGAGAACGGAAGAGATGAGAGCCCCACGTGTTGCTCCTCTACTTGGTCCACACGAGCCCGGTGTCTAGATCTCCTTTGACTTCGACTGCTAGGACGAAAGTCGAAAGACGAGCAATCAAATTGCTTCGGATGTTGATGGTACAATGACCAACCGTTGGTCTCTCTTAAGCCTTTTTCACTCACGTATATCTCTCACAAAGAGATCAACCATCTCCTATGCATACGTGTGTGTTTTATTTGGAAAAATCAAGTCTAAAACCAACCTCATCCTTCCTCGTCCTTAACTGAGTTGCATCAATCCCATTTACATAAGGATGGTTTTTATTCCACTTAATTAGGAGGAGTTACTATAAACCATTTACTAGTAGGATTTCAACGGCCATGTCCACACATGCCATAACTCCACTTGTTTACATTCCTAATTGTTTATTTCAAAAATAAACAATATTTCTTATTAATAATATATCACATATATATTAATAATTAACCATCTAACCCGTTGATCTATTCCGTCAACTCAAAGTGTGTGACCTCATAGGACCCGTTTATAATAGTTACGGAATTAAACCGTTTAACCCCATTAATCATAGTTGGCTTCTAGCAAAGCACTACAACTCCTAAAATAATCGGATTGAATATCTCTATCAATTGTCCTATTCCAAGTTTAGTCATTGCACATTTAATTAAAGGACACAATTCCTTCAATCCACCCGTTCAAGACGCTAATAAGCCACCGCCACAAGTCGATTACGGGTCGGGTCAAGTGTAGGAAATGCGAGAGGAGCTATGAGATGACGTTTGATTTGGAGACAAAGTTTATCGAGGTTGGATCTTTTCTGGTGAGTCATATGGAGCAGCTAAAACACCGTGCCCCGGATATATGGATGAACCCGGCCCTGCCGGATTGCGCTTTCTGCCACCAGAAGAACACCGTGAGGCCGGAGATAGAGGGGAAGAAGAAGAACATCAATTGGCTTTTCCTGTTCCTAAGTCAGATGCTCGGATGTTGCACCGGGGAGCAGCTCAAGTACTTCTGCAAGCACAACTGCCACCACCGCACCGCCGCCAAGGATCGGTTGCTCTATCTGGCCTACTTGTGCATGTGCAAGCAGCTCGATCCCACTGGTCCATTTGATCTTAAATCATGATATCTCCCTTTTGTTTGTTTTGTGGCTTGATCTTCAAAGATTCTGATTTTCATGGATTATAGGGTTTGTGTTAGGGTCATAGAAATAAATATATATTTGTAATGGATGAGATCATCACCCGAGCGTCAATTGATGCGAGTTTGTTTTTCAAACTCGATTTGATAGGTTTTGAGCCCTCTGAGTAGAACAAGTTCGACCATTATATTACACTTTCTCTAGATCTTATTGTCCAAAATATAATAGTACTACGTGTTTTCAATTAAAATATTATAACAATATTTTAATAATTTCATGACATAAAGTAAAGGTACTTTACTACATAATTTGTAGGTGAGGCACAAACCCGACCCAACTCGCCACTACCATGTCTCATTCAACATAGCAAGCCTAATGCAGCCTGGTGTGCCATATAATCAAACATGGTGAATGATACCAGCAACGTACGTTGTATCTTTACAAGATATGTGTAATTTGGGTGTCCACTCTCACGTATGCATGTCCACAGTTCTGACCCGCCAGATCGATAGGTTTAACCCGGCGACTCGCGAGTCGGAATGTGATAACCCAAAATTGAACCCACGGAGTAGGCGGGTCCCACTTTAGAAAATTTAAAAAAAAAACATTTTTAATGTTTTTTTTTATCTGGAAATACATATCTTATTTGTCATTGGGGAAGAAAGGGCTTACATTGATTTCCCATTTGCATACGTATCATTTCGGTTCTTAACATGTAGTATTGAATCCCCGCTTACGTTCCCATAGCGTTTCCACCTCAGCTCCCGATTGATGTAGTGTGTCGTTGTTGAATCGTTCGTCCGGGTCTGATTCGGTGGAGAGGTGGATTCTCTGGATTCTCATCTATGCCCACTTCCAATCGCAGAGTAGAACTTGCATGCATCTAGAGGTTCTCCGGGAGTGTAGATGATCTTTTGGCCATTAAGATCTATCCGCCTTAACTAAAAAGTTGCTCAGGGTCAGGGTGAGGTGGAGTACTTGGGACACATAATCTCGGGTACTGGTGTGTCCACTGACCCCAAGAAGATATCAGCTATGTTGAATTGGCCTCCTCCTAGAAATCTCAAAGCATTGAGAGGATTCTTGGGTCTCATTGGGTACTATAGAAGGTTCATTAAGGGATATGGTTGCATTGCTAAACCTCTTACTGATTTGCTAAAGAAGGATTCCTTTGTATGGATTGAATCTACAGAGAAGGCTTTCAGTGACCTCAAGCATATTTTGACTTCACCTCCTGTTTTAGCCATGCCTGATTTTACACTTCCTTTTACTATTGAGATAGATGCTTGTGAGTTTGGTATTGGGGCAATGTTGGTGCAGAATGGGCCTTTAGCATTTCTAAGCCAAGCTCTTCATGGGAGACACTTACTATTGGCTGTGTATGAAAAGGATCTCCTGGCAATTTTGTTGGTTGTGGATAAATGGAGACACTACTTGGAGGGCAGGAAGTTTTATATTAGGACAGATCACCAACCTCTAAAGCATTTGTTGGATAAAAAGTTGACAACTCATATTCAAAGGAAAGCAATAAAAAAAATTGCTAGGGTTGCACTATGAGATTGCTTACAAGAAAGGGGTTGAAAATAAAGCTGTTGATGCTCTATCTAGAGATTTTGAAACTGAAGGGAGTGGATGTGCTGCATTGTCTATTGTTCAACCTATGTGGCTCACTGAGATTTTTGACAGCTACAAGGGTGATCAGGTAGTCCCGAGGTTGTTGCTCACTGCAATGTCGGCTAATCCTGGCTTGTTTACAGTTACAAAAGGGCTTCTAGCCTTCTAAGGTATAAAGGCAGACTGATCATTGGAAGTAACTCTGGTTTGAGAGTTAAATTGTTGAAATCATTTCATGAGGATTCCATGGGGGGCCATTCTGGCATTCATGCTACTTATCAACGACTCAAGAGCTTGTTTTACTGGCAGAGGTTGAAAGCTGCATTGACTGAGTTTATGAATTTTTGTGAGATTTGTCAAAGAAGTAAGAATGAGAATATGGCATCCCCAGGGTTGCTACAACCACTACCAATTCCTTAACGTCCTTGGAGTCATATCAGTTTAGATTTTGTGGAAGGTCTTCCCAAGTCTCACGGCAAAGATACCATCTTAGTGGTGGTTGATAGATTGACTAAATGCTCACACTTTATTGCTCTCTCACACCCTTTCTCAGCTGCATCCGCTGCTTCTTTGTTCATGGAGCACATCTATAAGCTTCATGGATTACCAACCAGCATTGTATCAGACCGGGATAAGGTCTTTGTGAGCCAGTTTTGGCAGACTCTCTTCAAATCATTGCATACGAGCCTTGACATGAGCTCTGCTTACCATCCTCAATCTGATGGTCAAACAGAATGGGTGAATAGATGCTTGGAGACTTATTTGAGGTGTATGACTTCTGAGATTCCTAAAAAGTGGTACCATTGGTTGTTCTTAGCAGAATGGTGGTACAATACCACCTTCCATTCTACCATTAGGATGACACCCTTCGAGGCACTCTATGGATGCCCTCTCTCTCAGATGAGTTTACCTGCTATGTCTTCGACCACTACACTAGTTGGAGATTGGCTAGCTTCAAGGTCAGGGCCGTGCCAATCATTTTATGTGTCCTGTGCGAAATTAAAGTTGATTATATCAATAAATAATTATATATTTTTAATTTGCGAAAATTATAATTATATCTGCTAAATTAAAATAATAGTATACTTATCAAAATTTCGATTAAGTTTGTCAAAATATTTAACAATTCTTAAACATTTTTATACACTTTTTTTACTTAGGGGATTTGGATGATTCTTAAAAATATATACACAATTTTTTCTTTTACAATTTTAAAATTTAATTAATTTCATTGAGTATAACAAGTACCTAGTATAAAATACACCATAAGTTGCTCTTTAAAATACATTTATACTGTACACAGTAAATTAGGGGGGAAGACAAAATGTTGTACAAACACAATACAGTAAATTAGGAAAAAGACAAAAAAAATAAGTTGCTTAGTTGAGAGTCGAACGTGGGACGAATGGCTCAAGCGCAAGCATGTACGCGGTTTTACGGTTAGTAATTCCACTGAGCTACTACGAATTCAAAGTACATAGCTTGGAAGAAATTTTTGTTATAATTAAACAGTGCGGTTCCAAGTAATATTGGACCCTAAAAATTTGGGGGCCCTGTTCGGTTGGTCCACCTGAACATCCTTAAGCACGGGCATGTTCAAGACATCACATGGTTAAACAACTCAAGTATCATCTGCAGCAAGCCCAGGCTCGTATGAAGCAATTTGTTGATGCCCATAGAACTAACAGAGAATTGAAGGTGAGAGATTGGGTGTTTCTCAAAATTCAACCTTATAGACAAACTTCAGCTGTAGTTCGAAAGAATCTCAAGCTCAGTGCTAAGTTTTATGGACCTTTCAAAATGATGCAGGATCATCCAAGACATCTTCGGACACACCTATACTTGGGGATGGGCCTATGATTCGAGCTCGTGATATTGATGTCATCCTCAAGAGAAAGAAGAAGGCTCCCCCATGGGAGAAGATCCAAATGTGCAAGCTTGATGGCCGTTCGTTTTTAGATTCGTTCAGCCGTTTGACAGCTTTTCGACGTCTCAGTAAAATGAGTCGTACGGATTCAATATTAATCGGATTGGATTGTGTCATACCTTGTCGGAACGAGGACGAAAAGATCTACAACTTTGCTGTTGAAGGTTTTTCCAGATTCGACCTAGAGCTTGGCCGAAAATCAACATTTTTGAAGCTGTCAAATGTTTAGACGAGAATTTATCCTATTTTTAGTATTTCTTTTAGGGTTATTTTAATTAATTCTTTAAGTTATTATTTTAATTAATTTAGGCCTAAATTCAGTCTTGTTAGGTTAAATAGTCGGCCTCCCTCATGTAGAACATTCAGACGTCTCTTTTATGAAAATTTCAGTTTGTGTGAAACACAATTGAGAGAAAGTCAATCGACTCGAAGCGTGGCTCGTCGATTGCAACAATTGGTTATAGATCTAACTTGGTTTGCTTTGAGTTCGTCAACCTCGCGAGAGCTTGGTGATCCAGGTAATCACAAGTCCCCTCCTTGTGCCTCCAAGTTGTCCGCTTGGTTTTGTAAGGTTGTAGAGGCGGGCTTTATAGTCGTTGGTATTTGGTTCCTACCCTCTAAGGAGGCCTGGGTCTTTGCCTCGTTCTATTTTAGTTCGAATCACTCATCTATCGGTCTTTATTTCATTACTTTTGTCGAGTTTCTATTGCTGCGTTTTGAGTCTTTGTTCTTGTTCTTGAGTCGTTTGCTTCCGTTCTTGTCTTTGAGTCTTGATTGTCGAAGATCGGGTCACCCTACGGCTAACCCCGTATCACAAAATTTTGGCTCGGATTGGTAAAGTGGCATACAAACTGCAGTTACCTAATGCTTCCAGGATACACCCCGTCTTTCATGTTTCTCAATTGAAGCTCAGGAAGGGTCCTAATTTAGCATCCTTGTTGCCAGACACAGATGATGAGGGTCAGATTTTGCCAGAGCCAAAGGCTAATTTGGAGACGCGTGCTCACCAGCTTCCAAATGGTGATCCTGTAACTGAATGGTTGATTCAGTGGAAGAACTTGCCAGCTTCAGAAGCAACTTGGAAGATTGTTGCGCATATCCTTCAACAATTTCCTCATTTTTCAGTAAGCTCTTAGCTTGTTGTGACTTTGGTGCAACTTGATTGTAAAGCCTTGAGTCAAGGCTCTCTAAGGGATAGGCAATGTTATGGTGTAACTTGATTGTAAAGCCTTGAGTCAAGGCTCTCTAAGGGATGGGCAATGTTATGTCCTTAGGGATAACATAGTCTATAAATAGACCTTGTGAATGGAGGATGGGTATGCAAATGAAGATTCATATTTTCCCTCACAAATACTATCTCTACCTCTCATCTCTTTCTATCTCTACATCTCACCTCATTCTAGTTCTTCCCTCATATACTCTACCTCTCATTCGGTTATTGTTACATCGAGCAACGAGCAACTGGAGCTCATAGTGTTCTGTTAGTTGGGACATAACAAAATAATATTAGTAATTCATACACACACTACTTTAATTGTTTTTTCAAACAATGAGTTTAATTAAAAACATTTAGTTATCTAAATTTTTTCAACCCCAAATGGGGTTAATTCAAAACATTTAACTATCTAAACATTATTAATTTATCCTATTAATTTAGTTTATAATAAAATAGGTCGTAGAATGTGAGATAAAAAATTAAGTTAGATTTATTAAGGGAAGAGAAAAATAAAAAGAAGATGAACCGAATTGAGTTCGATGGAAGGCTAATTTAGCCCATTCTCTCTTTAAATCAAAGGGACAATTGGTTATATATCCTTCCAAACTTTCTTAAGTAGTTATATATCCCTCAAATCTCTAAAATAAGTTATTTATCCTTCAAATAATAAGACAATTATTTATAAACCCAAATTGCATTTTTCTTACCTTTAATGGCAATTAAAATCAATTATTAAATAAATAAACAACCCGTTAAAAAGGCTTAATTCTCATCCTCCATAACCTCCATATTTCCATCTCCACCCTGAACGAGAGAGAACAGAGGTATGAGAACAAGACGTGGTGTTTCCTACCGAGGAGTGTCACCAATGTTAATAGCACCGATAAACCAAAGTAAATCAAAGGTCAATCTCAATCGAATACCAACCCTCCACCAAAAAAAAAAAATCGAATACCAACCCAATCCACAATCCAGAAGAGGAAATCAATAGCCATTAACCCAAATATGTAAATTAAGTGAAAAAAATCAAAATTTATACCAAGTCCCATCCATCCAGTCCCAATTGGAAGACATGGGAGCTCGAACTAGCATGTTCGAGGATAATCGAGGTAGAGTGGTAAGTAACTATGGCTTGAATTGTCTCTCGGACCTGAACAACTGCAACTTGGGAGGGATCGCACCCGACCCGGGATGAGAAGGAGGTGCTTGGTCGGCGCATCTCAACAAAGGTGGCATTCGCCTTCTCACATGGTGGCCATGTGAGCAAGAACTCGATTGCGTTTGAGGAACAAGAAGTGAGTGGCGTTGATGAGCTTCCAGATGGAAGAGTTGATTTTTTATTTATTTATTTAATGGGTGTTTTTAATCTTAATTTATGGAGATAAATTACATTTTGGGTTTATAAATAATTATTTTATTTTTTGAAAGATAAATAACTAATTTTAAAGATTGGAGGGATATGTAACTAATTAAAAGAGTTTAGAAGGATATATAACCAATCTATCTATATAAACTATTAATTTAGAAGAGTTTAGGATGATGTGTCATTCTTAGAGACATTTTAGGAGTCTTAACTTTTTTTTTTGACATTTTTCTTTGATTTTTTTTTAATTTTCCTATTTTATTCATTTTCATTTAATTCTCTTTTTTCTTTAATTTTACTAACTATCTATATATCTATATAAACTCTTAATTTAGAAGATTTTAGGATGATGTGTCATTCTTAGAGACATTTTAGGAGTCTTAACTTTTTTTTTTGACATTTTTCTTTGATTTTTTTTAATTTTCCTATTTTATTCATTTTCATTTAATTCTCTTTTTTCTTTAATTTTACTAACTATTTGGCTTAATTCAAAACATTGAATTTAATCTAATATAACTATTGGGCTTAATCAATTTTATTTACTAACTATTGGGATTAATTCAAAATATTGAATAATTATTGATTATGGCACATCACATTTAAACAATGTTATAATGATATTGATATTATTATTACTGAGTAATTTAAAATATTCATATTTATGTATTATACTCTACATAAAAAAATTTAAAAATAGTTTTCCGATATAATTATAAGATACATTTATTGTAAAGTTTTTTTTTGATTTTTATCTTAACATTTATTAATATTTTTATATATTATATTTTAGGTTTAAAAAAACGCGCCATGACGCGGGAATCGTACTAGTTGTCCTTAATCAATACTCCCTCCGTTCAACAAAACTTGACGTTTTACTATTCATGCACGCTTTTTTAGGAGCTAAAAACTATATAAAATATCGACTTTTTAAATAATTTTTTTTAACAATTTCGTAGTTATTATTAATAAGTACAAACTTGTTAAAAAAAAATTTTTTAAAAATGAATATTTTATATAGTTTTTATCATTCTAAAAAAACGTGCGTGTAAATGACAAATTTTGTTGAACGAAGTGAGTAAAACCCTTGTTTGCAGAGCCGCTCTCAAACTCAAATCAACGTTGTCCTCAGCGAATTTGGAGTATGTCATTAAACCCTACGCAGCCACCAACACGACGACCGTTGTAAACCCTCCTCCTCCCCGATGGCAGAAGCTGCAGCTCCCACTGCGCAGGAAAAGCAATCAGTTTGCGAAGAGTGTAAAGCCAACCCTTCAAAGTACAAATGCCCTTGCTGCAGTTTGCAAACCTGCAGCCTCACCTGTGTCAAATCCCACAAACTGCGAACATCATGTTCTGGCAAGAGGAATCAGACCCAGTTCGTCCCCTTGTCCCAATTCGACGATAATCTCCTCCTCTCAGGTTTTCTATCTCTACCTTTGCTCCTTTTCCTTTGTTCAATTTGGTGAATTTGGTTGAATAGAAGAGGAATTGAGAGTAAATTAGGGCATCCAAATTGATGAATAATTGTGAATTTCAGTTTTTTATGGTATCCAGGGTTTGACCATTAGACCAGTTTCAGTTGCCTATTTGTAAGGTTTGTGGTTGAAGTTTTATGTGCTTCTGATTATATTACTTGCAATCAGATTTCAATTTGCTTGAGGATGTGAAAAGGGTAGCTGAATCAGCGCAGAGAACTCGTGTAAAGCTCTGTGGGTATCCCAAGTTTAGGCTGCCTGCCCATCTCAAGGGCCTTCAGAACGCAGCTGCTAGGAGGAGAACTAGACTGTGGTTTCTCCCTAGTGGAATGTTGAAAAGGGAGAGAAATAAATCCAGATACAACAATAGGTAAAAGCTGGTGTGTTTCTCTTGTTATATTAATCATAGTAATCCGTTTTCTTGTTCAAGATGTTTTGTGATGACAAGTAATTTTGATGTTTAATTTTCTGTCAGTTGATTCTTCTTCTTTTGCTCAATATATAATGTGCCATTTTAGCTTGTGCCTAGTCCTTCCCTATAGCATGGATAATATGTACGACATTATTTCTTGGAGTCCTCCGGAGATGTAGAGGATTAGCATTTAAACTAGTAGAATCTACTTCCTTTATTTTCCATTCTTTTATAATGTGAAGCAAAAAATCTTGTTCTATGAAGTCCATATTATGTTTGTCACTTTGGCCTTTGGTGGAGGAGAGCTAATCGGGTTGAGGAGGGCAGGGCGGAGTAGGGAAGCTTGGGGTTGTGTCCTTATCATTGTCCGTTAGGATGCATACAACTCGACCCCCAAGATGCTGCATAAGCGGGACAAACTAGGATTGTTGTTGTTGTTGTTGTTGTACTTTGGCCTTTGGTATTATTTTTTTTAAGGATGGATGTGTACATTCTTAACCTTATAAATGCAGCTGCTTTTACACATTTTTATATTCTTTTATTCATCATTGTGCTATCTGTTACAAATAATTGGTCCTTGATTCTCATGGGGAATTTTTTTATATAAATGTTCGTTCTTTTTCTTTGATGGTTATTTGGTTTCACGTGATATAAAGTAAGTGTATCATCTGACAAATATGCTGGTGTGCTATGGATCGTATCTGTGGTATATCATAGTGATTTTTGCCCACATAATTTGCACATAAGTGACATAACTCGTCTAAAAGTTGTTCTGCATGTAAGACATTTTCAGGCTCTATCGTCTTTTGTGCTTTTGATTTTCTCTTTTTGACATGAGGTGTTTTACTTTCTTAAGTTTTCTCCCTTTTATGATGAAATTTGTTTTATTATGATATGATAAGAATTAGAGGCTTCCCTTGGCTCCTTTGGTTAAGAGGAAATACTACCTACCATACTTGATAATTTTTCTGGAAAGTAACAAGAATGAAAAATGGCAGATGGATTGAAATGCTGATGGTTGGATGTAATTGATTACTGCCTCTCCTTAATGCATTGTAATTTTATGCTTTTTTTCTCTATTGATGAATCTATAATTTTTGACTGCCTCCTTTTCAGGAAGAAATCCATACATTGGACAATCGAGTGGAGATTTCATTCTACAGATGCTGTTATACTTGAACATGGGTAAGCTGACTTTGTCACTTTCTCAACATTTTCCCTAAGAAGTACATAGCTAGTTGGTAACACTGCTTAGCTACTATTTTATTTTATTAAGTATCTCATTGTATTGCCTGCAGCATTCATGAGAACATGATATTGCGCTCTGTTATAGAAAAACATTTCCAGCCGAGCCCATGGAATCATAAGCTGCGGAAATTTTGTGATGAGCAGCTGGAGAGCCTGAAGTTTTTCATCTGCAAATACCCAAAGGTTTTGCCGTCTTTTCTTTTCAGTTAAAAAAAATGTAGTATTCAAATTGGCAAACTGTTGCATTTGTTTTTAGCGTTATTTGTCAGTTTGTGGTAACATAAGTTACCCATAAATTATGGTATTTCATTCATAGCAAGAATTGAGGCATGCACGTCCGGAGTCTATTATTCTTCTCACCTCGGATAAAACTGGGAATAAAAACCATTGGGCATGATTTTTTCCCCTATTGATTTTTAAAGTTCATCGAAATAGAAGACCGTTTTGAGTGCTCTAGCTTGAAAACATCTTGTCGACTTCTGGTCTTGATCACTCTCCTTCGTGCAGCAAATGAGGACTTAAATTAACTTGCTTTCCTTTGCCTTCTCTTTTGTAGGGTTCCAGATCAGCTTTTCGTGAGCTGGACATAGATGCTCCGGTTTCCCACCTCCTATCCAACTTGGTGGTACTGGAATATCCTGTTATTCACGTCTTCCTCCCATCTGATAGCTATGATTTTGAAGTTGCTAGAGACCTTCGGCCGATTCCAGTTAAAGAAAAGCCAAAGCCATGCGAGGCAGATAATCACCCTAGCCAATCAGACGGCATTCATTTCAAGGAAGAAAAGATTGAAGACGATGAAGAAGATGGAAGCTTCCCTGAGCCCCAAATTCTAGATCTTATGAAAGACGTAAAACCACACTCACACGAGCGAAATTCTATCCAGAAAACAGCCGAAGAGGATATTGCCCATGGCAACAAAACTCAAGTTTTTGAAGCCCTAGAAGAGCAGTTTGAGTTCGATCAAGACTTGATTGATTCCTGCTCGTTACTGATGGAAGAGTACAATCCGGATGAATATTTTGATTTCGAGATGGGTTTGGGAGCGGCAGGTGGAGACGCTGTAGCCAATGAGGAACTGGAAGAAGGGGAGATCCCGGGCTCCGAATAGGTAAAGAGCCCCGAGGATAAACGTACTTTGATCAAAAATGAGTTTTGGGCACCAATTTTACAGTCTCTGAATGTTCACTTGTTTATACAGGTGTATTCAGCAAAATGTAGTTTCCGGAAAAAAATGTTTGCTCGGGTTTAACATGAGTCAGTGAGTGTATCTTTATAATTTTACATAATTTTATAATCGATTCAAATCTGTATTTCCAACTTGTCCATGCTTGATTTGATTTTGATTGACTTGGTTAGCAGATATCCTCGGTTTGTTTAGAAATGAGTGGAGCTTGAGTCGAGTCTAAGGCTTTGTCAATGAGCTATTTTAACAAGCGTAATTGTAAAGGTACCTAATGTAAACTTATGAATAGAAAAAACAAAAGTTACAAAAAGTTTGGATGAGTGGTGGTTGAAAAGCTCCGATTTTAAAAACTAATCAAACTAAAATCTTATATTTATTTCATTTAAAACTATATAATAATATCGAACTTTTTTTTTTTATATAAAAAAACTCCAAAAAGTTAGTTGATTGTGTCAAACGGAGCCTAAATTTATACTCAAACTTAAAATTGTACTCATACTCGGCTTGTTTAATAAATAATCGAGTTTGAGACGAGCTTTTTCGAGTATTAAACAATCCTATTTGCTTTTGACATAAATTTTGTAAATTTCACAAAATTCAAGCTTGAATCAAGCTTAAAATGTACTTTATTCAGCTCTTTTAATAAATGAACCGAGCTCAAACTATTTAGCTCATATAACCCTCTTGGAGTATGTCATCGCCCTAGTTGTGAATATTTGTGAACTGTGAAATAGTTGTTTTATGGATTTTCTGTCCATTTACTTTTTAGCCAAATAGGTTTTCGAGTTGCAGATAAAATATGTCGTGTAAATTTATATAAATATTGTCTGTTGAAGGTAAATTTGAGCGCACCAAACCTAAAAATTGGGCATTATTGCATTAATTGCCATAGCAAATCACAAGTTAATAAGAGTGAACTGCTAATTGAACCTATACTCCCTAAAACACTACTACTTCCGTTCGGAAAAATTTGTCACTTTAATATTTATATACATTTTTTTAGGAGAAAAAATATATAAAATATCTAGTTTTTTTTAACAATTTCGTAGTTATTATTAATAAGTACAAACTTGTTAAAAAAATTTATAATAAAATAAATATTTTATATAATTTTTATCATTATAAAAAAGCGTGCGTAAATATTAACGGGCTCTGTAGTAATTAATTTGTAGCAACTAGCAAGACAAAATCTAAAACGACTTTCGTTTTTTTTTTTTTATAAATGGAAACCAAAACGACATTCATTTGTGTACGGATGTGTAATTAACAAATAGTATGAGCAATAGCAAACCTCAGGTAATTATAGCTTACTAAATTATTGTCAATATATTTGCACTTGCAGCCTATAAAAAAAGGATTGATGGCAACTGTGCTTTATATCTGCACTTAGGGCTGTTATTCGAGTCGAAGGATGGCTGTTATTCGAGTCGAACGAGCCGAGTATTACTTGTTCATATTTAGTTCATTTAGAATATGAACGAGCTCGAGCCGAGCCTAAATTTTGACTCGAGCTTAAAAATGTGCTCATATTCGGCTCATTTAGGAAATGAGCGAGCTCGAGCCGAGCTTTTTTCGAGCTTTAGACAATTCTCCTTGCTCTTTATACAATAACTTTAAGAAAATCTTAGAAATTTCATAAAATTCGAGCTATTCGAGTTTAATTCGAACGAGTTGAGCTTTGGAACGAGCTTAAAAATGTGCTCATACTCGTCTTGTTTAGAAAATGAACGAGCTCGAGTCGAGTTTTATACGAGCCGAACCCGAGCCGATCACGAGTAGCTTGTCTCACATAACACCCCTATCTGCACTTACGTTATAGCTCATATTATGCTCTCCCTGCCTACAAAAATATCAATAGTAAGACATGTAATCACCTCACCTACCAAGAACTACTAATCTACCTACTATAACTTGCTCTGCAGCATCTCTACATTGCCAAGGCCTCGGACACGAGCTCATCGAGCAACAACTTGCCGATTTCACAGCCTATATCATCAATGCACTTTCCAAGGTTCATCCACTCCGTGTTGCTCTGCAGCAGCTCCATCCCAATATCATTCCCGTCTTCTTTCTCTTGCTTCACAGCAATCTCCATCAGCTTGCACAGCTCAGCTTCGAACCAGGTCTTGTTCCAGTTGGGCTGAGTACCAGTGCCGAACTGGGGCTTCACCCATGGGTGTGGATCGGTGAAGTGTTCTGCCATCTCTAGGATGCAAGAGTTGATCTGATCAAACAGGAGTCTCCTATCTGATCTCAAGGAACGAGTTAACTGGTGGGTGTACTTCTTCTCGAGCTTCTCAAAGACATGGGGGCCCAATGGCATGATGGTGCCAAGATTTCTGTCGGTGAACTCATATTCAACGAGCATGTCGGCCATGTATGAGGCCTCCCAGATCTCAGAACCAGCTGAAGGTCTTGCTTCTTCTGAGGATTTGGCAGATCCTTCATCCTCATCACCTGAGACTAGCATAGAAGATGCGTTATATGCTCCGGTTTCCAGCTTTAGAAGCCGAAGTTGCATTCTGAGACCTGCAAAAATAGGGAATTACCATCAGAGGTGGATTTTGTTGATCCACAGAGAACCTACAATGGCAGAAGAACCAATGTCTACTCAAGATGGTAGTATGTCCTTTTTTAAAGAATTTGTGAATGCAAAATGAAAAGTAAGAAGCTAAAATTGTTGCCAAATGCAACTTAGTAAACGAAAGCATACACCAAGAAAAGATGGTAAAGAAATCTGCAGGGATATCTTTCCTATGTCGGCAAATAAAACTCTCCAAACATGCCACACAATAGCCTAAGGAAGAGGAATGGTATTCACCATCATTTCTATCAGTAATAAGACCACATGCTTAGAACTTCAATTTTCAATTTTAAACGTGAGCAAATAAGATACTTGAACCATCCACTTGTCTAAAAAGTGCATCCCCTAATTCCTATTTTGCTACAACATTTGATGCACCAACATAATATGTTTTGTAATAAATTAGTACCTTCATTTACCGAGAGCCAACACTCTTGCTTATCATAGAAAAGTTTACTAAATACTTCCAATAGATTACCATAGTACAAAGTAATAAATGCCAAATGGAAAATCAAATAAAACTACTTCCAAGAAAAGAGGTTGTACCATGAAGCTCAGCACTGACTCTTTCAAAACATTCAGAGCCAGATGAAAGGTCTTCCACAAAAGGAACATCAAGAACTGAAATTGGACTAGGCTGGTCAGCCTCCCTATTGTTAGCTGGCGATTCTGGGTGAGCACCACGATATTCCGAATAAGGCGAATTGTCAATGTGGCATGTCTTTGATGGCTCCTATAATGACATTCAAATGAACTGTACTATTAGAAGACCATGATGGTGATTGGTCAGCAAAGTAGATTTTACAATAGAGGGATTATATGATAAGGGAGAAATAGAAAATCCTAAGCATGAATAAGGGAACCTATTTCTTTTCTTCTTCTCTTTTGTTCTCTATTTTTTTTCTTTTTTTTTTAATGTTAAGCACATGAACAAGGAAACCTTGTGCTGCAGAAATAAAGATGATAATCTGTCACTAGACAGACATTTTGGTTTGGCTGTACCCCTGTATAGGGTAAAACCGGTTTGTACAAGAAACACAAGGCACATAGAGGCTTATATTTCTCATTTTTCGCAATATATATGATTTTTTTAGAGTGCTGGTGATTTGCATTAAGATTATCCTGTTGATCTGAATTGGCCCAGATGTTAGCAAAGCAATGGATCATGAATTCTGAAAAGGACATGAACACAATTCTCGTCCCAATTATATGGTATGAGAAAGAAATCCATACAGAAAAGGCACCCCATTTGTATTCTAGACTATAAGTAAACAGTTGAATCACAAGTAGCGAAGAGTAGCAAACCTGAGCAGGTTCATGCAACCCATTGCTGCTGGAATCATTTAGTACACTAGTGGTGTACTCTTCTTGGAGAGGCATCTGATCATCACCAGAACCCACACTTCCAGGGATTTTCACATGTTCTCTCGCTGTTTCTGAATCAAGGGTCAATACGGAATCTAGCCGAAAAGTAGATGATTCCAGAATTACAGGTTCATGTACAGATGACTTATTTTCTTCTGCAATACTCTTCTTTCCTTTCCTTCTCAGTGGAGATCCTTGTGAATCATTTAACTTTTTATCACGCAATCTTATAATCCCACTTAAGGATCCTTCTTGCCAACTAAAGTCCCTATTTACTTCCTTTTTCCTTCCATTCCTGGAACCTTCTTTAGGGATTAAGAACCTCCCAGTGCCCCACGCTTCATATCTAATGCGAGTTTCAGGATTTCCAAAATGATCATTAGTTTGATGAGATTTAGATCTTGATACAGTTCCAATACAGCTATCCCTCCAACCATCCTTAGTGCTGATACCAGAAGGTTCAGCTGCTCCTGACAACTTGCTGCTCCAACTAAAGCTGCCTGGAGACCTATCTTGGGTAATCTCTCTATCTAAATTTGGCAACCAGGCGTCCTTGTCACAGATAGCAAGCATTTCACCTAATGTGCTACCCTTAGCACCCACTCCAAAATCTTCAGACCCGTGAGACAACTTCCACCTCTCTGACAGTCTTTTCTTGCCTTCTGTATTAACTGATGACCCAGCATAACGTGATGCTGAAGATTTTCTATGGAAACGCCTGCTGCCGGATGTATGGGAAGTGAGAAATGCTGCATATGACTCATAAGATGAGTCATTAACTGAGACTTCATGTGAACTCTCGTCCGCAGTATATCCTCTATACCCCGGGAAAGGCACATTGAAGGAAATCTCACCTAACTTATTTCTCATTTGTTGAGTAATTTCTTTGGCTAACTCCTTTGATTCTCGAGATTTATGGGCAGATATAGTAATGGGGGACCTTTTCTTGCCCCGTAATTCAGCCTGCCTACCCCCACCATTCTCATGTGTGTCACTGTCACCATCAGACACAAGGTCAAGAGAACTGGAACATGAAATAAATTTAGCACTTTTCCCTAATCCTTCAAGATTCGGTTTCAAAAGGACAATTTTGGTTGGCAGATCACTGACTAAATCATTGGCTTTAGGACGAAAAGTTCCAGATTTATCTGAAGACTTTGCCTGACTACGAGATATGTAATGATGTTCCCCAACCTGAAATTCACGAGACATGCTGATATCAATCTTCTTTGAAGCTTCTATGTCTGTCAGGTGTCTGACTGCATTGATATCCTTCAAATTCCGAACATGTTCACAGTGAGATTCCTGGGAAGCATGTAGGTTATGTAGATGCTTTGCAAACAATGAATCACGTTCCTGGAGGAATTTCAGGAAGCGATAATTGTCAGTTTCAGAAACCTCAGCTTCGCCATTTAATTCCTTCGAATCATGAAGCTTTTCATCGGTAGAAAGACGTCTTGTGAAATTCTGTGTTAGCATGTCCATCTCATCTTCAGCGTGCCTCACATGGGGAGACACAACAGATTTACAGCCAGTAGTTCTAACCCTTGGACACTCTCTGACTTCATAAACATCCTTAAACTGTGAGTGTTCCCTTGCAATATTCCTACAGGATTGGTTATCACAAGCTTTCCTATGTCTGAATGATCCAGCTGACACAACTTTCTCATGGAAACCCTCAGAAGATCTTTTAGGCTGTTTATAGCTATAAGCACTCGGCTGAGAAGGCATCCCATCAAGACCCATCAATTTTGCAATCACGCTTGGAGCTCGCCTCATGCATTCAGTTTCTTTGGACATCTCATCGGCTAATATACTCTTCATCAGGGCTGTCGGATCTGAAGATCTCCGGCCTAATTCAAATGCAATCTGTAAAGAGAAAGCAATACATAAGCCATTAGCAGTAAGGGGGGATTTAAATCTGTACAAAGTTGAACAATCACATACAATGAATATAGAAGCAAAAGAGACCACCTTACCCTATGTTCATCTGTAATCTTATCACGATCACAAGACCTCAAATTGGATGCTACTTTTGGAAATTTCTGTTTTGCAGTTTGATAGCTACCTGCACAGAGATGTACAAAACCTTAATGGAAGCATCTAATCTATGCAGCCAATGCAAAAATTATAGGTATTGTAGGCACACAACCTGGAAAAGGCCATAATTAGAACTCGACTATAGCTAAAGCGGCTAAAGAGAACACATAAAATATTAAGATCGAACGGACAGAAAGTAAACTACCCCATTTCAATGCGATTTCTAGGTTAAATGTACAAATTAACTCTAAACATTTTCCTCAGCGGGAAATTTTCTTATGTAATACCTTACGGACGGAAACAAAACCAGCATAAACAGGGACCGGAAAAGCAGTGGGGCAATGCCTCATCATAGCATAAAAATTGCAGTCAAAAGGCAGGAGGTATCATGGCGATCCCACTACAACAATGCTAACTAGCGCCAAATGACCCTCCCTCCCCCATTTTATTATATATCTATTTATGATCCGTTTTCATCAGAAACAAGCACCGACAGAAAGATAGAGATAACAACAGTGGAGAGAGAATGCTACCTCCGGGAGGTCCGTCACAAGCGATCAGCTTGTCGTCGGAGCTCCGATTAACAGCTCTTGTCACCTTTGACGGGGACGGAACCCTAGCCGATTGCGACCTCTTCCGCCGGTACTGATCCATTTCCGATCACCTACACATCTTCTTCTTTTTTCCAGAATGACGTGAGGCAGCCTCGATTTCTATGTAAAATCGGAGAAGTGGAGAGAGGAGACAGCTAGGAACAAAATTATCGAATGAAATTAAATGTGCAGCTAAAGGGAAGAACAAACCCTAGAATGCAGGTCAGCAGCTATCCCCGTTCAAAATTCAAATGAAAGGAACGGATGAGAGGACAGCAGAGCCAGATCTTACTTACAGCACAAGAAGGGGAGAAAACGTAGAGAGAAATTGAAGAAGGCCAGCGGGAGGGATTGAAGCTGAAACTAAGAGCGAAATAAGCAACTCAGAGGAAGGGAGAGACGGATAAGGTGAGGAAGGGGAAGAGGGGGAGGAAGAAGAGGTGGTGGAGGTGGAGGTGGAAGGTGAGCATTAATGGCGGCCCGTTGGAGGTGGAATTTCTCTCTCCTGAATTTCACAGAGATTGGGGAAAGAAGAAAGTGAAAGGACTGTGGGAGAGTATTCCGTATTTGTATTTCAAATCTAACCAAATGAAAAGGTGGACCCACCGTGGCCCTCTGGGCGGGCAACTGATCCTGACCGTCTGATATCAGTCCTCTGCCACGTGTCACTCTGATCACCCAGTCTTCGTCGGTCTTGCAGTCTTGCTTCCACTTCTAGCTTCCTCCAAACGTTGATTCCCTTCAACACTTTAAAAAATAAATTTTGAGTTGGAAAATTTGCTGCAATTTTTTCAAATACGGAGCACATTTTAGTCAATACGGTGTATCAACTTTACTCCGTATGAACTACTCCGGTAATTAAATTTAGGGATAATTAGCTAACTATCCCCTTTTTTTAATTTTTTTATTGGTAAATACTAAATATACCTTGAAGATTTTGTTTTTATTAGTTATATTTTTTTTTTAATGACATATTTGCCCTTGATTTTATTGTAATGACATATTTGCCCTTGATTTTTTTTTATTCTCATCCCATCAACGCTCAATCCATTCTACGCATCCTCTTCCATTCCACGCTTCTTCAATTAATTGATGCTCATCTTCCATTGACGATTGTAGACACATATTCCACGCTTCTTCAATTAATTGATGTTCCTCTTCCATAGACGATTGTAGACGCATCTTCAAGGATACCGTTTTAACAATAATTAGGTTACAATAATGGTTACAATAATTCTTATAGCCCACTAACATTCCTCCGCCCTACAAAAGCACACTCAATGTACCTACAATAATTGTAACCGATCCACTACCATTATTACTTATTGTAACTAATTTATTGTAATTGTCATTGTGATCAATATTGTCACATTATTGTAACTAATTTGTTGTAGGTGTTTCGATTCTTGTAATTAATTAATTGTATCTAGTTTATATTGTAACTAACCTCATTGTTAAGATCTCAAAAAAAAAAAAAACCACATTGTTAAGGTTTTCCTAGGTACATTGATTGTAGACACAATAATGATTACAATAATTAGGTTTCCTGTAGAATAAATAATATCTTCAAGAATACCGTTTTAACAAATTATAGTAGGGTACAATAGGTTACAATAGTGTTCGATTTGCATAACTGCAGGTTACAATAAAAGTAGGTTACAATAAAAGTAGGCTACAATAGGTAACACCAAAAGTAGATTTACAATAGGGTACAACAACAGTAGGTTACAACAGGTAACAACAACAGTAGGTTACAACAAAAATTGGAAGAATTCACGAGATGACTAATTGAACAATTGATGGAAGTAGTCTTCTTCTTCAAAACGTAAAATTGGGAGAAGTAGTGTATTCCTTTTTCATCCCGTAAACAAATCTTATTAACAATTTTATCTAGATCTAAATAATCTTATTTATATCTATTTATTTTTTTACTTTTAAAAAGTAGAAATTCTACCTAAAGGGTATTTAGGTAAAATCCACTCTAAAAAGGTATAATTACTAAAAAGAAAAACTAAAGGGTATAGTTACCCAAAAAAAACTTGAAAAATTTATACTTCCTCAAATTTTCACTTAAATTTAATTGATTGGGGGAAATTAGAGTTTGAAGTGTTTTTTTTTAAACAACAGAGTGAAAGGAAATGAAAACCTAACTACGCGCCCGACGTGCCTCTCATTTTCTCTTGGCCTCCTCAACCCCCTGTCTCTAGTCTCACAAAGTTTTACCCAAATCACCACCTGAAACCTGGTATAAATCAGTACCACTTGCTCCAATTTTCGTCGGAGGTACTTGTAACCATTCAAAACCACAAAAAATCTCAGAGGGTAGCTTCTCATTGTGCTATTTCGACCTCTAAAGTGTCGTCGACCTCAAATCAAAGTGATCTCGGCAAAAATCCCTCAAATCAAAGTATATGAAAGGCTGATTCAGTGAATCGAAGCTTTCTTCAGGGCCACATACCTCTCTATAAGCGATTTCAGTGGTTGATTTGGCTTGTTTTCTAGCGAGCTAGGGTTTACGAGAAAGTCTGGGGCGACGCTTGCGGGTTCGGGCGGTTGTTCTTCTTCTTCAAGATCGTCGTTGGTGTCTGTCTTCATTCAGTCGGATGCAAACTCCTTTGCTTCCTGGTTCTATTCCTCCATCTTGATCTCTACTCATACAATTTCTACCTTTTATTACCCTCTGCCTTTGGCTTTCATACCAATTTTTGGAGTTTAATCTACAATGATTATATTTATGGCTCCAATTTGTTATTATTTTTTATGATGGAATCATTTGTGGGTTGACCTATCGTCTCAATCAGGTTTATCCCCTACAACAGGGCCTTCTGAATAACCTTCTGTATGTCACCTTGCCGGTGAGGTCTTCTTTTGACTGCTCCTTCACCCTGGTACTCTACCAACTACCCTTATCCGTGCTTCATATCAACTTTTCGATCCCTAACAGGGTTACTAGAATGCCAAAACCTGGCAATGATCCTTTGGGTCGTTTGCATATCCGTGTTCGAAAGACACGCAATTGCTAAATTTATGCGTAATGGCGACCATATTTTGGGTTTGGAACTTTCATTTATATATATGAAGATCGAGGTGTACCCAATCGGGATTCCTGGTGACTCCTATATATAGAAAATCTAACTCACCAGGTTTTTGAAATACATGGCAAAATTTACGCAAAATAAGCTTTGAGATTTCTGGAGTTCCATTACTTTGCGAGGATGGCTCCTTCGGAGTTTTGAAGCTTGAAAGAACCTTTGTCTACTTCTTTGTGGATGGCACAGGGCTTTCCCACTTTGGTTCAAGTTTTCCTCCTATCGTTGCTTGTCGGAGGACCAGGCCACCTTTCCGTATTGGGTGCAAGAAAATGCGCTTATTGTATCCTTCAGCCAATCGTTGTTGATGCTGATCATTTGTTTTGAGACAGGTTGTGTCCCTCCTTTCTTCTGGAAAGTGGAGTTCTAACTTGAGAGCCTCGTCGTTGGTATCTTTGTTAAAATCAATAACTCAGGCTGATGGTACCAACAACTCGACTGGGATGATCGCGTCAACCCCGAAGGTCATTGCGAATGGTGTTTCTCCGGTTGGTCTTTTAGCAGAGGTCCTGTAAGACCATAATACTAGGGGCAAGATTTCGGCCCATTCTCCTTTTGCTTTCCCCAGTCTTTTCTTCAGCGCGTTTAAAATCGGGCGATTTGTGATATCGTCTTGTCCGTTGGACCGAGGGTAGGCCACAAATGAGAATTGAAAATCAATGTGAACGCTTGCACAGAAATCACGGATCCCTTCGCAGTCGAATTGTGGACCGTGGTCGGTGATGATGGCTTGCGGGACTCCAAATCGACAGATCATATTCTTCTAGAGGAATTCGCGTACATTCTCCGCCGTGATGGTAGCCATGGCCTCGGCCTCTACCCATTTTGTAAAGTAATCGACTATAACAATGATGAAACAGAGCTGGCCCGATGCTTTTGGGAAAGGGCTCAATATGTCCATTCCCCACATCGCGGAGGGGCAGGGTGCAGATATGCATTTCAATGGATGGGGAAGTCGATGATTGAGCGATGCATGTCGCTGGCAGGGATCAATATATGTGGATGATCATTTCGGTGTCGACTCTGAGAGTGGGTCAGTAGTATCCTAATTGCGTGATATTGGCTGCCGCAGCCCTCCACCCTTGGTGGTTCCCGCATATGCATACGTGTAGCTCACAGATGGGGTCGAGACCTTCCTGGTCTGATACGCAGAGAAGGTCCGGGAGGTTAAAACCTCTTTTGTATAATCGGCCGTCCCTGACTCAGAAACGAGCCGCTCGTTTTCTGATGCCTTGGTCGCCTCGACAAATGTTTACTAATATACCTTCGGTGATGTACTGTAAGAGGGGTCTATACCAATCTCCGAGATTCGTTATTTTGAAGACCCCTTTATGGATTGCCCTGGCGTGTTTTTGCTCAATTACCATGCGGTCGCTCAATCCGAGAGGCAATGTGGCTTCTATTCTGGCTAAAATATCGGCGCGTTCGTTTTTCTTGCGAGGAATGGATGAAATGGAACAGCGTCCGAAAGCCGATGTTAGTGTTTGTATGCGAGCTAAACACTCTGGTAGCATTCCTGTCTTTGCCTCATATTCTCTTTTGACTTGCTGGGCGACTACTTCCGAGTCTGTGAAAATTTGGACTTGGCGGGCTCCATTGATGAGTGTTTTTTCGATACTCCCGATTAGAGATTTGTATTCTGCCTCGTTGTTGGTAGCTTTAAATAATAGCTGGAAAGATAGATCAGTTACCTCTCCGTTGAGGCTTGTAATTATTACTCCTGCCCCACATCCCCCGCGGACATTGAACCATCAACGTTGATGACTCAATCCTCTCCATCGCGATCCTGAGACAACGTAAAAATAGCATCGATTACGAAATCGGATAGTGCTTGGGACAAACAAGATTTCTAGGTTTGAAGTGAATATCAAATTGTGAAAGCTCTACTACCCACTTCACCATTCTCCCTGTGAGGGATGGTGAATGGAGAATCTGATGTAGGGGTAGATCGGAGAGTACTTCGATGGTGTGAGCTTGAAAGTAAGGCCTCAATCGTCGTGCCGCGAAGACAACAGATATGGCCATTTTCTCTATAGGAGTATATCTGGACTCGACGGGTTGTAAAGCCCTGCCGACGAAGTAAATTGGAAACTTGGATTCCCTAGTAAGCACAGTACTGATGGTAAATAACCCAATCGCGAGGTATAGCTGAAGAGTTTCATGCTCGCGAGGATAATGGAGAGTGGGAAGCGTCACGAGCTATGCTTTCATATTCTTGAAAGCTTTTTCCAAAACAGAGCTCCATTCAACTGACCCTTTCTTTTTTAGTGGCTCGAAAAAGGGCAAGGAGTGATCGGCCATTCGCGAGCAAAATATGCTTAGGTAGTTGATGGATCCATTCAGTTTCTGGATGTCATTTAGTGTTTTTGGAGGGCCATATCGAGTATTGTTTGAACTTTTGAAGGGTTCACATCGATACCTCGATGACTTATCATGAAACCTAGGAACTTTCCAGAATCGACTCCAAATACACACTTCTTTTGATTCAGACAGACGCAATTTTTTATGAGGGTATCAATGGTTTCTTAGAGGTCATTAGGATGAGTTCCTTTTGTCAAACTTTTGATCACGATGTCGTCAATATAAACCGCAATGTTTCTTCCTAGCTGTGGTCGGAAAACTTTCTTGATCATTCGCTGGAAGGTGACACCGTCGTTTTTTAGGACGAAAGGCATTAGTTTATAACAAAAAGTGCCTTGTTTGGTGATGAAGGCGGTGCTTTTTTCGTCGCGGGGGCTCATCTTGATTTGGTTGTGGCCAGAGTACGCGTCGAGGAAACTCAGGGTTGCGTGCTCCGCGGTGGTATCTACCAGTTCATCAATGGAAGGTAGAGGGTAACTGTCTTTGGGGCAAGCCTTGTTCAGATCTTTGAAGTTCACACACATTCTCCATTTGCCACTGCTCTTTTTTACTAAGACCAAATTCGACAACCAGGTTGTATCATTGACCTCACGGATGAACCTGGCCTGTAGGAGTTTATCTACTTCTTGTTTGGCTGCTTCGGATTTTTCTGCAACCATCTTTCTTTTTCTTTGGCATACAGGTTTTGTATCATGATTGAGTCTCAAAGAGTGTTTCGCGATCTCTCGAGGGAGACCTTTCAAATCCTGAGGTGACCAGACGAATACATTCCGCGACTTTTTCAATATTTCTTTGATACGATCCAGTGCGGGGCCTTCAAAGCACTGCCCGTAGTAGAGGGCTTCAGTGCTATTTGAAAATGGAAAGAAAGAGACCTTTTCATCAATGGTTTTATACGCCATTTTTTCATGTCTTACTTCTAACTCTGCCTTTAGTTTCTCGGACGTGGCCTCTTGGTCGCTATCATCGTTTATTTCTACTTTTAGCGATCATTGATCCAGTTTATCAATCATGAATACTCGTCCGTGGACTTTTTTAAGTGAGTCTAGATAGCAAACTCTGCTTTTCGCTTGTTCTCCTCGAACTTGTCCCACTTTTCCATCAACCCAAGGGAATTTGATATCGAAATGGTAGATTGAGCATGCGACCTGAAATTTGAAAAGACTAACTCGGCCCATGATGGCGTTGTAAATAGACGACAGTCGAACCACGGTAAATTCTATCATATTAGTTCTTCTGTTGAGAGTCGTCCCTAGTGTCAAAGCTAGTTCGATATTCCCAGCTACTTCGACTTCATCTCCTGAGAAAGAGACAAGGTTTCCTGAGTAGCTACGCATGGCACTTTCCGCGATCCCCAGTTGTTCAAATGCGCTCCAATAAAGGCCGTCATCGAGGATCCAATGTCCACCATCTCTCGCTTGACTTTTTTTGTTCCTAGTTGCACATGAATGACCAAGGGATCCGAATTGCGGCATCCTGAGGTCACGAGCGTCAAAAACAGAAAAATTTAATACCGCGTGTTCAACGGACACTTGTCTGCTGCTAGCTTCAGAAGGGGGTTGCCTGGCCTCTCTCTCGTAGTTTTTTCTTTCTTGATTACTGGTGTCGGAGGAGGCTGGTCCCCCAGTGATGGTGTTGATGCACCCATCGGGGGGTGGCGGGTTTCGGTTGTCCCTGTTGGAATGTTCGGGCCGATTTGATGAGGATCTTCCTTCAGGAGCATTTCGTGTGTCTCTTGGTGGGGGCCGATACCCTCCTCTGTTTCCATTTCGTTCCCCTCGGCCTCACGGGCATGATCCCCTTCCTCTCCCCCTGGCTGCATATGGGGGATTGTACTGTCGGGGTGGAGCGAGAGGAGAGTTGTACTGTAGTGGTGTCGCGATGGGTTGATTGGGAGTCACTTGGGGGGGTGGGGGGGGGGGGGAGGGGGGGCGCGCAGATTTTCAAGGGTACGTCTTTTTTAGGAAGATTCGATAAAACTCCATAAAAGGGGGGGAGGGGGATCTCATCAGGGTGTGCCATCACTACATTTGTTGGGGCGTCATGCGGGCTTGGGTCGGTTCGCTGGTTGTATTGTATTTCCTGCTGGGGAGGTTGTGGTGGAGCGACGGGGTACTGCCGATGGGGGTGGTTGCGTGTCCGGTTATCTGGTCATCCATTTCTGTGGAATCTATTGTCGGTTTTGTGGAAAAAAAGAGGGTTTTGCCTCACTAGGTCGCGAGCTTGAGCTAGCAGCCTCCATAGCATCGATCTGTATAGTGATGAGCTCCCGTAGTTCGTCGTAGATTTTAGGATCTTTTCGGAACAGATATATATTGAAATCGCCTTCGATTAGGTTGCCCATTAGTATAGTGCTCGCGGACTCTTGATTAAACTTCAAGATCTGTACCACCATATTGGTGAATCTGCTAAGGAAATTTCCCAAAGATTCAGATGATCCTTGCATGATGGAATTGAGGTCCAGCATGGTCCGTTTTCACGTGCGGGCGCTGCCAAAATGAGCGACAAACATGCCTGATAACTGTGCGAAATTGTTGATGGACGATCGGGCCAAGTTGGTGAACCATGTCAAAGCTACCCTACTTAATGTAGATGGAAACGAGTGGTAGAACATAGCATCATTGTCTTCGTTCATCCCCATTGATGTTGTGCATTGGTTCAAATGATCGTTGGAGTCAGAGTCTCCTTTGTATTTTGCGATCGACACATCCCTCCATCTTTTGGGAACATGTGCTTCGCGTATCGCTCTGCAAAAGGCAGATGGAAAAGTGGGTTCGTCCCTGCGAACCGGGTCGGGTGCTCTCGAGGAATTGGAGTGTGACGACACGTCCATGGCGTTGCAATCGCGAGCCCTTTTGTTGGTGGGTTACTCCAGCGAGCTGCTTAATGATGTGTAAAGAGTTAATGATCGCGATGCATAGACATTCTTGTGAATGCATGCTTTGCGATCTTCTGTGGGTATTCGGAAAAGGGTTTGCTTTAATGTCTTTTGTTCCTTTTATTCGAGGGGTAACCTATTTCTGACGCCATAAGTCATATTTCTTTAGTGGGTGATTTTCTATGACATCGTCAACATCAATTATCGATTATTATATATAATTAAAGAAGTAGTCTGTTTAATTATAATATTATTAATTAATTATATTTTTTCATTAATTGATACAATATAAAAAAAATATATATCAAAGATAAAATTTTACTAAATTTTTATCCAGTTTCACTTAATCAATATAGACTTTTATATATATATATATATATATATATATATATATATATATATATATATATATATTTAAGATAAGACTTAATATTAATACAAACTTATCGGCCAAACCTTTGTATACAATGCAGAACTTTTTGTTACCCTCGTCAATACAAAAAGAGCTTGACCAGATTAACAAAATGTTCTTTTGGAATAAAGATCTACAACATCGCCCGCTAATTAGCTGGGATAAGATTTGCAGACCGAAAAAATATGGGGGAATTGGGCTTAGGAAATTGAAAGAGATGAATGAAGCCCTTCTAATGAAACTACTTTGGAAAATTTTGGCTGAACCAGAAAATGTTTGGGTGTCTCTCATTAAACACAAGTATCTTCGTTCAGCTAACATCCTTGAATACGTGAAAAGTGGAGATTCTTCATGGCAATGGGCCAAACTGACAACTCTTATAGATAAATTTAAGACTGGACTTATTTGGTCAGTAGGAAATGGTTCAATCCATCAAATTTTGGACGGATAATTGGATTACAACAAGCTCTCTACTATCCAGGGATGATTGCCCCCAAATTAACAGCATAGAAGAAACTGTTAGTGACTATATTTTAGGTGGTAGATGGTGGACGGAAAAACTTAGCAATACATTACCAAATGACGTAGTCAAAGAAATCATGGACATTCCACTTCCTATTTCCCCTTTTGAGGATCGCCTATATTGGTGGCCTGATAGGGCTGGTTGGTTCACCACGTCAAGTGCATATAAGCTAATCACAACTCAATCCCCACTGAGCATAGACAATAACGTCTGGATATGGAATTTGGATATTCTGCCTAAGATAAAAAAATTTCTATGGAAAGTGTGTCAGAATGGCCTTCCTACTGCCTCTAGGTTGGCTCAACGTGGGACTTCTGTACCTTCCACCTATCAACTGTGCAGTTGAAGATGACATTCACTTCTTACTAGAATGTCAATATGTGCGCCCTCTCTTTCGCTTACCTACACATGTAAACTCAGCTATATCCAGTATGATAAATCATTCACGGGAGATAAAACCTATCTTTTCTTTCATCGGAAACAAGCTCACATCCGTAGCCAAGGTGGAACTTGCCTTTTCTTGGTGGACGGCTTGGTACATTCGGAACCAATTTGTTTTTAGACAGGTCCCCATACCCCATAGAGAAAGTTCATTACGTATCATTAAAACCCATAAGGAAAATTGGAGTAAAACAGCTCACTTTGAGTATAGCTTGGATGAGGACTCCCCCTTACGCACACGAATCTCCAAACATCCAAGGATGAAAAGAAAGCATGGTAACATTACTTGGCGAAAACCCCCTAGGGGAACTTTCAAGTTAAATTTTGATGGATCCACAATTTCAAATAATGATAGTTCGGCTGGAGCCGTAATCCGAGATTGGGAAGGACATCCGATACACATCTGTTATAAAAAACTTGGCAAACAAAGTCCTTTGAAAGCGGAAGCGCTTGCCCTTAAAATGGGAATCCAAAAGGCTCTACAACTCCGTATCAATAAACTCCACATTGAAGGTGACTCCATGATAATCATAAACCACCTAAATAAAACATCTATCTGTCCTTGGGAAATCGAACTGATTTTATCAGATGCTAAATTTCTACTATCGACTTTGAAAGAAGTTTTCTTCTTTCATGTTCCCCGATTAGGCAATAGAGTGGCTGATAAGGTTGCACACCTTTGCCACTCTGCCTGGGGTGTCGATATTAACAACGATTCTGGTCTTTTAGACCTCACCCGCAAGGATGCCATCGGGTAGAGCTCGCTCGCCCGAATTCTTTCCTAATCAAAAAATAAAATAAAAAAAATGGATAAGACTTAATCAATGTCGATATCATATAAAATATATAGGCCAAACTTTCACGCAAAAACAAATGACATATGCCAAACTTAAAAAGGGGAATCTTTAGAATTCCAAAATATGAAATGAAGGTAGCTAAAGCTACTAGCTATGTATGTATGTGAAGCCATGTCAATAAAAAACAAAAGTTGCATGTTTGGTGCACCTCCATCTTCTAGCTCGCACCAAGACAACACATGTCTCTTCTTTTGACTTGTACTCTTCCTTTCTCTTATTTTATTAGTATATACTGTAATTTATGTGATACAGATTAATACTACAGGCGATTAGGCATTGCCTTTATTTATTAGTAATTTATTAATAATTAGATTAGATTAGATTCTATAGTGCGTTAGTTTAATTTGAACTTGTTCTCTTGATTAGAAAATAATGGTTGATCGCGATCATCTTATTCTTATACTTTACTTCCCACTCCGATCCTTTCGGTTTTGAAATTAGCATGCATGCATGCATGCATATAGCTAGCTACCAAGTTGATTAAGTTTAGTTTGAACTGGCTTGCAAAGCTTGAAATGTCATTAATGCAATCTAAATTAAATTACAATCTAATTTAAAATTACAATTTATATAAAATTCTTGATGAAATATTCTTTTTTTTTTTGGCACAATATAAAAATTAGGTCAGATCGGCCGAAGCAGACGCCCTTCCTAACGTATCCTTGTGGATGAGAACAAAATTCAGGATCATCATCGCAGCGACCGTCGACGGGGGATCATATGCACTATGAGCAAGATAGTCAGCCATAACATTTGATTCCTTTAAAATATGACGAATAACTACATAAGAGAAAGACGAAATATCTAGAAGAATATCCGATTGTAGTAGCTCGATATGCCAGGGACACTTACAATCCCCCAACAGAGCTTTTATAACCAGTAGGTTATCTCCCTCGATAAGGAGGTTTTGAATTTCGAACTGTTTTGCCCGCAAAAATGCCCATCTTGAGCCCGAGGTTCTCGGCATAACAACTGAGATATTGATACAAGTATTCCTGCCCAAAGACACAACATCCAAACAGTCTCGAATAACGAAACCATACGACGCCGAAATATCTGGCCTTATAGAACCATCAAAGTTCAGTTTGTTTCCAGCAGTGGGTAAATGTTGTATAGAAAAGCTACATCTCATTAATAGAAATTTTGTCCATGTGTTCGAAAGCTAGTTGGTTCCTGAAAAACCAGAGAGACCACCAAGAGCAAGCCAGAGCCCCAAATTTATGTAAACCCATAGCTACCTTAAGATGTTTGAGAGGAAGAGACGATCCCACCGTAGCATTTGTTACAAAATAACTAGGCAAATGGATATGGGCACTCGATAAATAAGTGAATAGTTGATTCATTGTTGTTTCCACAGAAACACAACCCGAGGGAACAGACACATGAGACTTCTGCAACCGTCACGAGAATAAAGTATAAATATCTTTTTAGATAACATTTTAGGAGATTCTATCCTTACACAACAAGTTCTATCTTTATATATCTTGGTGTATATATTTTCATGAAAAATACCGAAGCTCGATCGTATATATTCAAACGGAGATGGATAAATTAATAGGGATAGGGATAGAGATTGTTCTGCCATTTTTTGGATTGCTCTGCCATTTATGGATCATTAGAATTGTAGAATTAGATTGGGATTTTAACAACATTGGGTGAAACTATGGAAAATGTTTGATAGTTGATAAATTTACATTAGTAGAAGGAGGTGGGTGGGGACTTGATAGTTAGCTCCATTCTAAAACATGTACTTGAGATTTAATAAGAAAAAAATAACTCTACCACAATAATAATGATAAATAAATAAACATAACTTCCTCTGATCCAAAATATATGTCGTTTGACTTTTCAGCGCGTATTTTAAGAAGTTAAAAACTATATAAAATATCAACTTCTTTAATTAATTTGTTTAATAACTTAATATTTGTTAGTAATGAGTATTAAATTATATAAAAATAATAATACAAAATTTAATATATTATGTAATTTTTCGCCTTAAAATATGTGTTGAAAAGTCAAACGTCATATATTTTGGATCGGAGGGAGTAGTAATTTTTTTTTTTTTTTTTTTTTTGGTTTCATAGGTAGGCACTTAGGCCATTATAATATAGGGGAGTAGTAATTAATATTGGGGCCATTTTGATCTTTTAAATAGAGAAGAGAAAATGGATGGTTAGTTGCAATAGATATATACCATAAAGGCTAGTTAAGTGAAATTTTTTAAATAAGTGGTGGTTAGTTGAAAAGAATAGTGAATAAATGGTGGCATGGTTTTATGCATTTCGCCTTTAGCGAAAAATATAGACTGATGTGCGCCATCTTCTATTAAGAGGTCATTGGCTAGTATATGGGCTGTTTAGTATAAGATGGGCCAAGGCCCACTGGTGTTGAAGTAAACCGGGAGCCTATATAATATTGAAAATTTTTGCAAAACAGACACTTTATTTGGACATATTTGCAAAATAGCCACGGGTTTGGACAAATTTGCGAAATAGCCGCTATATAACCCTAATTAATTGTGTCTCTCTCCTTTCCCTCGTTATTTCTCTCGCTCCCACAGATCTCTCGCTCTCTCAATCTCTCCGTCTCCATCGCTCTCCTCCCCTCCAACTGCTCCGGTTCGAAACGAAACTCCGGGATGCGCTCTGACTTCGTCGAAATTTCAGATCTACAGCCATGGTTGTGTGCATCGCCACTGGAAGACGAGGTCGAGCAGCCAGATGGATCGAGGAGCACGAGACAACTCTGAATATGAGATTTCCGGCCATCTTCCTCCCCTGAGCTCAATCGATATAGGTTTTCGCATCAATCGATATGAGACGAGGTCGAGTGGCCGGAGCGAGGCCGGAGCTGAGGCCAAAGCAAGCGAGCGAGCGCGGATCTAGTGCTCAGATCCGGATCTGGTCGACCTCGCTCCGGAGGCGGTGGCGGAAGCGAAGAGCGAGCGAGGTCGAGGGAGCGAGGTCGAGCGAGCGAGGGAGCGAGGTCGAGTGGCCGGAGCCAGCGCCGGAGCGAGGGATTGACGGAGTCCTCGGGCGATGCGTGCGGCCTGTGTTGATCGTCTTTCAATAGGTTGAAGATGAAATTTTGATTAAATTACAAAACTGACCCCATAAATTTGGGAATTACAAAACATATCTATATATTATTAAAAAAGGAAAACATTTGCCAAACATACACTTTTTTTGGGACAAATTGGTTAAATGTCCACCATTTTGGACAAATTAGCAAAATGTACGCTATATATACTAATTCAATTAGATCCCAATACATATTAAAACAAAAACAGATCCCCAATTCTCTCTCGATATCTTGACTCTCTCGATAAGTTCTCGCACAACATGTTCTTATTTTTTGCTCATCAAAACTTTATTTTTGCACAAAATTTGAGACTTGTGAAATTGTGTCTCAAGATGATCTTACTTTTTATAAATATAATTTTATACTGTTTTTATAAATTATTGCACGAAATGTTCTTATTTTTGCTCATCCATAGACAATAATTGCACAACATGTTCTTATTTTTGCTCATCAATAGGCGCAAATTTTCTCATATTATAATTGCACAACATAAACTTAAATTTGTACAACGTATTCTTATATTTCCACGACAAAATGTTAAAATAAATAAATAAATAATAAATAAATAAATAAAACCAGACTTTGGTCATATTTGCACAACATACGGTTATATTTGCTCAACATGATCTTATATTTACACAACTTATGGGTAAATTTGCACAACGTACTCTTAAATTTGCACAACTTACTCTTATTTTTGCTCACCAATAGGTTATTTTTTGCACAACAATCGAGACTTGTAAAATTGTTCTCAACATGATTTTATTTTCTCTCAATATTATTTTAAGAGTTGCACGACTATATTGTAAGAGTTGCACGATTATGTTGCAAGAGTTGCACGACTCTGTTTTAATAATTGCACGACTCTGTTGTAAGAGTTGCACGACTCCGTTGTAAGAGTTGCACGCATTTGTTTTAAGAGTTGCACGACTCTGTTTTAAGAGTTGCACGACTCTGTTTTAAGAGTTGCACGACTCTGTTTTGCTCTACACGAAACTAAAAGCTACTATATAATATAAACTTTTTTTATAGGATTTCATACTTATTGCTGATAAGCATGAAATTATATATAAAAAAAATTAATTAAAAAATTGATATTGTTTTATAGTTTTTATCGTCATAAAATAATCCAACCTAATAATAAATGAAATATTTTTGCACAACATGCTCTTATTTTTGCTCAACAATTCTTTATTTTTACACAACAATCGAGACTTGTGAAATTGTGTCTCCACATAATCTTATTTTTTGTAAATATAATTTTATACTTTCTCAATAAATTATTGCACAACATCATCTTATTTTTGCTCAACAATAGGTTATTTTTGCACAACAATCGAGACTTGTGAATTTGTTCTCAACATGATTTTATTTTCTCTCAATATAATTTCATACTTTCTCAATAAATTATTGCACAACATGCTCTTATTTTTGCTCATCAATACTTTATTTTTGCACAACTAGTGATGAAAATTAGTTCTGACACTGATATTTGTTACGATTAGTGCTGACACTCATACTAGGTACAATTAGTGTTGACACTGATATTAGTTACAATTAGTGCTGACACTGATATTAGTTACAATCGAGTCATCTTCCTAAGTAATAACTTTGTAGTTCGGTATGTATTTTTTTCGTGTCAGCACTTTTTTTTTCTTCATGTCAGCACATTTTTTAGGGTTGCACAACTGTATTTTAGAGTCGCACAACTTTAGTTTAGAGTTGCACAACTTTAGTTTAGAGTTGCACAGCTTTAGTTTAGATTTTCACAACTGTATTTTATTTGTGTCAGCACCTCTAAGAAACACTTTTCATTATATATATCATTATTTTAAGAGTTGCACGACTCTGTTGTAAGAGCTGTACGACTCTGTTGTAAGAGTTGCACGACTCCGTTTTAAGAGTTGCACGACTCTGTTTTAAGAGTTGCACGACTCTGTTGTACGAGTTGCACGACTCTGTTTTAAGATTTGCACGACAATCGAGACTTGTGAATTTATTCTCAACGTGATCTTATTTTAAAAAAGTGCTGACGTGAAAAAAAAAATTATTTGAAAAAATGCTGACACAAATAGAATAAAAAGTGCACAAATTAGAATAAAATGCGCACGAATAATATTATAAATTAGAATAAAATGCGCACGAATAATATTATTTTAAGAATTGCATGACTCTGTTGTAAGAGTTGCACGACTATGTTGGAAGAGTTGCACGACTATGTTGCAAGAGTTGCACGACGCTGTTTTAAGAGTTGCACGACTCTTGTAAGAGTTGCACGACTCTGTTTTAAGAATTGGGCGACTCTGTTGTAAGAATTGGACGACTCTGTTTTAAGAGTTGCACGGCTCTTAACACTAGATTTGGATCATATTTGTGAAATTGTTATCCAGGCTTGATGGAATTGTTCGACATCATTTGATCGGCTTATGATTCATTTGTCATGTGCTTCTTCGATTCTTTGTGAAATTGTTATCCATGCTTGTGCACCTCTAAAATAGGTGCTGACATGGGAAAAAAAGTGCTGACACGGAAAAAAGTGTAACTCTAAACCCTACTTGGATCATATTTGCACAATTTATGGTTATATTTGCACAAAGTACTCTTATATTTGCACGATAAAAAGTTTAAAAAATAAAATAAATAAAAATTAGACTAGGATCATATTTGCACAACTTATGATTAAATTTGCACAACGTCCTCTTATATTTGCACAACTTACTCCTATTTTTGCTCAACAATAGGTTATTTTTTGCAAAACAATCGAGATTTCTGAAATTGTTCTCAAAATGATTTTATGTTCTCGCAATATTATTTTAAGAATTTCACGACTATGTTGTAAGAGTTGCACGACTATGTTGCAAGAGTTGCACGACCATGTTTTAAGAGTTGCACGACTCTATTTTAATAGTTGCACGACTCTGTTGTAACAGTTGCACGACTCTTTTTTTAAGAGTTGCACGACTCTCTTGTAAGAGTTGCACGCCTCTGTTTTAAGAGTTGCACGACTCGGTTTTAAGAGTTGTATAACTGTTGTTTTAAGAGTTACACGACTCTGTTGTAAGAATTGGACGACTCTGTTTTAAGAGTTGCACAACAATCGAGACTTGTGAATTTATTCTCAACACAATCTTATTTTATCTCAATATAATTTCATACTTTCTCAATAAACTGTAAACGATTCAAAATAAATTGAAGCAAGTCTAGTTTTAATTTTTATTTTTTTTAACATTTTGTCGTGCAAATATAACCGTAAATTGTGTAAATATAATCGTATGTTGTGCAAATATAACATTTTTTGTGCAAAAATAAAAATAAAAATATAGATTATGAATCACATAATAAAATATAGATATTTTTTTTAATTTATCATATTTCCAGGGTGGTTTTGTAATTTCATCAAATTTCTTTCTCCTTCCTCCGATTTCTGCAAAGAAGAACCAGAGAGCCGCGCTCGCGCGCCACCGCCGGCGGTCCGCTCCACCCTCGCTCGATCCGGCCTCCTTCGCTCCGGTGAGGCTCGCTCCGACGATCGCTCACCTTCGGCTCCGGCGCCAGATCCAGCGTTCAGGAATTTCCAGATCCAGCGTTCAGGCCTCCGCTCCGCCTCCGGCTCGCTCGGCTGTTGCTCGACTTCGCTCCGGCATTCTCGCTCTCCGGCGCTCTCGATCTCCATCAATTCGACATATATGGCGAATCTGAATCTCGCTCGGATCTGAATCTCGCATCGTCGCTCAGCCTCGCTCGGCGTCGCTCGGCCTCGCCGCCTCCGGCTCCGCCTTCGCTCTCCGGCGCTCGCCGCTGCGCCTCGACGGATCTCGATTGGACCTCCGGATCTCGGATCTCGGACCTCGCCGCTGCGCTTCGACGGATCTCGAATCTCGGATCTAGGAGATCTCGGATCGAGGAGAGGAGAGATCCCGCGCGAACTCCGGTTTGTCCACCTCCGGCGTCAGAGACGGAAGAGAGCGAGATAGGAGAGACGTCCGGGGAGCGGGGAGAGAGGAGAGAGAATTAGGAGGGGAGAGAGAGAAAATTGTTTATATTGCGTCTATTTCCCTAATTTGTCCCAAAACGCGACTATTTCGCAAATTAGGTCCAATTTGGTGGCCATTTTGCAAAACGCCCCTATAATATTAAGGGTACGTCGGTGTAATAAGAGAGGCATGAATGACATGAGAACCAGATTCCCCCATCTTACTATTTGAGTTCCGATTCACACACCTTACGATATATCCCTAAATTATTTCGGATATAATTTTACTTTGAAAAAAAATAAAAAAATATTTGCATTCAACATACTTGTATTTATATGTTTATAAACTTTCTTTGAAATAAACCATGTTAAAAAAAATATTTTCTAATATAATAATTTTTTAAAATGAATTTTTTTAATAAAAATTTATAAATATGTAAATACAAGTAAATATATATTTTTAAATTTTCTTAAAGTAAAATTATATATGCAATAATTTAGTAGTTCACCCTACGCAGGGATCCAGACTCCTCTCAGTTTTACTTTCTCTATCTCTTTTCTCTTTCTTTCTACATTGCATCTCCATTTCTCTCTTCTAAAACATTATTCCAAATTAATTGTGTTCAGTCATTTTTATAAATAAAAAAGATTTGATACTCAAAGAGGATTGTTTTTTTTTATAAATATATTATATATTTTTACTGCACGATCATCCATCATTTCCCCAATTTCTGTACATAAAATATATAAACTACTATAAATAAACAATGAATATTAATTAATTCGAATTATAAAACTAAAAATGCGAGGACTAATTACTATTAAACCCTTGAGATATATTCAACTTATACAAAATTACTATCACTTGTTAAATTATCATATATATAAATAACCATGAACACAACAACTCCATAAAAAAATCACATACAAATTTTAAATATCTATAAATTTTAAAACTCTATAAATTTTAAATATCAAATACAATTCCATAAAAAAAAACAATTTTACACTCTCCCCCAATTTTCAAATTATGTAGATCATACAACTAAGCAATTATGTATAGATCTATAAACTAAGTAACCATTTAAGTGTTACATTACTATTAAAGTCTATAAATTTTAAAAATCACATACAAATTCCATAAACACAACAATTTTACACTCTCCCCCAATTTTCATATTATGTAGATCTATACAACTAAGTAGTTATAGTTAAATATAAATATATATATATATATATATATATATATATATATATATATATATATATATATATATATATATATATATATATATATATATATATATATATATATAGGGTGAGGTTAAAGTGAAAAAGGGGCTTAAGATGAAAATTTTGCTTAAAGTGAAAATGAGATAATTAAGGGTAAAAACTGCGCGCGGGTTTGATTTTAAAAAAAAATGAACTGGACCGGTTTGAAAAAAAAATGGGTTCGCCCAGCCCCTCTCTCTAATCTGTGCTAGGGCTTCTTCTCTCTCTTTACCTCTCTCTGTTCAATCTGGTTCTCTCTCCGTCTCTCCGTCCCTCTTCCTTCGAGTTCACCAAGCCTAACTTGATACAAGATCCGTCTCCTCATCTGATTTCGTCCCTCACCTTCCGCTTCCGGATTTTACGTACGTATTCCTTTTGAGGTGCCGCCATGGCAGAGATCGGATAATGGATTTCGTCGAGGTCGTGCGGATCGTTGAAGGAGACGCCGATCTTTGCAGCGGCCTGAGAGTAATTGGAGGGAGAATAAGCGAGCGGCGCCGGGGCTACCAGAGGTTTGAGCATCGCTAGAGGCCTCGGGTGTGGAAGGGAGCCGATGAGTAATGCTTCGTCGAATTGCTACAATGATTGATACTTTTATTGATTGTTTGTTACCATTTAAATTAAGGTAATGACCGATGAATTTAAATTTTGCAGACATCACTATGAAAACAGTGGCGAAGGAGAGGCCTACAAGCGGTGCAATTGCAAAAAGTCTAAGTGCTTGAAACTGTAAAAGTGATATGATTTGAGCTTGGTTTTCAAATAATTGTTATATTTGATGTTGTTCATCTATGAGTCGATATGTGGATTTGTACTATTAAGCTTCTAAGAAGACGTGTTTTTCTCATTTCCGACTATAGAAATTAGACTGGTTGTGAATGTTAACCATGTCTTTTGTTTCCTTTGAGAACCAAATGATGAAAAGTGCAACATTTAACCATCCATGAGTTTTGGTGCTTGTCTTTTGTAGATACTGTGAATACTTTGCTGCTGGAGTCTACTGTGTTGAGCCATGTCCATGCCAAGATTGCTTCAACAAACCTATTCATGAAGATAGCGTCTTGGCAACCCGCAAACAAATTGAATCCCAGAACCCACTGCATTTGCTCCGAAAGTCATGGGTAAGTATCACATTAATGAAACCCTACTTGTTATATTTACTCTTCAGATTGGTCTGATCCCCCAATTGTGGCTCCGTGACTCCAACCAGGATGACTCAAACCGAACTCCTGCTTCAGAAAGAGACAAACGAGGATGCAATTGCAAGAAATCAAACTGCCTGAAGAAATAATGTGAATGCTATCAGGTTTTCCTCATCACCAAATATCAAAAAACCCATTATTAATCCTTCGATATTGATCCTATCTCATGGATGTGTTAATATTTGTTTCTCTTGAAGGGCAGTGTCGGATGCTCCATTGGCTGCCGTTGTAAGGGTTGTAAAAACACTTTTGGAAGGAAGAAAGGATGGCCAATGTTCTTTACAATGTTAGGATCTTTGTATTATTATTTGATTTCAAACTACAGTTGTCTGAAAATCAGGATCTATAGGAATTGGAATGGAGCTTGAAGCCGAAGGACACACCAGCTCACGAAGATAGCATGGCTGATAGAACCTTCGATCAACCCGGGATCCATAATGATGAAGAGTCACATCCTCTGCCCGTCCTTCCTAAGACCCCTTTACGAGTTTTCAGGTTCAATAACGTCGCGATAACACTATACTGTCAAGTCATTTATGGAACAATTTTTGCTGATTAGTAGTCCTTGTTGGGTTTGTTCCAGGTCACCTATGCCAGTCCCAAGTGCCTCGAATGGCAAACCCCCAAGATTTGGCGGCATCGCGATGGCACGGGAAGATCAACCTTTTTAGGAAGCCAACGCAAGACGGATATGGACCTCTAGAACGTTGCTTCTGGGGACGACCAGCCTGCTGTTCTGCAGAACACTTCTTTGAGCATCAGCATCAAGACGCTGTCTCCTAACAGTAAGAGGATCACCCCTCCTAACCATGACACCCATGGACAGTCACCTGGTCTTAGAAGCAGTCTTAAGTTGTTACTGCAATCGATCCCTTCGTTTCCTTCGCTTACTTCTCGCCACTGAGCCTGGCTGCTATTTATTGTTAGTTTTGAGCAAATTCTCTCTACTGGTCAAAATAGAATTGCCTTTTCTTGTTCAGGGTAATGACCTTCAATACCTCCTATTAAAGTAGTCTTGTATAATAATCTTGTACCGATGTCGTTTTTTCGTAGAATTATGATGATGACCTTCTATGTAGAATAGTTCATATAACATATTGTAAAGCTCCTAAGATTCAGATTCAGATTCGGTTGTAGCTTTCAGTTCTTCATCAACAGTTCATGTAGTCTATTTAATCAGCTACTCGATAAAAATAGTTTGTATTCTAACTTTTACGGTCCAATTTTATCTTACTTTTGAACGCTATAATATTAGTATTTTTTGTATGTACACTTTTATTCTAAATGTGCACAATTTTATCATAGTTTTGCACATTTGATTGAGATAAGATATGTCAGATTCCTTAACTTTTTTTTAGTAATTAATTGTTGTATGCACACTTGTATTTTAAATCTGCACAATTGTATTCTAAATCTACACAATTGTATCTTACTTTCGCACAATTGATTAAGATAAGATTTGCCAGATTCTTTCACTTTTTTATTTGTAATTGTTTTTTGCACAATTGTATTCTAAATCTGCACAATGGTATCTTACTTTTGCACGTTATAATATTAGTAATTGTTGTTTACATACTTGTATTCTAAATTTGCACAATTATATTCTAAACGTCCACATTTATATCTTATTGTTGCACAATTGGTTGAGATAAGATCTGTCATATTCCTTCCCTTTTTTTTAATAATTGTTTTTTGTAATCCAACCAATCAAATATGTGTAATGTTAATCTTATTGTATTCCTATCTGCGCATATTACCTTCTAATGTAAATTGACTTTGTTATAACATGCTTATTTCTTACATAAAAAATGAAAGAGTTTTGTAATTTGGTCTTCTTTGTTCATATGCCATTCATTTGCTTACTCGCAATCCTACTCTGATAAGTTTGGCTCAATCCGACTCTAAAAATTTTGAAATAAATTCTTAGTTTGAGAAAGGTAATAGGACTGAGAGTTTTTTTTTGGCGTACTTTACTTTGCACAATGGTATTCTAAATCTGCACAATTGTATCTTACTTTTGCACAATTGATTGAGATAAGATATGTCAGATTCCTTCAATCTTTTTTAGTAATTGTTTTTTGCACACTTGTATTCTAAATATGCACAATTGTATACTACTTTTGCACGTTATAGTAATGAGCCTTTTAATAAGGAATTTCATTTGACTTTTTTTTTTTATCTTGCAAATGCTTATGAAACAACTTCAACTACACAAGGTGTAGCCCCCCTCCTCATAGTTACTGATTTACACTCAAAAATTAAAATCAAATCCTTGAACAAATACAATCACTCACTCATCTACCATGCCGCCTCCTGTATAACTCCTAAACAAATCACACTTCAATAACCGGAAAAATATGAAACCAAAATAGAGACCAAAACACACCTCATATATGAGCCATTTGTAATGAGAACAAGGATCTACACACATTGCTTTGGCTTATTCCTATATGCACTTGTGTATCTTGTGTGTTCGGAGCCTTGAATTCTTCGATAAAACGCGCTAGTTTGCTTTCATTGATCTTCAAGCCAAGCTTCGTTTCCATTTAATCCCAACTCTCCTAAGCTCACGCAGGTGAGACGCAATCTTCTGTATGAAGCGAACGCCCTCCTCCCTGCCTCTGAGCGAGTTGATTGCGTGTTCGAGAAAGCTCCTATCTGCTTCGAGTGCCTGCAGCCTCTCATTCAGAGTGGATACCTCGCAACCGAGAGTCACTACATCAGCAACAGCTGTATGGACCGAAGAATTTCGTCCCATGGATTTTGGGGTCTTCAGCAAGTATGCTCGTCTTACAATAGGGTGTCTGCTGCCCGCGTTTGGATCATCCTTATCGCTCTCGTGTTCGGATCCTCTTATGAAGTATTTGGATTCCAATCGAAGCCAAGGCATCCAGTCCTCTCGATTCCTTCAGATTGGAGGACACCTAAGGGTTTATCATACTTGCTAGTGGTAACTCCAGTCCTCAAGCCACCCCAACAGAAGCTTCAAATTTTCGCTAACTCGCGTTGAATCCTTTCCTAGCAGCGACAACTGCCTTCTCCTACTACTTAGGGCTAGCTTGTATGCATCACCGAGCTCCAAACTATTCGCTGGTTGAGCTCCTTCATCACTGGCATCACTATTTATCTTAGAATCCGATACATCAGTTGTAGCATGTTCCTTTTCCACTTCATTTACTCTCTCAATGATCTCGATTACAACCGTTTGCTCAACTTCTAGAGGACCTGCATCATCTACTGCAATCAAATTACCAAATCACATCAGAGCTACTTAACAATGTGATGAAAGAAGTAGCAAACAAAGGAAGAACATGACCATGTACATCAAACTTGCAATTACCTTTTGATGAATCAACTTGAATATCTGCAACATTTAGTGATTCAGGCACATTAATGTTATTCCCTTAAACTGCCTCAAATCCTAAACATCACAAAACCAAGATGACATTTTTAGTGACCCTACTTAATGACTAGTGTCATTACGGAAAACTCCATAACAGAATACCTCAAACAAGCTCCATGACAAAAAACCTTCTCCTATTTTCTTGAATGAAATGAACCATTAAATGGACACTAATAATATTCACACCAGAGACCTCACGAAAATTCGTCGAAGAAACCCTAGAATCGTCCAATTTCGAAATCTGACACCAAAAATCTAAATCAATCCTAATCCTTACACACTAGACCAATAGATGCACATAGGTGGTCAGAACTAAATTCAATGGTGGAGATGAATAAGAGGAGGCATTGGAGGGGTTTTCAATGTCATCAACATGAGGAAGGAGGGAAGGGAAGAGGGCGTACCTGTGCGGCGGCGAGGAGTCGGTGAGAGAGATAGAGTAGAGAGTGGAAGCGCGGGGAGAGCTGAAGCATCACTGCTGCCATCGAGTAGGAGAGATCGCAAAGAGAGAGAGCAGAGAAATGAGAGACGGACCGCAACGAGAAGATGAGAGGGAGACAGAGAGGGACGGACAAGGAAGGGCCGAAGGGGTTTATTTCTCTTGAAACGGGATGGGTCAAAACGCATAGAATTGGGTCATTTTCACTTTAAGCAAAATTTTCATTTTAAGCCCCATTTTCATTTGAACCTTTACCTATATATATACACACACACACATCATGAATTAATATAATATATAACATACCTCAAATTCAAAATTTCATTTCCCTCTTCAAGCCCTCCAATCCTCCATTGCACTGTGGAGAACGACAATCCGCTCAACGCTGCGTAGTGAGCTTTCAACATAGAGTTAAAGTCAACTAGAAAGTACGGATTGCGCGCATTAATGAATCAACCATAAATAGCCATGGATATGACTGTGGCTATATCCATGGCTAGCTGTCGATGGACTCTTAATATGTCGAGAGTTTTTACTTGGGCTTTCATATTCATTGGGCTTTGACTACCACTATCGAGTTGACCGTCTTTGGCCTTTGACTATTTATGATATTGGGCATGACCACCTTTGGGCTCTTATATTGTTTTGGGTGATATTTTGGGCTATATATCAACGAACAATGGGCCTAATTCAGATACATCAACGAACAATGGGAGTGGCTATATTAGCGTCGACTCCAGCTACGGATATTGTTATTGTGGATAATTTCGTGGCCATTTGACACGAAACCAGGTCATACTTGCCATATGCCCCTTCTTCTTAGCCACGGGAACAACCACGACATATGTTTCGTGTCCATTGGCCACGAAAGCAGGTCACGCTTGCCATCTGCCCCTTTTTCTTAGCCACGGGTACAACCACGACATTTTCGTTCGTGGCCATCGACCACAAAAGCAGGTCATGCTTACTATATTTGTAGCCACGGGTACAACCACGACATTTTTTTCGTCGCCTTGTTGACGTCGAAATAAGCCACGAATATTTCAATAGTGGCTAACGCTGTGGCTAACAACCATGAATTTAGCTACGCCATTCATGCTCGTGGCTAATAGTCACGACTTTTTGGACACAATTTCTATCATCACCCCCAGCCACAGATTTAGCCACGAAAGTTTTCACTCGACGCTTATATAGCGACAACATGTCAGGTCGTAGCTAATGTCGTAGCTATCAGCCAGAACATCATCCACAACCTTGTGATGTTGGTAAAAAATCCGTGGCTATTTCCTGTTTTTTTGGAAGTCTAGAATCAAATCAAGACTCACATTTCGCCATAGAAACGGACTGAAAAATCTGAAAACATTAAACACTCACCCGACCTATTGCTGAACTGATGAGAGCATGAGAGGTGTTCAGCTGTTACTCGCCCCGCCCTCAATGTTTTTTGCTGACCTGCTTGCCGAAGTCACCAATAGTCCGCCACCAAATGCTCCACGATCCTAGCACTACAGAGTATATATGCCCGATCCGGATCAGTAGCTAGCCTAGGATCGTAGGATCGTAAGATCCGGATCGGGGTCTTAATAACCATGTGTAGCACCATCTATGCCACTCTAATGAAGATCCCCATCATCATAGGCTCGAATAGCCCATTGGATGTACTCTTTGGGAAATGGGTTGGATATCGATCCCCAAGACATTTTAGAAAACAACAAACAAATCAAATAACAAAAGCTCGAGGAATTCGAGTCGATTAGCTCTGATACCAATTCACATAGCCCGAAGGATCGATCGACCAAGCCTCAAGCTTTTGAACACTTTTTTTGTGGGGTGATTTTTGGGGATTTATGGAAAATTAAAAACAAAAAAGGATATGTGTTGCAAGAATACTCTTGGCCTCTCACTTTGAGCACTCTACGACACTCAATTGATCACACTCTCAGCCTCGCACCCCAAGTGATTCCAACCGTTTGACTTCTTCGCCTCTCACTAGGAAGTCTCTCATAGCATCTCACCAAGAGGGTTTGATTGGCATCTCACCAAATCAGAAGAATCTTAATTAACCCGATTCCAAAGGAAGTCGTGCTAAGACTTTATCTCAAAATCAACCTCCTTATAAATAAAATTCTTAGTTCTTGATATAGGAAGATATTGATGATATGAAAAATATAAGAAATTAAAATAAATAGACAAACTAATGAAGGATAATACGAATGGGTTTCCAAGATTTATGACGGGGAGATGGACAACCATTATGGGGGGAAAACAAATGGTATTGGCTTCCATCAAAGAGATGGAAGTTCAGCCACATGCCTTGAATGATGAATCTCTAAATCCCTCTCACCTAATCCGACTTTATTGAATGCATTCCGTCCTCATTTATTGCATTTCCGACAACCTGTCAGATTTTTGGACTTCTACAAAGATCCCAGATTTCGGCCATCTTATCAGCTGAATTGACGATTGCATCCTTAAATAAAGTTGTAGCCGCTTAAAATATCTTTCCAACGAGTGCTCATCGGCTTCAATCGAAATTTTATACATCTAGAAAGAGCTAAAATAACGAGGTGTCGCCAAATAGTTTTCACAAATGAAAGTTGATGTTTAGCTCCGAAGACAAACCTTTGTAAATAAAAAATAAGTCGAGCTCATGGGTGACTACAATCACATCACTTAACCTCTCCTTATGTATTTCTCTTGTCACCAAGTGAGGAAAGGAAGATTGATGGTTGTAGAAGTGATTATAAGAATAAGAGAATAAGAAAACAAGTATAAAAGTGGGTTGTAAATCAATTGAAAACAAGTCGTTTTCCCTACAAATTCACAAAAGTGGTTGGTATATTGATCATCAAATTCTCTCTAGTTACAATGACTCTATTTTTTTATTATGTTATTGGTTTAGATAAACATGAAAAATTAGGGGTGTGCAGAAAAACCCGAAACCGAAAACACGACATGAAAACATGACAACACGACACGAAAAAACCCGAAAGCGAAAAAACCCGACACGAAAATGACACGAACCGAGAAAAAACGGCTGTAAACGGTTCGTGTTCGGATCGGGGAAATCGCCTTGTCGGATACCCGACACGAACCGTTTATTTTTATTTTTTTAGGCTGGGTAGTACAATACTAGTCCAAATAGAATTCTCTAAGTATCAAGAAGCTCTAGTAGCGTAGTTGGTTATGGGGAAGGGTAAGTACAGGCGCTTGGAAGGCATCCCAAGTTCGATCCCCATTGGCAACCTCTTTATTACATTTTTATTTCCTTTCAATTCTTCCCTCTCAACGGTCCGACTGGCCCAGGTCCAGCAGCCCAGTAAGGGTAGCAAAAAAAAACCAGATGGTTCGTGTCGGGTACTCGGGCATTCGACACGAAACCGATTAGATTTACCATCTCGGATACCCAGCTCGAAACGGTTCGTGTACGGTTCGGCAGTTTGGGCATAAATGGTTTCGGGTACCCAACACGATTACCCGGTTCGTATCGGGTACCCGGTTATGCCCACCCCTATGACAAACTACCATGCCTCTTACTCTTGCATAGAGGACGGGGGACGAGTAGCAATAAGTCCCAATTAACTAGCACCTAAGCAATACCCCTATCATCTTAGAAACTCGTCACCTATTTTTCAACCTAGCTATTGCCTCCACTAAAAGTGATATTCCCTAAATCTCAATCTCCCTACACAATCTAGATTCGCGAACCGTTCTTACAAGATGTGTTTGCTCAGATTAAAACATACAAGCGGATATAGCTATAACCCTTGCACAATGTGACTATATCAAGATGACCAGGCTAGATACAATCAGTATGCAACATAGCAATTCAGAACAAGGGAGATTGAAATAATAAAATAGAAGTAACATAGAAAGCAATTCTTACAAACCAACCATGTTTAGAACTTGCAGGAAAAACTGAAAGAGAGTTTAGTTACTCATAACGTAAATAAAAACTTCAAATATCAAATAGTTCATGAAGCCTTAAGGTGGAAGGTGAAATTCTATGAATTGAATACATAAAGAGAATGAAGGATGACTATTTATAGGGAAATATATAGGCTGTTGAGAAACGTTCCACCTGCCTTCCAACAGATCAATAAACATTAGCTTATTGGATAGATTTTTTGTAACAAAGAGATTTAGATTTATCTTTATCGACGAGCGGCGATATAGCTATAACCTTATCGCTCAGATTAAAGCTCGCAAGTGGATATAGCTATAACCCTAGCATGATGTGACTATATCAAGATGATCAGGCTAGATACAAATACAATTAGGAACATAGAAATTCAGAACAAGGGATATTGAAATAATAAAATAGAAGTAATATATATAGAAAGCAATTCTCACAAACCAACCATGTCTAGAACTTGCAGGAAAAACCAAAAGTGAGTTTAGTTACTCATAACGTGCCTAAAACCTTCAAATCTCAAATAGTTCATGAAACCCTAATGCAGAAGTGAAATTGTATGAATTGGATCTATAAAGCGAATGAAAGATGCTTATTTATAGGGCTAAAGGCTGCTAAGAAACCCTAGTTCCACCAGCCTTCCAATGGATAAACATTAGCCTATTGAATAGATTTTTGGTAACAAAGAGATTCGGAGGAGATTCAAATTTATCTTTATCGGCGCGTCGATCCACTGGATGTCGAAGCCCTTCACTTTGCTCCTTGTCTTTAGCTCGACTTTCTTCAATGACTCCTTAAACCTTCTTTAAGCTCCTTTTACAGCCTTTCCTTAGCTCATCTTCCTCTCGTCCCTTCCGAAGTTCGAATATGTAATTCTGCAAAATCGAAAAGTGTGCAGATTTCGAACTCGACCACTATATGACAGAATATGAAAATTATCCCTAAAACATGCAACATGTACATAAAAACTAACCTAAAACTATCTATAATGCCATCTAAAATATGCATTATTCCCCAGTATGTCGAGTGGTTTTCCGACTTGTAAATCCACCTAAATCGAACGTTTTCAACCCACATTGACACCCCAAAATTGCAAATAACAACAACAACAAAACACAACAAAGACCTCTCAAAGCAACTGAAAATTGAATGAGATTTCAGATTTTTAAAATTTCTTCCAAAGTTTAAAAACCCAATTTCTATGTCGATTAATTCCACCTAAAATCATTGATATTTTGACATAATATGACCTTCGTAGTGATAGATCGATGTAGATTTTTGAAAAAAAAAATGCACTAAACACAAGTAGATCTGAAGAGGATGGACGAGGTTGAAGAAAGATGGTTGTGTTGACGTACGTTGAAGGATGATGTAGGGGATTGTAGGTCTGGCAAGTGTAAAGATGGGTAAAATGATTTTTTATTTTTTTTTTCCTCGTACCAATTTGTAATTATTGTTTAAAAAAATGAAAAGGACTCACAATTATTTAAAATTCGTCTTCCTAATTGACAAATCCCATGTTGCCAATAAACTTTATGTTATCCATATATATTAAAATCAATTTCCAAGTAAAAAATTTATCATAATGATTGATATTAGGGAGTACTCCGTATTAGATATGTGTCATCAATACGGTACGGTCAAATGGATTTAGAATCCGCGACGACTCTAGCTTTTGAGTGTATATAAAACTTCACCTGTAACTAAATGTAACTGCAGATTACAGACGCCAAGCCACCAAGTGGATCAGGTAAATGATAAGCCGGTTTTCAGGCTGGCATTTAGGCACCGCCAGACCTTTCTTTGAATATAGTACAAATTAAACCAGAAATAAATGAAAGGAGCTGAGGAAGGCAGTACAGAATGAACAGATCGACAAGGACGACGACGTCGTATTCTGGCTGGACCACCGTACGTACCGGATTGATCAGAAATCAAGTTAAAAGTGATGATCGGAGTTGTGAATTAGGCACGCCAGAGGGTTAAGGGGATCCATATCCATTGCCTCCTTCCTCGGCTATCTGTATTTCTTCAACCTCAGGCTGCAGCACCTCACTGTGACTGTGACTGTGATCAGCTGGTGCTGCAGAAGATATCGCCGACCCATCACCACCGCCACTGCCACTGCCACCTGTCTTTGCAATTGCATATTCCTCGAAGAATTTCTTGTTCTCTTTCTCCAGCTCTTTCCACACTAGCTTATTCCATTCCATCCATATTTCATTCATTCATTAATTAATTTACACATTCCATTTAAATTAATTACAATTATATATATGTCAAGTTATAAATTAAAATAATGAAAAAAAAGGGGATGGTAGGGTACCTGTGGAAGTGATGACAGGGTTGATGTTTGCATGTTTGGAGAGAGCTTCTTCACACTCCTCTCTACTCATCTTGAACAGTATGCACTCCTCTATCAGGTGCTGTACCTGTCCCAGTGATGAATACAGAGTATATCTAAATTAAGTATTATATATGGTGTAACAACGCATTTAATTACTATATATTAATTTCAATTAAAAATACAATTTTTTTTTGTTATTGTTATATTAGAAAATTTTGAAGAATTTATGCACTACAAAATATAATGCATAGATCTAAATAAAAATACAAAATTAAAGATAGATAAGAATCCCAATTCAAATATAATCCAACATGCATCGATATCGAGAAAAAATATCACATGCATCCTATATCTATATATGAACGAATGATTCACGGATATTCTGAGGGAAGTACATGTCAAAAAACAAAAAAAAGTTCTCTGCGGCCATGCAATATATAATAACTCAATTAAAAGGAAGGAAGAAGGGAGTGAATACTAGTCGGATATAGGAAGCAGAAGATTCGGCCATGGCGTCGATGGGCTGGGCATTCACCCTTCTCTTTAATTGATTTCCTCTTTGCTCGATATATACGGTGGCTCAGGGAGTGTGAGGTGCTTCTCATCTATGCTAGCTTCCACTATGTGTGTATTTATATACTGAATATGTTTTTTTTTTTTTTTTTTTTTTTTTTTGTGACGTGGGGGGTTATGAGGTTATCGACTAATTCCCCACGGTTCCGGACCCTAGCCTGCAAAGGATGCGAACCGGTTAAGCCAGACGGCAAGTCGCCAGGCAGGCTCACCCAAGCCAATGAAGGCTTGAACACCCACTAATTACAAAAATTGTGTAAGGAGTGGATTTGAACCCTTGACCTCTTGCAAGGGCCACCCCTCTCCCTTACCGCATGTATTTTTCTTATTATTACCGAATTTCTATACCTTTACATACGGAGTATTGATTTAGGAAATATTCTATTTTTTTTATTTGATATAAGGAAAGAAATTCGATTATCTAGACAAGCCTATAGAAACCGAGAGCCCGGACAAGCCGGGGGATGGACTAACCATCATGTACAACAAGAAACAAATGACAAAAGTAAATGACAGAAAGAAAAGAGCAGAAATAAAGTACAAGAAACCTACACTGAGACAACAGATTAGCAAAACCAAAACCAACTGGTCAAACTGCAGACGCACACAGAGAACTCTGGGGATCACTAGCGGACACCTCAACATGGACTCTTTACAGAATCAACATGCATCGTCGCATTTACCCGACGTCTACAAGCTCAACGAACCAGTCACCGTTCACATGAAACCTGTACCACATCAAGAAAAGCAAAGTACACCAACCCGCATACCAAAACTCTAGCCAAATCATTGCCAAAACAAATCCCCAAAACCCAACTCACACCCTCAAGGATGATAACAAGATCGTAGAGGCAACCAAAAGGGAAGCCAAAATAGAGGAAACATATAAGACAGGACAGGAATAAATAAACAACAACAATACACAGGCTAAGAAACCAGAGAGCAGTCAGAAAACGAACTAATAAAGCTCACAAACCCCATTTTTCCCTACCAAGTCGATCAACCAAAAGGGTAACCAAAAGCGTTAAAAAAACGCTAACTAAAGCATGGTGAGCAGGCGACGAAAGATCCAGCCGGTGAACCGGGCGGAGGAGGGCGGTGTCAAGGCGACCGAGGGAGAAGAAGCCGGTGGTAGGCTAGACTGATGAAGCGCCCACACAAGGAGAGGAGGGCGACGTAGTGTGGGAAGGCGACGTCGGAGTCTCGAAGAACAGCAAGGCCGACCTGGATAGAAGGGCCGTCGGAGATGAAGTTGGAGGGAGGCGGTGAGTCCAGGGTGGGTAGTCATAGACCCCAATAGACCAAGGAGGCGCTTGGTTGGCGAAGGAGGCGGCGAGGCCGGTGACTAAAGGTAATAAGATTGATGATGGCGGTAAGGCTCTCGTGAGAGGCGGCGGAGCAAAAAAAGCTCCACCAATGGCTGGCGGCGACGGATCGGAAGCCAACGAAATGAACCTGCGGCGGCACAAATCGGACTCGGAGAAGCCGGAGAGCAAGCGGGTGATCGGTTAGGATCGATGAGGAGGCCGGTGTTGGCCTGGACAGAGGAGGTCAGGCATGAGCTGCATGGCTCGAGGTTCGGTGAAGAAGGCGGTGAAGGTGGTCGGTGTTGCTTGCGGCGGCGGCGGAAACCAAGGGAGTGTTTTCGGTGTTGGCCTGGACAGAGGAGGACGGTGGCTGATGAGCACGAGGCGTGAGCGAGCGACGGCGAGTGTTTGGGTAGAGGAAAGAAGGTGGTGGCTAACCGAGGCAATAATCGGAGGAGAAGGTGAGGTCGAGAGGCGGTGGCTAACCAGGGCACCAAGTAGGGGCAAGGATGCGATTGCCGGAAGGAAGTTTAGGACGAACGAGGGCGGTGGTGTCTTGCCATCGAGAGCAAGAAGAAGGAGAAGAAGCAGCCCGGGAGGATGGTAGAGGGACATCGGTGAAAAACGGACGGCCAGGGTGGGTGGCGGCGGCCCGAGAGCTTCCTAATTTAGTCAATTTTTAAATATGTATTCTTTTTAAATTTAGGCAATCATATTTGCATAGTTAGTTATCACTTTTGTAAGTGTATTTTTTTATTGTTGTTGTCGTATGAGATGCATTTAGAGTAAAAGACCAATGATCGAATCTTTCCGACGGCAGTATGGGATTACCCTCTTAAATAAAGGACTTTTTATATACAGTGAACACATATTTCAACCTTTGCTGCAGGTTGAGTCACTAGTTATAACTAATTAAATCCTATCAAATAAAGTTTCAACATCATCGTTAGTCTCGATATCGTTAGTCTCAATCACCTCTCGAACTCTTACCACCCGATCACAAAACCTTTAATATTTTTTGAATTTAAGACTTGTGAAAAAATGTTATTGGATGATAGGAGCATATACTTAATTATGTTTTTATTTTCCTTATTCTTTTAATGCAAATTGTTTTTAGTTTTTTATGCGTCCTTTTGTTATGGCCCGAAGCCAACAGAAGTAACCGAGAGGGAGTGGTAAGGAGTAGAAAACAGAATCTGGGATGAGGAGAGAATAGAAAGAGTAGGAGATAGAAGAGAGTTAAGATTGGGAGGGAAAATATGTCAATTTCATCATACCCATCCTCCATGTACATTAGCCTATTTATAGACTAAGCCCCTTATCTAGGACATAACAATGCCCCACCCTTATAAAGCCTTGTCTCAAGGCTTGTAAAACCACAAGAAACATAAGGGTGTACTCATCCTAAAAACATAACAATGCCCCACCCTTATAAAGCCTTGTCTCAAGGCTTGTAAAACCACAAGAAACACAAGGGTGTACTCATCCTAGACACATTTCATAGAGTGAAGTTGGGAAACTGGCGAATAATGTGTGATGTCGCCTCCCAGGTGGCCTCCTGAGCAGGTAAATTGGCCCATTTAATCGATCAACGACTCTGTGACTGGCTCGCCATTGCTAAGGTGGTGAAGTCTAGTGTCCAAGATTGCCTCTGGCATGGCCAACACCTGTCCCTCATCATCAGTCACTGGAGGTTGGGTACTGGCGCTTGCAGTTGGGCCTTTCTTCCGCTTGAGTTGTGAAATGTGGAAACATCCTGAATGCGTGAAGCTGCAGGCAATTGCAACCTGTAGGCTATTGCACCAATCTTAGCTAGCACCTGGTAAGGGCAATAGAATTTTGCATTGATCTTCACATTCTTTCGAATAGCAGCTGTTGATTGCCGGTAAGGTTGGAGCTTGACATATACCCAATCACCCACCTCCAAGGAGCAATCAATCCTGTGACTATCTGCAGAAATTTTCATCCTTGCTTGTGCCTGCTGGAGATGATCTTTAAGTTGCAAGATCATGTGTTGGCGAGAGCGTAGCCACTCTTCAGCAAGTGATCTGGAGGCAGATAAGGTGGGTAATTGATAAACGGTTTTTAGTCGCGTAAACCGTATCAAAATAAATTCGAACTTACTAACTAATGTAGTGTGGTAAGCACGAGTCGATCCCACAGATAATCAAGTTATTTCTAAGTTAAGTTTATTTACCAATTAATAGAAAGGGGGTTTTGTGATTGAGTATAACAAAGAAAACAAAATAAACTATAAACAAGTAACGAGGATAACAATTAGGAAGATAGTTTCATCTACAAATATCCACTTTAATTTGACTAGTTGATCATCGATTCTTCTTCAAGTTCTCTTTTCATCCTATTGTTGTTCCTGTCCTGATCTTGTGTAAATTACTAGTCCTACGAGACCTAGTAACCCTTACTAATTAGATAACCTTAACACGGTCAAGATTTAATCTGATAGTAGCATTAAGATTAAGGATTAACCAGGATACATGCAACACCAAGCTACGAGTCAGCATTTAACATATAATTGATTCTCTACACACCAGTTTAGTCCTACGAGTCCTAAAAAGGCATGATTGTTACTATGGATTAAGGTTCGCTACGAGGAATCTACAAAATCCTAGCAATAATCTCAACTAGTTGCACGGACTAGAAGAAATCAACAATATTCGCAAAAGAATCAATACGAATCAATAGGAATAGAACAAGAATATAAATCTCACAACTTTACCAAACAAAGCTTCAATCCATAGACGAAACGGGAGAGTTTAGATCTCCATAAAAATAAGACAAAAATCAGGGATTGAACCAGAATGAAAAGTTCGGGTAGGCTAAAATTACCTTATACAATGAAAAATAATTTCAAAAGTTATTAACATTTTCCAAATAATATGTATCTACACATACAAACACTTTAAGATGCATTATTTATTAAAAAACATAATGGAAATAAAATCAGGCTATAATAGAAAGAGAAATTAAATAACTCAAGCTAAAAAAATAGAAAGAGAAATATAATGGTGGGAAGTAGGGGTGGGCACGGGACGGGACGGGACGGGATTGGGCCGGGACGGGACTTGTCCCGCGAAATTTTTTCGGGACGGGATCGGGACGGGATTGACATTTTTTTTTCGGGACGGGATCGGGACGGGATGGTGTCTGGACGGGACGGGATCGGGACGGGACGGGCCTTGTCCCGCATATAAAAATAATAAAATATTATATAAATTTACAAAGTGAAAAATGCTTTCATAATTCATTATTTAGTATAATATGTTGAATACTATTCTCAACTATATTATTCAATAATAATAATATTAATATTATTATTATTAATATTATAATACTATTATTAATTCATACAATGATTGTATAATTAATTATAATGTTCAACATATTTGACTACATTATCTTACTAGATCAGGACGGAAAGGAATTGAGACGAGATTCACCAATATTGTCTAATTATCGATTGATAGTTGGGAAGAATACTGTATTTAATTAGCTATTTGCCTCTTGTAACTCTAAATAATAATAATAATAATAATAATAATAATAATAATAAAAATAATAATAATAATAATAAAATAAAATAAAATAACATTACTTATTTTTATTGTTATTATTATAAAATAATTATACTTCAAAGGAAAAAAAATATAATATGATATAATAATAATAATATAATAATTATTATAATAATTTTATTATAAATTAATATTATTATTAAATTATATTATAATATTATACTCCCTCTGTTAATTAAAACTTGTCGTTTACTATTCATGCACGCTTTTTTAGAACGATAAAAACTATATAAAATATTAACTTTTTTTTAAATTTGTTTTTATAAATTCATACTTAATAGTAATAAGTATGATATTATTTAAAAAAATTATTTCAAAAGTTAATATTTTATATAGTTTTTAACACATAAAAATGCGTGCGTGAATAGTAAAACGTCAAGTTTTAATTAACGGAGGGAGTATATTATTATTATTATTATTATTATTATAAATTGAAAATTATTATTATAGTTATAAATAATATTTGCTCAAATAATAATAATAATATTGTTATTCTAAACAAATATTATTATTATTATTATAAATGGAAGATTATGATTATAATTATAATTATAATATTTGCTCAAAATAATAATACTAATAATATATTATTATTATTCTATAATATTATCATATTATTATTATTATTATTATTATTATTATTATTATTATTATTATTATTATTATTATTATTATTATTATTATTATTATTATATGCGGGACGGGACGGGATTTGCGGGATCCCACCGGGATCGTCCCGCGTTTCGTCCCGCATAATTTTTGCGGGACGGGATCGGGACGGGATTCGCTATTTTGTCCTAAATCCCACCGGGATCGGGACGGGATCGGGACGGGACCGGGACGGGATCGGGATTTGCGGGATTTGTGCCCACCCCTAGTGGGAAGTGCAGACTTTTTAACCCAAAATAAAGAAAAGAAAGAAAAAAAATAGAGAAAAGGGGTAGGAGGAATCGAACTTGGAGTATTGGGTCTTAAAGACAAACAACAAAGTAAAAAATCACTGGGCCACATTGGTTTATCTCTTAACCTAGTCCTCCTATTAAATAAATTCTAATTTTTGGGGTGGGCTAACCCACCCCTAGTTCCGTCTCTGACAAAAATAATTAGGGTTTAGAGCTAAAGTCGGCTACGGTAAGTCACGACCTCTTGGTGCACCGTATGAATGTATATATATGCTCTTCGAAATCTCATCTAACTAATCTACGTAGTATATATAATATAATATAATATTAATATTAATATATATCTAATCTATCTAACTATATATAATAATATAAACCACAATAATATTTTGTATGGAGCAGCAGTGCAACCCTTCATGCGGATTCCTCCCACCTTGCACCGTCCGGATTCCATCAGCTCATTCATTATGAGTCACTCGACCCAATTTTGATCCCAACCTTGAAATTCATATTGTCCCGCTTAAAATACCTTACATATATAAAAATAATAGTGTAGACTCCGAAAACCAAATAAAATAAATAAGCTATAAAATATGTAAAAATGCTCTAAATTAATATGCAAATCTATACTTAAAACATGACTAAAATAAACCCTATCAGTAATCCAAACTGAGATGGAGGATTGCCATACAAGGCTTCAAAAGGCGTCATCTTGATGGCAGATTGAAATGTGGTGTTGTACCACCATTCAGCTAAGAACAACCAATCCCTCCATTTCCCGGGGTTGCTTGCAGTCATACAACGTAGGTATGTTTCTAGGCAATGGTTAACTCTCTCAGTTTGCCCATCTGATTGGAGATGATAGGCAGAAGTCATGTCCAGTGAGGTACCGGTGTTCAAGGATTTGAACAATTGTTGCCAAAAAATGATCGATGAAGACTTTATCCCTGTCAGAAACAATACTACTAGGAATGCCATGTAGCTTATAGATGTTCTCCATGAACAATGATGCTACTTTAGCTGCAAAAAAGGGATGACAAAGGGCAATGAAGTGGGCATACTTTGTTAGGCGATCTACAACAACCAAAATGGTATCCATGCCCTTGGAGCGAGGAAGGCCTTCGATGAAGTCCATACTTATGTGACTCCAAGCACGATCACGTATAAGTAAAGGTTGCAAGAGCCCTGGAGACGCCACATTTTCAGTCTTGCTTCTTTGGCATGTATCAAACTGAGTAATAAATTCCTTAACATCAGCTTTCATACCACACCAGTAAACCATGCTTTTTAGACGCTGATACGTAGCATGAATACCCGAATGACCTCCCACTGGATCCTCATGGACGGACTGCAACAATTTGAGCTTCAAATTGGTAGTGCTACCAATGAATAAGCGACCCTTGTACCTCAATAGTCCTCTGGTGACAGAGAAATGGCCAGGGTCTTTTGACAATTAGGTCACCATCAGCTCCTGCACCACCTTGTAATCCTTGTAACTCTTAAAGACCTCAGCTAACCAAGAAGGTTGCACAACCAACATTGTAGCACATGCCCCATCCTGGTGATCAAACATTCTTGATAAAGCATCTGCTACTCTATTTTCAATCCCCTTTTTGTAAGCAATATCATAGTGCAATCCCAGTAGTTTCCTTACAGCTTTTCTCTGAACATGAGTTGACAATTTTTGATCAAGCAAATGCCTGAGAGGTTGATGATCTATTTTGATAATGAATTTACCCCCTTCCAGGTAATGTCTCCATTTATCCACGACCATTAAAATAGCTAGGAGTTCTTTCTCATATACAGCAAGCAATAACTGTCTTCCCTGTAAAGCTTGGCTTAAGAAGGACAAAGGTCTACCATTTTGCATCAAAACAGCACCTATACCAGAGTCACATGCATCTGTTTATATCACAAAAGGACAAGAGAAACCAGGCATTGCTAAGATTGGAGGAGAACTCATGATTTGTTTCAAAGCAATAAAAGCATCCTCTGCAGCTTGGGACCACACAAAACAGTCCTTCTTTAGTAAGTCAGTCAAGGGTTTAGCAACACATCCATAACCCTTGATAAACCTTCTGTAATATCCAGTGAGACACAAGAAACCCCTTAATTCCTTGAGGTTCTTAGGTGTAGGCCACCCTACCATAGCTGCAATTTTCTTTGGATCTGTGGAAACTCCCTTTCCTGAGATGATGTGACCCAAATATTCCACTTCTGGCCTAGCAAATTCACATTTTGATCGTTTGGCAAATAGCTTGTGTTGTCTCATAATGATTAAAACCTCTTTCAAATGTAATACATGCTGCTCAATAGTGGCATTGTAAACCAAAATGTCATCAAAGAAGACTAGAACTGTCTTTCTTAATAGAGCCCCAAACACATCATTCATAAGACTTTGGAAGGTAGCAGGAGCATTTGTCAACCCAAAGGTCATTACTCAAAACTCATAGTGACCATGGTGTGTTCTAAAAGCAATTTTAGCCACATCACTCTCCATCATCCTCACTTGATGATAGCCAGCCCTCAAATCCAATTTAGAAAATACAGAAGCACCATGTAACTCATCAAGAAGATCCTCAATGTAATGTATAGGATACTTGTCCTTGACAGTTAAGTCATTAAGTTTCCTATAGTCAATACAAAACCTCCACGAGCCATCTTTCTTCTTTACCAACAAGGTTGGAGAAGCAAAAGGGCTATGGCTCGGTCTTATGACCCTATTCAACAACATGTCAGCAACCTGTTTCTCAATTTCAGTTTTATGAAAATAAGGGTATCTGTAGGGTCGAGTAGCCACTGGAGATGCACCTGGTTTCAGTGTGATGGAATGCTCATGATTTCTCAAGGGGGCAATTTCTTTGGCTCCTGAAAAATATCATCAAACTCCACAAGCACCTTGGAAACGTCATCTGCTAGCTGAGTTTCTGACCCTTTGAAAATGCACAATTGAGCCACTTGTGTCAATAACAATGGACATTGCAATCTACAAAGCTTCTTTAATTGATTTCCAATAATCATTTTTACACAAGCCTGATCAGCCATTTTATCTTCCTTAAACCCCTGAATAACAACTTGCGCTTCTTTCTTCATAAAAGAAATTTGCACTTTCAGTCCCTAGAATCATATCACAACCTTCCATCTTGAGCAACCTAATGACATGCTCGTACTCACACCCTTGCATTTGCCATACAAACTTCTTGAAAGTGACTCAACATTGTTCCACTGATGGTGTTCACCTGCATAACACCTACTCTAATGACCTCAAAACCAGCCTCACGAGCTACCCTTGAATCTAAAAAATTGTGCGTAGCACCGCTCTCTATGAGGATTGTAATGTCCTTCCCTTGGACTAAACCTTTAACTCGAATTGTACTGCATGTCTCATCACTTGTGAGGGCATGGACATACACCTTTGTGTCTTCTGGATCTTCACCAGGGCCCAATTCTTGCACCGAATCATCAGGGCTCGTTTCTTTATCTTGAACCTCTTGAGCTATCAAACTAAAGAGGCACTGATTCTTGTACCTATGACCGTGGAAATACTTTTCCCCACATCTGTAACATAGCCCTTTCTTGGCCTCAGACGATCTTCCCGTGCTGATATCTGATCCTGAAGATGGAGGCGCTTTAGAGCCCCCTGTAGTGTTCTTTGTATCCAGTTTCTCGGTCTTGGAAACTGAATCTCGAGTCCAAGAGGCTGACTTACTACCAGACGATGAAGCATTGCTCCAAGACGGCTTCCATTGTGGTTTGGAAACTCGAATTAATGCATGAACTGCCTTGTAATGGAGACGAGCTTGTTCTAAAACATCCGCCATTGACGTCGGTCTACCCAGTTTCACCAGTGATTGAATCTCAGCCTTCAGACCACTGATGCAACTAGAGACAAAGTATGATTCTGACAATTGAGGATTGAATGACAACATACCCGCTCGTAGATCCTCAAAACGCTCGTTGTAATCTTCAAGATCGTCAAGTTGTTCTAACTTGTTAAATTCTCCCACGATCTCAGATTCACGCATATCCCCAAATCTCATACAAATGTCGTCACAGAAATTTCTCCAGTTAACTCAGGGATTCTGCAGCAAATACCCTTGGAGCCAAGAGTCTGCTTTATCCGTGAGATACATCGCTGATATCTCGACTTGTTGAGCTTCAGGAATTGCAAAAATACCAAAGTATTTTTCGCATTTCCTAATCCAATTTCTTGGCTTCTTGCCATCAAAACTGGGGAAATCCACTTTAGGTAGACGATGGAATCTCTTATCACTTCCTCCCTGATTTGGGCTTGCATGTCCCCCATTGAAGCTTTGGTGCCAGCGCGAGCCCGGGATTTCTTGATCTGCATGACCTGATCCGAACAACGATCTATCACCCCTGGAATGTTGTGAATCCTCCCTGCCCGTCTCCGGTGGTCGTCCCCTCCGGCCACCTAGATCTGGAGGATTCCTAACGAAATCTGCAAGTTGTTCCATCCGCTGATCGTTGAGTTTCTTGAATTCCTCAAACTGTCTAGCCTGTTCTTCTTGGATTCTCTGCAAATTAGCCAGAGACTGTGACGTAGAATCCATGAATGCTTTTGTATCATCGCGGAACTCTTGGAATTGCAGCTCGGTAACCTTCGAACGAGTGCCCTCCGCCATGGAAACGTGCCAAGGATTGAAGCTCTGATACCAAATTTCTGTTTTGGCCCGGAGCCAACAGAAGTAACCGAGAGGGAATGGTGAGGAGTAGAAAACAGAATCTGGGATGAGGAGAGAATAGAAAGAGTAGGGGATAGAAGAGAGTTAAGATTGGGAGGGAAAATATGTCAATTTCATCATACCCATCCTCCATGTACATTAGCCTATTTATAGACTAAGTCCCTTAGCTAGGACATAACACCTTTCTATTATTCATTATATATTTAATGGGGGCTACGAATCCACGATTAATTTTCCGTCAAATGTATAATCGGGCATTTATCAGTGTTCAGTGTCGGCAAGTATTTTTTTGCCTGAAAACAGCTTGTCAACACCGACTTTCAGTATCGACAATATCAGTAGACATTATGCCAACACAGAAAAGAGGTGTCACTAGCTATTTCCAGGGGGGAAAAATTATCGACACCCGAATTCAGTGAATATCCGACCATGTATATAAAAAGCCATAATTTGTAATTAATTTCATTTATATAATGATTGCTTCCTTCTTATTTATAAATTTTACGTGTCTGTCTCTTGTGGCTTTGTCAAAAATATTATTCTAAAGAAAGATGATCGGAAAATATGTATAAATGTGAAGAATGGTCTTATAATGTCCCAAAAATGGATTTATGGTTGTGTGATTTTTTATTTGTTGTTGAAGCGATCTTAGAAAAATCTTCGATACATAAAAATAAGATGGATATGATGAAGAAAGTGTAAGACACGGAGTCTTTAGAGGCGTTAGCCCATATCACTAAGTTCTCTCAAGGTCATTGTCCTCACTTGGAGCCTAAAAAGGAAGAGATTTTTTGATATATGTAGAGCTTGAATTACCTATAATATAAATTACTCGCAACATCCTTATAATATAAGGTGTGGAAACGGGGTGTTACAATCTTCCACACTTAAAGCATCGCTGAGCTTGTCAAGCCCAAAGAAATGCTCTTCGAGTGGAGCATTCCCGATCATACTGTCGGAATACTTCCTAGCCCGAAGTCAGCTTTGATATACCACTTCTAAAACCTAGGGTCTTTAGAGACACAAGCCCTCTCAGGTCCGTTGTTCTCACTTAGAACCTGAAAGGAAGAGCTCTTTTGACATATGTAGTACTTGAATAACTTATAAATCACTCTCAACATCTTTATGATATCGGGTGGGACGAGGGTGTTACAAAAAGAACATGGATGAATTTATTATTTCATATATAACTTTTGGTTATATCATTTGTAACTAGAAACTATTGTCATTCAAATTGTCACATTTTTCGTTATATAATTTTCATCATCATAATTATTACTAAGTGTGCAACAGGTTTGGACAATTTTGGTATATGGTATTTGGCAGGCTCAAACCTTTCGCCGCTTTAAAGGGGTTGGACTATGCATGGTGCTTATGTGTTAAGTCAGAAGTTCAATCGTGCAAAGGGAGTCACACATCATGCGTCGTCGTTGAATTTTAGGGGAAATGTTGCTAGGAGATGCAAACCCACGTCATAAGATTTATAAAGTTCAATTGTGATGTCTTAATTGATAAACACACTGGGTGCGGTACTGAGGTTATTGCTCGAGATGAGGAGAGCGCATTGATGTTGGCCACTACAAAAGCTATTCAAATGGGCTCAATCTCAGGGTCGGCAGAGGTAATCCTATACGCTTTGCAATTGACACGAGATGATGGTTTGACACATAATATTGTGGAGTTAGATTGGACGACTGTTGAAATCGCTACAAGTAATTATTATTTTTGAGTAATGTGTTGGGTTCCATTTTGAAGACGTTGGTGCATGAGGCTGGAGATTTCATAGCTTGCAACTCGCTCAAATAAAATATGTTTCTACTCTTTTATCTTTTCATAATTCTTCTTTAATTTACATGTTAAATTTATCTTTTTTTTAAAAAAAAAATCTACAATTAATAATTAATGAAAGTGTTTTCATTATTAAAAAAACTCCTTTGGTGTTATAATTTCATAACATTTTTATACAAGGTAATTTTGTTTAAATATATTTTAAAATATGTATTGTTAAAAAATATAGTCGGTATTATATAAGGCGTCTTTTAAAAAAAAATCCTTTTTTAATTACTTGTGAAACCATAAATCATGCACACCTTGTGCTCCTTCATCATCCCATGCTTCTACGCGAATCGACGTACTTGCTGCCTTTGAGCATCACCAGATTCCTTCATGTTGTGTTTGAAGCGGTATTTCCTTTCTGATTGTATCTTGATGACTATCCCGTTTGCCGTTTTTAGTTCGAGCTCTCGATTTCTCAGACATTGGTAATGTCTGAGATTTCGAATTTCTTACTTAATCCAAAAAACAAAAGTTATAAAATAAAATCGTATACACAAAACAGATGAGTATAGTCGTGGACAAGGTCTTGTAAGATCTGTGAGCCCAAGAAGTAGAAAGAACGTGGGAGAGCTGTTTGTAAGGCCCTAAAACTGTCGAAAGGTTAGTTGGGCCTACATTTTCTCCGACCCACATCATCTAACGGCTATTAGCAATGCCGCGTGCTCCTCTTTTAAGCCGATCCATGTGTTTTGATTTGAACAAGGATAGAGTAAAATTGAAAATCCCAACTTTTTCCTTTTAAAGGCCTTTTCTTGGATATCCAATGTTAAAATTGTTATATTTAATATTTTTATTTAGTTGAAACTTTAAATTATTGGTCCTAACTCCAAAGTGCAATGGTACTATTGGTCCCAAATTGGATTTCTATATACGGTTGGTGCAATTTATGAGAATGAAAAAGCTAGTTGGAGTACATGTATGCTTTGCACAATCATTCATCAAATACATATCATGTGATCCTACTCTGTACACATTGCTATATATTTCTAGTTCGGAATTTTCGCCAAATTGCATTGAGGTTAATATTAGTTCGCGTAGTGTACGAAAATTTAACATGTTTTTATCAAATGTACTTAAGGTTTTCAATTTTTTCCACAAATGCTCTTCCGTCTAATCTATATCTATATCTATCTATCTATCTATCTATATCTATCTAATATCTAATATTTAATATCTAATATCTAATATAGTACTAAACCAGCTGCGAAGGACACACATGACGGTCTCACATTGAAAGTGTCACGTGACAATCATTCACTTAACATACCCCATATATATTTAAAATAAATATACTTAAAATCATTTTTATTAATTAAAATATTGAATGTGTTGCCCAAATCATAACAACTTCTCCAGATTTGCATATTATTTTTTATCCAAGATTTTTTAAAGCCATAAAATAATAAATCAATATATTATTAATAAATAAATTTCACTAAACTCTTTTGAATGATTGTTACGTGAAATTCATTTTGTTAATTTTTAAAACTTTTTCATTAGATATTTCATGATTCTATTGCAACCGTTAAGATTTCCTTATCCAATACTAATCAATAATCAATTCTATTTAATTACTACTATGTACAAACTATGATAATCAACCGAATATAAAGCTATAGTTAAAATTGAAATCAAAGTTGCATAATTTAAGATTAGTTAATATTATAAGAAACCAATTTCTTTCCTCGATAAATCTCGATCTATCAATCTCTACTAGTTATCTCAATCACTGTCAATTATCCCATAGCTGATTTATTGTTATTTTTTATTAACTAGATCAAGTTTATCTTTCTTTTTTCTAATTTACCATAATAATAAGGGTGTTTTTGACAACTAGCACATTTTGAAGATCTAATTAGCTAACTAGCATCCAAACAAAATTATTTAACTAACCTAGCACCCTTTCCAAATGGGCTATTAAGGTCAATGATGCCACTTTTTTTGATGCCATTTTTTTTATAATGAAATAGTTTGATGACAATTTTTTAATGCCATTTTTTTCAGATCTTGATGACATTTTTTGTTAACTATTATGTCACGTGGACCATTGATGCCCTTTTTTTACTATTGACTACTACTGACATTTTTTTTATGATATTTTTTTACCGTGATGCCATATTTTTTCAAAGTAGTATTTTGATGACATTTTTTCTTTAATGTGGTGCAAGCTTTTCTAAGTAATGTTTTAATACCGTTTTCTAATGTAATTATTTGATGCCACTTTTTTTAATCAAATCGTTTGATGTCACTTCATTGATGCAATCACTTGTGTGGTGACATGTTTATTACATTTTTATTCATCGATGACATTTGTTATTACACTTCATTTATCTCGATCATTTGTGATGACATCTTTTGTTGATGACATTTTTATCACATTTTTTTATACAATTGATGATATAGAAGCATGAAATGTGATTTTTACATATTTTATTGACGACTTTTATTCATTGATGACAATCGTAATTGTTTCTGGCGACATTTTTATATAATTGATGACAGTGATCCTCAAAACATGGAATCAAAAGGCAAATAAAACAGCTCCAAAGGCAACTAAAAAATGCAGCAACATCAGCATATCTCAATTGAACTTAATTAACCGCAATAAACAAAGTTGTGGGCTGAATAAAAGAAAAATCAATTCACTGTAAAAACATGAAGCTAATCGAGATGATATTAATCTGGATTTGGAACATACGATGAATTGATAGTTAACCAAGCATACATGTAGAAGACAAGTTCCCTCTATGGAGTACATGAAATTGGCATCACAAACTAATCTAATGAAATTTTCCAATCAAGACCCACAACACCAATGGGAGGATTTGCAATGATGTTGCCCGAAGACCCACAACACCAATGGAAGGTGTCCAATGTCTCAACTATACCAGCCTGTAATACGGTTTCTCTAATGCACTGCTGTTGCCCGAAGAGATGTGGATGCCCCTTCGCATCACGGCTGGTGCCGCATTTGTCATTAACAAAGTTCACAAAGGCATCCACATCTCTTCCACCTTCATAGTCTTCACCATCTTTGTTGTTTTTGGGGAAGAATTTCAAAGTTGGAAACCCACTTATTCCATACCTGCACAAAAGCTGGATACATCAGCCTGATGACATGCTGCATTTAATCACCATATTCGTTTCTTGTGATCTTTTCATTGTCCATTTTCCTTTTCTTTTTTGATGCTTTAGCTTTTAAAAAGAAAGGGAAAATGCTATATCGAATCAACAGAAGGTATTTTCACACATGCGCACACATACACACAAAAATAGAGAGGGGAGAGGTATTAAAACTCACTTTTCAGCCAAGTCTTTGTGTGTGTCAGCATCAACATTTGTAACCACCACTTCTTCCTCAGATTTGAATGATGTTGCAACCTTTCCATAAGTCTACAAAACATGGGGGAATAAAATCAGAAGCAGCGAAACCAATACTAGAGTGACTAAGATGAGTAGAAGTAATCATAATCACAGAATCAACATATATGCAGCTCCTAATGATTTTAGTTTGATTTAATTGCAGGAGACCTTTGCTGTTGTGATCAAGGTGACAAGACAATAGGATCTGAGCGATTATTTGAGCATGGCTGACCGAAAGTAAGGCATCGATTTAGCAATGACCAGGCATCAGAGGCCAGAACACCCTGGGTCATCTCGATTGCAATTGGAAAATCGGATGCTTCACTCAGTTCTACCAGGAAGATGCCCTGCAAGAAAACGTGTTATAACCTAGTATACTCCGAGAGAAACAACCACATTCGCTGTAAGAGATTGAGGGGGTACTTTTTTTACCTCAAAATTCATCAGAAACATCTGAAACTCCTTGAGGTTCTTCTTCATATTATCAACAATTTGAGCATCCGATGATGTAATAGCAGCAGTGACCTCTTCAGGAGAATAACCTATCGCTTTCTGGACCACCGGTCGAGGACACAATGCTACAAGATTGATACTCTGAGTAATGATATTGTATAAAGAATCACTGATAAGAACGGAACTCACATTGTGGTGAACACCGATCCTTGATATGAGGCTACCATCATCAACAAAAGCATGAAGCTCAAAGGTGGTCCTCTCCCTATACTGGAACCCACATACACCAGTCAAAATGCCCTACAAAGTTGTATGCCAAATTATACATTTGTTGTATCATTTATTTATGTAATAATTTCATAAAAAGAAGTTCTAGAGGCCATGGTCTTGACTTTTGACAGCAATGAAGTTGTCATGACAATTCGTTTTATGAGCCAGGTGAATAATATTCTGTATCATTAATTATGTCATCTCCAAACTGAAAATAGACTGTTTTAGTATTCAATTGCCTAGCATGCCATAAGCTGCACTGAAAATACGAGCACTAGCTAATAAAAAATAAATCACAAAATCCCCAAATTAATCAATTTCTCCCAAACCCTAACAATTCAAGTCTTGTTGCCAAACATAACCGGAATCTCAATGGAAGACAATATAGAAAGTTGGTGATAGATCCCCTAAAACTTACTGATTTACTGATCACCAAAACTTAAATGTCTTCACCATTAACAAGTTTACCCAAATCACATAAGCAACCAACAGTGGCTAGACCCCAAATTCAAGACACCATATATTAGGATCCCAAAAGATGAAAGACCACGCTCAATCAACCCCAAACAAGAAAAAAAGTTAATCAACTCAATTTAATTCGTATTTGGCGTATTCACCTCGAAACCGATACAAAACAGTTGATGAATCCCAACAGAGATGCCAATTCAAATACTCCAAAACAACAACTCTTACACATAGCAATTCAAAACAGTTCCTGAATTTTATTAGTTTGGGGAATTTGAGGTTCAAGCAGTTTGCAAAATCAAAATGGCATAGCAATTCAGCAGTGGTCCTAAAATATTCAGGGAGCATCACTAAATTCATCCTATTCAAAGACAGTAGGGGTAAATCACTCTCAAAGGAAAGGACCGACATGAATGGCATATACCAGACTTTAGACGACCACTCCAACCGGACTGTATATCCGAGGAGAGACCCGACCCAAACCTTGAAGAACCCCCACAGAGGCCGTCGCTGCCACAAGATCCGCCCAAGCCGAAGACCGAGCAGCAGAACCTAGCTTTCTTCAATCACCCTCACAATGTTGTTCGCTAGATCTAGCCTCAATTTATGCTTTTTCTTCTTCTTTAATCTCCCTCTTTGGTGGACATTTCTCCATGGAATCAGTTTGGAAAGGAAGGTGGCGTTTTTTGCTTTCAACTCAACTCGATTTCTAGCTCTGTAAGAACTTCCAGAGGTCTTTTGTGGAGCTTTTGTGGTTTTTCCAGGCGGCGTTTATGAGGGGATTGAAACCAGATCTCGGTCTCGCTAGCGCTGTCATCAGCGGGGTTGTTAGGATCTAGGGTTTGTGGTTGGGAGCGGCGGTTTGGGGTTCGGATTTGGGGTCGACAGTCGGAGAGTCGAGATTGGGGCCGTCGATTAGGGGTACAAGTTGGAGGCGGCAAGGGAGACTAGGGTTTTTTTGCTCTCTTCTCCAGCGACAATGGAGTCCACTGCTTGCTTCCTCCACCACCACGCGATCTCCACCTTCTAGCTCCTCTAGTGGCAGGCGTCAGAGCCTCCTCACCATTAAGCCTACCGGCGTCGTCGTCTGCAAGGCTCAGAAGCAGCAACAACTCCCGCAGCAGGACGAGATCCGCCCTCGCTCGACCTCCCTCGCTTGCCATAGATCCAGATGGAGCTTGGAGAGAATGAACGGAAAAGTGTTAGGGGACTAATTAGTTTTCAAGGGGTGTTAGAACGGCCCATTTAACAAGTTACGATACTAATAACCTAATTAAATTAGCAAAGGTGATATTTCACCAAAATTTCTCTAATAATAACTATCCTAATCAACCGTTTCTTTTCTCTTTTTTTTTTTAACAATTGAATCAAATGTCAATGGTTAATTGGATTAAATTTAAGGATCCTCATTTTCTTATTTTACTAATGAATCTTAATTAATCATAAAATAATAGTCCACCTTAATGAATTCTAATTTTAAAAAACCACACAAATAAGAACTAATCATAATCCTTCTTTTTTTCCAAAAAAATTTATCATCTCTAATTAATTTCTTTCACCTAACTAGAAAATTTATTTAATCTCAAAAACGTCATTTATAATAACTTTTTAGAATTTGAATTTTCATATAAGAAACTTGATAAAATATTTTTATTTTTTTTAAATATATTTTTTAATTTGATTTTATATTATTAAATTCATCATTGTATTATTCATACTTATAGTAACATTTATTTATTAATACTTTAAATAATCAAGAAATTTGGCCCAAAGGCCTTGGGTCACATACAATTTGTCCCACCCTTTTCCATTTCCTAGCTAGCATTTGTCCAAAAAAATTTCATATTCCCTCTTTTGCCCTTGCCTTATACCCCCGTCTCCCAATCTTCCTCCCCACGCGCGGTCGCTTTCTTCTGCCAGTTAAGCGGTTTCTCGCTCCCAACGTCTCTCTTCTGTCGTCCGACGATTCGTTCTCGACGGTTCTTCTCCGCAGTGCTCTCCGACTTGCTCTCCAACGTGCTTCTGACTTGCTCTCCACCTTGTTGTTCGATTTCCTCTCCTCTTCGTTTGTGCACTTTTCTGCTGTTTGTTTCGGTTCCCTGATCACCTTCTTCTAATGGCTTCATCAGGTACTTTCCTCCACTCTACTGATTCAATGTTCTTGACAACAACCTCACCTGTTTTTTCCTTTGATTTGTGGAGATCTAGTTTCCGCCATTTCCTGCAGTTTCTGCTGCCCGTTTCGATATTTTAGCCTTTTCCTCCCGTTTTAGGGTTTGTTTGTTAGTTCAGTTGTTGTCTAATGGCTATCAGTTTGTGCTACGGTTAATGTCCCTTCTTCTGATTTTGTTTCCATTACTGCATTTGTGGTATTTATTGTTTCTCTTTATTTTTGATGGTTGGTTATACTGTCGATGGTCGTGTTTTCATAGTGGTGACAGTATGTGACCCCATTTTTATTTTAGTTACAGCGTCTATAGGGTTTCTTTTGATTACAGTGTCTACGCCCGTCTTTTCATAATGGTTATAGTATATATGACCCTGTTTTAATGGTGGTGCGTCTATGTCTATCTTAACCATTCATATATTGAAGGAGAACTGTCCATCACATGTCTATTGGCTTCTGATTAGCCCTTTTAGGGTTTTTGCTTACCTTGTCCTAGGGTTTAGGGCCAAGGCTCTAAACCCTAAATCCTAAACCCTAAATCAACCATAACCCTTTTCATACCACCGACAACCTCATACTGGAATTTATTGAGGTGCTTGACAATGTACATTCCTGCATCACTGCATCTTATGTACACTATATCACTTATCTTATTTGGAAGCTCAAAGCTGTTGTTTTCAGATTCATTTATGCGCTCATTGAACCATTTTGTTATCTTCTCTCTGATTGCATTCAGTAAGCCTATAATTGGGAATAATCTATCCAAACCAAATACATTATTTAATGATGAAGAGTCTAATAGGCGATGACTAATACTCTAGGAGGGGGGGGGGGGGGGGGGTGAATAGAGCATGGACAATTTTTGCAACAATAGAAATTTAATGCAACTTGTCAAGACCTTGATATAGGCTATCAGGACTTGACAAAGTGAAATCGAATACGATAATGTAAATGCAGAATATAAGAGATGAAAACACGAATTGTTAACGAGGTTCGACACGAACTTGGCCTATGTCCCCGCCTAGGGTTATCCAACCCGTAGGATTCAACCACTTCTTATTTCACTTCACTTGAGCCTAGAACTTCCTATAGAAACTGCCCTTTTCTCTATACAAAGCCTCACCGCTTCTATTCTAGCTCTCAACCTTCCAAGTGAAATAAAAGCTCACACCACACACCAAGTGTGCTTGATCGAGTATAAAATATTCTAAGTGTAAAATGAATGACTTGTACGATAAGCGCTAGTGTTTCCCTCAACTCTTAAACAATGAACAACACTTAAACTTAGAGAGAATGTAAGAGAAACTTAAGATGACAAAATGCTTTATGATGCTATGATTGCTCGAGTGCTTACTTAGGTGATTTTCATCCTTTTGCCTTCGTCTTTATATAGTCGGAAAGCTTTAAGAGCTTCTTGGATGGATGACCGTTTGAATTTCAAATTCTTTCCAAGACATTTGAATTCTTTCCAGAAGTGATCCTTCCGTTTGTGTGCTTTCCAAGATTGTTCCTTTAATCTTCTTCATGATCACGTATGATCAAATATGGATCGGTTCTTTCCTTGTATGGCAAATGAGATCCTAAAAGAACATACATAATGTATCTAGCACACAAAATTGGTTAGATGAGAAACACATATATAAATCGATTAAGACCAAATCAAATCTCATAGCCCAAGATAAAGCTCATTATAATTTAGGCCCAAAAAGGTTGGCCTCAGATCAATTCCTGTGAGAGAACAAATCAATAGATAAATGCATAAATGTTTATCCAAACATTTTAGTCTGGGTTTCAAGACCTTGAAACCCAGCCTTTTGTCTTTCATCATTCTGCACGCTAGTTCTCAAGATCTTATAGTCAAGGTGGAGTCTTCAATCTCCCCCTTGATGGAAGACAAAACATTTTTCAGAGTTCATAATATAATACCAGCAACCACTTATATAAAATATCAGCATAATATATAAACTGATCATAAAATGTTTGGATCATCTAAGTTTTAAAACGTCAAACCAATCAAACAGTGCCAAAACGCTACCAACCAAAACATTCTCCCCCTTTTTGTCTTCCAACAAAAGGGTAGAGAGGTGAAAATGTCTGAAAAACAGCAAACATACGCCAGAAGTTTTAAAAGGCTATTAGCAAAAGTAGAGTTTTAAGAAAGCAGGATAAGAGGGTGAGATATCAAGGCCTTGATTCGGGTTCCCCATCCGCAGACTTCTTCTTCTTGCTCCTGAGATACTTCTTGTTTGCCTTATGAGGAGATGGTTCAACAGCTGAGGATGTTCCAAGTGCATCAGAAAAAGTGGGATCTTCAAGGGGAGTAATGCCAGTGCCTTCCTCACACCATTCTCCAAATGTGGGATATTATTTGCTGGGCGGAAGATACTTCCTCCTAACCTTGTCCCTTCATTTCTTCTGACACCTTTCCATAGCTTTCTTTGTGATGTTGTTTCTCTCCATCTCAGCAAGCTGTCTCTGTCGCTCCACATATCTGTACTTCTTGACCACACCATACTGCTCAACAGTAAGAATGGTGGGTTTCTTGTGTGTGGGGCGCATAATAGGCCTTTTCTTCACCTGGTTTTCACAGTTCAGTATGACATTGCCTGTCTTCTCTCGAACATGATCAAAGACCTCTGGATCTAGTGGCATGATTGAACCTGTAGCAGTGTAGGTCAGAGCATTCAAGAGCATCATCTGACCCATCTTGCAATCAACCATAGTGAGTAGCTCATGAGTCTGATCCTAACGAATTATCACATCCGACCACATTCTGCTCAGATCAAACCTAAGGTCTTGAATCTCAGTCTCCACAGCAGCCAATTTGTCCTCAGTCACACTGGAGTCAACAACATGTTTTCCTTTCGAATCTCTCTTCAGAATCCACTGCCCCCTCAGGTTTTTGACAATCCCTAATCTCTCGAGACAGTTTTCATCAATGGTCCCGCTATAGGTTTGCTTTTCTTCTCCCCAGGTGTCGACATCAGAGGCTTCAAAGATTTTGGGCAAAAGGTTTGCATAGGGTAAAGGCATAGGGCGAGAGGAAGTTGAGACATGGGTCATTTAATCAAGGATAAGTTTGGGCAAATCAGGCTCATATCCGTTCATGATTAGAAAAAGGATCTCGAGAAGGTTCTCGGTCACCAATTCCCTAGAGTTGATGCGTGGGAAGATACAACGAGCCAGAATGGTGAAGATGAGCTTGGCTTGAAGGTTCAGAGAGGAGTGTGAGTTGGCTTGAGGGACGATGAAGATCCAGGGCCTTGAGATTTTAGGAAAAATTCATCTCGTGCTCGTGAGAGACACTCAAATCGGCTTGGGAACTCTTTTTTGGGTATTTCACTTGGAAGATCAAGGATGAGAGCGATGCTACTGGGAGAGAGGCGTATTCGGGTGTTCTTGACCTTAGATACGAGGGTTACGGTTCCATTTACCCGATGAACAGTAAGATTTGCATAGAAGAGTCGAGTAAGCTGGGGATAGGCAAAATTGCCAGGTTTGAGAACAAACCAAAAACAGGTGGATTTGAGGAGGGAGATGCATGGTAAAGGCATTGATTAGAGAAGGGAGAAATCGACAACATCGCAGAAGCATAACCTTCGGTTGCAAAAGTTCTGTTTCCAGGACTCTGCAACTTCCTTAGAACAAAACCAGTTAGGGGAAATGATAGAGGGTACCTGGGGAGGACGATCAGGAGCAGATGTGGCTGGAGCTTTGCCTTTGGATTTCCTGAGCAGAGGTGGTGGAGAGGGTGATTTCTTGCTGGAATCCTCGGAATGTTCCTCAGATTCTTCCATAATCTGCTTGCCCTTGTTGGCTGGCATCTTGTACCTCTTAGCAGACGGAGCAGGAGACGGGGAAGCTGATGAGCGCTTGGATCCCACCATTTTTGGTTAGAGAAAGGGGGGTTTGGGAAATCAGTGAGTGAGAGAGAGAGAGAGAACATAGAGAGTGAAAAGTGGAGTGGATTAGACAAAGAGGAAGAGGGGTTTAAAAAGCAAATAAATTGGAAACTGAATCGTCTCTTCCTTTTCAAATCGGCAAGTACACTTTCAATTACTCTCTTGAATAGTAAGTAATGATTATCCAGATTTTTCAAAAACCAAGGAGTCATATCCACTTGCAAGAATTAAAGAGATTTGGAAAAAAATTTAAACATGGAAAAATAAAAGATGATATAACTGATTTTTGAAAGAAATCAAGTAATAATAAAAAAGAAACTCTGTTGAATATTGTTGACAGAGGAAATCGAGATGGCAAATAAAATATAAATAAAGTAAAGCAAACCGATTTAGTTCCCAACAAATAATGTTCAAGACTCCCTCTCGATATAGCAGTAGGAAGTCAGGTTCGATCCTTGAGGAAGTTGGTCAGCGGATCCTAGGTAGCGGAAGTATCTCACGGGCAGAAATCGACTTCAGGGTGCTCAACCTCGACTAAGGGTAGACATGGCCACGGGTCACGGGTTGGGCGGGTCGACTCGTGACCCGCCGGGTTGGTGACCCGTCGGGTCAATGACCCGTCGGGTCAGGGTCCACGGGTCCAAGGGTCAGCTCGGGTTGAGGGTCAGGGTTAGGGTCGGGGAAAAGATAACCCGTGACCCGGCAGGTCCGACCCGGTTCGACCCTCCGGGTCAACCCGCCATTTTAAATTTTTTTTTTTTTGAAAAAATTTATTTTTAATAAAATAAATTTATAATTATTATTATGTAAATTATATAAATTATTATTAGAATAATTCATATTCATAATTAGAATAATTCATATTCATAATATTACATAATGTAATATGCAATGGCAATGTGAGACTTAACACCCTCATGCTTCTCCTTTTATAGACTTAGCACCCCCATTTTCCTCTAGTTTTCAATGTGGGACAAGAACAATGGTAGAAAATAGAAACTACACCATGTCTTCAATCTCTATCATTCGGTTTTTAATGTCAATCCATACTTATAAATCATTCTATATCATTCTATATAATACTAAGTTAGGAGTCTTTATGATATAATTTCAAATAATACAAATATTGTTATTGATAAAGCCGTTACACTTGTATAGTATCCTTAATGTCGAGTTTTCGTTTATTTTCAAAATGATATAGAACTTCGGATTTTCAAACACAAGAATGAAATATTAAACGAGAAAGCTTAACATATCTATATGAAGAAGAACCTAGATTTGAAATCATTGATCAAGAAATTAACATAATAATGCAAGTAAAATAAAATACTTATGATTGATTAATGGATCAACACAACTATCAATTAAGTTAAATAGAAAGATTAATCCAACATAACTTGATATATTGTATCATGATGTTTCATCACCATGTGTTATTCATTTCATTAAATCTTAAGAGGTAAACAGTTTAATTATATTATTATATGTTACATCATATAATCCAAATACTTAAATTACATTATATTCCACCATATAATCCAAAGACTTTAATTACATTACATTTTACATCATATACTTAAATATCAATTTCTCACATTTTCTTTCATATCTCATATTTCTGTCCCACATCGAAAGTGGGCTACATACCTCTATTTTCTCTATATATAGATCCTCATACCCTACTTGTCATTCCCACAATCCAACCTTTTCTTTCCCACATCTAAAGTGTGATGAAATAATGAGTGGAATGAAGATATCTATATATATCTTCCCACATACCATGTTTTGTCAACCTTAAATCTTTTCATTTCGAAAGTGTGGTGAAAGACTTGAGTTCAGTTTTATTTTGGGTTTAAAACATTTTTTTTTAAAAAAAATGGTTGACCCGGCGGGTCGACCCGCAAAACTCGTTGGGTACCCGATTTGGTGCCATGTGGCCGACCCGACAGTCCGACCCGGCGACCCGCCGAGTCACCCAACCCGCCGACCCGTCCCAACCCCGGGTCAGGGTTAGGGTCACCCTCCCCGGGTTGTCGACCCGGTGGGTCCAACCCGTCGACCCGGCGGGTCGTACCCGTGGCCGTGTCTGACGAAAGGTAGTCGACAGGGGCCTGGCAAGTCGAATCTGAGCAAGCTGCAGTCACTGAGTTGGTCGATCTCGAGCAGTCAACTCGACGTCGAGTAAAACATGGTCGTAGTCGAGTAAGCCCGGTCGACTTCGAGTTCCTGCAGAGACAGAAGCAGCAGCGATCTTTGCTTGATCGAAAGTCAGAAGTCGACGTCGACCAAGGGGTGGTCGAAGTTGAACAGAAACAGTAAAATAAAATAAAGAACAAAGCTTTTCGGATTCGGAATAAACTATGTGAAAAACAACTTCCAAGATCGGGGTTTGCAACAACGATAACAAAACATGCATAAGGCAAGATAAATAACAATAATCATGCAAATTGCATCGAAGGATTAAGCTTTCACCTTTTCCAACAATTAGACAACTCTTTCAAGAAACCCTAATTGTATCTACCGATTTTATGTTTATAATCCAAGTTGTTAACATGGATCTCTATTAAATAGGTAATAAACACATAAAAGGTAGTAGATGCTCAAAACATAATAAAGGTCGGATCTTTACCTCAAACACGCATGGCTATCGCCGGGCTCGCCCCGACCCTAGAATTAGGTGGACTACTCGCTCTTCATCGCAATCGCAGACACCATTGATGGAAAATAAACTTGCATTAATAAACTAAACAGGGTTTACAACCGATCGAAGCCAACTTGCTCTCGCTCCTTCACTCCTCTCGGCCTCCACTCTCTCTCTTTCTCTATGTAAGTAATTGTCTCTCAAATTGAATCAATAAAAACTAGCCACACGGGCTTTATTTATAGGCTTCCAATCCTTGCTAATCAAGGAAGGAAAGTATATCTACTTTCTAAAGATAAAACTTAATTAAATAAAACATTTATCTTAAAGGGATATATCTAAATATATTCATGTGGTAGATAAATCCTTCTCTCCAGAGATAGATCTTGATAGAATAGGATGGATCCGGCCTTGCTTCGTGCCCAAGTAGTCCACATATGCTCGGAATGGCCCAACGGACTCGCGGCCCAAATTTAGCTTGGTCGACTTCGACCAATTTGGTCGACGTCGAGTAAATCTCGTCGCTCTCGGGTGGTCTTTGTAATTCTCGAGTTCTTCTCTCCTCGTTGAGCTCGGGAAGAATTCTTGGTTTGGTCGACTTGGTCGACGTCGAGTAAATCTGTCAGCTCTCAGCATTCCGCTCTGTTCCTTAAACGCACTTTCCCGAGTCCTCCTTTGTCCGATTGACGCATATAAGCATGCTTTGGAAAGCTCTTTTCGAGGACTACAACTCTCATGAAGTCATCAAAGCTTGATTCATAACGATATATGGTGAAAAGTGGCATTTTCTCCAGCTGCGCCATCTTTAGCTTCTTCATGACTTTCTTTTAAGCTTCCAAGTGCGTCTGATTTCTGCGAAATTAAACAGAAACTAGTGTAGACTCCATAATTTGTCAAATAAGGATAAACTACATAGATTATGTACTATTCTAACCCAAATGCATGAAAAGCATACAGAAATCGATATAAAACTCAATATAAAACATGGCACAAAACATGGACATCAAATATCCATAAGATACCAACATAATTTGATCCAATATTATTTTATTCGGATGAGCATCTCAGGACCCTATGAATTCAAGGTCTTGAGATGTCAGAAGAATCTTTCTACTTTCACAGAGTGAGTGATTACTCCCCCCTACGAAAGTGCTTCCCTGTTAAGCATACCCAACTCCAATCTAATGAAGTTAAAACGATCTTCAAGGAGTGGTTTAGTGAAAATATCAGCTAACTGAAATTCAGTAGATACGAAGGATATTGATACATCACCTTTCTCCACATGATCTCTTATGAAATGATGTCTCACATCAACGTGTTTGGTTCTTGAGTGTTGTACAGGATTTTTAGTGATGGAAATAGCACTAGTATTATCACACTTTATAGGGATACCTTTAAGATCTCCGAGTTGTTGTGCTATCCAAAGAATCTGAGAGCAACATGCACCTGCAACAATGTACTCGGCTTCTGCAGTTGATAAGGCTACTGAATTTTGTTTCTTAGAGTGCCAACTGATCAAGAAAGATCCTAAAAGTTGGCAGCAATCTGAAGTGCTTTTTCTATCAACCTTGTAGCCTGCAAAATCTCCATATGAATAGCCTGTTAGATGAAAGTTACTCTGTTTGGGATACCAGCGCCCAAGGTCTTGAGATCCATTTAGGTATCTGAAGATTCTTTTCACAACAATAAGGTGAGATTCTTTGGGATCACTTTGGAACCGAGCACACATACAGACACTGAACATTATATCAGGTCTACTAGCAGTAAGGTATAGGAGTGAACCAATCATACCTCTATACTCCTTTTGGTTTACATTCTTACCATTCTTATCTTGATCAAGGGAGAGAGTGAAGCTCATAGGGGTCTTTGCTACCTTTGATTGTTCCATTTTGTACTTCTTAAGCAGATCCCTGATGTATTTCCCTTGATTTAGAAAGATTCCCTTACTTGTTTGATGAACTTGTAGACCGAGGAAGAAGTTTAATTCTCCCATGAGGCTCATTTCAAATTCTCTGCACATAATCTCAGAAAACTCCTTGCAAAGGGAGTTGTTAGTAGCACCAAATAATATATCATCAACATATATTTGAACAATCAAAAGATCATTTCCACGGGTCTGGATGAAGAGTGTTTTGTCAATCAATCCCCTTTGAAAACCATTTTCAAGAAGATATTTGGACAATCTCTCGTACCAAGCTCTTGGGGCTTGTTTGAGACCATAGAGAGCTTTGTCCAATTTATAAACATGATTTGGAAATTCTTCACTTTTGAATCCTGGTGGTTGAGCAACATAAACTTCTTCTTCCAAGAGCCTGTTTAGAAATGCACATTTGACATCCATTTATAACAACTTGATACCCATAAAAGATGGAAAAACAAGTAATATACGTATGACTTCTAGCCTTGCTACGGGAGCAAATGTCTCCTCGTAGTCTATACCTTATTCTTGATTGTATCCTTGAGCAACAAGTCTTGCTTTGTTTCGAATGATCTTGCCTGCCTCGTCCAATTTATTCCGGAACACCCATCCAGTTCCAATGACTGATTGGTGCTTTGGTCTAGGTTGGAGAGTGCACACCTTGTTCCTTTCAAACTCATTTAGCTCACTTTGCATGGCCGTGATCCAGTCCGAGTCTTTGAGTGCTTCAGCTGGGGTTTTTTGTTCTACAAGAGAGACAAAAGCATAAAAGGCACAAAGATTCTTTAATCTAGATCGAGTTTGTACCCTAGAGGATGGATCTGATATGATGTCTTGATCTGAGTGTGAAGAGGCATGTTTGAACTTTCGTTGCTTTGGACCCTGATCGTTTGAGATAGTAGCAGGCCTTTCATCAAGATCTTGAGCGACAGTTTGAGAGTTGGATTCTTCATTAACTGTATCCCGATTCTGTAGTTCCTTCTCAAGGTCTTGAGATAACTCGTTGGTATCTTGGATTTGTTCTTGCATGTTTCTTTCTTGGTCCTGCTTATTCTCAGTCTTGTCCTCTTCTTCTCCATCCGAATCATGGTGATTTAGATTGAGATCTGCAAAAGCTTCACTTACCACACCATTATTGCTTTCGTCGAATACTGAAATACCCCAAATTATTTTTGGGTATTTCTTCTATAATTCAAATAATAGTATTTTCTTTATATTATATCCTCAAATTATTTTCGGAACATTTCATTTTATTTCTAGTTATTTATATACATAATTAGTCACTTAATTATTTTATAAGGTAACATTACATATATTTCAAAATAAAGAGAGATCGTTCACATTTAATTCTAAGCTTCTTCTCGTTAACTCTTAGTATATTTCGTGATTAATGTTAAACATCTCAGTACCGTACTTTCTTTCCTTTATACCTCTCCTCCCTACTCCTTTTCGTTTTCTAAGTTTCGGGCCGAAACTTATTTTTAAGGAGTGATATATGAAATACCCCAAATTATCTTTGGTATTTCTTTTTAAGTAAATACAATATTCATAATAAAAGTTATTTAATTTTTGAACTTACAAATTTTAAAGTAGATATATATAAGTTTTATAGCTGTTGCTCAAAAAAAAAGTTTTGCTTTTAAATCATTACTTACTGTCTTTCTGAGTCTCTCTATGGAAACAAATTTTGTCTATCAGGAAATGCAAACAAAAAACCCCTTCTGGGCTGAAAAGAACGCGCCCCATCCCTGTGTCACGCGCCCCCAAATTAACCCCGACAAACCCTCAATCCACATGGCTCTAGAAATCTCCGGCGTGCTTCTTACGGTTCCAAGCCTCAGAACACATCTCGATGTTGAATCGAGCCCCTATGGCGGCGTCCTCGCGCTTCTGAAGCCACGCCCTTCACTTTCAACTCTCGTCCTCTTCGGGGTTGGTCTGTTGTGTGGCCAAAGCTGTGATAGATTTGTAATCGGTAGCCGGTGAATTGAGAAGGTGGGAAAAAATTTCAGAAAGAGGAAAAAGGGGTCTCGCCGGATGTTGTGGTGGTCTGGTGCTTTGCGGTTGTGCGAGCGTTGGGGGTCCGCCGGCGGTGATGCTTCATTTTGCCCAGGCGGGAGTAAGTCAGGGTTACTGTTCTCTGATGGCGTGGTGGGCGGAGGGTTGTCCGTCTTCTCGATTGTTGGTGCTTTGGGTCCCGACGTCACCTTGTTCCTGTCCGGTGGCGGGGTGCTTAGTGTTGGTCTTCGTTCCGGCCCCTCTGGTGCGGCCTTGGTGGTGATTCTCTTTCCTAATTTCTCATCTGTGGTTCTTTCACCCTTATTCAGGTCATTCTATAAAATCCCTTACCTATCTTTGGTTAAGTGCGTTTTAATATTTTGTAATGTCCCCATCTCGTGGTGGTTGAAAAACTCGGTGTTAGAGGCTTTTGCCTCTTCACCACCTACCCCCCGATTTTCGGGCCTTGTAAAAACGTTGGTTATTGGGGCTGTTATGGCTCCTTTACCTAGTTCAAAAGAAGACATGTTACCTATAAATGCTGGCTCTGAAAATCTGTATTATGGCTTTATCTTGGTTATTTGTATTTGCTTCCTATTAAGAGCTTCCGCTGTACGGGTTTATTCCCCTTATGGTGTAATTCAGGGATTTAGAACTTTTAGATTCCTGTTGAGGCTGTGTTGCTGTGCTGCTCCTCACGTTTATGTTGCTGTGGTTCTTGGGTTTGAGCTGCCTGATGAATATTTAGAAAAACCGGTGCTAGAGGTTTCCTCTTCACCCCTTACCCCTCGATTTTATCAGATAGTTATATTATCTCTTATTCTAATTCGATCTATGGAGGTGTGGTTGTCTGCATCTCTATTCTTTGGTTTACATAAATCGTTAAAATTCATCTTGTATAATATGTTGTGGGAGATACATGCCTACAGGGATGATATGTGCACTTTGTTGAGCAGGGAGTCCTTTTCTTGGGCATTGGCTTTTGAAGTGATGATTTCACCACCTAATTGGTACATGCTACTCCTAACTTTCCATAGTATTGCAGGCTCAAAGAAGTGGATGGTTTTAAGTGGTCAAATCATGATTTCGTGTGATGATAGTTGTCACATTTTGTTCCTATATGCATTGTTGTGTTTCATTGCTTGGTTCATAGCTTTTCGATGTAATATTAGTCTTATGCTAGTAATTGGTGTTAGTCTAAAACACTCTGCTATGGTTGGCTTGCAAATCATAAGTTACATTTGGTGTAGTAACATCGTGCAGTGCCATGTTTCCCCTAATCATGGCCGTCCCCATGTAATATTATATCGATTCCAATATCAAGTATGTATCCTAGATTACTTTTTAAAAAATGTGATGCAAGGATTAATCCTATCACCCTCCCCAAACATCTCCCGAAAGGGCACAAATCCTCTTAGCGAGGCAAATCACTCGGATGGGAGCTTGCTCCTGGATGAGAGTTGGCAGCCCGTCTATCACCCTAAAATTCATCTTAATTCCCCTTACATGTATCTATATAGTGATGACAACTGTCTGGATGAGGAGTTCTTCCCCTCGGATGCTGCAGAAAAACAAAGGCACTCCACTCCCTTCGGTAGCCCAGTCTCATATGTGTGTTGGCTCTTCAGATGGAGGGCGTCTAAGATTCACCACAAACCCAGGTATCATCTAAAGCTATATCTTGAATCAACCTTCAACCAAACAATTAGTGTCTCTCGTAGTAAGTTGTCTGAGATGAAATCTCTATGGTCGGATAAACATGGATTAGTGAAATCTAATATTCTTTCACTTAATTCACCTAAAATAGTGACTTTTAGTCATACTTACATCCCTCTTCAGGGCCTAAAGACAAGGATCTTCACTGTATTTGGTCTTCTCGGTTGCTCTGATAAATCTTGGGATACAATGGTTTTTGAGTTTAATCTTATTCTGGATATAAATCCTTGTAATGAGAAATGCAGGTGTTCTGATAACCTAATCCATTTTTGGCGAATACTCTGCGTTGTACGCTCTGGTAGAGCCTATTAACTCTGAATCCCGGCTGTACATTTCGCATTCCTCGGTGGGCTTACCAAGTATGAGATAACTTCCTTGCTCCCCTTATTGGGCTCTTCACTGTGTAGTAAGTTTGTATGTATGATCAATTTTGCCTCCCCTTCTGGTTGCTGGTCTATTCTTGTGCTTAAAGCTTCGTATGATGTTTTGTGGCCCATATCCGATGCCAGTTTTCCAGAATATCATCTACCTAGCTTCGGGATTATATCTAATTTCTTGTCATCTATATTCTCTATAGATGGGGAAGTCGCTACTTTGCTTGTGATGGATGGAGTAGTATGTAATGGTTTGGCCAATGTACAATATTTTATGAATGCTTGCATATATATCCAATCTTCTGTCAATCATGATATTGCTTCTGATGTAAAAATATTGGAAGAACCTTTCACAATTACATATTCCTTTGTATTTTTAAAAGGTATAAACCCTATACTAAATCACCTTTCAATATTTCATCTTCCGTGTTTACACTTCCCTTATTTTCCCACTGTTGGGCATATTAAAATTGGGAACATGTCCTTCTCCTTTACCACATATGTTTTGATCAGTCCCCACTCAACCAAAAATGGCTCGTTGGTTGTGTGCCTTGCACAATTCACACACATTGTTACCTGGTTGCATTCACCATGTCTGTTTGTATTGGAACTAATTCACACACACACTTGCGTACAAACCCACAACAAACAACGTGTTGATATGAGGAATTTTACCAGGTCTCCTCATATCTTACTAAGTGGCTCATGAAAATAAGCTATTGGAATTGTAGAGGCATTGGAAAAATAACTTTCTGGACAGAAGTTAATGTGTTATGTAGAAATGAACATATACAATTGTTGGCCCTCGCAGAAACAAAGTCGGGAGCCTTGCCGGCTGAAAATCTATGGAAACATATTGGTTTTGATTCGGTTGTCTGGTCACCGAGCACTGGCCAGTCGGGTGGTCTTGGTGTATTATGGAAATCCTACCAGTTGTCAAACGAAACCCTCTCAATTATGTTCCACCTTCCGAGAATCATAGGTTTACGATATGAAAATCTAAGTGATAATCTCACGATTCTCCTTTTGTTTGTTTATGCCCCGCCTGAACCTCGGGCTAAGGTTCCGTTCTAGGTCGAGTTAACAAGAATCGTAACCGAGTCGTCCATCCCATGCATTGTTATGGGAGATCTGAACGAAATCCTGTGTAGAGAAGATAAAATTGGCGGTGCTACCACTTTGTCGTCTAGATTCACACGTCTCCTTGATTTTAAGAACACTTGCTCTCTCTCGGACTTGCCAACTTTCGGAAATCCTTTTACATGGAAGAAATCTCCCGAGGCCCCGGATAACATCTTTGAAAAACTGGACCGGGTGCTTGTTCATCACCAAATTCTCGATCAACTGTCAAATCTCATCACCAAAAATGGTGCATTCTCTTCCTCGGACCACTGCCCCATACAAATAATCCTTGACTGTAGCACCACCTTTAAAGCACCCCCATTTAAATTCGAAAACACATGGCTTCAACACAAGGACTTTCGCAATATAGTTACACAATCATGGCGAGCTTCTTGTCCTGGATCCGCTATGTTTCAACTCGTGTTTAGGTAAAAAAATCCTAAAACAGAAAGATAAAGAATGGAACAAGCGTTCCTTTGGAAACATTTTCCGTCAGTTGTTTGAGGTAGATAATGAATTGGTGGAAATTCAATCGGCAATTTCTAGCGGACAATTCCAAAGCCAAAATAGTAAAGAAAGTCGCCTATTAAAAAAACGGGAAAAGCTTCTGCTTTTTCAAAAAAACATTTTGGAATCAAAGAGCCAAGATAAAGCATCTTAAGCTTTCTGATTCAAATACATCCTATTTTCACCGCGTCGCTTCTGGTCGACGACACAGGAAACAAATAAGAAACATTACTACCACAGAAGGTACCCTCATAGTTAGTGAAGAGAACGTTAGAGAAGAAGTCAAGAAGGATTTTCAAAAAAGATTCAAGAAAGAAGCTATTGATGACACAATTCTTAATCACTTGACCAACATTATTCAACCCTCCATCTCCACATTGGAGAATGAATTCCTTATACGCACCCTAACTAATGGAGAAATAAAGTCTGCTGTGTTCAGCCTAGGAAAAAATAAATCCCCAGGTCCCGATGGAATGACTGTTGAATTCTATCGGCAATACTGGGATATTGTAGGTAATTCGATTATCAAAGCCATTAAAGGTTTCTTCATCTCCGGGAAAATCCTTAAACAAATCAATCATACCTTTATTTCGCTACTACCAAAGCAAGATAACCCAACAACTACTAACCACTACCGGCCTATAAGCTTGTGTTCCACCTTGTACAAAATCATTTCAAAAATCCTAACAGAAAGACTAAAAGCCGTAATAGGTCGGCTAATTCATCCCTTACAGGGGGCGTTTGTGTCAGATAGGTCGATACAAGATAACGTGATGATAGCCCACGAAATATTTCATTCCTTTAGATCACGGTTGGGTTGGGAAGGTTGGTTGGCAATCAAACTGGATATGGAGAAAGCTTATGACAGGGTAGATTGGAAGTTCACAAAAAAGATTCTGGATAAGTTTGGGTTCCACCCTAAATTCGTTTCCTGGGTCATGGAATGCGTAACAACGGTATCTTACTCTATACTTGTTAATAATGGCCCTACAGATATGTTCCTTTCTTCTAGGGGACTTCGCCAAGGGGATCCCCTCTCCCCATTTTTGTTTATTCTAGGTGCAGAAATTCTAGCTCATCACTTGACGGCTGAGGCAAACAGGGATAGAAGCCCAATTGGCTTCACTTTTGGAAGAAGTGGCCCGAGAATTCCTTTTCTATCTTTCGCCGATGATATCATCGTATTCTCTAAAGGTAGTTTAGATGCTTGTAGAAGAGTGAAAACAATTATTGACTCCTACTGTATAGTCTCGGGGCAAAAAGTAAACTATCATAAATCCTGCTTCCAAGCTACTAAAGGAATCACCCAATCTAGAATTATCGAGCTCAACATCGGCCTAAACATTCCCAACGCTATCTCGCTGGAGAAATATCTTGGTTGTCCAATTATTAATGGAAGAGTAACTAGAGAAACTTTCTAAGATATTATTTGCAAATCTCGAGAACAACTCAGTAAATGGCGGGCTAATTCTTTATCACAACAGGGCCGAGCTACTCTCATAAACACAAATCTGTCAGCCAAACCCCTGTATATGATGCAAAGCTTCTTACTGCCAGCTTCAATCCACAAAGAACTTGATCAGATCAATAGAACCTTTTTTTGGAATAAAGATCTCCAACATCGTCCGTTGATTAGCTGGGATAGAGTTTGTAGAACAAAAAAGTGTGGGGGGTTAGGGCTTAGAAAGTCCAAAGAAATGAATGAAGCTCTACAAATGAAGCTCTTATGGAAAACGCTGGCAGAACCTGCTAATGTATGGGTACAAATCATTAATTATAAATATCTTCGAGCACATAACATTCTCGAATATAAGAAAAGTGGCCCCTCCTCATGGCAATGGGCGAAACTTACGACTCTAATTGAAAATTTTAAAATGGGCCTTATTTGGTCGGTCGACTCCGGGACCTCTATCAAATTTTGGACTGGTCAATGGATCACAACCTCCTCCATTCAGTCAAGGGATGACTGCCCAGTTATTGAGAACATAGATGACAAAGTTAGCGACTACATTCTAGGGGGCAAATGGTGGGAGGAGAAACTCTCTGTTGTTCTCCCACCCAATATTGTGAAGGAAATCTGTGACATTCCTCTTCCAATCTCAAACTTTGAGGACAGATTATATTGGTGGCCTGACCGAGCCGGGTGGTTCACCACGTCAAGTGCATACAAATTAGTAACATCCGAATCATCCATTCCCTTAGATAGCAACTATTGGATTTGGCGTCTTGATATCCCACCTAAGGTCAAGAATTTTTTGTGGAAAATATGCCAGAACGGCCTACCTACAGCAACTCTTCTCGCCCTACGGGGGGTTCCCGTCCCCACTACATGTAGTCTCTGTAATTGTTCTATGGAAGATGACGTTCACCTACTGCTATAATGCCAATACGCGAGATCTCTCCTTCAATTCCCAAGTCATATAAACTCTGCAATATCCGGGCAGATCTCACGATCTAGAGACATAAAACCCATCATGTCATTTATTGGTAATAACCTATCAAAGGTGGCGCTAGGTAAACTTGCTTTTTCTTGGTGGGTAACTTGGTATATTCGAAACCAGTATGTGTTCAAACAGGTTCCAATCCCTACTTGGGACACCGCCTTGAAACTTATCAAAACTCATGAGTTAAATTGGAACAACACGCACCAACATGATAGCATGTTAGACGAGAACATCACCCCTCAATCACGCCGCATCAACCATCCCATAAAGAAGGTCAAGGAACGCCAGGTTTTGTGGCGCAAGCCACCAAATGGTACTTTCAAACTCAACTTTGACGGATCAACAATTGCTAATAACTGCAGTACCGCATGGGTTATTATTAGAGACTGGAATGGATTCCCGATACACATAGGATATAAAAGGTTAGGTGCAAAAAGTGCATTGCAAGCGGAAGCCTTAGCTCTCAAACATGGAGTACAACTTCTCCTCCATCTTCATATTAACAAAATTCAAATTGAAGGAGATTCTAGTATAATTATTAACCATCTGAATAACAAGTTCAGCTGTCCATTGGAGATCGAACTCATTATGTCTGACGTACAACAACTGCTATCAACTCTGAAAGAAGTTTCCTTCTTTCATGTACCCCGTCTTGGCAATAGAGTGGTTGATAAGGTTGCACACCTTTGTCACTCTGCCTGGGGTGCCGATATTTATAACAATTCCGGTCTTACAGACCTCATCCGCAAGGATTCCTTATATATATATATATATATATATATATAAGTTTTATAACTAGTTAAAGTTCGGCATTTAATTTATACCGATTAAATAGATGCAATAAATGTCTATAAATATAATATATATATATATATATATATATATATATTTATATGAGATCTTTTTTTCCCTATTTTTATTTATCTACACACCGTCACGGAGATTAGTTAATAACACTAATCTAGCTGCTGCGTGCAACCGATCGAGCATTTAACAATTAGTTTCGATTCTTCAGGCTGATTTGATTTCGAGTAAATCTGGTTGTTGGCGTACAAATCCTTTCAGAGATTGATCTCGATCCTCTTTTCCGTAATAACTAATAACCCCATGTAAATATCTCATTTAGGCATCCTGTTCCTCACCCCCTATTCATCTACATCTCCTCTCGATCAACGCCATGTCATGTCGGCATCGGAGTTTGGCCACAACGTACCAACGCAGGCGACCACCAGTCCACCACTGCACCTGGAAGTCCCCCAGGAGAGGTATCACGCAGCCGGTCGACGGAAACAGTTCTGAAGCACAGCAGCCACCTCAAGCGTCGAATTGAGGCCACTGTGTCGACTGGTTTCTTCAGCAACTTCCGACCCTTCGTTCTCTCTTGTTTCTCGACGGAATTTCAAATTCTTCATACCAAATCGTAGATCTGTAAGTCTACTTTCTATTTCCTCTAAGTTCATTCAATTCCGATCTGGCATTAGGAAATTATGGAAGCTGAAGTACAGCAGCGTCTGAGACTATAGCAACTGTCGGCAGGTTCTTGCGGGATGTCCCTAGGAGGCTGTGATGGGTCATCTCTATCCGTTGATAGCACGTTTCAAAGACAACTCCGTGTACTATAACTTTTATTCACAAGTCATGGCCAAATTCTACATGATTCAAGGTTTTTAGAAGCATCAAGGCAGATGCAAGTGCCCAGAAAAATCCCAGACTGGTGCGATGACTTGCAGGACCTCGTTCTCTCTCGTTTTTCACTCAAACCCCCTGTTCTTTATATCGAAACTGTAGTTCGTTTATCGCCATCACACACAAGTAAACAACGAAAAACAAAAAGGAAACACGAGAATTGTTGACGCAGTTCGGGTAAACCCTACTCTGCGGGATCTCAAGAGGGGAGATCCGATCCCAGTATCCACTATGTTGCAAATGAAGTTACAAGCAAAGCAAAAACAGGCTAAGCACAAGAACTAGCAACCTAGGAACCTCAAAACCAAGCAAGGACAGAGATGAGAGTAAAAGGTAGAAGAAAAGCCCCCTGGAAGGGCAACCGAGGAACTCTAATAGAGTTCCTCACGGAGATCAGGCCACCAAACCACCGCTGGAGCTTGTCGGACCACCGTCTTCAACCTCTGGATCTCACACTAGAGCTGTCGCCGTTTAGGGTTTACTCTCTCTGCTAGGGTTTGTAAAAGGAGGCTCCAGGTGTACAGTAACCAGAAGGGAGCTTATATAGCCCAAGCAATTAGGGTTATAAGAGCTTTCTCCAACGGTCACCAATTTATGGGCCAAGTGACAAACCGAGTGGATCAAAGCCCAACCAAATAGGCCCATCCGGCCTTGACCTGGTTTTGAGCCTTCAAGTAATGAAATAACACATGTATACATTAGCTAGTAATATGGTAACATGTAATAGTCAAGGGATCCATACTTAAACATATAAATATGTCTAAGGGTCCTTGCAACCATTAATGTTTCTCCAATATTACCTGCACATGTAGATGTATTATTTCATCACTAAGTAAGGTCCTAAAGTTAGCTAATTGTTCTAAGTGCTCATGCCTTACAACTTTGCTAAGTTGTTACAATGAACAAGTTTAACATTACAACAGAAACGAAGCTCGGTAAGTCTAGTTTCCAAAACATTCATTTTTTCTTAATTCCCATTTCAAACGAAGGAGTTATGATAGTATGTTCAAAGGTCTGTCAGGATTCTAAACTAATCTATTCATGTGCATTGGTCCACATTTCCGCAGCCATAGCTCAACGCCTTCGACCCCGAATCAATTCCAAAGAAACCTTGCATATCAATGAGCAGTGGTAAGTTTGGAAGAGCCATTTTCGGTGTCCGTAATTGACATCGAATTGTTGTTGAACTTACCTAACCAAGGATGTGTGTGCGTGTCCTGTTTTGCTCGAATCGCAGCCACAGTTCAAGAACCTATTTCGACATCGTTGTTTACCTTCCGACAAAACCAACACAATCACACTCAATTACAGCTTGCACTCGTCAGTATGATAGGTCATACGCATCGATCGAAGCTTCTTGCAAGGAGAACGAACCGTCGGAAGATCGCCCAAAACCACTGTTGAAGCTGCGAGTAGGGGCTATCGGGCTGAGGCCTATTTGTGGGTATTTACACGAAACCTCCCACACTTTCAGTTTTTGTAAAATATGCCCCTATTATAGTTTCTAAAATTTCAGAAATTACCCCACAGTTTTAGAAGTTGTTCTAACCCGGGTAATCTCTTTAATCCGCAGCGTTATCGTCAAATCCTTACCCATCCACAATGAGTCAAGATTCCAAAGAAGATAGCATTGATTCATTCGTAGACTTCGTTAACACTGTCACCGAGTGCTTTGAAGTCCATAGTTGGTACCGAAATCCAACAAGACGAATCAGGCAAGTGACATTCCGAGCCTTTCTGCTCAATTGGTGCCTTCGTGTCTTGTTTGTTTTCCCGTCTTTGATTGCTTGCCAAGTTAAATAAAATAAATTGCAATTCACCTGCTTGTGTGATTTATTTACCGTTCAGTTTGAATTTGGCAAGTTTAACTGGGTGACCTTAAGATAAGATAATAATATAGTTACCTATCGTTTATTTAAAGCATGATTTATTCTTGTTTTTTCATGCTAATTGGTTAGGTATGAACATGCCTTTTCTTTGATGTTTCCATCCTTTTATTTTAATTACTTTAATTTCATTTGGCATCCATGTTAGCTATAAATAACATGGGTTATATTGTGTTGTGTGATCACCTAGAATGTCTTAAGTAAATAGTTAACAATGTGAGGATTGTGTGTTACGATTGGAACTCAATTGAATCAAGATCAATCAAATAAAACGTGTCAATCAATGCAGTTGACGAGAGGGTTTCTCGACCAAATAAATTTGTAGTCAAGACCCCGCTATAGGATAGTGGAGTCAGGTTCGTCCTCAGGAGAGAAGTCAGCAGTTCTAGGTTTAGTTTGTTTTGGGGTTCAGGGATAGCGGGAAAAGGTGAGGAGATTGTTGTCGACAAAGAATAGAGGGGTCGATGTCGATGGATGGAGAGGGAATGGTGGTTGGTGTTGGGTAGAATATGTGCCGAATAAAAATAATAAAATAAAACAAATGAAGATGCAAACTTCCAAGGTTAGGGATCACCAAAACAATAAACATATGTGTAGATCATAAATCACATAAAGATGCATGCTTTATATCAAAGAATCGACTTTCGCAAATTCCAACAATTTAGGTGATAGAGGCTCTCGCATAAAAACCTAATTTGTTTCTACCTTTTCTTAATTAGGATTAGTCGGCTCTCGCAAATAAACCCTAATTACTATCCAATTCATAATAAGATCACTTTCGCTTCAATATCATGAATAAGGAATTTCCTCAACTCTCGCAAAGGATTAAGCACATATGTAGATGATGATAAAGACATATAAATTCATGGATTTATAAATCAAACACGCATATCTATGTTGGGATCACCCCAACCCTAGAAGAAGGAAATTAGAAACAAACCATCATAAAAGAAATTAACTTTAACATAAAATAAACTAAAACTTACAAAATCTTCCAAACGTTCCTCCTCTCTCGCCTCCTCTCCTCTCTCTCTCTCTCTCTCTCTCTCTCTCTCTCTCTCTCCTCTTTGCGCCCTAAGACGACTTCTCTTGAATTAATGAAAATCAGCCCCCTAGGGCTTTATTTATAGCCTTCTAATCCTTGCTAATCAAGGATAGAATCTTCTATCTATATCTACTTAAAGCTTAAAGATAAATAAATTGCTTAAAGGAAATAAATCTTTAAAGGAAAACTATATCTAAACTAGGTAATATGTCTTCATGTTGATAGATCTTCCTTCCATAGATAGATGATGATAGATTTCGGCCTACTCGACCTCCTTCGTGCCCAAGGAATCCCGGCTCGACTCGGATTGCTCAACCGCGTAACGCGTTTTCGGACTTTGCTCGTCGATCTCGACAAGGATCTTGTCGATCTCGAGTAGCCCTCCTCTGCCTCGAGTAGGATTGTTGGTCGACTCGGCGTCTCGGCTAGCTGGTGCTCGATGTGACTCGGACATGACTCACAGGTCTAGTCGATCTCGAGTAGCCTTCCTCTGTCTCGAGTAGGATTGGCTCATCGACTAGGTCTTCCCGGGTGGCTCTGCTCGACCGGCTCGGATCAAGACTCGGGGCTCGTCGATCTCGACTAGATCTACTCGATCTCGAGTAGAGTTGGCTCGACTTCTCGACAGATCGTCGACTCCGGACATGGCAGTAAGGTGTCGTCGATCCCGACAAGGCCTCCTCGAGATCGAGTAGGGTTCCGGGATCAGGTTGTCTCTGACTCAGTGTCCTCGATCAGCTCTGCTCGACCAGGTGTGCTCGACCAGCCCTCGTCGAGATCGAGTACGGTGTACTCGAGATCGAGTAGAGTTCTCTCAGCTTTCTGCTCTGTTCTTGAAACGCACTTTCCCGAGTCCTCGTTCGTCGGATTGACGCATATGACCACGCGTTGGAAAGATCTTTTCGAGGGCTACAACTTTCATGAAGACATCAAAGCTTGATTCCGAACGATGAATACCGAAAAATGGCCTTTTCTCCAGCTGCACCATTCTTAGCTTCTCCATGAGTTTCCTTTAAGCTCCAAAGTGCGTCCGATTTCTGTCAAATATAACAAAAGCTTGTGTAGACCTCCATATATTGCAAATAAGTGTAAACTACACAAATTCTGTACTATTCTAACCCAAATGCATGAAATGCATACAGAAATCGATATAAAAGGTAATGTAAAACATGGCAAATTAGGCTCACAACAAACACCCCATACTTAAGTTTGCTTGTCCTCAAGCAGTACTTTTATTTGTCATTCAGGGGAAGAAATCAAAACTCTCAACATATTAGATTCATTGCCATATAACCCTGCAATCAATTACCATCCTCGAACAGGTACTAGTGTCACAGATCCATGCATGTGCAAATAAAAGCAACATCTACTCACAAAAGGAGGGTTCATGCAAAAACAATTTATATGTGACAAAGCAACAATAATCAAGAGGACTTTAATTTAAGCTCAAATAAGGAGTAGATTGGTAAAAGGCTAAAGGTGGGCAGTTTTTGGCCATGTGGTGCTTTTGATCCGGGGAAATGGAGTATTTCCAAATTGAATTTTCACATTCCTTCTCCATAAGATTCATCACCTTTCATATTGCTTTTCTCAATAATAATGCTTTTACCTCTCTAACTTCAGCACTGCCTTCTCGTGAGTCGCAAACATGGGTGTCATGAATGGCCCCGGATACTTAGTGCTTTAGACTCCTCACAATGTGTCCCATCTCTCCAAACTATTATCTCAGAGAGCAGGGTCAATCTACCTTTATCTCCTGAGGTGATTGGATTTTCTTTCACTCATTAAATTTTCCATATATTTCAAACAAATTTCCCGCCAAACTCAAATAATGATAATAACAACACAAAACACCATATGATAATCTCCATAATGTAACATCATTCTCAACATAATCCCCGGATAGGAAATAAGGTAAAGAATGGCAAATATTTTAGAACATGTGGAGCAATAATTGAAATAAGGCATATTATGGCTTTTTTGTGAAATGCATAAGCATAGGTAAGGTTAGGAATTTAAACAATGAGCATTATATGGAAATATAAAGTCGTCCATCATCTTATCATGCAACATGTCAAAAGCAACTTCAAATTTTACCTCCTTTTATGGTTTTCATCAAAATATGCACTTCATTGTGACTTCCCTTCACTAGGCATTTTCATGTTATATCTCTAATGAATCCAATTTTGCATCGTCGAGTTCAATATAAGCTTCCATGACATTAACCAAAATTTTCAATGGGGGTCATTTTTCAAACTTTGGAAAACATGCATATAAGCACATAAATTAATAATGAATTCCAAAATAACCATGTAGCAATTCAAAGAAATAGATTCTAAATATGCACACATAATGTCAAAATATAGCAAATATGCATAAAGTAAGCCCTTCCCCCACCCCATACTTAAACATTACAGTGTCCTCACTGTATAAAAACAAGGGTAAAGAAAGAAACTCACTAGACAGATGTGCAGGGCTTCATAATATCGAGTTAAAATGCCTGAGCCGAGTCCGTTTTTAGCTTGCATCTATCTATGGACCTGAAAAGTGTAGAAGACATATACCCACAATAGAAAAACTAAAAGTTCCAAAAACAAAAACAAACAAAAGCAACAAAGTCTCAAAAGTCCAAAAATAAATGTCTATGTACAAGCTCTAGATTTTATAGTCGCTAGGCCGACTTCTCCATTAAGCATTAGCCTGGCTCATGTTTGTCCGGAGGTATAGGTGGATCTGGTGGTTCCTCCGGTGGTGGAAAGCATGGGATGTCATCCGGAGGCATCATGTGAAGAAGCTTAAACCTCCCCGAGTGAACGCTCCATTGCTTCACCCATTCATCTTCCTGGGCTCCAGTTGGCATGCATAAAGGAAGATATAAAGAAAATATACATACCTCATCATCATACCTCTTCCGATTCATAGGTTGAATTGGTTGCGCGTCTCCACCACAGTAAAACGGTGGAGTGGGAAGAGATATTTCCACCTCATCATGCGGAGCTTCATGCCGCTTTGCTAGGACCCCATACTTGAATATGAACATCGGTTGCTCAAAATCATTGGGGATAGCCTTCACCTTGTAAGGTAAAAGCGATCTTGGAATGCCCTGGTCAACAATGTCCAACTTCTTCTCTTCTGGTGCTATTTCGCCGTGGGATCCTTCATATGATTCATCAACAATAGGTAGCAAAGTAGGAATGAAATTCGAGGAAGGACATACCTGGTTGTCGACATTGAGTGGGTCAATTGGCTCGTCGAGAGGAGGGCATGGTCCTTTAGACTGAATGAAAGCCTCAATCCTTTGGATTTCGTCTTTCAACCGAGCTATTTCTCTTAATCGTGACTCCTCCACTGCGATCCTATTTCTCCGTCTCAAATCTTGATACCATTCTTCCCATGCAGGATTCCCTTCGACAAAGTCTTCCATCTTTGTACCTAAGCTTTGAAATCACAATCAAGAACACAAATTAGTGGCAAAAGCTTGGCACCCAGTTGGTGCCGGTGAGGTAGGTGGTGGTAGGGTATGTGATAGGGTAAGAAAAAAAGGATGGACTTTTCTGAACCTTTAAACACAATTAAACTAGGCGCGATTGATATCTCCCCGGCAACGGCGCCAATTTGACGAGAGGGTTTCTCGACCAAATAAATTTGTAGTCAAGACCCCGCTATAGGATAGTGGAGTCAGGTTCGTCCTCAGGAGAGAAGTCAGCAGTTCTAGGTTTAGTTTGTTTTGGGGTTCAGGGATAGCGGGAAAAGGTGAGGAGATTGTTGTCGACAAAGAATAGAGGGGTCGATGTCGATGGATGGAGAGGGAATGGTGGTTGGTGTTGGGTAGAATATGTGCCGAATAAAAATAATAAAATAAAACAAATGAAGATGCAAACTTCCAAGGTTAGGGATCACCAAAACAATAAACATATGTGTAGATCATAAATCACATAAAGATGCATGCTTATATCAAAGAATCGACTTTCGCAAATTCCAACAATTTAGGTGATAGAGGCTCTCGCATAAAAACCTAATTTGTTTCTACCTTTTCTTAATTAGGATTAGTCGGCTCTCGCAAATAAACCCTAATTACTACTCCCTCCGTTTCAAAATAAAAGTCGTTTGGATTTTAGTGCACGCTTTTTAAGGAGGTAAAAACTATATAAAATATTAATTTTTTAATCAATTTTTTTCCATAATTTCATACTTAGTAGTAACATATATAAAATTATTAAAAAAATTTGATTAAAAAAATAATATTTTATAGAGTTTTTACCTCATTAAAATGCGTGCGGAATAGTAAAGTGACATTTATTTTGAAACAGAGGGAGTATCCAATTCATAATAAGATCACTTTCGCTTCAATATCATGAATAAGGAATTTCGTCAACTCTCGCAAAGGATTAAGCACATATGTAGATGATGATAAAGACATATAAATTCATGGATTTATAAATCAAACACGCATATCTATGTTGGGATCACCCCAACCCTAGAAGAAGGAAATTAGAAACAAACCATCATAAAAGAAATTAACTTTAACATAAAATAAACTAAAACTTACAAAATCTTCCAAACGTTCCTCCTCTCTCGCCTCCTCTCCTCTCTCTCTCTCTCTCTCTCTCTCTCTCTCTCTCCTCTTTGCGCCCTAAGACGACTTCTCTTGAATTAATGAAAATCAGCCCCCTAGGGCTTTATTTATAGCCTTCTAATCCTTGCTAATCAAGGATAGAATCTTCTATCTATATCTACTTAAAGCTTAAAGATAAATAAATTGCTTAAAGGAAATAAATCTTTAAAGGAAAACTATATCTAAACTAGGTAATATGTCTTCATGTTGATAGATCTTCCTTCCATAGATAGATGATGATAGATTTCGGCCTACTCGACCTCCTTCGTGCCCAAGGAATCCCGGCTCGACTCGGATTGCTCAACCGCGTAACGCGTTTTCGGACTTTGCTCGTCGATCTCGACAAGGATCTTGTCGATCTCGAGTAGCCCTCCTCTGCCTCGAGTAGGATTGTTGGTCGACTCGGCGTCTCGGCTAGCTGGTGCTCGATGTGACTCGGACATGACTCACAGGTCTAGTCGATCTCGAGTAGCCTTCCTCTGTCTCGAGTAGGATTGGCTCATCGACTAGGTCTTCCCGGGTGGCTCTGCTCGACCGGCTCGGATCAAGACTCGGGGCTCGTCGATCTCGACTAGATCTACTCGATCTCGAGTAGAGTTGGCTCGACTTCTCGACAGATCGTCGACTCCGGACATGGCAGTAAGGTGTCGTCGATCCCGACAAGGCCTCCTCGAGATCGAGTAGGGTTCCGGGATCAGGTTGTCTCTGACTCAGTGTCCTCGATCAGCTCTGCTCGACCAGGTGTGCTCGACCAGCCCTCGTCGAGATCGAGTACGGTGTACTCGAGATCGAGTAGAGTTCTCTCAGCTTTCTGCTCTGTTCTTGAAACGCACTTTCCCGAGTCCTCGTTCGTCGGATTGACGCATATGACCACGCGTTGGAAAGATCTTTTCGAGGGCTACAACTTTCATGAAGACATCAAAGCTTGATTCCGAACGATGAATACCGAAAAATGGCCTTTTCTCCAGCTGCACCATTCTTAGCTTCTCCATGAGTTTCCTTTAAGCTCCAAAGTGCGTCCGATTTCTGTCAAATATAACAAAAGCTTGTGTAGACCTCCATATATTGCAAATAAGTGTAAACTACACAAATTCTGTACTATTCTAACCCAAATGCATGAAATGCATACAGAAATCGATATAAAAGGTAATGTAAAACATGGCAAATTAGGCTCACAACAGCAGTATGTAAAGTAATAAAAATAATGGAAACAAGTCGGGACTGTGTGTGCCCGGTCTATAAAGGGTTTCATGAAAGTAACACATTTTCGTAGAGAAATGTTAAACTACCTCCGATAGTAGGCTGCTATCTGCTAGTAAGAGCGGGGCCGGTATCATATTATAACAAATAGTGTGTGTTTTAAATCTTTCAACTTATAATAAAAGTTGTAAACGTGTTAAGTGTGTAACTTTGTGTTTAAGCTATTCAACGTGAGGAAGTGAGTGAAGTAATACTTTAAAAAGTGTTTTCTTTTTCGGTGATTACAAGTAGCGTTGTATCATATTCCATTCGTACTCGGAGTATAGTTCCTAAGAGTGCTCGTCACTCGCATCTTTTGTTACTCAATCCTTCTGGATTATCCGTGTCACGGGAGTCGTGTCTTAAAATGTTAAGCCTACATAAAATATTCTCAATAATCACATTTGGGTTTAGATTCATACCTTATCATGGCCACTGAGTTTGAATCCAAAGTAGTTCCCGTTTTCGAGCCGTTGCTTGCTAGTTCTTACGAACTAATCATCCTATTGTTTGTGACGGCAGGTTTAGGTAGAGTCTCAGAAGAGAAGATGAAGAGAAGTTGAGAAGACATTTAAGTTATTTTAACATGGTATTTACATTTTTAAATTTCTAGATATATTGTATAGGAGTTCAAATGTTTTCTTAAATTTAAAAGTCTTCCGCTGTAATGCTATCGGGTTGTAAATTTAAATCCTCAGTTTTAGAGGAAAGATTAATAAATAATTATTTTTCTTTTATTCAAGTCTTCCGCTATTTTATTGTATTTCCTTTATATATTTAGTTATTATCATCTTGTTTATGGGAGCATGGTTGCATGTCCCTATAAGCCTAAGGTGGTTACAAAGACATTAAAGTCCGAGTAATCACTGGCGCTGTGGCATTCCCTCGGGTTATAAAAGGGGGTGTTACAAATACCACATGCATACTCTCCTCAACAATTTTGGTGCACTTGTTATAAACTCTATAAGCTTTGCTAGTAGTAGAATAACCAAGGAAGATACCTTCATCACTACGTGCATCAAATTTCCAAAGGTTATCTTTGCCATTGTTATGAACAAAGCAAGTGCATCCAAAAGGTTTAAAGTAGGAAATACTAGGCTAGGTTTAAAGTAGGAAATACTAGGCTTTCTTCCTTTGAAAAGTTCATAAGGAGTCTTTTTCAAAATGGGGCGAATTAAACATCGATTCAAGATATAATTAGCCGTGTTAACAGCTTCAGCCCAGTAAAACTTTGGCAAACCATTTTCCAAAAGCATTGTCTTAGACATGTCCTCCAAAGTGCGGTTCTTTCGTTCCACAACTCCGTTTTGTTGAGGAGTTCTAGGAGTAGAGAAGTTGTGTGAAATTCCATATTTAGCACAAAAAAAATCAAATTTAAGTTGGTCAAATTCTCTACCATGATCGCTCCTAATGGAGACAATAGGTATGTTTTTCAAGGTCTGCAACTCCTTACACAGTTTAGAAAACTCGTACAAAGCCTCTGATTTTTCTCTTAAAAAAGAAATCCTAGTAAAACGAGAAAAATCATCAATGATAACTAGGATGTATTGTTTACCCTTTGGAGATTTGACACGCATAGGTCCACACAAGTCTATATGTAACAACTCAAGAAGGCGAGAGGAACTTACAACCTTTTTGGGTTTGAAGGAACCACGTGTCTGTTTACCTCTTGTGCATGCATTGCATAGTTCTTTCTTCTTGAAGTTCAGGTCAGGCAATCCTCGAACAAGATCTCTTGTTTTAAGTTTATTGAGGGTGTGCATGCTAACATGACCTCTATGCCATAGATTGGGGTCTTCTGTCAAGGCCTTGAGACATTTTAGTTTTGTACATGTAATATGGTTAGCATTTACGACATAAGTGTTATTGTGCCTGTGAGCAGTGAGGACCAGATCACCAGTCTCTTCATTCCTGACTTCACACTTGTGTCCGTCAAAGCCTACTTTGTTTTCTCGTCACACAACTGAGAAACACTTAAGAGGTTATACTTTAATCCATCAACAAGATATACATCCTTAATGCAGCTTTTTGAATTACCAATATTACCAATACCAATAATGTTACACTTCCTTTTATCACCAAGAGTAATTGTTCCAGTGGTTTGCTCCTTAAGATCTTGAAATAGAGATTTTTTTCCACTCATGTGTCGTGAGCATCCACTGTCCATTATCCATTTCGGCTCCTTGTTCTTGGTGATATCCTGCAAGACAAACATCATCCTTTCCGGCTAGACCAATACATAGTTTTAGATTCATAAAGAGGATGGACCATATTAGGTAGTCTTGTCCCCTTAGGAACCCAAACTTGCTTTATCTGCTCATTAAGTCGAACTGAAAATGTGTTTCTAATGATGTAAGGATCTTTTCGCCTGTATAGACAAGTTTCCTTAACATTCCCTTTCTTGCAGCAGTGGAAGCAAGTAGGTAAATGCCAATTGCCTAAAAGTGGTACTAGGTTTCTTTGGAAAGTTCTTGTTGTAGCCAATACCACTTCTATTAATAGAGAGTTGTTGTTCACCCAACATCTTATCAAGATTGGCTTTAGATCTAGTGAGTTATATGAGTGAAGTCTGCTGGTCTTGACACTTATCGGTTAGCTTTGCCTTTTCTTTCTCTAAATCCTCATTACGATTCTTTAGAGAGAAAAGGCTTTTCTTGAGATCAGAATTCTCTAAGCTCAAGATCTTGACTTTAATGTCAAGGGTCGTCCAAGAAGTTTCAAGATTTTTCATTTCCAGTGACATATCACTAATGCATTTCTGTTGATCTATCAACTTTTCTTTCAAGGTGTTGATTTCACTGCTGTAAGCATCTTCATTAGAAATCATATTTCTTAGGACTTTAGAAAGAACATTGGGGGACTGGACATTAGGTTTCTTACCACTTGTTCAAGGTCTTGAGTCTGGGATCCTTCATGTTCACCCATAAGACAGAGATTTGTCTGCTCTTTTTCAGTATCTGAGTCACTTGATGAATCTGAGTCACTCCAGGTCGCGAGCATAGCCTTTTTCTTTTGTTCATATCTTTTGAACTTATTTATTTTCTTCATAGGACACTCTTTTACGAGATGATCTGTCTCGCCACACTCAAAACGTGTTCGCATTTTTTGTCTCTTTGATAAGTTGGAAAACTTACCTTTGAATCTAGATGAATCGGCATTTTCCCGGTTGGAAAATTGCTTTTTCATCTTCAGAATTCGAGCTAATCCCCGGGTAATGAGAGCAAAGGGATCATCCTCGTCATCAGATTCATCACTCTCAGATTATGAGTGATCGTTCTTAGTTTTGAGAGCAAGGTTCTTTGCTGTTGAGGGTACTTCTCCATCTTCCTCATTTAGTATCATCTCATGAGTAATAAGTTTTCCGAGAAGATCATCTAATGGCAGTGTAGAAGATCATCTCATGAGTAATAAGGTTATCTTTGGGAGGCTCCTAAGAACCTTCCGAACTTTCTCCGGGTTGGAGAAGGTTTTTCCAAGTGAGTTGAGGTTGTTTACAATTCGAGTGAATCTCGTAAACATCTCATTTACTGTCTCATCAGGATTCATCTTGAATAGCTCGTATTGCCTGAGAAAGATATTGATCTTACTCTCCTTGACTTGACTGGTGCCCTCATATGTCACTACAAGTTTGTCCCAAATTTCCTTGGCACTTTTGCAAGCTGAGACACGGTTAAACTCATTAGCATCAAATGCGCAGTACAGTAGATTCATAGCTTTGTAGTTCTTAACAATGTTTTCAAGATCGGTCTGATCGTAATCAGCTTGCTTCAGTTTTATCAACTTGCTTTCCATCGACAGTCCTTTTTGGAACGTGTGGTCCTTTCTTGACAAGGCCCCAAAGCTCAAGGTCTTGATCAATGATGCACATTTGCATCAGTGATCTCCAGTGCACAAAGTTATTGCCAGAGAACAATGGAGGTCTGTTGGTTGATCTCCCTTGAGCAAAACCTCCATCACCTATGGTAGACATGCTGAAACTCACAAGATTGTTAAATCAAAAAGCAGTGGGCCAAGCTTTGATACCAATTGAAGAGTCTAATAGGCGATGAATAATACTCTAGAAGGGGGGGGGGGGGATGAATAGAGTATGGACAATTTTCGCAACAATAGAAATTTAATGCAACTTATCAAGACCTTGATATAGGCTATCGGGACTTGACGAAGTGAAATTGAATACGATAATGTAAATGCGGAATATAAGAGATGAACACACGAATTGTTAATGAGGTTCGGCACGAACTTGGTCTACGTCCCCGCCTAGGGCTATCTAACCCGTAGGATTCAACCGCTTCTTATTTCACTTCACTTGAGCCTAGAACTTCCTAGAGAAACTACCTTTTCTCTATACAAAGCCTCACCGCTTCTATTCTAGCTCTCAACCTTCCAAGTGAAATAAAAGCTCACACCACACACCAAGTGTGCTTGATCGAGTATAAAATACTCTAAGTGTAAAATGAATGACTTGTACAATAAGCGCTATTTCCCTCAACTCTTAAACAATGAACAACACTTAAACTTAGAGAGAATGTAAGAGAAACTTAAGATGATAAAATGCTTTAGGATGCTATGACTGCTCGAGTGCTTGCTTAGGTATTTTCATCCTTTTGCCTTCGTCTTTATATAGTTGGAAAGCTTTAAGACCTTCTTGGAGGGATGACCGTTTGAATTTCAAATTCTTTCCAAGACATTTAAATTCTTCCCAGAAGTGATCCTTCCGTTTGTGTGCTTTCCAAGATTGTTCCTTTAATCTTCTTCATGATCACGTATGATCAAATATGGATCGGTTCTTTCCTTTTATGGCAAATGAGATCCTAAAAGAACATACATAATGTATCTAGCACACAAAATGGGTTAGATGAGAAACACATATATAAATCGATTAAGACCAAATCAAATCTCATAGCCCAAGATAAAGCCCATTATAATTTAGGCCCAACAAGGTTGACCTCAGATCATTTTCTATGAGAGAACAAATCAATAGATAAATGCATTAATGTTTATCCAAACATTTTAGTCTGGGTTTCAAGACCTTGAAACCCAGCCTTTTGTCTTTCATCATCCTGCACGTTAGTTCTCAAGATCTTATATTCAAGGTGGAGTCTTCAAATGATTCTACATTGTTTGAAGTCATCATATTTTACCTGTCACCTTTTGAATAAGCTCTTGCCCATTTCTCAAACTGTACTTCTTCAAGGTATTTCTCCATCTTGCTGTTTGTATTACTGATGCAACCAAAGTAGCTTTTGAAATCTTCTTCTGTGTAACTGTTTGATACGCTTTAAAACCACTTACAGACTATATTCTTCTTGAATTTTGCCATTTTGTTTTGCTTCAAGTGCCATCTGCAGTAATAATGCTTAGCATTTGGGTAAGTCAACTCTAAAGCTCTTGCAATGCTTTGATGACGGTCAGGAAAAAAAAACCAGCTCTTCACTTGATGGGATGACTGTTGTTAGCTTGTTGAAGAACCACTCCCAAGAGGTGTTGTTTTCTGAGCCAACCACTGCAAAGGCAATAGGGTATATTTGATGATTTGCATCTTGTGCAGAAACTGTGAGAAGAGTCCCTTCGTATTTTCCTTTTAGAAATGTACCATCTACCATAAGCACATGTACAATTGAATTGTATTAAGTAATTATTTGGTGACAATAATTTTTTCTTATGAAATGAATATGTACCTTTCGTAGGATTGGAAATGCTCGGATACATGGTCCAAAGGCAATGATCACATACCTGAACCTTGATTTGCTATCAACTTCAATGAATGTGATAGTTCCAGGATTTGCTTGCTTCAGGACCTAACAATATGATGGCCCTAATTCATAGTTTTCTTCTGTTGTCCCCATTGTCATCTCCATTGATAAATCACGAGCCGTCCAAGATTTCCAGTAGCTAACATTTTGTTTGAAATCATTCCTCATCGTGATTCTAATTTGTCTTGGAGTTGGACCATGTTTCTCATCTTCAAAACTGTATATATATTATGTAAAACAGTGAATAAAATATGAAATGAAGCATGATTACAGTGAACATGAAGCATGATTACAGTGAATAAAAATATAAAATATGTAATGAAGAATTGGTTGTAGTCTATGTGCAGCCAATAATTCAAAAGTATTTTTGAGATCTTCCTTTTGTTCGGAACAGTTGTCCCAAAAATATAAGAATTTCTCCGTTTCTTTCACTTATAGGTGGTGCTGTATATTTTGTGGACATTGTACTGCCAATGATGCGACTTTCAATCCCTGTGTTATCTCCATTACCATCCATATCACATCCATCATTTATACATTCTACATCCTCATCCTGCACATCAAAGTCCTCTTTCATGACATTTGTATCCTTGGCAGAGCTGTAATCAAGGGCGGATCCTTTAAAGGACCGGGGTGGCAGTCTCCCCCCCCCCAATCAAAAATGAAATTTAGTATACTTCCTCTCGTCGATAGCTTCGATTTGATATATTATAAGCTCAAATCCGATAACTGAGTAAAAAGTTATAAACGTTTCAAAACTGAAGTGATATAAATTATTTTTCACATCATATACCAAATTAATACACTTCTATCATTCTCATCATTTGTTAAACTTCACAACTTAATACTATAATTTAACCCGAAAACTTCAAATATTGATGATTTTTTCGAAAAAAAATTAGAGATCAATTTTTCGCCCCCTCAACTAAACGCTTCAGGATCCGCCACTGCCTGTAATGCCAATTGATTTTCATCATGTATAGATTTTGTAACCTTTTCTTCAGTGATTTCCTTAGCAGCTGTAACATATAAAGGCAATGTCCAATTCACTTCCTTCAATTTATTAATTTGTAAAAAAAAAACTCCTCAAATCAGTGTCATTCTCAATCGAAAACGACTCAATAGTTTTCTTGAATGGATGCAAGTGGCTGAATTGAAGAGTAGGAGGCAAGTTTTCACTGATTGTGAATCTGTTCAGTATCCCACTCTTCATCTCATATAGAGTTACAGTATGCCTAATGACAATTACCTTTGATGATACATCCCCAGCAAAAACTAAATCACCATCTTCCAACTTCCATTCTCCTCCAAATTTTATTGTTAACAAATTGGCCTCCATTGTTCCTGATCATTGGTGACACCTATTAAATTTCATAAATATACTTTGATGACAGAAACTATTTTTTGCTTTCTCATATACCCATCCTTATATATCTATAGTACAGTATTGAAGTGCATTACTTTTGATTAAATATAAGAAATACAGTGATTACAGGTACACAGATGCACTCAAACCTAACTATCAACATGTAGGTTACAGTGTAATTTTGGTTACAACAGGATAGTCACGAAATCAGCAACTCCTTATATCATGAAACCAGCATCTTAGATCAGCAACTACATCAACAATGCAATCTAGATTACAGTTCTATAATCACAACATCAGCAATGTAGATCGAAATCGCCATCTGAGATCAAAATCGATGATAGTTGTTCATATTATACCAAATTTCAGTTTCTGTTAATGTAATCAATTGTTCCCCAAAACCGCAACTCAGATAACAATTGTACTCCCAATTACAGTACTATAATCAAAACTTTCGTATTACACCAGATTACAGATTATAAGAAAATTACCTGTTGAAAATCGATTTTTGCCTGACAGTGGTGTGTTCGGACAGATTTCTCTTTAAATCTGATTTTAGAGCACGAAATCGTTGATAATTGGGGCTGAAATCAACAACTGTGCTCGAGATTGAAATCCAAATCGAAATCGCCCTCGCCTTTGCTCTCTCGTTGCTATGTGTTTTCTCCCTTGCGTGAAATGAAGAAAGAAACGGGATTAGGGAGGCAGGGGCAAAAGTGTCATTTGTGAACACTCTCCTAATTTCACCCCAAAATTGTCCTAGGTGCTAATTTTTGCCCGTATTATAGACAATTACCAAATTTTCCCACGATAAGCAAGCAATTGAAGTTCTTAATATATTATGCATGATAATTGATACTGTTGGTAGATGATTATGACGTATTAAGAAATGTCCTTTTTTTTTGCTGGGAATTAAGAAATGTCCTTGTAAGGTAATGATATATACATATAGTGAGAAAGATAATATTTTCATGAAGTGTCTATATATTAATAGATTGCATATGGAGCATGAATTGACCATGGCACATGGCAGGAACCGTTGTTGCTGGATTACATAATCCTATTAAACAGTCACTAACTACTCCATTACCCGTGCAAAGCACGGGTTACTGATTCTAAAAATATTAAATATCTTCACTCTTAGTGAAGATATAATAAATAAAAGTTTTTTTTCTTATCCTTTTTTGTACCAAAAAAATATATTGGACAAATTTCAACTTGAAGTCTAATTTTACTCAATTTAATTGTCATTCAAATTAAACGCATACACAATGATAATTATACCCATCATTAACCAATTAAAAAAAATAAGTGGGTAAAAATTTGACTCCGCTCACTAAATTTCATATAGCCATGTCAAAAATCACCACAAACCAATCCAAAATTTTGTTAGTTAAAGATTTGCCCTTGTCTCAAATAATTTCTACCACATGCTTAATTTACAATGTTGAAAACTAATCTCATGAAAAATTAGACAATGTACCCACTAAGATGAGGATAAAGATATTTCATGCGGTGATTCATGTGTCTCACTTATCATTTAAAAAGAAAATGTACAATACACGGAGTAACAAAAGAAAATACATATTTTTATAATTACAGTAACTTCAAATCAATCTATTGTTACTCCAACCAACTACAATTTTAAAAGTAAATATAAGATTATTATTATTTCTCATGATATAAAAACATGCATCAATTGATTAACCAACATTGTATTTGAAAAGTGATATGACCCTTCTCTTATATTACTAAGTTAGATGAAATTATATGGTTGAAATTTCACTACTTCGTATATTACTAAGTTAATCTAATTACATGTTTAAAAATTATTTTATAATACAGCTCATGACCCTCCTCTTATACAAATCAATGTGTAGTAATATATATAATATGCATATCTAGTATTATTATGTTGCGTGTGCCCGCGGGCTTCCTACATCTACAATACCATGCGAGTTTGGACGTGAACTCTAGACCATGAAGCGGGCTCAACCCGGCCCGCACCCGCACCATCCGGACTAATTTGGAAAAAAAGTCCGGCCCGCGCTCACATTTACCTGAAAATAAACTTTATTCTAAGAGATTTGATCACTTAAATTTTTGTTCATGGAAAAATATTTCATAGCTTTTTTTTGAAATTTTCAAATAATTAGGTAAATATATAGTATTCGATCGATAGATAATTAAATAAATTACTTAAGAAATATAAATACATATATGGATAATTGACAAAATATAGTATGAAACTCAATGAAAATTAGTACTGTAGAGAGGTAGACATTTTATATGAAACTCAATTAAACATATTATAGTATGACCTACACAAAGAAGAAAAAACTTTTCGCCACGGTTGACATGTTACAATAATAATAAATATATATACTTACCTTCGGAATTAGGATTCATGAAATCAATAATTCAATGAATCAAGCAACTTTTTCCCCAAATGAACGCTCCAACACGCGCCTCCGCTCCTTCTCCATCTCGGCTGATCCGCCGCCCACACAAAACCCTAGCGACTACCGTCCCGCTCACCTGCGAAAGCCGAAAACAAATCCCTAGGTACCCCCCCTTTTGCCTTGCCCTGATCGTTGCTCCGCCATCGATTTTCTATCGAATCAGAACCCCCTGCTCTCTTCCTGTTCACAACGGGCTTTCCCTTCGCAAGGGCTACAGAGAGGTGGTGGCTCTCTCTGATTCGCGATCGATTCGGCGTGGTTCACCCACCTGGTGGCTCGATCGGGCTTGTTTCCGGGCATTTATGTGGGATGGGACTAGTTGGTGGTGGCCGGGCGGGAGTCTTTGTTGCTGTTGGTGGCGTGGGTGGCGTTTCGGCCACTTCTCCTGCTCGCTACTCGGTTTCTCGTCGCTCCGGTCACTTCTTTTCTCTGTAAGTTCTTCTCTTCCTCTCCCACCAAACGACCCAAGTACTAATTTTGCCCACAAGCAGTTTACCTATCCCACCGGATCTAGTTGGGAATACAATCCCGTGGTTACCTCTATCAATTGTTCCTTATACTCGATTGTATGTTGGCTTATCAGTTTAAGCTACTGTTCTTTCCCTATCAGGCCTTCCAATTACCTTATTCAGGTTTATATCTGGTGTCCGGTGCAGTACCCGTTTGCTTTATGCTTCTTCCTACTTGCAATGTTCTGTCCTATGACTTGCTGTTGTATACTGACTCATTCCTACACAAACTTTGTATCCCAATTTGGCTCACAAGCCTTTTTCTTTGATCTTAACAGATCATTTAGGCCCTCACAAGCTATTGGAAACTACCCATTTTCAGGTACTTATGCTTGTAAATTTTCAGAAGCCTTACAAAACATGTACAAAATTCATCCCAAGCCTTACAAGGAAAATTTAAATACAAATATCAAGTTCATTCGCAAGCCTTGTAAGGCTAAGTTAACAATTGAATGTTATATTACATTCCGGTTGTTTTGTATTACTAAACTCACATTATGCAATTCAAGCTCACTTTTTTGGGTTAAAATTCAACCTTCACCGGATTCTGTATTATGCCTCCCAGGTGCTGATTACATACTCCAACTCTACATAGGCACTTTACTTAATTTACTTATATATTTATATGTCTTAAACCCACTTTTCGATTGCCTTGTCAATGACCATCTCAGCACTTGTCCGTCAGCGATTAAGAGCCTCACCTGCTTCAACTCTTCCTCTGTAAGTTTCTCTCTCTCCCTGCTAGAACAAACCCACAAACAATTTGCTCACCAACAATCTGCCTATTTAAGCACACATTACATGTGCAATTGGGATAATATCCCTACTTTCAGTTCTTTGACTCATTGGCTCTGCTATTCTTTACAATATCTCTCTACTATTCTCGTCATGCCTTCCTTTGATATCAATACAATTATCTTTCTTTATGTTTATATCTCTGCTGTCTTACTCTCTCTTAGCTCTTGTTACTCTCGATCTGTTTGGTTTGCGCACCTCTGCTGGTCTGTTGGTTTGTGCAGGTCAGCTGTTGTGGGGCTCGTCTCTCTCTGGGGTTTTCGTTGGCCTTTGTTTGTTGCCGTACCCGGCCCTGTTCCTCGGCGATGCGTGGATGTGCTGATGCATACACCACTTTTACCTTGTGTTACCTATTTTGGCTACCAAGCTCACTGTTTTGCTTCCCAATTAAAACAAAAGCCTTACAAGGCCAATCTTTTGTACCAATCCCATGTACATATATTAATTTTATTTACCAATATAATGGGTGTGCTATCAAAGCTGTACCTTCCTTTGCCCATGCTCATACCGATGTTCAGTTGCTCAAACCGCTATCTCTTTTATGCTTTTGGCAAATGGACTACATCTCATCTTAATGGTTCCAAACCCTTTGAAAACAACCATCTATTTGTTACCAAACAAACCAAGAGTAAAGACTCACTCACAGGTGCGTTTTCACATTACTCATATGGTTTTACCAACCTATATTTACTAGATTTTACCATTGTTGGTTCTATCACTACAATGAGGACAACTAGGTTGTGTGTCTTACTACAACTCAAGCTCGCTTGGGACCGATTTGGCTTTGACGATTGCCTTCCAAGTTCATGCCAATATCATGGTTGTGTAACCCGTCCTACAAACTGTACCACGGTCATTATGCGAACCAACCAGACACAAATAATATCGAATTTGGGCCGAATAGGCCAACAACCGATCAAAATTTCTCATACCAATGACATCTACAAGATTATGTACAAACGGCTACGCGCTAAAAAAGGTTTCCCATAAATATATGCTCTTGGAACCGTAGAGGGATGAGGAGGAGAAACTTCTGGACTCATACTGAATTGTTCTGTAAAAACAATTATATAAATTTCCTAGCACTGCTTGAAACCAAAACTGATACATTCCCCCCGGAAGCCGTATGGAAGAAGTGCGGGTTTTCAAATATTGTTTTTGATCCTGCTCGGGGGTTCTCCGGGGGGATTTGTCTGCTATGGAAAGACCTTCCTGTGTCTGAGGGGGAGATTACACTCATTTCGGTTAACCAAAGAATTATCCACATAAACTATTTGGACAAAAATGCCAATTTGACGATTGCTATTCTTGTGGTTTACGCACCTCCAGATCGTCGTTCGAAGGACGCGTTTTGGGAAAAACTCACCACTTATGCCGCAACACTTACCAACCCTTTCTGTATCTTAGGGGATCTCAACGAAATTTCAATACCAACCGACAAGCTAGGGGGTATCCTCCCGTCCCCACGTAGATTTAAAAGACTACAAGATATAAAACATTTACTTCTTTTGTCTGAAGTACCAACTCATGGTGGTAGTTATACTTGGAAAAGAAAGAAATTGGATTTACCTAACAACAGCTTCGCCAAGCTGGATCGGCTACTAGCCCAAAATGAAGTCATTTCAGCCTTCGACGGCATACGAGTAAGAATCCACCCTTTCACTACTTCTGACCATGCACCAATTTCGATCGATCTGCGATCCCCAACTCAGAGAAACGGGAAACCTTTCCGGTTTGAAATGGCTTGGACGACCAAACCAGAATTCAGAAACCTGGTAAGGCAGGCTTGGAGGCTTAACCCGGCGGGTTCACTCATGTTTAAACTTGTTAAGAAAACAACTCTGCTTAAAGGCCTAGCGAAGCGCTGACATAAACACACTTTTAACAATATTCATAAACAAATCTTCGACACAGACGAACAACTTCTGCAGTTACAACAAAAGTTAATTGCTAGTCCTAAACAGGACCTCGGTGACAGACACAAGAGATTACTCAACAAAAGGGAACGAATGCTTGATTTTCAGCATCGATATTGGAGCCAACGAGCCAAGGTTAAACATATCAGATTAAATGACACAAACTCCAGTTACTTCCATCGTATCGCTTCGGCGAAGCGGGCCAGGAAGATCGTCAAAGTCCTCACGACGGAATCGGGTCTGATTCTGTCAGACCATACCTTAATCAGAAATGAATTTGTAAATAGCTTCTCCAGAAGGTTCAAATCGTCCTATAACCATGACATCCCATGTCATGAGGATCTCCTGGTCATTGACCGTGAGATTTCAGACCAACAGAACCAGATGCTCACCGCAACCATTACAAACGATGACATTAAGACCGCACTTTTTTCAATTGGTGCTGATAAGGCTCCGGGGCCTGACGGTATGCCTGCAGGTTTCTACCAGATTTACTGGGACATTGTCGGTCCTTCAATTATAAAAGCAGTTAAGGCATTCTTTTCAAGTGGGAAGATGTTGCGTTAAATTAATCACACATTCATAACACTAATCCAGAAGATCGATGATCCTCAAACGGTCAATCACTTTAGGCCTATCAGTCTCTGATCTACTGTGTACAAAATTATCTCCAAGATTCTGACAGCTAGACTGTCGATAGTTTTTGACAAACTCATTCATCCATTACAAAGTGCGTTTACTAAGGGTCGATCGATCCAAGACAATATTCTCATTGCTCACGAGATTTTCCACTCGTTTCGGTTAACTAAAGCAAAGGCCGGCTACATGGCAATCAAGTTAGATATGGAAAAGGCCTACGACCGTATTGAATGGCCTTTTCTGTTCGCTACGCTATCAAAGTTTGGTTTTGACTCCAAATTTGTCCACTGGATAAAGGAATGTGTTCAGACGGTGTCGTACTCAGTACTTCTAAATGATGAACCATCGACAGTTTTCGTTCCATCGAGAGGACTCCGACAGGGAGACCCCCTATCTCCTTTCCTTTTTATCCTCACTGCTGAGGCTCTAGCCAGAACCTTACAGAGACGGTCCAACATCTCCAAGAACTTAGGCTTCACTTTAGGGGGAGGAGGGGTCAAGATTCCTTTCCTTGCATTCGCTGACGATATCATGCTTTTCGGGAAAGCCAACCAGTCAACATGTTCTGAGCTCTCTGAGATAATTCAGCGGTTTTGTCTCATCTCAGGACAAAAAGTTAACCTACATAAGTCATCCTTTCAAGTTTCTCCTAAAACTACGGCCACAACCATTCAAACAGTTACGAACGCTCTGGGTATCCCCCAGTCGAATAACCTAGAAAAATATCTAGGGTGCCCAATTATTAATGGTCGTGTCAACAAAGACACCTTTGCGGAGATCATACTCAAAACTAAGCAGCAACTATCAAAGTGGAAAGCCTCCTCTCTGTCTGCTGAAGGCAGAAAAGTCCTAATCAAAGCAAACCTTTCAGCACAACCACTGTTCCTCATGCAAGCTTTCCTTTTGCCCTCATCGATCCTGCATGAGCTGGATAAGATTTATAGGCAATTTTTCTGGAACAAAAATCCAAAAAATACCCCTCTGATTAGCTGGGACAAGATATGCACAGATACCCTTAACGGGGGGTTGGGCATTTACAAGGCCGAAACGGTGAACATAGCTTTACAAATGAAGTTACTATGGAAATTAATTGCTGAACCGGACAACATCTGGGTTAAAGTGATAACAGGCAAATATTTAAAAGGAACCTCTATTCTGCATTACCAACACAAGGGCAACACCTCGTGGCAGTGGGCTAAACTCAACTCTATTACCAATCTTTTCAAATCAGGCCTTCGCTGGTCAATCGGTGACAGGAAGACGACTCATTTCTGGACTGACATCTGGGCAACTCAAAAACCATTGATTAAATTGTCTCCTCAGTCGCTCCCAGATGGAGTGCTGAATTGGACAGTTAATAGATTTATTAACGACAATAACTCTTGGAACATTACTAAACTTGAAACGGAGCTTCGTGGATTACTACCCATGGATATCATCTCCGGAATTCAATCTACCCATCTTCCTCACAATTTTTTCCCTGACAGACTCTTCTGGGGATCCAATCACGATGGCTGGTTCTCCACATCATCAGCAACAAAGCTAATTCCAAACTACGGGGGTGACCAGAACTTTGCCTGCAACTGGATCTGGAGTCTTGACATCCCCTTTAAGGTAAGGCATTTCCTTTGGAAGATTGCACGCGATGGTCTCCCGACCACTGAGAGACTACAACGGTCCCATGCCTCGGTGCCCTCCGGGTGCAGCTTCTGTGGATGCACTATCGAATCTACAGGTCATATTCTCATACAATGCCCAACTACGATCGCTCTTACCAAATCTCTCCATATCAGCCACCCATTATGTGTTGGTATCGATATAGACATCAAACCAAATCTTCTCCTAAACAATATTTTCACCAACATTGGCATCCAGGCTTTCACTAAGCTGGCCTTTGCTTGGTGGAGTATTTGGTATTTTCGAAACCAGGTCGTTTTCCAGCAAATAAGCAACGCACCTGTGCAGGCTATAGCCATTTTCTGCAATACTACTTACCAAACTTGGAATGCCAGAGTGGAGGACTCGGAGTCAGATGGTGTGTCCCGATCTAGAACAAAGACTTGTGGCACTAGAGTAGGCTCTAGATCAACAAACCATAACGCTTCCAAGGCAAATAATTGGGAAAAACCACCTATGGGATACTACAAATTGAATTTTGATGGCTCGTACTACAAATTGAATTGTGATTCGAGATCATAGGGGGAATATAAAGTCCCTAGGGGGGGTCCTTGTAATAATGGCTCCGCTGTTTTCGCGGAGGCCATGGGTCTTCGGATGGGGGTCGCCAAGGCGAAATCCATGGGCTTAAATAACCTTCTGATCGAAGGAGAGTGCTTGGTCGTCATAAAGGCTCTGCTGGGGGACTGGTCTTGCCCCTGGATTATCAAGCTGCTGATGGCTGATGCGACTGTCGATTTATATAATATATCTAATGTTGCTATTCGTCATATTTTCAGGGATTCAAATGTTGTGGCTGACGGGATTGCACGTCTGGCCTACACTATCCCTGCCGATGATAGCTTCACCGATGATCCAGAACTCTGTGTTCTCGTCCGTTCGGACGCGCTAGGAAAGAAGCCGGGTCGCCGACGCCTTTCCTAATTTTTACCTGCTTCCAAAAAAAAAAAATTAATTCAATGAATCAAATTATATCAAAAGGATACTTTTGCACATAAAAAAAAGATATATGAAATTTTTAATATTTTATGTTTTTTAATGAGATAAATAAAACATTAAAATATGATAATTCTACAAAAAAGAAAAAAAGTGGAATTATGGTTATAACAACAAAACCATTAAAATTTTGAATAAATGTAATGGACATTCCTTTAAATTATTAAATAACAGTCTAAAAAGAAAATTAAATTAAAAAAATATGGATATTGATTATTATAAAATAATGAATAAAAAATAATAATTAAATAAAATAGTGATATATACTAAGTATGCAGTTTTGGTAATATCAAAATATGTGATACTTGCCAATTATATATGAATATCAAATAATTAATGATAATTAAGTGGATATATGTGGCATAATAATTGACAAATGACAGATTATGAGTGGTTAAGTTTTGAGCGGGAAAAAAATTCACCAGAAGTTGACGTGTCGCAATTTCAGCTTCTGTTTTAGTATTGTTTAGAATCATATAAAATATAAGATACATTTTTAACAATTATTAAAAAATATAATATAACTTTCAATAAAAAAATTTAAATTGAACGTGGTCATCTTTGTAAAAAAAACACTTTACATGATTGATATTTTGCTAACAAAATTATGATTGTGTTTATTACAAATTAAAAATGAATTAAATTGCATAAATAAAATGAATATAATTGAAAAATTAAATAAGTGAATTATAATAGACTCATTACTTATTTCAAAATTATCTCAAAAAAAACTACCAATTATTATAAAAGATATGTATATAAAAATTATTAAAATAAAAGTTAAACATATGCATGAAATTACTTGTTTTAAAATGATGGAAAAAAAGTTACCTACTATAAAAGATATTAAAATAAGGAAGTGTATGTCAGTAAAAAAAATGGTATATAGAATATAATAAAAATAAAAAATAGTACAAAATTACAAAATCAGCAACAGTACACAATTAAAAAAATCGGGAATGAAATCACCATTAGCTAAAATATGATAGATTGGAAAATAATACTACGTAGAAGATAAAAACAATATGAAAGTTATCTCAAATTCTCAATGGTATCTAAAAAAGGATAGAATCAACCATATAAACATGGGAAAAAAATTGATAGACAAAATGGGTGGGAAAACTTTTAACCAGAACGTGACACGTGTCCTAAACAGCTACTACTTTAGTATTGTTTAGGATGAATTAGCAATTTATATATAGGTGCATGCCTTCACATTTTCTTGTGTAATTAGAGGTTCATAATTATTGAGTTCTATAAGCCCACAAAAATATAATACTCCCTCCGTTCAACAAAACTTGTCGTTTACTATTCACGCACGCTTTTTTAGAAGGATAAAAACTATATAAAATATTCATTTTTTTAAAAATTTTTTTTAACAAGTTTGTACTTATTAATAATAACTACGAAATTGTTAAAAAAATTTATTTAAAAAGTCGATATTTTATATAGTTTTTAGCTCCTAAAAAAGCGTGCATGAATAGTAAAACGTCAAGTTTTGTTGAACGGAGGGAGTATTACTTAATTAGTCACCATGTCATAAAATATATGCTCACTTTTTATATATGTATATTAATGATCTTTGCCTTTAATTAAATAGAATTTGATTATATATATATGGAGCTCATAATTAGAGCACTTCAACCGATCATGGATAAATTCTCAATTAATTAATCTGCCCCTTTGTTAACTTTGTTTAGGGTATTATTATTGGATCCAAGTCCTTTGCACTTTCACGTGGTGGACAACAAATACAACAACAAATCCATTTTTTCCCCTCTTTTTCCAAGTAACAAATCCAAAATTAATTGAATTAAATTGTCCCATAGAATAAGTCGATCGCAAAATTGAAATTGTCTTAATATATACTCCCTCCGTTCGGCAAAACTTTTCGTTTTAGAGTTATGTTTTTGTTCGAAAAAACTTGTCATTTTAGATATTTTTGCTTCTACTTTACTAAAATGCCCTTGATTTGATTGATTTGTTGTGAGTTGTAGTTTTTGATAAAGTAAAAAGTAGAGTAATAAATGAGGGTAAATTAGTAAAAAAAGAGTGTAATTATTAACTTTATTAAAAGTTGTGTAGAGAGTTAAAATGACAAGTTTTGGCGAACGGATGGAGTATAAAAGCGTGTTAGTAAGTCTAGTGACACATATCATTTAGGCTAAACGTATTGATGCTTCACAACCGGTACATGGGCTAAGGCCCAAGAAGCAACTCTTAGGCCCCGATTTCAAATAGGTTCCAGAAAATCAAGAATGTTAACTCATGAAGGTTGTATTTGTTGAGCATCTTTACGGATGAGAGCCGATAAAATCGCATCATCATGAGCAGTGGAGTTCGAGAAATCAAGGCCTATGTGGGTGAGGCAGTCTGCAACCCCGTTAGCCTGTTTGAATGCGTGCAGAATTTGTATAGATCGAAAACGTTGAATCATAACGAGTAGCCATTGCGAAGACATTTTTTTTAACTAGAAAGAATTTGGTAGATTGACAAAGCAATCTAACCAAGGGCATCCTTGAGGATGATACTACACAACAATATTTGAAGGGGGGGAAGAGAATGAAAATGGAATTTTTAGATGAGATAGACTGTCTACTGTCCGAAATGAGCATCTCAATCGCCCCAGAGCATGATAACCTAGTCTTAAATATATTAATAATGTTTAGGTTATCTCCTTTGATACAAATAATTTTTATATTAATTAAGGTCGGTTGCCTTTAAAATGTCTTTCCACATACTGTATCCCTCAACACCTATAATGGAGGGGAAGGGAGAATCACTAGCTTTCGTGAAGAGGACGGAACCATTCTCATCGCAGATGAGAAAGCCATATGACCCAATGTTAGTGTTGGAGACCGCACCATCGAAGTTATGTTTACACCAATCAGCCCTAGGCTTGGATCACTTACAACGACGACAAGAAGTTTTGCACCTTGTCATATTCAGTTTTGGTTGTTCCGAATCTAGATATTTGTCTATTTATTTGTTTTGTTTTGAAAGTACCATATGCTCCACCAAGCCGTAGCAAGGGTGGAGAAGTTTTGATTTCCCAGGGCCGATCTAATGCCTATCAATGTTTCAGATATGGTGGTCAATGTGTCGTATGCTGTGTTAACTTTGTTAGCTATTTGTGGTGAAAGAAGTTGGATTAAAGCTTTTGTAACTGGGCATTTAAACATGAAATGTTCGTTGTCTTCGTACTTCATGTTGCACAGCAGGCAGTAGCGAAACCTAACCCACGACAAGCCAACTTGGCAGAGGTAGGGAGTCTATCTTTGGAGATATGCCATATGAAATCTTTAATTTTAGGGAATATGTCTAATTTCTATATGCAATGGAAATCCGATAATGTGTGGTGCTTGGTGTAATGGATCATTTCAATGGTCGAAGCAGTGGAGAACCAGTCACTTTTACTCCAACTCCAATTAACATAGCCTATCTTGATGAATGTGTTTGGGTGTTTGGATTTTTTACTAAGGCATTTAATGATAGTATGATTGTCACCTTCAATAATAAGATTTACAATTTTATTGTTTCTTTTTTTTTTAAATACGCTTTTTGAGATGGAAAATAAATACCTTCATTAAAATTAACTTAAAATTATGTTAATACTCCGTAATAACCAATTTTTTAATGTCCTCGGGTCATTTCCCCTTATTTTTTAATCAGTATTTTGGAAATAAGCTTATCTAGCTCCAAGATCAAATCAACAAGTCATTTGTTATCCAAAAAAAAAAAATCAACAAGTCATTAATTTACTTGGTCGGATATCTTAGAATCTATTTTTGATTATTTAATTCAGACACACCCTATTATTCTTTGACAAAAGATTAGTAAGGTGATGCAAGCTGGCTTTGAGCATTAAACTAATCTATGTAGCTTTGCTTCCTAACAAGGTGTCCTTCCTAATTACAACATTCCCTTTAATTATTCTGGTAATAGTGGATTAGTCAACAAAACTTTTTGGGATTAGGTGATCTCTTGCGATTTTGAGATAGCCTTCATCGTCCAATGGAGATGTGCCATGTAACCCGATCCGATTCTAATCGGGACACTTCTCACCAATCCATTGGCTTGCCACCTTAATTTTGTTGTGTTCTGCCTACTAATTACAAAAATTTAGTCCTTAATCATGATTAATTTATAATATAATTCCACGTGGTTAGGTTGTATATCCTGCCTACCTGATCATCGATATTAACTGGATGGTTACTGCGGACTTGTTGTACATATTCATTACCTAATTCCCCATAGGCTAATCCAATATATATAGCTTTTCAAACCGCCACACTATGGATTGTAAAGTGAGTTCTATCTCTATGGGGCCTGTTTAATCTTACTGGATACTGGATTTGTAACTTGTATTTAATTTAATTATATATATACTACGTGGAGTATATGTTAGTGTCATTCTTATAATCTTATACGTACATAAAAGTTTGGCAAGTTAGGTAAATGTTTGAATATATATTTTCAAGTCCAAAACTGCTTGTAGATGTACGTATTTAATTTCTTTTTTTTTTAAAGCGTACTTTTTGGTAAAAGTTATTGTTTTTTTTTTTTTAGGCAAAAAATAGGTGGTACTTACTTAAGGTAAGGTACCACCATGATCATCCAGGCGGATGATGTTACAGAGATCCCTATGAGTAGGGACCCTAGATCTAGATATGAAATCAGCTGCCTTGTTTGCTTCCCTGTAGCAGTGTCTGAATTCGATGCTTTCAAAGCTTGATCTAAGATTCTTGATAAGTTCCACTTCCCTCAGAATTTCCCATCTAACATGAGAGCTATCGTTGATTGCCTTGACGACCTCCAAGCAATCACCTTCGACTATAACTCTACGTAGCCCTTTGGATAGGGCTAAGTTCACACCTGCACAAAAAGCTGAAGCCACCGTTTGCAGAGGAGAGGTAGCATTCGTTTCAAACTGAAAGATATCAATCACAGAACCATAATGATCCCTAATAAGCCCTCCCACTTGGCAATCGCCCGTGGGTTTCAGAGAGCCATCTACATTAATTTTGTAGATAGCCCTAGGTGGTTTGGTCCATCTAGAGTTACGCTTCCTCTTCGAACTATGGTTCAGAGATTGGGATTTTGTAGTAGTTACATTTTTCCAGTCCTTGAGATCTCCACATATTCTAATAGCAATTTGGTGAGAGGTATCCAGTTTTTTGTTCCTAAAGATTACCTCATTTCTGACTTCCCAGATTTTTTGCCAGACAAAGCAAAGCTCTTCGATGGTTTTTTTATCACGGGCCGAGTTAAAAAGGTCATTGATGTTGTTGCAGTCTATGGGTATTAATGGAACGTTTTTCCCCGTCAATTGCTCAAAGGCGGCAATGACAGTTCTGGTGAAGGGGCAAAGGATAAAAAGGTGGTTGTTGTCTTCGTTATTGTTTCCACATAAGCAACAGCTAGATGGTACTCTATTATAGTATATATTTAATCGTTCTGTAGTGGCTAGGCTATCAGTGGCCATTTTCCAAAGAAGGTTTTTAGTTCTAGGGGGAAGATGAAGTTTCCATATCCAATTGTAGTCCCTTGAAGTGCTACTATTATCGAGATTCATTTGTCTGGCAGATTTCGCAATGAATTGTCCGTCCGAGTTAAGTTTCCATATAAGTTTATTGGGAGTATCCCAGTAGGGGATTTCGATTTTGATGATGTCTTGGACAATGTTATTTGGAAAGATCTCGTGGAGAAGTGAGGTATCCCATTGTTTACTTGAGTCAAAAAGTTGATTTACTTTTAGCTCAGGATCAAAGTAGTCTTGAAAACTCGTGAGATCATAGTTGGGGAGCCAAGGGTCCTTCCAGACATTGATCGATTCTCCATTTCCTATTATCCATTGTAGCCCTTGCATAAATTTTCCTCTTAATTGAAGGAGTCTGCCAAATTGTCAGGAAGTGTTATGTGTGTATCTTTCCATTAGGCATTCCTGTTGTAAATATTTTTCTTTTATTATTTTAACCCAAATGTTATTAGGTTCTGAACAGATTTTCCAAAGGAGTTTCAACTGAAGGCTTATGTTCATATCTTCAGCAAGTTTTAGTCCCAGTCCTCCTTGTTCCTTGGGTTTGCAGATTTTGTCCCAGCTGATCAAAGGGGTGTATCTTTCAGAGTTTAGCTTATTCCAGAAGAAATTTTTCTGGATTTGGTTAATTTGATTTAAGATGCCTTTAGGCAGGAGAAAGTTTTGCATTAGATAATTGGTTTTGGAGGTTAAGTTTGCTTGTATCAACGTCATTCGCCCTGCTTGACTAAGAGACGAGGCTTTCCATTTGGGTAGTTGTTTTTTTAGGCTATGTATAGCATCATTAAACACTTCATTTTTTACTCTGCCCCTTACAAGAGGTATTCCTAAATATTTTTCGAGGGTTTTAGAGATGGGAATATTCATATCACGGGCTAGGGAGTTGGCCAGATTTGGACCGACATTCTCTGAGACTTGGATAGAACTCGTATTGTAGTTAATAGTTAGTCCTGAAAGATTTGAAAAGTTGTTGAGAATGTTCCGTATGGTATGAAGGCTCTTATGGGATGCTTTGGAAAAAATGATCGTGTCATCTGCGAAGGTTAAGAACGGGATTGTTGTGCCGTTTTTGGTTAGCTTGATTCCAATGAGATTATCATCGTATGTTGCTTATTCAATTAGTTCCCTGGCCAGATTTTCCATGACTAGGATGAAGATGTAGGGGGCAAGAGGGTCCCCTTGTCTTATGCCTCTTTCAGGTTTGAACTGAGTTCCAGGGCGATTATTGACTAGAACTGAGAAAATGGTTGTAGTAATACAATTCATAACCCATGTAATCCATTGTGGGGCAAAACCAAATTTGGTGAGGGTAGCTCTGATGTAATCCCAGCTAATTATGTCGTAGGCTTTTTCCATATCTAACTTAAGAGCCATCCATCCTCTTTTGCCTTTTTGTTTGTGGAAGGTGTGAAAAATTTCATGTGCTATCAAAGTGTTGTCATGAATAGATCTTCCTTTTACAAAAGCACCTTGGAATGGGTTGATTAGTTTATTTAGGATTGGTTTGAGTTTGTTGGCTATAATTTTAGTTATCAGTTTATAAATAGTATTACATAAGCTGATTGGTCTATAATGATTAATGTTCAAGGGGTTCTCAATTTTGGGAATAAGAGCTATAAAAGTTTGGTTTATTTCAGTTAGCATGCTCCCTGAGTGGAAGAAGGCTTTGACTGCTTTGCACAGAGAGGGTCTAATTACTCCCCAGTATTTGATATAAAATTCCGGAGGGAAACCATCCGGACTAGGGGTTTTGTCTTCTGTCATGCTACTCAGGACATCTTTTATTTCTTTATTAGTGGGAGGGGTTAAAAGGGTAGAATTGTCACTGGGAGTAATTTGAGCTTGTATATGCTTAATTTGTTCGTGAGAAATAGGAGGTCTCTGTTGAGCTATAAATCTCTCCCTCATTTCTTTAGTGATCTGATCAGAAATTTCTTGGTCATTTGTCAGGAGGTTGCCGTTCTTGGCGGTAAAAGTAGCAGTAGCGTTTCTGAAGTTCCTTATTTTGACAACAGTTTGGTAGTACCTAGTGTTTCTGTCTCCCAGTTGGAGGTGTTTTATTTTAGCTCTTTGCTTCCAAAATTTCAGATTGTACTCAAGGAGAGCTGATTTCTTCTTTTCAAGTCTAGCTAGCTTTCTGATTTCATTGGATGATAGTGTACCCCAAGGGAGTTGAAGTTGTAGCTTCTGAATGCTACTGTCTACCACTGTTAGTTGCTTAAGAATGTTGTTGCCATTAGTTTTGCACCATTCTTTGATGTTCTTTTTGAGAAGTTTCTGCTTTTTCATGAAAACATAGCCAAAGGATCCACAAAGTTTGTTTTTCCATACCTTGGTGACTAAGCGCTCAAGATTCGGGTTGGTTGACCAGGCCATTTCAAAGCGGAAGGGGGTTCCTTTGATATCATTTGAGGACCCTAGATGGAGAGTGATAGGGCAGTGGTCCGCCGAAGAGAAAGAATGGTGATGAACTTTCAAACTTTTGAAGTGGGTCATAAGATCTTGATGGGCAAGGGCCCTGTCGAGACGCTCATATGTATTGATAGGGTTGTTTGTGCTTTTTCTCCAGGTAAAAGGAGATCCTGTGAACGGGACCGTGTGCAGATTAAGCTCTTCTTTGATATGCTTGATTCGATGGAATCTGGAAAGAGAGGGGGCACTTCCACCAATCTTCTCAGTGTCATTCTCTATGTCATTGAGGTCTCCAATGATTAATACATGAAGCTTATGTGTATTGACGGTAGTAATGAGGTTAGCCCAGAAACCATCCTTTTCCGCCTCCACAGAAGGAGCATAGACAAAAAGGATGGCTAGGTCGAGCTGACAGATAGTTAATTTGATCAGAAAGTACCTTTGGTTCTGTTCAAGGATTACCATATTGTTTAGAATTTTGTGATTTCTAATCAGGAGCCATATTCCACCTTTGGTACCTGTGGAGGGAATGCATAGAGCTTTGTGAAATCCCGAGGTTTTGATTTGGTCATCCTTAGGAGGATCTCTTGATTTGGTTTCTGTTAGAGCAAATAATTCAATCTTGTTGTTATATTTGATTTGGTTAATCTCTTGCCACAGAAGCGGTCTCCTAGAGCCTCTAATGTTCCAATATCCGATTCTAATCATAAGAGGGTTTTAAAGCTATGCTACATAGCTGAGAATGCAAGATTTTATCCCTTGGGCAGTTTCTACTGTCATTAGAGTGTACATGGTATCGACTATCACAATGCAAATGTAGTTTATTTAATAGGTAATGCATACAAAATTTAAAGCTGTAATTGCAGAATTTGAGTGGGGTGATACCTGGGGATTTTGCATTCGCTTGTGAGTTTTGGTTCTCAGTTGTGTCTGTTTCCCTTTGTTGAACCTCTGGAGATTGAGACTTGGGATCCTGAGATTTGAAAATTCCGCTGGTTGTGTAATGGTTGGTATGATTGTTGTTTATAACTTGTTGGGTTGAAATTTTGGGTTGGCTTTCCGCCACCAAGCCACTCAAAGGTAGTCTGGTGGGGAGTATAGCCGATTTTTGGCAAGATTTGCTAAAGAAATACATACCTTTCCTGATAATGTCCATAAAGACAGAAATAGCGTAGCTACAGAAGTTAGACTTCACAGCTTTGAGAGCTTCCAACCTGAATATAGTCTCAATCTTCATGTGGTTTACGCCTTCAAGTTTGCTTGTCTGATCAATCAGGTGAGATTTTTGTGTTTTGAGTGGTCTGTTGCTTGAGTCTGTCGATTTGCCTTGTTTAATGTTTATTGTCTTCATGGTAAACCTGCATTTAGTTCGTAGTATGCCATCCTTAAGAAAGGATGAGTGACATTCAAACCAAAAATAGCACCTGTAATGGAGATTAACATGGATATAAACTGAAATAGTAGGAAATTTAGCCGCATAGAGATCAAGGCAGATATGGGTTCCAAAAGAAAAATATGGATAACCTTCCCTCCACAGATCATTCTTGTTCACAAAGTCACACCCATAAGCCAACAACAAGGGATTAACCCACAAAACATAGTGTTTAAAACCAACAAAAAGGGGATTATTTATACTGTAAATATGAGCTTTAATCCTACCAAGACCCTTGCTATCCGAAGTGAAATTAAAATGTTTATGGCAGTCGAGAGTAGGTAGGAAATCAAACCAAGGTTCCAATTTCATACCTAACCTAACATCAAAAGCCTTGGAATAGGTGACGTTAGTATAAAGAGAGTAGAGAAATTTAAGCTTAAACTTGGCTGGGGTTTTGAGAAATGGGTTGGTGCCCGCCTTAGCATCAGAGTGTAGGAGTAGCGCTAAATTTGGGCTGAGATCCTGAGTGGTCGAGTTGCATGGATGAATCCAGGCTGGTGAGATGCAGGAAGCCTTCTTGGTCAAGACCCACCCAATAACATTCGTCCTGACAGCCGCTTGCAGAGGTGATGCTGACCTTGGGTTGTTTTGCTGAGTGTTCCGATTGCATGCAGGGATACGAGCCTGAAAATTCACGGCCAGGACCGAGTTGCCGCACTTTTGAAACCTGAGACTAAAAACAAAGTTTGTCGAGTATATTTGGATTTCAAAATTTTGTTTGGTAGGGTTGGTTGTTTTTGTGATAAAAGGGTTAGAAATTAGGGGGTTAGTTTGATCAGATCTAGTAACTAGAGCCCAGCGGACATAGTCACTAGATCGATCAGTGAAATCGAGCCAGAATCGATCAGCAATCGCATAGGGAGGAAGTTGAGGAAGCGAGGAGGAGGACGAGTGAGAGGTGCGAAACCAGCAGCCCCAACAGAAGGGGAGCAGCTCACACAACCCCTGACTGTCATCCTCAATACCGGACAACCAACGCCTCCACACCGCCGCAAACCAGCGCCGCCGATGAGTCACGGCCCAACCCTCCCAGCCCCTGAATGGAAGCCCTTTCTTCCTTTTCTTAAAATTTCTGCCTTCTTTATTGATTTTTCCCCCTTTATTGTGCCCTTTTTTGCGGATCTAGTGGCTACTGCAATTGAGTTTTGGTCCACCATCTCTGATTCTAGGAGTTTGGAGGGGTTTGTGTTTAGATTTAGTTTGAGATTTGGGGTTGGAGGTAGATCTGAAGAAGGAAGGTTGTGAGCAAATGGTGGCGGCCATATGCTAACACTCTTTTGTATGATGGGATTTCTATGGAGAGAATAAAATTTCACGACTCAACAAAATAGTAGAATTTGATGGGTCGGTAAAAGTTATTGTTGATAAGTTCCAAAGTACACTCTTCTTAGGCCATGTTTATCAAGGGATACTCGGAATACTAATATTTTATTGGGTGATTTTGTTAGAGGGCCTTTTTTGAATATTCAATTAGTCACCTAGCCCATAAATCAATTTAATTAGTTTTACCCTAGCCCCTTCCCAATTGGGTGGGTTGGTCGATGGTCAACCGTTTGACCATTGACCGGTCAACGGTCCATTTTGATGCCAACTTTTTTTTTTTTTATGCCAACTTTTTTTTTAGTGATGCCATATTTTACCGTTTTGATGCCAAAATTTTACTATATTTTATTTTCACTTTGATGCCACTTTTTTATGTTAATTTTTTGATAATATTTTTTTTTACCGTGATGCCATATTTTTGATGATATTTTTTCAAAGTAGTATTTTTTGATGACATTTTTTTCTTTAATGTGATACAAATTTTTCAAAATGGCATCAATGGTGAACGTGACATTAGAGTAAACAAAAAATGTCATCAAAGTTTAAAAAAAGTGACATCCAATAATTTAATTAGAAAAGTGGCATCAGAGTGAAAATAAAATGTAATAAAATTTTGGCATCAAAACGGTAAAATATGACATCACAAAAAATGTCATCAATGTTTTAAAAAAGTGGCATTAAAAAAAAGTCATCCAATCATTTCATTAGAAAAGTGACAATAAGGTGACAATATTTTGATTCCACGTTTTAAGCTCTTATGCCATCAATTATATAAAATTGTCACCACAAAAATGTTGGCATCAAAACGGTAAAATATAGCATAACTAAAAAAAAAAAAAGTTGCCATCAAAAAAAAAAAAAGTTGGCATCAAAATGGGTTGACCGGTCAACGGTCAACGTTGACCGGTCAACAGTTGACCATTGACCGTTTAAGAGGGCTAAGCAAGCTAAAAAAACAATTAATGGGCTAAGCATACTAAAAAAAACAATTAATGGGCCTATCTAGCTAACCAAATATGCTTAAAGGTACATTTGAACAAAATCGCTCTATTTTATTCTCCTCTTTCCGCCACATCATCCTAGGATCTCATTCTTATTTTTCCCACTTTATCAATAACATCTATAGTATCCCAAAATCCATCTTTTCCTATCAATTCAATTTACAATTATACCCCTCTCCCATAATTATTTCCATCCTTTACTAGCAAACCAATTTGCTATTATACCCCTCTCGACTCATTTTCTTCAATCTAGCTTAATTTATAATATTAATTTTCCGTTACACAATATTATTCATAAATTAATATTATTTATTAAACTAAATCGATGACTATATATTTACTTAAAATATAAATTTCATTTAAATAAGAGGAAATACATTGATTTTACTTCAAAATAAATTACGCTACGGAAAATACATAAGCTTAAATTCCAACTTAACAAACATAATACTAAACTAAAAAACCATTAATTATCTCCCACATTGGACCTGAATTTCTCCCAAATGTGTTCCTTCAAGTCTTCTCTAAGACGACGGTGTGTGACAGTATCACGTAGTTCATTCCTGGCTTGTATATAATCTCGTATAACGTTGGGAGTCCTAGTCGGCTGCATCCAAGTAGAGTTCTCCACCGGGATAGGTTCGCCACTTATGCCTTCTTCAAACGGCGGAATCTCGTATCCATGGTGGCTATAGTCTTCTCGCTCATCCTCTACGATCATGTTGTGCAAAATGATGCATGCTCGCATTATCTTCCCGAGCATGACTGGATCCCAAGATAGTGCTGGGTTGCGAACGATTGCAAAACGAGATTGTAGCACTCCAAATGCTCTTTCCACATCTTTCCGAACGGAAGCAACCTGTTCAGCAAATAATTTCATTTTGACTCCCTGAGGAGACTTCGGTGACTTCACAAATGTAGCCCATTCCGGGTAAATCCCATCGATTAGATAGTACCCCATGCAATACTCATGTCCTCCAATGGTGAAATTAACGGTTGGAGCTCGACCTTGCACAACATCATCAAAAACACGGGAACGATCAAGAACGTTAATATCATTATTAGTACCTAGGACGCCGAAGAAAGCATGCCAGATCCATAGGTCATATGATGCAACCGCCTCAAGTATAATCGTTGGGTGATCAAGATCTCCACGAGCAAATTGACCTTTCCATGCAGTCGGGCAATTCTTCCATGCACAATGCATACAATCAATGCTACCCAACATCCCTGGGAAGCCACGAGACTCCCCCACGCTTAATAATCGTTGGATGTCTACTGCATTTGGTCGACGAAGATACTCGTCTCCAAAAAATTGGATGATGCCATCAACAAAATGTGATAAGCACAATCTAGCCGTGCTCCCCGATAGACGAAGGTACTCGTCACAAGCATCAGCAGCAAGGCCATAGGACAACATCCGAATTACACTTGTAATTTTCTGCAAAGCAGAAATGCCCATCCGGCCCGTGCAATCCGGTCGTTGTTGAAAGTACACCATTTCTGTCTCCAATCGTTGAGAAATGCGATTGAAGACCCCCTTACGCATTCTGAATCGTCGGCGAAACACTTCATCTGGGTATGTTGCCACCTCCGAGAAGTAATCGTTGGACAATTGAGCAAAGCCTCTCTCCCTCCCTCTTTCAATGTGGGTTCGACGACGTCTCCTTCGAGAACTTTCAGGTTGTTGGTATGGTTGCAGAAGAGCAGTAGTTGTAGCTTCCCATTCGGCAAAAGCTGCTTGTAGCTCGCTCATGCCATCATCGGAGCTACTACTTGAAAGGAAGGGGTTTGTGTTTGACGAATTGGAGTCGGAACCAGACATTGTTGGGGATTATGAGGAATAAGTGTGGTTAGGAATGTGTTTGGTGTGCCTCTTCTACAATGCAAGTAGTCAACTTATATAGAATGGATTTGTCAATAGGACACCAAAATATCACATGATGGCTTTACAAATAAGATTCCTAAAGACAAAGATAGATTTGGCAAGTCGATGGCAGAAGGGACAACGAAATATCACATGCAAGCTTTTCAGAAAACTCTTCCCAAAGCTCACTCTTTTCAGAAAACTCTTCCCAAAGTTCACTCTTTTCAGAAAACTCTTCCCAAAGTTCACCCTTTTCAGAAACCTCTTCCCAAAGTTCTAGCTAATCACATGCAAGCTTAAATTTCTTAACTAAACATACATTACAAGTACGGAAGGTGCATTACAGAATACGAAACATGCATTACGGAATAGGTAACCTGCATTACATAAAATAGGAAACATGCATTACATCGAATATGAGACTTGCATTACGGAATATTAAACATGCACTACAGAATAGGAAACATGCACTACATAGAAGATCCTTCTTCTAATGGTTAATATTGATCAGAAAGCTCCTTGAATAACCCCATCTTGAGCTTTTCAGCCTCCGGTGGAAGATTTGGAGTTTGCATCAGGTTGTTAAGCAACTCTATCACGCAATGCAAGCCATGCATGCTCTTCTTTGAACTTCTTCCCATCACTCTTCGAAGCAAAAAGTTCATGTGCCCTCATCATAACATCCTTCTCTGCCTCACCAGATGCTCTCAAACGACTTGCTTCCTGAAAACAACCAACAAACTTCGAAACATTTAAGTTAACTTTTTGCCACCTAGCCTTACATCTCGTGGGGTCTCTTGCCACTTGGTTTGGTTTCCTATATTTCTCATAGAATGCTGCAATTCTGCCCCAAAATGCATGTGCATCTTGGTCGGTGTTCACGATCGCGTCGGTGGAAATATTGATCCAGCAGCTGACAAGGAGATTGTCGTCGTCAACACTCCAGTAGGTACGACCTAAACGAACTTCATCACCACCTTCAGCTCCTTCGTCACGAGCTGCACCCCGAGCACCAGCACGACCTCGACCACGAGCACGAGCACGACCCCGACCACGAGAGCCTCCGCTACCACCTGTTGGGATCTCAACGACACTTGGTTGGGTGCTATATGTTGGGACCGTCTGCGAAAATTGAGCATTTGCACTTCCATCAGTGCCGGGGGTAAAATTTTGTGGGTTTGAAGTGAGGACTTGCTCGTAATAGCTCAAATCATAATCAGAACAAAGAGACATGTGTCGCGCGCGAAGCGCGCTTAGATATCATTACTTATTTCAGGCGACCAACCATTGCTTTTACATATGTCGCGCGCGAAGCGCGCTTCACCATCCTAGTATCTAAAATGTGGCTTGTGTGGTGATTATTGACTCTTGATTGATGAAAGTAAGTTTCTCTACGGGAGACAACTCCACTTAAAATGAAATTCAATCACTTTTTTTATTGCTCTTCTTAACTCATGTTGTACACTGTTTGCTTTAGACACTGGGAAACTTATAATGTTTGTTTCGACATCTATCATTAAACAACCATAATGGTTGAAGCATCCATTTCAGCATTCAGAAGCCATCCAATTACTTCTGCCATTTTTTACCAAGGATCCATCCCATATTTTCCAGCCTAGCTAAAGTGCTCATATTTTAGTCTGATTTTCTAACAGTTAGAAACTTGTTTCTTGAAGGTACTTGCTAAATATTTTCCCAAAGTTTTATCAGCAACTCCTTCAATAGGACATCAAGGGAAGGCTTTGCGTCGCCAGCAGCAAAGAAATACACAAGATTCTGCTTCAGATCATTGTGAAGAAAGTAAGTCTATCTCATACATTTTATATTCCTTAGAAAAACATGAGTGCGAAGTAGGTGGTTCATGAGACTCTAGAAGTTCAGTAATCAATTAAGACTAGTGAATATTGTGTTTGGCCAATGCAATTTGTACAGTACAGAGTGTGAGTCTCTTTGTCTGTTTGACCCTTCCCACCAAATTCTTTGGAAGCAAATAAGAAAAAGCTGCTCTTAGCATGAGTCGCTTTAATGTAATTTGTAAATTGTGTAAAAGGTACAAGGGTTAGTGCCAGGTATGAATTCACTTTACTGCTAGGTTGCTTATAATTCTCTTGTTGGCTTCCGGTTTAAACTAAAACACAGGCCTAAGACTAGCATTTCCATGGCACAACTCATAAATACTAGGATAACATAAGTTACACAAAGTCTGATTAAAAATAAGTCTTAAATATATGAGATACATCACCAAGTCTTGTTAGAGATGAGCAAAAAATATCACAAAGTCTTAAATCTTTAGAAAAGTCTTGTTAGAGATTAGGAAAAAATATCATATAGTCTTCAGCTTGAATCTTTAGAAAAGTACTACAGATTTCTTTTTGTGGACCCAAAAATGTCCTAATTTAACTTTAATATGTTACTTATGGAGATATCTTGATTCTTGAATATTTCATTCACTTGCATTGGGTATTAATATTGCTTAACCATATGTTTTCTTACCCAAGAAAATATTTATTCTAGATATTAGCAACTAAAACAGTTGGTCAAATACATGCTCTTTTTAATCACTCACTTACTAGCCGGGTGAATGAGGGGGAAAGGGGCTGAGTGATATGAATGATGGAATAGAGTTTCTCTTGTTAATTTTTAAGCCTATTAGCTCAGATGCGGGTTCAAGTCCCGCATAGGCTATTATAACAAATTCATTTCTCATTTATTTTTTCTAAAATAAATTTGATAAACCCATTAGCAACGGCATGTGTGCGCCGTTGCAAAAAAGCCATGCCGCGTCAGAAAGGAAAAGGCGGGAAAAAGGGCGGGAAAAGGTGGTTTAAGCCATTTGGCCGAATTTCAGGTGCAGCCAATACCGTCGCAAATAACCTCGCAAATAATTTGCAACGGCATATGCCGTCGCTCAGGATTATTTGCTACCTTAGAGCTAGCGACCGATGATTTGCTGTCGCATAGCCGTCATAAATGGTTTTTTGCGACGGCAATACTAGTTTTTGCGACGGCAGATAGCCGTTTCAAAAGCAATTTTTTTTTGTAGTGTTGAAAATCAAGTTTAGTTATTGCAATCTCACTTGACTTATTACTAACTCTTATTTACTGACTCGACTATTAACTCTGTGAAAACTAAAAAAAATGTCGATCGCTAGTAGAGGTGGTAAACTATGACCCGATTCAAAAACCTGACTCGACACCCAAATCCAGACCCGATCGAAACCGGAAAATCCCGTGTCATGCACAATTCAAACCTGAACCTGAGCCCGACCGACCTGATATCCAAATGGATACGAACATAGATAAACCCGACCCGATCCATAACCGATCCGTCATTAACCCTACTCGAACAAGACCCGACTCTCTCTTATAATTAATTTAATTTTCTTAATTTTAAATACTCAAATAACGTGAATTATATATAATGAAACCTAATATACTAAATAAATGAAGTTCAATAGTCAATAATTAAGATAAACAAAAAATAGTCATCATTTTATAAGAAAATTTAATGTGATCCCACTTAACTCAACCCGAACCCAATCTGAACCCGATCGAACATACAATATACCCAACATATGACACGATCAGACATATGACTGAACCCGAATGGGTATACCCAAACCCCAACCCAGACAGCAGGTTATTATCATCTCTAATCACTACATATATATGGAATCGAAGCCCTTATTGAAATGTTTTGTTTTGAAGTAATGATCTCAATTAAAGGCCCAAAATATATACGTTTCGGCTATATACACCGTAAATCCGCACGTCGTAATTAACGTGCAAGGTGGATAGACCCTAAAGCGTGCCAACGTGCACGCCCATATTTAAAAAAAAAAAAAAAAACCTATATGCACGTCCTTAAGGATGTGCATCCTTAAGGACGTGCAATATTTGCACGTTGTTAAGGACGTGCAACCCCTAGTTTGCTAACGACGTGCACATTTCCACACTTGCACATTAATAAGGACGTGCATGCACGTTAATAAGGACGTGCAAATCCTTATCATCATTTGCGGTGTATTATGTATATAGCAACACCCAATATATATGTTGCTGATGACTCGAAGTCAAAATTCAATTACACATATACATATCTAGCTTGAATTAAATCTTTAATTAAATTGATATTCATATAAACAAATTAAATGTAACATTCTAAGTGTGCGACTTTATACGTAACTTATAAATCATGATCTCTTCATCATCTAAAAGGTCAATTACCATTATCTCATTCAAAATCCATCTACATTCCAGGCTCCAAACATCACTAAAATTAAACTACTTCTCGATTGTAGTATATTGTCAAATTAATATCTGAATCAGCTCAATTAAATGAAATTAGTTACTTCCTCATTTAAGGAATAAATTAAATATAACATAGTCGTTTTCATTAATTAATAGTGATTCATATATTAATTAATCTGCTGGCTTACTTGCAACATGAAAATGCAATCTCCGACAGAGTCTATATATCCGTTCAATAAATATTATTTCCTATGATAAAATTTATATGATTTAATATTAATTTATAAATTGTCCTCCCTCTTGCATGTGGTTTTCTCTTACAAGACAACTTATTAATTTGCTGTGATTGAGAAAATAAAAAAAAAAATCTCACGAAGACAAAAAATTCTTATATTATCCATAATTGCACTTTTAGCATTAAAAAGTACATAAATTTCGCAATGGACACCTGGTGGTTATTTCTCTCCCGAATTAGATTTGCTGAAGTTATCCTATCTCAATTTTATATGATGAAAACGTTTTTTCTTCTTCTTTTTTTTTTTTTAGCTAATTGACCTATTTAGTACGTGTGAATGTGTGATGCATCATCCAATTTGCCACGTACATTTGCATCACATATTTGACTTCAATTTCATTTTATTTTTCAAAAACAAAAAATTCATTTTGAAAACCGTCATTGATCTAAGCTATATATGCTCCCAAAAGTTCAAGACTGATTTGATCTAGTCGATTGGTGCTAGAAAATCTAATAAGTTCTGACAAGATAACCGGGGTTAGAACAAATCCACTTATAAATTGAAGTGATAAGTAATATAGAGGAAGCTATCGGTGATTATATTCTTGTTGGCAAGTGATGGGACAACAAGCTAGCTCATGTATGTCATTTTCCTCCGAAATTAATTGTAGAGGAAATTTTGAACACCACATTCCCTGTTTTAACTTTTTCTCACGTACTGTATTGGTGACCAGATAAAAAGATATGGAAAATAAGGTCTTATTTGTTGCATTCTGCATATGGATCATCTCTATGCATTTCCTCTCTATGCATTTTCCTTGTCCTTTGTCGTTTTCCTTTTGCTGTAATAAGGTCCTGCGTGGCCAATAGACATGACTATCACGTGAGCTTGGTTGTGTTATATAAGCCATAATTTCTATAGGGTTTTATCTTGGGATTGCCTCATTCAGTATGGAGCTTGGCGGCTATAAATGAAAATGGAGTGATTGGCATTTACACAGTTTCCTCTTTTCCTTTTGTTTTGCTTTCTATGTCACTTCCAGTGACAGATTTCTACATTTTGATCACTCTTCTTCACATGGTATTAGAGCTTGAAGGTTGTAGAGGTTGTTGATTGTTCTTTTCTGATTATTGACGTTTCGTACTGGTGACAATATGAACACATATACGAGATTGAATGCAGGAGACTTTTTTTTTGGTGGCAGAATGCAGGAGACTCTAATCAAGGTAATCTTGGTGATCCTTTATTCCTTTCTAATTCAGACCATCCAGGAGCTCAAATGGTGGCCATTTTTTTTGATGGAACAAACTATATGACTTGGAGTAGAGGAATAATGATGGCCTTATGAGCTAAGTATAAGATGGGATTCATTGATGGTGGATGTGCTAAGCCAAGTACCGAGTCTGTTGATTTGCAGAGATGGATTAGGTGTGACTTTATGGTCAGATGCTGGTTATTGAACTCTATGAGTAAAAATGTTGCTGAGGGACTCATGTTTGTTAATTCCTCTAAGCAGTTGTGGGAGAGTATTGTGGAAAGATTTGGTCAAACTAATGCTCCTCTCATATACCGGATTCAGAAAAAATTGAGTAATGTTACTCAAGGGAGTATGAGTCTTCCAGATCTTTATAACACTCTTAAGAAGTATTGGGATGAACTTCAAGTCATTGAAGGAGTCCCAGAATGCACTTGTGGAGCTATGACTTAGTGCACTTGCAATGTGGTGAAGATCGTTACTGATGTTCAATCTAGGAACAAAGTAATGTAGTTGTTGATGAGCTTAAATGATAGTTCTGATGCAGCTAGGAATCAGATCTTAGCAATGGATCCCTTGCCTCCACTTAATAGAGCATACTACATATTGCAACAGGTTGAAGGAGGAAATGTGAGTACAAATGATTCTCAGAATAACCAGATTGACAGCAGTGCATTTGCTGCGGGGAAGTTTCAAAACTCATAACAGGCTGGGGGGTTTTCAAATGATCAACAACCTAAGAAAGGCTGGAAAGACTGGAAGAAATGGAAGGTTGATAGGAAGTGCAATCATTGTGGCTGGAAAGGTCACACTGCAGATCAGTGCTTTAAACTTCATGGTAGACCTGAATGGTTTAAACTTCTTAAAGGAAAGGAGAGAGCCAGCAAGGGATCAGCTAACAATGCAGGGACTGCAAACACAGTTGGTCACAATAGTCCTCTTGATGATGAAGTGTTTGATAAAGGGCAAGCAGACAACAGTGTTAATTTAGCCATGGTTAATGCAGTGTATCAGGAGATTATGAGGAAGATGAAAGGCAAGAGTTCAGAGAGCTCAAGTTTTGCCAATTTCGCAGGTAAATTATGCACTTCAAATGTTAATATATCTATTGCAGAAAATTCCTTGCTAGAGTGGATTATTGATACAGGGGCAAGTGATCATATGATTCCCAAGAATCAGTACTCATCCTATAGAACTATACTTGAGAGGCCTGTTCATATTGGGCTTCCAGATGGAAATGTTAAAACTGCCACTGAAATGGAAGAATTGCAGTTGAATGATTAAGTTGATTTAAGAAATGTTCTGCTAGTACTTGATTTTCAACATAGACTGTTATCTGTGGGAAAGCTTCTTGATGATAGTGACTTGATATCTTTATTCACTAGAGATGCTTGCTTTGTCCAGGACCCTGGAACTAAGAAGATAGTGTTGTCTGGGGCCAAAAGGAATGGGCTATATACCTTATTGTCTCTAGAGCAGTTTGCAGAATGGAAGAAGCTGAAGAAGGATGCAAGTTCTTATGGTAAAAGTGCAGTTTTCTTATCAGACAGGCTAATTAAAGCTAAGAAATAGTTGAGTATTACACATACTAGACTTGGCCATTGTTCTATTTCGAAGTTGAAGCACTTGAATGTCTTTGATCAATCTGTGTTGAATGATTTTGAATGTGAAACTTGTACTATTGCCAAACATCATAAGCTTCCCTTTCATAGAAGTGACAGTATGGCTAGTAAGCCATTTTATCTCATCCATATGGATGTGTGGGGACCATACAAGGTCCCAACTTATAATGAGTGTCAGCATTTCCTTACAGTATTAGATGATAATACTAGAGTTACTTGGACTTTTCTAATGAAAAGCAAGACGTAGGTCTATAAGACCATCTGTGATTTTACTGTGCTTGTCAAAAACCAGTTTCAACCCTCTATCAAGTGTATAAGGACTGACAATGGGACAGAGTTTACCTCTAATCAGTGTGAGGAATTCTTTGCTAAGGAGGGCATTATACATCAGAAATATGTGTCTTACTCTCCACAACATAATGGGATAGTGGAGAGGAAACACGGGCACTTGATTGACACAGATAGATCTATGAGACTCCAAGATGGTTTGCCTCTTAGATTTTAGGGAGATTGTGTACTGGCTACTACATATGTGATCAACAAGATGCCTACTAAGATATTACAGTGGATGACTCCCTATGAAAAATTATTTCACAATCCTGCAACATATGGAGAGCTGAAAGTGTTGGGATGCTTATGTTATGCTCAGGTTGCTCATATGGACAGAGATAAATTGGGACCTAGAGGAAGGAAATGTGTGTTTCTGGGATACCCATAGGCCATATGGCCAAAAGGCTTATAAGTTATGGGATGTTGGCAGACAGACTTCTTTTATCAGCAGAGATGTGGTATTCCATGAGAATACATTCCCATTTAAGGGAGATATTTATGAAGAGGAAGTTGTTGTTAAGCAATAGAGAGCAGATTTACCTCTTGTTAATCATGCACATGATCATGGTGATCATGAGGCACTTACCCAATCCAATTCATTTTTACCTCAAAGTCCCTCCATACCATCACAAGCCTTTGTCCCTGATTAAGTGTCCTCCACCTCATCTCCACCTCATCTCCACAAACATGCCTACAGAAACCATTCCTATCAATTCTCATTCTCCTATTGTTGATGATTTCTTAGGAAGTCATTCCTTGCAAATTGTCTTGATCAGAATTATGACAGTAACTCTTATTTCTTTTCCACTTTTTGCATAATGGAAAATATTCATGAGCCAACTTATTATCTCATCAAGCAGCTAAGCATCCTGAATGGATGCAAGCCATGGAAGTTGAATTGCAGGCTTTGCAAAGAAATGATACCTAGATTATGACAGATTTGCCTCCAGGGCACAAGGTCATGGGGAGCAAATGGGTCTATAAAATTAAATACAAGCCTAATGGTCAGGTAGAGAGGTACAAGGCCAGGCTAGTAGCTAAAGGGTATAATCAGATAAAGGGGAAGGACTATAAACATACATTCTCTCCAGTTGCAAAGTTCACATATGTGTTTTGATTGCTTTGGTCACCATCAAGAATTGGCCATTACATCAACTTGATGTTAATAATGACTTTCTTCATGGGCATTTAGAAGAGGAAGTTTACATGAAACCACCGGAAGGTTTCAAATTGGGCAAGCTTGGACAGGTATGTAAGTTAGTTAAATCTATCTATGGGTTGAAACAAGCTTCAAGGCAATGGAATGTTGAACTTTGTAGCTTCATGATTCAACTTGGATTTGTTCAATCTATTGAAGATTGTTGTGAGCCTAATTTGCCATGTTTTATATTGACTTTTATACCGATTTATGTATACATTTCATGCATTTTGGTTAGAATAGTACATAATCTATGTAGTTTATACTTATTTGCCAAATTATGGAGTCTACACTAGTTTCTGTTTAATTTCGCATAAATCAGACGCACTTTGGAGCTTAAAGGAAAGTCATGAAGAAGCTAAGGATGGTGCAGCCGGAGGAAATCCCACTTTTCGCCATTCATCATTCTGAATCAAGTTCTAATGTCTTCATGAGAGTTGTATCCCTCAAAAAGACCTTTCCAACGCATATTTATATGCGTCAATCGAACGAACGAGGACTCGGAAAAGTGCGTTTCAAGACGGAGCAGAATGTTGAGAACTGAAGAGTGGTCGATATCGACCTGATTCCACTCGAAATTTACAGGTCGACTCGACAGGACGAGCAGACACGAAGAAGCGAAGACAGGTCTATATCGACCTATATTGGTCGATATCGACCAAAGACCAAGTCGATTTTCCTGCCAGAGTCAATATCGAGTGAGCCGAATCCGAATCCGAGCAACACTACTCTAGTTGGTCGATATCGACCAACTTCCCAGCGTCGAGCGCGAGTCGATTCCAAGTCTATCTGATTCCGAGTTGAAGATTCCTTGCATATGAAGATCTATCAAGAGAGAAGATGTTTATCCACATTAGATATATTTCCATTAGAGATTTAATTGTTTAATTTCCAAGTTTTATCTTATGTTTTTAGATAGAAAGATTTAGATATAGATAGGATATTCTTTCCTTGATTAGCGAGGATTGAGCACTATAAATAAAGCCCATGGGGCTAGTTTTTTTATTAATTCCAATTCAGAGAGAACACAAGTAGGAGAGTTAGGAGAGAGAGCTTGGAGTCGAGAGAAGTTGTATTTGGCGAGAGCGGAATTGGCTTCAATCAGTTGTAAGCTTTGTTTTATTTCATTAATGCAATTTAGTTTTCTTTTATTATTGATGAGTTTCCCTATGATGAAGAGCGAGTAGTCCACCTACTTCTAGGTTCAGGGTGAGCCCGATGATAGTCGATAGCCATGCATGTTTGAGGTAAAGATTCGACTTTTATTGTGTTTTGATCATCCACTGCCTTTTATATGTTTGTTACCTATTTAATAGAGATTCAGGTTAACAACTTGGATTATAAACATAAAATTGGTAGATACAATTAAGGTTTCTTGAAAGGGTTGTGTAATTGTTGGAAAAGGCGAAAGCTTGTTCCTTTGATGTTATTTGCATGATTATCTCTCTTTATCTTGTCTTATGCATTTTTGGTTATCGTTGTTGCAAACCCCGGTCTTGGAAGTTTTCTCACACATTGTTTATTTCGAAATCTGCGAACTTTGGCTTTTATTTTATTTCTGCACCTACTCGATTTCGACCAACCCAGGTCAATATCGACTACTGATATTCGATCAAGCAAATCGCTGCTGTTTGTGTTTCTGCAGGTACAGGTCGAAATCGAAGAACTGGTCGATATCGAGTGAAGAGGTCGAAATTTGCCGACGACTGCAGAATTGCCAGAAATCGACTGAGTGGTCGATATCGAGCACTACTGGTCGATATCGAGTGGTTCTTTGGAGTCGAAATCCGACGTGAACTATCTGCTGCCTGAGGTCCGCTGACACGCTTCCTCGATGATCAATCCTGAATTCTTGTTGCTACATCGGGAGGAAGTCTTGTAATTATTTGCGTGGGCATGAATCTGGTCTGATTTATATTATTATTTATTAAACCTGATTTCCTTCTACAACAAAGACTATTCCTTATTTACAAAAAAAGTTCCAAAAGGGATTGTGGTTACTTTGGTGTATGTTGACACTAGTACAAACTAACTAATTAAAAGCAGTTTTTTTAGGGGAAGGACATCGCTTTTCAAGACGTTGTTAACTGAAGCGCTGACAACACTATTGAAAGCGGTTTTTAGAAAGCGTTGTTGGAAAATACAAGGATAGCGCTTTTTTTAAACAAGCGCTGTCTAACTTCAATTTTGCAAAAATAAAATAAAATAAAAATATATCAGCGACAAGGATAGCGCTTTTTTGAAACAAGCGTCGTCTAACTTCAATTTTGAAAAAATAAAAATAAAAATAAAAAGTGTTTATTGTTGGATACAACCAATTACCACTAGTACGGTTCCTCCAATTACTCATAAAATCAATATAACAAAAAATAAAAACATTGGCAATGGGGAAAATCACACCAAACATAAAACATCAAAAGCTATATATATCAATAGGGAAAAATTACAGAGTACATTAACTTATACAAAAAAAATGAAACCGAAAAAATCAATCTACTGAACAAAATCAACCTACTTGAAATTGAAAAGCCAAAACGCAAGATCAAACACAAACCCTAGAAATTCAAAAATTCTAAATTCGAACCTAATGACGTGTTCAACTGCATAGATGGAAATTTGACGATTTGAATAGATCATGTAGATCTTATGCGTGTTGAATGGGTTTGGGAATGGAAGGTGCCATTGTTGGCGTTGGATCAGCGTGGATGGAAGCAGGAGGAGGACCAGCCAAAGCATCAGACCTAGAGAACAACATGAATTTCGCAAAATTAGTCAAATGAAATCTACTTACAAGTGGTTTCTTTCCCTTCCTTAGCATCTCAACTATTTCCACAACTCGCTTTGGGTACTCTCTTAGATTCTTATCTACTGAAACCAAAACACCATGCATTCATGCAATACTTCAGCTTGATTTAGATGGTAAACTGGCTAAAGTCAATCAAGCTAGCTAACTAAAATTTTTTCAAGTTCTACTACTGAATTCCTAAATGATTAATGTGCTGCCAATTGCAATACAGCACAAAGCAGAAGTCTCCAGTCAGTAAATGGGAGATCAGAGATGAAAGAAAATAATTAATATCAAACCAAATATTCAAATGAGATACTTCATTCATTGCGAAAACTGTAAGCCACCCTCCATGCTGTTGCTGGGCAAGATATAGCATGGGAATTGCAGCAAACTGCTTGTAGTTGGATGGGTAGTGAGACAAAATCTCCTTCACCTAAACAAAGTGCTACTCTTGTCAAACAATGAACAATCAACTTCAACAAGAAAAAGTTAAACCAAACTGAAAGAAATATAAATACATGTGTGAATCATTGAAAATCATACTGATCCACAAAGCACTAACTCAGGGTTCTAAACTTATCTTCTTTACATTCGAATCATGTAAGAAATATAAACCAATAGAAATCTCTTATCAACCATTTCATTCTCAAACCCCATTCTATAACTAAGCAACAACAACCTTCAAAGAAACAGAAAATCCATAAACCTAAACACGAAATAAACAGTGAATTAATCATAATAAATTGAGAATTAACATATTCCTTGTTTTCGGCTCTGAACTCCCAAGGAGGATGGGGCTTGTTATCTAGCAAATCAAGGTGTTGTTTCATCCCAAAAACAACGAATTTTAGCTCAAACACATTTAGCAGCCAAAATCAATTAACATTACTCAAAGACGAAAGTTTCCAGAAATTCAAAACACTCACATAATTGAGAGGAGTGGAGAACGATCGAGATGCCTGGTTGATAATCAAATCACATACGCTGTTAATTGATTCGCCGGTGAGAAAAAAACTAGTGGAAAAAAAAGAGAATAGTTGCAACTACCTGAGGAGATCGGCGGAAACTTTGACGGATTTCGAAGAGGCGTTGGGACGCCCGGCAAACTCAGATCCGAGAAGAGTGATGGAGATGGGGGAAGAGGCACCTTCGGTGAAGGAAGATTTGAGAAGGGTGATGGTGGAAGAGTCGTCAAGGCAAACGCAGATCTAGCGTCTAGGGTTCTCCATTTTTATCTTCTTTTTTGGGACAATTGGTTATATGTCCTTATAAACTTTCTCAATTAGTTATATATCCCTTAAATCTTTAAAATAAATTATTTATCCCTCAAATAATAGAATGATTATTTATAAACCCAAATTACCATTTTCTTCACTGAATTGCAATTAAAATCACCCATTAAATTATTTTTTCTTAAAAAAAAAAACTAAAGATTATAATTCCCCTTGCCACCCTATCCTCCATTTCTATCTCCATCCAAAGTGAGAGGGACACCGATATATATTCTCACTCGCTTCATCAAAGGAATAGACCGGTACCCTCCTTCACTTGGCCTCCATCTCAAGCTTTCCGGCCTTCACCTTCGGTCACGAAAGTCCCTTCTTGTACAATTGCTGAAACAAACTTGGTCCTTGGAGAATTGAAAATTCAAAACTCCTGTAGACTCTTCACGATTTCATCGGAGGACATGGTTGGGGTATTATGTTGAGAAGAGGCCTAGTGTCCTGGGAGAAGGAGAATGCCTTTCGAAGTCGTTGTTGGGACGGTTTTCGATCTCTTTTAGGTCACCGGAATTCGGAATCGATCAATTTAATTGTGTGTTTCCCTTCGTCTTTTGGGGATTCCAATGGATGAAACCAAGAGCCGAAGAAGAAGGAGAAGGGGAGAAATGGTGGGAGTGCAAGGAGGAGGAATAGGCAGGAGCAAAGGCTTGCGATAATGATTTAGTGCAAGACCACATCAAGGTAGACAGCCATGGATGCCATCGGAGAGGAGCTGTAAAGCCCTTACTAATCGGATTTTTCGCCCCTAAACTTAATGAAATTTACGGAATTGTCCATTCCACCCGTGATTTTAAATGTAATTCATGGAAGAAATACAATTTGGATTTATAAATAATTATTTTATTATTTGAGGATAAATAACTTATTTTAAAGATTTGAGGGATATATAACTAATTGAGAAAGTTTAGAGGGATATATGACCAATTGTCCCTTTTTTTTTAATGACTAGAATTAAATATTAACAGCGGTTTTCAAGTAAAACCCCTATCTTTCCCAATTGGGACAACGCTTTTTTAAAAAGGAAACAACAACAACAACAAACCCAGTATCTCCATTTTAAAGCAGGGTCTGGGGGGTCGAGATGTACGCACCCTTATCTCGACTAGGTCGAGAGAGTGTTTCCGAGTGACCCATGACCGGACATCAAAGAAAAGAGGAAAACCACACCCCAAGAAACTGGAAATAAGATAGGGACAAAGATGAAAAGTTGGAAAGGACGCACGCAAGGAAAGTTGAGATAGAAGGGAAGCATGAGTGAGAAAATGCTACCCCTGACTAGCGTTCGTCAACGCGGATAGCACTCCTCCACTGAATCTTGTCGCGTGTCATCTCCTCCGAGAGTCCTAGAGTGGTCAAATCATGTCTAATCACTTCACCCCAGCTCTTCTTAGGACGCCCTCTTCCTCGTCGAACTCTTTCGATAGCCAAGTTGTCACACCTACGCACCGACGCATTTGGATCTCTCCTCTGAACATGCCCATACCATCGGAGTCTCGATTCCCGCAACTTAGCCTGAATACTAGTCACTCCTACCTTTTCTCGGATAGCCTCGTTTCTGAATCTGTCGGGCAAGGTAACTCCACACATCCACCCGAGCATCCTCATCTCAGCCACCATGAGTTTCTATTCATGAGCCTTATTTTTCGCCCAACACTATGCGCCATATAATAGAGCTGGTCTCACTACCAACTCTATTATATGACGCAGAGTGTTGGGCAACAAATAATAGAGCTGGTCTCACTACCACCGCTTTTTAAAAAAAGCTTTGTTAAAAAAATGTTCACAACACTTTTTTAAAAAAGCGTTGTGCGAAATTTTAATTAACGGCGGTTTTAAGAAACCGCTTTAACATTTGTGCTGTTAATCTACAGATTTGTACTAGTGTGATGATCTTTTGATCACTGGTGATGATGATGTAGTGATTGCTGAAACTAAAAATGCACCGCACCATGTCTTTACTATTAAGGATCTAGGATTGGCAAGGTACTTCCCAGGCCTTGAGATATCTAGAACCAAAGTTGGCACTTATCTTCATCAGAGGAAGTATGTAATTGACATTTTGCAAGACTGCAAGCTTGAGGATTGCAAGCCAGCTCCCTTTCATTTACAGAGAGGATTAAAGCTTTCCACTGATTCAGGGTCAGTAATGTCAGATCCTAAAGTTTACAGGAGGCTTGTTGGGAGACTATTGTTTCTGAACTTGACCAAGCCTAACATTTTTCATGCAGTTCAACATCTAAGCCAATTTATGTCAGAGCCCAGACAACTACATTATGAGGCTGCATTACATGTGGTAAAATACCTGAAAGGCACTGTCTCAGTGGGGCTTCATTATGCTGCTAATTCTCCTATCAATGTCACTGGCTTCTATGATGGAGACTGGGGCACTTGTCAATTTAGTTCACATTCTTTAACATGTTATTGTATTTTCCTTGGTACCTTACTTGTGTCTTGGAAGACAAAGAAGCATAATATTGTGTCAAAATCATCAGCTGGAGCTGAATACCGTAGCATGTCTATGACAACAAGTGAGATTGTTTGGATTGAAGGATTGCTGCATACATTGCATTCAGAAATTCCTCTGCCTATCCCTCTATTTTGTGACAACAAAGCAACCATACATATTGCAAAAAATCATGTCTTTCATGAGCGTACAAAGCACTTGAAGATAGATTGTCATTTTATCAGAGAAAGATTCCAAGCTGGCATTATACTCCCTCAACACATACGCACTGGTGTTCAACTTGCTGATCTAATGACAAAACCACTTGGTGAGAAGCATCATCAGTTTCTTTCCTCCAAGTTGGGACTTTGTTGGTTTCTTCCCCAAGTCCAACTTGAGGAGGGGATATGGAGAATAAGGTCTTAGGGCTCGTTTGGTTGAATGCGGGAAGTACAATTCCCGGGAACTTACTTCTCATGAATTGAATTCCCGTGAAATGCACTTCCCATGAATTGAAAAAAGTTGTTTGGTTGAATTTTTGTTTTTAGTAATATAAATAGGAAAATAAACAAATTCATTATAAAAAAGGTGGAAGTTGAACTTACCTAGGTCCCCCTAGGTAAGTGAACTTCCTACGATTTGGAGGAATTGAAATTCCTGGGAAGTTGAGTTCCTATATAATTATGTCAACCAAACACAGGAATATATCTTACTTCTTGGGTTTTTTAACTTCCTGGGTTTTTAATTGACTAACCAAACGAGTCCTTATTTGTTGCATTCTGCATATGGACCATCTCTATGCATTTCCTCTCTATGCATTGTCATTGTCCTTCCTTTGTCGTTTTCCTTTTGATGTAATAAGGTCATGCGTGGCCAATAGGCATGACTGTCACATGAGCTTGGTTGTGCTATATAAGCCATCAAGTGTCACCTGATTTCTGTAGGGTTTTATCTTGGGATTGCCTCATTCAGTATGGAGCTTGGCGGCTATCAATGAAAATGGAGTGATTGGCATTTACACAAAGTTTCCTCTTTTCCTTTTGTAGAAATATTTCATTAAGCATCTTCGGTTTTGTATTTTATACATGTAATATTGTATGGTTGTATATATATGTATATGGGCTATGATATGAAGGGTGGAATTGGGCATTAGGCTAAGCTTGTTTGGGTGTTAGCCTTTGGGCTGCCAAACCAAGCTGGGCCGGTCCAAACCTGTTGAGCCCAAATCCAGCCCAAGCTTCTCTTGTGAAAGCTGAGCTCGGATGCTAGGGTTTCCTCGATAGCTCGCATATATATATGCCTTACCTCCTACCTGCTTGACACTGTTGAAGTCGCTCCGCCGTTTGGTAAGCTCCAAAAAAAGAGAGAAAGAGAGAGATCCAGGAAACCCTAGCGCCGCCGCATCCCTCTCCGGGAGCGTCGCTTCTTCCTGGTTCCGGTGGTCTTCTCCGGTGTTGATCTCTGGTGGCTGATCTGTTGCTCCTCTACAGATCTACCTTCGACGAAGATCTTCTTCGTCTCGCTCTCGTTTCTTCTTCAGTCTTTTGTGGTTTCTTGTGTTTGCATGTTCTTCGCGTTTATCTTTTGTTTGTTGTTTCTCTGTAAGCCTGTGAACACCTTGAGTTAGTGGATTTAGGCCTGATCTGGAGGCCCCGAGGACGCAGGTCATTTGACCGAACCTCGTAAAACTTGTTGTGTTCTTGCTTTGAGTTTCTTCGCTTCCGCTTGTCTGTTTCTCCAATCTACGATTATCGAACCTTATGCTATATCAAATTGGTATCAGAGCATGTGTTTTGATGCTAGAGCTTGAGTGTCCGCTTTCCAAACTCTCTGAATCTTTATAGATCTCAGGGAACGGAAATTGGTGCAGGAAGCGGGTGGGCCTAGATAGGGTGTATCGCCTAGTGCCATTCCCCCCTGTACGACGCATCAGATCCTGTTCTTGTTGTGTGAAATATTGTGTGTTCTTTGCATGCTTTAGGGTTTCTGCACTTGTAGTTTTGCTGTTTGTTATTCTGTGTTTGGAATCTTCAGATCTTGATTATTCTTGAGTTTTTTGGTCTCGAAACTTTCAGATCTAGACTTAACTGTTTGGATCTAGGGTTTCTTGAAGATTTGTAAGCTCTTGAGTAATCTTCTGAGATCTCGTGTGTGTTGAGATATTCGCTGCAGTTGTTTTGCTTGCTTTAGCTAAGGTCTTCTTAGTTATTCTAAAAGCTAAGTTGTTTTTCTTGCCTTTTGTTGTCAGGATAAACCATGGTTGAGTCCTCTGTTAGGATTAAGCCCTATGATGGGATCTCTGATTTTGCAATGTGGCAGTTAAAGATGAAAGTAGTTCTCATTAAGGAGAAATGCTGGTTACCTATCAATGCAGTATACCCTGCTACTGTTGATGATGATAAAAAGAAGGAGTTGGACCTTATAGCACACAGTGAGATTATGATACGTCTTTCTGATGAGGTAGCTCGACAGGTAATGAGTAAGAAAATAGCCAAAGAGCTGTGGGAAGCTCTTGAGGGGTTGTATCTGGTAAAATCTCTCCCTAGTCGAATTATTCTGCTGTGTAAGTTGTTCAATTTCAAAATGGATATGCATGCTTCTCTGAATGATAACCTTGATAAGTTTTTGGGTATGACTCAGGATTTAACTAGATGTGGTGATGATATCTCTGATCTGCATCAATCTGTGTTGTTGTTAAATTCTTTACCTTCTCAGTTTGATACTTTTAAAGATGTCATTCAATTCAGTCGTAAGGATTTGAATAGGAAGGAAATTATAGAGTCTATCACTCAGAAAAATGATGTTATGAAGGTCTTTAAGTCTAAACATGAAGCTAAGTCTGAGGCTTTAATGGCTAGGGCTAATTTTAGAAAGGAAAGAAACAAGAACTTCAAGAAAAAGGATGATAATGCTAAAACTGACAAGCCTCTTTCTAATAATAATAATAAAGGTAAAGAAAAGGTGTCTGAAAATGTGCAGGATAACAATCCTAAGAAAAATGTGAAGTGTTATTACTTATTACTGTGACAAAACTGGACATTATGAAAAAGATTGTTATAAGAAAAAGAAGGATGAGGCTAAGAAGGAAAAGTCTGGTGTTTCTGCATTATTTGAAGCTGGTTCTTGTTCTAAGCATGAATTGTTGCCTATTTGTAATGATTCTGCATGTGATGATGTGTGGATCCTTGATTCTGGTTGCACTATGCATGCTACACCTGATAAGAAATGGTTTGATCATCTTACTTTCATTGATGAAGGGGATGTTTTGTTGGGTGATCATCATGCTGTTTCTATTAAAGGGGTGGGTTCTGTGCCTTTGCTCATGTTTGATAACCAGATTAGGATTATTCAGAATGTTAGATATGTGCCTGATTTGAGAAGAAATTTGATGTCTGAAAGTGTGTTTGATGATATGAGGTGTCATATTAACACCTATCTAGGAAATAAGAGAGTTTCTAAAAATGGAAAAGTTTTGCTTCAAACTGTGAAAAAGAAAGGTCTCTACCATGTTATTGCTAAGTCTGCATTGAAACATCATGCTTATGTTGCTTCTGTTTCTATGTCTAATGCTGAAACTGCTTTGTGGCATAAGAGATTAGGACATATTGGAAACATTGGTCTGTTACAGCTTTATAAAACTGATATTCTTAAGCTTAAACCTGCTGAATTGGATATGTGTGATGATTGCCTGCTTGGTAAGCATACTAGATCTAAATTTGATAAGTCTAGTTTTATTGATGAGCATCCTTTACAATATATTCACTCTGATCTTTGGGGCCCTGCCCAGGTTGATTCTTTTTCTGGCATGAAGTACTTTATGTCTCTTATTGATCACCACAGTAGATATGTGTGGATTTATTTGTTGAAGGTTAAAAGTGATGCTTTCATTACCTTTAAGAACTGGAAAACCAGTGTTGAAAAAGAATTTGGCTATGTGGTTAAGTGTTTAAGAACTGATAATGGGCTTGAATTTTGCAACTCTGACTTTGATGCATATTGTAAAGAACATGGTATTAAGAGACACTTGACTGTTCCTGGAACTCCCCAGCAAAATGGCATTGCTGAGAGGATGAATAGAACTCTACTTGAAAAAACTAGATGCATGCTTATTTCTTCTGGCATTAAACATTCTGTTTGGGGTGATGCTATCATGACTGCTGCTAGGGGTGGGCATGGGACGGGACGGGACGGGATAGGGGTAATCCCGCGTCCCGTCCCGCGTATTTTTTGCGGGACGGGATTTAATATTTTTTTTTCAAATCCCGCCGGGTCTTATCCCTCACGGGACGGGACGGGATCGGGACGGGACGGGATTTGTCCCTCGTAAAAAAGATTAAAATATAAACCACAATTAACAGAAAGTTTTTTAAAAAAAATTCAGTCCATGCATCCATAATCCATGCAAAGCATAACACTGTAAATGTTAACTCATGCAAATTAAAACACAATACTAGAGTTACACAAGCAGTGAGTCTTTTTTTCTTCTAAAAGGCCATTAGACCAACAGTAAGCTTAAGTCATTACAACAAACTGTTTATTTCTTAGTATATTTTTAATGTTTTTTTTATTATTTTTAATTTTTAATTTTGGGTTTAAATAAATGTTAAGGTATAATGTAAATATATTCTTATATATTTTTATTAATTTTAATAATATATATATATAATTTTATATATATGCGGGACGGGACGGGATTTGCGGGATTCGAACTCTCCGTCCCGCGTCCCGTCCCGCGTAATTTTTGCGGGACGGGATCGGGACGGGATTGAAATTTTTTTCTCTAAATCCCACCGGGATCGGGACGGGATCGGGACGGGATGCGGGACGGGACGGGATTTGCGGGATTTGTGCCCACCCCTAACTGCTGCTCACTTAATTAATAGATCTCCCTCTTCTGCTGTTGGCTTTAAAACCCCATATGAACTGTTGCATAAAAGAAAACCTAACTTGAGTTACTTGAGACCTTTTGGGTGCACTGTGTTTTCTCATAAGTCTGATGGAAAACTAAATGCTAGATCTGAAAAGGGTGTTTTCTTGGGGTATCCTGAGGGAGTTAAAGGGTATAAGATCTTATTGATTCAACCTGGTGCTTATAAAGTGATTGTGAGCAGGAATGTTGTGTTTAAAGAGACTGAATACTACTTCAAGTCTAAGCTTACCCCTGCAGCTCAGTCTGACAACTCAGTGGAGGCTACTGGAGCTGCTCCTGGCACCCCCTTCTATGTGCCTGAAGCTCAGACTCCCCCCCTGGAGGATGGTTCTGACAATGATCAAGTTCAACCCCACGGGGGTCAGGTAAATGTAGGAGCTAATGATGGTGGTGACACTGAAGCTTCATCTTCTTCTTCCACCTCCTCTTCTTCTAGCTCTTCTGACTCTGATTCTAATGCTGGGGATTTGGCTCCTGATGATGCTGAGGATGCCATCTCAGTCAATTTGGATGGTCAGCCCTTGGCTGATTACCAATTGACTAGAGATAGGGAACCCAGAACTAAGAAGCCAAATCCTAAGTATACTGAGTCTAATGTGGTTGAATTTGCTCTTATGGTTTCTGAAGTTATAAATTCTTACACCCCTGATCTTTATGAACAAGTTGTTAAGTGTTCTCATTCTAATCTTTGGCTTGCTACTATGAAAGATGAAATTGAATCTATGCATGCTAATAAAACCTGGACCTTAGTTAAGAAACCTAAAGATAAAAGGATTATTGATTGTAGATGGGTTTACAGGATCAAATCTGGTTCTACTTCTGATGATCATCTTAGGTATAAGGCCAGGCTTGTGGCCAAAGGCTTTACCCAAAAGAAGGGTGAAGATTATAATGAGATATTTGCCCCTGTTGTTAAGTATAAAACTCTTCGTTTCTTACTTGCCATTGCTGCTGTGTATGATTTTCATATTGAACAAATGGATGTGAAGACAGCTTTCTTGCATGGTGATCTGTATGAAACAATTTATATGAAACAACCTAAGGGATTTGTGGATGAAAAGAATCCTGATTATGTGTGTTTACTTAGAAAGTCTATATATGGCCTGAAACAATCTCCCAGGCAATGGAATATTAAATTTCATACATGCATGCTGAAATTGGGTTATTATAGATCTAAGTATGACACTTGCTTGTATATGAAAGGTGTGAGAACTGCTGAACCTATATATGTTCTGTTATATGTTGATGATCTGCTGCTTGTGTGTAAAAATATGACTAAGATTAAAGATCTGAAAAATGGTCTTAAGTCCAACTTTGACATGAAGGATCTTGGTGCAGCTAAAAGAATTCTTGGAATTGACATTATTAGAGATAGAAAGAAAAATCAGATTATTTTGTCTCAATCTGATTATATTCTTAAAGTTTTGAATAGATTCAGTGTTATATGTGCTAAGACATCTCCTATACCTCTTGGTGCTCATCTTGATCTAACCAAAACTGTTGATCCTCTTTCTAATAATGAAGCTGCTTATATGAAGAAAGTCCCTTATGATGCTGCTGTGGGTTCAGTTATGTATGCAATGATCTGTTCTAGACCTGATCTATCCTTTGCAATCAGTGTTTTAAGCAGGTTTATGTCTAACCCCAGTGAAAAGCATTGGGTTGCTATGAAATTTCTTTTGAGATATTTGTGTGGCACAAAAAATGTTGGCTTAGTTTATGGCAGACACTCAACTATGAGCCTTCAAGGCTATGTGGATGCAGATTATGCAAGCAACAAAGACAATAGGAAGTCTATTACTTCTTATATGTTTACATGGGCAGGAAACTGTATCTCTTGGAAGTCACAGTTACAGCCTATTGTTGCTCTCTCATCAACTGAGGCAGAATATATAGCAGCAACTGAAGCTGCAAAGGAAGCAATATGGCTTCAAGGTCTGAACAGGGAGATTTTTGGAAAACCTTGCACTTCAACTATTAATATTGATTCTCAATCTGCTTTATATCTTTGTCGTGACCCTATGTATCATGAAAGAACAAAGCATATAGATGTGAGATATCATTTTATCAGAGAAAAGGTTGATAAAAATATTATAAAAGTTGTTAAAATAAGTGGTGATAAGAACCCTGCAGATTTTGGGACAAAAATTATTACATCTGACAAATTTGTATTCTGCAGGAATTTCCTCCATGTGGAGGATCCCACTTAGCTGGTGTTACAAGGTAGATGGGCCTGAGAAGGATCAGTACACCTAAATCCAGTTGGCTATGAAGCTCTAACTTGCTGCAAATCAATGATAAGCGGCTTAAAGAAATACATGGGCATATTGTAGAAATATTTCATTAAGCATCTTAGGTTTTGTATTTTATACATGTAATATTGTATGGTTGTATATATATGTATATGGGCTATGATATGAAGGGTGGAATTGGGCATTAGGCTAAGCTTGTTTGGGTGTTAGCCTTTGGGCTGCCAAACCAAGCTGGGCCGGTCCAAACCTGTTGAGCCCAAATCCAGCCCAAGCTTCTCTTGTGAAAGCTGAGCTCGGATGCTAGGGTTTCCTCGATAGCTCGCCTATATATATGCCTTACCTCCTACCTGCTTGACACTGTTGAAGTCGCTCCGCCGTTTGGTAAGCTCCAAAGAAAGAGAGAAAGAGAGAGATCCAGGAAACCCTAGCGCCGCCGCATCCCTCTCCGGGAGCGTCGCTTCTTCCTGGTTCCGGTGGTCTTCTCCGGTGTTGATCTCTGGTGGCTGATCTGTTGCTCCTCTACAGATCTACCTTCGACGAAGATCTTCTTCGTCTCGCTCTCGTTTCTTCTTCAGTCTTTTGTGGTTTCTTGTGTGTGCATGTTCTTCGTGTTTATCTTTTGTTTGTTGTTTCTCTGTAAGCCTGTGAACACCTTGAGTTAGTGGATTTAGGCCTGATCTGGAGGCCCCGAGGACGTAGGTCATTTGACCGAACCTCGTAAAACTTGTTGTGTTCTTGCTTTGAGTTTCTTCGCTTCCGCTTGTCTGTTTCTCCAATCTACGATTATCGAACCTTATGCTATATCACCTTTTGTTTTGCTTTCTATGTCACTTCCAGTGACAGATTTCGACATTTTGATCACTCTTAAAAGATCTAGTTCACAACGATTAGTGCTTATTCCCTTGTAGTCTAAAACTAGAAGTAATATGTTTCAAGTATTTTTTTTCTAAAACAGTAGCTGCCGGCATAATCATGGATCATCTTTGGTTTCCCTATATGCTTTGCTAAGATCCTTAAACATAGGTGCAAAGCCTATTAGTATCACTTGCCTGAGTCCATTAACATTTCAGCAAAGATTAACTTCAAAAGCATAAAGTATAATAGATTAACAAAACCATGCAAAGAGTGTCTCCACACTTTCACAATAATCATGGATCATCTTTGCTTTCCCTATAGATTACATATATTCAGATTGTAAATTAAGGTGGCAGATTGTGATTGATAAATAAAATTTTAGATGACAGATTGTTAATACATTGCAAATTACAGCCCCATTCCCTCATTCTTTATATATATTAGTTCAAGTGTAGGACCATATAATTTGAGCTATTACAACCCTATTACCTAAAAATTTTGGACCATATATACAAACAACAACACGAAAACCCCCCAAATTTTCAGACCTAATCCTAAAATTCATAATTCTAAATTCAAAGCTTCACCCCATGATTTAAGCTCAATTTCATACCCCCGGATCACTAATCTCACTCAATAAGACCTAAATTGATAGATAGAACATGGACCTTTCGAGGGGATGCAATTCAAAATTTTCAAACTTTAATACTAACCTTAAATCGCAGCACAGAGATACCGACCAAGTCTCCTCACCGTCGCCGACCCTCTCACACCCATCGCCAGGCACTGCCCTGAGGTCCTCGGCCTGTTTCTGCAAATGACTTTTCCTCCCACCGTATAACCCTTCTCCATCTTCTCAATCCTTTGTCTTTTAATGTTGGTGTTTGTGAAAATACACCATAAATTTTGTTAATATTATAATACTCACCCGCCTATAACTTTAAAATTACTATAATGAGACAAAGTAAAACTTTTGGGCGCGAGGCAAAAAAATTCGAAACCTCATATTTACCTCGCGAAATTTCCATTTAATATTTAACCAAAAAATTTCAAAAAATAAAATACGAAGTAACTGTTTCAAATAATGATTTTGTTATTTAAGGTGATTTTCTTTTAAATTTGACAAAAGTTCTTATTTCAAACGGCCACTTTACCAAACTTTTACTAAATCTCAAAATATTTAAATTTAAGGTGAGTTTACTCATCTCCTAATTTAGATGAATTTTATACGAGTTACTTGAAAGTTAAAGCCATTTACGTGTCCAGTAGAATCAATTGAGAAACTAATCAAAGTTTTAAAGCTTGATCACATTCTGACACGTTTAATTAAGATGGATCATCTGGCATAGCTCTTAATTAAATTAAATTAAATTACGGTTGACCAAAATGCCCTTCACCCTCTCCGCAGGAGATCACCAAATCCTCTTTATAAATCACCCACGTATCAAATCTCCCCATCTCTGTTTTTTCTCCCATCGCCCCCTCAATCGATTCAATGAAAACAGTGAGGAAGACGAACTGAAGAAAACGCTGTCAGAGTCCGATACGCGTCGTTTTGATCCCTCCTTCACCCAAAACGAACAATCTCGGGTCCATTGTAAGTCAAACCTCTCTTCCTCCTCTGTCAATCCAGAACCCCCAAGTTTTTCAATCCTTGATCCTGTTTTCCCCCCTTTCCGTTTGAAATTTCTTTTACTCTTTTCTGTTTATTCTTCACATTTCTGGAAGCCAAAAGGCAGAAAGGTAAACAGATCTGCCTTGATCGATCTCAACCCAAAACTTTAAACACAAACATACAAAGGCATTAAAAAGGTTGGAACTTTATTTATTTATTGCCCTTTTTGATTTGATAATCAAGGCTCAATTTTCAATCCCTTGAATGTTCCTTGTATTCCCCTCCCTGTAAAGTGATTTGATAATCTGCCTTTTCTTCCATCTCCCACTGTAAAAAATGTTTGATTTTGATCATAAAGATTTGACCTTTACACACCTTAACTCAGCTAATCTGGTTTCTTTGATATCTCCATTGCAATTTTTGGAGTTTACATACATACTGTACTGTTTATCTTCTGACTCTCTTGGAACCTGCAACTTGCCCACTTACTTGAACGTTTTATATTTATATATATGGTTTGACAAATGATTCCTGTTCATAATAATTTAATTGTATTTTCTGTGCAATTACAGTGAGTTTGTGAATTGGAGTGTTTCGGCAATGAAGATGGAAATGCACCAGAGCTCTAAGGTACGTAGGATCGTCAACTGCATGTTTCGGATCGATCTTTTGGAAATCGAGTAACCGTGTTTTTCGGCCATTAGTGACTCCATCCGATCTTAGTTTAACAGTAGTTTTGGGGGATGCGCAGGTCAAATCGTGGCCCAAAACCGTCGTGAAAAAATGGCTGAATATCAAGAGCGGCGCTCATGAATTTCACTCCGATTACTCTTCAAGAGGTATATAACTTCCTACGGAGTATTTAATTTAGTTTGTTTCCTAAATTAATTTGCTCTTCTAATTAATATTCCATCATCTGTTTTTATTTTCGTAAATTAGATTTGGAGGGCAAACAAGAGAGAAGGAAAAGTTACTCGGATGGGAATTCGAATACGTGCGTGCCTACAGATATTTCAGGTAATATTCCTTTAATATGTTAATAGGTACATTTAGATAGCATATGAATTACATTATAATCTTATTATTTTATTTTGGTTTTTATACTTTTCTGATGCTATTACTATTTTTATATTTGTTCAATCAAACACTCTTTTGTACTATAAGAATTTTAATTGTAAACTAGTATAATTTTTGCTTCCCGGCGTCATTTTTCTAAACTAAAATCTTAATAAAATTTAAAATTATAAAGTATAAATAAAAGTTAAGATAAATATCATTAAAATCTCTACCATAAATATATCATATAAATCTTTCAGAAAAATATTATTTTTTAAATATCATTTAAAGTAGCATATACATAAATATAGATATTTGAAATCACTCATTAAAAATAAAAATAATATCGTTGTGATTTTGTTTGAATGCAGTGTGGCATAATCAATATCTAAAATGATATTGGTTACGCCAAATCATCATAAAGGCTTAGATATTAAGCAGTGTATATAGAGTAGATATTTATAATATATAAAGGTTTACATGTAGATTAATATAAAGCATTAGATTATATTAAATTCAATATTTTGAATTAACTCTAATAGTTAGTAAACATATTAAAAATTAAAAAAAAAAATGAGATTAATATAATTAAAGAGATAAAAAAGAAGAATAAAAAAATTAAAGGAAATAAATTATTCAAGAAAGGTGAAAAAACTTGATTGGTGAAGAGGAGATGATTAAGGAGAGACTTACATGCAAGTAGAAAATATTATGTTACTCCGTAATTTGTAAGATCGTATAGATAATAAACATACATTGAAAATTGAAAATATTCAAAATTTTAATTACAAAGTGTTGTATAACATACTTTGTAAATTGTGACTTTATTTTATGAAAATGTCAAATACTCCCTCTGTCTCAAAATTTAAGTCGTTTTAGACTAATTTAATTGTGTCAAAATAGATGTGATTTTAGACTTTTTAGGTAGGGAATAATAATAATTTGTATTGATTTATGTACTGTTGACTTTTCAAAAAAAATTAATTGGTTATAAAATATAGTGAGTATTTAAAAATAATAAAATTTATGAAAAAGTTAGTAGAATAAGGATATTGATTGATGGATTAGTGTTTTACGAAGTATTAAAACTTGTGAACAATTTAATTTCTTACCTCGATTTATTTTAAAAAAAGAAGAATGTATTGGTAAATCTGACAAGTGATGAGAGCCGTCGGATGGAGTAGTGATAGTGATGATTTGGTAGACGGGACATGTCGCCTTAAAATACTTATTTTTACTGACACTGCCAGTGGCTGATACTCTCTCCATCAAATATAGTACAGTAGTAGATGTTTAACAAGGGGTTGGCACGGGACAGGACGGGACGAGAGATGTCCTGCGTTCCGTTATGTGTAATTTTTGTGAGACGGGATCAGGATAGGATTCACAATTTTTTTTTTCAATTCCGTGCAGACCTTATTATTCACGAGACGGGACTGGAATTTGCGGAATTTGTGTCCATCTCTATGTTTAACTTCCGAGTATTTTAATGTGTCAAAAAATTGTATAAAATATTATACCCATAATTATACCAGTGGGTGATACTCCCTCCATGCACACGTATTGTAAAAAACAAATAAAAAATACACTTATACCCATAATTATTACTTTTTTTTTTCACTTTTTGATAAACTACAAATAACACCTATATAATCATTATAAAGAAACAACGTATTATTTTTATTAACAAAATTTTCTTTTCAAAATGACAGATTTTAATTAACTAAGGGATAACAATTTTACCTTGTAAAACCACGTACAAAAAAAAAGGAGTACTAGGAAAGGAAAGTGCCTGAGAGCGATTTCGGATGGGCCCGATTCCGGGTGGTTGGTCCACCCTCAACTCACCTACGCATCTTCCGCCACGTGTACGGCTGGTACTGTTTCCTTCGACGTCCTCCTCACTCTCTCTAGTCTCTAGACTCTCTACTCCTTGTAGTGTTGTACTACTAACTAAATGGAGTACTGTAATTTCAGAAAAGAAACTGCTGTCCTAGACTACTCTGAACTCTCTATAATCTATATACTGTGTCTGTGTTAGATTACTCCGTATTATGGTGACTTTATGTTTTTCATTTCTACTGGGTAACAAAAATCATCCCTAAAATATTCCTTTACCACTTTCTTACACTTATATTTATAAAAAAAAATTACATCATTTGTTTTAAGAAATTAGATCATCTTTCCCAGTTAAGTGAGTACAAATTTCAATTTTATTGAATTTTTGGAATTGTTTTTAAAAGGATTCATAATTAAATAATAATTAAGCTGGTGTGTATTGCATGAATACAGGGTGGTCGATGGACACGAATGATGGCCTAAAACGACCCAAAACTGAGTCGTATCATAATCTGAATCTCAGGTAATTACAAGGCATGCTTATCCATTTTATCCAAGGCTGTAGATACTACACTAACATTAATTGCATGAATTTGTCAAAAAATGAACTTTGTTTGAGGTTTACACCGGAGTACGTTATGACTATTAATTACATCAATATTCAATAGGATCATCTGCTTAATTAACTTTGGTCACCAAATTAAGAAAGAAACCCGCGCTATTAATGGGCAGATCTAAAAGAAAAAAAAAATTAGGGGCTAAAAAACGTTTAAAAAGAAAATTAGTTGAGCAAATTTAAAGGGCAAAAAAATTAGGTTTATTGGATGTAAAAATCTCATTCACTTAGCTTTTGAACATATTGATTGAGTGATTATATATATGTCCATAATTAATCTAATGATTAGGGCTTTAGTGCGCTTAATCAATTTGGTACATTAATTAGTAAATAACAATAAAATTCTACTACTAGTTGTTAATTAATTTGGTGAACTGCCAAATTCATGGCGCAAACACTTGTAAATCCATCTGTTGTTTGGTCAGCTCTCAATGTACATACCCATTTCCTTGTTTGTGAAATTATTTGTTAAAAAAAAAAAGATGCTTCTTAATGATTAATGCATGCCTCTTTATCTTTTATCATTACTCTAATTAATGAATTATATAACCCCACTTGCACTTAGTTTCTTTAACTAGTAGTAGCATTTTACATGACAATTTTTGTAAGGCAAAATGATCGATATTTATTTTTCTTATTACTTATTCTCTTAGGCTTTGTTTGACACAATAACTAGCTTTTGAAAGCTTTTTTTTTTCTTGATATTATATAGTTTTAAATAAAATAAATATAAATTTTAAATTTAAATAGCTTTTGAAATCAAATATATTTATATACAACAGTTACTTATCCAAGTTTTTTGAAACTTATTTTTTTATATTAAAAAACATCACACTAGCTTATTAACATATATTTAACACAAATAATTTATCAACTCTTCAGCTACCTTATTAGTTACCCTTTTACTAAATATAGCCCCAGTCTGATTCAATCGGTTAAAGCTATTGTATTATTATTCAATATATATGATTTATTTAAGAAATAGATTTTTCTCACTTCAAGTATATTATACTATTAAAATAATTCAAACCTAAAAATATTTGCATAATCTAACACCAAAATCAATATACTGTGATAAATCTATATTGGATAATATATAACTAATTATCCTTTTAAATTTCCCGGATGTTTAATTAGGACGTGGGTGGGCACATGGAATGTGGGAGGGAAGCCACCCCACGAAGGATTAAACCTTACAGACTGGCTGAATACGTCTGCTCCTGCTGACATCTATGTTCTTGGGTAATTATTATTATTATTTTAATATATTTTCTTTACTTTAATTACTTATTTTCATAAAATTAATTTCAATTTTTTTTTAGCTTCCAAGAGATCGTCCCACTAAACGCAGGCAATGTGCTGGGAGCAGAAGACTACGCCCCGGCCGCCAAGTGGCTCTCCCTCATTCGCCAAGCTCTAAATAACCCTAACCCTAACCCTTACCCCGTACAAACTGACCCTGATTTCCCCCAAATTTACCAAAACACCACCACTACTACCACCCTCGGCGCTAACCACCTACATGAGCAAGATCAACATGGCAGCCCGGCCAATGCCCGCCTCAGCTTCTCCGACCTCCTCGTCCTTGAAGAATACCTCTCGAAGGACGATTTTGACCGCTTCATGAGCTCATACTCTAACCCTCCTTCAACCACCGGCCGAACCACTAATCAAATTTGCCCTAGGGGGCAAGATAGTAACTCTATCACCAAGAATCGTCGATATTGCCTAGCGGCTAGCAAGCAGATGGTAGGGCTGCTGTTGTGTGTTTGGGTCCGGGCCGATCTTTACCCACATGTTAGTAACTTGAGGGTTTCGTGTATCGGGACCGGAATCATGGGTTACCTTGGCAATAAGGTACCTATAGCTATATATATATTGTGTGTGTGTGGGGTAAAACTTTATTTTTCACCATATATCTAAGTAAGTTGTACTAATATGTACATGTATCTTTGGTTTGTGATTGTAGGGGTCCGTATCAATAAGTATGACAGTATATCGTACCGCCTTTTGTTTTGTGTGCACCCACTTAACATCGGGGGAGAAAGAAGGGGACGAGGTGAGACGGAACTCAGATGTGATTGAGATCTTAAAGAGGACAAGATTTTCTAGAACGTGTAGGATGGTTCAAGCGCGGTCATTTCCTCCTGAGAACATATTGGAGCATGAGTAAGTCGATCTCAATTTCTGATAATTGATATATGCCTATATATAGATATAAGTATAGTTTTTGGTCCATATATACATGACACTAACAAATATCATATCATTTTGTGAATCTAGCAAGGTAATTTGGCTAGGTGACCTAAACTATAGGTTAGCATCATCCGGTAGTGAGGACATATTCAAGCTCTTGGAGAAGGAGGATTGGCAAGCATTGCTTGACAAAGATCAGGTATAGAACTACATATATGTTATATAAGAGTTCAGTATATATTCGATCGATCAGTAGAGATCGATTTCTACATGCATATAACTATGTGATGAGCCTGTAGCTAATTTATAAAATGTTTTGGACAGTTGGGAAGAGAACAAAGGGCTGGGAGGGTATTCAAAGGCTGGGAAGAAGGAAGGATTGAATTCGCCCCTACTTACAAATATGTAACCAACTCCGACGACTATGCTGCGGCTGCCTTAACTTCCAAGTCGTCTAAGGAGAAACGCCGAACCCCTGCCTGGTAAGGATGCTTGCCCTATTAATATTATACAATCTCGATCGATTTCTCCTAAATGTGAGATATATGTGAATGGAGATGTTAATTTGTTGGGCGGTTATGTCGGGCTTATTTAGTTTAAACACTTGCTTAACTTGTCCTACTTCCTAATTGTGTTTTACGCTAATTACGTCAATCTTAAACCTAATCTTGTTTTCTAGCTAGTAAGCCCATCACTTACATCATAAAAAGTTTAAACCGTATGCGTTTAATTAAATATTAGAAATTACATACCTAACATCCCCATAGATGAAGTATCAACAACGTTGTTTTAAAATAATTGAAATTGATTAGACCGATTTTTATTCATAGAAAATATTTATGTTGTTCTTGAGAGAGTTGATTGTGATTTAAATTGGGTGAATAAAATTGCAGGTGTGATAGGATATTGTGGAAAGGAGAAGGTGTAAAGCAAATGTGTTACATGAGAGGAGACTCCAAGTTCTCAGACCACAGGCCTGTCTCCTCTCTCTTCTCCATCTTAGTCGACACTCGAAACGCCCCCAGCCCACACCGCCACTCCGTCGCTCTTCCGCCATTAGCAATGGCATCATCCACCAGCGCCGCCGCTTCCGCCACGTCCATTCCGTTGCCGCCGTCATCCTGCAAAGCCAAGATCCAGGCGGAGGAGATTTTGCTACAAAGACACATCACCTGAGGTTTATATAGGGAAATCTAGTACAAGCAAATTGAGTAATCTTATTGGGCCTGTATTAATGGGCCGTTTTGGAGGCCCATTCGTCTAAGCTGCACAGGCTTCCTTTTTCACCCATGAAAGTTTTTGAGAATTACATCCTCTATTTACCCATTTTGTGAAGAAGTTTCACTTTTTACTGTGAAATTCTGTATAAATGAATTTTACATTATAACCTCATGTTTCTGTTCAAGATGAAATCTTCACTTTGTAAATACTAAAACAGATTTTGTGTGCTTAATGCTAGTAGAAGTTGTACACACACTGAAAAAAAAAAGAAAAAAAAAACAAATCTGTAATTTCTGATACATCAATATCTTTCCCAATGAACAACAATCAACTTGTACCCAAAAAAGTTGATCAAGAAAACAGCTCAAAGTACTTCAGAATCGTTACCCTCATCAGATAGGAACTCCTTGATGGCTTCTTGGTTTGCAAGATTGTACTCTACAAGTTCTTCTTGCACTACGAGGCCTTCTCCTCATCAATTGACTCCGGAATCAAAGATTTGTCATAATCTCTAGACATTCCCCAACACAACAAGATACAACCCAACAACTATAACAAAGGAACCAATCATCCTGCAAGAAGATTGATGGATAAGTTAGTCCGATAATTTCATTAACTGTACATTTTCATTAACTGTCCGGTGCGTCGAATTTTTACTCAATCAAAAAAAAAATATTCGTTTTTCTATACAAATAAGCACATTGCGCTAAATAGACCCCTAAGTCACGAGTCACGAATGCAAGGTCCTTCTATGAAGTATGAAGAGGTTCTCAAATTTATGCATACCTTCCCAAGTTGAGCTGCTCAACCAAGATGAAGAAACTGATGACTGCAACGAAGACCATGCACAAAGGGTTGAACACGGATACGAAAACCGGACCTTTGTCCTTCATTACCACTCCTTGCACATAGTACGCTAAACCCGAGCAAAATATCCCCTGTATTTTCCCTTCTTTAGAACACTACTCGTGCACAAATTGAGGAAAGAAAAACGAGTCAAGTCTCTCTTATGCTATAAACAGCAACTAGAAGCTTGATGTCGAAACTTATAGACTAGACACTTGATTTCGCGCCTTCCACTATGATAGCAATGACAACATTCCAAGTTGTTCCAAGTAGGCATATCCAAGCTGTGAGAGATAGGTCAGTTGGGTATGTCTTCAAAGTAATCGCCTTTCCGTAATTGAGAACGAATAGTCTCTCATCAGTTGTCTAAGAAAAATGGATTTTTCGGGCATAAAGTGAAATACTAAATTATGAAGTACCTGCAAGATCAAAAAACAAGCACAGTTGAAGCAGCTGATGCTGATCAGGACAGAACCATTTATGGTGTCATGAAGGCTTATCTTGATCCTTAGAGTATCATGACCAATGCCGGTCTGATCTGACCATCCGTGGATTATCAAGGGTCCATGCACGAGCATCATGACCATGGCTCCTCCTACTGTAATGCATGTTGCAAGCACCTTGGCTTGGTTGGGGAAGTTTCTCATTCGTACGCTTTCAAGCCTGTAGAAGGAAGGAAGAATTAACATGAGCTTCGCTCGCTTTTTTTATCTTTTTTGTTGTTGGCATGATATATGTATGAGTACTTGAAAATGCAAGTCATGAGAAAGGTGATTGCAGGGAGAATGTTGTATATGGAAGCTGCAAACGTCGCTGATGTGTACTTCATTCCGAGGAAGTATAAGTTCTGGTCAAGCATTGGCTTGTTATATTAACACAAGCTATACTGAATCTGAAATTAAAATATGATTACATAGAAAACAAAGAAGACTTGTAAGTTTAGAAAGGCGTACTCGAATAAGCATCATTTATTTGTAGGGCTCATATTACATTTAAGCATCATTTATTTTAGTTATAGGCGTATTATATGTCCTCAGCGCGAGGTCTTTAGGGCATGCATGAAAGGCTCGGCCTAACTTCGTGGTTAGTTTCAGGTACCCGCTCCCTTTTGCTTGTTGATTGCTTCTATAGCGGAGTTTCCTCCTGGGATGAGAGTGTTGAGGAGACTTCGTACATCTTACTGCTTGACTTTATAAAGGTTTTGGTTTGGTTGGACATTTAGAACAATGTATTTTTATTTTATTTAAACTCGTTTTGTTCCTTTGTGAGTTTTGACTAGTTGAAATAGAACAGTTCCCATGCGAAAGCACAAAATCATGTTTGGATTATTTGAACATTTTGAGGGTTTGAAATCCCTTTTTTCTTTAATTGCATCGCTTATTTCTCAAGACTTAACAGAGTTATGACTTATCATAATCAATATACAGCTCGTACTTGGATCGCTAAGATCGGGAAGAGGGGTAAGCCCTCCCTCTAAATGTAACCTGAATATTTTTCTATCTTCTTTTCCTTACTAGACTCAGGTGGAGAGTAAGTGTAGGAAAAGAGGGTTTAGAAAATTATTTGGGCCGTTACGGGAAATAATTAAGATAGCGCAAATATTTTTCTTTTTAGTGCCCCACCAAATTTTTTGTGATGCCATTAACACCACCCTTTATTAAAATATATTAAACATAAATAATCTATAACTTCATATTCTCTATCAGCTAATCTTCTATCAAACATATCCAAATTACAAGAAATTCTAAGCGTTCGAATCTAGTTTTCGGGCTGGGTCATATTTCTACCACTTGAGATCACATGAAGTTGTTAATAAATAACTCCATGTAAAGTTTGTTAAATCTTAATCACTCAATTCTAAATAAATGGTTTAGATTTAAATTAGTTTAGTCATTTTTTAATTTATTTTTTAGGTTCGATAAATTTCTATAGGGTAATCATTTGAAATCCATGGAATTCAACTTATGTTACAAGGAAACAGAAACGGAAACCGGAAGGGAAACAGAAACGAAAACAGGTAACGTCAATCCAAATTTTTTATGAAACGGAAACGCCGAGGAAATGACAACATGAATTATATGTTCATTTAAAGATCTAAATAAGAGCAATAAATATATCACCAAGTCATACACAAAGAATGCAACATTAGACTACAAATTGAAATGTTCAATACCGTGATAAATAGTGTCTTTAGTCTTTAACATAAATCAATACACACATGTCAAACATTTTAAATGTCCTTACTTCTCTTCGACTCATGAGCTGCAGAGTCGGTTTGTTGGCTTTGTTCAACACTATGACTTCCGCTAGGACAACTATTTGCATTTGATGATGACATAGTGAGAGCTGAGAGGGAGAGAGCAGTGAGCAAGTGAGATTTTACCAAGAGAACACACCGAACAAAGAGAGGGTCGGCGTAAGGGAGGAGAGGAGGGAAGACCAAAAATGGAGGAGAAGGAGGTGGTAAGGCTATAGAGAAACAGGAGTTTCAGACGGGAAGAAAGAGAAACATGATTTAGAATTTAATTTTTTATTTGTTTTCAATTATAAAATTAGTGAAAACACCACATAGCAAGGCAAAAACGTTTCTGACCAAGCGGAAACAGTCAAGGTTTATGACTTCTTTGGTCAACGAAACGGTTAAAGTTTCTGGTCTCTCAGAAACGTTTCTGAGACGTTTTCTCGGAATTTCGGAGTTTCTTCATATCTAGAAACATGAAACCACTGTAAAATGGAGTTTCGGAGTACCGTTCTACTGCGGGGGTAGGAGGGCCCAATTCAGACAACGACGAAGATTAATATGTTGTCGACGTAACACTACTCCTCCGACCGTATTGCCCGTCTCCTGGATTCAATACCCGTCCGCTCCACACTGCAAGTGCAACCCACTCTCTCTACGTTTCTCTTTCGTGTTTTCAAAAAACCCCCAACACGTTCTCTTTACAAAACTCCTCTCTCTCTCTCTCTCTCCCCCGTCCCATCTCCATTGCTTCCTTTCCCCTCCCAAGATCTGCTGTGCTCTCCCTCCCCTCGCCTCCGCCTATCCAAGTAATGCTCGAATGGTGAGTCCTCTCTTTCTCCTTACATTTCGGTTTCTGTTGCTAGGGTTTCCGCTTCAATCTCTCGATGTTCGCCCTCTGCGCTCGCCTGATCTGTCGTTGATCGCGCGAGATCTGTTTGCTTAGGTTTTAGATGGTTCAAGAGTCTCAGCTCATAAGGTTTCATCGAAATGTTCGTGTTTTTGTGAGAATCGGCGTATGAGATTAAAGTATGTGGCAGGTTCCTCCATTGGTCTTGTTCAATGCTTGTAGCCGGATAATTAGTTCTGTTTTCTTTGTCTTTCTGAGAGTGATGCTTACTTGTCTCTTTGGAGACCTCTGATAAATTTGGAACGATAAAGAGAGTGATGCTTACTTGCTTGATGCTTTGTCTAAACTGTTATTGATTGCGAATTGGGGCTCTGAATTTCAGCCTTTTTGCTGTCTCAGATTTATGGTGTTTATAAGCTTCGAGTTTGATGATTGTGTTTATGAAAAATGTTTGTAGTTGCTCGAAATCTAGTGGTACAGAATAAGGAAATTTTTAAGAATTTATGAATCTGCACTATTGATGGAAACACTTGAAGGCTTTCCTCTATGGTAGCTTTCAATTCTAACTAATGAAGCTCTGAGCTTTGGTATGATTTGAAATATTTGCAAACTGAAAAAAGCAGGCTTCAAGATGTTTCAAACTTGAAAAGGGGGAAAAGAAAACAAGATGGTTACCCTAAATCAACTCCCCTAATGAGCAAGAGAGCAACTGCCTGGCCTTTAGGCAAGTAGGTGATTACAAAGATAGACAACTCAAAACTCCTTGAAACCTTGATTGCTTTCAAGTTTAATACTATAAAACATGTCCACAATGAACTCCCCTAATGAGCAAGAGAGCAACTGCCTGGCCTTTAGGCAAGTAGGTGATTACAAAGATAGACAACTCAAAACTCCTTGAAACCTTGATTGCTTTCAAGTTTAATACTATAAAACATGTCCACAATGAACTCCCCTAATGAGCAAGAGAGCAACTGCCTGGCCTTTAGGCAAGTAGGTGATTACAAAGATAGACAACTCAAAACTCCTTGAAACCTTGATTGCTTTCAAGTTTAATACTATAAAACATGTCCACAATGAAATAAAACCAAATTGAAAACATAATATGTTAATAAAACCAAGTTTTATGTAGTAAGCAAGTAAGAAAACCAAGTCTAAAGCATCTCAAAGTAATAATTGCAAGTCTAAAGCACAGGAGATTAAGAAAAGAAAGACATCAAGTTGAATGGGGCGGATGTTTAGGGAGTTGGTCAAGCAAAATCATCAATGTAGTTTGCATCGTCTTCTTTTTGAGTGTTGGGAGATGGAACGAAGTCCCCACCACCTTTGTCGATGTACTTGTACCTTGTAGTGTTTTAGAAGGAAGAGCCTGACGAGCATATGAATGTGCGACCCAAAGAGCACCAAATTCCAGCAACTCAACAACAGCAATCAACTTCACCTGAAGGGAGGGAGCGAAGTAGAATGGTAGACATAGGCAAAATACAAGAAGGGGACAGATGCATATGTAGAACAAAGTGAGGGAAGTCGTTTCTACTTTCTAAAATCATAAAAACTGTTTTGTAAGAGATATTTTTTCAGAAGAAAAAAGATATGAAAATATTTGAAATAACAACTTTCGGAAGGACATACGCATAGGTGACTAGGTTTTTTTTTTCTTTCTTTCAAAAAAAGGCCAGCTGCTTGTCGCCTTTTCGTACCCAGCGCCTTAGGCGCACCTTTGGATTGCCTTTCCACTTCATAGATGCCTTGGCCAAGGCAGGCGACGACCATGCCCAAGCACACCTTTGCCTCATCTTTTTACACTGCAGTAAAACCTTTGTTATGGCACCTATAAGTAACAATATTCATTCCCTTCACAGCCTACCTACTTAGCATTACTAAGTCACTGGCTCACCGTATATGTTCCCAAGTGGAGCCTTCCAGGGTATTATATTTGAAATAAGCATTTTGTTTCATTTTCGGCAAAACAAAGCATACTTCTTTTTATCTTTGTTATCTTTATTTAGCAATTATTATATATTCATTTAAATCAGTTTTTTTTTTTTTTTTTTTTTTTTATGTAGTATGGCTGGATGAAAGATGATTTTATTCCAAAAATGAAATGACCGCTCAAGTAATTATTCTATAAGGGTTTGTTTGACGATGGAAAACATGCAATACAACTTCTTTTCTCCTATTTCCTACTTCATTGGATGTTCTTTTGCAGTTGTGTTTATGTTTAAATTCCCTTGCTACTTTGCAGATACTTGTTAATATGCTGCTCACCACACATAGGTAGAATGATCACAACATACTAATTCACTATATGTTCTCTTAGTGAATGTATATCTTTTGATTTTAATGATAAAAATTACCATAAGTGATAGCAACACTTTAGAATTGATAGCAACTATGAAGTAACCATCTATAGCAAGTGACAATGTTAAGGAAGCAATTATGAAGTAACCATCTATAATAAGTGACAATAATAAGGAAATACTTGTTTCTGCGAACATACTGGTTTACCTTCCTGCCCGATGCCCATCCTGAATGTATTTTTATATATAATTTCACAAAACTTATCCCTGTAACCTATCTTTGTCATGTTGTATATAATTTCTCACAGAATGATGCGAACTACAACTAAGTTGACCAATAAACTTTTCCCCTCTTTCTGGATTAGATACAACAGGGTACTTTGACATTATCCAAGAGTAAAATACGCAATATGGAGAGGAGCACTCATGGAATAGAACAAATTCCACACATACTTTGGTTGAATGCAAATTGTATTATAGTTTTTTTGTGATAGAAGGGTGCTGACATTATAATCACAATATTGCAGAACTTATCAACCGTGGTTAAGTAACTAACTGAATGGAACAAATGGAATGTGTAGAGATTGATGGAGTATTAAAAGCACTTCTGTAAACTGTTTGCAGCAGCAACACATAAGTGGGTAATTTACTATCAGAAGATCTTAAATGATTGTTTTTGCAGTCTTTCTAGGGCAACTAATAGTAGATGGAGGCTAATGAATCTATAAAGTTATACAGGGTAGCATCTGGGTTGGGAAAATCTAGACTGGAGTCATTGTGGGCTTGGAGTAGTGGGCTTGAGGGTTAGAGAGTAGGCTTGGGTCGCGTCTGTGTGCTTTGAGGATAGTGGTGTAGCTTTTAAAGGAGTAGCGTGACCTCCAATTTGTTATATGTGTCTGCTTTTACCGTAATCTTCATTGCTGTTTGTTCATTATTTAAATTTTGATTGTATTGTTCACCAACAGTTCGACCCACACTGGGTCACTCAAAACATCCTCTCGACTAGTTTGGGGAATGGATGCGTACACCTAGTCCCCCAAGACCCTGCTTTGGCGGGACCCACTGGGTTGTTGTTGTGCTGTTAGGTGTGGGTTCATTACTATTAGAAGATCTTAAATGATTGTTTTGGCAGTCTTTCCAGGGCAAGGGGTTTTGGATGTCCAAGGATGGTCCGTGTTTACCTGATGGGGAGATGAGTTATGATAACTCAAGGATCGAACCCAAGCGTGCACATCAATGGTACATGGATGGGGATGAAGCAGAGCTATTTCCAAATAAAAAACAAACAGTAGAGGTTCCAGGCAGTAGCTCTTTTTCTGGAATTCCAAACACTACTCTTCCTCCTTGGGTAAACATTCCCAGTTTCAATTCACTCCCTTCTCATTTCAATGATCGACTATTTGATCCTGAACCCACTAGAGCCATCAATTTTGATGAGAGGAACATCCCTTCAATTAGTCCTGGGAATTTGAGCATGGGGAGAAAGGCGATTGATTCTGTATTCAATGATACCCCTTTTGGCTTATCTATCTCCCACACTTTAGATGATTCGAGAGCAACCCTCAACTATGGTTCCATTAGGAAGGTCAAAGTAAGCCAAGTAAAGGACTCTGATAACACGATTTCTGTACCGGTAGGGCCCTGTGGTACTAGAGCTGATAGCAGTGTAATGCCAATAGCAGATGATTTTAACAAGGTCAGTGATGGTTGTACAGTGTCCACAGCTCTTGCTTACAGCCGAGGGGAAGATAGTGCGATTGCCATTGGTGATTCCTTCAGCAGGGAAGCTGATGCTTTCATAACTATGAATCAGCCTTGTAATGGAGATAGTATGCTATCAATGGGGCACAATTACAAGGGTGAGAACCATATGTTGCTACCTACTTCCTTTAGTAAAGTTGATAATTCCCTTCTCTCTGTTGGTCAAAGCTTCAGTAAAGGGGATAGCAATATTATTTCCTTGAGCCAGGCCTTCACAAAGGGGGACGACAATATGATATCCATGAGTCAGAGCTACAATAGGATGAATGATAATGCCATATCTATTGGTAACAGCTACAGCAAAGTGGGTGATAATCCGATATCCTTTTGTAACACAAACAACAAAGTTGATAGCAATGGTTTATCTATGGGCCATGCTTTTGAGAAGGGAGAGAGTAATATCATATCCTTTGGCAGCTTCAACGACGATGATGATGCAAATGCCCCTGGGAGACTCATTTCCAATTATGACTTGCTGATGGCTCAGCCTTCATTGCAAGGTACAGATCTACTACAACAGAAGGATTTGGTTTTATCAGATGCTAATGCACTAGCAAGCACTTCATCCATATGTGTTTCTGGGACAGACAGTGGTTCTAAAAAGAAGGATTGTCAGAAGTCATCAAAAAAGACACCATCCAATAATTTCCCATCAAATGTGAGAAGTTTATTGTCTACTGGTATACTCGATGGAGTGCCCGTGAAATATATTGCTTGGTCACGGGAGGTAAATTCTTGCTTCAGTTTGTTTATAGTTTATGATACGTTTATATCTCAATGTGAGAGGTGTGTTTTTATCTGCGGTAAATGAAAGTTAGTTATGTTGCATATTATATCTTAATGTGATTTTGTTGTTTTTATCAATGATAGAAGGAACTTCCTGCTATAATAAGGGGGTCTGGATATCTCTGTGGTTGCCAGTCATGTAACATGAGTAAGGTGAGTCAAAATAGGCTGTGTTTGTTGAACATCTGAACTGGGATTTTGTTTTGAGAAGCACATGTTAAATTGTTTTTGTAGGTCATTAATGCTTACGAGTTTGAGCGCCATGCTGGATGCAAAACAAAGCATCCAAACAATCACATCTATTTTGAGAATGGGAAGACCATTTATGGAATTGTTCAAGAGCTTAGGAGTACACCACAGAACATGTTGTTCGATGTCATTCAAACAATCACCGGTTCACCCATCAATCAGAAGTCCTTTCGTCTATGGAAAGGTAACTAAACCAGTTGTTCCAGTTAAAAGGCACAGGCTCTGAATACTAAGCCGGCTACTCTCATGCTTTCTTTCTTGACCATCCCAGATTCCTTCGTAGCTGCAACGCGTGAGCTTCAGCGCATCTATGGCAAGGAGTAAGGATGGAGGAGACCATCATTATACAAGAGCTCCAGCCGTATACAGGCGTAGAGGCTCATGTTATGTGCATATAAGCTTTCCCCTTGAAGCACCATACTTAAACCTGGTGAAGTGGAAGCGAATATCTTGAATTTCGGTTTTATCATAGTCCAATGTAATTTTACACAACCATTTTAGCAATGTTGAGGAATGCTGGCTTTCACTCAGTTTCATAGCTGCCCTACATACAGAAGGGTGCAATTCATTAGGCTAGATGATGCACTTTGTGCATTACTAACAACCTTTTATTTTTGGCTTGAACCCTTTTCTTTTTCTGTAAATACAGTGCAGATATTAGTCTCTTATGTGCACATAGGGTGACTTTTATCAGGATTTAATCATCTGTCCATCAGTGTAATTTTGTGGTGATGCAACTGGGGCAGTTTCCACCCTCTGGTGCCTGGTAATTCTATGCTTTTACACCCTAGACATCTATCTATCTAACCGCTTGTATATATAAACCTGATTTATATTTGATTGTCTTAGTTACCCTTGTTTGCATCTAGTTATCATGTTTTGATCTTCAGATTTGGCTTGCTGGTCACATTAACTTTTTACTTTTAGACCCTGCTTTGCATCTAGTTCCCTTAATGGTTTATACAATCAACTTAAAGAAAATTTGAGACTTAAACTTGTTAATGTTATTGTTAACGTTCGTAGATGATATGGATATTGGATGGATAAAAGGCTTTACCTACATAGACATAGTACGTACATACTGTCTTACGAGCAACGTGTCCATGTGACAGGCTTCAAAGTTGCGGGTAAGAAAATACAGAGGGTGGACCGGCGAGGCGCATAAGATGAAGATTGGAGACAAAAATCCTTCACCCTGTTTTGTATGAGATGGAGACAACAATCTCTTTAATATTATAAAACAGCCCCCAAGCTTACATTTTTATTTGTTTTAGTCTCTAATTTTAAAAAAGGCAAAATTACAGAAAACCACCCTTTAATATGGGTGTTTTCACTTAACCACCCCTTAAATTCAAAATTACAGAAAACCATCATTTAAATGGTATTTTTTTACAACTCACCACTCATTCAACTATTTTATTTAATTTATCATTAAATATATTATATTTTAATATTTTTAAACTCAAATTTGATATTCATATTTTGAATTTAAGAACTCCATCATATTTTAGGGATTATTTTATCTATTTTAAAAAAATAATAATAAATATAGCCTAGAATTATTATCTTAATTTATGGTTGAAAATGTTTATAAAATTTTAAAATATTATGGAAATTACTCTTATTTATTTATATTTTAAATAAGAGTAATTTACATAATGTTTTAAACATCTATAAACATTTTCAAACATAAATTAAGATAATAATTCTAGGCTTTATTGATTATTATTTTTAAAACTAAATACAATGATCCCTAAAATATAATTAGGCCCTTAAATTCAAAATTTGAAAATATTTTTACAATCAAATTTGAGTTTAAAAATATTAAAATATAATATATTTAATGATAAAGTAATGAAAATAGTTGAATGGGTGGTGAGTTGTACACAAATACCATTTCAAGGGTGGTTTTCTGTAATTTTAAATTTAAGGGGTGGTTAAGTGAAAATACTCATATTTAAAGGGTGGTTTTCTGTAATTTCCCCTTTTAGAAAACATTATTAGACATAATTACCAAAAACCACACAAAATTTATCATAATGAATATAAAATCATTTATAGAAAGAAAAGGTACATAAAATCATTCAACTCTATTATTTTAATTTAAAAAAAAAACACCCGGACTCCTCTAGTGTTTAAATTTAGAAGATTTGATGCAGTTAAGATAAAATTATTCACACTTATTACTAATTGAGTCTAAAATTATATATAAAAAATAGGAAACGATATCTACACCGCTAATTTTTACTATTTACACCACTAATCACCGAATAGATATGCGGTGAGTTAATGACATTCTAATGACGGTCAACGCGCTATCGCATATACATGCGGTTAATCACCGCATCCCCATGCGGTACTAGCCTCCGTATAGAGATATACCTTATATACATGCAGTATGCACCCCCGTTCCGTTGAAACGGCACCGCATACCCATGCGGTAGGTATCGGATAACCCGATTTGAGCGAAACTATTCGGAGCAGCTGAGGGGACCGATAGGAACCGAATACCACCGCATGGGTATGCGGTGTTTGCCGACACTAAGAACATGCGGTGTTTGCCGACACTAAGAATTTATCGTACAGGCCTTGGACATCTACAATGGCATGAACTTGTAATAAACGCCGAGATCTGGAAAAAATCATATGTTGAATTGAAAAGAAAGATGATTATCGTACAATCCATGGACATCTGCAATGTTATATCCTTCTACAGTGGAATTAACTTGTAATAAACGTCGTGATTTGGAAAAAATAATATATTAAATTGAAAAGAAAGATTAATAAAACGAAAGTGTGATATGGAGTTCGGTTGTGAAATGGAATAGACAGAGATACAACCCAATTGAACATATGAAGTTCGAGAAATGACATCAGAAAGTGGGAAATGCTAATACGGTAGGGGACGGCCACCATCACGACGGCGGTAAGCTCTATACCGTGCAATCCTCGCTGCAAACTGCTCGTCCCAACCGTCGACAGTGCGATCGTGATGCCGTGTCCATGTGACGTAGACTGGAGGAAGAGGTGAACCAAGCAACAACCAAATCTGTTAATAAAAGGTTAATATTGATGTTAGAAAAGAGAAACAAAACAGTAAAAAATTTAATGAATATGAAATACGAAACGTACCGGAACGAAATGGTTGTTGTTGCCGACTAAAGCTATTCCATCTAGCTCCTCATAGGCCGGTACTGACGGGCCACCAGTGGCGTACAGAGGTAGGCATAACATAGGCATCATTTGTGACAAAATCACCAAAGGACGCTGGTGAAGCGTGGCAAACACCTCGCCCATGATCGGAATCTCCATCCAATACGTAGCATCATGACACGTGCCGAAATAGTTGACCCTCATGATGAGCTCCTGTAAGGCCGGATAGTAATGGTACCGATCTGAATGCACTTGCAACTCAACGGCCAGCTCTCGTCGAACTCGAGACCATGCGTCTTGTCCCAAGTTGAGAAGACAAGCTAAAGACCTATACCCACAGTGACCATCACCTGCAACATTTGTGACGGCTCGTACGAAAGTAATCATGAATTCGTCGACGTTGTCAGTGCCCCAATTGAATTCTACTCGAGGTAGATTCTGTGGTGGAAGCGCCGTAGGTGCTGGTGTTGGAATGTCACTTACAATCTCCGGAGCTGGCTCCGACGCCGATCGACCTCGACCTCGTCCACGTCCCCTTCCACGACCCCGTCCTCGGCCTCTGCCGACTCCTCGGCCCCTGGGAGGGTCGTCGATGGCAATGTCGTTGGACCCAGTGGCCTCCTCAGTACCTTCCACGTCATCTATTTCGTTTGATGCCGGTTGACCCCGACCTCGGCCTCGGCCTCGTGCGGATCCAGTGGTCGCCTGTCTATCTGCCTGGCGTTGAGCCCGAGCACGCTCACGTTCCCAAGGTAGAGGGTTCGTCTGACAGGGGTGGCGAGTCCTCGGTCTCCCGGGCGGTCTACGGTCCTCCGGGTCAGGGGTGGTCAACGGTGTCTGGGACGGACGATCCCCGTCGTTGAATGCCGAAGCGATTCTCCAACGAGTATCCTCGTCCATAGCTCCGCTCTGGAACAAACTGATCATGCGCGACATGTCCACATCAGCTCTGCTGAGTGGAGTGTTATCCTGGACGTTGTCCCAACGCCCCAACGCCCAAATGTACGTATTTGTGTTCTCGTGCGACATGAAGCAGAACTCGATGACGAAGTTCTTCTTTGTGCAAGTAAATCCAACGAACTCACACAAAGGGATCCCGTACCTGCACAATAAAATATTTGAGTTCGCATGCCGTGGTGGGAATGGGTTAAAGAATTAGTGTATATAGAAACTTACGCATTCGTCCGGTATGTACTATCGACGAGGACGACGTATGGAAACATGGCTAGAAGATGGCGAGCGTCTGTATGGGCGATGAATAGATCTTGAAGCCTGTTGGGATCGTCAGGGGATCTCCTCGTACAATAGTAGTAACCCTTATCCCGCAAAATGCGAAGTGCTTCCTGGGAGACTGTTCGATCTCCTCTCGCTTCAGCTTTAAACTTTGCTCTCGCATTGTACACTTGGCGTCGCGATGTGAAGTTTAGCTTCTGTCGTGCGTCAGCTGTCATCTTCAATGTAGCTAAAATCGGTTTTGGTGGGGTACCAGCGACGGTAAGGGCCAACGTAGTGTCTCTTTCATCTGCATCCATCCGTCTGACGTACGGGTGACCGTCCAATGCACCGGGGAGTAGATGGTTGTGCTTGCCATGAATAACGTCCAGGCCCCATTCGCCCCGTTTGAACTCCACGCCAGACAATGCAAACGGACACCCCTCTATCTTCGACACAGTTCTGCGCGTGTTCCCGCTTGCATCATCTCCGGCTACTCGCTGTCTCTTACGGGGAGTGTACTGGCCGTACTTCTCACATGCGAGCAATAGACTCCCACGCCTTGTAGGAGTGCTCGCCCAAGAACGCTTGATTGTCAAAACCATATTAAGTTTTAATGTTATGCCACGACAATGTTGTAGGAGATCGTCGCGATTGGTCCACGTCTCGGATGTAGCAAATTCGGCAGTGTAATCGCGGTACTCCTGGTTACGGCCCTCATCGTCCCGACCGTCTTCCGGCATCGGATCAGCCTGCTCTTCCAGTGGTAGCTGCCAGCATGTAAACAATGCATATATATTACGCGAACCATTCATGGTTTCTGTCTGCTCTACTTCAGAACCTAATTTATTCCCCTACATTTAAAAACCGGTACCTATATCTTGGTTTCCATTTCATATGATTCCACTACCTATATTCTACCTACAACGACATTCCAAATGATAAACATTAATCACATACCGGAAGACGAGGTGGTGGTGAGTTATCGGCCATTCGCGTCGCGTTAGGTGCTTCCTCCCCCGGGCTTGAAGGTCGTCGGCTGGTGTCGTCGTTAACCATATTAGAAAATGACCGTTGATTGGGGGTGATGGGATTGGATGCATTCCAACGGAGAGCGGGTGACTTCTTATACAGTACCGCCTGCACATGCGGTGTACAGTACCGCATGTGCAGGCGGTATGGTATACCGCATGTAAAAGCGGTGCCCAATACCTATATAATCCGGGGTCTCTGGCTACTATCCACACACCTCAACATGTCGGACGACAGCGGAGAAAGCTCAAGCAACGACATAATACGTCAAGGCACGATGGAAGAGTTTGAGGCGGTTCTATACACTGGTAGTCCGCAGTCAAAGACGGTGGAGGCGATGATAAAGAGACTACGTGATGAAAATCGGTCGCTCCTAGTCGAAAACCAACAAGCACGTTGGCGGATTGATATCCTGGAAAGTCAAGTTGCAGTTCTGGAAGAGGAAAAAAAAGCTCTTGTAATGAAGCTAGATCAAGCTACTGACACTTGAGTATTAGGGTCATTTGTATTTCGTTGCTTGTAATTTTATAAAGTTCGTTTCGAATCAAGATATTGAACGTTGGGTACGGAAATACTGTTCAAATTTGACAACGATCTGCAACGGTAACAAACCATCAAATCCGCACAAACACATGACCAACTACTACACAAATACTCCACAAAAAACAATCCAAACTACTTCACAAAACAAATCCAAACTACCAACTACTACACAAATAGTCATTCTACCGCAAACAGAACACCCACATACATCATCCCAGATCGCACCGTCAAGGTGGGGCAGGCCCCCAAAACTGCTCATAGATGCGAGTGAGGTGTGCCGGAGTCAACTTAACTCCAAGCTGCCTGAGTCGCAGAATCTCCAACCCAGCCGCAGTATGGCGCTGCTCAATAATGGTCGGCGGGGGTGGCGACGCCAGGGGTGGCGGCGGTGGGATGATGGGCTGGTGTCGAGGAGTGTCAGGAAGTAGGTATGGATGACTATGGCGGTGAAACCACTCCAGATAGTCATCGGCCACGCCATATGGGTACTCTTCAGAGGTCCGTGGCAACTCCTCCATGGGGAAAAGATGATCGAACCTGTGCGCCCAGTGGTTGTCAGCTGGGTGGAAGGTAGCCTCCTTCTTGCACTTGGCGGACTTCGGTCTGAGCACTACGGCAGGCCTGATTGGATCAGCGGGAATGTCCCGAACCCGACCAAACTGTCGCAGCACACGGTCCGGCATATACGGCTCCTCCTCAAACAACCACCGAATGGTGCCCCTATATCTCGAAAGACGCAGATCTCCATCAAAATCCAAGTGTCTACCATATGGCATGAACTCGATCTGCAATGGAATAGAAATTGTTATTACGACTACAATCTGGTATATAGTATGACAAATGTAAGTGCGGATATAAAATGTGTTCGTACCTCGTCTACTGTCATCTCATCCAGCCTCCGCCGCAGAACATCCAATCGCTCGATGCGAGGCCTATCATCCCGGGTGACCGTACTGGAAAATGGTGTCACCCCCAGGACGTACCTCACCCCGCGTCGCGGGTCCCGAGCTAGCCTCCGATCGAGCGTCATGCCGGGCTTGAACACCGGAAAGTGCAACCATATCCACACCTACAAAGGAACAATACTATCAGCAACATAGCCATTATAAGCTAGTTACGAAACTTCTAAAATAAATAATCACAGAACGAATGTCTTACCTCCAATAGTTTTGTACAACCGTCCATGTCTTTGGCCAACTCCCGAGTTGCCTCGCCCAATCCCCGGTACAAGCACCACAAGACCCCTGCAGCTAGAGAAAGATCGCAGTCGCAATCATCCCCATCACAACACCCAAGATGCACTCCATATCATGCTCAAGTGGGGCGCCATCTCGAAGCCGCTGTCGCATCGGGGCTATCTTCTGAAGGAGGAGCTGAAAAGTAGGGCCTCCATGGTCCCATGCGCTCCTCTGCTCGTCCGGAGTCAAGCCGTAATACTCCCCAACTACTTCCCTCCAGCCGAGAACATCATCCACCTGGATACACTCCTCTCCGTCCAAACCAAGGCCAAGTATGAAGAGCACATCGTGCAGTGTGATGGTGATCTCTCCCCATGCGAAGTGAAAACTGTTCGTCTCGGGGTGCCAGTGCTCAACAAATGCCCCGATCAGAGTGTGATCCACATGATCCCAATCGAAATCTCTGAGGTCCCAGAACCCAATCTCCCGCACTGCGGGAAACCAGGACTCCCGTCCATCGACCGCCAACAACGCCTCTACACGGCCCAGCGACTGCCCTCGTCTCTGGGCACGCACACCCCTACGCAAGGCTTCGTCCTCCCGTCTCCAAATGGCCTGTGCAATGTGTGTCTCGTAGTCTCTCAGAAGGGAAACTGAATGTGGCCCCCCGTCCAGAACCCACTGATCAGCCCGAGTGGCCCCTGTCCTGCTAGCCTCGCCATGCTGCCCATCACCTCCTGCCCTACTGCTCTCTCCACGCTGTCTCCGCCTCCTCTGCACTGCACGGACAGGGGGCTGTGCCGCCTGATCTCCTCCCATATCCTGACGAACATCGTCAGATGCCCCATACATCGGATCATGTTGCTCGTCTCCTCCAATATCCAGCAACACATGCCTCGAAGGTCCAGCTGACTCACGCCCCCCGACAATCGGCGGCGTCGCAAGCTGAAGCCCAATGATCGGCTCAGGCTCGGCAGTCCTCGGCGTCGCAAGCTGAAGCTCAATGATCGGCTCAGGCTCGGCGATCCTCGGCGTCAACGATGGCGCCGCATGCTGACTCCCAGGCGTCCTCCCTACACCCGTAGAACCAACCGGGGTGAACGACGCAAAATCTATCTGCGCAACGGCCCATGGCTCCTGGTCGCCACCTCGAGCATGACTCGTCCCGGCCCCCACATCTCCGAACATAGGTGTCGTGTCGTCATACGAGTTCAATTGTTCGCTCGCAAACCCAGTCCCAAAGTAGTCCCGATAACTGTCAGGATAAGTCTGCACCTCCTCTACCACTCTCTCAGCTCCATTCTGCAAGTGCTCACCCGTATGACGTGCTCGGTCCCCTCGTAGGTACTCCTCCAGCATCTCAATACCCTGGTCGCCTTGACCAGACTCTCCAGTCGACCGCACCACTGGGTCATCCGTGTGGTCAGACATCAAGTGCAGCTCAATCTGCATCAGACTCTGATATGTCTCTATAGATGACTGTGACGTGTGCCCAATATCAGCTCCTGCCGTCTCAGTGTCCCTCTCCGGAGGATCCACTACATCCTCCTTCGTCTGGGTCTCCCTGACGGCAGCCGCGGTATCATCATCTACCACGTCAATATCCGTCTCCATCGGAACGGATGCACCCTGCAACGTCTGCCTCTCCCTAATGGCAGCTCTCCTAGAAGATTGTAATACTACCCTCTCTCCCAAATTTCTCGACAACAAAGACTGTGTAGTTTAGAATATATATGTCAGAATGCTATCTCTCAATTACAATACTATATCGTATGATTGTCTAAATGTGACAACATTTTCGTAAGGTTTATTAATGATATCATCTTAATACTAACAATTCATAATAAAACATAAATATATACTTATTCGATTTCAATTTACCTACACCTAGTATTTCTCATAATCCTTTGGCTCGAATAAGATACTATATCGTATGACTGGCTAAATGTTGCAAGATTTTCAGAAGGTTTATAAATGATTTCAACCTCATACTATCAATTCCTAAGAAAACATAAATATATACTTATTCGATATCAATTTCTCTACACCTGGTAACAATACCGTAGGGTCAGGCTGTGTCTCCAGCGGTGGCGGTACATCTGTCGTCCTCCTCCTCTGTATAGTGGGCTCCGGCTACATTATATATAACAATGAAATGTTAACACTATTTCCTTCAAATTAACAAATAAAGCAAATTGTTTATTATAAACATTAAATGTTACCTGTAACGGATGTCTCCGAACATGACCGACATCATCAGCTACGGCTTTTTCACGGTTGTCCTTCACCATCTTAAAACCCGGGTATAGAGTGGTGGTAGATATGGGGACGGGGAATGGATGGATCCAAAAGTCGGGCTCGGAATCAAACAATGGGAGAAGATTGGAGTCGGCCTCGGAATGAAAGAGATCGGAGAAGATTCGGTGTGTCGGAAAACTGGGCCCCCCACGCCTATTTATAATGGGCCCCCCAACGGTAAAACTCATACCGCATCTCCATGCGGTACCTTTTTACCGTTGTGGTAACGGTAACAAAATCTACCGCATGGGTATGCGGTAGGTTTTGTTACCGTTACCACAACGGTAAAAAAGTACCGCATGGAGATGCGGTATAAGGTTTACCCAAATTTCACAACATACCGCATGGGTAAGCGGTATTTTTTAAAACACCGTATGACAATGCGGTAGCTATCGGATAACTACGCCCCAACCGGGTTATTGTATTACGGACTCCGTTTAAACCTAACCCACCGCACATACATGCGGTGTATTTATACGGTCAACATACATACCGCATGTACATGCGGTATGTTGGGCTCAAATTTTATTAATCCACCGCATCCCTATGCGGTGGATTTGCGGTGTAAATAGTAAAAATTAGCGGTGTAGATATTATACCCCATAAAAAATTAATAAAAAGTTGATATCTTAAAAACTTATTAAAAAGTCAAACATCTATTTTTTAACGGAGGTAATTTTTTTTGGGTGGGGAAAGACAAGGGCTTAGGCCACGGAAAAAAAAAAAAAACAGAAATACCAAGCAAACAAGACCGACACTACACCTGACAACTCTGGGTGAAAGTCACCCCTTGTTGGTCCATCCGCAACAGCTCAAGCACACTGAGGGTGGCGAGTATAAAACAAAAAGACCAACACAAAAATCAAAAGCAGCCCTTGCAAGCGGGTCTCCGCCGACCTAAAAATCCGATCCGGCCGTCCGAAATTTTTTGTGTCAAGACCCGAAAATTTTGACCCGAAATTTTTTTTCGACCCGAACCCGAAAATCCGGAAATTTTCCGGGTAATCTGGGTTTCGACCCGGTGACCCGATTGACTCGATTGACCTGGTGACCCGATTGCCCGGTTGATTCATAATTAAATATAATTAAATTTTTTTTAATATATAATTAAAATTTATTGTAAAATTATCAAATCATGATTTTTTTAATTTAAAAAATAAAAAATTGACAAACCCGAAATCGACCCGAAATGACCCGAAACCCGGGTTCTAATCAACCTGGAAATACCCGGAACCCGTTTACCCGGGACCCGTTTTACCCGAGATCCGAAGTGACCCGACCCGAATGACCCGTTTGACATTAGGGATGTTCATCGGCTCATAACCGATCCGAACCTGGCCAAACCGAACCGAACCGAAAACCGAAATTTCAAAAAACGTAAACCGATAACCGAACCGAAACTAATAGGTTTGGTTCGGTTTTCGACCGGTTTGGTTTAGGTTCGGTTCGGTTATAAACCTAAGTGAACCGATTTTACTTGACCTTTTTTTTTCGATTTTATTTGATCATTATAAAAAAAATTGTACACTGTACAACAATGCTGGAAGTCTATGACTGTTGTGCTGTTCATCGTCAGTAGCAGTAGCACATAGCAAAGCAATTACACATTACCCTTTTAAAATTGAATTTTGAGCTACCAAATGTCACATGAGAAAGAACCTATTCCTTTCATGCTTTGTACATCACAAATGTATAACAGTGGCTCCAAATAGTAGTTGTACAGAAGTGTCTGAACTTTGAAAATGAACAAAAAATGTGCAAATAGCAAATAAAAAATAAAAGAAAGTGCAAACATGAAAGTATGAAACATGATAAATAGCAAATAAAAAATAAAAAATCGGTTCTCAATCGGTTTAACCGAACCGAGTCTAAACCGAACCTAAAACCGAAAATAAAAATTCCCTAAACCGAAAACCTAAACCGAAACATATAGGTTCGGTTAGGTTCAGGTTTTTTCGGTTCGGTTTGGCCCAAAATTTCGGTTCGAACCGAAAATGAACAGCCCTATTTGACATGCCTAGATAGTAGTAAAAGTAAAATTATACCCAATCACTAAAAATACTATTTAGAGTAAAAGTATATCAATACTCCATCCGTTAATTAAAACTTGACGTTTTACTATTCACGCACTCTTTTTTAAAATATTTTAATATTCTTTTTTTTATTAAATATTGTATGTAGTATATATTTATTACGTTAGTTTAGTAAAATATTTATGCACAGATAGATTGTGTTATATTGATATATTTTTTTCCTTATATACTTACTCCTTTATAAGCTAGATTCTATCCAATTATATGAGTGAATGATAAAATAAAATAATAATTTAATCATTTTCCTTTTATACGTGACGCCACGTAGGCAACAATGCATCAGGTTTAGAATATGTATATAGAAAATAGATAGATTATTGATTAATTATATATATATATATATATATATATATATATATATATATATATATATATTAACTACAATACTTAAATATACTATTTTCAATATTAAATACATCATTTTTTAAAAATGAACATACGTGATTTAATAATTCACGATCTTTCAAAAATTACCTAATTTAGAAGACATTAGAAGATATGTATACAAATTTATTACACTGATTATAAATAGGAGGCATCATTTAATGATATGGCAAAATGTAATTCGACAATTTTTTGGAAGGAAATTTTTTAAACCAAATGATGACATGTGGTATTTTTTTTAAAATTATTTTAGTATTGTATAGAATAGGATATGATAGAATTCTTGTAAATTGATGGTTAGATCTTTTCATGTCATTTTAACCATCCTTAGTCCTTACCCATCTTCTTCGGACTCTGCTACATTATGAGTAGAGTTGGGAGGATCTCAACCACTGATTTTAAAATCAGTGGTTAAAAAACCCCTTCCCCCCTCCCCCCACACCACCATCCTCAATTTTTTTAATTTTTAATTTTTAATTTTATTTTTTTTGAAATGAATGGAAAACTCTATTTGGTAGAGTTTTCCTTAAATTCTACGGGAACCGGATCCCATTATGGGATATATTGGATTGTTGTTGTTCTTGTTGTTATTTAAATTGGGAAATGAATATTACAACCCTATATATTTGACAGAGTTTCCGTTTAACTCTACTTGATCCAAACTCTTACCTTGAATTGGTAAATAGAGAGCGATCATTTCGGGGTTCGAACCGGGAACCTATGGGTACTACCCACAAGTCCTTTCCGGTGAACCATTCCGGAATGGTTAATCCAAACCCTTACCGCACAAATACAAAAGAGTAGATGAAATGAAAGTAAATAGAGATAAAGGGGAATCTACCAGGAAAGAGATCGCCGGAGAAGTCGCCGATGAAGTAGCTGCAGGTGCCGGTGCTATCTGGTTAGATGCACTGAACTCTCTCCTATCTCTCTATACTTTCGGTATTGCTATTTATTTACTTGTTTTTATGTGGTTGGCTTCACTTTCTCAACACCATGTGATTTTGTTTGTATCTCCCACTCCCCTTCCATATATCACCTCTCACTAAATTTTTTTTATAACTGATTTATCTAGTTATTTCTAACCCATGTTTCAAAGATTACATAGTATAAATTAAATAGTCAGATTTGAATTTTTTTTGAGATAAAAATTTATTTTTAAATATAAATGAAAAAATGTCATGATCTATATACTACGTAGTATTAAACCTCAAGCATATCTCCGTCCCACGTTTAAGACATGTCATATTAACCACTTACTTCTCTATTATTACATGAGCCAATAAAAAACACCTTCATTATAAGTTAATCCATATTATACCTCGCCACTTCACTGATCACTCCTTTTTCCACAACCCTCACTATCTTGCTAATCACCTTATTGTAATCACCATTTTATTACTGCAAGTCTGCAACCGCCACACTCTGACTAACTATACCATGTGAAATTCCAAAAAACTCCGGTTAGATCGTCTGAAAATGAGAGTCATGTTGGGTTTTATTTTATTTTTAGTTATAAGGTTGAGATCTACCCTTCTAACACAATATATATATATATATACACAAAAAACAAACACCTAAAAAAGATGAATCGAACACCCAGAACAATGAACGTGCCTCACGCGCCCGAAAAATCCCAAATCCACCCAGAACCCACAATCGGCTATGGCAAATCCCAATCTTCAATCTCACAAATCTTCACCGATCGTCCCTCATACAAACAATCGCAATCTCTTTCCTTATCTACCCAAACAAATCAACTGCAGGCACAAGGAAATCGAAAGCTGCAGATGGAAAACTTACTAGAAAAGAAGGGCGGAACGAGAGGGAAAATGGAATTGCAAAGTCCAAAGGCTGTAAATCTGGAAGGGAAATCAGATTTAACCCCAGATATCGATGCAAAGGCCGATTTAGGCGGATGAAGAGGGGAAAGAAGATCATGTACCCCCTCCCACTAGGCCTGAATCGCACTGTGACGCTCGGTCTAGACCGACTAGATCTGGATAGAAGCCGAAGAAGCAAGGAGAAAGAGAAAAGAAATTATATCCCAATCGGTGATAGCGCCTTGCCCAGAAGCTGCGTGTACCGAAGGTTGGCCGAAAAAGAGACGCTACAGACAAATCCGACGGAAGAAGACGAGGAGGTCAGTATGAGAAGCGCTGATCGAACCCAAGAACATACAAAACCTAAACTGCAACAATTCAGCAAAGCAAAAATCACCAGGTATTTTTTCTACCACCTCCACATCTCTCATGAATTTGTATTCATAATTGATAAATCTCTCATCTATAAAAGGGGCCCTTTTACCCACCTAGCTAGATCAAGTGCACTCCTTTACTTTCCCATAAAAATTCCATACAAAGTCATATATGCTAGTGTTGATAACTTGGGTGTGGATAGAACCCGACTGCTGGGTTTGTGTCTTACTAATTGTGCTATGAGCGACCCACCAAAATCCTATAAGGAAGCTGTTTACTCGTTAGGGAGCACCGAAGCTAACAAATTAGAAGGTCTAGGTAAAGGTACTCAGCAATCCATGCCTAACAGCCAGGATTGCCTACCCAAATCTATGCCTAACAGCCAGGAAGGCAACCCTTCCAACTCTATGCCTAACAGCCAGGAAGGCAACCCTTCCAACCCAACCCCTAACCCCTCTCAACAAAGCAAAGATCCAACCCCACCCCTGGATAAAGGGAAGCAAAAGGTCAACGAAGACCCCTATAGCCAAAGGCTAGCTGAGATCACAGAAAAGGCTAGGAAAACCAAACAGAACTCTCTGATGGGGCTAGTCTTTGGTGACCCACTAGACTTGAGCAAAATTAAGTTTAAACTGCAGAGAGAATGGAGATTAATCAAGGGAGAAATCCAAATCTCTGACTATGGGCATGGGTGGTTTGAAATAAATTCTCTAACACCATTGATCTTCAAAAAATCTGGGAGGGAAGACCCTACCACATATCAGGCCAACTCCTTCTTCTTAGACCCTGGACACCTACCTTTAACCCAGCCACTGAAAACACCACCAAGCTAGATATCTGGATGAGAATAGCCCAACTCCCACCCATTCTAGCTTGTCCTGAGGGAATTAAACTCATCCTAGAGCGGAACACAATAGGGGAGTTCATCAAACTTGACCCTGCCAATGGTAACCGAGTGGGGGATTGCTATACCAGAGTATGTGTCAACCTTGATGTGGCAAAACAAATCCCAGGGGAAGTCTTTTTACCTGACCCTACCATGGGGAAACATCCTCTTAACCTGTGGTTTGAGGATTTCTCTGATGGTTGTGGAAACTGTGGGGAAGAAGACCATCTTTTTGAAGATTGCCCTCTCAGAAAACAAACTCCAAGAAAAATCCAAATCACTATCATTAGAAGCAAGACCAAGCCCAACTATCCACCCCCTGAACCACAAAACAGAGAGGAAAAGCCAGACCAAGAGGGATGGATCCATAACCAAAAGAAGAAACAACAAGCAACTAGGGCCCCCTCCCGATCATTGGGTGTGAAACCCTACATCCAAGGGAAAAACAGTGTATCGGTTACTGTCAAATAAGCTGTACAAAACCCATCCCAATCCCAAGAGAAGCATCAACAAGAAAACCAAAACAAGAACATCCCAACAGAAGAGGAAACACCAGCAGATCCAGAAGACAAGTCTGATCCTCCTGCCAAAGAAGAAGAGGAGGAAAGCATGGCAGAAAGCCCCAACAACTCTACCAAACAAGGAGAGAAAGGCAACCTCACCCTAGAGAAAATTCAAGACCTCATGGAAAAGGATGACATGCTGGGGGAAGACCTAGCATCCATTGAAGCCAAACAAGGAGCTGCAAAAGTCATTGAAAACAACCTGAGAGTAGAGCTGGAAGGAAGCATAATGTCTCCGGCACAATCTCACGAATCGGGTCAGTCACATTCATCCTTTCTAAAGCTAATGAACAACATGGGAGTAGCCTCCAAAGCCAAGTCCAATTCGGATTCAACCAATAGAAAGGGAGAAGATGATGGGGATGACACAGCCTCCTCCAACCTGAAGAGGAGCAAAACTAGCACTGAGAAACCATGATTAGATCTACTAAATCCAGTTTTAACTTCTTAGGGGCCACCCTCCTTGAGAAGGAGACTCACAAAGACCTTTTGAACCCCTGTCTAGTGAGAGAGAACACATATCATCATGCACTAAGTAGGTGGACTGGATTTAGCACTAACAACTATCTACTTAGGATCTTTATCTTTGATGTAGGCGACAAGGCATTTGGCTTAAAAGCCCAATCGTTGTGCACCCTTCAGATTCATCTGAAGTGGAATTATGGAAATAAAATCAGTTTTCAGTATGGGAGAGCCTGGAAAACTATGAATGAATATGTTAGCACTAACTGGCTCAACCTTGCCAATCGCAATCAAAAAATTATCAAACCAAGAGCAACATCTCAACTGATCAAAGGGAGACAACCTAGGCTTCCTTGGATACACCTCCATATGAAAGGATGTATTCAGAAAACTAACACAACCATAAATAAAATTACCAGCATGATAACTTTGAGTAGTGATATAAAGGCACCCAATTACAATATACCCTGGTGGGATTATGGCCAAATTCTCCTAAGGAAAATTGGTCATCAAACACCAAAAGATAGACATTATCTTAGAAAAACAGTATGCAAGTTGGCTTTGTTGTGAGCCTAATTTGCCATGTTTTACAGTAACTTTTATATCGATTTCTGCATACATTGCATACATTTGGGTTAGAATAATACAGAATCTGTGTAGTTTACACTTATTTGCAATATATGGAGGTCTACACAAGTTTTGGTTATATTTCGCAGAAATCGGACGCACTTTGGAGCTTAAAGGAAACTCATGGAGAAGCTAAGAATGGTGCAGCTGGAGAAAAGGCCATTTTTCATCATTCTTCGTTCTGTATCAAGTTTTGATGTCTTCATGAGAGTTGTAGCCCTCGGAAAGAGCTTTCCAACGCATGGTCATATGCGTCAATCCGACAAACGAGGACTCGGGAAAGTGCGTTTCAAGAACAGAGCAGAAAGCTGAGAAAACTCTACTCGAGATCGACTAGACTCTACTCGATCTCGACGAGACCTGGTCGAGCCGACCTGGTCGAGCAGAGCTGATCGAGGACACTGAGTCAGAGACAACCCGACTCCCAGAACCCTACTCGATCTCGAGTACCCTTGGTCGAGATCGACGAGCCATGTCCGGAGTCGACGAGCTGTGCCGAGCCGAGAAGCCGAGGACGAAGACGCAGACCACCTCTACTCGATCTCGAGGAGGCTTAGTCGAGATCGACCAGACCTCCGAGCCATGTCCGAGGCTTGTCGAGCACACCTACCCGAGAAGACCTAGTCGACGGATCAATCCTACTCGAGGTCGACTAGGGCTACTCGAGGTCGACGAGCTCCAGGAGCCAAGTCCGAGCCACATCGAGCACCAGTTAGCCGAGTCGATGAACCCTACTCGAGGTCGACGAGCCGTGGTCGAGGTCGAGTAGCCCAGTGTCCAGAAACGCGTCGACGAGTGCCTGTCCGAGTAGAGTTGGGATTCCTTGGGGCCGAAGGCGGAAGATTCTATCCAAATCCATCGAAGATCTATCCGAATACATCAAGTTCTATCCAAGGAGACAAGATCTATCAAGACATGAAGACCTACCTTAATTAGTTTTATCCTTTCCTTATAGATTTATTTCCTTAAAACATTTATTTATCTTTTATGCTTTTAGATATAATTTTAGATAGAGATAGAAGATTCTTTCCTAGATTAGCTAGGGAATGAAGGCTATAAATAAGGCCCTAGGGGGCTCAGTTTTATTTATTCAATTTTAGAGAGAAACAAGTCAATTCTAGTAGAGTAGTTTAGGAGTTCTAAGGTTTTTAGGGTTTTGGCCTTCTGCGAAAGTTGATTGCCAGGATTGTAAAAGGCTTTGAATTTAGTTTTAATGCAAGTTTCTTTTCATCAATCAATATCTGTTATTGCGATGAGGCGTGAGTAGTCCACCCACTTCTGGGGCTGGGGTGAGCCCGACGGTGGCCATGTGAGGCGATGCGATAAAGGTCAGATCTTTTTGTGCAATTCATCTTCTATTCCTATGAGCATGATTCTTTTGCGAGAGTTGAAGGTGATACTTGTTTGTGTTATTGAAGCGAAAGTGATCTTAATGCAACTTGGATTAATTATGTGAAAAAGGGTTAGTAATAATTAGGGTTTATGCGAAAGCCTCTATATGCCTATTTGTTAATGACGAAAGTTATTTGATGGAAAGCATGATCTTTTGTGCCTTTATGTGTTACTTTGCATGGTTATCGTTGTGGTGTTGAAACCCTGACTTTGGAAGTCTTTTAATATATTGAAGTTAATTTCTGTCAAATTTCTGAATTCTGTCGAAAATCTGCAAGTTTGTGTTTTCTGTTCTTGTCGAGATAGAGGACAGCTACTCGAGATCGAGTAGCTTCTGTGTCCTTGCTTTTAGTTTCTGCTTTGCTTCTGTTTTGCTTTGTTCTTTACTTCCTTTGCTTTACTTTCTGTCTTTAGTTTGTTCTTTGCTTTTGTTTTAGTTGCCCTTGCCGGGTTTATTTGTTTCTTTTCTTGCTGTGTTTCTATCTTTTTGCTCTGCTTCTGTGAGAATTTACAGCTACCTAAGAACTGCTGACGTGCTTCCTCGTGGATTCGATCCTGATTTTCTCTTGCTACAACGGGAGGAAGTCTTGTATTTATTTGCTGAGACAGGGAAGTCAGTCTGAACTATATTTCATATCTATTTCAATACTCAATTTACTCCTGCAACAACAGGCTTATAATCAAAGCCTTATAAAAATGAAAATAATATATCCGGCCAAACTATTTTTTTTTTTTTTTTTTTTTGATTGGGTAATAATTCGGCTGCAGAAATGCTATCCGATAGCATCCTTTCGGATGAGGTCAAGAAGACCTGGGTCGCTCTGTAACAGGGAGGGTATTGCAATTTGGGCAAGGTGTGCAACCTTATCTGCCACGCAATTGCTGGAACGAAGAACGTGAGAGAACGAAACTTCGTGGAATCCCGTGAGGAGTTTTCTTATGTCAGTCATGATCATATCGATCTCCCATGGACATGAATTTTGTGTCTGTAAGTGTTTAATGATAGTTAGTGAGTCTCCTTCGATGATTATTCTCTGTATATGTAATTCACGAACTTTGACAATACCTTTTCTGAGAGCCAGAGCTTCTGTCATCAGGGGTGTGTGTTGTCCGACTTTATCATTGCCCATTTCTATGACTACCCCAGAGCTGTCACGAATGATATATCCTATCAAACTTTGCTCATTTCCCGAAGCGGAGCCGTCGAAGTTGAGTTTCACTCTTCCCATTGGCGGTTTTTTCCATTTTGTATTTTTTGCACTGTTTCTTTTAATCAGGCGAGGGTGTAATTCTGTTGTTGCTCTCCTGTTTGTTTCACTTTCGTGTTCTCCCGCTTTTACCCACTCCTTATAGTATGATTCCACAAGTGTTACAAACCCTCTTTCATTTGGTGGTGTCTGTTGTTGGAAAATTAATCTGTTCCTTGTAATCCATATAGTCCACCAGTGAAAAACCATCTTCTCTTGTTGCTTTTTGTCTAGTCGGTTTCCAAGTTTGTTAATGATATCTTCTACATTCTTTGTAACCTTTATATCCTCTTTGATTTGTTTCTTAATCTGGGGTGATAGCCACGAGCATATCGTAGAGAATCTACATTCAAACAATAAGTGCGTAGCGTCTTCTTCATGATTATTACACAGCACGCAATATGGCGGTATTGCAATTCCCCTTTTAGCTAACCGAGCCGCAGTTGGTAGGCCATTTTGGCATACTTTCCACATGAAATTTTTCATTTGAGGAGGGATTCTCAAACTCCATATCCACGCATTGTTGTCATTGTTGATCTCAATTGCTTTTGTGTTTAATTTATACGCACTCGATGTTGTGAACCAACCTTTGTTATCCGGCCACCAATACATCCTGTCTTGAATCTCATTTATCGGAAGTGGGATATTTGCAATTTGTTGTGCTTTATCCGGTGGCACCGTAGTTTGGAGCTTATCAATATTCCATGACCCATTTAGGATGTACTGGTCTACCGTTTCCTCCCAGTTGGTATTTGTTGGATTAAGACATATATTTTGAATATCCTTAATCGGGGACCATTTATCAATCCAAAATTTTGCCGTTTTGCCATCTCCAATAGACCATGCTAATCCTTGTTTGAAAGGCTCAATAAGTTTCCTTAGTTGAGACCATTGCCACGAAGCATTTCCCTTTTTATCAAATTCTAAAATAGATGTATCCTTTAGGTACTTATATTTGATGATCTCTACCCAACAGTTATCCGGTTCCGCAATAATTTTCCATATAAGTTTCATTTGTAATGCCTCATTCATTTCTTTCGTTTTTCTCAAGCCCACTCCACCTTTTGACTTTGGCCTACACACTCTATTCCACCCAATAAGAGGTTTATACTGTAAGTCTTTATTCCAGAAGAAAGATCTATTTATTCTATCCAATTCATCATGGATTGCTGTTGGTAGCATGAAGCTTTGCATTGCGAATAACGGTTTCGCTGCTAAATTTGCATTGATTAAAACCGTTCTCCCCTGTTGGGACAATGCATCCGCTTTCCATTTTGTCAGCTGGTTTGTGGCTCTGCCTATGATATCCTCAAAAGTGCTTTTGTTAACCCTCCCGTTCACTATTGGGCATCCTAAGTATTTATCTAGTTTGACATGGTTTGATATTTGTAAATATCCCTCAATAATTGGTACTCTTGAAGCCTGAATCCCTGGGGAAATCTGGAAAGCTGACTTGTTGTAATTAACCTTCTGACCGGACACACGACAGTAATCTTCAATTATGCCTTTGACCTTTTCGCATGCTGTTGTACTACCTTTGGTGAATATGATGATATCGTCGGCGAAGGCTAAAAAAGGAACTTTAGGTCCCGAGTGACCAAATCTGAACCCAATCCCTGAATGGGGGTTGTTTGCTTCGGCCAAACTATATCCGGCCTTGGCACACACTAAATTGAGCCACTATAAAACAGTATACAATCATATCACTAAGTCCATTATAAAAATGAATATAATATATTACAAACCAGTGTCCTATTACATCTTACCCACTCTACCTACTTCCTCATATAAAAGCATTCTAGCATCTAGGGGGAGAACTCAAGCTGATAAATATCTAAATATAATAAAACAAATTCCAGTAGCTCAGATAAATTTGAGGATAAACAACCATCAAAATAAATCTCTTAACAAGAGAAAGGGTAAGGACCATCTTAGCAGCCACACGGATGATGAAGCTATGGTAGTCAACAAACTTAAATGTACAATCCAAACGGTTGAGCAAATACTACGAATAGGACGGTTAACTGTTGAGAATGAAATGTGAAGAGACAAAATGTCCCACATTGAAAGTGTGAAACATAAAGCCTTAGCGCATATAACCTAGTGGGGAACCCCACCTATTGCCAATTGGTTTTAGGATGGAACCCCGCTCGGCTTATATGCTAGGCTATTAGCGCATAGGCGCACGTGTGCACACGACCCCCGATCCCGAGTCCCAACGGACTTTCAGTATGGTATCAGAGCGGAAAAGCCAAACGGCCCGACTCTCGATCCTGGGCTAGCTAAAAAGAGAATGAGATGCTAGACCCGTTGTCCAAGTGTCAACTAGAGGCGAAAGACGACCCTAGTTGCACTTGCGGGGGCGTGTTGAGAATGAAATGTGAAGAGACAAAATGTCCCACATTGAAAGTGTGAAACATAAAGCCTTAGCGCATATAACCTAGTGGGGAACCCCACCTATTGCCAATTGGTTTTAGGATGGAACCCCGCTCGGCTTATATGCTAGGCTATTAGCGCATAGGCGCACGTGTGCACACGACCCCCGATCCCGAGTCCCAACGGACTTTCAGTATTAACCAACATAAAATATGTTATAAACCAATAAGACAAAAACACTATCCTCACCATAAGTCTCTATACTACAACATGAATACTGATATCTCACATCCTCGGAATTATGTGCTAAGTAACATGATCCTTACTTGCAGGTGGGGCAGGGAAAAGAAAATATGCAACAAGGCAACCAACCCGACTATCGAAGCTAGGACCAAATCCTATCACCAGTACAACATAACCAAGGCAAACGAAGACGAGACCGGTCCTACTAACAATGTCAAAATAGGACACGAAACCAGTGGGGGAAACAAGATCTTGATATGCCAAACAGCAAAAACGAACAATTACTTATTACTATGTATTGAAAGATCTCAAGAATATGTTGTTGCAATAACCAGGACTTTGAAATACTGTCATCTCAGTGGATTGTGTGGGTTAAGGGGTACTTGGACCTATTCATGGGGTCCAGTTGTAGAAACAAATGCTATGATCACAACTAAGGGGAATTTGCATCCCATACATAACAACCAGAAGAGCACGATTGAACTAATACAACCTAACAAGGTGGTAGAATCTACTCTCGCTAACCCAAGCATTCTAATCCAAGAGATCAATATCAATCTCAGCCCGCCCAAAGGGGATGAAATAACAGAGGATTGTAGCAAGATACTAAGAAGCAGAAAACAGACAAATAAGCGGCGTAACAAAATATGCGAAAGCTGTCAACAAAAACCTAATAGAAAGAAAATTCATATATGGAAAACCATAGACAAATTAGTGTATAGTTTAGGAAGAACTAAAATAAAACAAAAGGAAAAAACATTAAATACGACGGAAGGAAAAATAGCGAAGGGAATCGTAATTGGGAGAATCGGTGCCTGCCCAAAACATAAAACTAGCATACATGAAGAGATTTCACCCATCCCAACGAAAGTCGATGATCCACAAAGTAGATGGAGGAACAATCCATTAAAAAACACAAATGGGGTACAAAATGGGGAAAAACAAGCCCCTCCTGCAACCCAACCACGGTTAATATGAAATTTAGCCTTTGGAATGTGAGAGGTATGGCCAGGCGCAATCTCTGGACCAACCTTGAAGCCACATGTAAGCTAGAACAAATTCAAGTCATGGCGATTGTTGAAACTAAAACACCAAACCCCCCCAGAAGAAAGTAAATGGAGGAAAGCTGGCTTCGACAACATGGTGTATTGCCCTGCCCGTGGGAGGGCCGGTGGTCTATGCCTAATGTGGAAATCATACCAACTGAAAAATGAATCCATAGAGATTGTACTCGTGGAAGAGCGATTTATTAGCATCTCATACAACAACCTAGAATCTAGAATAAAGCTCCACATCATCTTTGCATACGCTCCACCAAATGAAAATGAGAAATGTGAATTCTGGAACAAGGTGAAGAACTTCATTGACAACTCTAGCCTACCATGTATCATAATACGAGACCTTAACGACATACAACAATCGGGAGAAAAGCTAGGCGGATGCCAAACCAACCCAAAAAGGTTTGAGAGATTGACAAAAATCAAAAGTGAATGTGGGCTAGACGATATTCCAACTATAGGCAACGAATACACTTGGAGGAAAAAGAGGAATGGACCGGACAATATTTTTGAAAAGCTCGATAGAGTCCTTGTACAAAATAGAATCACCCAGTGGTTCCCTAACATATATACAAAGAATCATGCATTTACCTCATCAGATCATTGCCAGATAACTGTCAACCTGACGAACAACAACGACTATCGAGCACAACCCTTCCGCTTTGAAATGATGTGGACTAGAAGGAAAGACTTCGAGAATGTGGTAAAACAGGCTTGGAGAACGACTCACGAGGGATCTCACATGTATAACCTAGTTAAAAAAAAACAACTGTTGAAATCTAAAGCTAAAAACTGGAACAAAACATCATTTGGTAACATCTTCAGACAAATTAGAGAAGTAGAAGAGGAGCTCCAAAAGATACAGGAAAAGATAACACGTGACCAAATGAACTCATTAAACATGAAGGAAAAGCTCCTTATTCGTAAACATAAGAGATTACTGGAATACCATAAACAATACTGGAGCCAAAGAGCAAAAGGCAAACACCTCCAATCAATGGACAAAAACTCCAAATATTTCCACCGAGTAGCAAGTGGTAGAAGAAATAAAAGAACTATTAAACAGCTAACAACAAATGGAATAAGCATTACAAATGAAAAGGAAATTCGTGAAGAAATAAAAAAGGAATTCCAAAATAGATTTAAAACATCTAACATAGATTATAGCAGACTCGAAGAACAATTAAATTTGATAGATGATGAAGTGACGAGGCAAGATAACTATGAACTAACCAAACAAGTAACTAATTCAGAAATTAAAAATGCCCTCTTTGGAATAGGCGCAGAAAAATCACCAGGCCCTGATGGTTTGCCCGCAGGTTTCTACCAAAAATATTGGCATATAGTAGGGCCAAGCATAATAAAAGCAGTTAAAAGCTTTTTTAGAAGTGGAAGGCTATTAAAACAAGTAAACCACACTTTCATCACCCTAATACCAAAGTGTGACAACCCTACCAACACGAATCAATACAGGCCAATAAGCCTATGTTCTACAATATATAAAATCATAGCTAAAATTCTCACTGGGAGAATCAAAACAATCATTCCTAGATTAACCCACCCTCTTCAAGGTGCCTTCGTCTCAAACAGATCTATCCAAGATAATATACTAATAGCTCATGAAATATTCCACTCATTTAGGAAAAAACAAGGGAAGAAAGGATGGATTGCTGTTAAACTTGACATGGAAAAAGCCTATGATAAAATCGAATGGGACTTCATCATCAAAGTCCTTCGAAAATTTGGCTTCGATGAGAAGTTTGTCAACTGGATCAAGAAATGCATAACAACTGTCTCTTATTCAGTTCTAGTCAACTATGGCCCCACGGAACAATTCCTACCAGAAAGAGGATTGCGTCAAGGGGACCCTCTTTCACCCCTTCTATTTATCTTATGTGAGGAGATTCTAGCACGAATGCTTCAGAAGGAAAACAATGACTCAGACGATCACATAGGTATCTTGCTAAAGAGAGGGGGAATCAAAATCCCATTCCTCTCATTTGCTGACGATATTATTATCTTTGCCAATACAAATCAAACATCATATTATAGGATTAAAGAAATCCTAGAAAACTATTGCGCAACATCAGGACAAAAAGTTAACTACCACAAATCGGCCTTCCAAACATCAAAGAATATTCCAAATAACATGAAGAACATGATACAAAATAATCTAGGAAAAGCAAGCACAGCGGCATTAGACAAATACCTAGGATGTCCAATCATAAATGGAAAAGTTAATAAACAAACTTTCGAGGAAATAGTAACGAGAACTAAACAACAACTAACAAAATGGAAAGCTAACACACTCTCACAAGAAGGAAGGAGCACGCTAATCAAAACCAATCTAGGTGCAAAACCAATCTATACAATGCAAAGTTTTCTACTACCCACCCATATTCATGAGGAACTTGATAAGGTTAATAGTAAATTCTTCTGGAATAAGAATGATAAACATAGGCCCTTAATAAATTGGGATGAAATTTGTAAATCCAAGCAAAACGGTGGCCTCGGCATCAGAAAAGCTAGAGACATAAATATAGCACTACAACTAAAACTATTATGGAAAATTATAGCCGAACCAAGTAATATATGGGTACAAGTGGTTAATGAAAAATATCTGAAAAACAAATCCATGTTTGAGTACCAGAGAAAAGGGAACACCTCATGGCAGTGGAAGCAACTCATGTCCCTAAGAGATACCTTCAAACTAGGTCTGCATTGGAAAGTAGGGGATGGAAGAACCATAAAGTTCTGGGAAGATAATTGGATCCTGGAGAAACCACTATCCTCACTTATCCAACAACAAAGCAGCATTAACAAAGACACAACAGTGCAAAACTACATCACACAAACAAAACAATGGGATGTAGATAAGCTAACTCGTGAATGTCAGCAACTATTAGGCTCAACTCTAATTAAGAACATCTGCGATATACCTATCCCCACAAATGAAATTACAGATCGCCTCTATTGGGGACCTAGTAAAAATGGATGGTTCTCTACAAGTTCAGCAGTTAATCTACTGCACTCGAATAGAGGACACCGAAAAAAACAGTGCGAATGGCTATGGGACCTTGACACCCAACCAAAAATTAAAAACTTTCTTTGGAAGATAACAAAAAATGGACTCCCTACCAAAGCTAAATTGGAACAAAGACGAATTGCAGTGCCCATGCAATGTGAATTCTGCAACCATCCATATGAAGATTTATACCATATTCTCCTGGAATGCCCAAACACAAGAAACGTTGCCAACGATATTGAGCCAAGAATATGTCGGGAGATCAGTAAATATAGGAACCTTGACAAAAACCCAAGCGAAACATTAAATGATCTAAAACTAACATTAGGCAGAGAATTCTTTACCAAGCTAGCAACAATCTGGTGGAGCCTATGGTACTTTAGAAACCAAATAATTTTTAGAAACGACGTTGGGAATATCAAGTCCATTGTACCCTTTATCAAAAAAACAATATTGGAATGGAACTCCTCTAAGAAGGACCTCGAAGAGGATGACAGAGAGAGACAAAAGCATAAGAAACCAACGACAACTCGTAAAAAGAAAAATATCAAATGGGAAAAACCACAACAAAACTACTATAAACTAAACTTTGATGGATCAAGACTCGACTCTGGAGAAACATCGATAGGATATATTATAAAAGATCATAATGCGCACACCATATCCTTAAAAGCTGAGAAAGGGAACTGTAGCACTGTAATCGGGGCTGAAGCCCTGGCAGTATATAAAGGTATTAAAGAAGCACTCAATAAAAATATCAAAAATATTGAAATTGAAGGAGACAACCAATGCATTATTAACGCACTCTTGGGCTCCTGGAATTGCCCATGGGAGATCGAAATGCTCATCTCGGACTCCCGATTGGACCTACTGAAATTTTCCTCGGTCCGTATTCGTCATGTGTTTAGGGAAGTTAATAGCGTTGCGGATAGACTGACCCATCTGGGACATTTAACCCCTAACGCTAACCTTAACCCCGATATAGAATTGCAAGTTCTCATCCGTAAGGATGCTCTAGGCTGGACTACAAACAGAATGTAGCCAAGTATATATAAACTTCAATATTGATTGTAACATATATATACAAAAAAATGTAAACTAAGATCATAAGACTACAAAAGCAGAGTCTATTTGTATAAGAAGATCGATGAACATCATATAGTATCACACCTAAAAACTCCGTCCCTCCATTTCTCCCAAACTCCAATCACACACGTATATAAATATATTAATTTGGCAAAATTTCATCTCAGCCCCAGCTGAATATATTTCAATATTTCATTAATTGATTTGTTTATTGATAATCAATTAATGTGTAATCTAAAACACACCAATAGTTATAATGCAAAGACATTGGGGATTAGGTGAGCAAACGAAGGATCCCAACGGATGGGATGACAAGTGTCTGTGAATGACCAATCCAGAACCCTCAATCTCTCCCTAATCCCTATATAAAGTAAACAACACACACCACCACATGGTGTACTTAACACTAGTAGTAGTAGCTAAGCAGCAGCTGCTTGCACATGGAAACAGCAACTGCAGCAAAGCCACCTCAAAGGGCGGTGGGGAGGCACCAAAGGAAGCCCTCACAAAGCACTTTCCTATTCTCCCTTGATGTCCCTGCAGCCTCATCTCCGTTGCACCCACTTCCCGGCGCCGCCACCAATGCTGTGCCTCCGGCTGCCAGCCTTCCTGAGGCGGCCGCAGTGGTGGCTCTGGTGGAGGGAGCTGACAATGGCTTCCAGCATATATAGGTTGGCATCATGATCGATGATGATGGAGGGAAATGTACCTAGTTAATTATTTATGTTCGGATGTTACTGTTTTCAATTTCGGGTGGAAAATAATCAACTCCAATCATGTTGAATTCTTTCAAAGTCGTATATTGTATCCCTTTAATTTTCTTGCTCAATATGCCTCTATATATTGTCTCGTTTTCGACGCGCGAGATCTATTATTGATGTGTTACGTACGTTGTCATTTTTTCTTATCTTCTTTGGTAGCACGTAGTCATTTTTTGTCGGTAGGAAAGAATTTGGTTAGGGATTACCAGGATGGATGAGGTTTAGAAGATTTAAATCATTAACTAAACAATCACCCATGACAGAGCGGTAAAAGTGTAAAAGTGTGCAACCTTATCCGCCGCTCTATTACCAATATGGGGCACATGAGAGAAAGAAACATCTCTCATATTAAGTAGAAGAAGCTTAGTATCCGACATAAGCAATTCGATTTCCCTGGAGCAATGTAAGCTAGCTATTTTTTAGGTGATTTATGGTAATCAACGAGCTACCCTCAATGTGGATAGAAGTTATAATGTGCATGCGGATAGCCTGAATCAAACCGTGTTTTAAAGCAAGATCAGCTCGGTGGAGCCCAATGGGGGACTGCCTACCAACGCATGGCCAATGTGAACAGGGTTCCTCAACCAATATCGAATGATAAAGCTAGTGGCTTATGCATTAATGTCGAATGCTTTGAGAATGGATGTAATATTATATGCTTTATTTTTCACATTGTACTTCATAAGGTGGCTCTAAATAAAAGAAAGATAGAAAAAATATCGATATATATATATATATATATATATATATATATATATATATATATATATATATATATATATATATATATATTATTGCAATAAAGAGTCTTAGTAAATTTCTATATGTGAGAGCTGGTTAAATAAGTTGCATGGTTAAGAGAGTTATGCTTTGTTCTCAGGGAAGCTTGATGTAATTTTTATTTGTTTTTGTTATATGTTGGATTTTAGGAATCTTGGTTCCCATATTTGAAAGCACCACATAGCCAAAATAATTCTTTGTCTTTACTTTCATACCACGCCCCTTTACAACCCAGCCGAATGGAGTCGTGTTTGAAGTCTTCCATTTAGCGAAAGGCCTCTTGATGTTGCTTATATGGTTTGACGTATCTGGTGGAGAATTTATGATATAAATGTCAATTCTTATGTAGCTTTTTGTATAATGAATGAGTTGAGAGTTGTTCTTAAAAGTGTAAACATATGAGAGTGAGAGAAACACATTTTTCCTGTGAGGTTTGATAGATAAGCATGTTGGCTATTTGATCACTTATATACTTGCTATGATATTTTTTCTTTCACTCCTGGCTCCTACTTTGCGATGTTGCTTTTGATGGAATTATTGCATGAAAGGTCTTATTTATGGGATATAAATTATATTTGGTTTTCATTGCTTGAGGACAAGCAAAGGGTAAGTATGAGAGTATTTGATGATGTATAGTTTGACATACATAATAGGTTGGCTTTAGGCTCATTTGCATGGCATTATAGCCCTAATAGTAGTTAATTCCATAGTTTAATATTTTTTTATGGAAGAAGTAAGAATCTATGCGCTTTCGGTGTTTACTTGTAGGTAATAGATCTGAGCTTCAAATGGTGAGGAAATCATGGATCAAATGGAGATAAGGAAATCTAGGACAAGCCATGAAAGAGCCAAGACAAGTCGAGGAACAACGGAGCAATGAATCAGGGTCTAAGAGTTGAAACGACAGCGAGCCGCAAAAACTGTCTACGCAACGAGTTTAACTTAAAACGCAATTTCCTGTGGCCTCGGATGTCCGATCGACTATTATGAACATGCGTTGGAAATCTCTCGACGAGCTATAACTCTCACAAAGTCAAAAAGATCGGCGCCCGCCGATCCCGTATCTCAGCATATTTCTTCACGCGGCCGAATCCGACCCAATGGGCTTTGCTTTCACACCAAGGATGACTTCTTCTAGGGTTTTTCCAGCACTATAAATAGACCCCTAGCCTAGGCATTTAATTATTCATTCATTCACAACTCATTCTCCTCTCTTTGAGCGAAACCCGAAGTACTATTTTCTCTTATGTTTTGCATAAAGATAGTCATGCCAGACTAATCTTCCACTCATTTGCTTGTCGAGACGTTGGTTTCGTTATCAATTTAGGTTCTTTCTATCTTTTTTTTTTAGTTTACGCTGATATGGTTATTATGTTGCTGCTTTGTCTTAATTAGCTACTTAGACTGAGTTGCATCTAGCTAGGTTTTCGACTACGTCCTCTCCTACGAGTCAAAACCTATATAGTAGCAAACACGTCCTAAGGAATGGGTTGGGAATCTGAATCATGTAAGGAAATTGACAAGTAAGGATTATCTCTTTATTAGAAGTGATAGCTAGGTTGACAACTAGGTGACATGTCGGCAATGTGAGAGAGATGTTGATCTACGTGCTAAGGAGACTAGAGACTCAATGCTACTCAAACTCCATGCAAGATTTTAGGGAGTTGCTAGTGATCAAATAGGAAGCTATACAACTCTATGCACAAACCATTCACTAGGGTAATAAGAAGAACCAAGCAACGAGGTAACCAACCATGTCGAGATAAGCATGTGAAACCCCTTCCATCATATTTACTCACTCATTACTATTGTGCTCAACTGCTCACAAACATCAACCATTTACTTTGCTTTATTCTCTCTCTCTCTCTCTCTCTCTCTCTCTCTCTCTCTCTCTCTCTCTCTCTATCTATCTCTATCTCCATTTATTCTGAATAGTTGACAAGAAATATATTAGATACATGCTCTCTGTGAGATCGATACTTGTACTTATTCGTTATATTGTGGGATCGACACTTGTGTAGAATAGCGGAGTTGATGTAAAGTCCTCCTCGAGGGTTTCCATTCATTGATATAACATATATATAGGTTACACAGGTATTGGGCCTTAACGGGCTTTTAGCCCACTATACAATATGAAACCTATGTAATCTATCAAACCCCCGCAGTCGAAACGGGAGGTGTGCGTACAGTGAGTCTGGAACGAAAATCAATGAACAATTGTCTAGGTAAACCCTTGGTGAATATATCAGCGTACTGATAGGAGGACGGGACATGTAGAACGCGGACATGTCCAATGGCAACCTTGTCCCTGACGAAGTAGAGATCAAGCTCAATGTGCTTCGTGCGTTGATGCTGGACTGGGTTGCTAGCCAGGTAGACGGCGGAGACGTTATCAGTGTAGACCAGAGTGGCCTTCTGTAAGGGGCATCGGAGCTCAAGCAGGAGATTGCGGAGCCAAGAGCACTCGGAGACGACGTTGGCAACGCCCCTGTACTCGGCTTCAGCGCTGGAGCGAGACACGACAGACTGACGCTTAGCTGACCAGGACACAAGAGTGTCATTGAGGAAGACACAGTAACCAGACGTGGAGCGACGGGTGTCCGGACAACCACCCCAATCCGCATCCGTGTAAGCCACAAGGTCAAGCTTAGAGGAAGGAGTGATGGTGGTGCCGAGCTCAAGGGTGCCGCTGATGTACCGAATGATCCGCTTCAAAGCCTGAAAGTGAGGTTCCCTAGGGGCATGCATGAACAAGCAGATCTGCTGAACGGCATAACTGATATCAGGCCTGGTGAAAGTGAGATACTGAAGAGCACCAGCGAGGCTCCTATATAATGTTGGATCGTCAACCAGAGGACCAGAATTAGCACTGAGCTTGTTGGATGTATCGACTAGGGTGGCGACGGGATTACAGTTGACCATCTTAGCCCGAGCAACAATCTCAGCAGCATACTTACTCTGTGAGAGAAAGAGACCAGACGCATGTCGCTGAACAGCAACTCCCAAGAAGTAAGACAGCGGACCCAGATCAGACATGGCGAATTCCGCACTCAACCTTGAGATGATGGACGTTCGTAGAGCATCAGAAGAGGCGGTGAGAATGATGTCGTCGACATAGAGCAGCAGGAAAGCCAAGTCCGAGCCTCTGCGATAGATAAACAGAGACGTATCCGATCGGCTGCCAGTGAAACCCAAGCGAAGCAGATGAGAGGCAAACCGCTGAAACCATGCCCGTGGGGCCTGTTTCAGACCATACAGAGAGCGCTTGAGGAGACAGACATGCTTTGGACGCTCAGCATCAGCAAACCCCGGAGGCTGAAACATGTAAACCGTCTCATTTAGATGACCATGCAGGAAGGCGTTCTTGACATCCAGCTGATGGATGCCCCAGTTGTGCGATAGCGCCAAACTCAGGACCACTCGGATAGTGGCAGGCTTGACCACAGGGCTGAAGGTCTCATCACAATCAATACCTGCCTGTTGAGAACTACCGTTAACCACCAGACGGGCCTTGTAGCGCTCCAATGTCCCATCAGAGCGGAACTTGTGACGGAAGAGCCACATACAGCGAATGACGTTCGCCTCAGGAGGGCGAGGCACAAGAACCCAAGTACCATTCTTCGTAAGGGCCCTGTATTCGTCGAGCATAGCCGCCTGCCAATTCGGGTCTAGGAGGGCTGTTTTGTGGGAGGTGGGAACGGGGGAGAGGGAGGTCTGGGCGGAGGCAGAGGGTGAAAGGGAGTCGGGAAAGATGGGGGCAGGAGAGGCGAAGGACGCGGGCGCGCCAGCTTGGGGCGCGGGCGCGCCAGCATGGGGCGCGGGCGCGCCAACCTGGAGCCGTGTACTGAGCGCCGCCAGGGGCGCGGGTGCTGCAAAGTGGGTTGCGGCGGGCGCCGCGCGTAGGGGAGGCGCTGATGTAGGTGGAGGGGAGGTGGGGTGTATAGCGGGGTGATGGTCGGCGGTCATGGAGACGATATGTCGGGGCCTAAAGACACCGGAGACGCTGCGGGTGTGAGGTCTGATGATGGATGGTGGCGGGGGAGGTGGGGGAGGGGGAGACGCAGGAGCACCGGGAGAGCTCTGGGGAAGAATGAAGTGAGGGAAAGGCGACTCAGACTCCGTGGACGACACAGGGGGTGTGGGAGACGCGAAGGGAAATCGCGACTCATCAAAGGTGACATGACGAGAGAGAATGATCTTGTGAGTCTTGATATCGAGGCAAATGTAACCGCGATGATCAGACGGGTAGCCAAGAAAAACACAAGGGGTGGAACGAGGGTGAAGCTTGTGGGGGGCAGTGGATGACTGATTAGGGAAGCATAAGCAACCAAAGGTACGAAGGTGATCATACCTAGGCTCGGCGTAATAAAGAGTCTGAGCCGGCGAGCGATTTTGTAGGGTAGTGGAAGGGAGAATGTTTAGGAGATAACATGTGGTGGATAAGGCATGAGGCCAATAGGGAAGGGGAATAGATGCGTGGAAGAGGAGAGAGCGCATCATGTTGGTGATGGTTCTGATGATTCTTTCTGCCTTGCCATTCTGCTGAGAAGTATAGGGGCAAGACAAGCGATATGAGATCCCATTTGCGGCAAAGAAGGAGTGAAAGTCTCTGTTGTCAAACTCACGACCATTGTCACACTGGAAACATTTGATGGACATGTGGAATTGTGCTTTGATGTAGGTATGGAATCTGGCAAAAATAGGAAATACTTGGGACTTGAAATGCAACGGGAAGACCTATAAGTAATGAGTGTAATCATCCAGAAACAAGAGGTAGTACTTGTGACCCTCCTTGCTAGGCACGGGAGAGGTCCAAATGTCGCTGTGAATGATATCAAATGGAGCAAGGGTAGAGGCCAAAGACCGTTGAAACGGCAGTCTGGCATGTTTGCCTAGTTGGCAGGAAGAGCATAAACCAGAGCGTGGGTCTTTAGTACATGTGACAAGGTTCTGGGAACGGAGGACATCTAAAACGGCAGCGCTGGGATGGCCCAGGCGTGCATGCCAGAGGCTGGACGACGAAGCCGAGAGGGCGACCGGACACGATTGACGGGACGCAGGAGGTGGTGTGACAGGGTAGAGCTCCCCGGTGCTGTTACATCGCATGCGAGTAACCCCCGTAGTAAGATCGTTCACAGAGAAACCATAGGGATCAAACGTAAGGGAAACGTTGTTGTCAGTAGTGAACCGACGGACAGAGATAAGGTTTTTGATAATCTTTGGGGCAATAAGGACATTGTTGAGGTGTAGTGGGTGGGTTGGGGTCTGTAAATTGGCGTGGCCAATACCCGAAGTAGCAAGACGACCACCATTTCCGACGATAATAAAGGGGGCAGGGCCCTTAAAAGAAATAGAGGAGAGGTTACCTGAGGAGTTCGTTATGTGAGAGGTGGCACCAGTGTCCATGTACCAAGAAGAATCTGAAGATGTCTGCTGCGTAGAGGAGAAGGCGTGATGCAGAGCTGGCGGAACATAGCCTGGATCAGGCGATGTCAGACAGGCGTGAGGGCCGGCATGTCGAGAGGTAGAGTATGGGTGCATGGGGACGACGCGGGAGGGTGGTCTGGCGTGGGCGCGTTGGGGACGGCGCGGGCGCGTTGAGGACGGCTTGGGCGCGTGGGGGACGGCGCGGGCGCGTCGGGGCTGGCGTGGGCGCGTTGAACCTGGCACGGGCGCGTTGAACCTGGCGCGGGCGCGCCTGGGGACGACGCTGGCCGAGAGAGGGAGGGGGAAGGGTGGCGGTGCAGGGGATCCGAGGATGGTGGATCCGGCGACGGTGGCCTTGGAGAGGGAGAAGGCGGCGGTGTCGCTGTGCGAGGGGTTGTCGAGAGCAGGGGCCGGAGAGGCGGCGGTGAGGAGGAAGGTCGGAGGAAGAGGGAGGATCAATTTAGGGTTCCGTTAGGAAGAAAAGGCTCTGATACCATGTAGAATAGCGGAGTTGATGTAAAGTCCTCCTCGAGGGTTTCCATTCATTGATATAACATATATATAGGTTACACAGGTATTGGGCCTTAACGGGCTTTTAGCCCACTATACAATATGAAACCTATGTAATCTATCAACTTGTACTTATTCAATATACTACTGTTGAGTATTAGGTATTTATTTATGGTGAGATCAACGACTAGTTTACTGCTTGTCATTTATGCAGTTTGGGCCTCTTTCTCCTTGATTCCCTCTTAAGCTTCGGGGATTTCTCACAACAGTTTTTGGATTAGTTTTGTTTTAGGGTTGATTTGGCTTGAGTAGCGATCGGATCTGAGCTATGGTTTCTTGAGTAAATATGGCTTGCTTTAGGGTTGATTTGGCTTGGGCGGGGGTCGTAACTAGGGTTTATTACACGAAGGCTCTGCCACCTGAAAATGAAACGAAGGGTGAGCTTCACGCCTTGGGATTGTAGTTTTGGCTATAGATGAGCACGACTATAAGAACTAGACTTACTCATTGTGTATATGAAGAAAGGGTTTTTAGAAACATAAGTGACACGGGGGATGGTTTTGAGTGACAACGACAATGAATCAGGGTGACAGACGTTCTACAAACGGAAAGTCAGAATGATGACTCATCTTACATGGTGGCAATCATATATACGAGTGACCAGGGGCGGATCCAGAAAATTTTTCGGGGTGGGCACAATTTTTTATAGATATTTTTTATATTATTTTTATTAGAATTATTTATTAAAAAAATATATGAAAAGATATCTTAAATTTGTAAGAAAAATTATAAATATTTAATTGTAAAATATCAAATAAATTATAAGAATTTTAAAATAATGGGAAATGGAGTGGAGAAAAAGTAAATGAAAATATGTGTCTAGTGGGATTTGAACAAGGGTTGATTGACTACTATTTAAAATGGGGTGGACTTAACAATTAGGCCACTAAAGAATTACCTTTACCTATTATATATTTCAAAAACACCCAAGAAACTAGGGAGAGAAAACGCTCTCTTCTGAGCGTTTGGAAAAAACCCCAAATTGGAGATGAAGAACACACCATCACCGATGACCTCTTAGGAGGCCAAGAACCATCACCGCCGATCACCTCTTCGGAGGTCAAAAATCACCTCGAGGCCAAGAAACACCTCTTCGGAGGTCGATAACCATTCGTTGGACAAGGCCTCGTCGGCTGGATTTTCTGGCAGCCATCTGTTCTTCGTATGGTTGCTTTCGAGATCCTCCTCCATTCCTCCTCGAACCCCCCTACAATTCGATGACTTAGATCCCATCTCGGCTCGGCCTCGCATCCTCCTGATGCTCCGTCTTGTTCTTGATATCGGATCTGCGATCCTTTCCTTAATCGATTTGAACCAAACTCGAACAATCGGTCTTCGATTTGCATAGATTTTGTCTGAAATTGAGATGGGTTTTTGGTGCTACTTGTTCCATTTCCCCATTTCTTCAATCTCTCAGGCAAATTCGTGATTCAACTTCTCGGATTTCTTGCTTCGATTTCGGTTGCTCATGTCGATCTCGAGCTACAGGACATCTCTCTTCTTAGACCCTTCTATGGAGGTTTCCCACCCGCCTTTGGTTGCTCCCCTCCCCCTTGGTTCGTCACCACAGCCTCGGTCGGACGGTGGCCAGGCTCCGTCGCCAGCGCGCTGCTTGCCTTGCCCTGTTATCCACCTGGTTGTTTACCCCTGGGTTAGATCCCGTCCAAAGCCCCTCCTCACAGGTTTGTTTGGCTCGGTCCAGTTTCATCTCCGCCCTGGATCGCCGTCACCATCTGCTTCGCCTCCGGGCTCCTGCTCCACTGGCGCCATCACCTTCTCGTTGGCTGCTTCCTCTGCAAGCGAGAGAGAACATGTCTCTTGGGCCCTTTGGCTTTGGCGGCTGGGCCCAAGAAGGCCCGAAAATGGTGCTTTGGGCCCAAGACCTTTGCCTTGGGCCCGGGGCTGCCCGAAATATTAAAAATTATATATATTTAATTTTTTTAAAAAAATAAATATTTATAATTAAAAACCTTACAAATTTATCCCGTAAGGATATCAAATCCCGCTCGTTTGATAATGATTTTATTAACCTCATTCGAAAGGATGCGTACTAAATCTCGTTAGGGTCTGGACAATTTTATATAAATAGGAATAATTTTGCTCCCTAACCAACCTGCTTGCCCCGGGAGCTCCTCTCACATTTCCAACGGTTTATTGATCCTCCTTTTTTGCCCGAATTTGTTCCGTCTTCTGGCGTCGGGTCGGTGCTTTGGTGTGTCTGCGTTTGCTTGTTGGTGGGTTGTAGTATCGGGCATCCTGTTTGATCGACGACGGATCGTGGATGTGTTCGTGGTCATCGAAGATCCTTCATCTAGGTGGGGGCAACCTCGGCGATCCTCTCATCCTCATGAGTCGCCCTTTCCGGTTGGGGTACTGTCGAGAGTCTTTGCACTCTCCCGCGTTCGTGGCACTCGTGGCGCGTCTTGGTTCTCCATCGATTTTTTTGCCGTTTTGATGTCTTGTATGGGTTGATTGGATGTTTCTTTCTTCTCTGTTGTTTTGTGATGATTGTGTTCTGTTTGTATTGACGGTTTCCGTCTGCCGACTTAGTCGGCCCTCGAGTTACAGGTATGCCTGAACTCGAATTTTTACCTAATAAAAAAAAAAAATTAGGCCACAAAAGATATTTGGATTTTACCTTGTAATTTTTTACATAACACATATATTCTTGTACTTTTTTCGGGATCGGGGTGGGCAACGGCCCGGTGTCGCCCACCCTTGGATCCGCCCCTGCGAGTGACGAAAACCAAGTTTTTGCCACCTGAAAATGAAACGAGGAACAAACTATGAGATATGAGAAGAATATGGAAAAAAATCGAAGAAAGAAGGACAGAAATCAAACCTTGTTCTCTCCCTTTGCCACTTTGACTTCTTCTTCCATGGGCTCCAATTAAAAAAAAATCGAGAAGAATTGGACACAAAAAATTCTCAGATTCTCATATTTGACTGCGGGGGGGGGGGGGGGGGGGGGGCAATATATGGGATTGAGATCTGAGAAGAATATGGAAAAAATCAAAGAAAGAATCGCAGAAATCAAACCTTGTTCTTGCCTTCTTCTTCCATGGGCTCCGTCTCGCTGCTGATGGATATCACGTCCAACCCCTGCCACCAAAAAGTGAAATGAGGGATGTAAACCATGTGTTGGGGGTGGTAGTTTTCGCCACAAATGAGGATGAATATGGGAACTGTTAATATGTCTTGAATTGGGCTCATTATTTGTTTTGGGTTTAGGCTCATTGTCTGACTAGGGTTTCATGAGTCACTATATATACTCATAAACCTAACAATTTGTAACCTAATTTCTTGTTTGCCTCCATAATAAAGATCCCTATTTCTCTTCTGGTGGACGTAGGTAACACACCGTTGCCGAACCACGTTAAATCTTTGTGCCTTTCTTCGTCTGTTATCATTCTCGTTATAACAAACTGGTATCAGAGACGGGTTTCGGCGGGTGGGCCGGTTGCACCGCAAATTGAGATGGACTCCACATCTGTATCGATGACGGGTTAGTCGAACCCGTTGCGTGGAGGTCTCAATTCCAACCGGGCTAGACTTGTGATCACAAGTGAGAGGTTGCGACACTTGTGAATTCCACATCGAAAGTGGGATGATTCTGAGCCTAACATATAAGTTGATGGGCTACTCCACCTAATGCCAATTGGTTTTGGGATGGTGCCCCAGTCTGGCTTATATGTTGAACTTTCTGGTCGGGCCCAACAAGACTTTCCCCCAACAAACTGGTATCAGAGCTTGGTTGTGATTTCTGTCGAGAATGATGTCTGGATCTGTGGTGAAGATTGACAAGTTGACTAGAAGAAACTATTTCAGTCTGTGGCAGGTAAAGATGCGGGCTTTGCTGAAGCAACAAGGTTTATGGGCACCGTTAACCGCCGACAAGAAGGGGACAGATATAACCACCGCTGAGTACGGTCTTCTTGAGGAGAAGGCTCATTCGACGATCATGTTGTGTCTCGCAGACGATGTCATAATAGAGGTTGCTGAACAGGAAAATGCTGGCGGCTTGTGGCTAAAGTTGGAGAGTTTGTACATGACAAAGTCTCTGGCGAACAAGTTGCTTATGAAACAACGGCTGTTCGGGCTGCGTATGCAGGAAGGTACACAACTTAGAGATCATCTTGATCAACTTAGCACGCTATTACTTGAATTGTGTAATATTGATGTTAAGGTGGAGGACGAAGATGCTGCCCTAATTCTGTTGGCATCCCTACCCCCCACATACGAGAACTTCGTTTAGTTGTTCGTCGTTGGGAAGGATACCATCACACTGGAAGAGGTTAGATCTTCGCTTCACAGCATAGAGTTGCATCTGAAGGCAACCGCGTCTGTTACAGACAATCAGGCTTCTGGGTTTATGGCCAGCGGAGACAATTTTGATAGTAGAAGGGGCAAGAAGCAAGGCCGCAAATCAGGCCCTAAACTAGACGACGCCTGTAACTACTGTAAGGAGAAAGGTCATTGGAAGAATGATTGTCCTAAGAAGAGGCAACAAGAGCAGAAATCTGGATCTGCAGTAGTAGTTCATGGTGGAAATACTTCTGAGGAAGATATTGTTCTACTAGCGGGTAATCGCACATATGATGATGTGTGGTTTCTTGACTCGGGTGCGTTCTGTCACGTATGTCCTAGAAGATAGTTGTTTACAACATATAGATGTGTAGATAAGGGCAATGTTTCTATGGGAAACGATGTCATCTGCAAGGTTATTGGGATCGACTCAGTAAGGCTTCGGACAAACGATGGGAAGTTTTGCACATTAGAGGAAGTCAAACATGTGTCATCTATGACAAAGAATCTGATATCCCTAACTGTGTTAGACAACAAGGGTTTCAGATACACAGGTTATGGTGGAAAGTTGCGCGTGTTTAAGGGATCTAATGTGGTTTTGCAAGGAGTCAAGCAGGGAAAGGGGACTTTGTATACCCTACAAGGTTCAGCAATCACGGGTGTTGCAGATGCTATTTTAGTCAACGTTAGGGAGATTGTTGCTGAGGAGGTGGAGTTGAATTTCACTCCAGCAGAGACTCAGGCACTTGAGTTGGTCACTGACCAATCATCACAGACAGGTACTACTGAGTCAGATACTTGTGAGACAAAGAATATACCACTAGACACAGGAACATGTGGAGCTGTACATCGGAGTATTGCTCTAGATCAACCAAGAAGGGTTGACATCAGGGGGCCTGCGAGATACAGGTCTAATGATCTGGTGGGATATGCTTTGCATGTGGCCGAGGAGGGGAAGGATGGTGCTCCATCCAATTACAAGGCTGTTGTTTCTGGAGGTGAGTCAGTACACTGGCAAGCTGAGAAGAGAATTAGAGTCAGTACACTGGCAAGCTGAGAAGAGAATTAGAGTCAGTACACTGGCAAGCTGAGAAGAGAATCAGAGTGAAGAAGGTGGGAATATCTGATAATCATGCTGATATGTTCACCAAGCCAGTTCCGGATAGCAAGTTCCAACACTGTTTAGACTTGTTTAATATCACCAACTATTGAGCTGCCCTGCGGGGCAATCTGAGTCCTCATGTGAGGACAAATATGAGGCAGAGAAATGTCTAGCACTTTTCATGGTGCATCTGTTTCTAAGAGGAGATTCTGGTACATCCGTCATTGAATGAAGCGCATCTGGTACATTTGGCATGACATTGCATTTGATACGTCTGGTGCTGCAATGCGATTGGTACATCTAAGAGAATTCAAGTCAAGGTGGAGATTTGTTAATATGCCTTGAATTGGGCTTATTATTTGTTTTGGGTTTAGGCACATTGTCTGAATAGGGTTTCATGAGTCACTATATATACTCATAAACCTAACAATTTGTAACCTAGTTTCTTGTTTGCCTCCATAATAAATATCTCTATTTCTCTGCCCGTGGACGTAGGTAACACACCGTTGCCGAACCGCGTTAAATCTCTGTGTCTTTCTTCGTCTGTTATCGTTCTCGTTATAACAAACTGGTATCAGAGCCGAGTTTCGGCGGGTGGGCCGTTTGCACCGAAAATTGAGATGGACTCCACATCTGTATCGATGACGGGTTAGTCGAACCCGTTGCGTGAAGGTCTCAATTCCAACCGGGCTAGACTTGTGATCACAAGTAAGAGGGGGATTTGTTGGGACACTTGTGAATCCCACATCGGAAGTGAGATGATTCTGAGCCTAACATATAAGTGGATGGGCTACTCCACCTAATGTCAATGGGTTTTGGGATGGTGTCCCAATCTGGCTTATATGTTGGACTTTCTGGTCGGGCCCAACAAGACTTCCCCAACAGGAACTACACTTACCTATTGCGTATGAGAAGAAATGTCATTTTGCAGGTTGATAGAAGCAACTGATTGCCCTATCCCCTCCTCTCCCTCCTTTTATATGCGGCAAAAGATTAAAAAATTCCCCTATCACATCCTCACGTCCCCTGTCCTTTTGGGTATCCCATCACATTTTTGGTGGCAAACTCCCTCCAATTTGTGCTCTCTTTGTGCAGTTCAGCCACTCCCTCCTCTCACCTGCTACCCCCATGACAAGATTGCTTTTTCACTTGCTGGAGGCTAATTTTGCAAATCGAGTGAGAATATGTGTTAGTTATGCAAAATACCCAAAAATTAAAAGGGCTACTCCGTAATATTTCCGTATTTTTTTAAGGGTATATTCCTTTGGTGGTCCCTAACCTTTAAGGGTTAGCCACTATCGGTCCCTAACCTTTTTAAGTGTTACTTTTACTCCTTAACCTTTTAGGTATTGTTACTATTTGGTCCCCGTCTATTTTCTAATTAAACTAAACAATAAAACTATTTAATTTTCTAAATAAATCCAATAGAGATTAGAGAATGGTTCCGTCCAATGAATTTTAGGGGCCCCGTTCAATATTACCTTAATCTTAAAATATTTGATTTTTTTTCCGACTTGCTAATTATTAAAAAAATATTTTATGTGTAGTTTTTAACTTATTAAAAAATGTGTCAACAAGTTAAGCATCCACTATTTTGATACGAATAGAGTACTTATCACATTTACCAATCTTTCAAAAACATGTAGTACATAAATTATGTAAAATAAATGTATTCCTTTAAATAGGATAATTAAAAAAATGCCCAAATAAATTTAATATAGGACTTCTTCCTATTGGATTTTAAGTCATATATTTTAACTTTTTTAATTATGTATCAATACATATAATATTTTCACATTAAAAACTCATTCATTGTGTGAAGTTATAATTTACAAATAAAATTTTGAATATATATGTGAAAAATCTTAAAATATACTAATAAATTATACTCTAATATAAGAGTTTGTATTAAAATAACAAATAAAAATAGTTAATAAGGAGGCTCAATAACTAAAATAGTTTTTCATTTAGAAAAAACAATTATAAAATGTACATTTAATAAAATGTTGGCATTTAATTGGATGGAAGGACCAATAATAGCAATATATAAAAAGTTAGGGACTAAAATTAACACTTAAAAAGGTTAGGGACCACCAAAGTAATTTACCCATTTTTTAACGGGGGAGAATTTGTTTTCTACAAGTTATTGGAACGTCGTTTGGCGTTGAGGCTCTCCGAAGCAGATTTTGGACGATCAACAACGCATTCATTGATGTCGACTCTCTGCGTTCCTCCCGTTCCAACCTCGCCTCGCGATGATGCTGCGATGCTTCATCAGGCCTTCAAAGGTGTTCTCTCTCTCTACGCCTCCTTTATTAGGCTTTTTATTTTGAAAATTTCTTTCCTCTATGATTTTGCACAAATTCATCAATTAGGGTTTCTTCGATGCATTTTACACCACTTATTCTACTCTTGCTTCCATTCAATCTTGTTTGAGATCTCTTTATTGGTCGTTCGGCATTTTCTTTTACTTTGTTGGGATTTGCAATACACTAGTTTAAGCATCTAGTAGTTTTTATAGACCAATTGGAGGGATGACAAGACTGATTTTTTTTTTGTTCCCTTTGGGCTCTGTTCCAAATGAGTATTCAAGTATTAATAACAGTGGTGGAACCTAGAGTCTTTGGGATGGAGGGGCGAAATTGTTTGGATTTTTTTTGGGGGTTTATATAGCAGGGACAAAAAAAACATTAAAAAAAAAATTGGAATTCTCCATGAAATTGGAGTTTAAATGTTTAATTCATTTTTCAGAAATAACCAGAAACAAAAATGGAGGGCATATAGAAAATTTCTACACAGTATTTATTTATTATTTATTATTATTAGAAACAAAAGTTTTTCAAAAAATATTGGAAAACGCCTATAAAATTGTAATTTAAATATGTAGTTTCTTATAAGAAAATCGCCTAGAACAATTTTTTTCCCAAATAAGAGTTATTAAGGTTTGAACCTCTTCTATGTAGGCTAGAATGACTATTTCTTTAAGTGGATCTAAGAATCCCAATTTGGGCTTCAATTCACGAGTTTTATGTTCCTCGAATTTGCATGGACCAATAGGCTCCTTGAATCTAGATGAGAAAGAGACAAGGGGCCGGCAATGGAGGTGATTATTTTTGTAGAACTAGGATGATGACAGAATTCGCAGTTAATGTTTTGTAAAACCTGGATTGTGAGTAGCTGCAAGTTTGATCATGAGATAAGGGACAAGGAGGAATGCACTGGACTAGCTGGAGTAGGCAGTCCTTTTGTTGTCTTTCATGGTGAAGGGTAATCAATCGATTGGATGGATATTATTTTTGAATAGGTTGATGATTTGGGTGACTCCATCAGTAGGGAGTGGAAGCATTTCTGTAAGCAAATCTTTGGGGAAAAAACAGGGATAATCTTCAGAAAGCTAGCATGAAGTGACATAATAGGAAATTAAACTTGGATTTGAACCTCTTATATGTAGGCTAGAATGACTATTTCTTTAAGGGGATCTAAGAATCCCAATTTGGGCTTCAATTCATGAGTTTTATGTTCCACGAATTTGCATTGACCAATAGGCTCCTTGAATCTAGATGAGAAAGAGACAAGGGGCCGGCAATGGAGGTGATTATTTTTATAGAACTAGGATGATGACAGAATTCGCAGTTAATGTTTTGTAAAACCTGGATTGTGTCAAATTCAGACATTCAGCCAGCATCATTAGTTAGGATACACATAAAATGAGCGTTGATTTTTTCCCATCAGCCTCCATCCGGGAGATGTTAGCATATCGATTCATTTTATAGACTTTGTGCAGTTTCATAGTTCTTTTGAGTCACTTTGTCATGAGTAAAAGTAAAATAGACTGTTAATGGAATGGAAATAGTGTGTTTCTGTTATACATGTTCAAGTACATACATCAAATTAATTCACATAAAAGGGGTATTCTTTTATCGTTCTAGGCTTTGGCTGTGACACTGCTGCAGTTATCAATATTCTTGCACATCGTGATGCGACACAACGTAATCTTATTCAGCAAGAATACAGGAATCTGTATTCTGAAGATCTTTTAAAACGGCTTTGTAAGGAGCTCACTGGAAAATTGGAGGTAATGATGGTTCATTCCGCATTAAATCTTTCTTATAGAGCTCTTTGGGAGATATGATTGTTTCCTTTAAGTTCTTCTCTTCTAGCTCTATGCCTGTAATCACGGTAGGTTGAACTAAAAATGGCTTCTAAGTTTTTTTAAGCGTAAAGTATTCATGAAAGGGCTGAAGTTAAACGATAAGGCATGCAGTAGACTAATAGACTGTAGACCTTTAATTTTGAACTTCTGTACTTCTTTTCTTGGCAAATGGGCCCCATGTGATTAGAGCATTCGATAAAAGAGTTGTTGTAGCTAATGCTTCTGCTTCCTTCAATCTTCATGGTACTGTTTTATGTGGAAAACCATGCATAACTGTGAGCAAAGCACTACAAATATAGGTAAACATGAGATGAAATCTGGCCTTCCAAGAAAGTTTGTTTTTAGGTGTGTTGTTGTGGTTCTTGTGATTGTAATTAATTCGATCATTTGAGATGGGTAAATGAGCATTAACTCAATTTATAACTTAGAAATATAGTAGGTTATTGCACTATTTGGGGGCTTGAGCTAATACAGATAACTATAATTCAATCTCTTATTTTCAGCATGGTAAACTGAATCCATTTGAAACTGTCTGAACTCTGAAGCGTATCAATTCCATAATTATGGCTGTCCTCAGGCCTGTTCAACAGGTTCCATGGCACAGGGCTCTCGATTTAGGGGGTTCAATATTTTTCTAATTCCTATTATTTGTGCATGTCTCTGTAATACTTCTTTGGGACCCTATATATACTCTCACGGAAATATATACATATATATAAGGGGGGCTGATATTTCTTTTGGCCTGATATACGTTTTCAATAGGGTTCCTGGATTCTTCTTCCCCACTATTTATGATCCCCTTATGTGCACACACATTCCTCGAAATATATGGAACAAACCTTTCCATAATAATTAGTTTTTTTTTGGGGTAAAATAATACTTGGCGTTTTAGTGGTGAGGTACTGGATGAAAGCTGATATCAGTCATCTGACCACCATGTTGCATCACATCATCCTTGCTAGCTAGCCTAGTCACAAGTGGTGTCAGTATTGTAATTGCTTTCTTATATGAAAGGGATCCTCCTGACATGCTCGGGGAATGGGTGCGTACATCCCGATCCATAGACCCATTTTGAGCGGGAGTTTACTGGCTTCTTGTTGTTGTTGTTCTTTATATGAGTTTGACCCATAGGTGGTGGGGTGACTTGGTTGGGGATTCTTCTCCTTTGATCAGAGATTGGACATTGGAAGAGAGACAAAAATAAATGAATAAATAAAATTGAAATTAGAAGCTATAGATTTTCAAGTTAATGATTGATAGTAGTTTGAGCTTCTTTGTTTCTTGTTCACTGCATTCATGTGATCTTTTCAGACAGCGGTTTTGCTCTGGATCCATGACCCTGCTCGTCGTGATGCTATTGTTCTAAAGCAAGCATTAACTAGTGAGACTATGGATCTTCATGTTGCAACTGAAGTAATATGTAGCCGCACACCTTCCCAGATTCAGACGATTAAGCAGATATATCATTCTACTTATGGAACTTATGTGGAACATGATCTGGAGCGACATGCTTCTGGGGATCATAGAAAGGTAAGCATTATTGAACTCTAATCAACTGAATGGGGTTTGCCTGTTTTCAAGATTATTAGTGTGGTGTATTGGATGTTCAAGGTATATGTTACTGTTATATTCTATAATGATGGTTCTTAACATCCCTGAAAACCTTTTGTAATCATATTATTGATGTTTCAAGAATATCTGTTGATCTGTGTACAAGTGTTTCTAATGGAGCCACAGGCATGAAGAGTCTGTGCAGGGTATCACTTTGCTTGCAGTCCTTAAACTACTTGGGGTTTTAAATAAAACGAAGATGGGGGTAAAGAATGAGCCTTTATGAACGGATCTCCTTCCTACAACTTCTATAACCCAAGTTGTCTTTAAAAGAAGTTGAACCAGAATGTGGGGTCCATTTGATGCATCCAGTTGCAAACAAAATGAGACGGAAAGATAACAAAAATATGGTCAAGATTGATAGCATAAAATCCCAGGATAGTGTTATAGCCCTAAATCTCAGAATTTTTTTCATTGACTGACAGTATTGCTCAGAACTTGTGATGAGATTTGCTTAGATAATTGTTAAGGATAGGGAGTTGAACAAAATGAAGGGGTCGGAAGAGAAACCTGGGGAGGTATTGAGCAGAAAACAGTGGTAGGAAAGAAGCCTGTAGCTTTTTGGAAGAGAAACTTTAACTCTGTTTGAGTGAAGAGCACAGTCAATATGCATCTCATACAAACAAGCAAACATAAAGATAATAGCCAGAGGTTAATACTGTTGGGGCCAAATGATGATGATCAAGCTGTTAAGCTGTGGAAAAGGGTGTTAGGGTTATCGCCGGTTACTCGGGGATTCTTAGCTCACTGACAGTCGCTTTAGCTTGAAGAAAGTAGAATAAATAAAGGGTTATAATAACAAGGATCCGGAACATATGTCTTGTAGAATGTGGTAGCCTTATTGGCCAGAGTTACTCTCTACCAGGCTTGGTGGGATTTTTGCCTTCGCATTCATTTTGACACCCTCGGTTCCCTAAGGTATTGTGTTACAGAGTGTTTTGTATTATTCCCAACTTTTAGAACTGTCTGTTCACCTCTTTCTTTTCTAAACACACCATGATATTTATCATTAAAGGAAAAGGGGAAATCAAAGGACATATTTGCCCCCAAAGAAGGGAAGGAGACTGCAAGATGCACTATTCTTCAACTCTTAATCAAAAAAAATAGAGCTCTATTGCTGACTACAAGCGGAACTAGGTTTTACTATCTAGTTACATTAGGAGGGGTTGTCACAAAATTTTTACATAACTAATGGTGAATTCTTTCTGAAAAGTTGCAATATGATGGTTGAATCAATATGTTGTTATTTCCCTTCATTATTCTGTATGTATGGTTGATGTTTATGGTTGACATTATGCCACAGCTTTTGCTTGCATATGCGAGAATTGTGCGTTATGAAGGTCCTGAAGTCGATATATCGATAGTTGAGAGTGATGCAAAGGCTCTCTATAAGGCCGGGGAAAAGAAGTGGGGAACTGATGAGGACACTTTTATCAGGATGTTTAGTGAACGAAGTAGGGCACATCTTGCAGCTATTAGTGCAGCCTACCATAACCTGTATGGACATTCACTTAAAAAGGTATCTTGATATGTTTACATTTTCATTATATTTGTCTTTTAACTGTCTCGACCTATTCGGGGAAAGAGTGCGTACATCCTTACCCCCCAGACCCCGGTTAAATGTGGGATTTACTGGGTTGTTGTTGTTGTCGTCTTTTAACTGTCTTAACTCAATCTGAATAAAATCTGGCAGGCTATAAAGAAGGAAACATCAGGGTTATTCGAGTATGCTCTTATCACCATCTTAAAATGTGCAGATAACCCTGCTTTGTACTTTGCAAAGGTAGATTTCTCATACTTTTTCTTCAATTTGAATTGTTTTATCCCAGTAAAATTGCATCTTGATGCTTCATACTGCCTAAAAAATTTAGTTGCGTTTGGAACTGGGAGAAACTACAAAGACTGTTTATGAACTGAGACTCGAGACTACTGGAGTTCATCAATCTTATTTTTATTTTTATTTATTTTTGGTAGACATCAATCTTATTGTCTTCTGTTATAATGTCATTTTAGTATGTGGATGGTATCACAATATCACATCGTACTTTCCCATTCCCCCAAACTGGACCCGTTTTTACCTTCTTTTTTTTTTTTTTTGATGAACTTTGTCACCTTTGTCAGTTGTGAAGATGGATTTTCCGGTTTATCATAGCTAATTATGTGAACTTTTGGCTTCTATGCTATCTAACATTGAACTAAATTTAGCCATATAAGTCCTTTTGTCTACCAAAAAAGAGCTAACTCAATATTTGATAAGAAACCTTCATCAACCAGTATGTTATTTACACTTTAATGTCTTTTGCCATTTTCCGGGATTAACTGTGGAGGAAAAAGTAGAAAGTTCATACTGAATAGAGTTACTGCTGCAATGTTGTCTTATTTAGTCAATGATTGATTGATTTTATCCTACATACCTGTTAGAAACTACCTTGTCCTGCTGGATAGTTATATGAAACAAGTCTTGAGAAGTTTGCTTAATTAGAAGTACGTAGAGTGTTATTTGTATACGGAACATGACTGCTATGCAGGGCATTTATTTTTACAAGTCTGCTGTCTCCTGTAGCATGTTGTGCAACTTGAGATTTCTTGTACCTTGGAACATTGATAAGATATTTATTATGGTGATTTGAAGTTATCTGAGTAGATGCCATTAACAGGATAACATTTATTTTTTCAAACCAAGTGTGTCAAAAAGAGTGATATTGTTTTGCTACTTGTGATGAGTCTAAACGCTAATCTGTTTGGTACTTCATCTTTAAGAGGAGCTAGGTTATGTGCTACAGCCTTACAACTTGATGTGTCAATAACTCAATGGTGAATGGGGTTGGGTAAGGGAGGTCATTTACAAATCACATGGATTCAGGTTATGGGTTAGAAGGTTCCACTAAAATTTGAAGTTTGTTGAGGCTGAATGAATATTGACATATCTAGAAGATCTAGTTGATTTTATACTTGGATTGTTTCAGGTCGGTTGTTTTGGATTTCTGCCTGAACATTTTCTTACCAAAACCCAATATTGGCATGTCTATAGCTGATAGGGTTCAATGGAGGACTAATTGCAGCCTTTTGTTGTAAGGGATACATTAGTGTGTGAGTGGTCAATTTGGTTAGAAGCTACCTGTGGCATCTTTGTCATCGGATCCGTTGGATCAACCAGGGTTGACTGAACAGTGCTAGTGAATAATAAATGCAGTATCTCTTGGCAGGGATCTATTTAGACACCAGGTTAATGATTGAACCTAAAGACCCCTTTCCTGTAGATATTGACATGGTGGTTGGTTTATGTTGACGATGATAGGTTTTTCAATGATGTGCTGGTTATGGATGCAAACCTGAAATATGCTTTGAACCTTGCAGGAGCTGCACATAGCAATGAAAGGCCTGGGAACCAATGACACGAAGCTGATTCGGGTGATAGTGACAAGGACAGAGCTTGACATGCAGTATATCAAAGCTGAATACCATCGAAAGTACAAGAAACCATTGCATCATGCAGTTCACTCGGAAACTTCAGGTAACTACAGGACCTTTCTTCTTGCTCTCTTGGGTCCTGAGCATTGAGCACTAGCCCCACTCTTGTAAATTGCCGAGTATTGTACTGTGCAATGTTGTTGTATTATGTATCCTCGACTTGATTGTGCCCCTGGCTGTTTGTAAATGTGTATGATAATGGTTTGTGCTATCGCAAGGAATGGTGTGCTCTCCCTTGAATTTGTAAATAAAGAGCGGCCATATCCGGGGTTTGAACTGGGACATTTGGGTACTACCCGCAAGTCCTTTCCAGTAAGTCATTCCGGAATGGCCTGCAACTACATGATTGTGTCAATTGCTCCAAATTTGGTGGTTTCATTTTTCAGTTTACATATTCGTCATAAATTAACAAATTTGATGAATCAAGACGATCACAAGACTATAAAAATGTCATTATGACTAACTTACAGACTTTGGCGTTATGACTAACTTACAAAAAGTCTTTCTTAATTTGAATCTTCATATACGATACATTAAGCTTCCTATTGAAGCTTTCATAAATGTCAAGCTCACACTATAGTGCTATATATTATTGGGTGGTTTTGCTAAATTTACATTTAAAAAAAGTCAATTAAGCGATTATATACCTTTACTAGTGTATGCCCCGTCCCGTGCACGAGAATATTTTAACACAATATTATAAAATTACATTAATTATCTATAAAAAAAATCATATTATAAATATAAAAATAAATAAATAAATATGAATTACATTATGATATTTAAACTAATAACTGAAAATATAAGATTAAAATTAATCTAGATCTAAATAACTCATTCTCTTGAAAAATAGTATATATATAAATAAAATAACTATGAAATAATTAATTCTTCCACCAAAAATAATCGATAACACCTATCAAATAATTGCTACTATGTATCTATTAATATTTTTGATATATGCCAAATTTATTACTATTATTGCCTTTAATTATATTGATATAGTTATTTCCTTATATAATATATACCCTTTTATAAGATATTCCATCTATTCAATTATATTAGTTAATGGTAAAATAAAATAATTATTTTTAATTATATAGATTAGAACAAGGTACAAGCTTTCTTCCAGTGTTCTTTACTCGTATGAAAACGTTATGGGGCGAGTTGGACAATTTTAGGAATTTACCTTTGTGCACTGTGTTGTGGCACTGTGTTATGGTCCCTTTAATTTCATTGGGCGATAAGCATTAAAATAAATTATAAGGTATAAACATTTATTTAAGAAAATAATTAGAAATTTTAATTTAGCCAATGAAATTATTTGGACTAAGGTATGGACTACAATTGCGTACTAGACGATCCTCGTTGGTTTCTTATGGGACTCAATGATACATACACTGTAGTGAAAGGCTCCATTCTCAAGATGGATCCCTTGCCCGACATAAACCGTGTGTATTATTTGTTATCTCAAGAAGAAGATCAACGAGAGGTTAAATTGGGATTGAGTTCGATTATGTCTAAGGAAGCGTCTATGTTAGCTAAGGCATGATACAGTAAAAATGCAGCACAAAGTGGTTCAAGCAAGGGAACACATGACATAAAACCGTTGTTTTGCAAAGATTGCAAAAAGACGAACCATACGGTGGATCGTTGTTACTTCTTAAATGGCTTCCATCCTGGTTATGTGAACAACAAAGGTCCAACAAGCGAGGAATACAAGAGCACAGAAGGTAGCTTTGTCAGTAACGTTGTGCAGAGCATCGATTCAAAGTTTTCTTCTCAACAGTTGGCTCAATTGCTTGCTCTGCTTCATACAGTTGGTGGAATGCATCAACCAAAGGAACCTACTCCTGAGGATTTTGCAGGATTCTCAAGTATGACTTTGTCTCAGCAAGTGTTGAATGCTACCACATGTATTATTGATAGTTATGCAGGGTTTAATCCTTCATAATGTTCTTCTGGTCCCTAAGTTCATATGCAGTTTAATGTAAGTAGGAAAGATGATAAATGAGCTCAAGTGTGTCGCGTTGTTTACTGCCTCGAGATGTCATATGCAGGCAACTACAATGAAGGCACCTTTGAAGATTGGTGATGAGGTAAAGGACTTGTTTCAGCAAATAATATGACTGCCACTTTTGCAATAGAGGTGTGGCATAAGAGGTTAGGACACCTAACTCCTTATATACTTAAAACATTTCATTTTGTTAACTTTGAGAACACATATGAATGTGCTTTAAAGCCCTTTGATGTATGTGTAAGGGCAAGACAGACTCGTATTCCTTTTCCTTTGAGTTCTATAAAGATCAAAGCATCTTTGGATTTAGTTCATTTGGGTGTTTGGGGGCCATATCGTACTACTACTAGTACTTATGATGGAAATAGTTTTTTCTTAACCATTGTAGATGATTATTCAAGATTCACTTGGATAAAAATGTTTGCAACAAGGAGAGTTGCCTTTGTAGCTATGCAACATTACTTTGCTATGGTAGAAAGGCAATATAATTGCAAAGTGAAGTCCATAAAGACATACAATGCCATGGAGCTAGGAAACAGCAAGGAGGCTGCTAGTTACTTGCTTGCTTATGGTATTCCTCATTAGTCATCTTGCATGGCTATTCCTCAGCAGAACGGGGTAGTTGAACGCAAGCATTGACACTTATTAGAGGTGGCAAGAGCCTTGACAACGACTTATATTATCAATAGGCTCCCTAGTAAATTGATCAAGTCTAAGACAACTTTTGAGAGGCTTAATGGGATTGCACCTTCGTATGCACATTTAAGATGTCTTGGTTGTCTTTGATATGTGTCTACATTGTATAGCAAGGAAGGGACAAGTTCTCTGATATATAGACAAAAGGCTTGTGTCATGCTTGGATATCCATTTGGTAAGAAGGCTTACAAGATGTTGGATACAGACAGTGGGATTATCATTTACTTTAGGACGTGGTGTTCCACGAGACCGTATTCCAATTCAAGGCTTTCCCTCTGTCACATACACCTCCCATAGCTTACTCATTTCCTACTGATAATGCATCACATTCTTGCACTGATTTGAAGTTGCCACCCTCCACAGTGCCTTCTTCATCTTCCTTCAGGCCTGAAGACGCCTCTTCTTTTCACCTCACAGGTCTGCTAGGGATCATTACCCCCTTGCCTAATTGTCCGATTATGTTTGCTCTTCTTTATGTACCCATGAAGTGTCCTGCTCCCACAACATCACCTCCACAGTTTCTTTCCCTAGTGTTGATTCAACCACGAGTCTACAGCCTGAGCATGAACCTTTAACATTGCGGAAGCTAGCCAATATACGGTTTGGCAACAAGCCATGGTAGAGGAATGTAAAGGCCTTGATCTCAGTGAAACTTGGGAGGTATTTCCCTTGCCAAAACACAAGAAATCCATTGGGTGCAAATGGGTTTATAAGGTTAAACGAAAAGTTGATGGCAACATAGAGAGGTACAGGGCTAGATTGGTGGTTAAAGGTTTCACTCAAAGAGAAGAGATTGATTATAATGAAACCTTTTCTCCCCTCATAAAAATTACCACGGTTAGAGCTCTCGTTTTTCTAGCATTGGGGAGGAGTTGGTCTATGTTTCAACTAGACATTAATAATGCGTTCCTTCATGGTATTTTGGGTGAGGAAGTATACACGAAGTTGCCTTCCGGGTTGATTGTCGCTAGGTTATCAAAATATCATCCTCTTTGGCCTCAAATAAGCTTCAAGGCAGTGGTACGCTAGGTTATCTCTTGCTTTGAAGCATAGGGGGTATGTTCAATCAAAAAATGATTATCTTTGTTCATGAAGAAGGCAAGTGGCACCATGGTTTTTGTGGATGTGTATGTAGATGATATTTTGATCACAAGGGGTGATTTGAGTGAGACTGCATCTTTGAAATCCTTCTTGGATGATGAGTTTCGGATTAAAGACTTAGGGAGGCTCCATTACTTCCTAGGAATTGAGTTTGTTGACACTCGGCAAGGCCTTCTTCTCAGTCAACAGAAGTTCATCCATGAGATTTTTTGAGACTTCCCTTGTTCAAGATCAGCTGTCGCCAGTCCTCTTGATTCTCATCTTAAAATTTTGCCCACAAATGGTGAGTTGCCAGCATATGCATTCCCTTATTGTCGGCTTATTGGTAAGCTCAACTTTTTGGTGCACACAAGACCTGATCTTGCCTATGGTGTTCAGTTTCTAAGCCAATGCAATCACCAAGAATTATCCATATGGATGTTGCGTTCCACGTTCTTCGGTATCTAAAGGGAACTATTTCTAAAAGGTTGTTATCTTATTCATCTTCTCTTAGATTGTAAGCGTTCTGTGACGCAGATTGGGCCAACTGCCCATTTTCCCATCTGCCCGTTAGTGATTACATGGTGTTCTGGGGTTCGAGCCTGATCTCCTAGAAATCTAAGAAACAGCAGTCTGTTTCTCTATCCTCTGCAGAGGCGAAGTATCACTCTATTTGTAGAGTTTTCACATAATTAGCATGGTTGAGTCGCCTCTTCCATGAGTTGGAAGTGACATGGATCACTCCCAGTTACTGCCCGGTGTGAGAACGAGACTGCTTTTTGCATCGCTATCAATCATGTCTACCACGAGGGTACGAAACACATTGAACATGACTGCTACTTTGTTTAAGGAAAGCTCCTAGAAGGGCTCATATCCTTGTCTCATGTTTCTTCTGCTCAACAACTCGCCGATTGTCTCACCAAGAACATGCCAGGAGTTTGACTGCGAGATTTTTACTAGGCAAGATCGGGATGGTTGATCACCCACCCCATTCTTTGGGGGTGGGGGTATTAGATATGAATTGTGTATTAAATATTGTATGTGGGCCGGTTTGTGCTTGTGAGGTCAAACCCAATCTCTTTGTATAAATAGAACTGGTTTCATTTACAGAATAACAAAATAAAAGATTTTCCCCTCCAAAATTATAAACGGAACATTTTCCTTCTTCTTCTTCCTTTATCTCGCCATTGCCTCTTCTCGCTTTTTGTTTCTGCTCGTGTTTCGACGTCCCCCTAGGTATGCTTGTCGATGTCGGCGAGCAACGGGAGCTTCGGCGTTTAGATCTGAGCTCTGCCAAGGCATGATGTCGTCGTTGATTGCACTAGACGCGATGTCAACATCAGTTCAGATGAGTAATGTTGGCTTCCACCTTCGAATCAAGCTTGAGATTCGTTAGCATCAAGGAGAGGGGCCAGATCTAGCGAGAGTATTGTCTAACCTACTTAAATATATTGAATCATCATTAACCGACGTGTCAAAAAAACTCAGGTCAGATCGCACCAGACAACTACATATATGCGAATTGCATCAGACGATATTTTATGTCTCTGTTTTACTATACTATATCGATATAGATTAAATATTAGGTATAGATATAGATATAGAATATAAAGATGGATAGATATAGATATAGATTTTTTAACATATATACACCAAATGAATAGGTTAAGAGAAAAAAAATTGGGGCATAGTTGGCCACCACTCCCATCAGCAAACATGCTAGCATGAACTGTCAGTAGGAGCCAGGGGTCAAATCCGGGAAGACCCGGGTTGGAAAATGCAGTGTTGTGCTTGTGCACAATAGGCTCCTACCTTGATTTTCGGCATTGCTAGCAACAATCAGGCCCGTCCCAGAGGCAATGGCAGACTGAGCACTTGCCCTGGGCCCTTGATACTTTGGGGCCCAGTAATAAAATATTTTGGTATATTTATATGGGAATAATTAGCCCATTTACTTTCAGAAAGAATTAACTTGTTTTCTTATCTAAATAAAAAAAAACAATCAACAAATTGATTGAAAAGTACAATGTACAAAAGAATGATTTTTTTATATCAAAATCTAATTATATGGTTGCGATGTTGCAGGCAGCAAGTTATTAGGGCCCTTCAAAAAAAAAGTTTTTAGGGCTCTTAATTTAGTGACAAACTAATGTCTGCATTTTTAGTCTTGTTTTGTTTGCGTCATGTTTTGAGTTAGTTTGAGTCTTTTTATTAGCTTTTGTGTTGGAAAAGTTTGGTTTGTGCTAGTTTTCTTATTGTTCGAGATATGGATTTTTATACAAGCTTTGGTGGTGTTTTATAGGTTTTGGAGTTGATTTAGAGAATTTGAACGCACATTAGAGCTTAACGGAAAACTATGAAGCCATTGGAGAAGGTAAGAAAGAGCAAAAGGGAGAAGGATGGAGAAAACTCCTATTTTCACCATTTATCACTTCGAATCAAGTTCTGAAGCCTTCATGAGACTTGTATTCCTCAAAAAGAGCTTTTCAGCAGATATTCATATGTTTCAATCGGACAAACGAGGACTTCGGAATGTGTGTTTCAAGATGGAGCTGGAACTGCCCTATAGACGTCGACACCTGGAGAAGAGAGAAAGTTATTGCATGTGTAAATAGCATATCGGTACCGACAACCTGCATATCGGTATCGACACACCTGTTTAAGTGAAGAAAGTTTGAAAGTGATTTTGAGGAGCATCGACACCTGACCCTATCGGTACCGACACCCTTGGGTGTCGATGTGAGGCTACTGTGAATCAGCGTATGGACTGTTTTTTTGGCCTTTTAAATTAGGTTTTTATGTAGTTTCTTTTAGAATCTTTTTAGATATGGATAAAAGTCATATAGACTTAGATATATTATATCTTCTTTGGATAGATATTAGATAGAATTATATTTTCCTCGGCCAAAATCTTTTTCCTTGGGGGATTAAGTCTTAGCTTTTATCTATAAATAAAGCATATTAGGGGCTGATTTTAGCCATCAAGACACGACTAAACTGACATGACAAGGAGAAGACAATTTTAGGGTTTTGTTTAAAGCGTTAAGGAGAGAGCTTTGGCGTTCGTTGAACTGTTTTCAGGTTTTATTCAATTACAACTTCAGTTTATGTTTTCTTATACTTCAATTATGTTTTCTGTTGCATTGAGTGAGTAGTTCTCTTATCTTCTAGGGTTGGGGTGAGTCCAACGATAGGCATTTGTGTGATGGATGAATCTATGATTATGTAATATTTTTATCTTCTTCTACCTATGTGCTTAACCTTGGCTGGGAATCTAAGGAATTCTATGTTGCAATTTACTTAAGAAATGAAGTTGTGAACCTGGATAGTAATTAGGGTTTTCTAAAACGAGTTATAAGACTCTAGTTAAGAAAAGTTAGAAACAAGTAGGTCTTTTATACGAAAGTTGATTGATTTGCTTGTTTAATCGATAAAAGCATGATTCTTTATATGATTCATTAATCCTCGCATGTGTTTATTGTTGTGGTGTTCGGGTCTGGGAAGATTTCATCTTTATATTGATTATCTCTTATTTTCCAACCGTTATTTGTGAAGTGCAACCTCACCCATCGATACCTACACCCATCCATTTCCCCTACTTTCAATCTATTGAACAACGAGGATAGAACCGCTAACCAGCTCCCTTTGATCGACCTTAATTCCACTATACTATAGAGGGATTTTAAGTATAAATATAAAGTAAATATACTTTAGAAAATTCTTATTTTATTTTAGAAATATATGGATTTTAAGTTATTTAAATGTGTTATTGATAGTTAGATATTTTAATTTTTTTAGGGCCCTTAATTTTATTTTTTTCCGCCCCGGCCTCTATTACATTAGGATCGGTCCGGACAACAATAAGAGTAGGTTTCCCTCAACATGAGCAGGTTTCCCTGGATTTACCTGATGGAATCGGTATTGACAGTATGTGTACCGCCATGAGGAATGCCTCATACCGCTCTGTATGTGTCAAACGAAGAAGCAAGAAATGACTGCATCTGGATGGAGGAGTTGGAAGATTTGGTTCATGATAAGTTGGACTGGGTTTGCAACTGGAGGAAGGAAATCTGATGGTGAAAGGGGTGGTGGGCGGCGCCGCGGCAGAAAGAATGATGTAGATGCAGGTCCGTTATGAGTGAGTGTAAACTGCAAAACCCTAGTTTGGCACCAAAATCCTATGGAACACCCATTTCAAAAGCTTAATCCATATATCAAACTCAATTGTTGTCAACGATTCCAATTCCAACCAAACAGGCCCTAAATGCAATACCAGTAACCCTTTTAGAACATAGTAATCCACCAATGCAAAGTCAGAGGAGCATGAACAAGCAATGTATTCCAGAGTTTGACCAGAAGAAGAACCCAACAAAGCCGGAAACAGTCAACCAACCTGTTTTAGCTTGTAGATATTGAACTACAAGGAACGATTCAAGTTCCAGTATGAATAGATGGGCATATTAATTTTCTTGGCCATGAATATCGGATGTATCAACGTTGAACCATGTCTGCAAACTAAAAATATTGCACTCTGTGGCAATAAGGATCAAAGAGATAGGTCAAAATGATAAGCCTCCAATGCTTAGAAGGCTCGGCTTCTAATCACATCAAGTCCCATCTCAGTTGGATCAGTTGCCTGCAACTCAACCTGTATGCCATCAAGTTCTCTCTTGAATCGGTCCTTGGAGCTGGCATAGATCATCTTGCTTCTGACCCTTGCTGTATCAGGAGACCTTCAAAAAGGCAATGTGAACAATGAAAAAAGGGAAATAAGTCGCTACAGAATATTGATTAAAGCTAGAAAGAAAGAATCAACTAATTCTGGGGAAAACAGCACATAAGGTACAAACATACCACGCAATGAAGAAAATCTTGCTTTTCTGGCAGTTCTCTTCTGTCACAAAATCAAAATCATACACAGCATAACGACATTCATCAGAAGGAAGGTTTGCAGTGAAGTCTTCGTATGTTTGGGCTGGTTCACCCAACTTTTCAACAATCACCTGCTTTTGCTTCTCCTCTATCTTGAAAACAATAAAACGGAACGTTCTTTTTGCTTTCAATTCCAAGAACTTGAGTTTGCATTCATCATGCACAGCCATCCCTGATGCAGCATTAGCCTGTATGCAGCACTTATAGATGAGATTGGGCATTTGGACAATAGTTATATAATTCTGTGGCAGCTAAAGGGGGTGCAGGGGGGCAGCCGCCCCTCCGGCGACGGAAAAACGTAGTTTTAAAAATAAAATAAAAAATGTAAAAAAGAACACAAATGTTGTCTATCTAAGTTGGTAAAGAAAGAAAAGGAAACACAAGTAATGCAAGAGGTCATGGTTTAAACCTAATTGTTTATTTTTTTGCAATATTTTTTATTTCTACCAAATTTCCCCTATTATAAATGTCATATTAAATCAAATTTGATAGTTTTCTATTAATATTTTTCATGAGAGTATTCATTATGCTACACATATTTTTAAAAATTCTTCTAATTTTTGTTCTATAAACTTTTTTTACTATCAATGTTATATTTAAACCACAATTTATGGTTTTTTGCCACACTTTTCAATCCTATCGATTTTTCACTATTTACAAATGGCATTTCTGATTGATCATCATGCGACGGACCTCTTCAAGTACCACCCACTCTTAAAAACGTACAAGATTAACTGAGTTTAAAATGCATTTCTGATTGAAAACATGTCAACGGAAAAAAAATAAAAGAACCTCATATTCTAAATGAGGGAGACCTGCCCACCTAGATGACAGCATATCAAGTGTCTAGCATCTCATGCAAACACAAACATTTATCAAACCTGATTTATGAGCACTAAATATTTGAGACATCAACAATTAAAAGGCCTAAAAGTTGAAGCCCCATTTTACAGTCCATAATATGTTTGAGTGAGTTAGTATCCTTGAACAACAGAAAACAGCAATGTATGTGATTAATGTTATTTTGAGAATTACTTAACATCAACATCTTGACCCCCCAGACCCTGCTTAATTGCGGGATTTACTGGGTAGTTGTTGTTTTACTTAACATCAACATCAACAACCAGCAAGAAGCAAGCAGCATCAACAAAAATGCAGTTGTTAAGTCACATCATCACATACTAGAAATATTGGATAACACTGTCCAGATATTCTAATCTACTTATGGTGCACTCAAATAAAACAATTGGCATGCTTGATGCACCATATAAGCTTAATGTAAATAAGTTTAGTAAACACTAACACTAGATGGCAACCCTAACTTCTTAAATGATTCAAGCAAAGCAGCTTCAATCTTCATAATACACAAACTCACAAACAGCAGGAATTGTTTTTTCATTTTTATTGAACAAAGTTGTAGTTTCTGACTCACGATCGGAGTGCTCGACAGATGATAACTTAAATGAATAGCAATCAACAGCCTCAAACGTTAAATTGAACACAACAGATCCATTCCTATCCTCAATCAAACAAAAACTCCTAAAAATTACGACTCAGCAGACACCGTATGGCGAGAGGACACTGAAAGAGAGCAAACTGTTACTCAAGGACGACCTCACAAAGAAAACAAAGAAGCAAACAGGCACAGAAACATCGAAGAGATCGGCAACAGATGAAGAAAAAATTGTAGAAAAATCAGCAGAATGAAATGAAAAAACCTAGAAATAGAAGCAGAAACGGAAATTGTAAAGAGAAACAGAAAAGTTACCATGGTTGGAGTAGTAGTCGGAAGCGGAGATGAGAGGATCCCGGTGGGAGTGCAACAGATCTATCAATGGAAGCAGAGGATGAGAAGAGAGTACGAGGGAGAGACAGAGAATGGAGATGGAATTTTTCTTCTTTTAATTTATTTTTATTCTTTTTTAAGTACTCTGGAATTCGTAGAATCGTATCGAATGCGAATTTGCGATTGCGGTACAGAGCGGATGGGACGAGATTATGAGAATCTGGGAATCTGGGATTAGTGGTTGAACCTCACAATCCGGTTTGGACCTAAAAATGGGACCCGATCAGACGTTGAGTGAACCGGGTCTGCACCAAACTAGAATGAATGCATCTATATTTTTTTTTTTTGGTGTTGAATAAAAGGAGAGACAACAATCTCCCCTGAGACCATGTGCAATCATGAGTTTTTACTTACTTAAAGCCTTATAAGATAAATCTATGGTTGCAAGCAAAACCTTAAGATAAGAGGTTGGAAAGGTTTAGCTCAACTGGTCATAGGGGTGACATTTGGAACAAGAGACCAAGGATCGAGTCTCACCAGCGGCAGTGTGGGAGCAACCTCTCAAATGAGGGGGGCTCCTTGTGCGCAGTGAGCACTGGTCTTGGCCTCTGCGATCCGTTGAGTCACCATGATTTACCTCCTCTCACAATCCCCTTCGAGTCGGGGGTGAGGGGCGCCCGGGGTGAGCGATTTTACCTTTTTGGAACAAGAGGTTGGAAGGGTTTATCTCTCTCTACCAAGTTAACCTATTACACCACAAGTGGCTCTCATCCTTTTATTACTATATTTATTTGATTTATTAATTATTCAAATATTTTTATAATATATACTGTATTTATTATTATTATTTTCAAATAATAATTATGTCATTAGTTTTATTTTATTTTTCTCCATAATTTGAGTATAATTTTTTCCTATATATACTCATCTTCACCTATTATATTGTTTGCACTTAATTTTCATATTCCATTCTGATACACTAATCTAATTATTTTTGTTCTTTGCTTATAATATAATGTTACTTTTTTTATTATTTTTCATCTAATGTAATAAAAAAATATTAATATCAAGCACTTTTTAATTTTATTTATAAATAAAACTAATGAGATGGAAAAAGTGATGGAATAAGGTTACCCCATGATTGTAAGGTAAATCTCTTAGGAAGAGGTAGAAAAAGTACAAAATATTTGAAAAATAAATAAATGAACTGTCAAATGATGATATATGGATAAAAAATTGAAAGGAAAAGAGGTTACCTTATGGTTGCTCATGCTCTAAATAAAATACCCAAACAACAAAAACGAGAGTACAACAAAGACTACACATAGGGGCGGAGCTGAGGGGGGGGCCTAGGGGTCACTTGTAAAGGCTCGGATTTTTAAATCATAATTTTGCGGAAAAAGAAAATCAAAATGAATTTTAAAGCGGAATTTAGCGGAAAAACTCTATAGCTTGGACTTTGATCTAGTAAAGCGGATTTCCAACCTAAAATAAAATTTTGAAGACTAACTTGACATGGCGACAATTTCCTCAAATTTTGGAAATTTATTTTAAACGAGTCGGAAATCTAATTGATCGAGTGAGCGGGTTTCAAGATTTACTTCCGGGTATTCAAATTTTATTTTGGGGACCATCCCACTTTGTCTTTCTCCCCTTCCCAAATTGTCCCTTTCAGATTGTTGCATAGCGCAACAGTCCTGCCCCTCCCCCATCTCAGGCAAAGATGCAAAAGCTTCATTCCCACAGGAGCCTTTGTCCTCTTTAAGTTGTCTTCACATGATCACGCAACCTCCAAGTCTAGCCTTATCTCTTCCCCATTGCATATTCAAAAACCGGCCTCCCCTCTCCTTAATTATGTTTATACTACCAATTTGTGAAAAGATGTCAAATCCCCTTCTCCTTCCTTGGTCACCGAGCAGCGCCACCTCCATCTCCACCATCCTCCTGATTTCCGACCAGCCCCGAGCAGTCGATCCTCCGCCATTTCGAACCACCGAGCACCTTCCCTCCTTCTCTGAGAAGCAATAGGCACAACACCTCCTCCGACCTTCTCGACGCCGACGAGCCACCCCGATCCGCCCAGCAGCAGCCATCGCTGACCGGATCCGGCGCCGGACCTCTCTGTTCCCTTGTTTTGATTAGAAATCGTCCGGTAAGGGCTCTTTCCTTCTCGTTTCGGTTGGAAACCTTGTAAAGGTCCGCATTTTTTGACCTCCCACCTCCTTCCTAGGCCAAGCCAGCAGCGCCCGAACCCCGACAATCCAATCAAAGTCCGGCGACCTCGAATCCTCTCCGGAGAGTCGACTTCCCTTGGTGAACACCCCTAGCTTCTCTTTAACTCTTTTTGCTCGAATTTATGTGTGAATTCTCCCCTTTTTCCTATGAGCTAACAAGAGAGAGTGTCGGAGAGCGAGAGCGTGCGAACTGGAGAGCCTAACGGTGAGATCGAGAGCGAGGTGCGAGCGAGTGAGAGAGAGTGTCGAGCGGCTGTGTGCGAGGACGAGAGAGGAGGGACGAGATGGCGACGCCCAGCTGAGGGCTTAGGACCCCGAGGAGGAGACGTGGAGGGCGGGGGAAAGCACCGCCAACGGGACGCCTTTCGAACCGAGGCGGAAAATGGAGCTGAAGAAGAAGATGCACAGTGGCTGCGGGACCCACCTCCACCTGGCGCCACGTCAGCTAGACCCCACCCTTCCTTTCTTTTCCGAGTTCTGCCGTTGAAAGAGAGTGAGCATGGGCTGAGTTGGGTCATGGGCTGAGTTGGGAATTCGGGCCGGATTTCTTATAATATAAGGGTTTGGGCCTATTTATACCAAATGAATATGATTTTGGGTAATTTCAACAAAAGGCTCGATTTTAGGATTTTATAAAATAAGGGTCGGTTTTGGTAAATTAATAAGAGGCTGATTTTAATAAATAAAAAAATGATTGGGATTTTAAAGGATTTAGAAATAATTTATGAAGTGTTTAAAATGAAATAGCATTTGAAATATTATGTAATATAATTGAGATTTAAAATATAATATTATGAGAGTTGGAGATTTAAAAAGGTATTTGACTAACATTTTCCAATATCGGAAATTCTATCTAGTTAAATCGGGTTTCGAAAGGGTTTGCGGTACTAACTCTGGGATTATGTGATCGATAACTAACTAGCATGATTGATGTGAATGGTTGTTTAATATCAAGATTTGTGTGAACTAATGACATGAATGAATGACTAACGGCAATATGAGATGTTAGAATTTCGTATCATTTGACTTATGCCTTATGAGCTATGATTAATATGATGAACTTTGGAGATATATGATCATGCGGATATATGAGTATTATTGTGAATATATGAATGTGGTGGAACAGAATGATGATAATGATATGGTCTTATGGAATGTGGCATCATGATGAGTGGCTGAACTTGATGTGATGATGATTGTGATATGATTGTTATCCTCGTTGAATGATGTGTGCTTGAATGCTTGAATGATTAGACGTAGACTTATATATATATGTGCTGATGTGTATCTAGGTAATACCTTGTGATTATGAATGATAACTGCTGGATCTTCTATTATGCTGTTCTGCATAGCCAGGTGAGTTCCTATATGAGCTCACTCAGATTCGAAAAGAGATCTCCCTGCTTGTAGTCATGTGCATACTAGGTGCTTGCATTCATAATAAAGCATGCCATGTAGTATCCTGCTAGGATTGCACTCATGATTGAGCATTTGTTTACTCATTGCTTTTGTAAACAGAACGGTCGTCATCTGTGAAGTAACTAGAGTCATTGCTAGGGTTATAGGACGACCTAGTCTCATCAGGTCCCGTCCTGAGTCAATCGAGTCATGAACTTCCTTATATTATGAGATGCATGCGGGCTTTATTGTGGATACGGGTTGGGCATGCGTGCCACCCGATTATATGGAATGCATTCACGAGCTGGCCAGTCTCCGCCCTATCAGAAGGGGGTGGAGGTAGGAGAGGGATATACCACTTGGTATTCGATGCTAAGGCCTTATTATATTTATGCACTTGATCTTAGGACCATGCTAGTGTGTTAATATTCCGCCTTGTATCTAGAAGCATCTTTATTAGGACTAGCGTGTGTATATGCCTGCTTGTTTAGGATTATATTGCGTATGGCTTCGATCTGACACCGCCCCGCATACATTTTTTTTAGGTTTGTTTTGCAACATGATTATTCATTGTTTCCGTGACGTGGGAACTCTCTTGGGCGATCTCAAAGAAATGGTTTAACTCCACTAACATTGTATATTAAATTTCAATAAATACACTTATTGATTTGGTTTTGACTCGGCTCTGCCGTGTCACCCTCTTGTATTACACCTTGATTCTACTATTTGCATGACTGTTGGTTTTCCACGCTTAGACTTATGACAGGTACAGGGGACTTCCCCGGGGATTTCAACGATCCCTTCGAATTTTGGGTATGAAATCCCACTTTCAAATGTTAGGATAGAATTTCAAACCTTCAACCTGTACTCGGGGCGCAAGATCCTAACGAGGGGTTTCATCCCTCGAAACGTAACCTGGGAATCATAATCCCGGGCCGTTACATCACCTACCCCTCCTCTCATGTGACGAACTACCTAAGTGTATTCTCCTCGTTGATAGATTCGTTTTGATATATAATACATCTTAATCCGGCTTCTGAGTAAAAAGCTATGAATGTTTAAAAATCAAAGGTTTATTAATCACTTTAATTTTGTTTCAATAGACTATAATGCTTTTATATTTTACTTAAATTAACATTCACATACTATAATTCATCTCGAGAGCTTTGAAATGAGAAGTTATACTAATCATTTCAGCAATTTGATAAGAAGTTACGCAAGTTCAAATTTTTTATATCTGGTTATACATTATTATATGTTATGAGTGCAACAAGTTATATACATTAACTAGGGTTGTTATTTGAGCCAAACAAGTCTAATATTATTTGATTATATTTAGCTCATTTAGAAACAGCTCAAGCTCGAGTCGAACCTATATTTGAACTTGAGCTCATACTCGATTTGTTTAGTAAATGAATGAGCTTGAGCTGAGTTTTTTTTTCCAAGTATTATGCAACTTTACTTGCTTATACATTGTAACTTAAAAGAAAATTTGTAAATTTTACAAAATTCATACGCTATTTGAGTTTTAATCGACATGAGTCAAACTATGAATCAAGTATAAAAATGTGCTCATAATCAACTCATTTTGTAAATTATTGATAATGCATATTTCATATAGGCATTATAGGTATTTCTTATTGCATTTAGATGGTGGTTTTGCTTATGTTTGAGTCTAGTTTTGTATATTGCTTGTGAAGTATTCGAGTTTGGAATCTATGACTTTTTAGTGTTTATTCTGCAGAATTACATTCCGACCTTGAAGGGAATTTGGAAGAGCTTAAGAGACATGTTTTAGAGCATATGGAGGTTGAGGAAGAAGCTAGGAAGCACGATGTTGAAGATAATTGAATTTAATCGAGGGAATCTCGTCATTATAAGGGCGACGCCTACCGCCATTTACACGACGCCCGCCGTGAGCTGGTTTCCAGCGATTGCGGTTTTGGATCTGAAGACCATATTTCCTATTCTTATATTATTATTTCTATTAGGGTTTTGCCGACTCCTTATAAGTCTATATTAGGTTTTATTCATTTTACTCGTCGTGGTGTGGCTATTGTGTGAGACTATGAAGACCATTAGAGAGAGGGAGAGAGAGAGAGAGAGAGAGAGAGAGAGAGAGAGAGAGAGAGAGAGAGAATTGGCCTATGGGTTGCTAAACTTATAGTTTTGCCTGTGATTTGAAGACATGGTTGTTTAGATTGTGAGGATTTGATTCTATTTAGTTATTCATATTCATAGTTATCATCTTGTGCTTATTGATTATATGTGTGTTCCTTTCTATGATTGATGAGCATGTTAGGAATTGCATCTTAGCTATGAATTCGTTATTGTGTTCTTGATAGCAAACAAAGTATTGAAGTAGTGATATTTCTTTGTCTTTGTAGTGGATGATTTCAATTGATCTATGTTGTGGATATATATGTCGATTAGGGTTGATTAGGGTGGTTCTGGTTTGTCTTAATTGCATTGAATCAATGTGAAAATTGATCTGATTACTTGAGACTTTAATGCTATTCTTTACTAATATTGAATAAGGTGATTGTATCCCTGCGAATCTCTCAACTTTAGTAAAGTAGACATGTGTTTATGAATAATTAATAGATCAATCCTTGGACCATGAATTCCAACCATTGTCAGAGAATGACAAGTGAAATATTCTTTCTACTTTGTTATCAATCTACTTTGCAATCATAAAATTGGTTACGTTTACATCTTGGTTACTTGCTACAGATCATTGCTTAGTCATAAGAGTTCTTGTTAAGAGTTATTGAATAGGAAATAGCTTCTCCTCGTGGGTTTGACTCCGAACTTAATTGCTATACTAGTAGTTGTTTGGTTTATCAAGTGATTGATTGACTAATCTATTGATTTTGTGTTTGAGTTTGGATTATATTACTATTTGGAAAAGGGGGAAAGTGCCAACGACGTTCGTCTCGCGTCAAGTTCTTGGCGCCGTTGCCGGGGAGAAGAAATGAGTTTGCTTTTCTTTATCTCTTTCAATTACTTTTGCTTTTTGTTTTGTTTTCATTCTTTTCTTCGAGTCTTTTGTGTCCTTGTACGGTTCAAACTAGATCTTCTAATTCATTGCCTTTGTCTTTTGATTCTGAGATTGAAAGATCTCTAAGGTTGAAAAGGAGGATCGAGTTTGATACAAACAAGGAGATAGCAGACGAAGTTGTTAATCCGCCAAGAAGGACCATGAGAAACCTAAAGGAACCTAATTTGAGTGCTCAACCACTTGCAATTAGCCTTCCTGATCTCCCTAAGGGTTCAAGATTTGAATACAAGTTGAATCGGTCTTCTATTTTACCCTACTTTCATGGATTGTCTGGGGAGGAACCAAACAAGCACCTTGATACCTTTGTGAGTGTGTGTGATAGACTTAGACTCCAAGGTCTTATCGATGACCAATTGATGTTGAGAGTGTTCCCCTTTACCTTGAAAAATTCTGCAAGCGATTGACTTTATTACCTACCCCCAGAAAGCATTACTACTTGGGTGCAATTGAAGAAAGCTTTCCTGCAAAAAGTACTTTCCTGCGACTCGCCTCAACAAACTTAAGAAGAAGATGTCCAGCATTGAGCAATCACCTACGAAGAGTCTTTATGAGTATGTTGAGCAGTTCAAGAAGCTTAAGGGTAGTTGTCCGTAACATGGTATACCCGAGGATGATCTAGTGCTATATCTTTATGAGGACTTGCTTGACACCGATAAGAGTTTCATCAATGTTACTAGTGGAGGAGATATTTTGGATAAGACACCTCAGGAAGCAATGCAAATTTATGAAGGGTTGGCTAACGCATCGCAATAATATGGGAGACACCAAGGAGTTAGGGGAGTTCATAAGTTGATTAGTTCTAGAGACGGTCACAAGGACGACATAGATAGGCTTACAGAGATAGTGAACAAGATGGCTATGCAAATGAATCAATCTCATTAGCCTAGACCTTGTGGTGTCTGTGGAGATCCAACTCATCCGAATGATAAGTGTCCCTTGATTCAAAAGGATATCGCTGATGTGAATGTTATAGATTACGGACCTCTTCGTAACTTTGGTAACAATTACAATCAGGGCTACAATGCGAACTATCAAAGTGGATTCAGCAGAAGAGGCCAGCAGCAACAAATCCCTTATCAAAGAGGGCAATTTAAGAATAGTTCGAGAAACACTCAACAAGATGATAGAGATGAGACATTACGGTTATTGTTGGATAAGATGTGTGTTCAAGAAAAGTTGTTGAGCCAAATGGCTAAGGAGATTGGAGAATTGAAAGCGAAAGATTCAGGGAAGTTGCCATCACAAGTGGTAGTGAATCCGAAGGAGAATGTGATTGCCATGATCCTTAGAGGAGGTAAACAAGTGAATGTGCCCACTAGGAATGTTAAAGAGAGGCCTAGGGAAGAAATTGATATGGGAGAAGAGGATGAAACAAAATTGGCCACACACTGCAAAGACGACGCCCACCGCCCCTCACCACGGCGCCCATCGCCCCCTCCAGTGACGGAACCATTTTTGACGTTGTTAAATCCCCGAAGAAATCTTCCAAGGAGTGGTCTTTTGAGGTGTCAAGACCTGCACCACCCTTTCCTAATGCCTTAACATCTGATCGTGAGTGGAAAGATGAACAAATTCTTTATGACACATTTGCTCATTATGAGGTAAATATTCCACTTTTCAATTTGATTAAGACTGTGCCTCGCTATGCGAAGTTTTTGAAAGAATTATGCACTATGAAACGCAAGCAAATGATGCGAAGGAAAGAAAAAGGTAAGTTTAAGTGAAAATGTTTCTGCTTTACTTCAGAAACGATTGCCTGAAAAGTGCGGAGATCTAGGTATGTTTACTATCCCATGTGCAATAAGTAATGCTAGCTTCACCAAATCTATGTTAGACATAGGTGCTTCAATCAATGTTAAGCCTAAAAGATTTGTTGAGGATGTTCTGGTTAAGGTAAACGATTTGATATTTCCAGCTGATTTCTTTATTCTAGATATGGAACAAGGTACGCCTGAAACCCCCATTATCTTGGGAAGGCCATTCTTGTGAACGGCTAAGACTAAGACTGATTGTTTTGAAGGTTCACTAACTATGAAATTTGATGGTAGAAAGATTGAGTTTCTATATTTGAGCCTATTGTTTCTTCTACTAATGATTCTGCAGATGTTCTTGACTCTAATGAAAGTGATCACATGAATGAATCAAATGGTTTGTTAGATGCCTCTGTTGAAACTGAATCTTTGCATGTTGAGTCTTCTAACAAAGATGAAATTGTATTAGAGAAATATGATATTTAAAGGAAAATTGAGAATTTGTTCAAGTCACAGGGCAATGTGTCTAATTCAAATGAGTCTGTTGTTATTCCCTATGAGAAATCGATTCCTAACAATGTTGAGGTTTTTGCAATTTCAGAGCAACCCCCAGGAGTAACGCATTTCAATAAGGAATTGATTGATGCAATTGATGGGTATGTTGGAGAAATTCCTAAAGTTCCCCATCTTGTCTTGAAAAGGACTAGTGTGGAGGATCTTGATGGAATAACTTAATCAAGAAATGCATCACGTCGAGCTAAACTTCTTAAGCAGATCTTCATTTTTAGTGAAACTACACTGGAGTCATAAGCAAGAATAATCTTGGAGTCCAACTCAATTTTAAGGGCTACCCAGTGCATGTTGCCAATATTGAACGAAGCGTAAACCTTCTTAACACCTTCCCAAGTCTTCCCATAATTACTAGGATAAAGACCAAGGAAGTAACTGAAGAATTCCTCCAGAATTGCATCACAATTTTTAATGACATCAGCATTGCAATTCCTAATCTTGGGGGGAAAAATGGTGTCTAATACAACACTGCCACACTGGTGTGATTTTGACCAGGACAATCATGAAGACGTTTTCTAAAATGATGAAGTGCTTCGTCTAGGTGTTGTGAAAGAAAACATAATAATTCCTAACAGTCACCAAACTGATGGCACCAAATATAAGCAACAAGAAAAAGACATGTAAATATGAACTTACAACATCATGAAGCCATTTTGTCTTCCCCGATAATTCAGTGAAAAACACTTTGTTCATATCAACCTTACAACCACTGATTTTTCTATCACGCCTACAAAGTAAGATAACAAGTTAAATAAACTTATTATAAGAAATGGTAGTACGAAAAAGAAAACACGTATCAAAAGTGGACAATTATCCAAGATCTTGAAAAGTGGTAAAAAATTCAACATGCTCATCAGGGCTGAGAAAGGAATGTTTATGTACTTTAGGAAGGCGAGGTTTCTTTGGTTTATAAGGATTGGTGTAAGGAGTATGGGCTGCAAGACCAGATTTCAACGCCCTATAAAAACGCCTTAGCGGAACTTCATCATCATCCTCGTTTTCAGCATTTGAACGAATAAGGTTGCCGAGATAAGTGATAGAGTTGCTCAGAATCAGGCCCGATCTAAAAACAGACCCGAAACCGAACCGAAAAATGCGTTTTCGGGCCGGCCCGACAATTAACGGTCCGGTCTTCGATTCTTAAAAAATGAAATTTCGGTTTCGGGCCGAAAATCGTAACCGAACCGAAAATTTCGGTTTTGGCCCGAATAACCGAATTTCTTTTTTTTTTTAAATAAAACCCTAAACGTAACTGGGTGGCCGCTTCTTTATTTTATTTATTTCACTAATCTTGAAGACTTGAATCCCATTTTCAGTTTTCATTCATGCTCTCAGCCCGTAGGACCAGACCCTCTCACAGTCTCCCCCACCCTTTCTTTCACGTGTCCCAGCCCGAGGACAACCGAGCCAGAGCCGCCACTCCCCTCCGTCGAAGACTGGCACTCGCTGCCGCTAGCCGATGCCACCATCTCCCGTTCTAACCCGCTGGTCGTTGTCGCTTGTAGCGATGTAGGCCCTGGTCAATTTTTCTTGTGCTTGAAGATGAGTGAATCCAAAGCCCTAATTTTTTTTTTCCAATCTTTCGTATATCCCTTGTTTAATTTATTGTGGTTGGGCAATTGGGTGATTTTTAAAGAAACAAGATTGAAGAGTGTTGTGAGACTTGTTGTGAAACTTGTGAGATTATGACAAATTTGAGACATTGATGTATTTGGGATACGTTTTTGGGACAAGTTTGAAGTTTACATCCCTACAAGGTTTTTTTTTGGCAAATATACACTGCAAGGCAATTAGGTTTTTTCGGGTCAAAAACCGAAAAAACCGTAACCGGATATTCGGTCTTTGGGCCACCCCTCCTAAAAAATCGGGCCGTCGGTTTCGGCCCGACCCGTTTGAGTCAGTTCGGGTCGGTTCGGTTTCGGCTCGTTGCGCCACCTTAATCAGTGATGTTATGAAATAGACTGCATTTATCATCATTATCACCAGTTGCAGCACCACTGTTAGCAAGCACATCCTTTGGGACATCATCATTGTATCCAAGTATGATGCCAATACCATGATCAACTTTTCCAACAACAACTTCAGGAGCAGGGCAACTACTTAAATCATTCAAATCAGCTGTAACCACAACTTTGGGACCAACAACACCACTGTCATCAGGTGCATCGGCCAAGCAAGGAAGCATAAGAGTTGCAATAGCACCACTGTCATCACGAGAATTAGTAGAACAAGGAAGAACAGGAGTGGGAACATCACTGTTACCATGCACCTCTTTGAAAGCAATCGTGTCCTAACTGGTTGGATGTGAATCAAGAACTTCAGTAGAAGCAACTGAGCAAGCAAAAACAGTGTCACCTGAACCAATTACTTCAGTTGGAGCAACACTCAGATCGGCAGTTGCACCGGCCGAAGAAAGGACTTCAGTAGGAGCAGCAGAACAAGTCTCAACAATTTTTTCAGAAGTGGTTGCACTAGAATTGTGAATTCCTTCATATGAGGGAACAACTTCAGTAAGAGGGATATCACTGTTAACAGTTACATCCTGTGATACAAGGATTTCGGTAGGAGCAACAACACTGTCATCAATCTTGGGAGAAGGAGAAGTACAACCAGAAGAAGGGACAACACTGTCATCAAGAGTTTCCTTTAAACCCACAAGACCAATGTCAACATCAGTGCAAACAACATCAACATCTATTAATGTTGACTCTTAAGTTGACCTAACAACAACATACTCTGGAGTTGGGGAATCATTGGAAGAATCGGTGTCATCACCTTCATTGTCAACACCTTGATTCACACCCTCAAAATAATGTCCATGGTTAGACAACTGAGAGGAGTCATCCCTAATCCCAGCCATCACATCCTTGATAGAATCATCCCATGTCTAACGTTCCCTTTTCAGAGCAGTCTCATTGTCATCACTGGGATGTAAGACACATGCTTCAAGGTTATGCACTTTCTCCTCAAGGGAAAGAATCCTAGAAAGACAATCTTTCAGTTGAGCTTCAAAAGACTCAAATGATGCCTTAAAAGAACAAACAACTTCTTCAAAACAGCTTTACTAACAAAATGTTTTGCCAACCCAGGGACATCATCACTTGTAGGAAGCTTGAAGGTTCGATAATGTATAGCAAAGTAATATAAAGATACTCTATAAGGGGGGTTGAATAGAGTATGCCGGTTTTTCACAAATAATCTCAAGACTTTTGAAACGCTCGCAAAACCCTGTGAGATTAGACTTAATCTTTTCTCTAAAAACCTGAATCACAAACAAGTTATACAATTCGAAACAAGTGCGGAAATATGGTAAAGCAATGAAAGGACGGAATGAATTGTTTACGAGGTTCGGCACGAACTTGGCCTATGTCCCCGCCTAGGGTTCTTCCACAACCCTAGGATTCAACCGACTTTTATTGATTCACAAGACTTAGGATCCTAATAGCTCACCGAGAAGCCTCTCTCCTATACAATTGCAATCTAGTCAACTCACGTTTCCTTGGAGTCCTAGACCAATCTAGAAGAGCCCCACCTCTCTCAGCTAACTAGTACAATCCCCTTGCACTTATTGAATCAATCGCCTAGTGTCCACTTCCTGAGTTACAAACTCTCGAGTATAACACTCACTCGAAATATATCCTATAAGCTCACTGTGTAACTCTCAAATGCTTTGAAACGAAATAACAGACTCTTAAGAACTAGTAGAGAGCACACGAGGAAGACATATTTGACTTGAAGGCTTGAGTACGAATGAGAGCTTGTGTTCAACAAATGTATTTTGTCTTCCCTTCTTCCTTTTCTTTATAATGAACAAATCGGCGCCTAAGGATCTCCACCAACGGTTATAGCAGATCATGGCTTGAGATGGATTCTTCACGATCTTCTATTCTTGGAAACTTTGAAGCCATGATCTTCCGATTTTATTCTCCACGTTATTCAGCTCAAGGAAGGAAATATAATTCGAAAATCTTCCTGAAATGTTAAAGCATATATAATAATATCTGGAAGCATATAATAACATATAATAATATTCGGACATAATATAATAAAGTACATGTTTTGTGTTTCATCAACACAGTTGTAGCTTCAAGACCTTTGACACAAACTGTCTGTCAAAGCCTTTGAAACTAATTCCGATTTTCATTTAGGGAGTGGAGTTATCAAAGCCCATCACCTTTAGGAGGAATAGATCTAGGGAGCTTAAACTTAGACCTCATAGGCTTGTCACCATGATCTAAATCTTTTTCACCACACGGTGCTTCTTCTTCACGTACCCTTAATGGGAGCCTCTCACTCTTTGACGATTTCTGAGATGGCACCATCTTTGCCTTCTTCTTAATAGGCCAATCTAGAGTAGCAAAACTTCTCAACACTCTCTTCTTCTTGACAGAATCATCAGCAACAGGAGTACGTCTCAACACTTTACCCTTCTTCACATGAAGAGGACTATCACCACTGCTCATTGACCATGTAACCAACCTCTTCCTGGGATGGACAGGACTCTCAAAGTCAGAACTACCCTCACTGATGATTAGTGGTCTCACCACCCCCTTTTTTCTCAAAGTTGGGGTTCTAACTATTTCCTTCATCCTAGTAGGAATATTTGTAAAAGGGATATTAGGTTCTACACCACCATCAAGAAGATGGTCACCTGATTGCCTGAGCCGATACGCTTGGATGCGTAAATTCCTTGGACACACTACATCACTGACATCAGCATCCATACCAACAAAACATGAAACATAAGAATCTACACTGTCATCGGAAACTTCATTAGAAAATGAGAGGTCAGGACAATCCATAAACGAGGCATACATAGAGTAGACAGTCCCCTAGCAAGAGAACAAAAAATACAATTAAAGGACAACAAATATATAACATGGAAGAGGAAAACTGAGATCAGAATAATAAAAGTTGAGACAAGAAAGAATGCTTACCAAATCTTTAGAGAAATTTTCAAAACACGTACTTATCATATGTAATGTTGTAATCACGTTCACTAGTATACCAGACGAGATGTTGGTAAACCATCACAAAATGCAAAGTGACGATTTGAGATGCTAGTAATCTTAGGGATTGGCTCTAAAATCCAAACCTAAGAACAAAGCAACATCAATAACAGAAATAGAAGTAAAGAATAATAATAAGAAGAAAAAAGCATTGGAACATAAAAGGAAAGGAAAGGGAAATATCTGGAATGCTACGGGATATCCTAGCAAATTATAACCAATCCTTGGACCCTTTTTGGATAGCTTATACCTCATAGATTTCTTCCAAAAAAAACCAAGTGTTTCTAGAAACACAACACAACCAAAAAGATACAGATTTAAACGATCAAAATCACAGACAAGGTCAACAAAAGATTGACGTACAAGAGCTTTAGAACGCTGAGGGAGCAACACATCCTCAATCAGTAACAAGTACGCCATGGAAAGTTACCTGGGAGACTGAGTTGGCTCCTTGAGGAAAATTTGGAGAAGACCATTAAATGTGCATTTCGATAACCCCAAAAACTCCTCCATATCCACATGAGGAGAAGAAGACATGTCATCACCAGGTTCTTCCCAATTCAAACCGGTTACACAACAGAATTCAGCTAGAGAAAACCTCAACAAATGTTGTCCAACTTAGAACCACATCTCATGAACTTTAGAAGTTTAAACTTCATGTAGAAGCATTTGATGCACAAGTTGATGATAAAAATAAAGACGATCAACAGCCCGAACGATTGGACCTAAACAACCATCTATAAGAGAAGCCACGTCAGTAGGAGACAGACCATTCTTAAGAACTTTGATCAATGCAGGCTTTGAATACACATTAATGTGCCCACGAAAACGTCTCGTTCTTTGGGAACAACAAACTTGAAGGAAGCAATTTGAATAATAGATGGTGGGTCCACATTAGAAATTTCTTGATGGACAACAATTTCTTTACCTAAATAGCATAGAAATAATGTAAACATTAGGTTTCACAACAAAGAAGATATTGTCACCAAAAACTAACAAACAACAAATTGAACAACCACATAAACTAATATTATCACCACACCAAACACACCAAACACACAACAAGGAGAATATCATATGGAACCCTGTCACCACACAAGTAACAAACTGTAATCATGAATCAATTGTAACCATGTCACCAGACTGTAACCAACCATTAAAACAAGTAATAAATTGTAAACAATTAATAAACTGTAACCCTGTCGATCACAAGACTGTACGTAACCAACTAACAAAACAAGTAATAAACTGCAACCCTCTCACCCACCAAAGAAGTCATAAACTGTAACCCTAAAACAAACCATCAAAAACAAAAAGAAACAACAACTGAATGAAATCAAAAGAAGAGACATAAATCATAAACAACAAATGCCACAAATGTAGAAATGGAAATGAAATCAGAACAAGAGACATAAATAATAGCACAAACTGATAGCCATCAGACAACAACTGAACTAAAAAATAAACCCTAAAATGGGAGAAAAGGGCTAAAATAACGAAAAATAAACTAAAATAGGCATAAACTGCATGAAATGCAAGTAGATCTCCCACAATACAAAGAAAACTGAAGGTTCGATAATGTATAACAAAGTAATATAGAAATACTCTAGAAGGGGGGTTGAATAGAGTATGCCGGTTTTTCGCAGATAGTCTCAAGACTTTTGAAGCTCGTGCAAAACCCTTAGAGATTAGACTTAGTCTTTTCTCTGAAAACTTGAATCACAAATTTAAACAATCGAACCAAGTGCGGAAATAAGGTAAAGCAGTAAGTAAAGGACGCAACGAATTGTTAACGAGGTTCGGCACGAACTTGGCCTACGTCCCCGCCTAGGATTCTTCCACAACCCTAGGACTCAACAACCTTTATTGATTCACAAAGCTTAGGATCCTAATAGCTCACCGAGAAGCCTCTCTCCTATACAATTGCAATCTAGTCAACTCACGTTCCCTTGGAGTCCTAGACCAATCTAAAAGAGCCCCACCTCTCTCATCTATCTAGTACAATCCTCTTACTCTCGAGAATCAATTGCCTAGTGCCTACTTCCTGAGTTATAAACTCTCGAGTATAACACTCTCTCTAAATATATCCTATAAGCTCACTGTGTAACTCTCAAATGCTTTGAAACAAAATATAAGACTCTTAAGAACAAGAAGAGTGAACAGGCTGAAGAGAGATCGTAAACTTGAGGGCTGATTGTGCAATGATCTTCGTGAATGTACGTCAGTCCTCTCTCTCTTCTTCATCTCCTTTATATAGTGAAGATCATTGACGCCACTTAAGGAAGGAATCTTCTCCAACAGCTTGGCTGATTATGGCCACCTTTGAGATCTTCTAAACTTGGAAACTTTGAAGCCATGATCTCCGATTATGTCCTTCTTAGCTTTTCGACTTTGGAAGGAGATAATATTTGAAAACCTTCCTGAAAAGTTAGTATAAAATATCTGGAAGCATATAATAATATATAATAATATTCGGACATAATATAATAAAGTACAGGTTTTGTGTTTCATCAACACAGTTGTAGCTTCAAGACCTTTGATACAAACAGTGTATCAAAGCCTTTGAAACTTAACCCCGTTTTGTTGAGGTGTCCTAGGAGCAGAAAAGTTATGGGAGATGCCATATTTAGCACAAAACAAATCAAACTGAAGTTGATCAAACTCCCTACCATGATCACTCCGAATTGACACTATGGGCTCGTTTCTTAAAGTTTGCAACTCCTTACAAAGTTTTGAAAACTCAAATAAGGCCTCTGATTTTTCTTTTAGAAATGCAACCCAAGTATATCTAGAAAAATCATCAACAACGACTAGCATGTACTTTTTACCATTGGGAGATTTGACTCGCATAGGACCACATAAATCCATATGTAAAAGTTCAAGGGGTCTAGAAGAACTTACAACCTTTTTGGGTTTGAAAGAGCTACGTATTTGTTTACCTCATGTGAATGATTTGCACATATCAATACCTTTGAAGTCCATATTATGTAGTCCTCTTACAAGCCCTTTGGACACAAGCTTCTGTAGTGTATGTGGGCTCACATGACCGAGTCTCCTATGCCAGAGCTTTGGATCGTCCGTCAAAGCCTTTAGACAGGTTAAGCTTCCTTGTGCCACTTGATTAGCATTTACAGCGTATATATTGTTGTAACGATATGCAGTTAATATAACTTCACCTGTATCTTCTCTGCACACTAGACATCTTTTCTTGTTAAATCTAACATTGTTGCCACTATCACATAATTGAGAGACACTAAGCAAATTATACTTTAAACCATTAACAAGATAGACATTTTTAATACTATGATTGGAATCACTTCCAACACTACCAATACCAATGATGTCACATTTTCCTTTGTCACCAAGAGTGATTGTTCCCGTGGATTGCTCCTTTAGATCATGAAAGAGAGAACTCTTTCCACTCATATGCCTCGAGCATCCACTATCAATGATCCATTTATGTTCCTTCACCTTGGTGATCTCCTGCAAGACAAACATCAACCTTTGTGGCTAGACCAATAAGCAAATTTGGATCCATTGTTGGGGTAAACCATATTTGGTAAAATAGTGCCTTTTGGAACCCAAACTTGTGTTATCCGTTCTTTTCTCAAATGAACAGGAAATGTATTGCGAATAATATATGGATCCTTTCTTCTATAGGGGCAGATCTCTTTTACCTGTCCCTTTCTAGCACAATGGTGACATATAGGAGAGGTTCTGCTTCCTTTTGCCTTTACAAAGGTGGTAATGTGTTGCTTCTTTAAAAACCTTGGATTGTAACCAATACCACTTTTGTTTAGAGAACTTTGTTGCTCACCCAACATCCTATCAAGAGTGCCTTTGGATTTGGTAAAACTTATGAGGGCTGTCTATTGATCTTGAATCTTATTATTCAGGGAGATCTTCTCGTTCTCTAAGTCATGATGCTCATTTCTTAGAGAGGAGAGATCTTGCTTGATTTCATATTTCTCTGAGTCAAGCGTCTTGACTTTAATGTCAAGACCTGAATAAGAAGCTTCAAGACTTTTAACCCTCATAGACAGATCCTCAATAGTTCTTTCCTGGTCCATCGTTCTCTTAATAAGAGTGTTAGTTTGAGCAATAAGTTTCTCTTCATTGACAATCATATTAGAAAGGAATTCCGATAGTACCTCTTTTGGACTTGCCATGAGCTCTCTTACGGTTACCTCGAGTTGCTCATCATGAGATTCATCTCATGTGGCCATGAGACAAAGGTTGGCATTTTCATCGTCGGAATTTGAGTCAGAGTCGCTCCAAGTTGCCACCATGACTTTCTTTTTCCATCTATCGCCTTTCTTGAACTGGCTCTTTGTCTTTTGAGGGCAGTCTTTTACAAGATGATCTGTTTCACCACATTCAAAATAAGACAAAGGTTTAGTCTTCTTCTCATATTTGTTGAATTGAGACTTACCTCGAATTTTAAAAGACTCTGATTCATCCTTGTTATTGAATTGCTTCTTCATCTTGAGGATTCGAGAAAGACCTCTTGTAATGAGATCAAAGGGATCCTCCTCATCATCATCCTCATCTTCAGAATCAGACACATATTTCGGCTCATCCTTCTTAGACTTGAGTGCCAAGTTCTTAGTGCTTGTTGGAAGTTCTCCATCGTCTTCATTGAGAATCATCTCATGTGTGATCAGCTTCCCAAGCAAGTCATCAATGGGTAGCGTGGTGAGATTCTGGGCTTCTTCTATGGCTGTCACTTTCGGACCCCATTTGTCTTTTGAGAGGCACCTCAATATCTTCCTTACTTTCTCAACGTTCGTAAAGCTCTTGCCGAGAGAGTCAAGGTTGTTGGTGATTTCCGTGAATCGTGTGAACATGGCCTTAATAGACTCATCAGGCTTCATTTTGAAAAGCTCATACTTTCGAAGGAAGATACTGATCTTGGTGTCCTTCACTTGGTTGGTTCCTTCATAGGTGACGACCAGCTTGTCCCAAATCTCTTTAGCTGACCTACAAGATGAAATATGGTTAAACTCATCAGTGCTAAGACCACAATAGAGTAAGTTAATAGCCATGTAGTTTTTGGAGACGAGTTCAAGATCCGCTTGGATGTATTCAGACTCATTCTTCGCAATTTTGGTTCCATTTGGTCCGTCTTTCTTTGGAACCTTCGAACCATTCTCTATAATGTTCCAAAGTTCCAGATCTTGATCTATAATGAACATCTTCATCAATGATCTACAGTGGACAAAGTTGTTTCCTACAAAGAGTGGTGGTCTAATGGTAGACCTTCCCTGTGCAAATCCTCCGCTTGCTTCACCAAACATGATAAAAAAACTCACAAGATTGTTAGATCGAAAGCAGTGAGTAAGGCTCTAATACCAATTGAAGGTTCGATAATGTATAACAAAGTAATATAGAAATACTCTAGAAGGGGGGTTGAATAGAGTATGTCGGTTTTTCGCAGATAGTCTCAAGACTTTTGAAGCTCGTGCAAAACCCTTTGATATTAGACTTAGTCTTTTCTCTGAAAACCTGAATCAAAAAGTTAAACAATCGAACCAAGTGCGGAAATAAGGTAAAGCAGTAAGTAAAGGACGCAACAAATTGTTAACGAGGTTCGGCACGAACTTGGCCTACGTCCCCGCCTAGGGTTCTTCCACAACCCTAGGATTCAACAGCCTTTATTGATTCACAAAGCTTAGGATCCTAATAGCTCACCGAGAAGCCTCTCTCCTATACAATTGCAATCTAGTCAACTCACGTTCCCTTGGAGTCCTAGACCAATCTAGAAGAGCCCCACCTCTCTCAGCTATCTAGTACAATCCTCTTACTCTCGAGAATCAATAGCCTAGTGCCCACTTCCTGAGTTATAAACTCTCGAGTATAACACTCTCTCTGAATATATCCTATAAGCTCACTTTGTAATTCTCAAATGCTTTGAAACAAAATATAAGACTCTTAAGAACAAGAAGAGAGAACACGCTGAAGAGAGATCGTAAACTTGAGGGTTGATTGTGCAATGATCTTCGTGAATCTACGTCAGTCCTCTCTCTCTTCTTCATCTCCTTTATATAGTGAAGATCATCAGCGCCACTTAAGGAAGGAATCTTCTCCAATGGCTGGGCTGATTATGGTCATCTTCGAGATCTTCTAAACTTGGAAACTTTGAAGCCATGATCTCCGATTATGTCCTTCTTAGCTTTTCGACTTTGGAAGGAGATAATATTTGAAAACCTTCCTGAAAAGTTAGTATAAAATATCTGGAAGCATATAATAATATATAATAATATTCAGACATAGTATAATAAAGTACAGGTTTTGTGTTTCATCAACACAATTGTAGCTTCAAGACCTTTGATACAAACAGTGTATCAAAGCCTTTGAAACTTAATCCGGTTTTCACCAAGGGAGTGGAGTTATCAGAAACCACAGGCGAGGTTGATGTCAAGAACATTGAAGCAGCAGAGTCGAAGAAAGTACCTGATGTAGCCATTAAAAGAAGATAATCAGATAAACAAAATGAACAGGAGAAAAGTGTAGAATCGAAGAGGAGAGCAAGTCGAAGAGCAAGTCGGAGAGCACGACGGGGAGCAAGGCAGAGAAGAACCGTCGGGAAGGAACAATCGTCGGATAGAAGAGAGACGTTGGCAGAGAAACCGCTAAACTGAACGAGGAAAGAAACCGAACAGATCGTGTGTGGGAGTATTAGGCAAGGGCAAAAGGGGGATTACGCATGGAAATTTTTTGGATATTTGCTAACAAAGTCCAATCCGTGGGACATATTTTAAATGGGCGCTTGGGGAAGGCCCTTGGGCCAAATTTCTTCTATTAATTATTCAGTGGAATAAAATAAAAACAGTAACTATATATGTAATCTATATGTATGTATTCATTTTAATATATAGGAAAAATGACTAAAAATAATACCAACTATCACTTATGAACCAAAAATAATACAAACTAAAAAAAGTCTCAAAATAATACAAACTATCCACCCATAAACCAAAAATAATACAAACTTTAAATTCAACTAAAAATAATACAAACTATGAACTTTTAACTCAAAATAATACAAACTTTTGAAGTTGGACTAGGAGAAGAATTAAAACAAAATATTATTTACCAAAATTACAAAAATATGTGTATATAGTCACACATTGCACAAATGCACCCCCTTATTTTTAAATACACCAAAACCACTATATATTTATTCAACTTTACAAAAAAAAAACCACTTTTATTTTGAAATTAAATAAAATCACATCCACTTTATCCATAATTATTCAAAAAAAAAGACTCATATCCTAGAATTCATATAATTTTGCGTAAATTCTAAAAATTGGGTTGTATTATACAAAGTTGGACAACCAAATAGTGGGTTTGATGCATTTAAATTATAAAAGGTGGATTTGTGCAAAATATGAATATTTATAGATTTTTTTTTAATTTTTTATTTTGAATCTTATCCTAATTTAAGTTCAAAAGTTTGTATTATTTAAAGTCCAAATTTCATTGTTTGTATTATTTTTGGTTGATTTTAAAGTTTGTATTATTTTTGGTTCATAGGTGGATAGTTTGTATTATTTTGAGACTTTTTTTAGTTCGTATTATTTTTGGTTCATATCTCATAGTTGGTATTATTTTGAGTCATTTATACTAATATAATTGATTAGGTTTGCGGGTACTCGCGGGCTACCCGCACCCGTATTTGCGGACGGGCTTGGACACGACTTCCAATCCGTTAAGCGGGCTTAGTCCGATCCACGCATTCAACAATGAGACAAATTCTCGAGTAGAGCCCGATGGCCTGCGCCCGCATTTACCTGGGTCTACTCAGGATTGATAATCTGCTTTTGTGAATTAATAAGTGATAACTGAGAGCATAAAATGCAAGTATCATTATCCATTAACCAGAAATAGATTTATTTGTTTTTATTCTGTTTATAGATGGAAATATTTAATTTGAACAATTTACATTTTTTTAATGACATATAGTAATGCAATTAATTGATCTTTTTTAAAAACTAAAATGACCTAATTAAATTACAAGGATTTGGTGCAGTTTACCTTACAAGGGTAGCTATGGTGAAAAAATATAACAGCAAACTATCTACTACTGTACTATATAGGATCCCTTTTAAAGCAGAAATACTTATTCTTCAAAAAAGAGTTAAGAGGTTGGAACAATATACTTATATAAACGGATTCAACGGTGAAACTGAAGCATCAGCGCGCCTTTTAAAAGATACAAAAACCAGCAAATGTGGTCTTCTAAAAAGCAGTTCATTCTCCCCTCTCTCTGTGTCTCACCAAAATCATTGGATTGGAATTTCAATAAGAAACAATCATAAGCAGCTTGAGAGGAACTCCTCAAAAGAGGAAACTTAAACAGACTCAAAAGGAACCCATTCAAATCCCCCCCTTCAACCTCATTATATATATCAGCATTCAGCAAGCTGCCATCATCATCATCATCATTATATACATGTATAATGTATGTATGTATGTATGTATATGCTTGGTCAAAAAATAAGCCAGTTTGGGGTTGCACAGCTAAAAGGGGAAATTAAAGGGATTAAAAGCAAATCACACAGCACAGAGATGTACTGTGCACAAACTGATCATCACCTGAAAACGAGACACCTTTGCTGCTATTCCCAAATTTTCAATATTCTTCATTCCGCGCTTTCTTTTTCTTCTTCTTTTTTCAATTAGGGATATCAATTGTGTTTTAATTAATCTGTTTCCACATACGGAGTATATATTATATATGCATACCTCAGTTTTTTTAATTCTAAATAAGTTATTATTGACCGAAAACTAAGAAAAACACTATTATGGGGCTGCGGTTAATTAACCCAGAGCTTGGATATCACGCTGGTAGAATTCGTAAAAACTCGATGTTAATTAAAAAAATATATATATATATCTAATTTTAATTGATTATATATGCATATAGTGCCTTATGGTCTGATGATGAAGATACTCTTTAGTTGTTTGGTCATTCTTTTCTGCACTTTCTAGCTTCTCGCTCTTACTGCTTTGTTTTGCTTTCTTTCCTTTCTTTTTTCTTCCTACATAAAAAGACCCGTTAAAGAGTAAGTTTTATAATGCCGGAGAAGATCTCTTGGGGGCAATTTTTTTATTATTTTTTTTAATCTTTTAATTATTACAATATTGGATACTACCTCTATTAAAAAAAAAAAAGTCGCGTTTTACTTTTTGACACATTTTTTAAAAAGTTAAAAACTATACTCCTTTCGTTCGCCAATACATGTCTTTTAGTCCCATGTAATTTTGTCAAAAATACACATTCTCTTAGATTTAATCATTACATTTAATCTGCTTTTTAGATCTAATAATTACTCTAATTTTTACATCATCTCTACTCTCTTCCTTACAAATTGAAAAAAAAAAAACTTTTTTAATTTTAATTCATTGCCACTGGTATAAGATTTCTTAATTCTTGTGGATAGACCTAAAATGACATTTATTTTCGAACAGAGGGAGTATAAAATATCAATTTTTTAATTAAATTTTTCGGATTTTTCGCCAAATGCACATGAGATTAAGGCTAATTCTCGTGGTGTACGAAAGTTTGACATATTTCGTCAGATGCCCCTGAGGTTTTTATTTTTTTCTCCAAATGCCCCTGAGGTTTTTTTTTTCTTTTCCAAATGTCCCTTTGTCGAATTTGTTACCATTTTGGTTGAAAATTAGTACGATTCCCGCAACATGCCGCATATTTTTCCTTTTTAGACAATAAAAATAAAGTTTTGTAAGTGTAAAAAATTACTACGATCAGTGGCGGCCGCAGGATCCTCCGAAAGGTGGGGCGAAATTTTCTAGTGTGTACTGAGATATTGGCCTTGAATAAACTCCTTTACCTAAGCTACGATTTTCAACTTAGCAGTGGATTATAGAAAAGTAGACTTACATTTGTTTTGTTGCTATGATAGTTGTTTCTCGTCATTCATTGGAAATTCAGGCATTTGTCATATTTAGGAGTGTAAACTTATCGAAATTCAATCATGTTAAATTCAAGGCTTTTGCATATTAGCTAGGATTGTAAACTCACCAACTTTATAATATCTTTTGGTTCTCAAAAACATGATAGAAATTGTGATTTGAATATGTAGGTTACGAAAATACAAATATTGCATAAAGCTTCACAAATTCAATTCACAAACCCCAAATTCAATTCATAAATTTCATTCTCAGAATCACATACACAATAATTAAAACACAAAATTTATTCTCAAAATCAAAACTCTAATTAATGAAAATGTCACAAAATTTATTCTCATAATCAAATTATAATTTCACCAATTTTATGGGGTTTAATTAGTTTATAGTTAGATAATTTGTATATAGTAGGGAGCTCGAGAAGTGGGAACATAATTAAATAAGGGGATAGAAACATAGAGAGTAGATGCAAGTTGAACAAAGAATAAAAAAAACTTTTTTGAGGGAGGTGAAATTTTTTTTAAAAAAAAGAGGCTAATTTCACCAATTTTATGGGGTTCAATTAGTTATACCTAGATAATTTGTATGTAATAGGAAAGTCAGGAAGTGAGAATATAATTAAATAAGGGGTAAATACAAAGAAAGTGGGGTGTAAGTTGAACAAATAATAAAAAAGCTATTTTTAGGGAGGTGAAATTTGTTTTAAAAAATAAGGCTAGTGGGACTTGAACCCCCAATCTTTGGTCAAAGGTTAGTTTCCTTCCTTCCCACCAACCAACTAAGCAAAGTAGACTAATTAATTTTATATTCATCCTATTTTTACTTATTACAATACTTCTATATATAAATTATTTTTTATTTTTTTTTCCAAACCCCGGGACAAGTGGGTCGAAGGGTGGGGCGGCCGCGTACGCCCGCCCCACCCTGGGGCCGCCCCTGACTACGATCAATTTAAATAAACTATTATCAAACTTTAACATAAAAAAAATAGATTTGATAATTAAGTAAAAAATAATAAAAACATTTGTGAAAAATGTGTAAAAATTACACGAGTTTAATATTTAAGTAGGATATGTTGATTGGGTTAAAATCCTAAAATAAATGTGGTTGTAACACCTAATAAAAAAAATTATTATTTAATAATTAGATATAACTAGATTGATTAAAGAAACGTGTACAAATTTCATTAGTTTGATTTTTTTTTTCTAGATTTAGTTGATTGGAAGGAAATTGTAAAATTAAAATGATTATGTCATCTAAGCAAAAATATTTCTCATTTAATAATTAGAATAGATAAATCTCATTGATTAAAAAAATGTTTAAAAATTTTATTATTTGAAAATTTATGTAGATTAGGTTGATTGGGTGAAATTCCAAAAATTAAGATTATTATATATAAAAATAGTTTTCATTATATATATACACTCACAAATAGAGAGATCGGTTGCTCTGGAAAAAAAAAATTCGTATATTTGGAACTATGTATTTTTTTTAAAAAAATTGAATTAATCCCATTATTTAAAAAATAGCATGAAATGATATCGTGTAATTAATATTTTCTTTTCTTTTATTTTCAATAAAAAAAATGTTAACGAATTCCACATAGGGGCATTTGGCCAAAACAAATGAAAACCTCAGAGGTATTTGGCGAAAAGAAATGGAAACCTCAGGGGTATCTGGTGAAATATGTTAAATTTTCGTACACCACGCGAATTAGCCTTAACCTCAGGGGCATTTGATGAAAATTCTGCAAATTTTTTATATAATTTTATACTTATTAGTTATAAGTTTAAAATTATTTTAAAAAGGTAGTTAAAAGTTAATATTTTATAAAGTTTTTAGCTCATTAAAAAAATGTGCTAAAAAGTCAAATAACAATTATTTCTGGACAAAGGGAGTATATATATCAGTATTTGGGTAAAAAAAAAAGGAGCAAATATGAATATACGTAAGTTGTGTTAAAGCATGCAAACCAACATTATTGACGGGTTTAGTTTTCCTTGTATTGCTCCGCTTTTCGGTTTCTTTTTCGTTTTCGTTTGTATGTATTGACAGGTTTCCGTCTGCCGACTTGTCGGCTATCGAGATTCAGGTATATCTGATCTCGAATTAATTATTTCCTAATAAAAAAAAAATGAAAACCAACATTATATTTGTTAACTTTTAGAATATACATTTACGATGGTACCCTAAATAATATGTGGTTTTGTAGTAATATTAGATTTTAAAGCTTTTCCCTTGTTGGAAGATGATGAACCTTTAAGCTTTTTATAAGTACATCAATCATATGAAGTGGAATTATAGGAATCCCAGTTAAGGGGATTGCTGGCATTGGGCTAGCTACCTACTCTTACATAAATTAAACTGTTTTTTGGAGTGAAGTGTTTGAATCATATTATATTTACTTTCTAAGCATTGTTTGATTGAGTTTGTCAATCACTTTTGATAATTAAAGAGGGAATAATAATATATTGGCTATTTAGGAATTTCCATACAACTTATATATATATGAGCTGCCATTCCTGCAACCATTGCATATGCATGTAATCAGACCACATGATCGATCGAAACGAGAGTCCTATCGAGTTTAATTTGTTTTTGATTATAAGATCGGATTCATCCTTTATGCGTACCATTCTAGCTAGTATTGTTATCTCTCCTTTTGAATAATAAATACATATGTCAATAAAATTTGAAAGATAACAATACTTAAATATATATATATATATGTGTATATATATATACTTTTGATGACATATGAAAAACTGCTTGTTCAGACAGTGGAAAAATAACAGTTATTTTATATATATTGATATGTGTGAGGAGGGTTAAGATGACAAATTTAGCCTTTATTATTGACAATCTGGAGTTAAAAAAAAAACTGCTTCAATTCATCGTTTATCACTGTAAAATAACGGTTAGAAATTAGAATATTAGCTAGGGGTGATTAATATAATTACTAGCCCACTTATACTAGTAATTACATTTACAACCCCTAACATTCTAATTTCTAACATATTTTTTTCCATTAATCTCAGCCATTTGTTTTATATATTGATCCATTGACTATGATTTCTTCCCAAGCAAGTGTTAGCATATAAGCTAGTGAGCTACTCCTCCTAGCTAGGTCAATTAGTTTTAGGATGAAATCTCACTCGACTTATGCTAGACTACTAGCGTATGAGCGCACGTGTGTACACGACCCTGGTCACGAGTCCCAAGTCAAAAAATACTGAGAACTTTGCAGTTTGCACATACATTTTAACAAAAGTACGTAATTAAATGCACATGACAAAAAAAATGATGCACATTTTAGGGGTCCAAATCCTCCGTCCTCGGATTTGTGTCCCCTTACCCTGTTCCTCCTCACATCTTTTTTATATTCATTTTCTTTTAGTATTTAATTTAATTTACTTTTATTTTCAATCGGAAGTATGTGAGGGAGAACGGGAGAGGGGGTCAAGAAAGGAGGGCAGAGGATTTGGCTCCACATTTTAGGTCATTAAGGATACACTATCATTTTTTGTGGAAAATGTGCATGAAATGTACATCGTTTCGTTTCCTGACAGCAAGGCCTGAGCGTCATTTATCCATATATAGTGATCGATAAATGATGATCGATCGATCAATAAGAAGTTAATTTGTATTGCTCACATTGTAGCATTTTGTGCATGTACACCTCTGAGCTATAGCTACTGATCACCAATGCTTAGTAGCCGTTGCCAATTCAAAACTTAATTAATTGACATTGACAAATAATTAATAATTAGAATAAGTTGAAAATTGATTACCAATAGATCATCACCTCACACATACAGAGATCAGAGAGCGAGAGAGACATATAAATGTGAAATATCCGACGGGCAAACACAAACATGTCGGTTTACATTGATTTTATTATTATTTTTACGATTATAAGGTCAGGATCCACCAACCTAACACAAAAGTTTAAGTTATTGGGTAGAGTTTCACCTTCCTTACAACCCATCGTTTTTATTCTTTTATAATCAATGTGGAAGGGACACTCCCATGCAAAACCTCTCGACAAAACAAAACAAAAAATCCACCTACCTGGTAGTTTGATAATATATATTATACGGAGTATTAAAAACATTTCCGTTGAAGCACATTACACTAACTTGCTAGCCAGAAGATTGCAAGCAACGTTAACAATGGGTTCATTAACTGTTTTAAAAGAAACATCCCACATTAATTAAAAACCAAAGCAATATTTAAACCCTACAAATTAACTAAAAAGTTGGAAATTACAAAGCAAAAAGAACCTACTAGTTTTTTCTAGCTAGGGCTTCAATCCATTACAACATATATGAGAGAATCACCAGCAACTTAACTTGACATCAGGTAATTTAAACCCCAAAAGAAAAACCCACAAATTAATATTTTATCCATAAAAATCTCAAGAAACTGAAATGGTGATCGATCATAATCAAGTGGAAGATCTGATGTGAGATGATCACCTATCATGGATCGATCATCATCATCAGCGGCAGCAGCTTCAATTCATCATGATCAAAAGCATCAAATTAAGTACTTCTTACAAGGCACTGGTGGTTGAACACGATGAGTTGTTGAGTGCAGATAGATCAGTCCATCCATTGCCACTACTATTACTTCCATTACCTCCCCAATTGTTGTACTGTTCTTCCCCATTTTCCTGATGATTAACGTTGTTGTTGTTCATCCCCATGTTAAACCCTCTCACTAACCTCATCTCTTCATTCCCTCTCTCCTCCACCTTCACCATCTCCGCCACCGGAGCTTCCTCCGCCTTTGAGGCCCTCAATGCCCCGCCGCTTCCTCCGATCGCCAAGTTCGAGAACTCCACCCCTTCGAATGGATGGTGTCCATACAAGCTTGACCCAATATCCATCCCTCCAAGAAATGGGAACTGGGTCGGTCCCGGAGGGTTCGGAATCCTCCACTGCTCGGCCCCTCCGGATCCGATCCCCCCTAGGTGGAACCCGGAGTCTCCTGCACCATAGCTGCTCAGCCCTAGCTGATCTCCCAAGTCTGTTAGGTGGTGCAGTGGGGTCATGAATCTTAGGGATGAGAGCAGCTGCGATGGCGGTGACGTGAGGCCCATCATCTCCGCCATGCTGGAGTGGGAGTGGGATACACTCCCACCGGCTGAGCTGGCGGATGATGTGGCAGCAGCCGCTGACGAGGAGCGCTCTCGGTCTCCGCCGCTGGTGGCGGAGGACTTGGAGTTAGAGGAGTTGGACTTGGAGCGCTTGTTGCGGCGGCATCCGCCACCCACCGGGACACTGCGGAGGGCACCGCCACGTGTCCAGTAGCGGCGGCAGGTCTTGCAGAAGTGCCGGGGCTGGGAGAGGCTGTAGTTGTTGAAGTAGCAGAACTTGGTGTTGGTGGACTCACACCTAGGGCACTTGAGCGCCACCTCCGGCATTGGTATGTTGGCCATGCGGGCCCTCTCCGCCATCGAACCAGGCCTTATGAGCGAGCCGGACGCCGACATGGGGCCAGTGTGTGGTGGTAGCTGGGCCCGTGGCTGCTGCGGCGGCGGCAGCGGTGGCGGTGGGAGGAGAGGGTTAGGGTTAGTACTAGTGAGGCTTGAAGGGTTGATGCTGCTAATATTAATTCCATGCTGAAACCCACTTTGATGATTTTGCTGCACATAGAGGTGAATACAGATTTTGGAGTTGGGAATCAGAAAAGATCAAACTCATATATATCATAGGGATTTAATTAAAAGGCATATATATACATTAAAGAAGAATAAAAACTTGGGTATATTCAATCAAAGGTTACCACACCCACATAAAAAAAAGAGAATAATAATTATCTTTCTTTCTGATATTTTGTTTTTTTGTTACAAAGAATAAGCTTGGAAGCTAGCATGGCATGGAAATTGAACTAACAAAGTAACCTAAAAAATAAAAAATAAAAAGATGTTGAAGAAGCTAGGTCTAACCTGGAGATGGTGTTGTTGATGCTGCTGTTGCCAGTTGGAAGGATCAAGATACCCAGGGATGGAAGAAAACACCATTTTTTTTTAATATAAAAAATTGTTTGAACCTGGAAATTTGTTTAAATTAGAAGGGATTTGAAGGTAGTTTTGATAATGTTGGTGAGTTGAGGAAGCCCTTAAGGGGTTTGTCTTTTGGAAAAGGTTCAATGGGTGGTGGTGGAGGAGGAGATGGAGAATATTAACACCATCAGCAAGCAGCAACTCTATAATATCAGCAAGATGGTTTTTTTTTTTTTTTTTTTGTTTATTTTAAATATGGGGTTAAAGGAGTGATGGGATGAGATGAGAAAAAGGGAGAAAGCAAAAGGGAGCGGAGTGGGGAGGACGGATATATATGAAGAGAATACAAATTAAAAGACCTTTGCTACCTTTACTCATTTATATATATGCAAATTGAATTTTAAACATATGTCACTATGTGACCCACTATATATATGTATTACAAATACTTTAGAATTAATTAGGATCCTGTATTTTTATTTTATTTTTCAAATATTAAAAAAATAGTTAATTTCATATTGTAAATCGATCAGTAAAAAGATTTTTTTTAAAAAACTCGTAGGATAATTTAATTTAAAGATATTTAATTTTCGAATTTCGAACTTCAAAACTCCAACCTTAACGTACATAACTTTGCCCTATATATAAAAAAACCTATAGCTAGCTACTCTAAAATGATTTTCTCTTTGAAAAATCTTAGCATTACTTTCAAAACCAAGAAAAGATCACCACTTGCATATATGCCATTTGGTGTTTCATTAATTTATACTACCTCCGTTCAGAAATAGATGTCGTTTGACTTTTTAACACGTTTTTTAAGTAGCTAAAAACTGTATAAAATATCAATTTTTTAGTAATTTTTTGATATAATACGGAGTATAAATACTTATTAATAATAAGTATCATATTATTAAAAAAATTGTTTAAAAAGTTAATATTTTATATAGTTTTTAGCTCATTAAAAAACGTGTTAAAAACTCAAACCGACAGGATTTAGTATAAAGGTTAGTCGTCTCTCACATATTTAATAAGATATTTTAAAACTGATCGATCGATTTATGTATAGAGCTCAAACTCGATCGAGACATCTAAACAATACCAATAACATAATTAACTTGACCTAATTTTTTTTATAAAAAAAAAAATCCTATTTTAAAGAATGCATGAAATAAACTTTGTTCAATTGGTAAGCTCCAACACCAAATTAATTAATGTTTTCACCAACTTGTAAATTCTCTGCACCCAGATCGGATCAGACAACTTGATTGATAGATCCATCATCCATATCTATATACAGTATATGGTATCTCCTGCATAGATACTTAATTTCCCTTTCTCCCTCCCCTCCGTATACACCATATAACAAAATTCAGTTGTTCCACTTTATATTTCAGACCCCGCCATTTCCAATTAGGGTTTTCCCATTTGTGAGGTATAGATACATTGAGACTTGAGAGAGATAGATAACTGATGGATGATATGATATGTGGATGTTTTACTAATTAGTTTCTTAGTGTATAAGCTTTCTTTGATTCCTCACTTGGCTGTATAAGATCTCTCAATCTCTGGAGTGTGTGCTGTTTATCACAAAAAGGCAACAAAATGGGGCCCTTTCGTTAAAAAAAAAAAAAAAAGTGGTCTTCTTCCTTAGTCTGGATGTTCAAGGCAACTACTGTGCTCAGTCATGACCCCCCCTCCTTCTACAGAGCTATAGAGTGTACACTTTTTATATATGCAGCACATCACTTAATAATAATAATTACTATTAACAAAAGTATATATAGTAGTAGTATATGTTATTCCATCTTTGAATTGAATGCAATTATTTATTTTGTATTTTTATTATGGATTTGGAATTTATAAAAACTAGTATAAACTTTGGAATTTGTATAGAAAAGGTGAGTGTTGGGTGCTTTATCCGGTGGGGGCAGTGTACTCTGTAGCAGTATCCCGACCAAATGTAGCTTTTTCCCCTCGCCATGGTATGCTGTTGTTCCTTTCTCCTCCTCCTTTATTTTTTTTGAGGCAATTTTTCTTTTTTGTGTTACTGATTTATTTTGGTAAGTTTATGGTCCCATTTTGTATCAACTGTGAAGCAGACTCCAATTGGGGTTCAGTCCTCCACACTGGAAATCACCACCGGGCCTTAGGGGCCATGTGATTTGTTGAATCTGTGAATAAGAGTAGATTTAGAGAGAGGATGAAGATGGAAGAAGAGAACTGTGTATATAATACCGTAATTGAATGAATCATGTAAAGATGTGAAGAAGGAGATGCTTTATATTGATCATACGTATAAATATTACATTAGAGGAGAGTAACGGAAGCAAAGACTCAAAACGACAAACAAGGACTTGATATTAGCTTAAGAATTGAATGACGCAGCCACTGGAATTGGTCAACCCAATTCGGAATCAACTAAAGGCACGGGACGTGACTTGAACAACAAATAGAAAGACTCAACGGACAAAGACACTAAACTCGATCAAATTAATAACGAGAAAGATACAAAATTGAAAACAAGACTCGACCGATAAGGACTGAATCGAACTAAAATAGAACGAGGCAAAGACCTCAGGCCTTCTAAGAGGGTAGGAACCAAATACCAACGAATATAAAGCCCGCCTCTACAACCTTACACAACCAAGCGGACAAATTGGGCCGGAATTCGCCTTAAGGGTTTTGAGTTCGATTTATTAAATTGATGACTTTTCCTTGAAATATCTGAATTAAAACCGCTTTTTAATTTTTTTTTATCCGAAATCTAAATTTGAAAATTCGAGCCTTTACAAGATATGTCCGGTGGCAACCCGCACACCGACGACGATAGAGGCGAGGAGAGCTTACAGGACCCCGAGGGAGGGTTTAGGCTCTCTGAGCAGGGGTGGTGCTCCCTCGGAAAGAAGAAAACAAAAGAGTGTTTTTGGAAGGGGAATGGAATAATATTTTATCCCGATCCTTTCTTTGTAGTTTTTTTTTATTTTAATAATGATAACGGGTAGTTTCTTGACTAATACACTTGAATTAAAACCGGGAAAGCCAAGAAGCTATACTTTCATCATAGTTGGTTCCTACTCTGCAAGTCGAGTGTAGACCCAAAAAAAAAAAACAATGATCGAACTATACCTACTATCTCTAGCAACGTTGTGAACCCCAAATCCCATCTTGAAATGAACGCCATGATTGAATTTCAAAAGAGAGTCAATGCACAACTTCAGATCTTCAACTCGAAAGAGGCATAACTTCAGATCTCCGACTTAAAAGAGGCATCTGTCCCATGATGACTGTCAACAAGGAGCTCTATTGCAGAGTACAGGCCAGTCACGAAGAGCAACCAAGGCCCGGAGGAGGCTCCCACAAACGTCCGATTCTCAACCTTTAGAGACAATCAAATTCCACTATAAATTGTATCCCACAATGACAACCATTTGGCTGAATCTGGGCAATGATTTGGGGTTTTGCTGATGCAGTCATTATTTTTATCAGAGAAAATTGAGAAAAATAAGAGAATCAAGTAGGAGAAATCCATCCATGTCAGCTAGCACTTGCTAGCCATACAAAACAATAATCAAGTACCTCCCCCTCAACATGCAAACATTCCAACTGAAATCACAAATACATAGAGAAGTAGATAAGAGAGAGAGTAGAGAGAATGAACTACCAACTGCTACTTGCTTAGTCAACCTCCTCGATCTTAGGGCCAGCACCGCTACCGCCAGCAGGGGGAGCATCGTCATCCATGGCAGGGCCATCCATGCCACCACCAGCACCTTGGTACATCTTGGCAATGATAGGGTTGCAGATGCTCTCTAGTTCCTTCATCTTGTCTTCGAACTCATCGGCCTCAGCCAGCTGGTTGTTGTCGAGCCACTGGATAGAAGAGTCAACAGCATCCTCGATCTTCTTCTTGTCGACAGGGCTGAGCTTCCCGCCTATCTTCTCATCCTTGATAGTGTTCCTCATGTTGTAAGCATAGTTCTCAAGGGCATTCTTGGCCTCAACCTTTTTCTTGTGCTCCTCGTCCTCAGACTTGTACTTCTCCGCCTCCTGAACCATTCTCTCAATCTCGTCCTTGGACAGCCTACCCTTGTCGTTGGTGATGGTGATCTTGTTCTTCTGGCCAGTGGTCTTGTCCTCAGCAGAGACGTTCAGGATACCATTGGCATCAATGTCAAAACACACAGTGATCTGAGGAACACCACGCGGGGCTGGAGGAATGCCAGAGAGCTCAAATTTGCCCAACAGGTTGTTGTCCTTGGTCCTTGCTCGCTCACCTTCATACACCTGAATCAGCACACCAGGCTGATTGTCGGAGTATGTGGAGAAAACTTGCTCCTTCTTGGTGGGGATTGTGGTGTTCCTTGGGATCAGGACAGTCATGACACCACCGGCAGTCTCCAGACCAAGGGAGAGAGGTGTGACATCCAACAGAAGCAGATCCTGCACCTTCTCGTTGCCCTCACCACTCAGGATAGCAGCTTGAACAGCAGCACCATAGGCCACAGCCTCATCAGGATTGATGCTCTTGCAGAGCTCCTTACCATTGAAGAAGTCCTGCAGGAGTTGCTGGACTTTTGGTATTCTGGTGGAACCACCAACAAGCACGACATCATGAACGGAGTTCTTGTCCATCTTGGCATCTCTCAAACACTTCTCAACAGGCTCCATACACTTCCTGAAGAGGTCCATGTTGAGCTCCTCAAAACGAGCACGGGTGATGGTGGAGTAGAAGTCAATACCCTCAAACAATGAATCAATCTCAATTGTGGTCTGGGCAGTGGATGATAGAGTTCTCTTTGCCCTCTCACAGGCAGTTCTCAGCCTCCTGAGAGCTCTAGGGTTGCCGGTGATGTCCTTCTTGTTTTTTCTCTTGAATTCCTGGACAAAGTGGTTCACCATTCTATTGTCAAAATCTTCTCCTCCAAGATGGGTGTCTCCAGCAGTGGCCTTCACCTCAAAGATTCCCTCCTCAATGGTGAGAAGAGAGACATCAAATGTACCACCTCCAAGATCAAAGATCAACACGTTTTTCTCTCCAACACTTGTGGCCTTATTGTCGAGACCATAAGCAATAGCAGCGGCTGTAGGCTCGTTGATGATACGCATGACATTTAGACCAGCAATGACACCAGCATCCTTTGTTGCCTGACGTTGAGAGTCATTGAAATATGCAGGGACTGTGACCACTGCATTCTTGATTGAAGATCCAAGATAAGCCTCAGCAATCTCACGCATCTTAATGAGGACCATAGAAGAAATCTCCTCAGCAGCAAACTGCTTCTCCTCGCCTTTGTGGTTGACGCAAATCATGGGCTTGTCACCAGGGCCAGGGATAACCTTGTATGGCCACAACTTGATATCACTCTGCACAGTTGCATCGCTAAACCTCCTACCGATCAATCTCTTAGCATCTGTAATTAACACCCATTTACAAACTATATAAGATGAAGATGCAACAAGAACTACAACAAAACTCTTAACATGAAACCTGTCACACAATTAATTACATCATACATGCATCCCTTTTTTTCTAGATGCAGCTAGCTAATGCAGTTCACAAATAAGAAATACAAGCAAAGATCTGAGAAGCCAAAACTTCATTACAGATTTATACAAGGACATACGGTTCCTTTACATATTGGAACATTTGAAATAAAACTTTGAAAGCAACATAACTAAACAATAAAGATGCTTAGATTACGTTAGCTTACACAAGCTAGTAAATTAGTTAAAATAGTTGCAAATTCATAGTTAGTTGGCACACAGGTCACAACCACCAAAACCAAAAAGATCACAAATTTTCAACTAATGTATTTATTTAATGAAAAAAATGACAGGAGACGGGCCAGATTTGTTAAAAGGACAAACTATAGAGGCAGCAACAGGCCAGTCTCAAACAAGGCTACAGGACAAATTTCCATCCCAGCAACCCAGAGACCAGAGTGGACCCTAAAAGACTCTACAAATTAACCAACAATCCATTCCAATGCTTTTATTTAAAAGAAAGGTAAGGATTGGATTAATAAGTATCCAGTCAACCATAAACCTCTTATTTTATTACAAAAAAAACCCGCTTAGTGGACTGAATTTCTGGCTAATTTCAAAACAACAGTATAATTACATCGTAATCTATATCAAGCCAGAACAAATCCACTCAATCCTAATTTCAGAAAACGCTTGTAATATTCAGATCTAGACAATGCCAAACAAAACAACAATCAAGCAATACGAAAATATTACAAATGCGGTCAGAAAAATACGAATTCACAAAAGATTTTTAAAGACTACTCACCGAATACAGTGTTGATGGGGTTCATGGCGACCTGGTTCTTGGCGGCATCACCGATGAGCCTCTCGCTGTCGGTGAAGCCAACATAAGACGGCGTTGTTCTGTTACCCTGGTCATTGGCGATGATCTCAACGCGGTCGTGTTGCCAGACTCCAACACACGAATAAGTGGTACCAAGATCGATGCCGATTGCCGGGCCCTCTCCCTTGCCTGCCATTGTTGCCCGCGCTTATAGCTCGATAGGAAAGAGGGTGTGTAGCTTCGAGGAGCGAACCAAAGAGGAGAGAAACTGAACGTTCCAAGGGGCTTTATGGTGGGGGCAGGCAACTAGGGTTTTGCTCAATACTTCTTCTTTTATTTTTTATTTTTTATTTTTAGGCAAAATTGTCTATATACCCATCAAATCTTCTCAATTTGTTTATATATCCATCAAGAGTTTAAAATGGTCTATATACCCATTCAAACATATAAATTTTGTTTAATTGCTCAATATTAGACTTTTTCATGAATTAAAAACTCTAATTACTAATTTATATCTATAATCCTATATAAAAAAAGTGAATGCTTTGAGTTAATAGTAATTCCCACTAAGAGATTTTATTCATTTAGCTCATAGCTAGTTGTCACCTTAACATGGAATAACAACATTAACATACGTCCATTTCTTTGCAAACTACAGTGCACCAAAGGTCAACTTGCCTCAACCGGCATCTACCACTTCGTCGGCGATGTATCTCCCCACCATCTCTCTAACTTGACCTCATTAATCCCCATTCCAAGCTCAAGCTCAAGTAATCCATCAACTATTCACGAGACCTTGATTAGCTTTGGGTTTGATTGATTTTTTTTTTTTTTGATAAGTTAATAATTCGAAGGTCAGACAGGCCTGACTCATCGAGAGGCCGACAAAGTCGGCAGACGGCGAACCGTCAAACATACAACCAAAACATAAAATAATACATAACGGTACAAGCTCAAGCAAACAAACTCTGCAAAAGACGAAACCTAGCAGACCTAAACCAACCTGGATGAGGCCGAAGACGACGGACGAAGCCAAGCCCCACCCTGAAGCAGAACCGTAGGCCAGCGATACATCAGGACCCGATCATCCTGTGGGCAGTGAGGACGAAACTCCAGGGAAGCAGTCAACCCGAGTAGTGGAGACGCCACAAAACACACTACCACGACCCCAGCCTATCCCGACTCCGACGGTCAAAACCAAATCCATGGAGAAGAGCGCCAAATCACGCAACCGTAGAGCCGCAAACCGCCTGAGAAAAGAGCACCCATAAACCCAATCGGGATTTAGTCAACCCTAATGGGATTTTGATATGAGCCTTCACGGGATTTTTTCAAGCCCTTTCGGGATTTGGGATTTCTTTTTTTTTCCATGCTTGCACGGCAAGCTCAAAATTTGGTTTTAATTTTTTAATTGATTAATTTTTTTCCATGCTTGCACGCACAACCGCCGGTAGAGAACAGCGGCCGGACAAAGTCCGGAGGGAGAAGACGATAACAACCGAATCCAGCGGAAACAACGGCCGGAGGGATCCACGAAGAGGAGGGCCCAAGGCCACCCTATGGCCAAGGAAGTGATAACCCAAATGCAGAGAAGGGTAAGCAACTACCCGGAGGCCACCGACCACCACCCGAGGAGAGACAAGGATCGAAATCGGCGCAAGGACTAGCTAGAAGCCTAGGACGCCGACGGGATTTAAGAGCAGCGAAGCTGAGGAGCGGCAACCCTCGCCGGGAACACCACGCAGGCCACCAAACAGGGCCAAGCAGCGGTTGAGACGAGGGAGGATGGGGCAAATTCAAACGGGGTGAAATCAGAGAGATCCAGAAGTAGAGTTTCAAATCAGAGATTGATTAGAATCTAGTTACCAGACCGATCGATTCAATTCCAAATCAAATAGGGATTTGGGGATTTTTGATTTCTCAAAATCTGGGCAATCAAAGCAAGAAACAGGCATGGGGTAGATGGAAACGGGAGAGTGAACCCGGAACCACCGAAACCCCAAACTGAAATAGTGCCAAGATTGAACATCAAGGGTGGCGGAGAGGGTGGCCAGGACTACTAATCTTGGACCGGCGAGGGGATTATCGACATCCTAAGAGGTGTTTTCAGCCTCCGAATAGGTGGTTTTGAGCCTCCGAAGAGGTGATTGGCGATGAACTTCTCTAGCCCCAAGTTGGGTTTTTTTGCCAGCTCTCAAAGAGAGCGTTTTGTCTTTCAAATGAACCTTCTTTTCCTTTGGGTTTGATTGATGGAGGTGGTTGGTTAATTTTTATTTAGATAATTGATTTATTGGCTTTTGGTTTGATCGATGAAGAGGAAGATGTTTGTGGCTTACAGATCGGTTGGTTTCATCCTGTTTGGCAGGGGAGAAAGAAAAATATATACTCCCTCCGTTCCACAATACATGTCCTTTTACTTTATGACACATTTTTTTAGGAGCGAAAAAATTTATAAAATATTATTTTTTTAATTAATTTTTTTATATAATTTGATACTTGTTACTGATAAGTATCAAATTATATAAAAAAATTAATTAAAAAAATAATATTTTATAGAGTTTTCCGCTCCTTAAAAAACGTGCCGAAAACTAAAAGGACATGTATTGTGGAACGGAGGGAGTATATATAAATCACAACAAATCTTTTTTTATTAGGAATGAGATATTAAAAAATTATATATTGGGAAATTAAACAAGATTTGTATATTTGAATGGGTATATAGACTATTTTAAACTTTTGATGGGTATATAAACAAATTAAGAAGATTTGATGGGTATATAGACAATTTTGCCTTATTTTTATTAGGTAATAATTCGAGGACCAGACATATTTGGCTCCCCGAGAGGCCGACAAGGTCGGCAGACGGCGAACCGTCAAACATACAATGAAAACAATGAAAATAAAACACGGTGCAATACAAAAAGCGGCAAACAGGACAGCCCAAACCGAACAAACAAGCCTAACCCGAAATAGCTGAGGACAACATAGACTAAACCCGGAGCCAAGCGCCACCTAGCGATGACACCGCTGGCCAGCGGTACATGATAGAGTATATTTTAGTCACGTTTTTAGTGTAGAATTGCATATTAGTTTAGAGCATTTTTACATAATATTATGGTTAATTTGTATTATTTAGTTTTCGGAGTCTACACCTATGTTTTATTGATTTCAGGTATTTTGGAGCAAATTCGGAATAAATTACATTGGAAACTATACGAGATTGGGCCGAGCTACTCAAATACGGTGTGGATCGGATTGGACCGGATGGAATCATTGTCATACGGATCGGAAGGAGCCTCGCAGCTGCAGCTTATGATTTTAATTGTTAAGCCGTTAGTTTCATTAGATTAAATTAGATAATATTAATTAGATACATATATATTATATTCTAGGATTAGAATTAGATAGATTAGATAGTTAGATTAGGTTTATCATATTATACTATATATATTTGCATTCATACGGAAAGAAGAGAGGAGGCCGAGAACGTGACTAGCCGGCCGACTACCGTTTCCAATTCTTTAACCCTAAGTATGTTTTGTTTTATTTTTATGGAGACCTAAACTCTCCCGTTTCGTCTACAATTTGAAGCTTTGTTTGGATTGATTGTGAGTTTCTGAATCTTGTTCCTTAATTCCTATATTTGAATGTTTCGACTTCTTTGGGCTTGATTGTCTATTGTTTTATTCTATCTAGCCCGCGCAACTAGTTAGAATCAATTCAATTGCTAGGGTTTTGTAGATTCCTGGTAGTGAACCTTAACCTAAGTGGCAAACTTGTTCCTTTAGGGCTAGTTGAACTAATTGAATGGGTAGGAAGTTGGATGTGTTGTTAAATCCCTCTTTAGGGACTGCAAATACCTTGGCTAATCTCTGAACTTAAAGCTATCAATTGGGTTAAATCCTTCTTTAGGGACTGTTCGATTGATAAGGGTTTCTAGGACTGGTTGGACTAGTAACTATATTAGGTCGGGACAAGGGCATTCATAGGAAACCTAAAAGGACAAGATGAAGTTACAATATCAATTTAACCAACTAAAGTGGATAATTGTAGGTGAAACTATTTTATTATCCGTTATCTCCATTAATTTATTTATAGTTTATTTTAGTTTATTTCTTATTTTCACCACCCAAAAACCCCCCGTTTGATACTAATTGGTAAATAAACTTAACTTAGGAATAACTTGATTCTCTGTGGGATCGACTCGTGCTTACCACACTACATTAGTTAGGTAGGTTCGAAATTATTTTGATACGGTTAACGCGACTAAAAACCGCTCATCAAATTGGCGCCGTTGCCGGGGAATCAAAGTTTATTTCTTGGTTTTGTGTGTTTGCCGATTATTTTATATAACTAATTTTGTTGTGAGCCTATCTTACGGTTCATAACACCTGTGCTACTAACTATTTTTTTCGTGTGTCTAGGTGGTTCCCTCTAAAGATGACTCATGGTTTATATTGTGATTTTTGCGGAGTTTCTAATCATGTATTTAAAGATTGTCCGGTGTTTAAGGTTCCGATCGGAAAGGTTAAGGAAGTACACCATTTGTGCAAAGCTCAACTTTCTCGTGAGATGAATATCGTACATGAGATTGCACAATTAGAGCTCCAAATCGGACAACTAGAGCCTCCGTGTCTGACTCCGCAAACATCACACGAATCGTCCATGTTGCCCCTTATGGAAGAACACTTTGCCGCAATGGAATCCCAGCTTATAATGATCCAAACTGATTTCAATAACGAGATGAAGCGGATCCAAGTGGCTCAACAAATTACAATTTCAATTAGTTTAGAGATTCTCCCTATGCAGACGGAGGTGGTTGTCAGTGACGACTGCGCTATCATCTATTTTGACGAGGAGATCTTAGAAGATTGGATAGATGAGCAAGATGAGGAAATTTTGATAAAGGGGATTCTATTGTTTGAATTTAATGAGGGTGCAAACGGACAAAGAGCTAAAAGATGGCAAAAGAGGAGCGCATATTTTGAGAAGCCACCAATGAAACTGAATTGGTGGTATTACCTATCCTCTGCAGAGAGTCATGCTCGTTTATGTGGGATAAGTGCCCAAGAGTTTGACAAGTTGTTAAGGGCTTTAACAATGTCTGAATTGATCTAACAAGTGGGCCAGCCAAGGTAATTTTTTTTTCCCTTTTTATTTTTTAGTTAGGATTAATTTATACTATATTATTTTATTTTATTTTTTTCGTAAAAAAAAAAAGAAAAAGAAAAAGAAAAAAGAAACCCTCTTCAGTCTTCCCCGTCTCCCTCGTTCTTTCTCGCCACCTGACCACAATCGCCAGCAATTCTCACCCCGCCGATTCTCGCCCAGCCAAAATTGCCCTGCATCAGCCCCTCTCGGAAGTTCTACTGCCAGTCGTCATTGCTGCCTCAAATTGCCTTTAATTCATCTTCATCCAGGCGACTCTGAATTTTCCAGACCTTGATTTCTCTCGGGTAAGTGCAGGTATGTTCCCCTGAGCTAATTTCTTATGAATTTCAATTTTGGGATTTCTGGACTGATTGTGTACTTAATTACTGTTGAACTGAACTGATTGAGTGGAGTTCGATTGTTGTGTTTTGGGTGGATTCTGAAACTTGAATCAATTTTCTTGCTAAACTTGATTACTTTAGCACTTGATTTTGGTATGTGAAAGTTTTCAGTTTTTAGAAGTGGTGGCTACTGGCTAATGAAGTGTTTGATGCTCTATGCTTGACCAAGAAATTTTGATTATCATTCACTTGTGATCTTCTGCCTATTGATTGCTCCCTGGAATCACTTGAATGCCATTTTTTTAGTTTAATGTAAGTGATTGAGCATGATCTTTTGGGGCTGATTTTAGCTATTGGGGCTGATTTTAGTTGTTTGGACTTGGGTGTTGTTCTTTTGTTCTTGGATGATATATGTACTTGGAAAGTTGGATTGCTTTGTCTTGTATGTTTTCTTTGCTTTGTGTCTTGACCAGGACCTTCTGCAAGGGAGACGATGCCTATGTTTTCCCAAATCCATGAAGTTTCACAATGACAGTTACATCCAAGAATTTCTACTGGACACCTAGGGCTGTAAATTCTGATCTTTTATCATATTTTAAGGGTTTCTAGGACTGGTTGGACTAGTAACTATATTAGGTCGGGACAAGGGCATTCATAGGAAACCTAAAAGGACAAGAAGAAGTTACAATATCAATTCAACCAACTAAAGTGGATAATTGTAGATGAAACTATTTTATTAATCGTTATCTTCATTAATTTGTTTATAGTTTATTTTAGTTTATTTCTTATTTTCACCACCCAAAAACCCCCGTTTGATACTAATTGGTAAATAGACATAACTTGGAAATACTTGATTCTCTGTGGGATCGACTCGTGCTTACCACACTACATTAGTTAGGTAGGTTCGAATATATTTTGATACGGTTTAGGCGACTAAAAACCGTTCATCAGTACATCAGGAGTCCTTGTGGGCGATGAAGACGAACCTCCAAGGAAATTTCCGGAACACGGAGTCGCCTCGATGCACACCGCCTCGACCCCAGCCAGATCCGACACCGGACGCCAGAGCCCCAACTCGGACTAAGACCGTCAAGGACAGCCGAAAACGCAGTTGAGAACCAACCTTGTAGAAACGCACCAAAAACCCTTTCGGGATTTTTTTCAAGCCCTTTCGGGATTTAATTTAACCCTTTCGGGTTCATGGAATTTTTTTTTTCAAGCCCTTTCGGGATTTAATTTAACCCTTTCGGGTGGATTTGAAAATATGTAGTCAAATAAATATATATAAATATGAATTTATATTAATATTTATTTATTTATTTATTCGGGCTCCTTTGGACCCAAGAATTTGCCTTGGGCCCAAAGAAAGGTAATCGGGCCCAATCTACAGGCACCTCGGGCCAAAGAAACAAGCATGTGAATTCCCCCAACCAGATCGAAGGAAGGTAGTAGGTCACGAGCCGGCCAAGCCATGGTAAACCCCAGCCGCCGGCCAAGCGGCAGAAGGAAACAAGGTTTGGCTTTGTGGGCTCTGTGACGTCGGTCGAGCGCGGGAGCACGAATCTGAGGTAAAGAGGAAGAAAGGAGGGTAACGGCGAGCCGCACCAACCGAACCTATCCCCACCCCAGGTCGAGGAGAAGTACAGCAGCGAGAGGGAGGAGACGCCATCACCAATGCCGAAACTCAGGCCGGGAGGAAGAAGAATACAATGTCCCTGCCCAGCGAAAGACGGTGGTGACCAGAGAGGAATGAGAGGGCGAAGACAGCCCCAATGAACCCTAAATCCGATATACGAGATCCACGCAGATCGAATCGGTTGAAATTGACAAAGGAACAGAGTTCCTCGCCCATGTTTCAGCAAAAGCCCCAAAAGAAAGGAGCCGATTGATGAGGAATTAGAGGTTTGCGAAACCGGGGTTAAGACTCCTCTAGAGAGAGGAGGGTTGAAGGCGATGGACCAAAAGCCACCGGAGAGAGTGATCGACTCCGACGCACCGACATGGAAGAAGAAGGTGCGGAGAAGTTGGTGGTGAACGAGGATGGAAGCCCCCGAAGGGGATTTTGGACTCTCCCATACTTCTTCTTTTATTTATTTATTTACTCACTCCTTAATAAGTATAATATTGTTTTAAAATTTTAATTAAAAAATTAATATTTTATAGTATAATTTTTAGCTCCTTAAAAAACGTTACAGAAAAGTCAAACGACTTATATTTGTGAACGGAGAGAGTATTCTTTATTTTGGGTTCCAGAACTATGTGTCGTTGGATGATGCTCAGCGACGGTTTAGATTACTTAGGCTGTGTTTTCTCGCGCGAGGTTTTTGTAGGGGTGGAGATTGTTTTTAAGGGATGGAATGGGTAGAGATATATTTTACGGGATGAAAAGGGTGGAGATATATTTCACAAAGTATCTCGTACGGTGTTTGGTTGATTGGGGTTTATTGGAGGTGGAAATCATGTCAAATACCCAAATTACCCTTGACAAGAAATTAAAAAACTATCATTCTCCCCAATTACCTATAATATACACGATACATCCCCAGTTCATCCAAAAGGCCGATGACCGACCGTCCACCGCAACCCAGATCCAGAGAGCCGCCTGTGCTTTACCGCCACCGCCGGGGAAGCCACGGAGTCGATGGTCGCGCCCTCTCTACGACTCTACCCTCGGCGACTATTTGGCCGACCCTCGCTCCTACCATCACTGCCCACGCCAACACCTTTCCCACTCTCTCCTCTTCCATCGACTCCTTTGAAGGTATACAAATTGACACAATTCCAGTCCCCTTTTCTTCCTCAATCCCAATCCCGTAGTCCAATTTTTCACAGAAATCCTCTCAAGTTCGAAATTCGAACAACGTCGACTGTTTTTGAAACCTTCATCGGCCAAATTTAGTACAGAGTCAATACAACCCGATGTAGGTATGGAGGCCCAATGGGGTGATGAGGTTGTCGGTGACCCAGTCTCTGCCACACCAGGCAGCAGATCGAAGCTCGTGTTGGCACCCTTCACGGCGCGCAGGAGGAGCTCATTACACAGGAGTAATTTGGGATACAAGGGGTGGAGAAATCCCTTCCACCCCATCTTGCCCCCCTAAGGTGGGAAAATCCTGCCACCTCCACCCCAGATCAGCCACCACCCCCACTGATGTGCGCTCAATTAACCATGTCTTTTGCTTACATCCATATCGATTTCTGTCTCCATTTCATATTTCGAGGTTAGGATAATGCAGGAATTGTGTAGTCGATGTCGAGTACCTCCCAGCGCCCAATCCGAGTCGAGATCGAGGACGAATCCGAGAAGGAGTTTACTTACCTACCAAGGCACGAATCTTCTATCAAGAGTTGAAGACTTATCCGTATTAATAATTCCCACTTTTACTTAGGGGAATTTTAATTATTTTATTTTACTGAATTGTTAAACATTTATCATTAAGGTTTTAGATAGATAAATTTAGATAGAGATAGATTGTTCCTTCCTTGAATAGCGAGGATTGAACACTATAAATAATGTCATAGGGGCTGGTTTTTAGGCATCCCAATTTACACACACTTTAATATATTCGAAGGTAGGAGTTAGAGAGAGCTTTGGCCGATTGGAGTTGTAAGAGCGGAAGTAATTTGGCTTCGAACGGTTGTAAGCTTTTGTTTGATTTAATGCAATTAGTTATTTCTTTTACATTATTGATGTATGTTATGATGAAGAGCGAGTAGTCACCCAACTTCTAGGGTCGGGGTGAGCCTGACGGTAGCCATGTAAGGTAATGCAGCAAAGGTACAATCTTTATTGTGATTTCATCTTCTATCCCTAATTACATGATTCTTCTACGACAGTATAGCAGGTGATCCTTATTTGTGTTATTGAAGCGAAAGTGATCTTAATGCAAATTTGGATTAATTATGTGAAAAGGGTAGTAACAATTAGGGTTTATGCGAAAGTCTCTATCTTTTTAATTGTTAATGACGGAAGTTATTTGATGAAAAGGTGTGAACTTTTATATCTTTGGCATGATTTTTACATGATTATCGTTGTGTCGTTGATACCCCGGTCTTAGGAGCTTTTAGTTTATTGAATTGAATCCATCAATTTCGTGTTTATTTCTGTGTTTTATTTCATTGCAAGGTTACGTTTTTTCACTGCACTGGCACTCGACATGTTTCGTACATGATTATCGTTGTGGCGTTAATGCCCCATTCTTAGGAGATTTTAGTTTATTGAATTGAATCCATCAGTTTCGTGTTTATTTCTGCGTTTTATTTCATTGCAAGGTTACGGTTTTTCAGTGCACTGACACTCGACATGATTCTTACATGATTATCGTTGTGGCGTTGATACCCCGGTCTTAGGAGCTTTTAGTTTATTGAATTGCATCCATCAGTTTCGTGTTTATTTCTGCGTTTTATTTCATTGCAAGGTTGCGGTTTTTCACTGCACTGACACTCGACATCGACTAAATCTGGTCGACATCGAGTACAACCTAGTCGATATCGAGTACTTTCTGCTCGACGTCGATTCTGTTTTGTCTTCTGTTGTGCAGTTTGCATGTCGGTGAGATCGACTGCTTTAGTTGACATCGAGTACTTTACTCGACGCCGAGTAGCTTCTGGTCGATTTCGAGAGGAATTCAGAACTTAAAAGGCGAGTGCTGGCACGCTTCCTCGTACTACGATCCTGAATACCCTACCATTACAGCGGGAGGGATTCTTGTAATTTTATTTGCTTGGACAGAGAGTTTGTTTGATTATATATTTTATATTTATTTTGATAACTAGTTTCCCACCACAACACCCACTCTCTCCTTCCCGAGCCAAATGGAGCATGCATCCTCCACCCCCATCCCATCCAACCCCTCTACCCATTAAAAAATGACAGGAAAACAGGCCCTTATGCCTGAGGGCGGCCGAGAACTCGTTCATGAGAATTTCGTTTATTTTACTTGTTTTTTTTCAACTAAGAACCTGTGCATCGACAGTTTTTATTACTTTAATTAAGCCCATGGTGAAGAAAGAGATTATCTTGGTATTGAGAGATACAAAGTATCTTTGATCATCTAATACCTTGCTTGAATTCCACCTCAATTGACACCCAAATTAAAATAAATCAATTTGTTTTCCAAAATAAAACTTGAGATATCCTAAAAGTTCAACACTACACCAAAAATCTATAAATGGTCGAAATAAGAATTGTGTCTTTGAGGACGCTATCCAAAATCTAAATAAACAACTTTCTAAATGGAATGCTTCCACCCTTTCACAAGCAGGACGAGCGGTGCTCATCCAATCAAATATGATTTCCAAAACAAATTACTTAATGCAAAACTTCCTACTCCCAAAAGAAATCCTACAACAGATAGATCAAATTAATAAGAACTTCTTCTGGAATAAACTCCATTTTGAAAGATACATTCCTCTGATCACCTGGGATAACATTTGTACAAGCAAGACCCTCGAGGGAATGGGCATTAGAAAAGCTGAAGATTTCAATATAAGCCTACAAATAAAGCTCCTTTGGAAACTCTATAGCAATGAAAACAATATCTGGGTCCAGATTGTGAAGGAAAAATATCTTCAAAAAGATAAATATTAGATCCTGTTCAAATCACCTTACCTCATGGCAATTTGTGCGGTTTCTCTCTTTAAGGAAAAAATTCAAACAAGGTCTCTTTCGGATCATAGGAAATGGTGATGAAATAAATATCTGGTCAGATCCTTGGGTTCCTCACATAAGTCTAGCACAATTTCAAGGAATGTACAACCAAGACATGAAAGTTAATCAGCTCTTCACTTTGAAAAAATGTTGCAATACTACTCTAGTTAATCAAATCTTCCCACCTAAAATCTCTTCGAAGATTTTAGATTTACAAATCCCCAGCTGGGACACCCCGGATAAACTCATCTGGCGATTTGATCCGAGTGGTATCTTCCTCACCAAATCAACCAAGTGCATGGCAAACAATCAAACTCAACCATCTAGAAACTATAAATGGATATGGCAGTTGAATCTACCCCTAGAATTAAGACTTTCTTATGGAAATTAGTGCTCAATAAATACATTAATCACGTGCCAAGCCAATGTTGTCTATGGTCTCAAGCAGAAGAAGATACTGAACATCTCATACAGACCTGCCCTTTCACTAGAAATATAATTAGTCAATTTGAAATCCACACTGGGAAATGTTTCCAAAATCTATATGAAACAAATACATGTGACATTGAAGAAATCAAACTGGGAAACAAGAACATTGAGGACTTAGTTTTCAATTGGAACACCGTTTGGGAAATTAGAAATGATCTTATCTTTAGAAATAAACCTCCCAATACAACATAAAATATAATCAGAAGAATCACTTATAATATTTACGATTGGTCCCAAAGTAACTTAGAAAAAACCTCAAATAAATCTACAAATAGGAGATCTAAAGCTAAATGAAGAAGACCAACTGGAGCTATCTACAAAATTAATGTGAATGGTTCTGCCAAACCCACGGGCTCTTGCTCGGTGGGAGGGGTTACTCGGGACTCCCGAGGCCATGTTATTGATATGTTCCATCAAGAAACTATTAAATGCTCAGTCATTCAAACCGAAGCAATTGTCATACAAAGAGGTTTGGAGCAAGCACTCAGAATAGGACTCCATAGAGGGGGACAACTTACAACTCATCAAGGCCCTCACCACCAAGAGTAAAGCTAAATGGGAAGTTACACGGCGCATTGAGAGTATCAAGCAACTAGAAGCTGGTTTTTATTTTATCTAATATAGGCACTGTTATCGTGAAGCAAACCAAGTTGCAGACTTTATAGCCAGGAAAGGTATCAACTGTAACACTGCTACTATCCCCTACAATAGGGAGCTTTATACCATCATCCTTAAGGATGATCAAGGAGCTAGATTACAACTTGTGTAATCACTCCTATTTCTTGCCTACTGTAAAAAAAAAGGTGGTGTAAGATAGAGATGCACACTGCACAAGAGATTCAGTAAAGTCTTCAAGCACGGACTCGACTGCTCTTGCTCGACGCTACCGCTCATCTACTTCGTCACCATTACACCTCTGCCTTCAGCAACACTCACCAATGGCAGGGGCGTGTCTAAGCGATCCTTGGACCGTACGGGCTCAATTATCCTCTTAAGCGTTTGCAAGTCACCATCGCACTTCTCCGGCGCCCCGAGTAGCTTCCACCCCAGATTTCGGTGTCCTAGGGGCCGAATCCGCGTAGCAGGTACTCCAGCCCCATCAATCGAGCCATCAATGACGGCAACGTAGAACTCAGGTGCGGCCATTGAGAGGAAAACGTCGGATTTGGATCCAAGCTTCACAGACACACCCATTGTAATTTTCAATAATAGTCGGGAAAATTGACGAGGAGATTTTTAGAAGTCTTGATGACAAGGAAGAGAAAGAAGGGAGCCAGATATGATTTTGGGGGGGGGGGGGGGGTCGGGGGCTCCGGAGGTGGCGGCGGAGAGGGAAGGGGAGAACCGTCGATTTCCAGGGTGTGGAGGTTGAAGGTCGTCAGCGCGGGCGAAGCGGAGGAGGGATTGAGGGAGGCTATTGGATTATGGGAAGGGGAGAGGAGAAGGGCGTGGGTAGGAGGCGCGTGGAAGGATGAAACACGCACAAGAGAGGAAGCGAATGGACCAATGCGGTCGCTTCTTTCCTTCTTAGCGGACTCATTGCTTCTCACTTGAACCCTCGCCTATATATATAGCAAGATCCCTAGTTTGCTCAGTAATGCTAATGCGCAATTATTGCGCGATGAGATCAAAGGAGCGGGAGTGGTTGAGATGGTTGAACATATCTAGTATATTGATCATATAATTCTTGAACCAAAGGCATAGTCTTATCAAGTATAGTATGAACATTGTTTATGCATAGGATCATCTTCCATACTTACTACAGGAAAATATTTCCTAAAAGCTTTTGTAAACTAATCATTTTATATCAATGATTAAAACAAAAGGCAACAAGGAAAATTATAAGCAATAACCCAATTCAACAATATTGCAAACATATAAGCTTCATCTCCCCCACGGTGTAGGTGAAGCGTGGTATATTCAATCCATTTTTTAAGATGACCCAATGAGTTAACCTTATTGGTCGACTTTTAAGATTTGACCTGTCGGGGCCGTGGCTCAAAATCAACACAACCATAATCCAAACCCGTATAGACCCTTGGTCCTTCGTGACCTTGACCCGGCAGGTCGTCAACCCTTCGAGTTCTCATGTTTGTGTGCAGCTACAAGAGGAAGGTTAGAAAAGAAAAGAGTATAATGGCACCTCAAGTTATTCGTCAAGGCATGCTTAACCTCTCTACTGTAGGGTTCCAAATCACTTCATTGATTGTGATGACAATTGACAACACACTACTTCATCTTCTAGTTGAAACGCTAAACACCTATACACTAAGGCTGTGTTCGGCAGCCTAGATTATAGGGATTTTAGGAGATTCTGCAGATTATGTCAAAACACAATCTCCTCGGGTTGGTGTTCAACGGGGTATTTCAACAGATTAGGAGATGGAGATTATCCAGCTTTCATCAGATTTTTTCAGAATCTTCCCCACCCAAGATTATGGGGATTTTGGGTAGATTTCACTTCAAATTGCACAATTTTACCCCTCGACTCCCACTTTTTTCCGATCTGGAGAGCATCCCTTTCGAATGAGCTGAGAAGCTTCACCATCTTCAACCCTGTGAAGGAACGCCCCTCTCCTCCCCTATCATCTACTCTCCTAGCGTCGGTCTGTCGATCGGAGTTTGGGGTCGTCGGCCGGTAACAGTGGGAGTCGATATCGGCCTAGGGTACGCCAAACTTGAATAGTCGGATTGAAATTAAGGATTACAGGGGATGCGAAGGTCGATGAATGTGAACCCCCATGTGGAAGCTCCGGGCCGCCATTGATAGGGTTTGTGTTCACCGGCGGAGGAAGATCTCAGAGATGTGGTAACCGATCTGCCAACGTTTACCAGTGCGCCCGAAGTGCTCGGACACGCTTGGGTCGTCCCAATTTCACTTTCACCTCCTGAAGCGCCCATTCGAGCATGGAGGCACCATTTCCCTTCGAATTTGGAAAATTGAAGTTGTCGATTTGCTGAGTTCTTTAGCTGTCTTTGTCAGACTTGGAAGTGTTCAGTTTTATCTCCCCATTTCTTGCCTAGCATATGTTTGATTTATAGAAAATGATGTCGGTGGTTGAGGATGGGAGAAAGGAGCAACGGGGTCAAGAGGGAGGGAGCAAAAGAAAGATAAGGGGATTAATTTTAGAGGCACAATAGTCATTTTCAACCTTTGAAATACACCACAATCTTTTACCCACAAACACTTTTTAGAGATTTCCGTTATAAATAATCTCAATCCACAAAATCTAATTAATCTACCAAAATAATCTCCATCTCCTAAAATCTACAGAAATCCCATTAATCTACAGAATCTCAATCTAACGTCAAACACAACCTAAACACTACAAATGCCCTAACGCACAATAACATGACACCCAATAAACCCCATACACCCATTTTGGTTGTTTTCAATGTACTCCGTATTAAGCAGGTATCCAATAACCTAACTAAAAGTTCATTCCAACAAGCTACAACCCAACTAACTTCAACTGCCAGATCAGCTCATTTTGCAAACACATGTACTCGATGTATGATGTCTTTCTATTCAGAACTGGCAAATAAGATCCTAGGAAAAGAAACACCTAATCCATTGGCAAATTTCAATACAGTCTATGAATTCCATTTCACGAACTATTGGCAAATCAACAGAACAAGACCAATGACCAATGTCTTATTTCTTTCTTTTTTCTAATCACTGACATTTTTTCATCTTGGCTTCCAATGTGACATATAGAAGGGGAACTCAATTATGAAGAAATCAAAGAAGAAAACACAAAATGTTACAGGACATGAAAGATTGGTACTAACTACAGACTACTAGAGCACAAGAAAATTAGTCAACCCCTACAAGGAATCTATAAAACAGAAATTAAGCGTTACTAGAGTTACAAGTGAAGGGCTCTTTCATTCCCAAAGGTCACCTCAAAGGCTTGGTGAAAATTTCACTAAAAGCACATTGGCCTGAGCCCAGTTCCACCGCTATAGGCAGGCCAAACAAGAACTCTTGCCGTTGATCATTGAACCGGTTGTCCCAGATGTAGCTTGCATGAAGAAGTGAGATACGAACATGAAAGCAATACGACGGTGTGGTAGGGGAGATCCACATAGAACAATCCATACATAGTCGATTGATAGACCAGGCATTAATTCAACAGTGATATCAAGGCCCAATCTTAAATACAAGAAATCTATCAAGCCCTCCATCTTTGAGAACAAGCATTGAAGCAAAGCACAAAGCAGAGACAAATTACTTAAACCTCAAGTGATGTAAACTGCGGATACATGCAAAGCTCCTGAATGTATATGGTATGATTGTGGCTGAGTTAGACATGCCTTCAATTGGTTTGCATTGCTTCAGAATGGTACTTGTCCAAATCAGCATCAAGATCCTCGAGAGAAACCTTTTCACCACGACCTCCTTGGCTGCGGCCACCACCGCCACCACCACGCCCACGACCTCTCCTGTCACCACGGCCCATCCCCCGAGCTCGCCCCCTTCCTTGCCCACTGTAAAATAACATACTAAGCATCAGAGATTGCTAAATATGGTCAAACCATAAATATCCCATATAATTAATCATGAGAAATATAAGCTTATCCTTTTTGATCCTCAACCAAAATGAAACCACGATCCATAATATATTATATTATATCATAAAAGGGAGAATATATTTCCATGAGCTTAATAATACTTGCAGAGACCACAATTTAAAGATCTTAATAATGCTTGAAGACCACAATCTCACTGCAAATAATTTACTACAAAGATGCATAATAACACACCCATTCATCTATTCGTACTATATGGATAAGTGAGGAAAGAGAAAGCATTATCGAGCATGTTAATAGCTAGGTGTTAGTTTAAAAATCTAACAGATATTGTCTCAAGCTGGTTCCATTGGTTTCACAACCAACTGTAGTCTTGCATCTTCTCAGTCCAGCATATTCATTACTCAAGACAATTTTTAAATGAAGCAATGGATGCTTCTCAATAAAATATTAAAAAGCAAGTTTATCCGGTTAGTATGAGAAAATATTCCACTAACAAATTAAACCCTCATTGATCTCCACTAGCTAAGTTATAGATGGAGAAAGAGAATGTCACCCCTCCAGAAAGGTTGCAAACCCTGACAAACTAAAAGACAACAAAAATTCTATTACTAACCAAAATCTTTTGCTAGTTACAACAGATGAACAAACCCCAAAACCTCAATTATCAGCAAACAAAATCAGAGTACAAAGAGAAATGGTGCGTACACCTTGACCCCTCGTACCCTACTTTGAGCATGATATTTGGGCGGGTTGTTGTTGTCAAGGGAAAATAATTATGTATAACATAGGATATTATTTATCAATCCAACTAGGTCGCACGAAAACGGAACTGAATGCATTTGCAAGTTGCAATCCCAAAGAAGCTGCAAGGTACAAAATACTAGGGGAGAAAAGTGGTCTGCTACAGAACTAGAAGCAGTGTTATTTCCTCCAGATAACAGTACGAATTCATAAAAAGAAAACTCTTTATAAAATTCCAATAGTAAAAGTTCAATTCAGTAAATATTTACGCACTATTGGGCTCACAAAACAAAGTATTAAGGCAAGGGTCTGCTCTCAATTCCCCCAAGTTTGATTGTTGGTTTTAATGTTGCTCTGTATAAATATTGCTCTAGAAACAATGTAACTAATAGCCATATGTGCATAATTCTTGATCTTGTAGATTCTAACTTTACCCTTAGATAGTACAAAATCCCATACCTAGTCCTATAAATAGAACATAATTTCATACTTGCTCCTTTAAATTCTCTTTCAACAAAGGCGTTCATGTATGAATGATGTAGCATTTCAAATATCATGCGAACTGATGTACAATCTAATATATTGAAAGCTAACAAAAAATGCCATGTAAGACTTAATGCACCAAGAGCACCTTTTGCCATAAGCAATACTTATGTATGCATACTCTAGGACATACCTTCTTCTCGGAGCACCATTTTGATTTCCAATCACGCCAAGAGGAGCTGGAACAGCAGCAGCAGGAGTTGGCATGTTTGTTCCAACAATCTCAATTTTCATGGGTTTCCCATCAAGTTGAACATTATTATATCTCTTCACAGCAGCCAAAGCATCAGATCTCCGTGCATACACTACATCTGCGGTTCCCTGTGAGAGAAAAAAAAAAAGGATAACATATTTTTCCAACGGTATGTCAAAAAGAAGTAAGTAAAAGAGTACAGACAGCAGATAAGAAAGGTACCTTCGACCTTCCGCTTCTATCATAGTGAACACCATATCTCTTCAGGTCACCAACTTCCGCAAATAGTTCCTGAACGTATAAGAATTACAATAAGACAAATACCTTGCAAACATATACATCCATAAGACCTGGTTACAAATTACAACACAACAATGCAAACAGAGCAACTAATCACAATTCATGCATAAAATTCAATCCTGATAACTTCTAACTGACAAAACAGATACAAATAATCCCCAGCTCTTCAAGAATGGCCTTATTATGAAGCGTCATTGACACATTAAGCCCCTGTTTGTGTCCATATCCTGATATGGATATGAGTGCATATCAGATATGGGTATGGATACAAATATAAGGTATCGGTATGGATATCACTCATATCCATATCCGTGTTTGGTATATGGGTATATGAGTATCAACTTGATATACTCTCATATACCCATTCACTCATCCCTTTGTAAATATTCTCACTTCCATATACCCAAAAAATTGAGATATGGGTTTTCTTCCCTTTTCTTCCTCTCTTCTTCTCAATCCATGGGAGGAGATCTGGATGTCAATTTCTCTCGCAAGTCCCTCAACGAGGGCAAAGACGTTGCTCTGAACTCCCCCAAAGCCATTGAGGCTGGAAGGGATCTTCAACAGTTCAATGGAGGTCTCTCTAGTCGATTTCGCTCTCCAGAGGTAGGAGGTTTCAGCGGTTTGAGGTGCCACCAGTAGGGGCGGCGACAGAAGCGGTGGGGAGGCCCTGCTACTGCTCCCGGAAACCCTAGTCCGCCATGGGAGGGGATTTTCAGTGGTTGAGATTGAAGAAAATGGGGAGCGGGGAGGGAGAAAGGGGAATTAGGTTTAGATTGATACCCATATCTCCAATACCAAACAGGATATCAGGATATGAGATATCGGATTTGATACCCATATATCTGATATCGATATCTCATACATACATATGAGTATATGAATACCAAACGAGGGCAAGAGAGAAATACCTCGGATTCATCCATCACTGTCTCAACAGAATAGATAATCATCATACGAGTATTATCCTCCTAATGTATGAACCAAAAAGAAATCCAATACCCAACCCAATCCTAGTTAACAAAATCACAAGGAATGGATAAAGCATTCAAAATCAAATCACATCTGAACAACAAAAACAAGGGTTACAAAAGTAGACACCTTTATATCTTCGTTCGAGACACCATACTCCAAATTGGAGATATAGAGCTTCGTGCCGGTCTCAATACCGGCAGGCCGCCCCGACGCTGACTGGGCGGGATAAGCGGCGGAGTGATCTGCGAACATATCGTGCCCCCACGTGCCATCGGGAGCCTGTACCTGCGAATTTCGCAAACCTCCTAAACTTTCACTTTCCATCACGCCAAATAAAGATCGCAAATCGTCAATTCGTAAAGTCGCCGGACAAGAAGAAAAATCTTGCAGAGACAGATCCGGCGGGCTCGATCCAGAAAAAGAGAGCGACAAAACGGAAGATTTAGAAGGATTGTTTTTCGTGGGGAACCTGAGCAGCGGCGTAGGGAGCGGGGCGATTTGCGCGGCGCTTGAAGTCGCGGCGGGTGGGGCCACCGGGAGCGGAGGAGGAAGGTCGACCGGTGCGGCCAGCACGGCCTCTGGAGGATTTGGACTCTTTGTTCTTCTTGATGAGGTCGTCGAGAGTCATATCCATGGCGTTCGACATCTTCGCTAAAACTAGATCTGAGGTTGCGAAGAGGGTGGGGGAGAAAAGACGGTGAAAATAGGGTTTTGCAGGCAAGAAAAGTTTCAGTGAGAGAGGGCTAAATTGATTTTTGTTATGATATTTTATACTGTGCTGTCCATGTTTGATTTTTATTTTCATTTTTTTTTTGAGAAAAACCAAGCCTTTTCATTTCGCATTGTAAAGCCTATCTTAATTTGAGTATAATCACGCATAAGATATAGTCGGAAGACAGATACTATACAACTATATGTTTGATATTAAGGAAGCACTTATGGTAATATTTATATTAAGTGTTCGAAGTATTAATCCGGAAACATAGGGTTCCGGTCATATACTCACACTATGTATAAATATAAGCTAAAGTGTTACACTTATATCCCAACTATGCACTCGACTTTATCTATCTATCTATATACATATACTAAAATCGATGCATTGTCGTTTACGTGGCGGCACGTGAGTGCATCTGCCTACGTGGCGGCGCGTGAGTGCATCTCGCAAAACTTTCTCCCGTCAAAAAGGAAATCTAATAAAAATAATTATTTAATTATTTTACCATTAATACATATAATTGGATAGATGGAATATCTTATAAAAGGGAAAATATTATATAAGGAAAAAACTATATCAATATAATTAAACGTAGTAGTAGTAATAATCTATATATACATATACTAAAACCGATGCATTGTCGCTTACGTGGCGGCACGTGAGTGCATCTGCCTACGTGGCGGCGCGTGAGTGCATCTCGCAAAGCTTTCTCCCGTCAAAAAGGAAATCTAATAAAAATAATTATTTAATTATTTTACCATTAATACATATAATTGGATAGATGGAATATCTTATAAAAGGGAAAATATTATATAAGGAAAAAACTATATCAATATAATTAAACGTAGTAGTAGTAATAATAAAACTAATTAATAAAACTAATTTTCACAGTCATACAGTACTCAATTAACAAAAATATAAATAGATAAATATGTAATATTTGATAGGTGCTATTTTATTTATATTTATATTTAGATTATTTTTTGGGGAAAGAATTATTTATATCAAAATAAATCATTTAATAATTGTTATTTTATATCTATCTATATTATTTTTTGAGGCCAAAATAAATAATTAAAATATTATATAGCTATATATGTAGTCACAATCCGTCCGTACATAGATATTTTAGTAAACAAATGTAATAAATATATACTACATATTTAATAAAAAAAAGAATATTAAAATATTTTTAAAAATCAACTATCTAATTAAATTACATGAGATTTAATTAACCATAGATTAGAAAAAAAACTTTTACGTAGTACCTTATAAATGTGAAATTTATTTAAATTTTGAGAGAATCTAATTGAAAGATATTTAGATTATTGTTGCCTATATGGCGGCGCGTGAGTGCATCTCGCAAAGATTTCTCCCGTCAAAAAGGAAATCTAATAAAAATAATTATTTAATTATTTTACCATTAATACATATAATTGGATAGATGGAATATCTTATAAAAGGGAAAATATTATATAAGGAAAAAACTATATCAATATAATTAAACGTAGTAGTAGTAATAATAAAACTAATTAATAAAACTAATTTTCACAATCATACAGTACTCAATTACCAAAAATATAAATAGATAAATATGTAATATTTGATAGGTGCTATTTTATTTATATTTATATTTAGATTATTTTTTGGAGAAAGAATTATTTATATCAAAATAAATCATTTAATAATTGTTATTTTATATCTATCTATATTATTTTTTGAGGCCAAAATAAATAATTAAAATATTATATAGCTATATATGCAGTCACAATCCGTCCGTACATAGATATTTTAGTAAACAAATCTAATAAATATATACTACATATTTAATAAAAAAATAATATTAAAATATTTTTAAAAATCAACTATCTAATTAAATTACATGAGATTTAATTAACCATAGATTAGAAAAAACTTTTACGTAGTACCTTATAAATGTGAAATTTATTTAAATTTTGAGAGAATCTAATTGAAAGATATTTAGATTATTGTTGCCTATATGGCGGCGCGCGAGTGCATCTGCATACGTGGCAGCGCGTGATTGCATCTCGCAAAGCTTTTTCCCGTCAAAAAGGAAATCTAATAAAAATAATTAGATAGTTCTAATCTATATAATTAAAAAATGATTAAATAATTATTTTATTTTACCGTTAACTCATATAATTGGATAGAATCTTACAAATCCGTTAATTAAAACTTGACGTTTTACTATTCACGCACGCTTTTTTAGGTGTTAAAAACTATATAAAATATTAACTTTTTTAACAATATTTTTAAACAATTTCATACTTATGACAAATAAGTTTGAATTTCTAAAAACAAATTTTTAAAAAAGTCAATATTTTATATAGTTTTTATCATTATAAAAAAGCGTGCATGAATAGTAAACGACATGTTTTAATTAACAGAGAGAGTATTATATAAGGAAAAAACTATATCAATATAACATAATCTATCTGTGCATAAATATTTTAGTAAACTAACGTAATAAATATATACTACATACAGTATTTAATAAAAAAAAGAATATTAAAATATTTTTAAAAATCAACTATCTATTTAATTACATGAGATTTAATTAACAATATATTAGGAAAAAAAAAACCTTTTACCTTATAAATATGAAGTTTATTTATATTTCGAGAGAATACAAATAAAAGATAATTAGATTATATATCATTTCTTGAACTAATTTTATTTATATCTATATTTTTTTTTGGTGAAAAACATAATTTATATTTAGATTATTATTTTTATTTATTGGAATTTATCTAGATTATCTATAATATTACATTAACGTATTGTCCATGCATGGGACGGGACCTACACTAGTATTATATATGTGTTATGTTATATTGTCTTTTGGCATTGTTACTTCTTACCGGCCCATATGTTGAAAGCCCATTACGAAGCTCCAAGCCCAGTAGCTCCAGAAGCTGCTGGCCCGTTCACTTCTAGAGTTGACACATTGGGAGCTCTATAAAAGGAACCTCCTATCAGTTAGGGTTCCTCATTCGATGTTTTCAGGTAAGCCGCTCCAGAGAAAGAGAGAAGAGAGAGAGCTAGGGTTTCCTCTCTGGTGCCCTTCCCGGCTCCGATCGACGATGAAGTTCTCGGATCTAGGGTGCATCCAACTACTGGACCCTAGATCTGAGGTTTGCGAAGAAGAAGAAGCTCCACAGCTTTCTTGGCGGCGAGTTTCTGGCTCGTACAAGCTTCTCTGGCGAATATCAGTTCTTCCGAGACCAGATCTGAGGGAGTTCTTCTTTCTTACTTCTAGTCTTCTCTTGTGCTTGCTTTCTTGGTTGTTTCCTGGTTGGATCTGTATGCTTGTGTAGAAACTGCAATTCCTATCTCTTGTAACCGATAAGAAGAACATAGTGAACTTGGGCATGAGTCTCCCCAAACCTGAGACTCCGCGGATGTAGGGTTAATCGGAACCGCGTAAACAAGCCTTTGTGTTCTTTGTTTTGTTTTAGTTTCTGTACAAGTTACCGATTCGAGATCTTGGATCCTATTCTAAGGGTCTTAGATCTACAGATTGGTATCAGAGCCTCTGATCTGCTCTTACTGTCGCTTCTGCTTCTAAACCTTGGTGTTTTCTTTAGTTTCTATCTTGCTTTCGAAAACTCAACCAAGTATACTGACTGTTTCGTTTTTTATGTTGATCTCAGGTACCCTAACATGGACAACACATACCGCATAAAACCTTTCGATGGCGTCATCGACTTCGACATGTGGCAAGTCAAGATGCACGCCATCTTGATCAAAGAAGGTTGTTGGAAAGCTATCTCACATCCAGTGGAGATTACAGCCTCATCCTCATCCAAAGAAGAAGTGGATGACAAAGGGAAGAAGGTAGCGCCAACTGACCTGGAGCTCGAGATGGATTTCAAATCCCATTCGAAGATTATGTTGAGGTTATCTGACGGCATAGCCCGTGAGGTGGTAAAATTCTCTTCCGCCTCCTCACTCTGGAAAGCACCGGAGGAGCTTTTCTTAACTAAATCACTGCCCTCCAGGATCTCTTTGCTCTGTAGATTGTTCACATTTAAAATGGACACTGCTCTTACTTTAGACGACAATCTTGATAAGTTCCTTAAAATGACCCAAGAACTGGAAAGATGTAAAGATGTGATTAAAGATACTCATCAGGCTATCCTTCTTCTAAATGCTTTACCTGCTCAGTTTGACAACTTCAAAGATGTGATTCAGTTTAGTAGTTCTGAGTTATCTAAAGATAAAATCATTGAGTCTATTATTGAAAAGAATGACCTGATGAAAGTCTTTAAGATAAAAGGACACACAGCAAAAACTGACAAATCTGAAAAAACTGAGGTTCTTTTTACAAAAGGAAAATATAAGAAGGGTAACAAGTATAAGAAGAATAAAAAGGATAAAAAGGATCAGCCTTCATCTTCTGAAAAACCTGATAAGGGTGATCCCAACTCTAAATGCAATTATTGTGGGAATTTGGGTCATTGGGTTAAGGACTATAGAAAAAAAAGAAAAGGGCTGAGCAATTGGCTCAGAAAAATAAGACTGAATTATCTGCTTCTGTGCTTGAGTCTATGAGTTCTTATCCTGCAGAGTTATTCATGTGTACTGTTAGCTGTGATAAATTTCCTATTAATGCTGATACATGGATTCTCGATTCTGGTTGTACCATGCATGCAACTCCTAATAAAAACATGTTTAAAACTCTTGATGACTCTATTGTTGGTGATGTTATGCTAGGAGATGACACCACTTTGGATATAAAAGGTGTTGGTACTGTTTCTCTTGTTATGCATGATGATGTGGTTAGAACTTTTACAAATGTTAAATATGTTCCTAATCTGAGAAGAAGTTTGATGTCTGAGTCATCTCTTAAAGAAATTGGTTGTGATATATCTTCTTCTAATGGCATGAGAACTATGTTTATGAATAATAGAGCTATCTTGAAAGCAAAAAGAGTTAAAGGGCTTTATTATGTTAGTGCTAAAACTGCTGAAATAAACACTATGTCTTTGCCTGTGATGACTGAATCTGAAACCAAAACTTGGCATAACAGAATGGGCCACATTGGTAACAAAGGTTTGTTTCAATTGTATAAGTCTGGATTGCTCCCTAAGGAACCTGCAACTTTGGATTTTTGTGAGAATTGTGTGCTAGGCAAATATGCTAAGTTACAGTTTCCTAAATCTGCTTATGTTGCTTCCTCTCCTCTTGAGTATGTGCATTCTGATCTTTGGGGCCCTGCCCAGGTTGACTTTGTCAGTAAATGGAAATATTTTATTACTTTCATAGATCATTTCTCTAGGAAGGTCTGGCTGACTTTGCTTAAATCTAAAGATCATGCTTTTACTTCTTTCAAGGATTGGAAAGTTATGGTTGAGTCTCAATCCGGATATAAATTGAAATGCTTAAAAACCGACAATGGCCTGGAATATTGTAACAAAGAGTTTGATAATTTCTGTAATGCTAATGGTATAAAAAGACATCTGACTGTCCCTGGAACACCACAACAAAATGGTACTGCAGAAAGGATGAATAGAACTCTTCTAGAAGAAACAAGATGTATGCTTATAAGTGCTGGTCTGAAACCCAGTATGTGGGGTGAGGCTGTTATCACGGCTGCCTACTTAATCAATAGATCACCCTCTAGTGCCATAGGATTTAAAACTCCACAAGAAAAATGGACTAGTAAACCCCCTAATCTGACTTACCTTCGGCCTTTTGGTTGTACTATTTATGCTTATGTTTCACAAGGGAAGTTACAACCTCGAGTCGTGAAAGGAATATTGTTAGGTTATCCAGAAGGGGTTAAGGGGTATAGAATCTTATTGATACAACATGTGGGTTACAAAGTTATATCTGCTAGAAATGTAAAGTTTAATGAGCATGATTATCACTTTAAGACCACACTGACATCTTTAGCACAAGAGGCAGGTACCACTCAGCAGAACAAGTGGAACTCTGATGCTCAGTTTGGCCCTGCAACCATTGATGCTGAGCTAGAGGATATGGAGTTCGATATTGGAGCATCACCTAAGCTACCCCGACCATCCACATCACGGGGGGAACACAAATGTGAAGAGGAAAATGCTCGTGAAGCAGAAACCCCTGAAGCAGAGGCTGACAACACAGATGAAGAACCTCCTGAAGCAGAAGAACAAGTTTTAATACCTACTTTACCTTCTTTTCCCCTCTCTTCTGGTTCTGTACCCGACCTGTCTAATAACTCTGGTTTCTCCTCTCCCCCTTTTTCTGATTTATCTGTGCATAATAATGTGAATGATTATCAGTTAGTTAGAGATATGGAGCCTAGGGTTAGTATACCTAACATGAAGTATACCAGTTACTTAGTAGGGTATGCCCTCGATCATAATAGCTGAAACTATAAGGCACCCTACTACTCCTAGTTCCTTCGAAAAAGTTAACTCCAATCCCCACTCCAAGTATTGGTTTAGAGCTATGCAGGATGAGATAGACTCTATGCATCAGAACAAAACCTGGTCCCTTATACCTAGGCTTAAAGACTCTAAGTGGATATTCAAGCTTAAAGAAGGCTTAAACCCAACCGATCCTCCTAGGTTTAAAGCCCGTCTAGTAGCCAAAGGTTTTACTCAACGTGAAGGTTTAGACTATAACGATATATTCGCACCTGTAGTCAAATATAAAACTATGAGGTTACTCCTGTCTATGGTTGTTGTGTTCGACTGGGAACTAGAACAAATGGATGTTAAGACCGCCTTCCTCCATGGGGACTTAGATGAGACTATTTACATGCGTTAGCCTAAGGGTTTCGTAGATAATTAAGAGATACCCTAACCATGTCTGTCTTCTTAAAAGGTCCATCTATGGTCTTAAGCAATCACCCCGCCAATGGAATCTTAAGTTTGATGCCGTTATCAAGAAACTAGGCTTCCATAGAAGTTCTTATGATAGTTGTCTTTATTTTAAGTATCCAGCTTCTAGGAATGCCATCTACGTTCTCCTTTGTGTTGATGACATACTATTGATCAGTAACTCCTTGATTCTAATCTCTAGAGTAAAAATTGATCTCAAAAAGTATTTCGACATGAAGGATCTTGGCCAAGCTAATAAAATCCTAGGGGTCAACATCTTTAGAAACCGTTCCAAAAACAGTATTTGGCTTACTCAGGATGATTATGTCCTAAAGGTTCTTAAGAGGTTCAACAAGGTTCTTAAGAGGAGGGCATCTTGAGTTAACTAAGAAAAGCTGCCCTACCAAACCCTCTAAGATCCAGGACATGTCTAAGGTTCCTTACGATGTTGCAGCCGTAGGTTCCGTTATGTACGTCATGCTCTACACCCATCCAGACTTAGCCTTCTCCATTAGTGTCCTTAGCCGATTCATGTCTAATCCCGGTATGGTTTTGTAGATGCCGATTTCGCTAGTAACAAAGATAGCCGAAAATCTACCACTGCCTACTACTTTACATGGGCAGGAAACTGTATATCCTGGAAATCGCAACAACAAACCGTTGTAGCGTTATCCTCGCCCGAAGCCGAATATATGGCTGCTACTGAAGCATCTAAAGAGGCCATTTGGTTGAAAGGCATTCTAGGAGAGATTCTTAAGAAGAAATTCAAACCTGTGATTTACACTGATAGCCAGAGTACCCTTTACCTATGTAAGGATCATATGTATCACGAGAGAACCAAGCATATTGATGTTAGGTTCCACTTCATCAGGAATAGGATAGAAGCCTCTGAGTTAGATGCTAAGAAAATCAAAGGTGAGGAAAATCCTGCTGACTTCGGCACTAAAGTTGTGCCATCAAACAAGTTCTGTTTCTGCAGGGACTTCCTGCATATAGAGAGGCCTCCTTAGCCTCTCATACTTGAGTCGACGACGGTCCGGTTGTTCACTCAGGTCCAATATAGTTCACTATGTTTTGATTACTAGGGATCAATACTTAGATTAGGAGGGCAAATTGTAAAGCCTATCTTAATCAGAGTATAATCCCGCATAAGATATAGTCGGAAGGCAGATACTATACAATTATATGTTTGATATTAAGGAAGCACTTATGGTAATATTTATATTAAGTCTTCGAAGTATTAGTCCGGAAACATAGGGTTCCGGGTCATATACTCACACTATATATAAATATAATCTAATGTGTTACACTTATATCCCAACTACGCACTAGACTTTATATTATATATGTGTTATGTTATATTGTCTTTTGGCATTGTTACTTCTTACCGACCCATATGTTGAAAGCCCATTACGAAGCTCCAAGCCTAGTAGCTCCAGAAGTTGTTGGCCCATTCACTTCTAGGGTTGACACATTGGGAGCTCTATAAAAGGAACCTCCTATTAGTTAGGGTTCCTCATTTGATGTTTTCAGGTAAGCCGCTCCAGAGAAAGAGAGAGAGAGAGATATGTAGGGTTTTATCTCTGGTGCCCTTCCCGGCTCCGATCGACAACGAAGTTCTCGGATCTAGGGCGCATCCATCTACTGGACCCTAGATCTGAGGTTTGCGAAGAAGAAGAAGCTCCAGAGCTTCCTTAGCGGCGAGTTTTTGGCTCGTACAAGCTTCTCCGGCGAAGATTTGTTCTTCCGAGACCAGATTTGAGGGAGTTCTTCTTTCCTACTTCTAGTCTTCTCTTGTACTTGCTTTCTTGGTTGTTTCCTGGTTGGATCTGTATGCTTGTGTAGAAACTGCAACCCTATCTCTTGTAATCGATAAGAAGAACATAGTGAACTTGGGCCTGAGTCTCCCTGAACCCGAGACTCCGCGAATGTAGGGTTTAATCCGAACCGCGTAAACAAGCCTTTGTGTTCTTTGTTTGGTTTTAGTTTTTGTACAAGTTACCGATTCGAGATCTTGGATCCTATTCTAAGGGTCTTAGATCTACACACATATATTTCAACACAATACATACCACATTGTCTGGTAGCCAATGTAAACTGAAAAATAAAACATGACAGATAGGCCTAATAGCAGCCACACTATGTGCAGCCTTGTTACCCTCTCGCCTTACATGGTACTAATCCACCGTTTCGAAAGAGTTCTCTAATGGGGTCTTCGAGATGATGTCAGTGAGCCTCTCCCTGGCACCCATTTCTCAGCTTGCGAAACAAATTTGATTTGCAAGGTAAAATATCCGTTGCAGCTTGCCACACAAATGATTTTACCTTTGGCAATGCCTTAATTTTCCACGGAGCCTTCCACATTCGCTCAGTAGGGATTGCATCCGACGTTCCTGTCGCACCCTCCTTCCTAATGGCCTTTTCGAGGAGAGAATAAGGCGATCTCACTGTGAGTTGATCCTTCGATTAGGGGTCTGCAAGTCTGATTTATCAGATCTCCTCGATGTCACATGCCACTAAGAACCTGCAAGTCTGATTTGTCAGATCTCCTCAATGTCACATGCCACTAAGAACCTCTGAAGTTTCCCCTTATCCCACTTACTTTGATCCCAGTTGATCAAGTCGATTATGCGCATATCTAGGCCCCCTCTAAAAAAATTCTTGATGACCTTAAAGCTCTTCGGTCGCAGGATCCACTTATCTTCCCACACTCGGGTATCAGCGTCGTTTCCTACACACCAAAGGAGTCCCTCAGTAAGGTCATCTATTCTTTAGAGTAGGGAATAAACATATAAAAGATAGTGGATGATCAAAACATAATAAGTATCAAAACTTACCTCAAGCGCGCATGTCTATCGTTGGGCTAGAAGTAGGGCGACTACTCGCTCATCACAATAGAAGACATAATTGATATAAAAGAAACTTGCATAAATCTAAATTCAAAGTCATTACAATCCCGGCATTCCAACTTTCGCAAAAGCGTCAAAATCCTAAAACCTTTGAAAACCTAAAAATGTATGAGAAGTGTTTGCTCTGAAATTGAATGCCTAACAACTAGCCCCTAGGGCTTTATTTATAGACTCAACTCCTTGCTACCAAGGGAAGGGAATATCTATCTCTATCTTTGTCTAGCTAAAAGATATAATTCTTAGATAAAAGACAAATAAATCTAACATAGTAAAATAGATAATCTTATAGGGTAATTAATTGTTCAACCCTTAGGATAGAAAATAGATGAAAAGATAAAACATCTCAAATCTTCATGTGCAAGTAACTTCTACTCAGAATTGGACTCAAATTTAACGCCGGCTCGATTTGGAGGCCCACTCGATATCGACTGACATGGGTCGATATCGAGTCAACTTCGTCGGTTCCAAGTTCATCTTCCACTCGAGGTCGGCTCTGTAGGGCATTTCAAGTGGCTCTCACTCGATATCGACTAGGCAAGGTCGATATCGAGTCATCTTCCTTCCGGCTCCGAGTCTGTCTTGTGTCAAGTCAGTGGGCAAATATCGACCGGTCTTCAGTCGATATCAACTGAGTTGGATCGATATCGACTCATCTGCAGCTCCATCTATTGTGCTCAACTATGCTCGATGTCAGGCTCTCTTCAATCGATGTTGAGTCCTTCAATAGATAGCAAGTGCATTTCCAACACTTCTTCGTTTTGCTCCGAATTAGCTCCAAATTCTGCAATATTAAACAAAAACTCGTGTAGACCTCTATTTCTCGCAAATAAGCATAAACTACACAAATTCACCATATTCTCAACCCAAAATATATAAAATGATATAATAAGGAGCTAAAATGAGTACAGAAACATGGTGTAAAACATGTACATCACTGAGCCCTGGGTATATTGGACCTTTTGAGATCCTAGAGCGAGTGGGTGAGGTGGCCTACAGATTATCCCTACCCCCATCTTTAGCTGGAGTTCATGATGTGTTCCACGTGTCTCAGCTCCATAGATATGTGCCCGACCCTAGCCATGTCCTTGATCATTCTAACCTCCATGTTGAGCCTGACCATACCTTTATAGAGCACCTTGTTAGGATCCTTGACCGTTGTGTCAAGAAGCTCAGGAACATGGAAGTTCCTTTGCTTTTGGTTTAGTGGTCTAAGCAAGGTCATGAGGAGGCTACCTGGGAGACCGAGGAGAGTATTCGGGCCAGTTATGAGGAAGTGTTAGACGAGCCGCTTGAGTCTTATGTTGAACATAGCGTGGACATTTCCCTGACTTTGTGAGCTAGTTGGTGAGTCTTGACCGATTCCTTGTGATTGGAGATGTGTGTTATCATTGTTGACTCTGTGATTATACCAATGCTTTATTGTGCTTATCTGATAGGTAGTTATGTGCAACCTCTATGAGTATGTGATATGCTAATATCTTGATATGTTGTTATCTTGAGTTGATAATGTTGAGATCGACTTTGAGAATGAACCTAAAACCACCCGAAATATTTGAATTATTTTTATGTTTTTATTTTTATTTTTTATATGTTTGGGTTACTTCGGGATCAAGGACAAACCTTGGGCCCAAAGCACAATTATCGGGCCTCAAGCACACCCACGAAAGGGCTAGACAGAGGTGCTTCAATGGATTCCAGAACAAGGACTGAACCGCCGAAGCCAGCCGGAGAGGCCAACCGAGAGAGACGGCGATGGTCCCGAGCATCCCAAGCACGGGATGTAGCACCTGTAAAGGCCCGGATTTTTTTAAATAATAAATTTCAATAAAATAAAAATTCGGATTTGGAAAATTAAGAAGTATTTTAGACGGGTCGGGATAAGGTCGAGTGAGCGGGTTTCAGATTTGTATTCCGGGAATTTAAAATTTGGAGTTTTGGGACCACTTGTTATTTTGTCCCCTTTCCCCCTTCACATGTCCAATTTTATCAGATTCCCTCTGCCTCTCCCTGTCGACAGCAACAATTGGAGCAACACTGAACCACCCCTTACTTGTCTTTTTCCTCTCCATCTTATCCGAATTCAGGAGCTCTAATCTGCTGCATTTGATTTCATTCTGTACCAAACCCCCCCTACAATGCTCTCCCACCTCCATCTCCATTTCTTTACGCAGCACTCTCCTCCCCTTCAGTTTAAATCCAGACAAAGCAACCCCTATTCCATCTCGATCGAACTCACCTCCTCCTTGTTTCTCCCTCGTCCCTTGCGGCAAATCGGCGAGCAAACTGGCGCCCCAACCAACCTCTTCTATGGTACCCAGGGTTGACCTGCTGCCGACGCCGCCGGAAGACCACCTCCGCCGTCTCCTGTCTGTTTCTGCCAAGCACCCTTCCGAGCACTCACGAGCGCTGTCCCTGTTCCCGCCGCCAAGCATTCTGTTCCTCCTTCTTCCGGGTTCGATCCGCAGCAACAACAACCCTCCGACGTCCGTACGAGCCGCCAGCAGGACCCCTGTAGCCGTCGACGCTAGCCCGGGCGCCGCCCTTCCCTGTTTCTCCCGATTCGAACCGTCGGTAAGCACCCTCACTCCCTCTCGCTCTCAACCTCGCTTAAAAGGGGCCATCTTTGTGACGGAATACCTGTGACCCAGATCCGAGGAGCTTCCCCACGTCGCCGGCGAGCTCAGTCGAACCCCGAAGACCTCCGACGAATCCCGTCGAGCCTCCGAACATCTCCGGCGCGTTTCACCCTCGGTGAGCACCCTCCTCCTTCTCCCTTCTGTCGATTCTATGCCTAGGGTGTCGAAAATTGGTGGTCGGAGCTGCCACCCACCGCCGGCGAGAGCCCTTGCTTCTTCTTCTCTTTCCGTTTTCGAACAGGGTTGTGGATTAGGTTGAAGAAGGGTTCGGTTCCCTTTATTTTATTTTTTTGCCGGTCCGGTTCATTGTTTTAATTAAATAAAATGAGGCCGGTTCAGCCTTTAAAAAAAAGGGGTTTAGGTTTTGGTTTCTTTGGATCCGAAAATGGAAAGGGATGTGTGGTTGGGCCTAATTTTTGTGGGCCGGGTTCTGTGTTTTAAAAAGAGGTAAAAGATTGGGCCTATTTTATTATTCCATCTGATTTGGCCTATTTCTTTGGGGCCTAATTTTGATTTAAAATGTGTTAAATGTAATAAAATGAATGTCATGTTCTAAGACTTACTAATATATATAAGTATTTTATGAAAATATTAAATAAATGGGATAATATATTATACTATATTATTATTGAGATTTAAAGTATAACATTGGATTTGGATTTGAAAAAGGTTTTAAAGGTTGGAAATGGATTTAATAAAATTAAAAAGAGGAATTTTGGAAATACCATCTTGTCTGGAAATGAGTTAAATTAACTTGAGATTTAAGAGTTTGGAATTATGGTTGGCACGATTTTACCAATGGGTTTGATTGGAAGTAAATGATTTTGGTTGATGTTGATCATATCGGAAAGGTTTTGGAAAATGATTTTTCCATTGGTTGGTTTTGAGTATGTTAAGAACTTGGATTTCGTGCGTATGAATGTTGGTCTGGTGGCTTATGAAAATGGCTTGATGATAGGTGTGTATTGCTTTTGGATTGCTTTGGACTTGCATTTGGGCCCTTGCTTGTGTTATCTTGTTGTTCTGCATTTTCAGGTAAGTCTCTTCGGAGCTTACTCAGATTGAATAGAGCTATTCCCTGCTATAGGTGCATGATATACTAGGTGTTGCATTCATGATCAGCATGCCATGTAGTACCATGCTAGGTTGCATTGATCGTTGAGCATTCTATTTCTCTATGTGTATGTAAACAGAACGGCCGTTATCTGTGATAGTCCTAGAGTCTTTGCTAGGGTCATAGGGTAGCCCAGCCTCATCGGGTACCCTGAGTCAATCGAGCACTTCCTTATATTATGATATGCCTGCGGGCTTTATTGTGGAGCGGGTTAGGCATGCGTGCCCCCCGATTATGAATGAATGCATTCACGAGCTGGCCAGTCTCCGCCTGTCGGAAGGGGTGGAGGTAGGAGAGGGATATGCCACTTGGCATTGTCTTGGGCCCTTTACAGTATTTCTGCACATTATTATGAACTAGGAGCATGCTAGTGTGTTTGAATTTCGTACTGCATTAGAGCATCTTTATTAGGTATAGCGTATATGTGTGCTTATGGTTGGGATGCAGAGTTAAGTGGGCATCGATCTGATCCCGCTCCAAATCAATTTTTTTTAGGAATTATTTATGTTCATCCTATCGGTGCTGTTTGCTTATTGCGCGGGTCATTTTGTCGGCGGAGAGTGAGCGCTGGAGTTATAGACTTCACCAGACTCTGATTATATTGTTTTGGATTTATACTTTTGACTCCGTTTTGACCCGGCTCTGCCGTGGCACTTGTATCCTTATTTTGCTTCCGTCTTGCTTCCGTGTGAAATGAATTTTGCGAGTTAGTCCCTAGGACAGGTTAAGGGTACCCAACGGCCCTTCGAGGTGTTAGGGTTTGAAATCCCTCTTTCTATTAATCTTAAATGACTTTGAAACCTCGACCCGTACCTGGATTGCAAGATCCGAACAAGGGTTTTCATCCCTTGAAACGTAACCCGGAAATTATAATTCTGGGCCGTTACAGCACCCTGGCCAAACAAGATAGCGAAGGGCAGATTGTGGGTAACGATGTCTAGAATACGGAAACTGGGTACGAGAAACGCCACCGCCCGGAACCGTCGGCGATGAGAAGAGAGGGCCAAGCACCACACCACCACCACCACCACCAAAGGGAGAAAGGCAAGCCGGTGGGAATGGGCAGACTAGAATGAAAACCACCTGACCAAATGACCCAAATGGAAGAAAGAATGATGGATTTGCACAAAACAGGTCAAACAATTGTAAGATTTGGGAGCATAGACTCAAATATATAAAAAGCCCCAAATTAAATTCCGGGTTGAATGAAAGCCAAAGACATATTGTGGCTAGCGTTTACATGGGTTTTAAATAGAAGGTTTCTACTACTCACTCAAGAAAGAGGGAAGAGAGGGCGGTCGTGGACCGACGAGGGCCACCGTGGTGGTGGCGTGTCGGTGGTTACAAGCGCTCCCGAAGGAAGCGGGTTGGAGGCTCCTTAGGAGAGGTTTGAGGCTCCCGAATGAGGTTTAGGGCTCAAGCTAGATCTATTGGGCAAAAGTTTGCAAAGAATGTAGTGAAGAAGGGGAAGAAGGTTGTTGAAACCTCCACTGGCCCAATCCATGAAGTCAAAGAAGCATACACTAAGCTATTGGAAAAAAGGGATGCACGAGCTATTAAAAAGAGAGAGGGTATTGAGAGACAGTAAAAGATTGCAGCTGACTATTCGCGTGCAACCAATATGAGTGTGTTAATACAACTATTATGTTGGGTGTGGAAAAGCATCCTGGAATTAAGGGACGAGCTGAAACTTGTTTCCAGTTGGCTCTTCTTCACCTCAGTTTGATCTGGTACTGAACGCCCGTGGTTGAATCTCTTGTGCAAAAGTCTATGAACTGATCAGAATCAAGGGACAAGAGATACCATGGGGTAACTTGTTGTGGAAGAGATTGCAATGAAGGAAGTGGGCCTTTATAGTTTGGCTAGCTGCCAGAAATCACCTACAGACGGGCAGAAAGGTGAAGCATTGGAAGGGAATGGATGCAGCTCAATGTGTTCTATGCAGAAGAGAAGAGGAGAGTGAGACCCATCTCTGGTTCGGCTGCCCAACTGTTACAAAAGTCCACGAGCTTGTTATGAGACGGGTGGGCATTGGACGCAGGTTCAACACCATAGTTGATTGGCTGTGTTGGTTCGCCTGTGAGCCAGAAGCAAGACAGAGATCCCCTTTGTTCCAAGCGAAGCTACTGTCGTTCACTGCAGTTATCTACATCACTTGGATGGCTAGGAACAAAGTAATTCTTTGTAATGAAAGCTTTGATTCTAGAATTTGTGCCCAACTTATCATTGAGAGTTGTAAGACTAGGATATCCGCGAAGTGGAAGTGCAAATCACTCGCGGATACTAGATGGAAACGCAGCATTCTAGGCAGAACACTGTGATTACAGATATAGGTAGGAGCGTATGTGATTACAGATATAGGTAGGAGCGTATGGTGTATGTTGAGTTGGAGGCTTTTTGGGATGTTTCTTGGAGGGTATAGAGGGGTCAGTTTGAATATATGGTTCCATTTTACATGAGACTCTTTGTTTGGTATCATCTTTTGTACTTAGGTGTTCTCACCTCGTCTATATATTTACCTTTCAAGCGTTAATACAACTATTGGCAAAATCAGAGCTTACACCAGATAATGAGATGATCAAGAAAATGCTTATGGCTGAGCTATTTCCTAACAACTAGCAATCTTTATGTTCTCTAATGTTTTATCTCTTGTCCATCATCTAATGTTTTATTTGTTCTTCCAAATCAATGCTCAATTCCCAAGTAGGCTTACAAAGTTGATCATACTAAAATGTTTGTCCATCATCTATTTTCTCCCCTAACTAGAGCTGGCAAAACCCGACCCGAACCCGAAAACCCGACCCGGTCGACCCGGAACCGATTGTTTTGAACACCGATCAACCCGACCCATTTTGGACCCGAGATCCGAATAACCGATAACCGAAACTCACCCAAATCCGAATGAACCGAACCCGATTCAACCGAAACTTATTAAGACCCGAACCCGTTACAACCGAAACCCGATATAACCCGAATTTAAGATACATTCTAGTAAATTTTTCAAAATGAATATTGAAATAACTGAAACCCGAGACAACCGAAACCCGAATGAACCGAAACCCGATAAAACCGAAATCCGAACCCGACCCAACCAAATGACCAAATTATTAGACATTACCCGAAATCGAATGACCCGAAACCCAAATTACCCGAAACCCGAAACCCGAGTAACCGAACCCGAACCCGATCCGACCCGCCCGATTGCCACCTCTACCCCTAACCTTTCTCAACTCTCTTGAAATCCTCAAAAGTTCAATCCACCCCCCCCCCCCCACCACCACCCAACTCCTTGCTTCGCTCTCCTGCTCCCAGGATTTTTCCACCCGATCTCAATTAGCAAGGCTATTCGTCAAATCACATTGGGTCGAACCTGAATGGGCGTGGACTAGACCTGTCAAAACGTGACCCGACCCGAGGACCCGACCCGTAAAACGTGGGTTTTGGCGCAAATATTTCAACCCGAAACCCGAAGCAACCCGAACCCGTTCAACCTGCAAATTTCTGGGTCGGGTTGGGTCGACCCGTGGGTCACCCGTTGGGTCAAGCGTTAAGATAATAAAAGCATAAATAAATTACAATTTGACCTAATATTGAATTTATTAATAATAATAATTAGGATTGAATATTATATTTTCATCATCAACTTTACTTTATAATTTAACATTGCAATTTATTATGTATATAAAATTACATATTACTATTGTAACTACATTAATTATTATTTTTTTCAATAATATAACTATTATTAGGATAATATAACAATTTTAGATTTAGGAACTATGTAAATAGTCATTAAAAATACTCCATCTGTTTACTTTTAAATGTTGTTTACTATTCATGTATGGTTTTAAGGATGATAATAAATATATAAAATATCCATTTATATATTATATATAATTTCGTACTTCAAAAACTAAAAAGAATGAAATTATAACAAGTAATAAATTTTTATTGATATTTTACATAGTTTTATCATTTTAAAATAACGTGTATAAATAGTAAATGACAGTTAAAAAATTATGGATGAGTAGCGCTCTTGACCCGTTGGGTCGACCCGAACCCGTTAAATATGGGTCTGGGTTGAGCATTTCACGACCCGTAACCCGAAATGACCCGACCCGGAATGGACCCGAACCCGAGACGACCCGACCCAAACCCGACCTGCCCGACCTGTTTGACAGGTCTAGCGTGGACCCAACGGTTTCCCATCAACCTCCTCATCCTTTTGGAACTGGATAAGAATGGGATTGTGGACCGACAACGCCCGAGCTAAATGATCAACCTTTAGCCACAGAAATCTCTCCATCATACCTCATCAACCATTCCAAAATGAAATCAGAAGGTGAAACAAATATTATTCTACAAATTTATATGGTTAAGTGTGTTAAGAATCAGTTCATGCTATCTATCACTTTATTAGAATGGAAAATTTACTCCCCCTCCCCCTCTAAAAAAACAAAAGTATCATAACCATTACAAAATTGAAAAACCTGATAGTCAATTGAAGAATCGAGTTAGAGTCATCTCCTCTCATAATGTTAAAAGAATAGCAAAGGCCAAAAGATTCATGGCAGGAGAGTATTTGTTCTGGTCCTGTAATGGAGACAATGTGTGTTTGAAAATTGGAACCACCGCTGTGGCTGCTGACACTTGACGACAACAAAACCCCCCTTGATGTCGATGCAAATTTTGCATCTACGATCCACAAATGTCCCAGAAAACATGATGCCTTTTTGCAAAAGAAAACGCGAATAAATGCAAACCCGGAGTCTCAATCTGGAGCTAAAGCGTTAGAGAAAGCCTCCCTCAGTCCATGTGGAGTCTGAATTCCCGTTCTGACCAGTGGATTTCTTATGGGACACACTCTGGTTAGGAAAGCTGGCAAACCCATCATCCTTGTCGTCATCCCAACCAGCCCATTCATCACCACCATTCGAACCTGTCCTTTTCGTAGAAACTTCCTTCCTATCATCCTTTTCGCCCCAATCATCCCAAGAGCCTGAGCTAACTGGATTAGGTTGCCGGCCAGATGAGGACTGCCCTCCCCCTGGTGAGCTCCACCCCTTGGACTCGTGTCGGGAATCCTGATGGTATCCATTTGCATTGTTGTCATTGGGATGAAAGTTGTTTGAGGTGGAATTTCCATAACCTTCTTCGCTAGCTTCCTTGGCAAACTCTTCAACCTTCTGGGTTGCTAATGCCATGACCCCCTTCATAATCCCCCATGTTCTTTGGCCGATTTCAGTCGTCTTTGCAGTGACAACATTGACAGTTTCATTTACCTTGTAATCATAGCCTCCTTCTCTAACCTGTCACATAATTGATGGAAGCATCTAAGCAACATAAAAGGTACTTGAGAAAAAATATGCAGCAACGTGAGGTGGTAAAAATAGAACTTAAACGGAAAGAAATCTGGAGTACTTACGTACAAGATAAAAAGCATATTAACAAGGAAATCCATAGCATCAGTCAAGTGACAGGAATATGGAATAATGGATACGAATTGTAACGTCATTTTAGATGAAAAATACAAAATTAAGCACTACAAAATTCGCCCAGAACTTGTGAATCAACTTTAAGGTCTAGTGTTAGTAAACTTAGGATTGATGCTTCAGACCAAAATAGGCAAAAACATCACACAAAAAACATAGTACATTTGGTGGTGAAGACCACACATACGGAATGCAAAAACCAGGAATAACCGGGGACAAATTTGGTAAATAAAAAGTGCTCCAAGGGACAAATGCCCCATTTTCCCTCACCGGTGTTGGGTTATGCCATTATAATCTGGTTTTCGATTTTTTTCAACTGGTTTTGTACATAATGATGAGCCAGCTCATTGTAAACCCTTAATAAATTAAAACTCACCCATCCCAAATCATTCTCCCACTTCCAACAATTGACGAACCCGAAGAAGAGGAACCTGCCTTCACCAAGTTACTAGAAGAAAAGCTCTAGGTGATCAGCTTAAGCTCTTGAAGGCTCAAGCTATGGAGGCTGTTCCAGCAAGGGAGGTTGACATATCCTTCGAGAGTGTCAACCTATTCAGGTATTCCCACGCTCCATGCCAGTAGTACTGATTAGTAGTTTGCTTGATTACCTTGGGTTTGGGCACCACCGCCACCGGATTATGCAAGACGCCATAGCAAGGGAAAATTGATCTCCATGAGAACCTCTGACCAATCATTTTTCTTGACAGCTTGTAAATCATAACTATTCAGAGATTCTCATATCTTGGATGATCCAGTGGTGCCCAACCCAAGGCAATCAAGCAAACCACTGATCTTCCGCCATCTCAGAATACTTGATCTCAGCCACCCGAATTCATTGACGCTCTCGGAGGATCTGTCAAATGTCAATCTCCCTTGTTGGAACCAACATCCATAGCTTCAGCCTCCAAGAGCTTAAGCTGATCACCCAGAGCTTCTCTTCTAGTAACATCCTTGGTGAAGGCTGAGGGAATACCATTAAGTGAAGATGCCAACATAGGGTCAATGTTATGGTTTCGTAGTCTTTGTACTGATATTGTTATCATAAATGTTTTGGAAGTGTCCCAAATACAGACATTGATTTTTTTTAACCCTCTTCCCCTTGGTCAACCCCCAAAAACATGAAAAATCTCACATCATAAGTTGATGGAAAGGAAATATAAAACTAGCAGGATGGATATGACATCCCTCAACTTGAAGACAGTTCAATATTAAATTCAAAAGGTTAACATTCAAGGGGATATCTTCTGCAGGACATACAAGTGTAGCATTTAGTTCGGATGGCAAACACATTATGAACAGAAGGAAAAATGGGAAGTTATGAAGGAGCTGGAAAGTATGTGGAACTTCATTAGAAAATCCATATCCACAGGACACCAGAGAATCAACATAAAAAGTTTACCAAACAATTATTCACCCCTAAAACTATAACACAAGTAGCATGGCCAAGGCATCCATATACATCCTCTATCATCAAAGAACCACCCCTGAACTTTTCATATTAAAACTTAGGTTCTAAAGTCTAAACAAACACCCAAATCAAAATTAGGCAAAGAAAGAAGTGACTACATGAACTTAAATCTTCAATATTGTAAATTAACTAATTGAGGGTAAGCAATTTGTGCATTTAATCGGAATCCAGGGGAAAACCCTCTCATCTTTAGTCAAATCACAATCCAAAATGCAAAACATGAACATACACCACCACTATGGCCTCGCTCACGTACTCAATAGTGCTGGACCTAAGTTGTGAAGGTGGACAAGATTTTTCGGTAGCCCCAATTGGTACTTCCATGCCGACCTCTAATACCCTCTCTCTTGCTTCACGCCTTCACATCATTTGGTAATTTAGTAACGGTGGAGGGGCAACAAGGTCATTCAAATATAAGTGGATGGCCATTGAACGGAATAGTCATTGAGGGTGCTTCATTGATAAGGAGGATGCATACGAGTGGTTATGTGTAATTTCAGTTTACACGGGTGGTTAGGTGAAAAAGTGGGCTAAATTAAGGGTGGTTTGATGTAATTTACCCTATATTAAATGCCTAAATGAGGAAAATAAATAAATCACACAAAAAACAAACAAACGAAAAAAAAGCAAAACTAAAACCCCACTAAAATGGGAAAATAGCTAAAAATATGACAAACTATTTGACATGATTCGAGCTTTAGTTACTAGCAAAAAAAATATTAAATTTTATACCGAATATAATTATGAACTTCATAAATTACCAAAAGTAATATAAACCATTTATAAACAACAATAAGGTTATTTTTCTAGTTAAAATTTGAGTTGAATAGAATAAGGAATATCCTAAAAACTTATTACAGACCAAAAATAATATGACAAACTCTGGAAGAATAAAAATGTATACTAAAAACTAAAATTCGGATTTGAATCTACAGCATGGAAATAGAGGTGGTGGCAGGAAATGATGCATGACTGGTGGCATTTTGCCTTGCTTTATGTTGTTCAAATTCACAAAAGAAATTTGGCGATTGTTTTTGGAACATCAAGAAACAATCTTTTCAGTTTTCACTAAAAGATTTCCGACCAATGATTTGAATGTTTTGTAATTTCTTCAGAAAAAATGTCCGCATAATCAAGCTTTGCTAATGAAGTCACCTCTGCTATAAAGCACTTGAACATGATAGGTATAGTTAAACACTCAACCATAAGTGGAGTAAGTCAAATAGCTTCAAACATACTCCTTTTTTTTTTTGATTCGAAAACATACTCCTTATTGAATAAAGAAATGAAGCAAATGATGCTAAACAGCCTAAAATATGATAACTTGGTGTACATGAGCCCAAGCAGTACTGTGATGCGGGATAACGTAATTCTCTAATTGATTAACAGAATGCAAGGAGCATCAACAATCGAAAAGAAAGAAGTTGTACGCACTTATTTGCTGAAACACACCAAATCCTCACAAATGTTTGCTTAACTCAAAACCACAATAAAAATAAAAACAATTGGAGTATTGAATATCATGCCCTAGATTAACAATTTCAGTCTTTCTAACCTATGCCAAATAAGAATCCGAATATGATAAAGATATTGAATCTAAAATCTAAAATGGACTAAAGAAAGGCATTTATTTATTTATTTGGAGATGTTGAAGCTAACAGATATGGTTGGCAAATTTGGAATCTTAGGGCATGCGTTACAAAAGTCTTGCTAACCTATACCCTTAACATAAGAATCCAAAACTAAACAAGGAAGGTCATCAACAAAGAGACACACTTAAGCAAAAACAAATAACCATTTCCACAGTTCATCATCAATGAAAAAGAACAGTACCTTGGAAGTAATTTCTTTTGTTCCGGCCTGAACGACATTAGCAGCTGATTGAGCAACAAAAGAAAGCTTTCCAAGACCCTGCCACAACAACAGCATCACAAGATATCTTTAAAAAACATCCAATCAATCAACCAAACATAACCTATCAGTATCCCTACAAAATTCCAGCCAAGTCAACTGAAGCTCACCATAGAAACTACCGAAAACACATCAGCCTCAGAGTCGTCGTTCCTTGGCACAGGGTTCGGACTTGACCCAAAGCCGACATACTTGCCGCCCTGGGAAGGGGGAAGCCCCTCTGGCTTGCTTTCGTTCTCCATCATCTTTCTAGCGAAGAAGCTCTCCTTGTTAGCTGCAGATGCCTCCATCTGTGATCTGGTGTTCATATCCTCCGTCGACTTCGACCTCAACGGTCCCCCACCGCCACTACTCCCGCCATTATGCCTAACCTCCCCAGCTGACTGATTCCTCCTAATATCGCTTCCAGATCGAAACGAAGAATCGTCACTGTCCCAGCTATCCCAGCCATCGCCGCCGCCGCTTCTCCCACTCAACGGAGGCTTCCTAGCGCTTCCGGGGGAAAACGATTCCTTGACGACCGGAGGATCGCGCCAGGGGCGGCCTTCGGCGAGGGCCTGGACGCGGTCGCGGTAGACGGAGGCGGCGTGAGAATTATACTTGGCGACGATGTCGGTCTCCTTGGGGATGCCGTACTGGGAGAGGAAGCGATTAAGGCTGTCGTTGCCTGCACCGGACTCCATCTTCTTGAGTTGGAGGTCGGACCAGGAGTCCATGGTGACGGATCGGACGAAGCTGATGTGAACGCCGAGGCCGCGGTGCTTGCCGGAGCACTCAAGGCACATGAAGATGCCGTAGGATACGGACGCCCATTGCGGATTCTTCTGGGAGCAGTCCACGCAGATCTTGTTGCCGGGTTGGGATTGGAGGTCCCTTAGACGCCTTGACGCCCCCGCCATAGGAGGGGAAGGAGACGAGATCGGATCGGAATTGGAGGTGTTTGGCGCGGCGCTGGTGGCGGAATGATCAGGAATCGGAATTAGGTATTGGAATTGAGCGTATGAAGAGAGATGAAGAGGATTTGGAGATGGATGGAGAGAGAGAAACAGAAAGGAGGGGGGAGATGGAGATCGTCTTCACCTCACCTCTCTTTGAGAGGCGAAGAACTCAGAGGACGACCTTTTTCCCTGATTTGGGGAGAGAGAGGACCCCAACGCCGTCAATGGGAAAGGTTTCCCGAGTCCGACTCGGTTTTTTTTTAGGAAATTTCTCAAGATTTAGGCAAAATTACAGAAAACCACCCATTAAATATGGGTGTTTTCACTTAACCACCCCTTAAATACAAAATTACAGAAAACCACCCTTTAAATGGTATTTGGTTACAAATCACCACCCATTCAACTATTTTCTTTAATTTTTTATTAAATATCTTATATTTTAATATTTTTAAACTCAAATTTAATTGTAAATATATTCATATTTTGAATTTAATGGCTCGATCATATTTTAGGGATTATTTTATTTATTTTTAAAAAATAATAATAAATATAACCTAGAATTATTATCTTAATTTATGGTTGAAAATGTTTATAAATTTTAAAAATATTATAGAAATTACTCTTATTTATTTATATTTTAAATAAGAGTAATTTACATAATGTTTTAAAAATTTATAAACATTTTCAAACATAAATTAAGATAATAATTCTAGGCTTTATTGGTTATTATTTTTAAAAATAAATACAATGATCCCTAAAATATAATTGGGCCCTTAAATTCAAATTTTGAATATATTTATATTCAAATTTGAGTTTAAAAATATTAAAATATAATATATTTAATGTTAAAGTAACAAAAATAGTTGAATGGGTGGTGAGTTGTAAACAAATACCATTTAAAGGGTGGTTTTCTGTAATTTTGAATTTAAGGGGTGGTTAAGTGAAAACACCCATATTTAAAGGGTGGTTTTCTGTAATTTTGCCCAAGATTTATGATAATTTCGCCTCGCATCCTTGTGAAACTATAATTAACAGAACTGCTTACTCCGTTTGATTTTTTTTTAGAAAAAAAAATTGATAAAATTACAACAAAACTAACATCTTACAAAGGGAGGCGATAACGCAGACGACTGAGAAGGAGAGAAAGAGAAGACTAGACACAAAGAAGGAGAGGAGACACTGGACTGGTGAAATCGGAGTCTGACGACACTGAGTGGCACCGAAGGCAACACTGGAGTCTAAGTGGGGAAGAGAAGGTAAGTCGATTGTAAAAATTTCCGAAATTAGGGTGTCGATTTAGGAATTTTTTGTTTCAGTTTGCAAATTAGGGATTTTCTGTTTGAAATTTTGCATTTGAGTTTGTAAATTGGGGATTTTAGTTTAAAATTGTGAATTTGAGTTTGTAAATTGGGGATTTTTAGTTTGAATTTGTGAATTTGAGTATAAATTGGGGATTTTCGATTTCGATTTGAAGATTTTGAGTTTGAATTTGTGATTTTGAATTTGAATTTGAGTCTATAATTTAGATATATAGATGGATGGACTGGAATTTGGGTTGGTGAATTTGAAATTTTTAGTTTTGAGTCTGGAATCGGAAGAGCAAAACTCACAAAGAAGTTTCGGAGAAAGATTGTAAGCAAACACAAGGGTGTTTGAAACCAGACTTGCTTTGTGGAGTTCGGTCACCTTGAATGGATTAACTTTCTAAGATCAGGGAATAGTTGGAGCAATGAAAAGTGTATATTTGAGATACAAAGTTTAGGATATAGATGTTTACCAGTTCATTCATTATGAGTATACAATGCAATATTTTGGTGTGGTGTTAGCGATGCTATTTTCTTCATTTGAGATGTAAACCATATTTACTCCTTGCGCAAGTTCTTGTATTTGTGGAGTTAGTATTGTATGGGCATTGCAGCTGATGCAATCGTTAGAGGCATACCTAAATTTGATCACACTAGTGTAGAAAATTTCTCTCTTTCAGTGATGAATCCTTATGATTTAAAATTCTCATACACAAAATATGAACATTTGCCCTTCTTATCTTGATGAGGAATAGGATATCAAGGCAAGTGCACTAGCTGATGATGTTGCAATAGGAACAGAAGTGGGTTTGCTGATTGAAATTTGTGTAGTTTGCTAATTCAAATTGGGATTAATTTGAATTAGGGTTCTTCGAAATTGGGGTCCGACGACGTTGATGTGAATGACAGTATTCTAGTGATTATTTGTAGTTGAATCAGCTGCCAGTACAATCAGGACATGCTTCTTTATCGTTTTGACATTTTCTTAGAAAACTTGTTCAAATAAAGTGCTAAATTTTATTCATTGATGAGAAAAATAGGCTTATCTTTGGTCATCAAATGATTTCAGTCTATTAGCTCAAATAGGAGAGCAATGTGCTCATGCACAAAGACGTGGGTTCGAATTCCACATAGGTTTTTCGTTGACCGTATGTTATTGCTGTGAGTTAGCACGTATGCTACTACTATCATAAAACTTTGTTGTTAGTTTCTTGCAAAAAATAGGTACGGATTGTTAACTACTCCCGTATCTAGTTTCTTTTAAACTAGACACGGGAGTAGATAGAGCGAAACATCGAAGTATTGCTCTAGATCGTCCAAGAAGGGCTGACATCAGGCCTCCTGCGAGATATAGGTATGATAAATTGGTGTGATATGCCTTGCAAGTGGCCGACGAGGTGGAGGATGATACTCCGCCCACCTACATGGCTGTTGTTTTCGCAGATGAGTCAACACAGTAGCTTATGGGAGAAGAGATGGAGTTTCTTCAGAAGAATCAGACTTGGGAGCTTGTCAAATTGCCTGCTGATAGGAAGGTGATTACCTGCAAGTGGGTCTTCAGGAAAAAGGAACGACTATCAACTGCTGAGGGTGTCAAGTACAAAGCACGAGTAGTTGCAAGATGATTCAATCAGCGAGAGGGAGTAGACTACAACAAGATTTTCTCGCCAATGGTGCAACTTGGTTACAACAAGAGTCCATATGATTGTTGTGTTTACCACAACACTCTGGATGGTGTTTCATGTATTTATCTAGTATTGCACGTAGATGATATGTTGATTGCTGCTCAAAACAAGTCAGATATCCAAAAGCTAAAGGATTGTCTCAGTTCAGAGTTTGATATGAAAGATATGGGTGTTGCTCGAAAAATTTTGGGAGTAGAGATTTATAGAGACATGAAGTAGAGAAAACTTTTCTTGTCACAAGAAAGGTACATCATAAAGATATTGAGCAAGTTTGGAATGTTTTCAGCTAAGTCTATAGATACTCCAATGATGTCTAAAAGCAAGCTGAGAATGTACACACTTCAGACTGAGGAGAAGTAGTACATGTCTAGAGTCCCTTATGTTAGCGTAGTTGGGAGTCTGATGTACGTATGCTATGTCTACACTCGACTAGATCTAGCATTCGCTCTTAGTATGGTGAGCTGCTTTATGGTTCAGCCCGGGAAAGAGCACTGGCAAGCTGTGAAGAGTATCTTCAGGTACCTCAAAAGCACTACTAATGTTGGTTTGTGTTATGTGAATGCTGGGTTTTTAGACTCTGATTATGGCGAAGATGTGGATAGTAGGATATCGACGACTGGCTATTTTTCACTCTTGGAAGTTCTGTAGTGAGTTGGAAAGCAACTTTACAACCTACAGTCACTTTGTCTACCAAAGAGGCGGAGTAGATGGCGTTGACAGAAGTTGCTAAGGAGGGAATCTGGCTTAAGGGCTTGGTCAATGATCTAGGTCTACATCAGGATCAGGCTTTAGTGTATTGCGGCAGCTTGAGTGCAATATGCTTAACTAAGGATCAAGTCCATCATGAAAAGACGAAGCACATTGATGTTAGATACCATTTTCAAAGGAATGAGAAGAGAATGAGGGTGAAGAAGGTGGGAACAACTGATAATACTGTTGATATGTTCACTAAGCCAGTTTCAGAGAGCAAGTTCTAACACTGTTTGGACTTGCATAACATCACCGGCTATTGAGTTGCCATGCGGGGCAGTCTGGGACTGGGTCCTTCTTCAAGGGCAGAGGAATGTCTGTGCACTTATCATGGGTGCATCTGTTTCTGAGAGGATTCAAGTCAAGGTGGAGATTTGTTAATGTGTATTGAATCATCGTTGATCGGCGACGCATCGAGGGGGGGGGGGGGGGGTCCGGAGGGATCTGGCCCCCGGCGGTAACGCATTGTTGACATAGGTAACACATTGTTGTCGAACCATGTAAATCTCTGTGTCTTTCTTCGCTATTATCATTCTCGTTATAACAATTTCGTTAGAGGTTGCAATATCGAGCGCCCTATTTGATCGAATGGACTGTGGAAGTGTTTGTGGTTTTCGAAAATCTTTTATTTAGGTGAGGGGAACGTCAGTGATCTGCACTTCCCCATGCGAGTTTTCACATTCTTCTGTGTTCTCGACTTTCGTAGTTTGCTATGGGTCTTCCTCGACTTCTTCCCTGACTACGACTTTTTATATGGTGTCGAGTTTATCCTTTGTCCTTGTTTGATTTTTTTGTGTGTATTGTATGAAAATGGACCGTCCGTCTGTCGTTTCATCGACCTTATGACTTACCATTGTCTCACATCTCAAAACCTTTCCTTAAAATTAAAATAAAGAATTTTTTTTCGCCCTCGACTAGTTGAATCGATTGCTAGTTGGTGTATTCATGATAGTTGTAACAAATGAATTTAGCAATTTCAGGGTAATTATGGATCGATCGATGATTGGGTGAAATTCAGACACTTTAAACCAACTGTAAATCAATTTCCAAATTAACTTTCCCCTCAAAGAAAACAAAGAACATCTTCTTGTTCTTGTACCGTGGATGGTTACATAAGACGCCCAACTCTAACGGGCAACCCAAAATTCTGGTAAGCCCTGATCTCCCCGCCTTGGCCCGCCGTTACAACCACCATCCCCCACGCCGTCGCATGCATAGTCGACGCCGTCTCCCCTCCCCCGTGGCTCCCTCCCTCCCCCCACGCCCACGTCCCCGACCACACCGACATCATCGACGGGGAGTCCCCTTCCCTCGCCGACCCCCCGTACGACGACGCGTTGTCCCCTCCACCACTCACCACCGAATCCGTCCTCGTTATCCTCGCCCCGTCCTCCGGGCTCCCCCCTTCTTGCTCTTGCTCCGCCGCACTGTTCCTTCTCCCTTTCCTCGGCAGCGGAGGCAGCTGCGGCGGCTGCGGCTTCGTCGGGGAACCCGCCACGCTTAGCGGGTTAGAGTACCGCTTGGACCCCTTCTTGGGGTGGAGCGGCACCGCGGGAGCGTCGAGCTTGGCGCTCCCCGGCCACGTGATCGCCACCGACACGTCCTTGCAGGGGAAGTGCTCGTAGGACTGGCAGCTTACGTACGTTTTGCCGCCCTTGGGAACGTTGCTTGCTCCGCTGCTGTGTCGGTTGTCCTCTCGCTTCCACACGTACACGTTCGAGTCCTCGCTCGCGCACACTACGTGCTTCCCGCACGGGCTAAACGACGCTGCGATCTGGCTGCTCGTGTTCCGAAACCCTGAAAAACTAAGGTTGTCAAACATTCGTATATATACCATGTAATGTAATTGTTTCCAAATGCTTCCTTCAATTCGAGTATGTTGTAACTAATTACCCATGAATTTGTGCACCAACTCTGTTCCGTTGTAGAGCCTTATTCTCGAATCCGCTGAGGTTATGAGAACTTCGGATGAATTGTCGGGTTTGAACTGGTTCAATATATGTAATTCAGGTGTCATCATCAAACCCTATCAGATATGATTCATAGGTCTATTTCATTCAATAAGAGCAATTCAAGTTACCTCTAACCCGGTTATCTTGGCTGTGTTTTTCTTTATTTTGGGAAGATCAAATTGGCTTATTTGGGTTAGTTTCCCATCTGCATTCGGCAGTTGTAAGTCAGTGTTTACTGTTATGATCAAATTGTATAAGGTGTGGTAAGGCTTATATGCATATACCTGTAGTGCTGTACATTCGACAAGTTCCTTTATGTGAACCAACTACAGCGGTCTTCCGTCACAAAAACAAACCAAAACCAAGAATCAGTAAGATGGGAATTAGACAAGAGTGAATTAAGAACAGGTACAACAAATTAAGCTAGGAACCAACCTGGCCATCAGGGCTAAAACAAGCAGCTGTGACCATCTCATGGAGATCATCCCAGTGAACGACACGACATCCAGGGACATTCCATATCCGAAGTTTGGCATCAAGTGAGCCACTGATGAAGTAGTCATCGTCCACGGGGTTGAATTGTATGCAAGTCACTTAAAGAATCAACGAAAATGAGATATGCTCCATCAGTGAGTAGTTTTCTGTAGTAATTAATTTAAACCAAAGAGGATATATGATCGATGTACGACACAGCTAGATCGAGAGAGCTCCGAATTAAATGGCTCACCGTAATCATTGTGGGAAAAGAGCCTCTGGCAGGTCTTTGTTTCCAAGTCCCATAGCCTTACCGTCTTGTCCATGGAAGACGATAACAATTGAAACTACAAGCAGTACATGAATAGTTTGTTAATTTCTTAGACGCGAATCAAGCAAGCAAAGGAAGAAGCTTAGCAGCTAGTTGTGTATTCTTACCCCGGATCTGGACCAAGAAAGGTCCAAGACATCGTTGAGATGACCAGTCAAGGTGCAATAGGGCTTCTCGGACAGGGCAAAGACGGTATCAGGTAACTGCACATAATCTGGAATCATACCCTTCTTACTAGCCAACTTCCACTTCTTCTTTTTATCCAAAGGCCCCGAGGTGAAATCAGTGATCGGATTCCGTTCAGGAGAAGAGCAAGACCCGTCCTCAAGGGGCGGCTTTGAAGACGCGATCTCGCATTCCTGTACCTCCCAAACATGGATAACCTTGTCTTCCCCCGCACTAGCCAGGTATCTTCCATCCCAATTGAACTTCATGGTCCAAATAGACCCTTCATGAGCCTGAATCTCCTGGCAGAACCTCAATGCCGTCAGCTCCTTCATCGTCTTCCCTTGCTGCCGAACCTTAATCCAATCCGTACAAGGATTACTACTGCCTCTTGAAGGAGATGTCGATAGTGCAGGACCCGACTTTTGGTGCTGCTGCAGCAGCGCATCAATTTCCTTCTCCGCGTATTTTCCAGATGTTACCGAACTCTTGATGTTCTTCAAGAACGATGCGCCCCTTTTCTTGCTATGCCTGAAATTAAAGTTCCAATCAATCCAGTGTACATTTGCGAAAAACACATACAAGATAAGATCTGTAGGAAAAGATTCATACCTAAACCTTTTAGAGAGGGAGGTGAGCTTCCGATTGCCCTCGGCATCTCCTCCATGGCTGGCATTCTGCCGTCTCATGAGCTCCTGGACGACAGGCGAATGCCCCACCGTCTTCTCGAACTCCTCCATTGTCAATTGCTTCCCCGTTTGAAGGTCTCGGAGCCTATTCCACATCCCGTGCTGGTCGAACTCCTTCACAACGAACTCCTTCCCGGTATCCAAATTCTTGATCAAGAAGAACGCCGTGAGCTGATTCCCGCCGGAAGAAGGTGGGACCAGACTTTCCCCTGCATCGCCTTTCCGGTCCCTGGCGCTTCCGTCCACCTCCTCGGCCTCCTGATCATCCTTCCTCAAGATCCTCATCCTATCGACGTCCATCCGGCCGGTCTTATAAAACGGCGCCAGCGTCGACGCCGTCCTGATCAGGCGTTGCTTGGACGCGTTGGAGCCGATGATCTCCTCCCGCCGGCTCTTGGTGTAGAACGAGTTGAGCTCCAAGTCGCCGTCGGATCGGGAGCGGTACAGCACCGGATGAGGCGACCTCGACGGGGAGGCTGCGGCCGATGGAGGCCTCGGCGGCAGTTGCTTGGGGCGCTCGGGCGATTTGGCGGGAGAGGTCGAGGGTTTACCGCCGGTGGTGAATTCGTGGAATTTCTTGGAGGCGAGGCGCATGGTGGTGAGGCGGAAGAAGTCCTTGGTGCTGTTGAGGCCCATGCCTTGGAGGAGGCGCTTGCGGCGCTCCTTGATGGAGCCCGGGGCGGCCATCCAGACGTCGTAGTTGTCCGTGGGAGGAGGGGGGTGTGGGTGAGGCTGGGGTTGGGGTTGGGGCTGGGGAGGGGGTTGGGATTGCGGGGGAGGGCGGAGGAAGGCGGAGGCGGAGGAGACGGCAGAGGCGAAGGAGAGGCGGGAGTCGTCGAAGTCGTCATCATCGTCGTCATCGGAGAAGTCGAGGAGGGAGGCCTGTGCGGAGGAGATGCGGTTGTGGGACTCGAAGAAGAGGTCGTCGGAGTCGTCGGAGTCATCGTGGGGGAGGAGACCGTCCCAGGTCATGGTTATTGTCCGCTTCGCCGTGTCGGCAGCCATTGTCACTAATTCTCATTTAATCGAGAGATCTGATCAATATCGATCAATTTCGAGTGAGTTGATGATTGATTGAATTAGGCATGAAAGGGGGTCGAATCTGGGGATTGTTGATTGGATTCTGCAAATGCAAGCAAATTGGTGGGGGGAGAGAGGGAGGGAGATAATCAAGGAGGAGGGTTGACAGTTGGTGGAGTTTAATTTTGGTGAAGGAAGACTTCAACGGCTTGAAATGGGAGTGTACATGTCTTCACGTCGGCATCCCACATCCTACTACTATTATTTATTCTTCTTTATTCATCAATAATATTATAATCACGTTTAACTCAATATCTTTTCTAACATTTTTTCATTTCCATTTTACCAAAAACTTAGCCCGTTTACAAAACTAATTCCCCTCAAATTTTGCAAAACTAGGCCCAAAAAATGGCGGGAGTAACAGGTGCCCTCACATTTTGCAAAACTAGGTAATTTTGCAAGGAAGTTCACGCAATAGAGATGGATTGAAGAGGATTGAGTAGAGCTGGCAAAACACGACCCGAACTCGAAAATCCGACCCGGTCGACTCGAAATCGATTATTCTGAACACCGACACAACCCGTTCATTTTGGACCCGAAATCTGAATGAACCGAACCCGATTAACCCGAAATCCATTAAGATCCGAACCCGTTATAACCGAAACCCGAAATAACCCGAACTTTAAGCTACAATCTAGTAAATTTTTTAAAATAAATATTGAAATAATGAAAACCCGAGACAACCGAAACCCGAATAACCGAAACCCGAACCCGACCCAACCGATTGACCAAATTATTAGATATTACCCGAAACCCGAATGACCCGAAACCCAACTAACTGAACCCAAACCCGACCCGACCCGCCCGATTGCCACCTCTAGGATTGAGAGAGAAGAAGTATCTAAACCCCCTTTCGAGAGAGAGAGAGAGAGAGAGAGAGAGAGAGAGAGAGAGACGTAGGAGGAGTTTCAAAACGAAGAAGACGACAAAGGAAGAGATATTGGTGGTGTTTGAAGAAGAACAATCCTCCACCCATGCAGAAAGTAAAACTCACCCTCCTCTCTTGAACCCGAAAACGTTGTAGATTGTCCCATTATAGATAGTGAGCCAAGTTGGGGAGAAGTCGGGTTGAACTTTTTTTTAAACCCTAACTTTGTGGGAGTTGGAAGGTTTAGGGGACGTAACTATTGGGGAATTGAGGAAGTTATGATGTGCAAATGGTCATGAAAGTTATTAGGGATGGGAAGACGAAGTTGAAATTGAAGGTCTGAACGTGTGTGAATCGAACTAAAAATCTCGGTTAATTGGTGGATTTTGGAATGAGGGAATTGTTACTGTCACGCACCTTTTACTGTCATGCATTTTTTTTTGTCACGTATTTTTTTTACTGGCACATATTTTTTCTTTACTGCAACATATTTTGTAGTTATTGACGCTTGTTTTAGCAACATGTAACCTTTAGTGTATACACTTGTATCTCAGGTATAAGAACAAGTGACAAATGGTTAGAACTAAAGGAGGGAAGGTCGTGACGACGACGTCGAGCAAGATTGGAAGGACCAACCGTTTCTCCAAGATTGGGAGGGCCAACCATTTTTCCAAGATGGTGCTCCTTCGATATATGGACGACGCCCTTGCCACTGCAGCTTAGAAGAGGCTCCTAGATAGCCTCCTTGGGGGAATGTGCTTGTTTGTTGTTTGTTTTAGGTATGTAGGTTTTTTGTTGTGTTAGGCCTCGTACATTTGCTCGCTTTTGATGATTTTAGGACTCGTAAGAAACTCCTTATTGTTGTTTTTATAACTGTAGGAGTACGTTGGCTTTAGTTGATTTTAGGACTGTTAAAGATCTGGCCTTGATTGTTCTATTTGGACTTTGCTCGCTTTTGTTGTTTTTAGGACTGCACTTTGATGTTGGTTGTAGGCATCGAAACATCATTCACATGATAATTCATTTTTATGGCAAAAGTTTAGTTGTTGGTGGCACGTAAAACATAATAACTGGCATGTAAATTTTATCTGGCACGCATGTTTGGACTAAGGTGGATAGAGGCCCACTCTTTTATGGCACATAGTTAGTCTTTGATGGCACTGACGACGCTTTCCCTTAAAATCCCGTTTTTAGTGGGATCTGGGTGGACCCGGAGGAGACCCTTGCGGCCAACATGGACTTACTTGACCCGAGTGTTGTATATTCACGCGACCTAACCTGTGCCGTGATGATGCGAATGTGTAGGGTCTTTACCCTATTCACCTTGAAGAGCAACGCCTTAGACTTGTAGGTTTGAAAGTACATACATATGACGCGAGCGGAGATTGAATTATCAAATCGCCGCGTGTTGTTGCAGGAGGATGGTCAAGTATAGAATAGAATATGGTTTAGAACGACTCCCCTGTCTCAGCAAATAATTACAAGACTTCCTCCCGTTGTAGTAAGAGAAAAGTCAGGATCGAATCCACGAGGAAGCACGTCAGCAGTTCTTAAGTAGCTGTAAATTCTCACAGACACAGCAGAACAGACAGAAGCACAGAAACAGAAATAAACCCGGCAAGGGCAAACTAAAACAAAAGTAAAGAACAAACAAAAGACAGAAATAAAAGCACAAAGACGAAAGCAAAAAGACAGAAAATAACTCGAGGACACAGAAGCTGGTCGATCTCGACAAGCTGTCCTCTAGGTCGACCAAGGCAGTAATGAAAACAGAAAACAAAGGCAAAAGTAAACAACTCGACAAGCAAAGATCTCCTCGACCTCGACAAGAGGTACTCGAGATCGACAAAGCCTTCGTCTATGTCGACTAGAACAGAAACTTAAAAGAATGTAAATTGCAATTGCTTAAACCCAAACTCAGCTTTCTGACAGAAAATAAACTCAATATATAAAAAGACCTCCAAGGCTAGGGTTTCAACACCACAACGGTAACCATGCAAAACAACACATAAAGGCATAAAAGATCATGCTTTCCATCAAATAACTTTCGTCATTAACAACTAGGCATATAGAGGCTCTCGCATAAACCCTAATTGTTACTAACCCTTTTTCACATAATTAATCCAAGTTGCATTAAGATCACTTTCGCTTCAATAACACAAACAAGGATCACCTTCAACTCTCGCAAAAGAATCATGCTCATAGGGAAAGAAGATAAATTGCACAAAAGATCTGACCTTTATCGCATCGCCTCACATGGCCACCGTCGGGCTCACCCCAGCCCCAGAAGTGGGTGGACTACTCACGCCTCATCGCAATCGCAGACATTGAATTGATGAAAGAAACTTGCATAAAAACTAAATTCAAAGCTTTTTACAATCTTGGCAATCAACTTTCGCTGTAAGCCAAAACCCTAAAAACCTTAGAACTCCTAACTGTATCTCTGAATGGAACTACTTACTTCTCTCTCAAATTGAATGATTAAAACTGAGCCCCCTAGGCTTTATTTATAGCCTTCATTCCCTAGCTATTCTAGGAAAGAAGATATCTATCTATATCTAAATTTCTATCTAAATTGCTAAAAGATAAATAAATTGTTTAATGGAATTAAATCCAAAAGGAAAGGATAAAACTAAATAAGGAAACATGTCTTCATCTTGATAGATCTTGTCTCTTTGGATAGAACTTGATGTAATCGGGATAGAATCTTCCGCCTTCGCGACCAAGGAAAGCCAAGTCTACTCGGACAGGTCATCGACGACGCGTTTCTGGGCACTGCTCTAGTCGACCTCGACAAGACTTGGTCGACCTCGAGTAGGATTCGTCGTCTGGTGCTCGATGTGGCTCGTAATGGCTTCCTGGGATCGTCGACCTCGACAAGACTCTTGTCGACCTCGAGTAGGAATCCTGGTCGACTTGGCTTGGCTGGCTTCTCTGCTCGACAGGCTTGGACTCTAGCTCACGGGTCTAGTCGACCTCGACCACCCCTGGTCGACCTCGAGTAGGGTTGTGGTCTGCGTCTTCGTCCTCGGCTTCTCGGCTTGGCACAGCTCGTCGACTCCGGACATGGCTCCTCGATCTCGACCAAGGCTACTCGAGGTCGAGTAGGATTCCGGGAGTCGGGTTGTCTCTGATGTCCTCGATCAGCTCTGCTCGACAAAGTTGGTCGATCTCGAGTAGATGCTAGTCGATCTCGAGTAGAGTTTTCCCAGCTTTCTGCTCTGTTCTTAAAACGCACTTTCCCGAGTCCTCGTTCGTCGGATTGATGCATATGACCATGCGTTGGAAAGCTCTTTCCGAGGGCTACAACTCTCATGAAGACATCAAAGCTTGATTCAGAATGAAGAGTAGTGAAAAATGGCCTTTTCTCCAGCTGCACCATTCTTAACTTCTCCATGAGTTTCCTTTAAGCTCCAAAGTGCGTCCGATTTCTGCGAATTATAACAAAAACTTGTGTAGACCTCCATATATTGCAAATAAGTGTAAACTACACAGATTCTGTATTATTCTAACCCAAATGCATGAAATGTATACATAAATCGATATAAAAGTTACTGTAAAACATGGCAGATTAGGCTCACAACAAACACCCCATACTTAAGCCTGCTTGTCCTCAAGCAATACCTTTATTTGTCATTCAGGGGAAGGAATCAAAACTCTCAACATCTTAGATTCATTCTCATATAACCCTGCAATCAATTACCATCCTCGAAAAGGTACTAGTGTCACAGATTCATGCATGTGCAATTATATAAGAGCAACATCTACTCACAAAAGGAGGGTTATGCACAAATAATTTTTATGTGACAAAGCATTGATAATCAAGAAGACTTTAATTTAAGCTCATGAAGGAGTAGATTGGTAAAAGACTAAAAGGTGGGCGATGTCTGGCAATGTGGTGCTTTTTGATCCGGGGAAATGGAGTACTTTCCAAACTTTGAATTTCATTCCACATTTCTTTTCCATTTGATTCATCACCTTTCATATTGCTTTTCTCAATAATAATGCTTTTACCTCTCTAACCTCAGCACTGCCTTCTCGCGAGTCGCAAACATGGGTGTCATGAATGGCCCCGGATACTTAGTGCTTTGGACTCCTCACAATGTGTCTCATCTCTCCAAACTATTATCTCAGAGAGCAGGGTCAATCTACCTTTATCTCCTGAGGTGATTGGATTTTCTTTCTCTCATTAAATTTTCCATATATTTCAAACAAATTCCTTCCATACTCCAAATATGATAACAACACAAACACCATATGACATCTCCATAATGTAACATCATTCTCAACATAATCCCCGGATAGGGTAAAGAATGGAAATATTTAGATCATGTGGAGCAATATATGAAATAAGGCATATTATGGCTTTTGTGATGCGTAAGCATAGGTAAGGATAGGAATAAACATATGAGCATTATATGGAAATATAAAGTCCTCCATCATCTTATCATGCAACATGTCAAAAGCAATTTTAAATTTTACCTCCTTTCATGGTTTTCATTAAAAATAATGCACTTCATTGTGACTTCCCTTTACTAGGCAATTTCATGCTATATCTCTAATGAATCCAATTTTGCATCGTCGAGTCCAATATAAGCTTCCATGACATTATTCAAAATTTTCAATGGGGGTCATTTTTCAAAACTTTTGGAAAACATGCATATAAGCATATAAATCAAATAATGCATTCCAAAATAGCCATGTATAAGCAATTTCAAGAAATAAACCTTAAAAATGCACACATAATGTCAAATAAAATCAAATATGCATAAAGTAAGCCCTTCCCCCACCCCATACTTAAACATTACAGTGTCCTCACTGTATAAAAAAAAACAATGTAAAGGGTAAAGAAAGAAACTCACAAGACATGTGTGCAGAGCTGCAAAATTTCGAATGGAGCACCTCTTAGTCCGAGTAAGCTTTGGTTCTATCCATTGACCTGAAAAAGTAGAAGACATATACCCATAATAGCAAAAACAAAAACAAAGTCTCAAATGTCCTAAAAAGTTTATGTACATGCTCTAGATTTTATAGTCGCTAGGCCGACTTTCATTAATGCTCAAGGTGGCATCTGCAGGGCCCATGTAGCTTGGGCCTCAAATAAGACTCCATTCTTGTCCATTAGCTGTAATCCTCCAGAATGGATCTTGTTCACTACGAACGGTCCCATCCGCTTCTTGTTGAATTTGTTGGGAAACCAATGATCCTTTGATTTAGAGACATAGAGCTTGTCTCCAACTTCATACTCCTTAGGCTCATCATTGGAAATCCTGCACAATCGCACATACCAAGGCAGACCTCTCCCATGTATAGATAAATCTTTGATGGAAATAGGAGAAGAAAGATCCATACCTTGACTTACCTTTGCGGAAACGGAATCGGGCACCACGGTGTTTGGTCGACCTCGAGTAGGGTTGTGGTCTGCGTCTTCGTCCTCGGCTTCTCGGCTTGGCACAGCTCGTCGACTCCGGACATGGCTCCTCGATCTCGACCAAGGCTACTCGAGGTCGAGTAGGATTCCGGGAGTCGGGTTGTCTCTGATGTCCTCGATCAGCTCTGCTCGACAAAGTTGGTCGATCTCGAGTAGATGCTAGTCGATCTCGAGTAGAGTTTTCCCAGCTTTCTGCTCTGTTCTTAAAACGCACTTTCCCGAGTCCTCGTTCGTCGGATTGATGCATATGACCATGCGTTGGAAAGCTCTTACCGAGGGCTACAACTCTCATGAAGACATCAAAGCTTGATTCAGAATGAAGAGTAGTGAAAAATGGCCTTTTCTCCAGCTGCACCATTCTTAACTTCTCCATGAGTTTCCTTTAAGCTCCAAAGTGCGTCCGATTTCTGCGAATTATAACAAAAACTTGTGTAGACCTCCATATATTGCAAATAAGTGTAAACTACACAGATTCTGTATTATTCTAACCCAAATGCATGAAATGTATACATAAATCGATATAAAAGTTACTGTAAAACATGGCAGATTAGGCTCACAACACCGCGGATAATATTTACCTACTTCCCACAAGGGCCTTCCTAAATCCTTTTATGGGATGAACTCTGAAGTAATCGATGATGCTTCCGCGGTGCTTCTTAGGTTCACAGTCGCGCGATCAAACTGGCAGACTCAAAGAACTCGATTTTAGGTCAACTTTTATCTCTCTCTACTTATCTTTTTCTGAATTCCCCAAAGCCCCTATTTCTTTGTCTTCATTCCCCCTTTATAGCAAGCGGATTGTACGGATGAAGTCGTGACAAGTGGCTAACTAATTTTGACACGTGTATGGGTTTAAGGTAATCGTGGGATATGTGGGGATGTGAGACATGTGTCTATCATACCTTCTAATCTTTCGTACGTGGATGGAGTGATTTATTGAAAGTTGTTCGATCCTGATTGTTTTTGGACGCAACTGATTACACTGGTTTTCGTCCTGGTTTTGTCACAACTCCTCAGTTTGGGTTGAGTCCTTTGAACTTGATAGGAATTGAAATGCCCTAGAGAAATGATATGGTGTTGTCAGGTCCTATTAGGTCTTTTCGATTTTCGGGGCATTTTTGGATTGGTTTTCGGCCCAATGGGCCTGGATCCAGCCCAAGGGAAGAGAAGTTGAAATGTCGGTAAATTTCTTTATAAATCGGCCCGTTTCGTTTTTACTCCTCACTCACTTTCCCTTTTTCTCCTTGATTTGTCTTGATTCTCTGTTCTCCGTATTTGTTATAGCGCTCTCGGCCGCCCTGGTATTTTTGCTTTCCGGTTGATTTTTTCGTTCAACCATCGCTCTTTGTAGGTAGTTTTCTTCCCTTATTCTTCATGTTCAACAATTCTTGTGTTTTTTTATGATCTTGAGGTCTGTCTTCAAATTTCTCCTTCTTTGAGTTTTTAGATCGAGTTGGACTGCCTGTCTTTTTTTTATCCTCTTTGTGTTCTTTTGATGATTTTGATTCGCGTGTATAGGTTTGTCTATGGATATCTAGCTTAGTCTTTTTTGAAGATGTATAACTCTTGGGAGAACTCCGACGGTTTGGATGAGTTCGAGAGGAGTTGAACCCGCCTTCTACTTCTCATCCGTGTTTATCCCTGGAGAACTTAGTATCTTCTTCGAGTTCGTCTGAGTCTTCTTCCGAAGATTTCAGTTCCTCGAGAGAGGATTTAATTGGTCGCGTTGGCCCCTCGGGGAGCCCTATCAAGGTGAGAAGGGCTCGGAAATGTTTTGACCTTGCTTACTATTCTTCACCTCACCTTTTTTCTTCTTCTTCTTCTAATGATGGCAAAGGAGGAGATACTTCTTCGACGGAAGGAGATGTGGACCTCCTTTCTTCACTGTCTGGTGTGAATATCCCATCTTCTTCGCGTCCATCCATTGATGATAAAGGGTTCGAGGAGTCCTGGATACCCTATGTGGCTTCCCCAGTGGGCGCGACAGATATTCTTGCTAAGGGTCGCTCAAAGAAGACTTTAAGTGATCTGCACGTGCCCTTGTATTCTCTGGAAGACCTTCATTCTTGTTCTTTCTGCGGATACTTTGGTGTTCGCGACCCCCAACCTCTTCCTATTGTTCTTCGAGAAAGGATTCCCCCAAGGCGTTCTCCAAACGAAGTTATTCGTGGTAGGGTTAGCTTAATAGAACTATCCGACGTCGAAATCATTTATCAGATCTTTCCTTGGCCCGAGGGTTTGGAACTTTGTCTCCCTTCTAAGCATGAGGGTTCTCTTGACGCTTATGAGAACTATTTGGTTGTATTTGTGGAGAATTTATCGCAGGGCTTCCATTTTCTTCTCCATCATTTCTTCGCGGAATTTTTAAACAAACATGGTTTGAGTCCTGTTAAGCTGGTTCTAACTGCTAGATGTTTTTGACGAGTTTCATTATGCGATGCTTCGAGATCGGGGTGCCTCCCACTAACGAACTAATGTTTCATATTCTTTCTTTGAAACACGACATCCCCAAGACAATAATTTTTACCAATGCCAATCCAATTGCAGTTACGTGGAGAGGCTCTCCGGCAAACCTCAGTGCAAGTATAAGTGGTTTCTGGTGCACGGCAAGGCTGGAGCCTTCCTGAATTTTAGAACTGTTCCGGGTTAGTTTTGCCCTGTGAAGAAGACGACACAGGCGAGTTTTGATAGGATCAAGGATTCTTTTGTTCGGGAGCCTAAGGCTCCTTGGAACTCAATGGTCTCTGCCTTATGGATAGAGATGTCTGAGCTAAGTTTATCTCATCTGCGTTTAGGTATTCTTTCATTATTATCCCTTCGTCTTAGTTACCGTGTATTCATTGATTTAAGTTATTAACTGTATCTTTTATTTTGTTGTAGATCAAATGGATTTAGGATCCCTACTTTCACGTCACCAGTCAAAAAGTATTGGGAAGAAGAAAAAGAAGACACCCCCTTCCGCCCCCGAGAGCTCTCTTCCCCCGGCTCCGCATGTTACCCCTGAGTCGGACATCGATTGAGGGGCAGAAATGGATATTGATCCGTCTAGAGTTGCTGAAGCTTCTCGAGGAAAATGTTCCCGCTCAGTGGACCCCAACTTGACCTAAAAAGAAAAATAAGAAAAACGGGCAGGTAGCTCCTTCGGGTCGTTCTGATGTTCCTAGCAAGGGTATCCTGCTTTAGTGGAGAAATTCAAGAAGCACTTTGTAGAATTTCAAAAAAAGCTGCAAGAAACCCAGGGGCGGCTGGAGGTGGTCACTAAAGAGCGTGATTTGGTTGTAGCAGAGCTGGGTTCGGTAACCAAAGAGCGAGATTCAGCCGTTTCAGAGTCGGATGCTTTCCAAGCTCAGGAGATGGAACTCAAGGCGTCGATCGAGTCCTTGGGCGCTAAAGTTTAGACCAATATGGATACCATACAAAGTCTTCAGGGGGAGAATTCGATTCTTCATGAGGACAAAACTCTCTTGAAGAGTAATTTGGACGCGACTCGCTCTCGATCTAACCAGTCCTTTGCTCTCCAATGGCTCGAGTCTCCTGAAGGTCTAAACTATCTAGCCACTGATTGGTTGCATACAGAAGCGGGTCAATCCTTCCTCTCATTTGTTTTTGAGGCATGTCTCCATACTTCAAAGGGTGATGATATTCTAAAGGATAAATGCACCAACAACTTTAGGAAAGGGATGAATACTGGCATCAACCAAAGAGTGACGCGTGTGACTGCGAATCCTAGGATCCCTTTGGAGAAATTTGAGCCTAGAATGAAGCTTGAAGATTGGGGACTTTCCACGGAGGAGCTAGCCGTTGATGCTTCCGAGAGCTCTAAAAGTGAGGACATTTTAGATGAAATGACTGAAATTGGTCGGGAGGGCTGATCCTATAATACCTTTGTACGGCGGCACGGGCGCAACCGCCGACTGCCGGCACTCGCCGCTCGTGCCGATACGTGATTACGATTCCTTTCTTTTGGAAACTAATTAGGTTAAGTTTATATTTGTTTTTGGCTGACTTTTGCCGAAGAGTGGAGAAACCTAATGGAAAAGACTCCAATGGAGATTTTGAGAGGAAAACCTTCCATGATGAACTAAACCTCTTTTGTTTTGCTTGCAATTCAGAGACATGGTTATATGATTTGTTAGACTTAATTTCTATCTATTCTAAGTTTAACTGATTCAATATCTTTATTCTTAATTGATTGATTGCATGTATTCCCTCTTGATTGGCCACCTTGACGGAATTTGCTTTCTTGCTAAAGGTTTGATTAGCCCTTATAAGTTAATTGGATTAGTAGCACAACATAGCCAATCGATCCCCTGAAAGCATCGATTGGGTGTGTAGGGGATATTGACAATTCTACTTTATCAATTGCTTCGATTAGGGTTAGAGAGTTGCGCCTCTATCTTTGATTATTTATGTTATTGACATTATTAAATTGCTTAGGGTTGGAGAGATCCACCATTAGATGAATCAAACAAGGAAGTATAGGATAGAGTCAAGGATCAAAGCCATAACCATTGTTCATCAACAATGGTTATGTCTTTGATCCTCAACTCTATCCTATCTTTCCTTGTTTGATTCATCTAATTGTGGATCACTCCAACCCTAAGCAATTTAACAATGCCAATAACATAAACAATCAAAGATAGAGGGGCAACTCTCTAACCCCAATTGACGCAATTGATAAAGTAGAATTATCAATATCCCCTACACACCCAATCGATGCTTTCAGGGGATCGATTGGCTATGATGTGCTACTAATCCAATTAACTTATAAGGGCTAATCAAACCTTTAGCAAGAAAGCAAATTCCGTCAAGGTGGCCAATCAAGAGGGAATACCTGCAATCAATCAATAAAGAGCAAAGACATTGAATCAATCAAACTTAGAATAGATAGAAATTAAGTCTCACAAATCATATAACCATGTCTCTAAATTGTAGGTGAAAAAAAAGAGGTTTAGTTCCTCATGGAAAGTCTTTCTCTTAAATTCTCCATTGGAGTTCTCTCTCAATTAGGTCTCTCCTCTCTTCACAAAGTCGGCCAAAAATAAACCAATATAACTTTAACCTAATTAGTTTCCAAAAGAACGAAATCATAACTCCGTCTAGGCACGGGTGGCGGGCGCCGTGGTCCAGGCGGTGGGCATTGTGACAACAGTAGCGAACTTCTTCTATCAATCGCTTCCGAATCCAAGCTAACTCCCTCTACGCCTCTTTATTGCCTTCTTCACGTGTTTCCTCAGGTTCCTAGCTCTGCATACTCATCCTTGGCAAGCCATAAATGCGTCCTTCCAGCGTCAGAACATAATATGCAAATAATCACAAAAGAGCATAGATTCCCTACTTGCAAAACCAACTACTAATGACGTAAACTACTCAAATAAGCATGATATAAGCTATGCTAAATGCACTAACAACTACCTATAATGCCTATATAAAATATGGATTATCATAACTATATAAGCAACAATTTAGCCCAACCAAACATAAGATAAGTAGATCGATTTCATTAATGTTGTCCGACAGATGATTAAATTACTATTTTTTTAATAAAGATTGGTTCAAGATGTAAATTAACATGATACTTGGGTTAGAGGTGTTCATTGATACCCACCAAATGAGAAGCCAAATAAACAATAGGCCCTGAGACCGCCCCATCCGAGCACGAACGGGCAGCAATCTCACAAACCGCAGGGAAACTGCTGACAATTTCTGAGAACCCTTTCGGGGGGGGGGGGGGGGTAGAGGGTGAAGAAGCACATGACTCCTTCACAGGTTAGTTGACACACCGAGAAACGGTGTTTTTTAATCAAAGACATCATATTAACCAGGTCATTTGTTAGAATTAAGAAACTTATCGAAGGTTTTATAAAGCTGAGAAGGGCGAACAAAGCCGAATGTGTAGGAACGAACCTATAGGTAAACAATCCAACTAATAACGCACCAGGAGCCAAGAACCTATCTAGCACAACACAAAGCAAGTCCGAACTGAGGTGCATCAGCCACACCCTACCAGCAAGTCGAAAAGGCACAACCTCGAGGCCCGACCAAGCGCCACAGGAAAGCTAGAAGACCATGGAGCCCCCGCCCACACCGGAGAGCGCTTTCTTTCTCTTTTTAAAATCTTTTAACACAACTAGCTTGACAAGCTTTCTGGATCCAACAACCACACCAGTAGAGATCCAAACTTGTATCCTTCCAAACAAAAGAGCCCCACGACGCCACATCCTCGACACCGCAAAGGCCAGGGAGGCAAAGAAGATCCTGAATTGAGCGTCGAAGCAGATGGGTTGAAAGAGGTGAACACGAATTCAGTAGTTTATTTATGGAATAGGGCTTAGACACACAACAGATTGAACGAGGCCAGAAGAAGCAACATCACTCTCCCCGACCCAGCGGTGGGCAAGACAACTACGATGAACCCCAATTGAAGGGAGATTAAGGGAGAACGGAGGACGGGAGTCCGAAATTTGTAGGAACCGGGCCAATTAGTAGTAAGGAGAAGACGATTCGAGGAAGAAGAAATCAAAATTAGGTATGGAAGGGAAGATATGCGGAGGGATTTAGGGGCGTGTGAGAGGCACGTTCTTGAGGCTCCCGGGGGAGTTTTTTTATTTCCTTGTCCATAGGGGTGAAATTAGTTGGTTGTTTGATATGCTAACAACAACAACAACAATTAAAAAAAGATATGTTAAATAATAAACTAGTGATAAAATTAATCATAGTAATAAAAATATAATATAATAATTATTAATAATATATTATTATAAAAAATTAAAATAATATATACTCCCTCCGATCCAAAATATATGTCGTTTGACTTTTCAACACGTATTTTAAGAAACTAAAAACTATATAAAATATCAATTTTTTTAAAATTATTTTTTCACATCTTAATATTTGTTGGTAATAAGTATTAAATTGTAAAAAAATAATAATAAAAAAGTTAATATATTATATAGTTTTTAGCTCCTTAAAATACGTGTTAAAAAGTCAAACGACATATATTTTGGATCAGAGGTAGTATTAGATAACAAAATAGTGACAAAAATAATAATAGTCATAGAAATATAATGGGGCAGCCAGCAATCAACGAAATCTCCCTCTTCGCGAGCGAATTGGTTTGACAGTGGGGAGACCGGGTCGTGGCTCACGGGGATGGTGCGACAACAGCAGGGGATGTCCTTGGTGGTTCGATGGCGATGGTATGGTGGTGGGGACACCGGCGGGCTAGTGGAGCGGCGGTGGTGTTCGATGTGGTGGTGATTGGTGGCGAAGAGCGAGGAGGTGATGGCGATAGCGATGTGAACACGACGAATCTCTTCCAAGCAAAGACGAGATCCCATTCTTCAATCAATTCCAACGAGAACCTTTGATTGAAGAACTCGATTGGATTCAGCAGCAATCATTAGCAAGAGAACGATAGGATTTTGTGACGATAGGGAGGAAAATGGGGAGTTTCAACTCAACGCTCTTCAATTCCTCTAAATTTGACTGACAAATTGACCTAGTTAAAGTATTTAAAGAGAACTTAATAAAACCCTAATTATTAATGGACCTAATTAACTAACGAGCTGGACTTACTGCGTAAAGTAAGTCCACACCATTATTAATAAATAATACTAAAAATAGTAATAAGTCTATATAATAAATAGTTTATGCAAATGACGTCAGAAAAGTATCCGACGGAGGCTGAGACGCATCACCGGGAGTGTCGGCGAAGACTAATAAGCTCAATGATGGTGGATGTTCCGGTTTAGAAGCGAAGCTTCGAGTGATAATGGACACGGTGGCTCTAGCGATTGCCTTGGCTCTTGCTCTAGTCATTGGTCTGTCAGAAGCGGCACTCATGGCCTCCTCCTCTTCTTGGATCGTCAATGAGGGAGGTTGGGACACATAACCAAGCTTTTGTTGAGCAAAACTCGAACCAAGCTTTATGATACGTTTGGAATCCCCGATCCTTCGCCTGTGGGTTCAGGATCAAGAACCCCAAACTGTTGATGGCCCGATCTTGCAATTATTCTCGCTATTCTCGATGTTTACAATTAATTACAATAGAGACTTTGAACTATTGCAAAAGAAAGAAAACAAACAAATAAAAACTAAAGTAAAGGCAAAAACAGTAACAACGACGGAAGCAATGAAGCAGCGTCGGCGCTGGGATGGCCGCGGGGCGGCACGCACGGTGGCGACGGTTCTGGCAGACTCAGCAACAACTTCTCTGATCCAGCGACGGTTTCTCATGATGGGTTTCTCCTTTGTGTGTGGTTTTGGATTGTGTTTAGATCTTGATTTGGTATCGGATGAGCAAGAACATAAATTGATTGCGAAGGCTTTTGGATTGGGGAATCGAGGGAACCTTTTAATCCTTAAAAGGGTTACTCAATTATAATTCCAATCTGATTAAATTCAAAAGGCATGACATGAATTTATAGTAAACTAATTCTAAATCTAACCAATCCTTCCTTGCAAAGGAAAGGGGTTTGGATAGATTAATTCTATCTAAGATAAAAGAAATAACTTAAAGATAGATAAATCCTATGAAGATAGAAATATAATAACTTGGTGGGAAAGTAATATATCTAGAAGAGATATAATTAATTTCCACCTTATTTATCTAGTTGCATAAAATAACACTAATTAAATATCTTAAATTTCGGCCCATGCACAATGTAAACTCGGCCCATGCATTAAGCCCATTCGGCCAAGCCTTGATCAAGGTGGGTGTAGCCGAGTCTTCATGAGCCCCGAGTGTGGACGCAAGCTCACTTCTTGTGCTGGCGGTGTAACCTTGAGCCAAGTGATCCAGGGTGGCCTGAACCCTTGCTCTAACGTTCCATGGTGACGAACAAGAAAGGCCTTAGTTGCATTTTGAATCTTCTTGGCCCTTGAACGAGTGACAGGGCCATCAAATGGAACCTTCATGTTGTCCTCAATGTCACCAGGAGTCATCGATAATTGAGCGGCATCACTTTAGCTACTCGGTTCATATAACAACCCTAGTATTAACTTAATGTTTATTATATTGTGTTTCATATCATTATTTAGTTATTTTTTTCTGTATATTTCATTTATTTATTTATATTTCTTTTTTAAACGCGAAAAGAATAATAACATTGTATCATAAACCGATGATATATTATCTTAAAATAACATTATTTTTTTGGTAAGGAAATAATATCATTTATTGTTGTATTATATGAAATTATTTATGTTGATTTAATCTAAAACGATATCGTGCATGTATAAACGTGTTTGCTTCTGAAAATTTTCTAGATCCGCCACTGTATCCATCTAATACATTTTCATTTCTACTTCAAATTACGAAAACAAAAAGGACTGAAACAATTGGTTGAGAATCATAGAGCTCCTGTTGGTGGTATCTCAATGGCAAAATTAGAAAGAGTTTATCGGTTATTCTATCCTATGCCCTTGGGGCATAGGATAAACATCCCATATTAGGAAAGATTTTCTATATTTTGATTCATAGACCTCAGGAAAACATTATTAAAAATGGCTAAAATCATTTAAATTTGAAAAATCTTTGTATTTGTAGCCTCATATCTTATGCCCCAAGGGCATAGGATAGAAAACCCGTTTATTTATTTTCTTCATAAACTGACAACAATTTAAGTTTAGATCCTAAAACAACACATTTTTTTTTATAAATATTAGGAAACTTCTAATCCGAAATTATAACATCTTCGAATACAATATTAAATAACGATTCAGATAAATCGAACTCTGAAAAGCAAAAATGTGGTGTCCGAGGCCAAATCTGAGCAAGGAAGTATGCTGCTTTGTTTCTTGTACGCCGTACGACATTCAATCTACATTCCTCAAACTCCCTTGCCAAGCTCTTTGTCTTGCCCATGAACACTCCCTCCGTCTCTTTGGCCAGCACTTTCCCTTGCAACCATTGTATTAGTTGTGCACAATCCGACTCAATAATCACCTTTTGCGGCCCCTTTTCACGCCCTAACAACAACCCATCAAATCACTGCCTCACACTTCGCCACCAGTGGTGTGGACCCTCTTTGAGCCTTGTGTTTGGAGGATTTGTATTGGGTGGTTGATTGAAGGATTTGATTTTGTTGATTTGCTTGTGGTGGATTTAAGTTTTGTGGTTGGGTTTGGATCTACTTTGGTTGATAAATTGTTGCTGAAATTTCGTGAAAATGGTGCGTCAATTGGGATCCCTATCTAGAAATAAGAGGAAGGTTTATGAGTGTTTTGATGCGATCAGGTTTGTGCAAACAAAGTTCTTCGACATTCCGACTTTAAAGAGGCTGGTGATGCTAGGGGTCACTCGGCGGATGCTCACTCATGGGGGCTTGGGTGCGTTCATAGATTGTAGTACCCCCACATATGCTGAGCTGGCTTGGGAGTTCATAGTTACACTGGAGCTTGTTGACGCTTCTCGGATTCGGTTCCATCTGTTGAACCATATCCACACTTGTACTTTTTCCCCGTTGAGGGAGGCCTTTGGGATTACTCAAGCACCCACCCAAGATTGGGCTAACCTTGTGTCGAATCAGCAGATTCATGATTTTTGGTTTGCGGCGACGGGCGATGCTTTCGGTGGACATCAAGGAGAGTGCAACTAAAAATTTGTCCATCCATTCCTTAGATTGGTTCACAAGGTCCTGGCAATGGCTTTCAGCGGCTAGAGCGATGTGAACAAGGTACCCGCCGGTGACTTGCCATGGTTATGGAGCCTTGCTCCCCAGTCCTATATTACTCTAGACTGGGTTGAGATATTCGTGGATAGTTGTCTATGGATCCAGGGGAAGAAGAAAGGTAGAATTGGCCTGGGAGGCATGATCAGTCTCATCGCCCGCCGCTTCATTGATCCTACACAAAGCGGTGTTCCTATGTCTGGAGGGTACACTTACATAGAGAAGCAGCTGTAGAGAGCATATTTGCTTGAGGGCACTGAGGGGACGGGTTTTATCTGGAAGTCAGGATCTGGAGGAGCCCACAGATTGAGGCTACCTAGGGTCTTGTCTTATGCCCCGTCTGATGATTCCCTCTATCTTTTGGCCGATGAGGATGATGGGGATGTTGAGGAGGAGAACTAGGAGGATGCCCCTGAGCAGGCTGATTATCACATGGGTGGTGCACGGTATGCTGCTGACGCTTCTGCGGGGCCTAGCTCTTCTGCTGATGATGATGCCTTGCGAGACCATATGTTCATACAGATGCATCAGATGTCGCTGCACCAGGACTCCTTTGAGTTCACACTTAGCGACGTTGATCGCAATGCCCGGGAGATTTCCTACAACATGGAGGAGATGCGGAGAGAGCAGACTTATAACCTTCGCCAGCAGTACCCGCACATTCCACCCTACCAGCCTCCGCCCCAGTCAGTGGTCAGTTTCTTTCTCCTTCACCCTGATTTCATTTGATTTATTTTTGTTGTCTTCCACTGTTTCATTGAGGACACTGAAACCTTTAAGTGTGGGGGAGAAGAATTTTGTATATATTGTCATTTAGTAGATCATATTTAATTTTTTGCACCATGTTTAAGTTTATTAAATTTTTATTTATTAAAACTTTAAGGAGCTGTCTATTTTCGTAATTAAAAAAAATTCGAAAAATCCAAAAACAATCATGCATTGCATCCATATGTGTTATTCAAATACCCATCTGGCTTAGTTTGTCCTCTAATTTAAATTTCAGCATGATTATATAAATCCCATGGAGTTTTGGATGTTTTGGCCTTGTCTGTATTTGTTTTTGTGAAACATAAGCTAGCAAATATAATTGAGCATGTATGATTGAGCTAAAGTATGATTGAAATCCTATGAACATGACCCTTGTGAGAATGTTTTAGCCTTATTAGAATCATTTATAATTCTTTTGCTCACTTGTGTGAATTACTCTCCTTGTGTTGCTACCTCTTGGCATTGACTGCAATATCTATTTTTCAAGACCGACGCACATGTTTGTTGCTTGCGGAGTTTCTGTTTATATTTTTAGTCTTTTGGTTGAATGTGTGCATATTTAGTAAAATAAGGTGGCAATGGTTGATGCACCTAGTAACCGGGTCTACCCATGACACCCATGGGTGTGATTCACGCAAAACGGTGTTGAAATTTGATAATGCATATCTTAGATAAGCATTATAGGCATTTTTAGGATAGTTAGGTTGCATTTAGTTCATAATTTGTAGTTAAATTGCATCTCATGATTATTTTGGAGGAATTCAGATTTTGCGCGAATTTGTGTTTATTTTGCAGAGTGAATCTGAATACAATTGGGAAATGCAATATCTTGGAGAGAAATACAAAAGACATTTGAAAGAAGCAAGGAAGAAAGAGAAGAAAGGAGTAATTGGAGCTGCTCTCGGATTTGACAAGAGGATACGGCAGCGAGACATGTCGCGGCCGCAGCAAGGGATATGTGCAGCGGGCATTGAAAGAAGTTGCGTGCCGCGACCGCAGCATATGCAGCGGCCGCCGCATTGGTCGTCAGCGCCACGTCGTTTTGTTTTAATTGGAACCCTAGTTTATTATTTCGTGTTGTGGCCGACTTAGACTTATTGAAAAGGGCGATTATTGTTATTTTTCATTCACTTCTATTCTATTCCGCGTTCTATCAGACAATTAGAGATCGAGCGATGTTTTCCATGAGGAACTAAACTCATCTGTTTTGCCTACAGTTTGAAGCTTTATTTGGATTGATTGTGAGTTTCTAATTATCGTTCCTTGTTTCCTATATTTGAATGCTTCAACTTCTTTGTGCTTGATTGTTTATTGTTTTGTTCTATCTTGTCTGGCCAACTAGTTAGATCAATTCAATTGCTAAGGTTTTGTAGATTCCTGATTGTGAACCTTAACCTAAGTAGCAAACTTGTCCCTTTAGGGCTGATTGAACTAATTGGATAGATATGAAGTTGGATGTGTTGTTAAATCCCTCTTTAGAGATTGCAAATACCTTGACTAATCTCTGGACTTAAAGTTATCAATTGGGTTAAATCCTTCTTTAGGGACTGATTGGACTAGTAACTATATTAGGTCGCGACAAGGGCATTCATAGGGAACTTAATAGGACGAGAAGAAGTTACAAGGATCGTTTCAGCCAAATAAAGTGGAAAATTGTAGGTAGAACTGCTTCTCTTAATTGTTTGAATATATCACGACCATTTACTCTTACTTTCATCAATCTGCTTTGATAAAAGGCGGATCTTTTACACTAACAAAAAACCTCCATTTGGATACTTTAATCGGCAAACTGTCTTAAGTTTTCTTATCTTGCGAAAATCGTGCATACTCTATTCATCCCCCCCCCCTTCTAGAGTATTATTTATCACCTTATAGACTCGTCAATTGGTATCAGAGCTTGGCTCACTGTTTTTGATCTAACAATCTTGTGAGTTTCAGTATGTCTACCATAGGTGATGGAGGATTTGCCCAAGAGAGATCAACCAACCAACCTCCCCTGTTCTGTGACAATAACTTTATTCACTGGAGATCTTTTATGCAGATGTTCATCATTGATCAAGATCTAGAGCTATGGGACCTAGTCAAGAAAGGACCACGCATTCCAACAAAGACTATTGATGGGAAAGAAGTTGAGAAGTCTGAAGCTGAATATACTCAAACAAACTTGGAAAACGTCGCTAAAAACTTCAAAGCCATGAACCTATTATATTGCGCTCTTAATGCTAATGAATTTAACCGTGTTTCCTCTTGCAAGAGTGCCAAAGAAATCTGGGACAAACTTGTAGTTACCTACGAAGGCACTAGTCAAGTCAAAGAGAGCAATATCAATATCTTTCTCAGACAGTACGAGATTTTCAAGATGAATCTTGATGAATCAGTGAAGGAGATGTTTACGAGATTCACTCAAATTGTGAATAACCTCGACTCGCTTGGGAAAACTTTCTCTAACCCAGAGAAAGTTAGGAAGGTTCTTAGGAGCCTCCCAAAAGCCAAGTGGGGTCCCAAGGTTACTGCAATTGAGGAAGCTCAAGATCTTACCACACTGCCATTGGATTATCTTCTTGGAAAACTTATTACCCATGAGATTATATTGAACGAGGAAGATGGAGAAGTTCCTCCAACAACAAAAAATCTTGCCCTCAAAGCAAAGAAAGAACAAACGCAATCTGATGGTCACGAAAGTGATGACGAGGACGATCCATTTGCTCTTATCACACGAGGATTGACACGAATTCTGAAGATGAAAAAGCAATTCTCCAATAGAGAAAATGCTGGATAATCTAAATTTAGAGGTAAGTCACATAACTCTTCGAAGAAACCAAAGGTACTAACGTGCTTTGAGTGTGGAGAAATAGATCATCTCGTGAAGGAATGTCCTATGAAGAAGAGGAACAAATTCAGGAGAAATGATCAAAGGAAGAAAGCTATGCTAGATACCTGGAGTGACTCAGATTGAAGGAGATCAGGGATATCAATGTCTTATGGCGGAACATGAGGGATCTCGAAGTCAAGATCTTGAGGAAGTGGTAAGAAACTTAATGTCTGGTCCTCCCGATGTTCTTTCAGAAGTTTTAAAGAATATGATTTCTAATGAGGAAGCTTGCAACAATGAGATTAACATCCTAAAAGAAAAGCTGAAGGATCAACAGAAGTGCATAAGTGAAATGTCACTGGAAATGAAAAATCTTGAAGCCTCTCAGTCAGCACTTGACATTGAAGTCAAGACCTTGACATCAGAGAATTCTAATCTCAAGCAAAACCTCTCTTCTCTGAAACTTCGAAATAAGGTTCTAGAGATCGACAGAGAAGGTTAAGTTGATTGATAAGTGTCAAGACCAGCAGACATCACTCATACGATTCACAAGATCCAAGGCCAATCTTGATAAGATGTTGGGTGAACAACAATTGTCAATTAATAAAAGTGGTATTGGCTACAATAAATTTTTTCCTAAAAAACCTAGTACCACTTTCGTTAAAGCAAAAGGAAATTTGCGTTCACCTACTTGTTTCTACTGTTGTAAGAAAGGCCATGTGAAGGAAACCTGCCCTTACAGACGGAAGGATATTCATATCATTAGAAATACATTTCCAGTTCGATTAAACGAACCAATCAGACAAGTTTGGGTTCCAAAAGGGACTAGACTATCCAACATGGTCTATCCTCATAATGAATCCAAATCTGTTTATTGGTTCAAACGGAAAGGATGATGTTTGTCTTGCAGGAGGATATCACCAAGAATAAGGAGCCAAAATTGATCATGGACAGTGGATGCTCTCGACACATGAGTTGGAAGAAATCTCTATTTCAAAACCTTAAAGAGCAAACCACTGAACAATTACTCTTGGTGACAAAGGGAAGTGTAATATCATTGGTGGTAATGTTGGTAATTCTAACAGCTGCATCAAAGACCTATATCTTGTTGATGGATTAAAGTATAATCTCTTAAGTGTGTCTCAGCTATGTGACAAGGGAAATAAGGTTGGATTTGACGGGCACAAATGTGAAATCAGAAATGAGGAAACTGGAGATCTGATCCTTACTGCTCACAAGCACAACAATACGTATGCGGTAAATGCTAACCAATTTGCCAGTACAAATCTCAAGTCTCTCAAGGCCTTGACAAAAGAACCGAGTCTCTGGCACAGAAGATTAGGGCATGTCAGCATGCACACCCTCAATAAGCTAAAATCAAGAGACCTAGTACGAGGTCTACCTGACCTAAACTTCAAAAGCGAGGAACTATGCAACGCTTGCACAAGAGGTAAACAAACAAGAAGCTCATTCAAACCCAAAAAGGTTGAGAGTACCCATGTGGTGTTCGACGAAAGCAATAATGGTGTGCTGAGTGAATGTTTTGCAGATCTCAATTTAAATCATCATGATTCCGATGGAGAAGAAGAGGATAAATTTGAGAACAAGAACGACGAAGAACGCAACATGCAAGAGCAAAACCAAGACACAAACGATTTATCTCGAGACCTTGAGAAGCAGATACATAACCTAGATGTGGTTGACACAAGCAATGAAGAACCCAATTCTCAAACCACCACTCAAGACCTTGAAGAAAGAACCGCTGCTGTTTTGAATAATCAAGGCCCAAAGCAACAAAAGTTTAAACACGCCTCATCACACTCAGCTCAAGATATCATCTCAGATCCATCCTCTGGTATACAAACTCGATCTAGATTAAAAAATCTATGTGCTTTCTATGCCTTTGTCTCTCTTGTCGAACCAAAAACTCCTACTGAAGCACTTAAGGATTCGGATTGGATCATGGCTATGCAAAGTGAGCTAAATGAGTTTGAAAGGAATAAGGTGTGGACTCTCCAACCTAGGCCTAAGTATCAATCATTTATTGGGACTCGATGGGTGTTCAAAAATAAGTTGAATGAAGCAGGAAAGATCATTCGAAACAAAGCAAGGCTTGTTGCTCAAGGTTACAATCAAGAAGAAGGTATAGACTATGAGGAGACTTTTGCTCCCGTGGCAAGGTTAGAAGCTATACGCACATTACTTGCATTTGCATCCTTTATGGGAATTAAGCTATTTCAAATGGACGTCAAATGTGGATTTCTAAATGGGGTCTTAGAAGAAGAAGTTTATGTTGCTCAACTCCTGGTTTTGAAAGTGATGAATTTCCTAATCATGTTTATAAACTGGACAAAGCTCTATATGGTCTTAAGCAAGCCCCTAGAGCTTGGTATGAGAGATTGTCCAAGTATCTTCTTGAAAATGGTTTTCAAAGAGGTTTGATTGACAAAACTCTCTTCATCAAGACCTGTGAAAATGATCTTTTGGTAGTTCAAATTTATGTTGATGATATATTGTTTGGTGCTACTAACAACTCTCTTTGCAAGGATTTCTCTGAGATAATGTGCAGGGAATTTGAAATGAGCCTCATGGGAGAACTAAATTTCTTCCTTGGTCTACAAGTTCATCAGACAAATAAGGGCATCTTTCTAAATCAAGGGAAGTACACCAGGGATTTGCTCAAGAAATACAAAATGGATCAATCCAAAGTAGCAAAGACTCCCATGAGTTCAACTCTCTCCCTTGATCAAGACAAGAATGGTAAGAATGTGAACTAAAAGGAGTACAGAGGTATGATTGGTTCACTACTCTACCTTACTGCTAGTAGACCTAATATTATGTTCAGTGTGTGTATGTGTATGTGTGCTCGGTTTTAAGCTGATCCTAAAGAATCACATCTTATCGTTGTAAAGAGGATCTTTAGATATTTGAATGGATCTCAAGACCTTGGTCTCTGGTATCCCAAACAGAGCAACTTTCATTTAATAGGCTATTCAGATGAAGACTTTGTAGGTTATAAGGTGGACAGGAAAAGCACATCTGAATGTTGTCAACTCCTCAGCTCATCTTTGATTAGCTGGCATTCAAAGAAACATAACTCATTTGCATTGTCCACTACTGAGGCCGAATACATAGCTGCAGGAGCTTGTTGCTCACAAATTCTATGGATAGCACAACAACTTCGAGACCTATGCATAGATCTAAAAGGTATTCCTATCAAATGTGATAATACAAGTACCATTTCTATCACTAAGAACCACGTGCAACACTCAAGAACAAAGCACATTGATGTGAGACATCACTTCATTAGAGGCTTGCCTTGAACGACTTGGGATTGCTCGAAATTTAAGGGGCCAGTGGGTGTTGAAGAAGGAAGGCAAATGATCTCCTGCTCCTACTCCTGGAATTTCAGAAGACATGATTGTTGCTCTGGATACTGATTTTCAAGACCTTAGAATGGACATGGGGAGGATGTGAACTGATATTGTGTCAAGGCAAGACAACACACATGAACTACTCTCTATCGTCAACTGTAAGCTTGATCAGATGATGTTTTTGAATGCTCTCACATTCACATCCACTGGCTCTATCATGCCATTAGACGAAGAGACTGCATATCATGTTAGGGAGAAAGAGGGCAATGTCATCCTTCACTGTGAGAGGCTTGTGAAGAAGAAACCCATCCTGCGTCCAACTCATCCAAAACCCACGATTTTGACTATTGAAGAATATGGGGTTGTGAAGAAGTACAGGGACGTGGAAAGGCAGAAGATCCTGGCTCAAATGGAAAAGGATAAGATCACGAAAGATTCCATGGACAGATGGAGAAAGAAGTACAGAGACAAGGTCGGGATGAAATACATTGGGTCGAACAAGCAGTACCCAACCTTTGGGGATTGGTAGGAGGAAGGACCAGCTAAAGCAACTCCAAAGCAGGGTGGACCTTCTACAGCTAGACCCTCTACATCAGCCGCTCCATCCACTGCAGAGCCCTCTCCATCGGCTGATCCCATCAAGTCCTACTCCAGAAAGAAGAAGAAGAAGTCCACTAGTGGTGCCTCCTCCTCAAGGCATTAATACAGCTTCACCCTCTCTGTCTCTCTATCCGTTTTGAAAAACTATTATCTGTTTTCTAAAAATACTTTGGTCTGTCGCTAATAACTCATGCTCTCTACCCTTTTGTTGGAAGACAAAAAGGGGGAGAATGATTTGGTTGATTGTTTTTGCTGGTTTGGTTTTTTCAGTTTTGGATGGATGAAAACTCGGTCTAAACATTTCTATGCTAATCTATGCCAAATGCTATATGTGCATATTCCTAATCATGTTTTGTCTTCCATCAAGGGGGAAATTGAAGCCTCCGCCTTGCCTCCACCTTGATTGTAAGATCTTGAGTTTCTAACATGCATGGTAACACCAAGAGAAGATGAAAGACAAAACATTGTCTTGGTTTCAAGGTCTTGAAACCAGGACTAAGTATTGCGAACATCTCACTCGGTTTATTGTTTATTGGGCTTTTTATATTATATCCATCCAAGCTGACCTACAAGACTTAGTTCGAAGAAGTGTGCCTATTTAGAATGGGCTGATGTATCGAAGGTGTTGGGCCCATATCCATTATGGGAGGTTTCACATTTGCCTTGTCGAATCCACACATTTTAAGGGAAGAAGAATCCCTCTAGCCTTGAAGATCAAGACTTGCCGATTTGCATGTAATCAAGGAGAATGTTTTCTGGAAACTATTTTTGGAAGATATTCAAAACCAAACGGTCCACTGGCTACCCTCCTTAGACAACTATTTATACAAATGCAAATGAAAGACGAAGGCACCGAGACAAGCATTCATCCGAAAGCACTTAGTAGCAGCAAAGCATTCTCTCACATACTCGTTGAGCTTAGCGTGGTTGATTTTTTAATTAGTAGTGAGAGAAACACATTCTTTATTGTACAAGTCATTTGACTCACTCTTTGAGTTTCATACTCGTACTAGCGCACCTTGGTGTGTAGTGTGATCCTCTATTTCACTTGTAAGGTTGAGATCTAGAATAAAAGCGGTGAGGCTTTGTATATGGGAAGGGAATTTCTCCTAGGAAGTTCTAGGCTCAAGGAAAGTGAAATAAAGAGGTTTGAATCCTACGGGTTGGATAACCCTAGGCGGGGACGTATGTCAAGTTCGTGTCGAACCTCATTAACAGTTCGTGTGTTCATTATTTACATTCCGCATTTACTTTATATTATTCGATTTTGCTTAGTCAAGATTTGGTAGCAGTATCAAAGTCTTGACAAGTTGTTTTGCAAATTGTCTTAAGTTTTCTTATCTTACGAAAATCGTGCATACTTTATTCATCTCCCCTTCTAGAGTATTATTTATCACCTTATAGACTCTTCATGTAGGATTTTGTATTATTACCTTAATAATGAAAAATAGAAAAACCCAAAAACGAGTGATGTGCCTTACCAATTTTATTACTCTGTAATGTTTTAGTTCGAACCATCGCTCGATAGGATTGGAAATACATGTTTTTTATTTTTTGTCACAAATTTTTTTTTATTATTTTTTTAATAATTATAAACTTGTTAATAATAAGTTTGTAATTATTTAAGGAATTTTTAAAAATTAATATTTTATATAATTTTTATCTCCTAAAAAACGTGTGAAAAGGTAAAAGGATATGAATTTTTGGACAGAGAGAGTATATTAATATGAATTTAACTTATTGTAAATTATATTTTGGTTAATATTTATAATTATATTATAAAATTAATTCAATTTATTATAATATTTTATATGATTATGTTATTTTAAATATATTAAAAATTATCTTAATAAATACAATTCATGAGTTTATATTTATAATTCAGTTTATAATTACATGAGTCACAATAGAGTCAGAGAGTGATTTAAATCGATTGGAAAAGATGAATCATTTTGTTAGGTTTTTTTCGATACAGAATCTCTTTTTTTTTTTAAGAAAAAGAAAAGAAAATAAAAGTGAAAGTCATCTTAATTGGTGAGAAACCCCTGGTTTGTCGAGAATAATTAATTATTTATTTCGTTTTTTAGAAAAAAGAAAGATTTTCGACATCACAATAGGCTAAAAATAAAAATTTAAAAATCGTGAAAACTCTCCTAAAATAGAGAATTAGAAAATTTCTTTTTTTATTTTAAGTTAAGAATCTTAAAGTTAGGAGAGGAGAATTTGACTTCATCTCTCTCTCGCCTCTATTAAATTACGATTCATCCCCTCCATTTCTCAAAAAGCCTATTTCCTATCTCTCTCTGCCTCCTCTCTCCCCTCTCTCTTCCACTCCGACGATCTCACGACACAACAAGGTAAGATCCTCACCTCCTCTATCAATTACGTTTGATGATGCCAATCTGATTCATTGCCTTCATCACATTGGTTGCATCATTCAACGAATTTGAATAAAGTCAATCCCGAGATTGATCTAGATCGCGTCCTCTAGAGTTTGGGGATCGCACATTGCTGCATTTTCAAAATGTTCTTAGCTGATATGCGTCATGGATTTTGTATTATTCGCACGAGATTTGGTTGTTTCTGAAATTTTTTCCCGATGCGCTCGGTCGCATTTCATCATCACAGTGTTTGGCCGTTTTTATTTTCCCTCGATTGGTGGATTCGGAGTCGCTTTGCCTGTTTGAATGCAGAAAACATTAGCATTCATCAATGTTGATAATTTGAATTATCTTCCTCGAACGATGGAAAAGAAAATTGAAAATTTTTCATTTCGCTTCACCATTTAGATATCTCTTGGTCTTACCTTTGGGAATTTGGTTGGACTTCAGGAGCTTCTTTGGACATTACAATCATTGGCTCTTGTTTCAGTCATTCATTCATGCTTTGTTGTGATAAACGATAATTGGGAAAAAACACATAAGAATGTTTGCAACACTAAAATTGTAAATGTGGATTCACTAAAAATCAACAGTCCCAGTTGTTTTATTATAGCAAATAAACAATGCTTAACAAAGAACATACAGTATAAAATAGTTCAAGCTGTTTATTTATCTCCAACAATTGATTTGACTATCCCATGGTGTATGTTATTTCCCCTTTTACGGATGCATTATACATATTATATTCTTTTATATGGTCATGTCTGTGAGATTTTATTCCTTTAAATTAGAATTTGCCAAACTTGTGATGCATCCATTTCTGGCATGTGGTCCCTTTTGATGAAGATAACAAATTCCATCCTATTTTTGTATTTAGATACAGCAAAGCTGGTATACGGTGCCTAGTTTAATTTTTCCTGCTGAGTTGAAATGTACACTCTTTGGAACTTCTTGCTTGGTTGATTTACTTTTTACGTTGGAACCTAGGCAATGTATGAATGTATGATTATGGAATGGTGAAAGGACGTACACGGATTAAAAATTTTGAACTGGTTGCAGAAACTAGAAAATGGCAGATGGTGAGGATATCCAGCCACTCGTCTGTGACAACGGAACTGGAATGGTCAAGGTATTGTATACAAAAGGCTTACATTTTTATCGGAGGTACAGGTTTCAATGGGAAGCTTTTGATGAATCAATGTGTAATTATTTTCTCCTTGATTGAATCTTTCTACAGGCTGGATTTGCTGGAGATGATGCCCCCAGAGCCGTGTTCCCTAGCATTGTTGGCCGTCCACGTCACACTGGTGTCATGGTTGGCATGGGCCAAAAGGATGCCTATGTTGGGGATGAGGCTCAATCAAAACGAGGTATCTTAACACTGAAATATCCTATTGAGCATGGTATTGTCAGCAACTGGGATGACATGGAGAAGATTTGGCATCACACATTTTACAACGAGCTTCGTGTGGCTCCTGAAGAGCACCCAGTTCTCTTGACTGAGGCGCCTCTTAACCCCAAGGCCAATCGGGAGAAGATGACACAGATCATGTTTGAGACATTTAATGCTCCAGCTATGTATGTTGCCATTCAGGCTGTTCTCTCCCTCTATGCTAGTGGTCGTACAACAGGTTAGCTCTTTCAAATTTCTTTGTCACTTATGGTTGTACCCATAGAAATTTCATATTATTATATATTAATAAATATTCTCACGAACATAATTGGAAGGCGGTGTATCTCTAACTTGTTACTTCATTGTTTGACAGGTATTGTTATGGATTCTGGGGATGGTGTCAGCCACACTGTCCCCATCTATGAAGGTTATGCCCTTCCACATGCTATTCTCCGTCTTGATCTTGCAGGGCGTGATCTGACTGAGCATCTGATGAAGATCTTGACTGAGCGTGGGTACTCACTGACCACTTCAGCAGAGCGTGAAATTGTTAGGGATATCAAGGAGAAGCTGTCATACATAGCCCTGGACTATGAGCAAGAACTGGAAACATCCAAGACAAGCTCTTCTGTTGAAAAGAACTATGAAATGCCTGATGGACAGGTAATCACCATTGGGTCTGAGCGTTTCCGATGCCCTGAGGTCCTCTTCCAACCTTCTATGATAGGAATGGAAGCTGCTGGGATCCACGAGACCACCTACAATTCCATAATGAAGTGTGATGTGGACATTAGGAAGGATTTGTATGGAAACATCGTGCTCAGTGGTGGAACTACCATGTTTGCTGGTATTGCTGATAGAATGAGCAAGGAAATCACAGCCTTGGCCCCGAGCAGCATGAAAATTAAGGTGGTTGCTCCTCCTGAGAGGAAGTATAGTGTCTGGATTGGAGGTTCCATCCTGGCATCTCTGAGTACTTTCCAGCAGGTATGTCCCATTCCTCTTGCACAAGGAGAGTATGTGAAATTTCTAGTCTCTTACATTCGAAATTCACTTTGTTGTCTAATAATTGCAGATGTGGATTGCCAAGGCAGAGTATGATGAGTCTGGCCCATCGATTGTCCACAGGAAGTGTTTCTAATTGCAAACCAGAGATATTTGGACGTATGCACGCTGATGCTCGTCTTTCATCTGTTCGTATCTTGGACGTTATTTCCTCCGCTCTTCAGTTTCTTTTTGTAGTTGCCAGTGACTCTGGAGCTGGAGGTTTATTTGCCATTATTCTTTTATTATTTCTTGCTTGTGTTCCGTTCATGGCAGCTATTCAAATAAAAAAACTATTACCCTAAACAAGATTTTGTTCTTGAGCTGCTTCCCTTGTCAGTTTCCTTGTCAAAGTTAATTTGTAGAAGTTATGATGCATGATAAATATGAAGTTCAACTTGTGCTTATTTGGAAGCTCTGTTATATACAAAAACCAATTATTATTATTATTATTATTATTATAAGACTTTATTATGATAAAAAAAAAAGATTTACATAAAGTTAGTTGGAAGTCTCGTAACAAATTGAGCTCCAACCCCTTTTTGAATAGTAAAATCAACTCTATGAAATATAAAATCGTCTTTATCCGACCCTGCGCTATGACTCCTCGTAACCAATTGAACCCGCTTCATTAAACCAATAACATCACCCCTTAGTTCTCCAAAAGTAGAGAACGCAAATGCCATGAAACAATACCCCTTAGCGGCGCAAATATTTGTGTACTTCTTCTCCTTCCTCTCAGTGGCTTGAGAGACCGCCTTACCTGGTACAAATGAATCATTGGCTCTAGTTGTGAACGGTGAAGCCCCAACCACATCAACACAAGTGTCTCTACCCTTGTCCCATCCATAAACCAACAAATCTCCTGGTCTGAGCTCAACACCATTGTCACTCCTCATACCCGTACGCGCTTCCTTCTGAACCGCGATGCCCGCTTTGTAACAAATGTCAGCCAAAACATCTCGGACCATGTTGTGTCTATGCTTCGTCCCGATGCCTTGACTGCAATGTAGAGCGTGATCTCCAAATGGGTCCATCCTGTCAAGCTCACAGCTAGGACAAGTCGGATAGCCACTGAACATAGGGATCGAAAGATGGTATTGGAGGACAGAACGAAATTAGCGAGACGGCATGGTCTGAGCTAGGCCTTCGATGGGAGCAACCAACAAAAAATCATTCGCTCAATTGTTTAATTAGGAAGTACAGATAGTTACTACATGTTATCTGCTTTCCAAGTAAAGGAAATTAGGGGATAATTGTTGGAATGGTGGTTGTCTCACATCGGTAATTTAGAGAATACTTGAACATATAAGGTTGGTGGCTACTCCTCTCATTGCCAATTGGTTTTGAGATGGAACCCCGTTCGAGTTTATGTGTTGTTCAAGTCTCCCGTATGTGGGCCCGCACACACGACCTCCCTCCCTCCAGTGTCTTGACCCACACCAGGACCAACCGAGTTTAACATGGTATCAAAGCCGGCCGGTTCGGCTTCGGATTGGTGGGGTCGATGGCTGGCCTTGTGGCATGTCGCGGGCATCGGTTCCCATATAAGCGCATGTCGTTGCACTTGAGGGGGCGTGTTGGAATGGTGGTTGTCCCACATCTCTAATTTAGAGAATACCTCCAGCGTCTTGACCCGCACCAGCACCAACCGAGTTTAACAATAATAAACCCTAACAACGTCGCTGGTAACATAATAAAGATCCCAAGGATCGCACAAATGAAATTGGTGATGGAGGATGAAGATGAAAGTGTTTCTTGATTTGTTGAATGTAGAAGATGAAGAAATGATTTTCTGTTGTCTTAACCAACAGACCCGGACCCCCTTTTATACAACAAGGGTACTAGCTAAAGCCCACTAACTACAGCCCATATTACAATTGGACATTAGCCCATTAATATGTAATCCGGAAACATATGTATGAAATGAAATACAAACTATCACCATTCAGCCTTATGTCTCTATAGCCTCCCCTCAAGTTGGAACATCTGTAAGACCCAACTTGACACTAAGACATTCATGTTGATTGCTTGGAAGTGCCTTAGTCATCAGATCAGCTAGCTGAAGCTTGGTGTTGATGTATGCAGTTTGCAGGAAGCCACATTGAACCTTTTCTCGTGTGAAATGACAATCTATGTCAAGGTGTTTTGTTCTCTCATGGAAGCAAGGATTAGCTGCAATCTGTTGTGCAACTTTGTTGTCACAAAATAGTGTGAATGGAGGCTATACTGGGATTTCCAAATCCTTGTAGAGATAGCTTAGCCACATCAACTCAGCAGTGGTGTAAGCCATACTTCTATATTCAGCTTCTGTGGACGATCTGGACACAGTGGCTTGCTTCTTTGTCTTCCAAGACACAAGAGCATGGCCTAGAAACACACAATAACCGGATAGGGATCTCCTAGTGCTCAAACATGACCCCCAATCTGCATCTGAGAATCCAGTTATCTTCAAGTCAGATTGCACAGGGAAATATATTCCCTTACCGATGGTCCCTTTCAAATATCTTAGCACATGGTTGAATGCTTGTTGATGAGGAATTCTTGGACATGATACAAACTGTGACAAGTGCTGGACTGCATATGAGATGTCTGGTCTCGTGAGGGCAAGGTATAACAACTTGCCCACAGTACATCTGTAGCTCTTTGCATCTGTTAATACTTCCCCAATGTCATTGCTCAATCTCAGTCCTGTGCCAAGAGGTGCTTCAGCTGGCTTGCAATTGTCCATTCATGTGCTCTTTAATATGTCTGAAACATATTTCTTTTGACACAAATAAGTTCCATCAACTCTCCTCTGAATTTCAATACCAAGAAAATACTTGGCCAAGCCAAGATCTTTGATAGTGAACTGATGATGCAATGCCTGCTTAACCCTATCCAGTTCACTCACATTGTTACCAGTGAGTAACGTATCATCGACTTACACCAAAATGGTTGTGAATGCTCCATCCACATATCTCACAAAAAGTGAATAATCATTTGATGACTGGCTGTAACCCAAGCTCACCAAAAAACATGTCAGCTCCTGGTTCCATTGGCGTGAGGCTTGTTTAAGTCCATATAAGGATCTTTTCAAGCAGCACACCTGGCCCTCCTTAGCCACACCATAGCCTTCATGTGGTTTCATATAGATTTCCTCATCTATAAATCCATGTAGGAATGCATTATTAACGTCCAACTGGAATAAGGGCCACTGTCTTGCTGTTGCCAATGCAATCACAACTCTAACTGTTGGCAACTTTGCTACTGGACTGAATGTATGCTTGTAATCCTTCCCAAGCTTTTGATTGAATCCTTTGACTACTAATCTTGCTTTGTGTCGATCAATGGATCCATCTGAGTTATACTTCACCTTGAATACCCACTTAGACCCTATGACCTTGTGTCCAGTGGGCAGGTCTACTAACTCCCAGGTTCCATTATCCTCAAGAGCCTTGATCTCCTTGCTCATGGCTTCCTCCCAATCAAGATGCCCTTTGGCTTATGAATATCTCATTGGCTCATGGATTTTCCCAACCTGTGTCATGAAAGCAGCATGACTGATTACCTCATGATCATGTGTCACACTCATGGCATAATCTGATGTCCATGATGGCAATGCTCTCATTCTTGAGGATCTCTTTAACCCATACTCATTTTGCTCATTGCTGGGAGCCTCTTCATCAACTAAATCCTCTCCAGTGTCTGAGCTTCCAGTGACAGATCTGTTAGTGATCAGTTCAACACCTATATCCTCTTCAATCCTTTGAGGAGTGTCCAGCTGATCTGATGATTTCCTGAAGGGGAAAATGTTCTCAAAGAATTTTACATCCCTGCTACAAAATATCTCTTTTGTATTCCAATCCAGCGATTTATATCCTTTTTTATTTGAAGGATACCCTATGAGCACACATTTTCTTCCTCTAGCATCAAGCTTATCCATGCCTCTCTGTGTCACAAATGCATAACCTAGGCACCCAATTACCCTGAGATTATCATAGCTAGGAACCTTGCCAAATAGCAGTTCAAATGGTGTCTTCCAATTGATGCTTGCAAGTGGCATTTTGTTGATCAAGTAAGTAGCTGACAGTATACATTCACCCCAGAAATACTTGGGCAAACCTGCATGAAATCTTAGGGCCCTTGCAATCTCCAATAGGTGCCTATGCTTTCTTTCTACCACCCCATTTTGATGTGGTCTGTAGGGCATTGATCTTTGATGAGTAATCCCCAGGTCATCAAATAACTGCTTACACTCATCATTGCAAATTTCAGTTCCATTATCTGACCTTACTACTTTGGGTATCTTCCCAAACTGATTCTTAGTCATGGCTATAAACCTTCTCAAAACACCTATCACTTGTGTTTTATCATGTAGAAGGTATGTCCAAGTAGCCCTGCTCATGTCATCTACTATTGTATAAAAGTAGTGCTCCCCATTCACATTTGCCACCCCATATGGCCCCCAAAGATCAACATGAATGACATCAAACAAACATTCACTTCTATTAATACTTCTTTGAAATGGAAGTCTATGGAATTTGGCTACAGAACATGCATCACACATATAGCTGTCTGGATTCCCTACATTATTACAACCTGCACATGACTCATAGTATGATATGAAATGTGACCAAGCCTCTTATGTAACAAACTGCTGGCACTACTCAATGAAAGAAAACAACTGTCATTCTTAGCTCCATGGACAGCAACACTCCTTTTAGCAGCAACTCATTGACCATCCTTAGAATTCAGTGTGTACAGCCCTCCAAGCTCTCTTCCAATAGCAATCACAGCTTTACTCACTCAGACTTGAAATTCACAATGATCCTCATCAAAAATAGCCAACACCTTTTTCTGAACTATGGCCCTCCTTATTGAAAGCAGATTGAACTTAAACTGAGGTAATAACATCACATCCTGAATCACAAAATCATCCCTAATCTGGACTGATCCCACCTTATCTACTCTCTGAATTGAGCCATCAGGCAACTTAACACGTATAGGAAAAACCAGATTCTTCACATCTATCAATAACTCCAAGTGTGGAGTCATGTGATCGGTCGCCCCTGTGTCTAATATCCATTCATCTTTTCGTAATTCAATCGAATTAAGGGAGGTAAGAGAGTTACCTGCAAATCCTGCAAAGTTTGCACTCGCCACTCCCTTTCCTTTGAAAGCTTTCAGCATTTCTTGGCACACAGCTTGCACCAGGTCTGGATCAATGTTGTTCATCCTCCCAACATTGGCTCCTTCTTCATACTCCAGTGGCGTCGTCATTCCCTCATGATCGTTCACCACATTTGCAGCCATCTTCATTCTGATGGATGCCCTTTAAAATTGCAGTGACTGCATCTTTTGTCCTCTCCCGATTTCGGCTTCTTGTAATCCTTTTGCTCTTTCTTGGTGGAATTGGAGGAACTTCCTCTCTGATTGACTGAATTCGCAAAGAATCCAGCTCCATCAACGATCTTGTTGTTGGTGATCTGCTTCTGCGTTTCCACCTGAGCAACCAGAGAGAAAACTTTGTTGATCTGTGGTGGCGGGTCCGTAGCCAAGATTTGGCTTCTCACAGCTTCAAATTCCCCATTCAGATTCACAAGGAACTGCATCACGCGCTCTTGATTTTCCAATTCAAGAAAACGCATGATGATCCGGCAAGTACACCTCTCCAAGGCGCCACACGAGCACTGAGGAACTCCATTCATACTCTGAATTTCATCCCAGTACCGCTTGAGTTTGGTGTAATAGGTTGTAACAGTCATATCTCCCTGTGTGAGCCTCATCAATTCTTGCTTCACGCGGTAGATCACCGACGCATTGCTTTGACTGTACCTCTCCAAGATCTCCATCCACAGTTCTCTCGCAGTGTTCGCATGAATGAACAAACTTGCAAGATCGGTGGTCATGGAGTTCAGAATCCAGCATCCTACCATCCTGTCGCATCTGAGCCACCTCTGCAAATCTCCTGATTCGCCTCCTGGCCTCAAGATCGTTCCATCGACGAATCCCAGCTTCATCTTCGCTGCAAGTGCCATTCAAATCTGCTTGCTCCAAGCGATGAAATTGCTTCCATCGAACTGGAAATTGGTGAGCGTGTTCCAAGGCGAGTCCGAATTTGCGAGCGTCAGAGGATCCCCCTGCGAAGCCCCGTTGATCTGTGCGATCTGTTGTGCGACGGCTTGTGATGTCTTCTCCATCTTCTCCTTTTGCGACATCAACCTCCAAATTCACCACCTAAGCTCTGATACCATAAAGATCCCAAGGATCGCACAAACGAAATTGGTGATGGAGGATGAAGATGAAAGTGTTTCTTGATTTGTTGAATGTAGAAGATGAAGAAATGATTTTCTGTTGTCTTAACCAACAGACCCGGACCCCCTTTTATACAACAAGGGTACTAGCTAAAGCCCACTAACTACAGCCCATATTACAACTGGACATTAGCCCATTAATATGTGATCCGGAAACATATGTATGAAATGAAATACAAACTATCACCATTCAGCCTTATGTCTCTATACATAACTCTATGCTCAATTGTTTCCACTGTCAAAAAACCGTAACCATTCGTCAATCGACTGCGCCCTATGACTCATGAGAGATGTACTAAGCCAGCTAGAACATCATTCGCAACCCGTCATAAAAATTTGGTCAATCAATTACCGTCAGTGTAATTATAAATTTTAAGTAATAATAGAGGTTTAATTGACACAACTTAAATAGGGCATACAATAAATTATCCATATGTCGATTCGAAGTGAAACTAGACTAAGATCCAAAAAAAAAAAAAAAACTCATGCTTGATTTGATTTTATTGAGTTCAATTAATCCGGTTTGATTTAAATAAGTACGAAGTAATGAGAATTAATCATTTACAATTATTTTAAAAACCATAAATTTAACAAAATGAGAAAATCAAGAGATTTCATGAACTTCTTTATTTGGTCAGCTGGTACTCCGGTATATTTGGATTATTAATTTTATTCGTTATATTTCAAGGATAATTATTTAGTTATAATACTTAATAATTTCTTTTTAATTTTTTTTAAAGTTATAATTCAAAATTTGATTTTACCATCTAAATTTATGTTTAATCTGAACACGCACGTGCACACCCATCCATTTTAGTTTTGAAACATGTTCATCAAATTTATTTGTACATATGCATGTTTATTTCATTTGTGCAATTTTGATCTTAACAAATACATACTCAAAATAAAATTAATTAAAATTCTAATTATGATGTGTTAATATGTAAATTAATTTCTTACAATCATCTCATTTGATAGTGATTGAATTCTCTAGATTGATCACTTTTAATTTACCATTAATCAAATAATAACAAACCATAACTTTTTCAATTTTTGTAAATAACTCAAAACATTTTCATGTTTATATGTATACAATAAACATGTTACTTCTATCATGTTTGCACTTCCAATTTCATAAAATTTTCTTTTCATTTTCTCTACATGTATCAATATATCTTTATTTTCTTCTTTCATTTTACTAATGTTGTTTTATATAGAGTAATTGTTTTTTTTACATATAATCAATAATGAATGAGTACATTTATTACAATGAAGAACTAACAAACTCTAAAGATTATAAAATTAGAAGATAATTAAAAAAAATTGAAACAATCTTTGCATATAAAAATATTTTTTTTGAAATAAAAAACTTTGAACTTATGAATTAATTTAAAGTTGTATAATCACATTTAATATACTATTACAAGCATGTAGAAGGCAAACATGCAGTATTTGGTGTGTGGTGAAGCTAATGAGAATTATTTAACTAAATAAGTTAAGGAAGAAGGGGATAAAGAGTAAAAGAGGATTATAAAGGAAATATAATACTCTGCACATGCATATTAAATAAAATATGGAAGTGATAAAGAGGATTATGAAAATTAAGAAGGGAATGAGAATGACAATATTAATCGAAACAATTATGGTTAATAATCTAGATATGAAAATATATTGCCTAAAAATACTAAATTACTTAATATCATATAATATTTTCTGAATTCAAAATTTATAAAAAGTATGTCACAAGATTGCATGTTAGAAAAACCAATTATATCATAGGGCAATTTGCTAAACTAACCCAAAAACCCAGACCCTTTTGCACCCCCTATCCACCCCTCCCCCCTAAAAATTTCCTGTTACGTACCTCACCTGCTGCAATCAGTGGAGAGAGAGAGAGAGAGAGAGAGAGAGAGAGAGAGAGAAGCAACAAGACATTTATTACCCATCACTGTCACCCATCCAAAACCCTTCCTCTCTATGCCTCTCTCCACATCTTTCCATTAAAGAGCTTATTTATTCTTTGATTTCTCTGTCTTCTATCTCTCTGCCTTCGAGGGTGACGGGATCTCCATGGGAGCTAGAATTCGGCATGCGCCGCTGGTGTGAATTGTCGTCGGAGCACCGCTTTAGTGTCTTCGTCCTTCACCTTCGTTGTAATGGCTTTTCTAGGTCAATTCGAGGCGAGTGAAGGCCGGATTTGGAATCGAAATGGAGGAGCCCTCGCAGAGGCTTGGTGAACTGATTTTTTTTTAATTGATGAATGAACAATATATCAACTTTACACTCTATGGTTTCTTACTGGACACCCTTGGTACTCTACTGAACACCCAATGATTTCCTATTGGACACTCTATACTTGCTCCCTGTCTTGCGTGTTGTTCAGTGTTTCCCTGGTTCTAGTGTCGCCCTCCCCCCAAAGCCCAGATGGTAAAAAGAGAAAGGGGAATTAGTGCATTAAATGGGGGGGGGGGGGAGGGGGAGGAGTGAAAAAACAAAAGTAAAGTCGCAAATGAGAGAGGACAGAGAGGATAAGACAGATAGAGAGATAGAGGGGGGAAGAGTGACGGTAAGGGAGCGTTAATATAATTTGAATTAAATCTTAAGTTTCAGAGAAAAACCATCAAAGAAAAAGCAAGTGGGTTGGGGTTTATTTGTAGGTTGATGTGTAACCAGTTAGTTTTAACTGGACACCCAAAGCAAGACGACATGACACATATTGGAATAAATTGGACAAGAGTTATTGGAGAAATAGATTCACCATCGACGTGGTGTAGGCGTGTCGTCCACTTACTGTCTGTGTAATAACGCATTTGAAGATGACACCCACTTTTTAATTGAATGTCCGTATTTGAACATACTCCATTCCTTCTCGTCTTACAATCGACATAAGATATCCACCCTCATTGCTCAATCACATGAAATAAAACCTATCTTTGAATTCATAGGTTCTACTTTCTCAAAAACTGATAGGGAAAATCTAGCTTTTTCATGGTGGACAATATGGTCTTCAAGAAACCAACATCTATTCAAACAAGTGTCAATCCCTAGTATCAATACAATAAGACATATTGCTAATACTCACATTACAAACTGGAAGAAAACTACTTGGTTGGAGGAGGATCTTAGCTCGGTGCCCTCCTACTATGTGCACACTTCTAATCAACATGGTAAACACAAAATCAAAAATCCGATCTCTTGGTGCGAACCCTCAACAGGTACGTTCAAACTCAACTTTGATGGATCTACCCTTGCAAATAATAAAAGCTCCTCTGGAATTAACTGTTATTCAGGACTGGAATGGAAAACCTATACACATTGGCTACCAAATGTTGGGTAGACAATCCCCTCTCAAAGTTGAAGCTTTAGCCTTGAAACAAGGCGTTATGGAAATCTTGCGGCTACGCCTCAACAAAATACATATTGAAGGAGACCCTCTCATCATAATTAACCACTTGCTGGGCAAACATTCATGTCTTTGGGAAATTGAAAATGATTATGGATGATATTAAAATCCTACTATCGAGTGTGAAAGAAGTCTTCTTCTTTCACGTCCCTCGATTAGGCAATAGAGTAGCTGATAAGGTTGCACACCTTTGCCACTCTGCCCGGGGCATCGATATCTCAAACGACTCTGGTCTTCTTGACCTCATCTACAAGGATACTATCGGGTAGAGTCCCTCTCACCCGAATTCTTTCCTAATAAAATAAAATAAAATTAACTAACTATCCATTAGGGTTGTGCATGATTCGGTCCAAACCGAATTTTTGGGCCGAACCAACACAAACCGAACCTAACCGAAGTTTTTCGGTTCGGCTTTCGGTCCGAGAATTTTCATTTTTCGGTTCGGTTTATGTTCGGTTTTGGTCCGGCTTGTGTTTAAACCGAATTTTTTTAATATTCCACCATATATATAAAATACTTTTTATACACTACATAAATACTATATATATATATATATATATATATGTATGTATACTTTATATATACACATATATAAAGTGTATACACATATATACACTATACAATGTATATATACACATATATACACTAATACACAATTTTTTTTGTGTGTAGTGTGTAGTGTGTATATATACACATATATACAGTGTATACACACACATATATACACTAATACATACTCCCTCCGTGGCTCCGTCCCACAATGGTTGTCTTTAACTATTCATGCACGTTTTCTTAAGAAGTTAAAAACTATATAAAATATCAACATTTTATTAAATATTTTTAAATAATATCATACATATTACTCATAAGTATTAAAAAATAATTAAAAATGGATATTTGATAGAGTTTTTAGCTTCTTAAAAAGCGTGTATATGTCCAAAGACAACCATTGTGGAACAGAGGTAGTATATTTTTTTTGTGTTCGGTTTGTGATAAATCGGATTTTTTTTAAAGAATTTTTTTAAATTTTTTTTATAGAAATTCGGTTCAACTATGTTAAAACCGAACCGGACACAAACCAAACCGGCAAATACCCGAACCGAACCTAATTCTTTCGGTTCAATTTTCGGTTTTGAAAATTTGAGATTTTCGGTTCGGTCCGGCCCGGTTAGGTTTTGGGCCGATGCACAACCCTACTATCCATGCTTTTACCTAATATATAATACTAAAGATTTTACTTTTAACATTGCAAATCGTATAACATGCTCAACTATGTTCTTTATTTCTTATAAATAGATATTATAAAAATGAAAGTTATTATTCAATTTGATAGTCTATACATTCTTTAGTTCTTATGTAGTAACATCTTGGACAATTTCTGAAAAATGTTATGAGAATCAATGCGTTCTTTAGTTCTTATGTACTCCCTCCATTCAACAAAACTTGACGTTTTACTATTCATGCACGTTTTTTTAGGAGCTAAAAACTATATAAAATATCGACTTTTTAAATAATTTTTTTAACAATTTCGTAGTTATTATTAATAAGTACAAACTTGTTAAATTTTTTTTAAAAAAAATGAATATTTTATATAGTTTTTATCATTCTAAAAAAGCGTGCGTGAATAGTAAACGATAAGTTTTGTTGAATGGAGGGAGTAGTACTTACATATCCTTCATCATGTATGATGTATACGCATTAATTATTATCAACTAATTCTTCTTAATCTTTTATGAAATCTATATAATTTAGTGTGGGATTAATTAACCACTCTTTTTTTTTCTCAAAGAAAAAATAATTTGGTTTTGAGTTCAGTGTTAATCATATATAATCACAAATTCATACCTAGAATCTTGAATCTCTAGCGTTGTGAAATAACAAATGATAAATGAGCTAAGGATATCTCATAGTTTATAAATGTATGCGCCAACTATTTGAAATTAGCAAGACTTTCCCTGCATTAAAAAAAACCCAAGACCTTGAGAGCATTTTCTGATTTTCTAGCTCTTACTTTCAATGTTTTTTCATAAGCGTGGAGAATAACACATTTTTATCCCATATATAAATTTATATTTGATAATGTATGTTTTACATAGACATTTTAGGTAGTTTGAGAGTATAAAGTTTAGGTTGCATATTTACATATTTTAATCAGATTCATTATCTTTTATTGGCAAAGTTTGAAATCTACGCGTTTTATGTCTATCAATGCAAATTCTCGGAACCAGGCATAAAGAGAAGAGTGACACTACACTCTAAAACTATGAAGAGCCTAGAAGAAGTCAATAATCAAGAGGAGAAGCGAAGCCAAGACAAGAGAAAAGAAAAGAGAGAAACAGAGTTCTATAGGTGTGGCGCATGCGGCTACCTAGCTGCGCCCACCGATCCTCAACACCACGAATGGGCTTCGACACTCGATGGAGTCAGAGCCCTCGTATCTCAGCAGATTCTGCACGAGGACTCTGTCATCTCATTGGACTTTGCTTATACACTAAAGAGGACGATTTCTAAGGTTTCTAACCACTAAAAATAGGCTAGGGCTCTCATTCAACCATATTCCACCACATCTCACACAACACAATTCATTAACAACACTTCTCTCTTTCTTTCATCATTTTAGGAGTTTTTGGTAAGTCATGCTCGACTAAACCTTTTATATAGTTTTGCTTATATTCAATGCATTGATTAAGGACATTTAAGAGTTGTGTTTTACTATCTCATAGTTAATACTTCATCCGATCGAAAATAAATGATGTTTGACTTTTGTGCACGTAGTTTTAAAAATATATAAAATCTTATTTATTTTAATTAATTGTTTTTGCAATTTAGTACTTATTAGTAATAAGTATTAAATTGTGAAAAAATAATTAAAATAAGTACGATTTTATATATTTTTAGCTTCTCAAACTAGGTGTATAAAAGTGAAACATCGTTATTTCCGATCGGAGGGAGTATACGGTTTATGCATTTTGATTAATTCATTACTCTTTGTTCGGAGCATGTTTATGTTGCTTATGCATCTTAATTGGCCATTAAGATAGATAATCAACTTGCTAGGGATTATAGCTATTTTCGCTATTGCGGGTCTTAGTCATTTATAGTAGTCGACATATCTTGAGGAACAAGTTGAAAATCATGCATTTGTAATAGTATTGACAAGTAGTAAGTGTTTCTCTTAATTAAGTGGAAGCGGTAGCTAGGTGAAACATCAAATAGGCAGGAGATACATGAATTACATGCTAAGTGTTAGGAAATTATTGCTTCTCAACCCCATGCAAGAGTTTAGGGAATTAAATAGTGATCGAATAGGAAGCTAGATCAACTCTATGCACAAATCAACATTAGGTTAATCACGCATAACCAAATAACAACTTGATGATCATGAAGTTACCAATGTTTCGATTACAAGAGAAGTTATATACCTCATCATCATATTGTTCTCATTTACAAACATTGCCGCTTTTATTTATTTTTGTTTACTTGCATCAATCACTTGCTTTACTTTGTTCTGTTGCTTAAAAAATACATTTAGCCTAGTTGCACGCACTCTCTGTAGGATCGACCTTTACTTGTTGCTAGTTGAAGGTAGAGTTTATTGCTATTAGAGAGGTTAGAACAACGACATTCCGACCGTCGCCAGTATTCTTTAGATTTTGATAAAGTACATATTTATGCATATTTATTAAATTTGTTAGGAGTGTAAAGTAGGTGTTTTTATATACTATTGAAGCATATTTCATGATAAAAACATTTTTATGTTAATATAACTTAGGGTAAATTACAGAAAACCACCCTTAAAATATGTGAGTTTTCACAAAACCACCCTTAAAATAATTTTTTTTACAGAAAACCACCCATAAACCTATTTTTCTTCCAAATAACCACCCTTAACCTTTATTTTTATGTGTAAAAAGTGTTTTAAAATTTTTAACTTCTCATTTTTTTGTATTCAAAGTAGCCTAATTATATAATAAAATAACCAAAACATTTAAGAAAATATAAAAACTTTTTAAAAAAACTATAGCTTTTTACAAATAAAAATGGTCATGGGTGGTTCTTTGAAAGACAAGTAAATTTATGGGTGGTTTTCTGTAATTTACCCTATAACTTAATGGGAAAATTATAAAAAATGGCCTAACTTTTAGGAGTTGTTGCGCGTAATACCTTGAACTATAAAAAAAATGCAGAAAATAGCCTCAAGCTATACATTAAAATTCAAATAATTACATTCAAATTTAAATCAATTAAAAAAAACAGTCTTATGTTGCCTTTAAATTCAAATTAGTTACAAAACCTCTCCAAAATAATTTTTATTTGAAAAAATCAGCACTTCTTATATAAAAGACGTTACACTTAATTGTTGTTATCTATACTCATAGCTAAAATAATTATAAAACTATCTCAAACCATATAAATATAACTTAAATTTACTATTTCAAAAATTAATTACATTATTTACATAAAATAAATACTTAAATTAGATTTTTTTTGGGTTGTCAAATACACCGCTAATTTTTACTGGATACACCGCTAATATCCGCAACTTCTTGTGGAGTTAAGTCCGCACCCGGTTGTGGAATACTTTGGACGTCGTGCCAACCATGCTTAAAAAAAAACAGTGCGGACCTTTTTGTTCTTCCTCAATCAGGTATTATCACTGCTATATTGCCTAATTCCAAACTGGTGGCTTCGTTCTCGTCGAAATTGAAGAAGGTAATCAAGAAGAACAAGAGAGCCCTGGCAAGGAATGATACATATGGGTTCTAGTTCCTCGCCCTCCTGAGGCGAACGTGATTCGCTGCATGTGGCTCTTCCGCCACAAGTTCCGCTCTGATGGGTCGTTGGAGCGCTACAAAGCTCGTCTAGTGGTTAACGGTCGATCTCCGCAGGCAGGTATTGATTGTGATGAGACATTCAGCCCCGTGGTCAAGCCTGCCACTATCCGAGTGGTGTTGAGCTTAGCGTTATCGCGACATTGGGCTATTTATCAGTTGGATGTCAAGAATGCCTTTCTGCATGGTCATCTGAATGAGACAATTTACATGTTTCAGCCGCCGGGGTTCGCTGATCCTGATCGTCCCAAGCACGTTTGTCTCCTGAAGCACTCTTTGTATGGTCTGAAATAGGCCCCGCGGGCTTGGTTCTAGCGCTTTGCTTCTCATACGCTTGGGCTTCTGTTGTAAGCGGAATCTGCCATGTTTTACAGCAACTTTTATATCGATTTTTGTATACATTGCATTCATTTGGGCTAGAATAGTACAGAATCTATGTAGTTTATGTTCATTTGCCAAATTATGGAATCTACACCAGTTTCTGTTTAAAATCGCAGAAATCGAGGCTTTTACAGCAATTCTACAGAAAGTCGGAAAAGCTCGGAAAACCACTACAGAAGTCCAAGGTCAAAGCAGCAGAACAAGTCTGAGAGTCAACCTTACTCGACATCGAGTAGGTCTACTCGACCTAGACAAGCATGACCGAACACGGCCTTGTCGAGCAAAGCTGCCCGAGAAGCCAAGGACGAGAATCCGAGCCAGGTCTACTCGACCTCGACGAACCCCTTGTCGAGGTCGACAAGCCAGTCCCAGCCAGACGAGGAGGAGTCCTCGACGAGACCATCCGAGCCATCCTCGACGAATCCTACTCGATCTCGACAAGAGTTAGTCGAGATCGACAAGGCACCCAGATCATGTCCGACCCTGTCGAGGAGATCTACTCGAGAAACCCTAGTCGGCGAGCAAATTCACTCGAGGTCGATGAAGCTTACTCGAAGTCGACAAGAGCCCAGTGAACCAAAACGAGCCACATCGAGCAGAGAAGTCAGCCAGGTCCAGTCGACGAAACCATCGTGGTCGAGGTCGACGAGACCTTGTCGAAGTCGACTAGACCCAGATTCCAGAAGCTGCTCGACGAAGCCTTGTCCGAGTAGAGTTGGAGTTGCTTGGTCGCAAAGCCGTAAGATTCTATCCGATCTATCAAGTTCTATCATGGAAGGAGCAAGATCTATCAACATGAAGACTTACCACATTAGTTTTATCTTTTTTCTTATGGATTTAATTCCATTAAAACATTTATTTATCTTTTAAAGCAATTTAGATATAGATAGATATCTTCTTTCCTAGAATAGCTAGGGAATGAAGGCTATAAATAAGGCCCTAGGGGCTCAGTTTTAAGGGATTCAATCATTCAATTTGAGAGAGAAGTAAGTAGTTCCATTCAGAGATACAGTTAGGAGTTCTAAGGTTTTTAAGGTTTTGGCTTACAGCGAAAGTTGATTGCCAAGATTGTAAAAGGATTTGAATTTAGTTTATGCAATTTAGTTCTTTTCATCAATCAATGTCTGCGATTGCGATGAGGCGTGAGTAGTCCACCCACTTCTGGGGCTGGGGTGAGCCCGACGGTGGCCATGTGAGGCGATGCGATAAAGGTCAGATCTTTTGTGCAATTCATCTTCTATCCCTATGAGCATGATTCTTTTGCGAGAGTTGAAGGTGATCCTTGTTTGTGTTATTGAAGCGAAAGTGATCTTAATGCAACTTGGATTAATTATGTGAAAAAGGGTTAGTAACAATTAGGGTTTATGCGAGAGCCTCTATTTGCCTATTTGTTAATGACGAAAGTTATTTGATGGAAAGCATGATCTTTTATGCCTTTATGTGTTGTTTTGCATGGTTGTCGTTGTGGTGTTGAAACCCTAGCCTTGGAGGTCTTTTTATATATTGAGTTTATTTTCCGTCAAAAAGCTGAGTTTGGGTTTTGAGCAATTGCAATTTACATTCCTTTAAATTTCTGTTCTTGTCGACATAGAGTAGGACTTGGTCGAGATAGAGTACGATTCTTGTCGATCTCGACGAGAACTGGTCTAGGTCGAGTTGAAGTTTCTGCCCTTTGTCGATTTTTTGTTGTCTGTCCTTGCTGATTCTTGTCGATCTCGAGGAGGGGGTAGTCGAGATCGAGTTGACTTGCCTTTGTCGAGTTGCTTCGTTTTCGATCCTGAGCCACTGTTGTCGACCACCCTTGTCTATCTCGAGTACTGTTTGTCGAGATCGACGAGAGCCTTGCTTTCATTTGCTGCTTTAATTTCTGTCTTTTACTTGTTATTTGCTTTTATCTTAGTTGCCCTTGCCGGGATTATTTGTTTCTATTTTATTTCTGCTTCTGCTGGTGTTTCTGTCTTTTCTGCTGCTGCTGTGAGAATCTGACAGCTACCTAAGAACTGCTGACGTGCTTCCTCGTGGATTCGATCCTGACTTTCTCTTACTACAACGGGAGGAAGTCTTGTAATTATTTGCTGAGACAGGGGAGTCGTTCTAAACCATATTCTATTCTATACTTGACTTACTCCTGCAACAACAAATTGGCGCCGTTGCCGGGGAGGCAATCAATCGCGCCTTAGGTAGTCAAGTTCTCACTGTTTCTTTGAGTTACTTTTCAGGTGTATGCGCCGTTCTGGTATCCCACCTGAGTACTACGGTTTAGACGAACCAGAGCGCCTTCTACACATCAGAAATAGACTTCAAATAGCCATGGAGGACGCTGAAACACAGGAGCAGCTGATCGCTAGGCTTACCAGGGATCTAGCCGCCAAGGATGCTGCTCTCGCCGCTGAGAGAGCAGAAAAGGAACAAGCACAAGCTGAGCTTGCCCAATATCCAACCACTGCTGAGGATTATATGCATCCCACGCTCGTCGTGCCTGAATCGGCGATTCTAATCCCTGAAAACTCTTTTGAAATTCGCACTCAATTTCTTATAGAGCTTAAAAATAATGCCTTTTACGGCAGATTTAATGAGTGCCCTCTTGAACATATTACTAATTTTCATGATATGTGTCGTACTCTTGCAGAAGGCACAACCTTGGAATATGTCAAGATGAAATCTTTTCGCTGGTCTCTCGCTGGGCTCTACAGATACCACCTTGAGCATAAATGGAAAGTCGGCCTAGCGACTATAAAATCTAGAGCATGTACATAGACTTTTTTAGGACTTTTAAGACTTTGTTTTTTGGTTTTGAACATTATTTTTGGTTTTGGTTGTTTCTATTTTTGGGTATATGTCTTCTACTTTTCAGGTCATGGATAGAACCAAGCTACATGAATGCTCGGACTAGGAGGTATTCGAAATTATGCGGCTCTGCACATCTGTCTTGTGAGTTTCTTTCTTTACCCTTTACATTGTTTTATATACAATGAGGACACTGTAATGTTTAAGTATGGGGTGGGGGAAGGGCTTACTTAGTGCACATTGATCATATTTGACATTACTTATGCATTATTTCTTAGAATTGCTACATGGCTATTTTGGAATGCATTATTGATTTATGTGAATTTCCAAAAATTTGAGAAAAATGACCCCCATTGAAAATTTTGAAAAATGTCATAAATTTTGAAAAATGTCATGGAAGCTTATATTGGACTCGACGATGCAAAATTAGATTCATTATAGATATAGCATGAAATTGCCTAGTAAAGGGAAGTCACAATGAAGTGCATTATTTCTTGAAAACCATGAAAGGAGGTAAAATTTGAAATTGCTTTTGACATGTTGCATGATAAGATGATGGAGGACTTTATATTTCCATATAATGCTCATATTGTTATAATCCTAGCCTTACATATGCTTATGCATCACAAAAACCTTAATATGCCTTATTTCATATATTGCTCCACATGTTCTTAAATATTTCCATTCTTTACCTTATCCGGGGATTATGTTGAGAATGATGTTACATTATGGAGATGTTATATGGTTGTTGTGATTGTATTCATTATTGGAGTTTGACGGGAAATTGTTTGAAATATATGGAAAATTTAATGAGTGAAAGAAAATACAATCACCTCAGGAGATAAAGGTAGATTGACCCTGCTCTCTGAGATAATAGTTTGGAGAGATGGGACACATTGTGAGGAGTCCGACGCACTAAGTATCCGGGGCCATTCATGACACCCATGTTTGCGACTCGCGAGAAGGCAGTGCTAAGGTCAGAGAGGTAAAAGCATTATTATTGAAAAAAGCAATATTATTGAGAAAAGCAATATGAAAGGTGATGAATTATATGGAAAAGGAATGTGGAATGAAACTCAAGTTTGGAAAGTACTCCATTTCCCCGGATCATAAAAGCACCACATTGCCAAAAATCGCCCACCTTTTAGCCTTTTACCAATCTACTCCTTCACGAGCTTAAATTAGAGTCTTCTTGATTATCAATGCTTTGTCACGAATAAATTGTTTATGCAATACCCTCCTTTTGTGAGTAGATGTTGCTTTTACATATTTGCACATGCATGGATTTGTGACACTAGTACCTTTTCGAGGATGGTAATTGATTGCAGGGTTATATAAGAATGAATCTAAGATGTTGAGAGTATTGATTTCTTCCCCTGAATGACAATTAAAAGTATTGCTTGAGGACAAGCAAGCTTAAGTATGGGGTGTTTGTTGTAAGCGGAATCTGCCATGTTTTACAGCAACTTTTATATCGATTTTTGTATACATTGCATTCATTTGGGCTAGAATAGTACAGAATCTATGTAGTTTATGTTCATTTGCCAAATTATGTAATCTACACCAGTTTCTGTTTAAAATCGCAGAAATCGAGGCTTTTACAGCAATTCTACAGAAAGTCGGAAAAGCTCGGAAAACCACTACAGAAGTCCAAGGTCAAAGCAGCAGAACAAGTCTGAGAGTCAACCTTACTCGACATCGAGTAGGTCTACTCGACCTAGACAAGCATGACCGAACACGGCCTTGTCGAGCAAAGCTGCCCGAGAAGCCAAGGACGAGAATCCGAGCCAGGTCTACTCGACCTCGACGAACCCCTTGTCGAGGTCGACAAGCCAGTCCCAGCCAGACGAGGAGGAGTCCTCGACGAGACCATCTGAGCCATCCTCGACGAATCCTACTCGATCTCGACAAGAGTTAGTCGAGATCGACAAGGCACCCAGATCATGTCCGACCCTGTCGAGGAGATCTACTCGAGAAACCCTAGTCGGCGAGCAAATTCACTCGAGGTCGATGAAGCTTACTCGAAGTCGACAAGAGCCCAGTGAACCAAAACGAGCCACATCGAGCAGAGAAGTCAGCCAGGTCCAGTCGACGAAACCATCGTGGTCGAGGTCGACGAGACCTTGTCGAAGTCGACTAGACCCAGATTCCAGAAGCTGCTCGACGAAGCCTTGTCCGAGTAGAGTTGGAGTTGCTTGGTCGCAAAGCCGTAAGATTCTATCCGATCTATCAAGTTCTATCATGGAAGGAGCAAGATCTATCAACATGAAGACTTACCACATTAGTTTTATCTTTTTTCTTATGGATTTAATTCCATTAAAACATTTATTTATCTTTTAAAGCAATTTAGATATAGATAGATATCTTCTTTCCTAGAATAGCTAGGGAATGAAGGCTATAAATAAGGCCCTAGGGGCTCAGTTTTAAGGGATTCAATCATTCAATTTGAGAGAGAAGTAAGTAGTTCCATTCAGAGATACAGTTAGGAGTTCTAAGGTTTTTAAGGTTTTGGCTTACAGCGAAAGTTGATTGCCAAGATTGTAAAAGGATTTGAATTTAGTTTATGCAATTTAGTTCTTTTCATCAATCAATGTCTGCGATTGCGATGAGGCGTGAGTAGTCCACCCACTTCTGGGGCTGGGGTGAGCCCGACGGTGGCCATGTGAGGCGATGCGATAAAGGTCAGATCTTTTGTGCAATTCATCTTCTATCCCTATGAGCATGATTCTTTTGCGAGAGTTGAAGGTGATCCTTGTTTGTGTTATTGAAGCGAAAGTGATCTTAATGCAACTTGGATTAATTATGTGAAAAAGGGTTAGTAACAATTAGGGTTTATGCGAGAGCCTCTATTTGCCTATTTGTTAATGACGAAAGTTATTTGATGGAAAGCATGATCTTTTATGCCTTTATGTGTTGTTTTGCATGGTTGTCGTTGTGGTGTTGAAACCCTAGCCTTGGAGGTCTTTTTATATATTGAGTTTATTTTCCGTCAAAAAGCTGAGTTTGGGTTTTGAGCAATTGCAATTTACATTCCTTTAAATTTCTGTTCTTGTCGACATAGAGTAGGACTTGGTCGAGATAGAGTACGATTCTTGTCGATCTCGACGAGAACTGGTCTAGGTCGAGTTGAAGTTTCTGCCCTTTGTCGATTTTTTGTTGTCTGTCCTTGCTGATTCTTGTCGATCTCGAGGAGGGGGTAGTCGAGATCGAGTTGACTTGCCTTTGTCGAGTTGCTTCGTTTTCGATCCTGAGCCACTGTTGTCGACCACCCTTGTCTATCTCGAGTACTGTTTGTCGAGATCGACGAGAGCCTTGCTTTCATTTGCTGCTTTAATTTCTGTCTTTTACTTGTTATTTGCTTTTATCTTAGTTGCCCTTGCCGGGATTATTTGTTTCTATTTTATTTCTGCTTCTGCTGGTGTTTCTGTCTTTTCTGCTGCTGCTGTGAGAATCTGACAGCTACCTAAGAACTGCTGACGTGCTTCCTCGTGGATTCGATCCTGACTTTCTCTTACTACAACGGGAAGAAGTCTTGTAATTATTTGCTGAGACAGGGGAGTCGTTCTAAACCATATTCTATTCTATACTTGACTTACTCCTGCAACAACAGCTTCGTTGGCAGCCGCTCATATACGTCTCTGTTTATCTATCGCAGAGGCACCGACATGGCCTTTTTGTTACTATATGTCGACGACATCATCCTCACCGCCTCTTCTGATGCTATTCGGACGTCTATTATTTCCCAGTTGAGTGCCGAGTTCTCCATGTCAGATCTGGGTCCGTTGTCTTACTTCTTGGGAGTCGCCGTGCATCGTCATGCGTCTCGGCTGTTTCTATCCCAGAGTAAGTATGCTGCCGAGATTATTGCTCGAGCCAAGATGAGTAACTGCAAGCCAGTTGCCACCCATATATGTGGATACTTCCAACAAGCTCAGTGCTCACTCTGGTCCTCTGTTTGATGATCCGACGTTGTACCGGAGCCTCACCGGTGCATTGCAGTATCTTACGTTCACTAGGCCAGACATCAGTTACGCCGTTCAGCAGATCTGCCTGTTCATGCATGCGCCCAGGGAACCGCACTTTCAGGCCTTGAAGCGAATCATCCGGTACATCAGCGGTACCCTCGAGCTGGGCACCACAATCACCCCTTCCTCTCGGCTTGACCTCGTCGCTTACACTAATGCGGATTGGGGTGGTTGTCCTGACACACGTCGCTTCACGTTTGGCTACCGTGTCTTCCTCAACGACACCCTTGTGTCATGGATAGGGCAGGACTCTGCATCAGTTTTTGCCATAATATCATAACCTCCAATGAGAAATCCACACTCGTAGGTTCGCGAAGCGACGGTCTGTGGTGTCTCGCTCTAGCGCCGAGGCATAGTACAGAGGTGTCGCCAACGTTGTCTCCAAGTGCTCTTGGCTGCGCAATCTCCTTCTTGAGCTCCACTGCCCTCTTCAGAAGGCCACCCTGGTCTACATCGACAACGTCTCCGCCGTCTATCTGGCCAGCAACCCAGTCCAGCATCAACGAACGAAGCACATTGAGCCCGATCTACCCTTCGTTCGGGACAAGGTTGCTCTTGGACATGTTCGTGTTCTTCATGTCCCGTCCTCCTATCAGTACGCTGATATCTTCACCAAGGGTTTACCTCGACAGTTGTTCCTCGATTTTCGGTCCAATCTCACAGTACGGGACCCTCCACTTTCGACTGCGGGGGTTTGGTAGATTACATAGGTCTCATATTGTATAGTGAGCCCAAAGACCCAATACCTTGTAACCTATATATATGATTGATCAATGAATGAAACCCTTTCTATCATTCTACAAATAGGACTCACAAAATGAATATCGGTGATGGCAGGAGATTGCAGGATAAACGTCGGAGACTAACAGGATGAATCCGCGCCGAAGACGGTGACTACTTTGGTGATGGATGAAAAACATCGGAGGTGGCTAGGACAGCCGCTGGAGGCAAAGAAGAAGCGTGAGACAACCAGAGAACCAATCAATGACCCTTGGGAGGAAGAAAGCAAACGGATGGCGGTGAACCAAAAAAACACAAAGAGAATTTCAGAATTATATGAAAAGATGAAAAAGTGTATTGTAACAAAAAAAATAAACAATTTTAAATTCAAAGAACCCATCCCCTTGAGTAGAGATCCAACGGTTAATATAACAAGTTTATAATGAACAGTAAATCTCATATTGCTAAAGGATATAGATAGATACAAGTGTAAAAAGTAGGAGGGAGGAGGTCCCGTGTATGTGTTTCCATCCCAAAGGTCCAAAATGATCGAATTCCAATCAACACCTTCCTGTGTGGAAACGAAAAGTCACACCTTGACACTTGCCAATTACCATCACCAAATACCAATCCCCCAAAAAGGTCGCCACCATAACCCATTACCAGCAACCCTAAGCCTCTTTGCACTTACCCACTTCCACACAAGGAAAAAACAATCCCCCTTATCAATTCACTGTTCCGAAGCTCCGAGGAAGAGCCCAAAAGGGAAAAGCTGGTTGATAAAGGGTTTAATTTCCCTTGATTAATCATCATTTTGTGAATCAGCAGACGAAAAGGGTAAAGGGTAAGTATGAAAAAGGTGCCCTTTTTTTTTAATCCGTGATTTGATCGTGTTTATACATTGTTTGGTGGTAATGATCATGTGAATGCTGTTTAATAGATAGAGATTGAGATTGGGGGTGCCTAACTTTATTGGAAAAGGATGAATCAGGAATCCGGGTGATTTAGCACCAGATCTACGTGACCCCTTTTATTGGGTGGATTATGGATTTTCAATTCATTGAATCAGTATGAATAATCAATCTCAATTGCTGCTGCGGTGTTAGTGGGTTTGCACCTGTTGCTGTCAACTTGGGTGTTATGCTTAATTGCTTCTTGCTTTTCTGGAGGCCTCTTCTGCAATTGTCTTATATATTTCATTGCTTTGTGTCTGGAAAAGAGTATTTAGGTTTTTGGGGTTTCTGTTTTTCACTCCAAATCTGCAATGGGTGCTTGTTTCAGTAGCCGGATCAAGGCTGAGAGTCCTCTTCATACAGGTCAGATTAGGGATTTTTCTTACCATTTATATTGCTAGCTTAGCTAATTGTTTCTTCAAGCTGTTGCTGCATCTGACCTTCTATCTTTGCTCTCCACATGTTATTTGTTATTCATCATTGTCAACTTAGCTGCATGTGTATTTGATAAATATGTTGCAAATATCTCTTTTGCAATATCAGTCGTTGGTGGAATGTGTTAAATTGGCTGTATGGATAATTTCCGATGGTTTTGTAAAAATATAATTTCATGAATTTGTTTGGTGTTCATCTCTCTCACTATGCCTTTTTGGTCCGTTATTACCTTTTTTGTTTGACATTTACTCATCAATGTCTTGATTAACCTCATGTTTCGTCCTTTGTTGTATTCTTTAAACCAGATTCTAGCTGTCTTGTACTCTTGTGTGCTTTGTGTTTCAGTGTGCTCTTCATTTTCTCTCTCTCCGACTCTGTACTCTTCTTTTGTTGACCATTTCCTTGAATTTCTTGCCTTAATATCTAAAATACCTATTTGATTCAATGAGCCTTCTCTATACCTTGAAGAGGACTCGAACCTCCATGCTTAGCATGATATTTTCAGTGAATTCTTGATGACTTCTTTCCAAAAATATGATTGTTTTTTTCATTTGCATTCGGTTCCTTTCCATTTATGCAGAGTTCAGCTCCAAAATTTCAACACCTTCAACTCCTCGAAGCGAGGGTGAGATTTTGCAGTCTTCCAAGTTGAAGGGTTTTTGCTTCAGCGAGCTTAGAAATGCTACCCGAAATTTCCGTCCTGACAGTGTGGTGGGAGAAGGTGGATTTGGTGCTGTCTTCAAGGGTTGGATTGATGAGCACTCACTTACACCCGCAAAGCCTGGAACTGGCATGGTGATTGCAGTGAAGAGGCTTAATCAAGAAGGCATTCAGGGCCATAAAGAATGGCTGGTAAGTCAAATAAATATCATACTTCTTTGCACTTGTCAACCTGGTGTGATTTTAGTCCAGTTTGATTTTGTAAATTTTAATCATGATTAGCTAAGCTTATACTTCCATGAATCATGATTATATTCTTAAATGTTGGTTCAATCTTTTGACATGATGATGAATTGACAGACAGAAATAAACTATCTCGGGCAGCTGCATCATCCAAACCTTGTGAAATTGATTGGTTACTGCTTAGAAGATGAGCACCGTCTACTAGTGTACGAGTTTATGAATCGTGGCAGTATGGATAATCATCTTTTCAGAAGTGAGTCTTGAATGATTTCAGCGATATCCAAGCATCATGTCATGTTTTGTTAGAAATTAAATCACTAATTTTTATTTTTTGCCAATTTGCTTCACAGGGAGCTCTCACTTCCAGCCTCTTTCTTGGTCCCTCCGAATGAAGGTGGTCCTTGACTCTGCAAAGGGGCTTGCTTTTCTCCACAGTGATGAAGTCAAAGTTATATATAGAGATTTCAAAACATCAAATATCTTACTTGACTTGGTAAAATGCCCCTGAATTTTAGGAATTTCTCAGAAACTATTGAACTCAATATAGTAATAATTTGATCACTTACTAACAGCCTGCATATTGTGTTTGAATTGCCAGAATTACAATGCAAAGCTGTCTGATTTCGGATTAGCAAGGGATGGACCCACTGGTGATCAAAGCTACGTGTCAACCAGAGTGATGGGAACGCATGGTTATGCTGCACCAGAGTACCTTGCCACAGGTATGATCGTCATTCTGTTTATACTTCTTTAAAGCCACTCATTATCATTTTGGATATAAAAAACACAGCTTTAGCAAATCATAGATGCACTCTCTCGACTACTTTTATCATGGATTTTGATAGCAGTAACACAGCTTTAGCAAGACGAGTTTTAACATTGAGGTCATGATTCCTGAGTTCAAACTTCCCTATCCCCATTTCGGAGAAATTTTTGTTACTATGAATTTTTTTTTAAAAAAAACTACGCATTTAAACCGCAATTTTAGAGCTTTATTTCAATACTTTAAAAAAAATGTTTCTTCATCGTATACATGGGAAAGAACGTCTCCCCATTTTTTTTTTAGACCCCCTCATGAAATTCCTGGCTCCACAATTGGATGAAAAGCATGTTTATGTTAATGCATTCATGATTCCCTCGTATGAACTCTCTCTTGTTTGGACATTCATACCATTCACCTACAATCTCGCTATTGTTAATCAGGTCATTTGACCCCCAAGAGCGACGTTTACAGTTTCGGGGTAGTCCTCTTGGAGATCATCTGCGGGAAGCGAGCCATAGACAAGAACCGGCCACCTGGTGAGCAGAAGCTCGTTGAATGGGCTATACCATACCTGAGCAACAAGAGGAGGATCTTCCGTGTTCTAGACCCGCGTATATCAGGGCAGTACTCCATGGAACACGCTCTAAGAGCATGCATTCTTGCTCTAAAATGTCTCTCTCACGATCCCAAGTCGAGACCTGACATGGCTGCCGTGGTGAAAGAGCTCGAATCACTCCAAGCTCCACAACGTTCTCTAAGAAGAAACCGAAGTGGAAGCCAAGCAAGACGAGTTTCTCATACTGCTGACGAACTAAATCCTAAAGAAGCTTCTTCTAGAAAGAATACTTTGTCTCTTATGATGGTAACACCTTTTCCTCCTACCGAATCATAGTCATACATACATAGAGATTGATACATATTTTGAAAAGGGGATTACATCACAAAAACAGAGCTAGGGTTTCGAAAAACTCGTGCTGTAGCTGCTTATTGCTTACTCCTTGTACAGGGCCCTTGTATTTGTTTCTCCTATGACTATGAGTAAATTTCAGTGTCTGGTTTGTGGTTGAAGTGTCAGTTATAGACGCTCCTGAACTGGGTTTGTAAAGGGCCCTTGTAATCTTAGCTTTTTGAGGTTTTGCAAAAATTTTGGTTGTCCAGTTGTAATTTGAATGAAGATTGTCCACAGGTCTAGCTAGGGATTTGATCTGATGATCGACGACGGTGTTTTCCGACCCTAAAAAGGGATTTTTCCGAGCCCTTCGAGATAGCGTTTTATCTCCCACTGGGTTTTTTCAACAATTATTCACCCAATGTTTTCCTAACTTTATTTTCATTTTCATCATTTTTCTTTTTATATTAATAAATCTATTCACAAATCTGATTTAGAGAACGACAAAGATACAATATGTTTAATGAATACATTAATGCATTGATTTCAACAATTACGCTGTCAATATAATTACTCAAGTATACCCAAATAAAATTTATCTTTGTTGCATGACTATTGTCTCAAACTAGATTAGAAAAATAAATGTAAGTGCCTACAAAGCAGATGCTTAAGGAAAAAAACTTACTATGGGCGAAAAATTAGTCCAAAATGCAATGTTTGACCAATTAGGATCATCTATAACATTTTTCGTGTAATCCTTAAATTTATATGAATTACAAATAAAATGGAGAAAAAAAAATACTCTACATTTAAATCTATAAACCCTAGAAGCTAAATCATTTTTTTTTTTTTGATATTTAATGTATATTTATATAATGTTTTAACCTCTTATAAAAAGATACCCTAGGACTAGATGCGTAAACCCTAAGAAGCTAATACATTAAAATATACACACACAAAATATTTTTTTTATGGGTTAACCACTTAGGATTTATATATAAACTAGTGTATGCCCCGTCCCCTGCACGGGAATGTGTTAACACAATATTATAAAATTACATTTATTATCTATTAAAAATCCTATTATAAATATGAAAATAAATAAATAAATAAATATGAATTACATTATGATAATTAAACTAATAACTAAAAATATAAGATTATAATTAATCTAGATCTAAATAACTCATTCACCTAAAAAATAATATAGATATAAATAAAAATAAATATGAAATAATTAATTTTGATATAAATAATTCTTTCCACAAAAAATAATCGATAACACCTATCAAATATTTACTACTATGTATCTATTAATATTTTTGATAATTATGATAACTGCTCTACAAAAACCCTTCAAGACCCGCCTAGACCCCCACCTAAACTCCTTACCTCACTCCTCCGCCAACGCCTTCAAGGTCACCAAGTCCCGCTAGACCCCAAAGACCCGCCATAAAATTCGTCTACATGGCAATCAGATGAACCTAATTTCCTTTTTAGGTCCCGTCCATATGTTGTAATTTATATATAAACCGTCCATTGGATATATTATTTATAATCCAGATGGAGATACACTTATATGACCATTTGTATATCTGTATATGCCAAAGTTGTTAATTAGATAAAACTACGTATTTTAGATTATTATTTCAACAAATAAATAATCCTTCCTATATATCTACGTTAATAATCTAAATTTAGGTATTAATACAATATTTAGATTAAGATAAAGTAGTTATTTAGATTATTATTTTTAGTGGAAATTGACATAGATATAGGGATGGCAATTTCACCCACACCCGACGGATATCCATCTCACCCGACCCGAAAAAGTGGGTGAAAATCCGAAATAAAGCGGATATTAAATGGGTGATGGGTGAACGGGTGATGGATCGGGTCGGATTCGGGTGAAGACATTCCCCACCCATCACCCGATCCGTCACCCGACCCGTCACCCGACTTATATTATATAATTATATTTTATATGTGAAATTACTAATATACCCCCATAAATTACTAATACACCTATAAACATTATATATATAGTATATATATAGTATACACAATACATATATAGATTGTACGTATAGATTGTAAATGTATATATACACCGTATTGATTTTTTTTAAAAAGTGAGAGAAGTATATATACACTGTAGGTATATATATATAGTGATATACACTATGTAACGGCCCAGAATTATGATTTCCGGGTTACGTTTCAAGGGATAAAACCCCTTGTTCGGATCTTGCAATCCAGGTACGGGTCGAGGTTTCAAACTCATTTTAAGGTTATTAGAAAGAGGGATTTCAAACCCTAAAAGCATCGAAGGGCCGTTGGGTACCCTTAACCTGTCCTAAGACTATGTCGCGGAAACCATTTCAAACGGAAGTAAAGCAGAAGTAAAGTACAGATACAAGTGCCACGGCGGAGCCGGGTCAAAACGGAGTCAAAAGTATAAATCCAAAACAGTATAATCAGAGTCTGGTGAAGTCTATAACTCCAGCACTCACTCTCCGCCGACAAAATGACCCGCGCAATAAGCAAACAGCACCGATAGGATGAACATAAATAATTCCTAAAAAAATTGATTTGGAGCGGGATCAGATCGATGCCCACTTAACTCTGCATCCCAACCATAAGCACACATATACGCTATACCTAATAAAGATGCTCTAATGCAGTACAAAATTCAAACACACTAGCATGCTCCTAGTTCATAATAATGTGCAGAAATACTGTAAAGGGCCCAAGACAATGCCAAGTGGCATATCCCTCTCCTACCTCCACCCCTTCCGACAGGCGGAGACTGGCCAGCTCGTGAATGCATTCATTCATAATAGGGCGGCACGCATGCCTAACCCGCTCCACAATAAAGCCCGCAGGCATATCATAATATAAGGAAGTACTCGATTGACTCAGGGTACCCGATGAGGCTGGGCTACCCTATGACCCTAGCAAAGACTCTAGGACTATCACAGATACGGCCGTTCTGTTTACAAACACATAGAGAAATCGAATGCTCAACGATCAATGCAACCTAGCATGGTACTACATGGCATGCTGATCATGAATGCAACACCTAGTATATCATGCACTTAAAGCAGGGAATAGCTCTATTCAATCTGAGTAAGCTCCGAAGAGACTTACCTGAAAATGCAGAACAGCAAGATAACACAAGCAAGGGCCCAAATGCAAGTCCAAAGCAATCCAAAAGCATTACACCTATCATCAAGCCATTTTCATAAGCTACTGATCCAACATTCTCACACACACGAACCCGAGTTCTCAATATCCTTAAAACCAATCGGCAGTAAAACCATTTATGAAAACCTTTCCGATACGATCAACATCAACTAAAATCATTTTCCCAGTTTCCCTTTCAAAACCAACATCGTCAACCAAGACAAAATCCCGACATTTGAAATGAAAATCATAACTTCAAGCTCAAGATCAATCAGTTCAAGTTCCGTCAAATCTCTCCTTTAATATTGAATATTAAAATAATATCCAAACTCGTTTCCCAAAGTTTTCCAAACTCTTACATCTCAAGTTAAGTCAACTCATTTTTAAAACAATTTCTCAAATCAAGTTATTTTATTAAAACAATTTCGATAAGGTTAGGATGCTTCCAAAATTCCTCTTTTTAAAGTCCGAGTCCGATAGCACTATCCCCTTTTTTATATATATATAATTATTAATCTTACAATAATATGATATAACATATCATATCCATTTATTTGATATTTATACAAATCTTTAAAACCCAATGTAAATCTCAACATTAATATTATATACTAATATTATATTCCATTCCCTTTATATTAAATATACACAATCCTTAAAATTCATTTTTCACCAAACAAGTTTAGGTCCAAAGAGAGAAAAGCCCAACTTTAAAATCGGATCCAAATAAATCCAACCCAAATCTCTCAAATAGGTGAACCGGTTTTTAAAAGAAAACAGTGAACCGGACCCTTTAAAAAAAAATAGAAAACCGAACCCTGGCTCCTTCTCCCAATTCCTAAATCGCCGCTCAACAATGGAGGGAGGCTCTCGACGGAAATCTCGCCGGACTACCCAAACAATAGAAGAAAGGAGATGAATCGGAACAAGTAAAGGAAGGAGGTTCGGATTCTTACGGAGGCATCGAACGTGGCTATGGGTTGCTCAAGGGCTGCCGTGGGCTCGCCGGTGAAGAGATTCGTCGGGTTATGAATCGGCCTCGTCGGAGTCTGATTCCCGAGCGAGAGTGGCCTGGGAGAGAAATTATTGAGTAAAGGTGGACCTTTATTTAGTTTGGAGATGAAAGAAAGAGAAAAGAGGGAGGATTCGAACCCTTGCCATGTCCAAACCGAAATTAGGTGAAGAGGAGGTCGGGCAATCTGGGCTCGCCGTGGATTCCGGGAACAGAGGGAAGGAGGCTCGGACGGCTTCGGCGGAGTTGCTGGGTTCCGGTGGGATCCCTGGTTGCTGCTACTGCTCGGAGGAAGAAGCAATGGAGGTGACTGTGAGCTCGGACGGGGGAAGGCTGGAGGCGCTCGGAGACACGGAGGAGCCGGTTGTTGTCGGAAAACAGAGGACGACGGGGCTCTTTGGAGGGCTGCAAACTTAACGGAGAGGGTGAGAGGTGGTGGCGCTGATTGAAGGTCGCTCAGCCACTTCGAAAACAGAGGCGGCGGCTGATGCGTGGTGGTGACAGTGGTCGGCGACGGTGGCTGCCGGTGACGAAGGAAGAACGAGGAGGAGAACAGTGAGGTGATGGTGGTGCCCTGGAGAACAGAGGAGGGATTGAGATTTGGAGGTGCTAGGTGTTGGTGTTTGTTCATATCAAGAGGGATTGTGATGGGTTACTGGGTTTGGCTCCTTGTGAATTGCAAACAGTGGAAGAGAGGGGAAAAGCTGATGTAAAATTGTAAATTGACCATATAACAACAAATTTGATAGCTGGATTTGTACATTATGGGCAAGGTAAGGGGAAAAAGGGTGAGCTTTGACTAATTGAAAGTGGAAAGGGAAAAGAATACAAATTAAGATGTTCCCAAAACTCCAAACGTCCAATACCGAGAATATAAATCAGAACCTGCTCACTCGACCTTATCCCGACGCATTTAAAATACTCTTCCATTTTCCAAATCCGAATTATTATTATTATTATTATTTTATCTTATTATTATTTTCGACTTAAATCCATTTATATTATTTATCGAAATTTATTATTTAAAAATCCGGGCCTTTACATCATCCACCTCTAAAAACAAGTCTCGTCCCCGAGACTAAAACCAAATAAAGTAGGGGATGAAGTTTGAAATTGATGAGTCCAAGGACCATGTCCAGAATCTTGTAATCATCTCGGTTGCGTCTTCCGGGATTCTCACAACATCCTAGTTACGGTCGTGACATCTCCAATTAGCCTTGACAAGTATGCGATAAGCGCCCCTATCACATCCTCGCTTCGACTTTTCGGAAGTGCCACAACTCTAAAAGTTCTACAATAGCATCACTAGGTCTTAGCAAGCATCCTATAGGCGCCCCCATAAAGTGCATGTATCCACTTCGTGAAGTATCATAGAGTTGCCCGGGTTTGAAAAGTCTCTAAAGGGATTCCATAATTGAAAATAAAGATTAACCTCAAAATCGTTTGAAATTCTCGGTATCGTTCATTCTTTACAATCAAAGTCGGTCCTTTTATCAAAATCGTTCAAAATCTTCAAATAAGACGTCTAATCAAGCACTTTGCACCAAAACAAGTCAAACCCCTTTAACTCAAGATTTCGTCAAAAATCTCCCAAAACAAAATCAGTTTCCCGCATATCAATCAATCACATTCAGAAATCAGGAGGTGGAATCATCCCCCTCTAAGGGCTAATCCCATATCCTCTTCCTAGTTTCCAGAATCAAATCAATCTATCAGTCTCAATTCAAGCAAGCTTCACAAGCTATAAGAATGCATAACCAAATAACCAATCGATCGTCAACGAGTACATCATATAACAAGTCTCAAACATATGCCAGCACACGTCCACAAGATCACATCAACGTCTCTACCACTTACTAAAGGTCATAATACACATCTCAACAATATGCCAAAATCATAACACATGGCTCGATATCACACCAAAAGTCATAAAGGATATCTCATTATCGCATATCATCATCGCAATCATAGTAGGGTCAGTCACATCAAGGGATATCATTTAACCCATAGATTCACATAGTCATCCTATCCAACTTCTATCCAGCATTAGCATAACATTCTTATCACGTCAATCATTGGTACTTGCAAGGTTAGCCATAGCGAAATTCCATCATAAGTCAACGGAACAAAGCTACTTATCAACACATCAATACAGTCAAGGTCATGCTATTAAGATTCTATAAAAAGGGAAGATCAAGAAGCATATCACTATCAAAATGTCAACATGCTCTCTAGAAATCATCTTAACTCATCACAATGTCATATACGATCATTTAGTAATCAGGCACCATTATCTCATATATATACAAATCATGTTCACATTCCAAGTCATACCCATCATTTAACATATCAATAGTCATGCTTGTCAACCATATAATACAACATCATGTTTACTAACACATAATATAACATCATGTTTTCACCCCATAACATAACATCACACTTTCACATAATAACACATCATTATCTCGTATATCATATCACAACACATCCTAACATGCTTCTAAAACAACATAGCAGAGCATCAATATATCATGATAACTTTTTTCACTGCCAACTAGATTTCAATATTGCACAACAACGTGTAATATCATTCTGTATCAGATTCATCATGGTTGCTATCTAGCATCATGCCAGCGAATATAAATAAATCACATAATCAAGAAAATCCTCACGTCATACCAGTCAAAATAAAACAGAATCCCCACTCGCCCATCTCCACTCTCAAGGCAAGACTAATCATCTTCTAGGCTCGCTAACGTCAACTCCAACAAAAATTCTCCGGAGAGATCCCAATTCATCTCGATGCTCAAATCTTACCCCTCCTTCCGCCAATCAATACCACACCATCCACCTCTAAGAACCCAACTCCTATCTCTAACTGCACACCCGAGTACCCTCTCGTTCTATGTTCTCAATGCTCTCAAAAGTCATTTCTTACACTTCTCTTACTACCCAAGACATCACAAGCATCACCCAAAAGCTCATCGGAAACCACCAAGTATTGTCTCATGTACATCCCAAAACTCACTTAATCTTACCTCAGTCAACATCCCTCTCTCGCGACTTACCTCATAATATCATCGCTCATCCTAACCGCTTAAATTCTTCCACCACTCTACCAAATGACCTCACCCACAGGTTTAAAGAAAAAGGAATCATGAAAATCATCGAACATAAGGTCTACATCATATCAATTAGCATTCATAAACATAACATCATGGGTTCATCATCAATTATTGCAACAAGACTCAATTTACCATCATGCTCAATAATCATTGCAAAACATCATATATGAACATAAGCAATCCAGCTAGCAAGTCTCGTCATAACCTTATCAGGTAACAATTCAGGTTTCTTAGCATATGTAGTTCACATTTTACAGGCAAAGGAATTCAAATCATGCTTAGCAACTCAGAGTATCAACACGCCAAGACATCATGGTACATGAGATCGATAAGTCATCAAATCATATCATCGTAGACAACAGGCAACGATCATTATCAAGTCAGCACATCAACACATAAATCTCATCGTCAGGTTAGTGCAATATCATTGTCAACAAGTTCAAAAGGGTTAGCAATTCGAACGAAGAATACTCCCGCTTGCAAGTCCTATCGTACTCAGTAACTGTAATCCTCGACACGTGCTTGTTCCACCGACATCATTGATCCTGAGGCCCGTGGGTTATGGGCCCATGCTTCTACTATGCCGCTCTATCGTTATCTAACTTGTCGTTCTCTTTCCCATGCGGTCGCTCGTCCAAGTATCGCAAAGGAGTCTAAGTTAGCAGAGATAGGGGAGTGACAAGAGAAGACAACCCAAATTCCTTTCGGAAACAACCACGAATAAAGCTAAGGATGCCAAGACTAGGGACTAGACTCTGACCCGAGAATAACAATAATGCCCTTATGGAAGCCTATTAGGTTATAATCGCGACAAGTAACCCGAATTCATCATGGAGCATATCAATTTCACTAACCCACACTAACATGTACCTATCTCAAGGGAAAAAAACATGCGTAATCATTCCAAAAGACACAATCAAGTCCTACACGGATGCATGCGAGATAAACTAGTAGTGTGTGATTCCATGGAAACAGATATGCTCAGCAACTTTAAACAGGATACGCGGGATTTATTGAGCGTCACAATTATCACATATATGAACAATGCACGAGCTTGGTGTATGCATCATATGAGAACATATAATAGCAACATAGTAACTACCTCATCTAACACAATGATCATATAATAGGTCAATCATGGCACGTAATCATATGACGAGGTACATTTAGAAATAATGGGTCCCACACGATACTAGCGATACATGATGTAATACAAGCATAGTCAAGAGTCATTAAGAGGAGCTCAACATAATGTTCACGAAACATGAGGCATCATCAAAATAACAAGAAGGGCATCATTGGCGACATATTATAATCATGTTCAGAGCGAACCATCATAGAGCACATATATAGTACAATAGTCATCACATCATAGAACAAGGGCAACAAGTGATCCTTTTAGTTAGTTATATTGGAAATCATGAGCCCTACCAAACACTACTGGCACTTATCAAACATTAACACAATCAAGGTAACCCAACTAAATCCATTCTAACATTCGTGCATCATGCGTATGCGAAATCATGATATAGCGTGGTGTGTGATCATGCGAGGTGTCCAGTCATACGTTCATGCAAGCACGAGAGAATATCATAGGGTAATAGGGAAATACCACCGAGCGATAACATATAAGCATGCTAGGATTTACCATCACGAAAAGCAAGTCGATCATCGAATTCAGCATCAGTCTAATCAGGATGAGTAAAACACTTTAAGAAGAGGGAAGAATCACACTATCAAGGACCTAGCCTGGAAGACAATTAGCAATACTGTAGGCAAGATATAAGCTCACACCAGTCACAACCAAGGGTCCTACACGACACTAATAGCTCAACATAACGTACGATACATGCATGCAACTAATCATGACAACGCGTGAGAAATCACTCAATCATATTCCACGATATAGAAGCATAAGAAAAGTTAAATGATGCATAATACGAGTCTAAGTCATGGGTAATATGATTATAATACAGGGCATGAGTGCAGATCAACACATACTAGGATGAAACATGCATTCACCAAGACTAAATTATACCACATACTCTCCATCCAAAGCACGTAATCATACAACAATATTAACTTGCAAGATCATCAATAATAGTCAATTTAACGAATACAAAATAGATGGGGATGCTACATGTTCTCGTCACAAGGAGTAATAAGCATTGACACGTCAACATCAATCATGCTAAGGCGATCATGTACAAGCATTCGTACAGGGAGGATTAGATCACACTATCATTAACCTAATACAGGAGGAAATGACGATCATGCAGGTTAATATCATATGGTTCATGCTTCCAATCAATCATACGATCTATGGGCCAAGTAAACATGCTATAACAACAAACAATCATGATATAAGGCAAGACACAACGCGAGACTTGAGCAAGGTAACTAACCACAACATGAGCTTAAACAATAAAACCATGACAGAAGGCAAGACATAACATGAGCAACTTCTTACTAATGATCATTGGCAACTACATGCGGGGGATTACAAAATCATGTCATGTAATTCAGAGAGAGTCACCATTACAACCGGACAGAGATCCTTAAGGGCAACCATTGACTTTTCCCGACCGACTCATCACCCTTCTTTCCCGTGGAACTTTGGTATGACTCTTTAAGGCAAGATGACACTGGTTAATCACCATAAGAATAAGGAAACACATCCACAAAAACACCTTACTTCTGACTCCAAGTGACATCAAAACTTCCAACACTCACTCAGACAACTTAATATCCAACCATGATCCCCGACACAATGTGTTTATCAACCCGGTTTCCCATGAAAGATAATGACATACGGGAAAAGATTCGATAGAACCGAAAAAGTGGTTAACATAGCGGAAGGGGTTGTTCCACACAAGCTGGGTTTGACCACACAGAAACAAGGATACTCCCACTATCTCATTCGCATGGATCAATCAATACACATTTCATTGTTAGGCATACCAATAAGACTTTAGCATATCAAGCACTTAGCATAGAATCAGTTAATGACACTCATAACGATCTCCTTGAAAACTCCCAGACCAATCTGTAAAGAGCAAGCTAGTATTTTGCCTACCGTTCCAAACTACACCCAATAGGGGTGGTGTAGCGCCTTTACTACCCACTCGTGTCCCCGTTTAGTCGGTTTCCCTCTTTTATTACAAGTCAAGTTTAGTACTTAGTCCAATTTCAGTTAGGCGTCTTAAGTTCATTTTGCCCTTTTTAAAACACTTTCAAATCATTTGAAATTCATGGGCGGTTTTCCAAAACATACACTCGACCCTTTTGTACCCGAATTGCACAACCTCAGCTCTGATACCATCTTTGTAACGGCCCAGAATTATGATTTCCGGGTTACGTTTCAAGGGATAAAACCCCTTGTTCGGATCTTGCAATCCAGGTACGGGTCGAGGTTTCAAACTCATTTTAAGGTTATTAGAAAGAGGGATTTCAAACCCTAAAAGCATCGAAGGGCCGTTGGGTACCCTTAACCTGTCCTAAGACTATGTCGCGGAAACCATTTCAAACGGAAGTAAAGCAGAAGTAAAGTACAGATACAAGTGCCACGGCGGAGCCGGGTCAAAACGGAGTCAAAAGTATAAATCCAAAACAGTATAATCAGAGTCTGGTGAAGTCTATAACTCCAGCACTCACTCTTCGCCGACAAAATGACCCGCGCAATAAGAAAACAGCACCGATAGGATGAACATAAATAATTCCTAAAAAAATTGATTTGGAGCGGGATCAGATCGATGCCCACTTAACTCTGCATCCCAACCATAAGCACACATATACGCTATACCTAATAAAGATGCTCTAATGCAGTACAAAATTCAAACACACTAGCATGCTCCTAGTTCATAATAATGTGCAGAAATACTGTAAAGGGCCCAAGACAATGCCAAGTGGCATATCCCTCTCCTACCTCCACCCCTTCCGACAGGCGGAGACTGGCCAGCTCGTGAATGCATTCATTCATAATAGGGCGGCACGCATGCCTAACCCGCTCCACAATAAAGCCCGCAGGCATATCATAATATAAGGAAGTACTCGATTGACTCAGGGTACCCGATGAGGCTGGGCTACCCTATGACCCTAGCAAAGACTCTAGGACTATCACAGATACGGCCGTTCTGTTTACAAACACATAGAGAAATCGAATGCTCAACGATCAATGCAACCTAGCATGGTACTACATGGCATGCTGATCATGAATGCAACACCTAGTATATCATGCACTTAAAGCAGGGAATAGCTCTATTCAATCTGAGTAAGCTCCGAATAGACTTACCTGAAAATGCAGAACAGCAAGATAACACAAGCAAGGGCCCAAATGCAAGTCCAAAGCAATCCAAAAGCATTACACCTATCATCAAGCCATTTTCATAAGCTACTGATCCAACATTCTCACACACACGAACCCGAGTTCTCAATATCCTTAAAACCAATCGGCAGTAAAACCATTTATGAAAACCTTTCCGATACGATCAACATCAACTAAAATCATTTTCCCAGTTTCCCTTTCAAAACCAACATCGTCAACCAAGACAAAATCCCGACTTTTGAAATGAAAATCATAACTTCAAGCTCAAGATCAATCAGTTCAAGTTCCGTCAAATCTCTCCTTTAATATTGAATATTAAAATAATATCCAAATGCGTTTCCCAAAGTTTTCCAAACTCTTACATCTCAAGTTAAGTCAACTCATTTTTAAAACAATTTCTCAAATCAAGTTATTTTATTAAAACGATTTCGATAAGGTTAGGATGCTTCCAAAATTCCTCTTTTTAAAGTCCGAGTCCGATAGCACTATCCCCTTTTTATATATATATATATATATAATTATTAATCTTACAATAATATGATATAACATATCATATCCATTTATTTGATATTTATACAAATCTTTAAAACCCAATGTAAATCTCAACGTTAATATTATATACTAATATTATATTCCATTCCCTTTATATTAAATATACACAATCCATAAAATTCATTTTTCACCAAACAAGTTTAGGTCCAAAGAGAGAAAAGCCCAACTTTAAAATCGGATCCAAATAAATCCAACCCAAATCTCTCAAATAGGTGAACCGATTTTTAAAAGAAAACAGTGAACCGGACCCTTTAAAAAAAAATAGAAAACCGAACCCTGGCTCCTTCTCCCAATTCCCAAATCGCCGCTCAACAATGGAGGGAGGCTCTCGACGGAAATCTCGCCGGACTACCCAAACAATAGAAGAAAGGAGATGAATCGGAACAAGTAAAGGAAGGAGGTTCGGATTCTTACGGAGGCATCGAACGTGGCTATGGGTTGCTCAAGGGCTGCCGTGGGCTCGCCGGTGAAGAGATTCGTCGGGTTATGAATCGGCCTCGTCGGAGTCTGATTCCCGAGCGAGAGTGGCATGGGAAAGAAATTATTGAGTAAAGGTGGACCTTTATTTAGTTTGGAGATGAAAGGAAGAGAAAAGAGGGAGGATTCGAACCCTTGCCATGTCCAAACCGAAATTAGGTGAAGAGGAGGTCGGGCAATTTGGGCTCGCCGTGGATTCCGGGAACAGAGGGAAGGAGGCTCGGACGGCTTCGGCGGAGTTGCTGGGTTCCGGTGGGATCCCTGGTTGCTGCTACTGCTCGGAGGAAGAAGCAATGGAGGTGGCTGTGAGCTCGGACGGGGGAAGGCTGGAGGCGCTCGGAGACACGGAGGAGCCGGTTGTTGTCGGAAAACAGAGGACGACGGGGCTCTTTGGATGGCTGCAAACTTAACGGAGAGGGTGAGAGGTGGTGGCGCTGATTGAAGGTCGCTCAGCCACTTCGAAAACAGAGGCGGCGGCTGATGCGTGGTGGTGACAGTGGTCGGCGACGGTGGCTGTCGGTGACGAAGGAAGAACGAGGAGGAGAACAGTGAGGTGATGGTGGTGCCCTGGAGAACAGAGGAGGGATTGGGATTTGGAGGTGCTAGGTGTTGGTGTTTGTTCATATCAAGAGGGATTGTGATGGGTTACTGGGTTTTGCTCCTTGTGAATTGCAAACAGTGGAAGAGAGGGGAAAAGCTGATGTAAAATTGTAAATTGACCATATAACAACAAATTTGATAGCTGGATTTGTACATTATGGGCAAGGTAAGGGGAAAAAGGGTGAGCTTTGACTAATTGAAAGTGGAAAGGGAAAAGAATACAAATTAAGATGTTCCCAAAACTCCAAACGTCCAATACCGAGAATATAAATCAGAACCTGCTCACTCGACCTTATCCCGACGCGTTTAAAATACTCTTTAATTTTCCAAATCCGAATTATTATTATTATTTTATCTTATTATTATTTTCGACTTAAATCCATTTATATTATTTATCGAAATTTATTATTTAAAAATCCGGGCCTTTACACACTGTACGTATATATAACTATATATATACACACACTACATGTATATATATATACACTGTATTGATTAAAAAAGAAGAAGTAAATTATATATATATATATATATATATACACTGTATGTGTATAGTGTGTGTATATATTGTTAGTAATTATAGGTATAATATGTCCAATGCGTATATATATAAGAAAAATCTTAAAATATTAAAAAGTTATAGTATAAATCTATATATATGTTATGTCCTTCAAAACCGATAAATATATAGGAATTTTAGAATTACGCGGGACGAGACGCGAGACGAGCGCGTCTCGTCCTGCGCCCACCCCTAAATTTTATGTCTTGTATTTCACCCGAATTATCACCCGATCCACCCGATCACCCGGTGGGTGATGGGTGGACGGAGCGGGTGAAATATTTGGTGGGTGATGGATCGGGTAGGGTGAGGGATTTTGGATGGTGGGTCGGGTGACGGAAGTAGATCATCCACCCATCACCCGACTCATTGCCATCCCTACATAGATAGGATATATATGATTAGATTAGATAGGATGGAAATTGGGTGAATATAATATAATTTGCATATTGTAATTGGGTGACATAATATAATTTATTCTCTATTAGGAAAATGGATGGACGATAAGGGGGAATTAATATAATTTGAATTAAATCTTAAGTTTCAGAGAAAACCATCAGACCATTAATATAATTTGAATTAAATCTTAAGTTTCAGAGAAAAACCATCGAAGGAGGAGCAAGTGATCGAGCTGGGGTTTATTTGCAGTTTGACGTGTAAGCAGTTAGTTTTAACTGGACACCAAAAGCAAAACGACATGCTACCTATTGGAACCGACTGGACAAGAGTTATCGGAGAAACAGATTCACCATCGAATTCGGATAGAAAATGGGTAAGTTTGCTTTCGATAAAAAAAAATCAGAGAGAGAGAGAGCAAGAGAAAGTCTGCAAAGGAGAGAGAGAGAGAGGGGGGGAGTGAAAAAAAAGTAAAGTTGCAGAGGAGAGAGAGAGAGAGAGTTTAGTGAGGATAGGACAGAAAGAAAAGTAAAAGAAAGTCTGCAGTGGAAAGAGAAAGCCTGCAGATGAGAGAGAGTGTGTGTGAAAAAAGTAAAGTGAAGTTGCAGAGGAGAGAGAGAGAAATAAGTGAGGATAGGGCAGAGAGAGATGAAAGAGTCCTCTCTCCTCTGCAATTTTACTGTTGCTGTTTCATTTCGAAGAAGAAGCAATTGGGTGGGGGTTTATTTGTAGGTTGACATGTAAGCAGTTAGTTTTAACTGGACACTCAAAGCAAAACGACATGACACATATTGGAATCGACTGGACATGAGTTATTTGAGAAACAGATTCACCATCGACTTCAGATGGAAAATGGGTAAATTTGCTTCAGATTTGAGGGAGACGCCTCTCGCACAACCTTTATCGAAAGCAAACTTGCCCATTTTCTATCCGAAGTCGATGGAGAATATGTTTCTCCGATAAATCTTGTCCAGTCGATTCCAATATGTGTCATGTCATTTTGCTTTGGGTGTCCAGTTAAAACCAACTGCTGACACGTCAACCTGCAAATAAACCCCCGCCCAAATTCTTCTTCGAAGTGAAAAAGTAACAATATCTTTTTATGCCCCCTCACTGACACTCTACTGATCTCTCTCTCTCTCCTCTCATACTTCACTTTTCTTTTTCACCTCACTCTCTCTCTCTCTCTCTTTCCTGTCCTCTGTCAATTGCTTTTTCTCTCTCTCCGCCTCTCTCCTCTGCAGATGGGACTTGCTTTCCCTCCCTCTCTCTCTCTCACACATTTTTCCGCCTCTCAATCTGACGCTGCCAGGTGTCACACATTGGAAGGTTGCACCCCTCCATTACCTGCTACCGGCTCCAAGGGTTTCTCAATTATCCGGTTTCACCCAATTATAAACCGGGTTGGGTTAACCTTGCAATACTTTCGGTTTTTTGGGTTACTTTGTGCATTTCCCTCTTAAATAAAATTATCATTGATTCTCATTAATATATTGAAAGTATTATCAAACTTTTATATAATTATTATCAAAATTTTACAAAATTGGGTAAAATCTTTCCAAAATATTCTATGTCTAAAAACTTATGAAAACTATTATCTTAAAATTGATTAAGGTGGAGATAAATTTTTTTTGATTGGTTATTACTATTACGATAAGGAGAAGATGTCATATGTTACATATGACTTATCATTTATTATATCTATTATATATATCTTCTAAAATTGGTTACATATGTTACATAGGTAAAATCTTATCGTATATAATAGGTAAAATCTTATCTTATATAGTATTTAAAATTCGCCAATATCTTCTAAACATATATCCAAATCTAATCAAATTGGGTCAAATTTTATCTTATGCATATATAGATATATTGATTAAATAGAGTTAGAATAAATTTTAATCTTATGCATATATATATATTGATTGATTGAATAGATATATCTAATTTTATCTTGTACATATATTAATTATTTCTTTAAAAAAATGTGATTGGTTCATATGACTATTTTAAGGAGAAGCCTCCATGTGTCTCAGCCGACTTCTCCTTTATTATATATAACTAGCGTAGACCTCGTCCCGTGTACGGAGAATACGTTAATCTAAATATAAATTATTTTTTCATTTAAAAAATAATATAAATAAAATTAGTTCGACAGGTTATATATAATCTAAATATAAATAAAATTCACATTTATAAGGTACTACGTAAAAGTTTTTTTTTTTCTAATCTATGGTTAATTAAATCTCAAGTAATTTAATTATATAGTTGATTTTTAAAAATATTTTAATATTCTTTTTTATTAAATATGTAGTATATATTTATTACATTAGTTTACTAAAATATCTATGTACGGATGAATTGTGTCTACATATATGGCTATATAATATTTTAATTATTTATTTTTTACCTCAAAAAATAATATAGATAGATATAAAATAACAATTATTAAATGACTGATTTTGATATAAATAATTCTTTCCACTAAAAAATAAGCTAAATATAAATAAAATAGCATCTATAAAAAAGTATTACATATTTATCTATTAATATTTTTGGTAAGTATGACTACGAAAATTAGTTTTATTATTACTACTACTATGTTTAATTATATTGATATTGTTTTTTCCTTATATAATATTTACTCTTTTATAAGATATTCCATCTATCCAATTATATGTGTTAATGGTAAAATAAAATAATTATTTTTATTAGATTTCCTTTTTGACGGGAGAAAGCTTTGCGAGATGTACCCACACGCCGCCACGTATGCAGATGCACTCACGAGCCGCCATGTAGGCACCAACGCATCGGTTTTAGTATATGTATATAGATAGATTGATGATTTTTATATTTTTTCTTTAAAACAACGAGTTTATCTCATCCATCTTTTTCACATTAACATATATCGCCTTTATAGTTTTCATCAATCATAATATCATTTGTTATATCGCCTTTAAAGTTTTCATCAATCATAATATCATTTGTTTAATAAAAAAATATATAAAAATAAACAAAACATCGATTTTGCATATGATTCAACCATATGTCTTTATCTCTCCACACCAAAGATCCATCTCTTTCCTTAATGTTAAGGTTTTTCCTACAACCATTAGAGCACCCACAATGGTGAGGAGGGTACCTCCCCATTCTACTTTTCAACCAATTTGGACAAACCGACCATTGTGGACAACCTCTCGATTTTCGGGATACCTCAATATATAAGGAATCTTCCCAAATCCGAAACCAATGGCCATGTGCCCCCTCAATAAACCAATTTTTTTTTGTAATCTTGCAGCCTTTTTTTTTTTCAAATTTAAATAAATTGGTTTTAATTTTTTTTTCATTGTCGATGTTTAATGTAATTTTTATAATATTTAATATCACTCGTGTGTGAAATACTAGTTTAAATTAATTTAAATTAGTACTCCCTCCATCCAAAAATACATGGACTTTCACTATTTATGCACGCTTTTTTAGGAGCTAAAAACTATATAAAATATTAATTTTTTTATTAATTTTTTTTAATAATTACAAACTTATTATCAATAAGTTTGTAATTATTAAAAAAAAGTTAATATTTTATATAGTTTTTACCTTTTTAAAAAAGCGTGCGTGAATAGTAAAGTCCATGTATTTTTGGAGGGAGGTAGTATATGATTTTTGAGATATCGAATAAATTTGTGATAGAAAGTACTAAATTGATAATTTTAAATTGTCGAATTTATTAACAATTTCATTAAAAGATTTTAAATCATTAAAATTAATTATAAAAAATAATTAAAAACAAATTAATTATTTTTTAATTGCTAAATCAATCAAATTATTTTAATATTTGAAATTATAGAGAAAATATAGAATGGTATGGAAAAAGTGGTGAGATAGATTATAGAGAAATTCGACCATTGTGGGGGTGAGAAATTTTTTATGAAAGTGGGAGTAGGAAATGAATCGGAGAGAATCAATATCAATATATATCAATATCTATATCTATATATATAAAATACTAAAGCAGAGACCGCTGGAGCGACCTCGCGGCCACGAAATTTTCTGGATTAAACGGGATTATTTTTACTTAGGTGGCATTTTATAGATTAAAGTGGTATTATATTTTTGGGCCACACAAATTAATAAACGAATATAGTTAGGTAAAAAACTTATCTTTTTAAATCAAATAATCTATCCAATATAACCTAATATCTTAATTAGTTTTTTTTTTTCAAATAAAAATTTAGAAAAGAAATCTATGTACGTATAACCAAATTTTAAATCCATTATATTGGACAGTATTTTAAAATAAAACCCTATAAAATTGGACGGTATAAATTTTAAATCCATTATATAATTATATTGGACGGTATTTTTAAGAAGCATTTCATCATACATAACCAAATTTTCTAATCAAGTTATAATTAATGCAAACCTAAGCTGTAATCAGATTGATCATAATATCGTATTATACTAGCTTTCAATATATTTTGACTCAAATATTCTATATATTATATACTCCCTCCGTCCAAAAATACATTGTCTTTTAGCATTTTGCACAAGTTTTAATAAAACACCTTACTTTAAAAAAAACAACATCATTGCACTAACTTTTTAATAAATTTTATTATTTTTTAACACCCACTACACATTTTAACCAATCAAATTATTTTAAAAAGTCAACAACACACAAACCAATACAAATCATTACTCCCTCTGTTTCCTTTTAAGTGACTTTTTCAAGTCATGCACGTAGTTTTAGAACGATAAAAATTATATTAAATATTAATATTTTAATAATATTTTTTTAATAATATGATACTTATCAACAATAAGTATGAGATTATCGAAAAAAATATTTTAAAAAATTATTATTTCATATAGTTTTTCACACCTTACAAAACGTGCCTGAATAGTAAAAAGTCAATTAAAAGGAAACGGAGGGAGTACAACTTTTTACCTAGAAAACCTAAAAGATCATCTATTGTTGGACAAAAATTTACATCTAAAAGTCCATGTATTGTTGGACGGAGGGAGTATTATATATAGACATAAAAGATGAATGATCGTTTTATAAACGAATATGTTATTAAAAATTATTTTTAACATTAATTTTAGGTTAAAATGTAATATTGGAGGATATAAAAAGAAAAAGGAGATTAAGGATAGGAGAGGTTTTTCGGGAGGAAGAACGATCAACCTATCATTGTGAGTGATGCCGGAAAACCGGTGTTAAATTATCTTTCACTCAAACATCACGGAGTATTAGATAAGGTTAAATTAGTAGAGATAGATTATAAATCTCCCTTATATTAAATAAATATTTTGTTAGAATATTATATAATGATTTAATTATATTTTGTTACAATTTCTTTGTAAATGACAATTCATTATTTATAAATAATATATCTAACGATGAAAGTAAACAAGTGGTATATATTATATTTCTGGGCCACAACAATTAATAAAAAAAAATATAGTTAGCTAAAAACTTATCTTTTTTACATAATTTATTCAATACTCCCTTACAACTTATATTTTAATTAGATTATGTGATTGAGATATTTATCCGTTTAACAAAATATAATTAACAAATGCATGCATATCATGAATGATGCAAATTAAAAGGTAGAATGGATTACACCGTGAAATTTCGATCAATTTTTGGTAAAATTAAAGAAAACTTATCTTATTAACTCTAGAGAAGATCGATGATATATAGGTAATTTAAAAAATAAAAAGATAAATATTTACTATGATGAACAACTTGAAAAATAAGTATATCTAGGTATTATATTTTTGGGCCACATCAATTAATAAGTCAATATAGTTAGGTAAAAAACTTATCTTTCTAGATCACTGAAATTAATTATGACTATATCAATTTAGTCAAATTAATATATTACGTAAACATTCTATCTTTTTAGATTAAATGAAATATATTCGTATAAATATTCAACATTATATCTTAATTAGTTAGAAAATTTATCTTTTTAAATTAAATAATCTATCTAATATCCGGTTCATTATTAATATTCAACCTTATATCTATATTAGGTAGAAAACCTATCTATAATGGTATATAAAATATATGTATATGTATAGATATATATCTCATAAAATGTATTTTGAATAGATAATTAATTAAGAGTTTAAGATAGAATATTGTAGTTCCTATATAAATACAGTCTATATGCGAGTCATCACCAAACACGAAACCTTCAATATTATTAGCCGGTTCAAGTGTTCAACCGCTTGCAAATCCATAATTGTCGCACCGCTGTGGCTCCTATCTGCTTTGTTCAATATTTGCAAATCACACAGATTTCTCGCCGCTTCAATATATCATATTGGAGATAGTAGGCACCCGGTTCAAAATTTCATTATTTGTCATCTAATATTGTCGCTTCAACGTAAAGTTGCAATCAAGCATTTTGAGGTATAGTTTTGACTTTATTCATCATATATAGATCTTAATTACTAAGTGTGTATATTTACATATATATCTCTAAAATAGTTTAATTTATATTCATATATTTATCGTTTTTTTTCCAGGTGTTGTAATGGTGAATGTATACCATAAGATTAATGAAATTAACTCAGACAACCGTGAAGAAGAATAACATGGAGAAAGAAGATATATGAATGGCTCTCTTAGATGAAGAGATAATCCCTTATATTAATTACACCTTATTTTAATTTAATGTAATTGATGACACTTTTGATTAAAGTATTAACTTTTGCCTCTTTGAATTATACATCAGGAAGCAATGGTTCCATTCGTTCTCAATTATTTTAATTGACAAACCTGGCTATCAATTTTATTTTTAAAAAAATCTATCTTCTACCCACTATAATTTTACAACACATGAATATAATTACAAAACTCATTACTTTAATTACTTAATATATAGATTCAATTCATTATCTTCGGTACGTGTTCCAAATTTTCTTATTTTGCAAGATATTATATATTAATGTGTAAGTGCAGGCATATATGCACAGTTGATGCATACTTATAATCATGGTGAACATTTTGCACGAGTAAAGGTGACAATTAATATAATTTCACAAATTTATTTCTCATCAATTTTTTATAAATCTATTGCCAATATGTAAATATACTCCGTACATGCATATGTATAAAAAGATATATATATCACAATTTATTTCTCATCAATTTTTTCAAGGACGATCTTTCATACCTAGATAATAATTTTATTTGATCTAAAAAGATATATAAAAAGAGATCAAATAATTTTATTTGATCTAAAAATATATATAAAAAGAGATCAAATATACTACGAACAACACATGTGTTTATACTAAAAAATAACACAAGTGAAGATATAAAAAATTATCAAAAAATCTATCCAGTTATCTTTAAAGATTTCTAACCACTTACATTTTGACTCAGTTTCTCTCCATTAAGGTGAAAATGATGTTAAATTACATGTTATTATCATCTGATCAAGTTTGATATATTTTCTAATAATTTTAGAACAATTTGGTCAAATAAGTTAGATCAAATATATAAAATTATTAATTGATATGGTTAAAAGGGTTTAGACTACACGAGTAAGCGACATATAAGTGAAATTAATTAACCTCTTAGTCGTATATTCAATTTCATCTAACGAGATTTTACTTTAATTTATTTTACAATTGATTGAATGTTTTATTAAAATATTTCAAGCATAAAATTAATAAAAAAATATTTCAAACAAATTAACATAATAAATTATAATTTATTAACAAAACGCGCAAACGCGCGGGTACCAAATACTAGTATAATACTAAAATAGAGACGCTGAAATCCTATGTGGCAGGTTCTCGTGCGATTCGCGTACGTGTCGTACTCTGGTGCAATCTGGAACGGGTATTTGAGACATCAATTAATGATAATCCAATATATTTAAGCCACGTCAGACGATTAAATCATCTATTTATACACGTGTCGTCCAATGTGTCAACCTTAATTGATTATAATAATTAATTTTCTTAAATCTTAAGTGGTTATAAACTCTATCATTTAGATTATTAAACTTATAATTAATATGAGTTGTTACAATTAATTTTTATATCTTATGCGTTTACAAAACCTAGCATTTTACCTTAACTTATTTTATTAATATTTTAGCTAAAAAAATCTACATATATAATTAATCTTAAAAATCTACATAATTTTTTTTATCTTAAGTTTTTTTTTTTTTTTAGTTTTTATATCGTTGTTTGCCAACTTTGATAATAGGGGGTACCATTGCAATTCCGAGCAACTGGAAGCCGACTAACGGTACTGTACCTAACTATAAACGGTACTTTATTTAATTAAGGTCATGTAAATATATATGGCATGAAAATATATATAAATTCTTTTTGTTATAAATATTGATACATTATCTTTTTATAAATATTTGATCAAAAGCGATTTCATAAAAATATTGGCTCTAAACCATTTAATTAAAAATATATACAGGACACACGATATTATGCTCAATTTATTTTATAATAACAAAAGTTTAGATTGATTAACTTCAAGTTTCGGTTCCTACTGTAAATTTATGCAAATCATTATCCGAACAGATTTATAGGTTTACACGTTACGTAAAAAAAAATCTCAATAACTAAGATATGAAGTTGAATATTAATATTAAAAATGATAGGTTTCGGTTTTATTATATGATGTTAAATATTTATATTAAAAATTAATTGACATGGCTTAAATATATTGAATCGTCATTAATTGTCGCGCTAAAGACTCGGACTTCATTTATAAAGATGAGATTATTTTGTGAATTCCACGTGGTCCACCAGGTGAAGGCAATTTTTTGTTTATCGGTCTTAGAAAGAACTTTGCCTAAAGCAGTCATAATCGATTGAATGTCCCTGGATATATATATATATATATATACTAGTAATCGGTACCCGCCCGTTGTGCGGTTTCTTAATAAACAAAATAATGTTTAATTGAAATTTAAAAGTTATAATAATTTGGTTGAAATGTTTGAATATTTTAATACACATTTTAGCTATATATATCTTTTTAGTTACATATAATAATTTCGAAGGTTATAATAATTTAAAGGTTTATATATAACCTTTTTACTTATGTCTACTAACTTTATCATAACAATATTTTTTATCAATTAATTATCCCTCTACATATATCTTCATTGGATATGATATTTTAGTATGTAGAAATCTAATCAAACTCGATCGATATAATTTTAATAGTTGATGAAATAAATTAACATGGTAAAATCAATTGATTATTTATTATCTTTTCTTCCTCTACCCTTACCTTAATCCATAAGAATTCTTTTAATTATATATAAGTATATTTTATATATTAGATAGTTATCGGATTTGGATCCACTAACGGTGCAAAATATAAGTATATTTTATGTAGATTTCTGTTATAATATAGTTATAATTAATTTCAGTGATCTAGGCCGTTTCAGACCTCTGCTTTAGTATTTTATATAGATGGATAGCCATAGATATAGATTGTTGAATTTAATTAATTATATCACATATTATTTAAGGTTTATTTATTCATTAAGAAAAATTCTTATTTATAAGATATATTGAATAGGTCAAATTTCAATACCAGCATTGTATTCACTTTAAATATAATTAGGTAAAAAAAATTATAATACGTGTTAAATTAAGTAAAAAAAAAATTGCCAACATGAATAACATTAGATAGATTTATGATATAAGGTTGAATATTTATGAGAAAAAATCTAATTAAGATATAAAATTATATAAGGTTGAATTTTTTTCTTTACCAAATTTCGTTGCCTCTCTCTTTTTTTCTTTTTCTTTTTACAAATCCCATGATAAAATTCATACCATACCCCCAGATTATATAAAGTGGTAAATTTTATTTTTTTCCCAAATTTTTTTTATTTTATTAATTTGCTAATATATACATTATCAATATCTATATAAAATTTTATGGATCCCGTTGATTTCTTTTCTAAAATTTTATTTGAAATAAAAAACTATTTGATAAGAAAGATAACAAAAAATAAGGAAACGGAAGAGACGTAGAACATAGTAGAGAGTGTGAGAGAGAGAGTCATAAAATAAATCAAAGTCATGTAAAATATTTCTCTATTTAAAAAAAACTTTTGTATGGTGTTCGCATTAAATTTTAAGTTAATTAGTAATTTTATTTTGTATGGGAAAGGTCGAAATCGCTTCTTCTCTGGCTATTTTGAGATAGCTAGAGAGAAAAGGGGATTTTATTGGTGGGAGTACAAAAGCTCTCTCCTCTCTCTAGAAATCTAGAGAGAGGGAGATCCAACTTCGGCTCCGCCCGCCTTCAACCCGGCTTCGGCCACCCTATCTCGGCTTCGGCCGCCTTTAACCCGGCTTCGGCCGCCTTAGTAACGATGTGGCTCTGCTACTGAGAGCTCCGCTCCTCTCCTGTGAGTTGGGGTTTGTGAAAACCATTGTGGGATATACAAGGAACTGGAGTCTTCGATCAACAACAAGCCGCCTTCGGTGGCTGGAGAAAATCACAGTGACACGTGCAGCCCCTTCTTGAGTTTTCTCTCAATTTCTTAGAATCCTAAAATCTGAAATCAGCCAATCCATTCCCTCTTCTGGTTTTCTTTCAATTTGATTTTGGGTTAATGGATTTTATCATCCAGGTTGCTAGCGCAGCCCCAAATCTACCAGTAGGTGTGGTGAATCCTTCAATTGGGGACCCAATCAATCCCCTAACTCTTCAACTGGCTTGAATTTGGCCTCCATTCGGGAGTCTAGTGCCATCTCCACGTTCCGGTCTATCCGCCCGACAGCGCTCTGGTGCAACCTTCCACCCACCAGGGTTCTATTCACCGCCGTCATTGTCTCTCCTGCAGGTTGACCCCGTCGTCGCCGCCGGCCGGCCATGTGGTTGGGTTCCGTTCTTCCTTCCTTGGTGTGCGTGGTTGCTGGTTGTATCTCTGGCTTCCCCGCCGCCGACTTGGAATTTGCCCCTCGGGTTCACCACCGTCGGCCCTTGGTGCCGCCGCTGTCGTGCGGGCACACGAACCCCTTGGCGTACAAGGACCTCTTCCTTATCCTTGCACGCCAAGATTCGACCCTAAATTAAAAAAAATAAAAATAAAAATATATTATTAATAGTGAAAATTTGAGGAAATATACCTTTTTCAATTTTTTTGTTGGTAATTATACCCCTTAAGTTTTCATTTTAGTAATTATACCATTTTAGGGTGGATTTTACCTAAATACCCTTAAAGTAATATTTTTTTTCTTTTTATTTTTTTTTTTAAAAAATAAATAGAGGTAGATAATATTGTTTAAATTTAGATAAGATTGTTTACGATTTGAAAAGATTTATTTATTATTTGAAAAAGATTTGTTTAAATATAGATAAGGTTGTAGGTTACAAGATAAATTGAATTTGCAAACATATATTACTTGGTAATAGCCTTTGATCGATGAATTTTGGACCCTAAGTGCAGTAGTGGTAATTTGTCACTCATCATCAACCGGCCGATCGATGAGTCGAGGACCGAGTCACCAATTTTGCTTTGATTTGAACCCAACACTAAGTACACACCGTACGATTTCAATTTTACTTTTATTGTGACATATCTTTTATTGTAACCCACTTTTATTGTAACATACTCCGTATGTAAATCAAATAGTAAGGTTTCAACTTTTATTGTAACTCACTTTAGTTGTAACCTATTGGAACCTACCTTTGTTGTAACCTATTGTAACCTACCTTTTGTTGTAACCTACTGTAACCTACCTTTGTTGTAACCTATTGTAACATATCTTTTATTGTAACCTACATTTGTTGTAACCTATTGTAACCTAAATACGCACAATGGATTGTAACTAAGTAATTGTACCTGTAATTGTAACCAAGTAATTGTACCTGTAATTGTAACCTAAATACGCGCGATAGATTGTAACCATGTTTTGATTCTTGTAATTAATTAATTGTATCTAGTTTGTATCGTAATTAACCTCATTGATAGAGTTTTGATTCTTGCAATTAATTAATTGTATCTAGTTTGTATCGTAATTAACCTCATTGATAGAATTTTTTTAGGTTACAAAATAATTACTTGGTTACCATCTATATATCGTGCGTATTTAGGACTCCAAATACAATTAATTAGTTACGATACAAACTTCCTGTAATTGGACTCCAAATACACAACTTGGTTACAATCTATGGTTTTTATTGTGAAATATATCGTGCTCCGTAATAACCAACTTCCTGTAATTGGACTCCAAATACAGAAAATAATTTTGTTGATGATGATTGTAATCAATGCGGCAAGATTTGTGAAATACTTGTAATTGATGTCTGCCCAGCAAAAAAGTACTCCGTAATATATCAATGGGAATGGCTATATCGGTACTAAGACTTGTATCTATTACGGCATATATGTACTCGGACTTGTATCGATTACGATTTACGGCTATAAATGTACTAGGTGTTCTATCGATTATGACTAATTGATTAATTGCCCAATTAAATTTCACCCGGTATAATATTACGGATAACATTCTAGTAATAATATCAAATAACTATGAACTATACGACAAGAATTATAGCACAAAAAACATAACCACATACCTTCAATCTTAAAGCACCAAAATAAATTGATTGTTGAGAAGAACGTATTGAGCGATTAGCATTTGTAATCAATTTGGGAAGAAGAAGTCAGTTAGGCGTGATTTAAGGAAGTTATTTCTAGGGGCAAATCAGTCATCAAAAACCAAAAAGGTACAATTACCAAAAAGAAACTTTCATTGGTATAATTACCCATTAAAAAATTAAAAATGGTATATTAACCTAATTATCCCTTATTAATATATATTTATATTTAATAGGTAAATCTTTATTGTTTGTCAGGCCTTTGGGCGGGTCTCCTTGGGGCCCAAGCTTGGCTCCTTGTGGGCCAAGACCCTTCTCTTATGGCCCATTTGGCCCTACAATCAATTACGGAGTATTTACCGAAAGGGTTTGAGTAAATCCACCCGAAAAGGTTTTAGTAAATTCCGTAAGGGCTTGATGATATTTTTGTAGGTGAGGAAATTCCGATTTGGATCCGTAGTGTTTGGCAGGTTTCCGAATTGCTTGGTGGTGCGATGATGGGGCTTTCGAGGCTAGCAGCTTCTGAGCGGTGTTTCTTCTTATTTGTCGACGTGCGAGAGGTCGTGGACGTGATCGAGACCTGATGGCTCATTGACAGAGTCCAAATCTGAGGTTTCCACTTAGTTCCCCATGGATCCCCTGCGTTGCCTCTAATGACTGATGGACGAGTTGCCGCACACTGCTTCGGTTCTTTCATCATTTGCTAGTCTTTGCCTTTATTTGCACTCTTGTAATTTGTCGGCTCTGCCTTTTTGTTGGTTTATGTCTTTAGCTTATTTTGACGGTTTATCCGTCGCCGAGTTCTTCGGCCTATCGACCCCGGGCCTGTCCGGGCGTCGAATTCTTACTTAATCAAAAAAAAAATAAAAAAAATGATATTTTGTATGGTGTTCGTATTATTAAAAAGATTTTAAGTTATTATCATATTTTTAATATTTTAGTAATGATATTGTATGTTTAGTAAAAAAAAAGTAGTGTTTGATTTCTAATTGATTTTACCAAACGTGTGATTTCTACTTGTTTAAATCTTTATATCATACATTAAGGGTTCGTATGGGACGGGGTTAATAAACTGACTAAAATTATAAACAGGGTAAAAATTTATAAACTGTTGGTAAAAGTAGTTAAAAATTTATGAAAAAATATAAACTCCGTATGAGACGAAAAACAGTTTATTTGTAAAAAGTAGAGTTTATTTAGTTGTTATTAGGGGTATTGTGTTACTTTCAAACCAAATAAACAAAATAAACCCCAAATAAGCTCCCTCAAGTAGCTTTTTTTTAACTCATAATTTTAACTGTTTTAGGCTTATTTTGGGTTCCCATACCCACTGATAAATTATTTAAATAATAATATATACTTAGTATAGGGTATAATATCTTTTACTACCTACGGAGTATAATTTATGATTTTGATGTTATCAATTAAATGTTATATCAAATTTACGAATATTTGTAAAATAATAATAATTCAGATATAAGGTTATAGTATTGGATAAATTATTGATCTAAAAAGATAAGTTTTTAGTCAATTATATTCGTTTATTAATTGATGTGGCCCAGAAATATAATACCGCTTTAATTCAGAAAATGCCACGCAGGCAAAAATATTCCCGTTTAATCCAGAAAATTCCGTGCCAGCGAGGTCGCGTCAGCGGTCTCTGCTTTAGTATTTTATATATATATATATATATATATATATATATATATATATATATATATATATATGTTCCAAAATACATAGGTTTTTGCTTTTCGACACGCTTTTTAAGAAGTGAAAAACTTTATAAAATATTATTTTTAACTAATTTTTTATATATAATTTAATAATTATTACTAATAAGTATCAAATTATATAAAAATTTAATTAAAAACAATATTTTATAGAGTTTTTCGCTCCTTAAAAAGTGTGCCGAAATCTAAAAACCCATGTATTTTTAAACGGAGGGAGTATGTGTGTGTGTGTGTGTGTATATATATATATATATTTATTATCTTAAGGGGATAAAAATAATATAAAATATCAATTTATTTATTTATTTATACTATCATATTTATTAATAATAAGTATAATAAAATAATGTATAATTTATTAAGAAACCGCGACCGTCGTAGTTTTTTCATAACTTATATATATATATATAAATTTTAATTAATCTAAATAATTTTGAAAATATATAATTCTCACACATTTTTATTTGTGCATATATATATAAATATCATAGGAATATTTTTTTATATATAATTAAGGTATTTCAATTAATTATCCTATAACAATGTATGTATATATAGGTTATGATTATGAAAAACAATAAAATAAGATTAGGCTAAATCTTTAATTTAATAGATAGATTATAAAGCCACCTTATTTTAATTAATTTTATCTATTAAAGATTTAGCCTAATCTTATTTTATAGCCTTATAAGATATTTAATTGAAATACCTTAATTATAAAAATGTCATTTATATGATATTTATATATATATATGCACAAATAAACATGTGTGAGAATTATATATATTTAAAATTATCTAAAGTAATTAAAAGTTAGTTTATATAAATAAACATTATGAAAAAGCCGCGAAGATCGCGGGTAATAAGACTAGTTGAGAATAAAATGAGTGAAAAATAAGATGGACAAATAAGGAAAGGAAAGAGAAAATTTTAGGATACCCTGTCAACACATAGTATCTAATTGATTTAAAGATATTTACTTGTACAATAATGAAGAAATAGATTTTGAGTAAAAAATAGGTTTGAAAAATGATCGTTGATTTTAGCAAACTAGGTTTGAAATTTTGCCTACTTTAAAAATGTACAACTCTTCCTTGCCCCCAAACCCCAAAGTCCAAACCAAGGCGGGGGCTAACTCCCCTCTCGAGTCGAGTGTTTGGCCGTTAATTTAATATTATTTTAAATTTTGGCTGTTTTATAAACGTTTCGGCTATATACACCGCAAATCCACACGTTGTTACGAAAGAATCGTGCATGCACGTCCTTAAGGACGTGCAAGTGAGTTTGCAGCCACCCGAGCCCGTACGTGCATGCACGTTTTTATTTATTTTTTAAAAACGTGCTTGCACGTCATTAAGGACGTGCAATAGTGCACACTACTAGATTAATAGGAAATTCCTAGGGTGATGAAGGTTGGAATTTCCAATGTTTTTAGCTAAAGCCTTGGAAATTCCAACGTTTATTCCAAGGTTGGAATTTCCAATGTTTTTAACGTGGTAATCTCCAATGAATTGAAGGGTTGGAAAGAACCAACCGTTGGAAATTCAATCATGTGATTCCAACAATCCAAGTTTTTTAAAATATATATAAAAAAAAAGACCCCAATCTTTTCGATTATAAAAATCCTATAAAATGTCTATATAAGACATTTATAATATACACTTTAAATCTAATAAATCTTCAATATATTTAGTTTATATTGTACGTAGTTTATTTTTCAAATTTTATAACCTTTTATCGGTATTTTTTCATGATTTAACATAATATTTATCTAATATGAAACATCTTAACTTCATTTAAAAAAATCCATTCGTGTGGCGAGATCTTATGATCTCACAATTCAATTCTATAAGCATAACGGATACTTAAAAAATTTGATATGGGGCGGGATCAGATCGATGCCCACTTTAGCTCTACATCCCAACCCTAAGCACACATATACTCTATACCTAATAAAGATGCTTCTAGATGCATGGCGGGATATTAACACACTAACATGCTCCTAAGATCAAGTACATAATAATAATAAGACCTTAGCACAGAATACCAAGTGGTATATCCCTCTCCTACCTCCACCCCCTTTCGATAGGGCGGAGACTGACCAGCTCGTGAATGCATTCCATCATAATCGGGCGGCACGCATGCCTAACCCGCTCCACAATAAAGCCCACATGCATCTCATAATATAAGGAAGTTCATGACTCGATTGACTCAGGACGGGACCCGATGAGACTAGGTCGTCCTATAACCCTAGCAATGACTCTAGTTACTTCACAGATAACGGCCGTTCTGTTTACATACACATAAAGAAATAGAATGCTCAACGATCGATGCAACCTAGCATGGTACTACATGGCATGCTGATCATGAATGCAAGCACCTAGTATATCATGCACCTAAAGCAGGGAATAGCTCTATTCAATTTGAGTAAGCTCCGAAGAGACTTACCTGGCGGTGCAGAACAGCAAGGCAAGCATTATAATAGATTAAAGATCACCTAGATACATATCAGAACACATATATAAGTCTACGTCTAATCATCCAAGCACTCAAGCATATCATTCAACGAGAATAGCAAGCATATCTCAATCATCGTTCCATCAAGTTCAACCATTCATCATATTGCCACATTCCACAAGACCATATCATTCTCATCATTCCATTCAGCCACATTCATATATTTGTCATAATATATCCGCAAAATAATCCGCATATCACATATATCAAGTTCATCATATTCATCATATCTCGAAAGCATAAATTAACGCTACACAAGTCTAACACTTCACCATGCCATTAGTCAATCAATCATGCCACTAGTACACACCAATCATGATATTAGTCAACCATCCACATCAATCATGCTAGTTAGTCACCGATCACATAATTCCCGAGTTAGTCCCGAAACCCGTTTTGAAAACCGAGTTGACTAGTTAGAAATTCCGTCATTGGGAGATGTTCATCAAATTCCTTTTTCTAAAATCCAAGTCTCATAAGATTATTTCTGTTTTAATCACCATAGTATTATACCTTTAAATCTCAATAATAATATTTTATATTCTAAATCTCAATTTATATTATATAATATTTTAAATACCATTTTATAAACACTTTCATAAAATATTTCCAAATCCCTTAAAATTCCCAACCATTTTTATTAAATAAAAATCCAGCTCCTTTTTAAATTACTAAACCGACCCCTTTATTTTATTAAATACCAAATCGAGCCTCACTTTTATAAAATAAGCACAAACCCTTTGTTTTTGTTTTCTGAAGGAATTAGGCCCAACTCCCTTGGTTGTTTTCGAAATAGAAATCTGAGGCCCAACCCTTCTGACTTGTTTGAAAGCAATTAGGCCCAACAACAATTCCATCCTCTCCATTTCATCCGAAGTTAAAAAAAGAGGGAGTGGGACCCAGTTGATGTGGCGCTGACGTGGCGAGGTGGGACCCGACCTTCTTCTTCTTCCCTTGCCCAGCGTCTCTGTTCGAAAGAGAGAATCCGCCGGCGGCTTCCTCTCTCTCCGACCTGGCTAGCGGTGGCGCGTCCTCAGATCTCCGGTGCTCGCTCTCTCGCTCGGACTCTTTCTCCCTCACCCGCGCTCGGCCCCGCTCGCACTCACGCTCGCTGACCTCGCTCTCGCTCCCGATCCCGCCTCTCGATTTCTCCGGCCTCGATGTCACCCTTAGCCACTCTCAAGCTCACAGACGCTCTTACCCGACCACTATGAACACCAAAGAAATCGAAAGGAACACACGAGAGAGAAGGGGAGAAGGTCGAAGCTCACCGAGGGGCGTCGACTCACCGGAGTTCGTCGGAGCTCTTCCAGGCGTCCCGGGTGCTGCTGGCGACCTCGTAGGTGGTGATGGGACAAGACAAAGTGACAAGACAAGGTGATGAGTGGTCCCAATAAATTGTGAAATAATCAAACCCGCTCTCTCAATCAGTTAGAATTTTAAAAAAATCCGAGCATGTATGTCGCCATGTCAAGTTAGTTAGTTTTTTTTTAAAATTTTATTTTAGGCCGAAATTCCGTTCCATGAATTTTGAAATCCGAGTTAGCGAGTTTTCCGTTAAATTCCACTATTAAATTAGGGTTTAAAAATCCGAGCCTTTACATCATCCACCTCTAAAAACAAGTCTCGTCCCCGAGACTAAAACCAAAACAAGGTAGGGGATGAAGTTTGAAATTGGTGAGTTCAAGGACCATTCCATTGATTCCGTAAGTGCCTCATAAGTGCCCCTATGAGATTCTCATAGTATCGTCGTCGTGGCCATAATATACTCGATAGGTCGTAGCGAGAGTGTGGTATGGGCCCTTACCACATCCTTACCCCGACTTCTCGGTTATATCATATCTCGAAAAGCGTTATGAGATCTTCACTAGGTCTTAGCAAGCAGTCTATAAGGGCCCCTATAGAATGCTTGTATCCACTTCGTGGGCGTCATAATGCATGCTCGTTTCAAAAAAGTTCAAAAGGAGTTCTCAGTTTGAAAAGGTTCGGTCTCAAAATCATTGAAGTTATCGATCTCGTTTGATTTCTCAAAACCCAAGTTAGTGTTTTTTTTTTTTTAAAGACCATTCAAAATCCATCAACTCGACGTTAGTCAAGCAAGTTTCAAAACTGAGGAGGTGGAATCATCCACCTCTAAGGCTAATCCCATATTTCCTTCCTAGGTTCCAAGTCATAATCAGATTCATCAATTTGGTTATATCATCCTAGCAATTCCAATTCAGGGCACCATACACACAGCAATCGTACATCATAGAAATCGTATCACACATTCATAAACAGATCATACTCATATCAAAGATAGTTACGCACCATAACCGATCTAACATAGTATCATACATAGCGGGGCTCATCACATCACATCACAGAGGTTGCATATCATATCAATCAGATAATTGCATCTTATACTAACTACCAAGCATCATCATCACATTTAGAGGCATCAAGTACCTCCACACACCACCATTTCATCAAGTTCAGGGGTAACTATGTTAGTACTAACAATTCACTATCGCCTATGGAACACATCAGAGACTCAACATCGTCTATAACATAGAACTTTCACATCACTCGGTCCCAAGTATCGTATAACCGTAAGCTACATCCTCGAGAAAACATGCCTATAATTACCAACCACATTAGAACATGATCGACACTCATCATCAACAATTCTCAAGACAAGATTAACCTCACCTAGGCCAACCAACTCAAACCGATACTAGTTCTAATTATCATTGCACCGCGCTCGTATACAAACTCTCTAGCCACATAACTATCTTCAATCAAGGCCAAATACCCAATCCAACTACTAGGTATCCCAACTCCCATGCCATCAAGCCATCTAAGAACCAATCCACTTCGACATCCCGAGCTCGAATCCTACCTTCCACTTGACCATCTAGAACTATATCCTAGAGTTCCCACAATTCCCTTATTCCAACAAGCTTCACAACTCGACCGCCTACCAAGGCTCTTTATAAAGCACACCCTCGTCCTAGGGGTCCTCTACCATTCCTATCTTTACCTTCTAAGAGAAATCTCAAGTCCTTTACTTACCCGCTCTCGCGATCGATCTAGACGCTTCTTAACAATCTCGCTGACTCTTCCTAGGCTCTCAAGACTCCGCCTAACTATAATCTCCCCAAAGAGACATCTCAAAATCACCTCGCTAATCTGATCACACTTCCTGCACCACAAATCACTCTCACTAGCCATCCACCTCTAAGAACCCCACTCATACTAACAATCTCACACCTGTCACTCCCGACCAACTTTAACGCCGAAACCCATCTAGTGCTACTCTCAACCACGGATAACTAAGACCCTCATCGCCAGCACATATCCTCAAAGACCAACCAATATTTTGACCTACTCATCCCATTCCGGAACTCGCAACCTGAATCACTCATGACTCCTCAAGCCGACCTATTCTAGATCCTTGTATCAGCATGTCCCTAAATTTCCTTATTCCAAATGTTACTAGACCTTAACCGTTCGAAATCCTCAAGTCGTCCTACTCTAGTTTCTCATCTCTTCATATTCCTAAATGCCTCTAGCTCCTACTTCTTAACCATGACACCTTACCGTCCAAAGCCTTCTTTTATCGATCATCATTTCCGTAGAATCCCTAAATCATCCTCATCCGAGTTTCCCAAGTACCGCCCTTTCACCAACCTTCTAAAATCCTTCATCCTCTAACGTTCCCAATGCCTTTCGCCCTACTCAATTCCCAATTCCAAGCTCCGAATCTCTCTATCTCAACCTCAAGGACATAGTCTTACCAGAAATCTCAACGACATTCTCGCCTAGTTGTCAGCCTTTCCTCGAAGGTTCATCTTACATCCTCACATACCCCAATAGCCGAACAATTTCGACACCTCAATCTTGATTCATTCCCTATCCTAAAACCCTCCAACAACGCGGCAAAAGATCCTTCACTCACTAATTCTCAAAACACTACAAATTCTATCTAAACAATCCCTCAAACACTCATCACACGTACAACCCTGATATGAACAACCTAATATCCAAGATCGATAATTTCCCAAGCAACCTCATACTATTCTTCCTTAGCGATTCCTCAACCTCATCCTGTACAAAGATCGCTCCCAATTACCGCACATACAATCTAGTCCCTTATTCTACGATTCCTTAGATATTCCTTAACCGATCATCCTCAACGCCGACCATGATTTTCTCCTAGACTATCAAGACACTATCTCTTGGCACACTAACTCGTCTATCAACACATCCCTTCAAGAATCCTCTCGATCCACCCTTAGCTCTCTCATCCCTTCCTATGCCACACGCTCACACCACGCACCCCACTACCTACCGACACTTCTAGTTAGGACCTCTCCCTCAAAATCTCGCCATGCTAACTCTACTCCTTCATGTACCCAATCCCACACAACCAATGACCAGATACAAAGACCTCAAACCTACTTGTCACTTTCCGATCGAGCTTACCGAAGAACCTCACGACTCATACTCAAGAGAGAAACACCATCAACCATATATACCCTACATCTTACTTACTAGGACATCTGTATACTAGAGCATTAAAGCATATCATCATAGGCACAAGTCAGCCAGGCAATCATTAAATACCATTTCAGCACATTAGTCGTCACACCTCCAATTATGTTAGTTCTAGGTCTATTGCACAACATTAATTCCGATTAATATAGAAGGATCCGCGATTTGAATTAAGAATGCTCTTCCTCGAGTCAGCTGGGAGAATCCTGTTCACGACTGCCATCTTTGAAGCACATCCGTCCTTTTTGCCATCTGTGATGTCATCCTCGGAGTCTATGAGTCATGGACCCACCACGCTTCCGTTGCGCCATTTCGGTGCCACTTGGTCGTTATCTCTTCCTTTTGTGTCGACGTTCATCAGGGGATCGCAAAAGTTAGAAGTTACGGAGATAGGGGAGAGACAAGGGAAGACGACACACACCCTCAAGGATTTCAAACATGCACCAAGACTAGGGACGACGAGATCGAAGATAGAATCCCAACCCGCGGATTACAACGATGCCCTTAGGGTGTTCCATGAGGTTATAATTGGGGCACACAAACACATAAGAATCACGAATATCTCAACAACATTATTCCACACTAGCATGTACCTATCTCAAGGAATAACGACCTATGAGTCTACAACACGTTCATCTAATCAAATTTTTCATGCACGCAAAACAAGCAAGTACCCTATCATTTCATTTACCATCCGTGCCTGACATATTAAGATCATTTATACATGGACCGACAATGGACATATGCAACAAAAGTTATGCAAGATCTAGCGAGCATCACAGGATATAGCATGTATGGCTAATCACTCACCTTACGTACACACATAAGCAAATCAAGGTAATGTGGGATCAATGCAAGCATGTTAAGGTGCATTCTAATACTCCTAATACTGGTATGGTCAAGTCATATAGGGGCGGTATAGTAACTATCACATCATATGCACTCATATTCACATAGTAAGACACGGATGACGCATAGTCATACGAGGGTCCATAATGGGGAGGTGTATGTCCTACATGATACTAGCAACACTCATCAAGCATGTAAGCAGTCAAAGATGTCCAATATTAGATCAATTCAGCATGCTAAGACATTCATTTCTCATTTTAAACATACATCGAGGGCTGATCACACTATCATGGACCTAATTCATGGAAAGATAATAATCATAGAAGTTTCATACATATGGCACAAATATCTCCACATAGGAGGAACCGTGGAAGCTATCAGGCAAGTCATGCGGAAACACACCAACATATCATGTCATGAAGTCATAAAGGAGGCTATCATTATAACCAGACAAAATTCTCTAAGGGCAATCACTAACTAATCACCCCATTTCCCCGTGGGACGCTAGTATGAATCGCTTGGTAAGACACAGAAGCCCTTGCACTGTTTTTGAGATGTGAGGGTAGAACTCGGGCTTAGACTCTTGCGGAGAGAAGACATGGCTAACCGTTACGAGGATCAAAAGGGGTGACTCCATGAGACAACTCACTCCTAACTCAAAACTACTTCATTCATCATTCTCACTAACATACTCACGTAACTCTCACATCCGACATGATTTTCGAAGGTAATTAGTTAACCAACCCAAATTTCCCGTGGAAGATACCAACCTCCGGTACAGGACTCGGTAGAAGCATAGATGGTGGAGTACCAAACAGGACTCGAAACGGGGAGAGCGGACGTTCTTCGACCCTTGCTAACATGCCTAAATGTTTTGGTGGGATGGTTGACGGAGTCAAAATCATCATAGGTTTGAATTATGGAAGAGCTATTCCGACAGGACAGGAATTTCAATGACATAAGAACGAGGTGTTCTCCCTCTATCCCGTTTGCACAGTTATTCAATACATGATTCAAGTCAAAGCATACTGATTAGTTCTCTATCCTGAGCATAATAGCACTCAGCATGGAGGTAATCAACAGGATTAATATGATCCCCTTTGAGGAGGATCGCCCTCGGGCCCAGTTGGATATAATGCATATAATCACATAAACGATCTATGCCGTCCTTCGAGGGACGACTGACCGGAGGGGCAAATACCTCACGCCCCCCTAGCCCAAGCTACTCCAACCCTCGGCCTCCTTGGAGTCTTCAAACCCCATCTGTAAAAGAAGCTAGGATTTTGCCTACCCGTTCCCAACTACATCCAATAGGGATGGTCTAGCGCCCTTACTACCCCGTCGTTTCCCTTTGTTTGATTACCGAATTTATTGAGTCAAGTTCATATTTAGTCCAATTGAGTTAGCCATTTTAAATTCATTTTGCCATTTCTAAAACATTTTGAAAGCCATTTGAAAACATTGGGCCATTTTCAAAACCACTTCAACCTATCATATTCGGTTTGCACAACCTGGCTCTGATACCAACTTTGTAACGGCCCGGGATTATGATTCCCAAGTTACGTTTTGAGGGATGAAACCCCTCGTTAGGATCTTGCGCCCCGAGTACAGGTTGAAGGTTTGAAATTCTATCATAACATTTTAAAGTGGGATTTCATACCCAAAATTCGAAGGGATCATTGGAATCCCCGGGGAAGTCCCTTGTACCTGTCATAAGTCTAAGCGTGGAAAACCAAAGGTCACACAAATAGCGGAAGTAAAGCATAATACAAAGGGGTGCCACGGCAGAGCCGGGTCAAAATATGATCAACCATTCAAATTCGAGCCGTAATTAAATTGATGAAGTTGGAATCTCAACTCTCTCTTTCCGCCATGTTAGACCCAGCGGTCATGGACTCAAATCAGCATCAACAGTAGTAAGCATAACGGATACCTAAAAAATTTGATATGGTGCGGGATCAGATCGATGCCCACTTTAGCTCTACATCCCAACCCTAAGCACACATATATGCTATACCTAATAAAGATGCTTCTAGATGCATGGCGGGATATTAACACACTAACATGCTCCTAAGATCAAGTACATAATAATAATAAGGCCTTAGCACAGAATACCAAGTGGTATATCCCTCTCCTACCTCCACCCCCTTCCGATAGGGCGGAGACTGGCCAGCTCGTGAATGCATTCCATCATAATCGGGCGGCACGCATGCCTAACCCGCTCCACAATAAAGCCCACAGGCATCTCATAATATAAGGAAGTTCATGACTCGATTGACTCAGGACGGGACCCGATGAGACTAGGTCGTCCTATAACCCTAGAAATGACTCTAGTTACTTCACAGATAACGGCCGTTCTGTTTACATACACATAAATAAATAGAATGCTCAACGATCGATGCAACCTAGCATGGTACTACATGGCATGCTGATCATGAATGCAAGCACCTAGTATATCATGCACCTAAAGCAGGGAATAACTCTATTCAATCTGAGTAAGCTCCGAAGAGACTTACCTGGCGGTGCATAACAGAAAGGCAAGCATTATAATAGATTAAAGATCACCTAGATACATATCAGAACAGATATATAAGTCTACGTCTAATCATCCAAACACTCAAGCATATCATTCAACGAGAATAGCAAGCATATCGCAATCATCGTTCCATCAAGTTCAACCATTCATCATATTGCCACATTCCACAAGACCATATCATTCTCATCATTCCATTCAGCCACATTCATGTATTTGTCATAATATATCCGCAAAATAATCCGCATATCACATATATCAAGTTCATCATATTCGTCATATCTCGAAAGCATAAATTAACGCTACACAAGTCTAACACTTCACCATGCCATTAGTCAATCAATCATGCCACTAGTACACACCAATCATGATATTAGTCAACCATCCACATCAATCATGCTAGTTAGTCACCGATCACATAATTCCCGAGTTAGTCCCGAAACCCGTTTTGAAAACCGAGTTGACTAGTTAGAAATTCCGTCATTGGGAGATGTTCATCAAATTCCTTTTTCTAAAATCCAAGTCTCATAAGATTATTTCTGTTTTAATCACCATAGTATTATACCTTTAAATCTCAATAATAATATTTTATATTCTAAATCTCAATTTATATTATATAATATTTTAAATACCATTTTATAAACACTTTCATAAAATATTTCCAAATCCCTTAAAATTCCCAACCATTTTTATTAAATAAAAATCCAGCTCCTTTTTAAATTACTAAACCGACCCCTTTATTTTATTAAATACCAAATCGAGCCTCACTTTTATAAAATAAGCACAAAATCCGGCTTCCTCTCCCTCCGACCTGGCTAGCGGTGGCGCGTCCTCAGATCTCCGGTGCTCGCTCTCTCGCTCGGACTCTTTCTCCCTCACCCGCGCTCGGCCCCGCTCGCACTCACGCTCGCTGACCTCGCTCTCGCTCCCGATCCCGCCTCTCGATTTCTCCGGCTTCGCTGTCACCCTTAGCCACTCTCAAGCTCACCGACGCTCTTACCCGACCACTATGAACACCAAAGAAATCGAAAGGAACACACGAGAGAGAAGGGGAGAAGGTCGAAGCTCACCGAGGGGCGTCGACTCACCAGAGTTCGTCGGAGCTCTTCCAGGCGTCTCGGGTGCTGCTGGAGACCTCGTAGGTGGTGATGGCTTCCTTTGGTGTACCAGAGGAGGCGGAGGTGTGGGTGGTGACTCGATGGCGGTCGCCGACCCGGGGAGGTGGTGCTCGGGTGGCGAAAGAGAGGAGGCGGAAAGGAGGTGGTGAAGGCAGCGGAAAAGAGGAGGAGGAGTTGTGGTTACTGGCGGCACATAGAGGAGGGAGATGGCCTTGCTAACTCAGCAGAGAGGAGGGAGAGATATTGTTTTGATTCAATGAATAAAAGTGGGGGATGGTATCCTGCAATTGGATTTTGAATGTCAAGGGCAGATTTGGCGTGGGTTGTTGGGCAAGAAGGGTTGCAGGTTGATTTAGATCTTTTCTAAAAGGGTGAGGCATGAGAGTGAGGTAGGAGAGTGGTAGAGGAGGGTGTTTAGCCTAGAAGAGGAAATGGGCAAGCTGGAGCATCAGGTTGGGGCTGCTACTCTGCAAGTCAAACGGAAAGTATGGGACAAGACAAAGTGACAAGACAAGGTGATGAGTGGTCCCAATTGTAAAACCTAGATTCGTCTAGAAATCGGTTTTGGATAACGGAAGCGTAATAGATCTAAAGCAATAACGAAAGATCAAACGAAGAATCACAAGCAATCGAACACTCGAGCAGTTTTACGTGGTTCGGTATATTACCTACGTCCACGGGGCCTCAAGAGTTGGCCGAATCCACTATAAGAGAGTTCGTACAAGGGATGATACATGCAATGAAAGCAAGCAACCCTAATCTAACATGCATGTGAATCAGAGGTACAAGGAAGAAGAAGAAATCCCCCTGTATGGGAAAAAACCAGAAGATCGATAGAGAAATCGATCTCTAGAACCCTAGATCTCAGAAGACGAGGAGAGCGGCCACCCAGGAGGACGCCGGAGCTCGATCCACCTTCCAGAGAAGCCACCAGCAACCTTTCTTCTCTGAGCGCTCAAGAACCAAAGGCAAGAGAAGGAGAGAAAGCTCCAAACCCTTGAAACCCTAATCGGCGCAAAAGAGAGCGTTTGTGATGCCGTGCAATTATCGATGACTCCTGGTGACATTGAGGACAGCATGAAGGTTCCATTTGATGGCCCTGTCACTCGTGCAAGGGCCAAGAAGGTTCAAAATGCAACTAAGGCCTTTCTTGTCCGTCACCATGGAACTTTAGAGCAAGGGTTCAGGCCACCCTGGATCACTTGGCTCAAGGTTACACCACCAGCACAGGAAGTGAGCTTACGTCCACACACGGAGCTCATGAAGACTCGTCGGCACCCACCATGAACCAAGCCATACTCGACATGCTCTTGGGTCACTCAGCCGAGTGGGCCAAACACCTTGTCGAGAGAAGTGGGCCGAGTTGTCCTATGCTTGGGCCGAAATTATCTAGTTATTAATTAAGTTGTTATTTCATGCAATTAGTTACATAAGGTGGAAATTAATTATATCTCTTCTAGATATATTACTTAGCCACCAAGTTATTAAATATCTATCTTCTTAGGTTTTATTTTAAAGTTATTTCATTTATCTTTAGATAGAAATAATCTATCCAAACCCCTTTCCTTTGCAAGGAAGGATTGGTTAGATCTCTCATAGTTTTCCTATAAATTCATGTTATGCACTTTGATTTAATTAGATTGAATTAGAATTGAAGAAACCCTTTATGGATTAAGGGTTCTTCGATTGTCAATCCAAAGCTCTTGTGTTCTAAGACTTTCGGCCATCACAAATCACTAACCCTCACCTTGTTCTTGTCGAGATCGAGGAATCCCAGCCCTCCCCTACTCGACATAGCCGGCGCCTCCGAAGGACTCCAGGCCTTGGCGACGTCCGCAGGCAAGCATCGCTCCCAGTGAGCGCGGACACCTGCTTCCGCGTCCTCGCTCTCGCTCCCGCGGTGCCCAGGCGCCCTCGTCCGCGTGCTCCTAGGCGCGTCCCTAGCGCGCTCGCAATCACCCTCGCTCCCAGCGAGAACCCTGCGCGCATCCGGACACCCGCACACCCTGAGGACCCGTGTCCTGTGTGCCGAGACCCGCGCGCCAGTCCTCGCTACTTTCCTCGTTGTTCTTCGTTTTAGTTTTCTGTCGCTATTTCTCAGTTTCCAATTACTGAAATTACCAAGTGTTGAAATCTGTCGCTAAATCAGAATTCTAATTACTTGTTTGAATTGTTCCAAATCAGGAGATATCAAAGAGCATTGCAAGATCTTAGCAAATATACGGCGTGGTTCTTGATCTGAAGCCCACAGGCGAAGGATCGGTATCCCAAACGTATCAGTTTGTGAGGAGAGAGAAGAGAGCAGCTGAAGTGTCCAGCTCTCAAGAGGAAGCGAGCCTTTATAGTTAGGTCAAGAGCCAACACCAAAACGCAGCGCTCCACATAAAGAGAGGTAGGGTTGGGCTCCGGGTCTCTGGGCTACCAGCTCATCCGAGCTTCAAGATCCATGGGCCAGTAATGGGCTAAAGCCCAATACCAGGTAATGTAACTTCTTCCCATCATACCTTATACAAGATATATTATATAGTATAGTTTTATATACATATGTTAACTCCGCTATAGTATGGTCTCGTTAGAGGATCAAGTCTAAATAGACTCAATACGACTCAGTCGAGACACATGCCTATAGTGCAACATATATATATATAACATATACTAAAATATACCTGTATAGTCATCATACACACATACATGTCCAAACAAACATATAAAACAATATTACATGCCAAAGGAAAACTTAGGAAAGTAAACACTTATCATTACAAACACCCCTCTACTTTTCTATGTCTTGCACTAGGCAGACTCAGACTCAACAAGTAAGTGGATTCTTCATGGCCAGGTCCGTCCTCAGCCCAAGCATACATCACACACAGAGATCACTCAAGTTCCTCCAAGTGGAGGAAGTTCCTGCAAAACACAAATTTATCACGAGGGACAATTTTAGTGCCAAAATCTGCAGGATTAAGTCTACCATCAATTTTCTTAACATGAATGATGTTATCTTCAACGTTTTCACGAATGAAATGGTATCTAACATCAATATGTTTAGTACGCTCATGGTACATGGGATCTCTACACAAATATAGAGCACTTTGGCTATCTATATGCGGCACAGATGTATAATGCTTTAATTCCACTTCCTTCAAAATACCTTGCAACCAGATGGCCTCTTTACAGGCCTCTGTTGCTGCAATGTATTCAGCTTCAGTGGAAGATAATGCAACTATAGGCTGTTGTTGGGACTTCCAGGAAATACAATTATCTGCCCATGTATAAACATAGGAAGTAATAGATTTCCTAGTGTCCTTGTTACTAGCATAGTCAGCATCAACAAAGCCATGTAATTCAGATGCAGAAGTATGCTCAGAATACAACAATGACAGATTAACAGAGCCAAGCAAGTATTTCAACAAGTATTTCATGGATAACCGGTGCTTCTCAGAAGGATTAGACATGAATCTACTTAAAGTACTGATAGCAAATGCCAGATCAGGCCTAGTACAGATCATAGAGTAGATAACAGACCCAACAGCAGCATCATATGGTATAGACTTCATATTTTTCATCTCAATAGCAGACAAGACATCTTTAGATTTAGTCAAATCAAGATGAGGACCTAAAGGAATAGCATTCACTTTATCACCAGAAATATGGAATCTATCAAGCATCTTATGAATGTAATCACATTGATGCATGCAACCATAACTTCTTATGCTTTCTATCTCTAAGAATGGACATTCCTAAAATTTTCTTAGCAACACCCAAATCTTTCATGTCAAAATGCTTCTGCAAGTTCTTTTTAATATCTAAGATGCAATCTTTAGATTTAGAAATCAAAAGAATATCATCAACATATAAAAGCACATAAGCAGCAGGACCATGTCTTTTAACACCTTTAAAATACAAGCATGTATCAAACTTACTTCTCTTAAACCCTAAACTGAATCTCATACATCTATCAAACTTAATGTTCCATTGTCTAGGAGACTGTTTAAGACCATAGATAGATTTATTCAGCATGCAAGCATAGTTAGGATGCACAGAATCAACAAAGCCCTTAGGCTGTCTCATGTATATAGTCTCATCCAAATCACCATGCAAGAAAGCAGTTTTAACATCCATTTGCTCAAGTTCAAAATCATGCACAGCAGTCAGGGGCGGCCCCAGGGTGGGGCGGGCGTACGCGGCCGCCCCACCCTTCGACCCACGTGCCCCGGGGTTTAGAAAAAAAAAATAAAAAATAATTTATATATATAGAAGTGTTGTAATAAGAAAAACTAGGATGAAAATATAATCAATTAGTCTAATTTGCTTAGTTGGTAGGTGGGAAGAAAGGAAACTAATGTTAGACCAAAGGTTGGGGGTTCAAGTCCCACTAGCCTCATTTTTTAAAACAAATTTCACCACCCTAAAAATAGCTTCTTTTTTTTTATTATTTGTTCAACTTACACCACACTTTCTTTGTTTCTACCCTTTATTTAATTATATTCCCACTTCTCGAATTTCCTATTATATACAAATTATCTAGTTATAACTAATTAAACCCCATAAAATTGGTGAAATTAGCCTCTTTTTTTAAAAAAAAAAATTTCACCTCCCTCAAAAAAGTTTTTTTATTCTTTGTTCAACTTGCACCTATTCTCTATGTTTCTACCCCCTTATTTAATTATGTTTCCACTTCTCGAGCTCCCTACTATATACAAATTATCTAGTTATAACCTAATTAAACCCCATAAAATTGGTGAAATTATGATTTTATTATGAGAATAAATTTTGTGAAATTTTCATTAGAGTTTTGATTTTGAGAGTAAATTTTGTGTTTTAATTATTGTGTATGTGATTTTGAGAATGAAATTTATGAATTGAATTTGGGGTTTGTGAATTGAATTTGTGAAGCTTTATGCAATATTTGTATTTTCGTAACCTACATATTCAAATCACAATTTCTATCATGTCTTTGGGAACCAAAAGATATTATAAAGTTGGTGAGTTTACAATCCTAGCTAATATGCAAAAGCCTTGAATTTAACATGATTGAATTTCGATAAGTTTACACTCTTAAATATGACAAATGTCTAAATTTCCAATGAATGACGAGAAACAACTATCATAGCAACAAAGCAAATGTAAGCAAATGTAAGCCTACTTTCCTATAATCCACTGCTAAGTTGAAAATCGTAGCTTAGGTAAAGAAGTTTATTCAAGGTCAATATCTCAGTACACACTAGAAAATTTCGCCCCACCTTTCGGAGGATCCTGCGGCCGCCACTAACAGCAGCCATAGCAAGTAAGAGTCTAAGAGTCTTATACTTAACCACGGGAGCAAAGATTTCAGTATAGTCTTCACCCTCTCTTTGGGTGAAGCCTTTAGCAACAAGCCTGGCTTTGTATCTAGGTGGATCAGATTTAGACACACCATCTTTTAGTTTAAAAATCCATTTGCAATCAATAAGTCTTGCATTTTCAGGTTTAGCAACTAAAGTCCAGGTTTGGTTAACCCTCATAGACTCAATCTCTTCATCCATAGCCCTTTTCCAATTCTTATAGTGAGCACACTTTAAAGCCTGTTCATAAGTTTCAAGAGTAAATGATTTAACCACATCAGAAACAAGGCAAGCAAACTCAACAATGTTACTTATGAACCTTTTATTTGGAATGACAGTCCTAGGACTCCTATCCCTAGTCAACTGCCAATCAATGAGATCATGTCTTTCAGCAACTGAAGAACTAGAGGAACCAGAACCAGAAGCAGGCACAGACTCAACAATAATATCCTCATCCACAGAAATAGGAGAAACAGAAGAGGAAGGTAAAACAACAGGTTCATTAGCTTCCCCACCCAATTGGTGAGGTTGCACAACCACATAATCAGAAAGGGTAGAAACATAAGAGAGAGTAAGAGGAGGGGAGGGAGAATAACCAGTATCAAACTCATCATCATAGTCAGTTTCAATGTTCTTAGGAACATAGAACTGATCATCATTGTGTTCCTGCAAGTTAGTATCATGTACAGTAGGAACAAAAGTCATTTTAAAATGAAATCATTCTCATTAAAAATAACATTCCTACTCACAATAGTTTTATAAGCTCCAGGTTGAACAAGTAACAATTTATAACCTTTAACACCTTGAGGATATCCCAATAGGACACACTTTTGTGACCTGGGATTTAACTTGCCTTGGTTAATGTATGAATATACAGTACAACCAAAAGGTTTAAGATGATCAAGGTGAGGTTTTCTTTTATACCACAGTTCATAGGGAGTCTTAAAATCAATCACAGAGGAAGGGGTTCTATTTATCAAATATGCAGCAGTCATAACAGCTTCACCCCACAAACAATGCTTTAAACCAGAGGAAATCAACATGCATCTAGCCTTTTCAAGAAGAGTCATGTTCATCCTCTCAGCAGTACCATTCTGCTGGGGAGTTCCAGGAATTGTCAAGTGTCTTTTAATGCCATTTTGTTTACAGTAAGCATCAAACAAGGAATTACAAAACTCAAGGCCATTGTCAGTTTTTAAGCACTTAACAAATAAGCCAGTTTCCTTTTCAACCATAGATTTCCAATGTTTAAAAGTTTCAAAAGCTTCATCTTTAGTTTTCAACAAAAACACCCAAACTTTTCTACTATAATGGTCAATCAAGGACATGAAATATCTTTTCAAACCAACAGTAGATATTTGGGCATGGCCCCATAGATCAGAATGAATATAATCCAAAGGAGCAGTTGAAACAAATGCAGATGATTTGAAACTTTTTCTAGTATGCTTACCTAGAACACAATTTTCACATAATTCAATGGAACAAGGTTTAGCAGGAATAACACCAGACTTATACAAGTTCTCAAGGCCTTTATTACCAATATGACCTAACCTAACATGCCATAACATAGAATCATGCATAGACATAGGCTTATCAATGGCAGTAAAAGCAGCAGCAGAGGAATTCACAATAGGAGTAGCAATCAGTTCATATAATCCAGCTTTTCTTAAGCATTTAATCACAGGTTTACTATCCTTAGTAACAATCCTCACACCATCAGAACTGTACACATCATATTTTAATTCCTCAAGAGCACTTTCAGACAATAAGTTTCTTCTCAAATCAGGCACCCATTTAACATCCTTTATAACTCTAACAACATTGTCAAACATTCTTAAAGCAACAGAACCAACACCTTTTATTTTAAGCACAGAATGATCACCTAGCATGATAGTACCAACATCATAGCATTTAAGGTCAGAAAACCAAGACTTATGGAAGGTAGCATGCATAGTACATCCAGAATCTAAAATCCAAGCATTGGAGTCACCAGAATTTAACAAAGCAAGCACTTCATGAGTATAGTAAGGATGAGATTCAAGCACAGCAGAGACATTAGGCTTTTTACCAGTAAGCCTTTCATCTTTCTTCCTCTTAAAGCAGTGTTTCTCAATGTGACCAGATTTAGAGCAGTAAGAACACATAAGGTGAGATTTATCAGGTTTACCACTTTGATGATTTTCAGTTTTACTGGAATCTTTTTGAGGTGGTTTATTGTTGTTATTGTTGTTATTATTCTTATTGCCTTTAAACCTACCTCTAGCAACAAGAACCTCATTCTTATTGTCAGGTTTATGGTCATTTTTAAGCTCATACTTGTTTTTAAAGACCTTTAAAGCATCATTTTTCTGAATAATGGATTCAAGAATAACTTTCTTTTCCAATTTATCAGTACTGTATTGCACAACATCTTTAAAAGTATCAAATTGAGCAGGCAAAGAATTTAACAACAAAACACATTGCTGAGTTTCCTCAACTTTATCACCACATCTTTGCAAATCTTGAAGAATAGTCAGAAATTTATCAAGATTATCAGACAAGGGACAGGAAACATCCATCTTGAAATTAAACAGCTTATTAAACAAATTAACACGGGAAGGGAGAGATTTTACCAAGTACAAACCTTCAAGACCTTCCCAAAGCTTATCAGCAGTGTCAAAATTTAATACCTGTCTAGCAACTTCATCACTCAAGCGAAGCATCACTTCACTGTGAGCTTGTTGATCAGTTTCAAAGATTTTTTCCTTTGAAGTCCCTTCTGGAAACTTGTTGGTTACAGCAACCCAACACTTTTCCTTGATCAGAATAGCCTTCATCTTCAATTGCCACATAGCAAAGTCAGTGTGGCCATTGAAAGGCTTAAGATAAGTGCCTTTATCACCCATAGCTGTCGTATTGTACCTATAGAACAACTAAACAGTTAGTAAATGACTTAGAGAGCACAAAAATGATTCAAGAAAATATGAATCTAACAGTGCAACTAAAGATCCTATCAAGCCAAGCGCAAAACAAGAAAACTCGAAGATCAGAAGCACTTAAAACACAAGATCCAAGCACAGAAGCCCTAGATCTAGCAAACAAGGGTGTGGTACGTCGTGTAGGGAGGGTGCTGCACCAGCGATGTCGCCTTTTAGGTCAGCCCGAAGCCCTACACCCGTTCCCTATCCCTAGAACTCAACAATGAGCCAGGAAATCAAGAACGCGACAGCCAAGCTCTGATACCACGTTGTAAAACCTAGATTCGTCTAGAAATCGGTTTTGGATAGCGGAAGCGTAATAGATCTAAAGCGATAACGAAAGATCAAACGAAGAATCACAAGCAATCGAACACTCGAGCAGTTTTACGTGGTTCGGTATATTACCTACGTCCACGGGGCCTCAAGAGTTGGCCGAATCCACTATAAGAGAGTTCGTACAAGGGATGATACACGCAATCAAAGCAAGCAACCCTAATCTAACATGCATGTGAATCAGAGGTACAAGGAAGAAGAAGAAATCCCCCTGTATGGGAAAAAACCAGAAGATCGATAGAGAAATCGATCTCTAGAACCCTAGATCTCAGAAGACGAGGAGAGCGGCCACCCAGGAGGACGCCGGAGCTCGATCCACCTTCCAGAGAAGCCACCAGCAACCTTTCTTCTCCGAGCGCTCAAGAACCAAAGGCAAGAGAAGGAGAGAAAGCTCCAAACCCTAGAAACCCTAATCGGCGCAAAAGAGAGCGTTTGTGAGGAGAGAGAAGAGAGCTGAAGTGTCCAGCTCTCAAGAGGAAGCGAGCCTTTATAGCTAGGTCAAGAGCCAACACCAAAACGCAGCGCTCCACATAAAGAGAGGTAAGGTTGGGCTCCGGGTCTCTGGGCTACCAGCTCATCCGAGCTTCAAGATCCATGGGCCAGTAATGGGCTAAAGCCCAATACCAGGTAATGTAACTTCTTCCCATCATACCTTATACAAGATATATTATATAGTATAGTTTTATATACATATGTTAACTCCGCTATAGTATGGTCTCGTTAGAGGATCAAGTCTAAATAGACTCAATACGACTCAGTCGAGACACATGCCTATAGTGCAACATATATATAACATATACTAAAATATACCTGTATAGTCATCATACACACATACATGTCCAAACAAACATATAAAATAATATTACATGCCAAAGGAAAACTTAGGAAAGTAAACACATATCATTACACCAATAAATTGTGAAATAATCAAACCCGCTCTCTCAATCAGTTAGAATTTAAAAAAAATCCGAGCATGTATGTCGCCATGTCAAGTTAGTTAGTTTTTTTTTTAAATTTTATTTTAGGCTGAAATTCCGTTCCATGAATTTTGAAATCCGAGTTAGCGAGTTTTCCGTTAAATTCCACTATTAAATTAGGGTTTAAAAATCCGAGCATTTACACTAAGCATTGGAGAAATTTTAATGAATATATATAGATTATAAAATTAAATCATGCCCCATTCCAAAAATTCACAGTCAAGTTAAACAAAAAAGCTATAAAGTATACATCAATGAAGCTTTGATAAATGGAATTTAAGGCTAGTTTGATTTTATATAAATCAATAAAACTTTATTATATGAAATTTAACTACGTACGTAAGTTTGATTTTATATAAACCAAGTATAAATCAACGAACTGAAATTTAATTAACTACTTGAATATGATGTTATTTATTTCATATTACTCCCTCCGTTCGGCAAAACTTGTCATTTTAACTTTCTACACAACTTTTAATAAAGCTAATAATTACACTCCCTTTTTACTAATTTACCCTCATTTACTACTCTACTTTTTACTTTATCAAAAACTACAACTCACAACACATCAATCAAATCAAGGGCATTTTAGTAAAGTAGAACCAAAAATACCTAAAATGACAAGTTTTTCCGAACAAAAACAAAACTCTAAAACGACAAGTTTTGCCGAACGGAGGGAGTATGTAAGTATAAATAATATCATATCCGTATACTTCCGGAACTAATTAACTGTCTGTACGTTTTTTAATGTATATAGTATTTAACAACATTTCCAACGCTAACTACTATTGGAATGATTTTCCAACATTTTAAACCCTTGAAAATGTTCATTAAAATCCTCCCGGCGGTCTTGACCCTTGGAAATAGAGCTCCCAGCAGTCTTAACCCTTGGAAATAGATTTCCAACACTTTTCACCGTTGGAAAATATTTCAACATATTTCACTCTTGGAACATGACGATTGGAATATTTGCACGTCCTTAACGACGTGCAATTTGTACGTTGTTAAGAACGTGCAAATATTGCACGTTGCTTTCGACGTGCAAACCCTAGTTTGCTAGTCGACGTGCACATTTCTACACTTACACGTTGTTAACGACGTGCATGCACTCCTTAATCCGGATTTGCGGTGTATATAGTGACACCCATTTTATTATAAAAGGCATAAAAACACCTCCTAGACTAAAAAAAAGCACCTCCTAGAATGAATACCATGTTATCATGTTAATGGTAGTTAAATGTCATGTGTGATAAGGTTTTTAAAATAAAATGAAAAAAAAATAATAAAAACTAATAATAAAATACGTAAAATATAAATATGAAAACATTGGTAAAGCTTCTATATTAAATTTAATTAGCTGGGCCTCTCCCACCACCTGTGTTGTTCCGTCTGCTCCTCTCGTAGTCCCTCTCGTAGTCTCAATCTTACAGCAATCAACCACCCAGCCGTTTCTCTCAAGGTATCCGCTCTTGTTCATCTTCTTCTTGCATCTTGTTCCTCACCCTTTTGATTTATGCCTCTACCTTTTTATCTTCCATGACTAAGCTATTAACGCCTGTAAAAACTGAATAATAATAATATATTAAAATGACACTCTTGAGTCTGATCCATCAATTGTATTAGAGTATTAGTCAGAAGAAGGTCAATGTTTCCTTCAATTTGTTGAAACCGGTAGTTGAATTTGAATCTCTACAAATTTCTCCTGAAACCAACGACTCATATACTCATTTCTTCTGCTAATGTTTGAATATGGGGTTTCTACTGATAATTTCTCTCTCTCTCACTCTCTCTCTTTCTCTCACGCATACATCAGATTGTTTGGATTTCTAGGGTTTACCAGTGATTTTGTTCTTAGTTCAAGAGTTTGCATAGGAATCCAGTTGTTGAGGATCAAGTGCTTTTGGGGGTTTCAGATTGGAACTGTCTGCTACTAATAGCCCCAATGGATCCGAGGGTTAATCTCTCTGCCATGATCCATGAAGTCAGATTTGGGAACTTACCAGTTCCAGTTTATCTGGGTCAAAATTTTAGGAATGGGGCATCACCCACATCTGGGATTCCTGGTGCAAATGTAGGGAATGATCTGCCGTCGAATTCGGATTCGATCCATGAAGACGATTTGCACGAGGATTACGATTTCTCAGACGAGATTTTGAGGTACATAAGCCAGATTCTGATGGAGGAGGATGTTGAAGATAAGAACTGTATGCTTCAGGAGTCATATGAGCTTCAAGTGGCTGAAAAATCCTTGTATGAGGCCATTGGCAAGAAGTATCCTCCATCACCTGATCGAAGCTTTGAGTATTCGGGTCAGTACAGTGGGCTTCTGAATAATAGTGGGTTCCCTGAGGATTTCCTAGGGTATTCTGATGGTGGAGACTATGATAAGAGTGTGTTAGCAGATGCCTATCAGGTTCATGGCTCGTTTGGATCTGTGCCAGTTCACCAGACTCCACAGTCCACTTATAGCTCCGCGATCAGTGGAAGCAGCGTTGTGGATGGCTTGATGGAGTCTCCGGAGAGTGTTCTTGAGGTTCCAGATCTGAGTAATGAGAATCAGTCTGTTTCTTTGTTTATAAAAGGTGTTGAAGAAGCTAGCAAGTTTATTCCGAGTTGTGACGAGTTGATTGTTAGTACACTGGCCAGCGGAATCCCAGAGAACATTGAGGGGCAAAGCTGCAAGCAAGAAGTGACAGAGGAGAGGCGTGAGAGTTGGGAAATGGATAATAGCTTCAAGGGGAAGAAGCATCTTCATGGCTATAGTTTGTACTCGGATGAAGAGCAGAGGAGCCGTAAGCAGCCATTTGTCTATTCCGACCCTAATGAGCATTCTGATATGTTCGATGAGATTCTCCTTCATCATGCCGGAGACCAAAACAAGGCTATAGTTTCTTTACGAGAGACCTTGCAAACTGAAGCTACAAAGAAGACGCAGCAAATGGGGCAATCAAAGGGAGCTGGTGGTGGTGGTGGAAGGGGCCGTGGAAGAAGGCAAAGCGGGAGGAAGGAGGTAATAGATTTTAGAACCCTTCTCATCAGCTGCGCGCAAGCAGTTGCGGCTGATGATCGCAGGACAGCTAATGAGCTGCTCAAGAAGATCAGGCAACATTCGTCTCCTTCTGGTGACGGAAACCAGAGATTGGCTCATTGCTTTGCTGATGGCCTCGAGGCACGCTTAGCTGGCACTGGATCTCAGATTTATAGAGCTCTGATTAGCAAAAAGAGATCTGCTTCTGATGTGTTGAAAGCTTACCTACTGTTTCTTGCAGCATGCCCATTCAAGAAAATCTCGAATTTCTTTTCAAACAAGACGATTGCGAAGCTAGCTCGTGGTGCAGCAAGGATCCACATTATAGATTTTGGAATCCTCTACGGATTTCAGTGGCCAACTTTTATTCAGTGCCAGTCTGAGAGAAACGGCGGCCCTCCAATGATCAGGATTACAGGTATTGATCATCCTCAACCAGGGTTCAGACCGGCCGAAAGGGTTGAGGAGACAGGGCGCAGGCTAGCACATTATGCTAAAGAGTTCAGGGTTCCCTTTGAGTTCAATCCTATTGCAAAGAGATGGGAAACCATTCAGCTCGAAGATCTCAAGCTTAACGACGAGGACGAGTTGGTCATAGTCAATTGCATCGACAGGATGAAGAACTTGCCTGATGAAACCATGTTGGTAGACAGTTCAAGAAATACTGTGCTCAAATTGATTAGGAAGATCAATCCTGCAGTATTCATCCACGGTGTGGTCAATGGGGCGTACAATGCTCCCTTCTTTGTCACCAGGTTCAAGGAGGCTCTCTTTCATTTCTCGTCGTATTTTGACATGCTTGAAACTATTGTCCCACGCGAGGATGAGGAGAGGATGTTGCTGGAAAGAGATGTGCTCGGAAGAGAGGCCCTCAATGTGGTAGCGTGTGAGGGCTGGGAGAGAGTTGAGAGGCCGGAAACAAACAAGCAATGGCAGGTTCGCACTTTAAAGGCTGGCTTCGTGCAGCTTCCCCTAGACCCAGAGGTTAAGGATAGGGCAAAGCTCAGGATTAGCGCGTACCATAAGGATTTTGCGATTGATGCAGATGGCCACTGGCTGTTGCTCGGTTGGAAAGGGCGAATAATGCATGCCCTTTCCACATGGAAACCGGGCTAAACTGCCTACCTATTGTATCAGCATTTCAACTCAGGTATTCCGAATCCGAATCTTAGTGGAAAAATATGCCCCAAAGGTGACACTTTTCGCCCTACACTTGCCTAAAATTGCTCTTGGATTACTCTGCTGATTGATCCTCGTATGTTTCGGTTGTATTTTGGTTTACAGCAAGTGCTTTCACTGGATTGCTCATCAAGCGATCAAATGTGGATTTCGAACATTCAGGCAAACATGTTGTAGGTGGATGCATTTGAATATCACCTAGATTTGGTAAGTTTATATGCATCTCTGGGCTTTTTTTCTAATTTGCATTCAGCATTTCAGATTCTCACTTAATTATTTGCGCATTATTGAGCAACAATGGAGGTTTGGTTAAAGGTGTGCAGGTGGTCCTTGTCTGATTGCTGCTTTGGTATCACATTATAGCATTAGCTTCCAGGCAGAAAATGGTACAGTATGTTTTAGGAAGAAAAAGGAGCGAATATCCGGGATTGTATTGGAGAACATGATTTGTGCAATTGTGCTCTTTCAGCTTTTTGTATTATATTATAGAAAAAGTAGGTTGAAGCTCCTCAGGAGGACCACCAACTTTAGCAGATGTCGAATCTGATTAATCCCATAAATCCAAGTGTTTGTATGGATTTGTTCAACAGTGTTTGAGCTGGTAAGATTCTTCGTTTACAGTAGATGTAACTTGTGAGCTTGTCTCTTTAGCTATGCTAGTGTACCCTCATCGTTTTTTGTTTGTATATCGTCTCGTATTATCCGATGCCAAGAGAAGTCATGATGAAGTAAACTCTAAACAACAAATTTTGTATAGGAAAATATATTTAGATAAGAGAAGAATACTATTTTTTGTGTAAAAAAAATAAGATGGGAGGGGTAATGGTTAAAGGATTATAAGGGATTGCTCAAATTAGTAATTGAAATACAACAACTACTACTACCAGTAAATCCTGCAATTAAGCAGGGTCTGGGGGGTTAGAATGTACGCACTCTTTCCCTGAATACATCGAGAGAGTGTTTCCGGTAGACCCAAAATAGTAGACATATCAATTCCATGAAAGCATGCTAAACAGTAGACAAAGAGGCCCGAAGAAGCAAAGAGGAAGGGTGAATATAAGCAGCAACAATAGAACAAAACACTCAGTCTAGTACTTAGACCTGAGCATGAGCCGGACCGGGCGAGCTTGGGTCGGGCCTTGAACAAAATTTCAGCCCAGTACACCGGGCCGGGCTTGGGCCAGACTCGGTTTTTGGGCCTAGTGCCTTGCCCAAGCCCGCTCTCGTTGCCGGGCCGAGCCGCCCAGCGGGCCAAACGGGCCTAACATATCAAATTCGTTTTCTATCGGAAATCGAATTATTATTTTTTTTTTAAAAAGAGACAAATCACAACATTATACCAATACTTTTAAATGTGAGGTCAATCTGGACAATATTAGCCTACTAACAAATGCAAATCAACGCTATATTGTACCAATACTTTCAGGCGACACGCGGAACAAAGAATCATCATCTCGCATATATATAATATTTTTATTTATATGAAAAAAAAAATTGATAAAACATCAAAGAACATATATAATTAAGTTAATAAACTAAATAAAGTTGTAAACTAATAAGGTTTATACTAATGTAATTACAATTGTAATAAAGTTGAATATAAGGTTTAATTACAATATACTTGTGTACCACTGTAATACGGAGTACTTACAATTACATATAAAATGGTGATCAATTTGATTAAGCTACTGTATTTTTTTGTAAACTTTGATTATGCTACTGTAATTATAGTACTTTTTTTTTGGAGAACTTTTTTTTTTTATATACAAGGCGAAAATTTGGGGGTGGTCAACCTCGGTTGAACCACTGCCCAATAGCGTCCTTGCGGACGACATCCTCGAGCTCGTCAGGGGAATGTGCTTACGAGAAGGACGAGGATAAACCGATGTGCGCTAACCTGTCTGCAACCTGGTGGCCTTCTCGGAAGGTGTGGGAGAAGGAGACAACCTCGAATGCTTTGCAGAGGCCGAGAGCATCAGAGATCATCATTTCAATAGTCCACGGGCATGTGCCGATCCCACGGAGGCCATTAATGACGGCCAGACAGTCTCCTTCCACCACGAGGCGAGAAAAACCTTTCTTCAATGCTTCAAGAAGACCGTGACACTCAGCTTGGAGAGGAGAAACATTTCCAAGGGGTTGCGCTCCGCACGAAACCACTCTACCATGGCAATCGCGGATGACAAAGCCAGAGCCTGCTTGCCCAGAAGCTACCTTTGCACCATCAAAATTAAGTTTCATAAATCCTTCGGCAGGTTTGTTCCATTTAACATTTTTCTGATGTCGGAAACTGTTTCGAGGGTTGTGCTGGGTTATAAAGATGTTGTCATCCTCTGGATCATCCTTTTTAGCCTTTTTCCAGGATATCCTATATTGGATTATATACTTTATCCATTGTTCCATATATCTGATATCTTGGTTTTCAAAAAGGATTTTGTTCCTCGTAGACCATATTCCCCATAAGGAAAAAGCTAGTACCGATTTCTGGTTTGGTGATAGTTGGGAAAAGATTTCAATGATTATCGCCTTATAGGTCTTATTGGTTTTGTCAGTGTTTCTAATTATTCTTTCAAACTGCTTGTCCATTCTCCCGATAAGAGATATTGAAGTTCGGCTTGTCCATTATTCTTTCAATCTACTTTTTTTTTGGAGAACTAATTGTAATACGGAGTACTTACTGTAATTGTCATATTTGTTAGGTACCACTATAATTTACTTATAATTGTAATACTTGCTAATATTTATGGAAATTGAATTAATTGCTACTATATTTTTATTATATTAATTTTTTTATATTAATTATATTAATAATATATAAAATACTATATATAACTTATATAATTATAATTATATATAATATTAAAATGAAACCGGGCCGGGCCGAGCCCGCTTGGGTTTCACCCTCTGCCCAAGCCAGACCCTTTGGGCCTACCAGGCCGGGCCCATTGGCCTGCTTGGGTCAACTACTCTGTCCAAGCCCACATATTTTCCAGGACATGTTGGGCGGGCCGGGCGGGTTGGCCCATATCTGCTCAGGTCTACTAGTACTACTACACATCAGAAGCCCGAATAGCTCTCCTCCAGCGGTCTCTGTCCAAAGTCAATTCTTCCGACAAGTTGAGCAGATTGAGATCCTGCCTAATTGTTGTAGGAGGAAATCGAGAATGCAAATTAAATATAAAGTAAAGTACAGCAAACCAGATTCCGTCCCTTGCAAATAATTACAAGACCTCCTCCTGATGTAGCTGCGGGAAGTCAGGATCAATCCACGAGGAAGCGTGTCAGCGAATCCTAGGCAGCGGTGAAATCTCACGGTCAGAAGTCGACAACAGGTGCTAGATCTCGACTAATGTAAGTCGACAGGAGATCAGGCCAGTCGATCAGCGTAGCAGACAGAGGCACTGGGTCTCGTCGATCTCGACTAGAGGCTACTCGATATCGAGTAGGGCCCTTGTCGACTTCGGCTTGGCTTGTCGAGTACCTGTACACAGAAGCTACAACGATGCTAGATCGAATATCAGTAACTCGAGGTCGACCATACTTGGTCGAGATCGAGTAAGGGCAGAAAAACGAAACAAAGAAATAAAGTAAAGGCAAAGGCTTTGGGACTTCGAAATAAACTGTATGTAAAAGACTTCCAAGAATGGGGTTTGCAACAACGATAACCAAGCACGCATAAGGCAGAGATAAACAGATAATCATGTGAATTGCATCAAAGGACAAGCTTTCGCCTTTTCCAACAATTAGACAACTCTCTCAAGAAACCCTAATTGTCTCTACCGATTTTATGTTTACAATCCAAGTTGTTAGCATGGATCTCCATTAGATGGGTAATAAACACATAAACAAGTAGTAGATGCTCAAAACATGATAAAAGTCGGATCTTTACCTCAAACACGCATGGCTATCGTCGGACTCGCCCCAACCCTAGAAGTGGGTGGACTACTCGCGCTTCATCGCAACCTCAGACATCATTGATTGGAAAGAAATAACAACTTGCATTAAACTAAATTCAAAGACTTTACAATCCCGACGATCCAACTCTCGTTGAACGCCAAAACCCTAAAACCTTCGAACTCCTAAACCGTCTCTGTGAACTACTTGTCTCTGCCTGAAATTGAATGAATAGAAATCAGCCCCATGGGCTTTATTTATAGCCTTCTACTCCTTGCTATTCAAGGATAGAAACATCTATCTATATCTACAACTATTTCTAAAAGCATTAAAGATAAATAAAAACAACAACATAATTAAATCTAAATAAGGGAAGTATATCTAAAGTGTCTCCAAGTGGATAGATCTCTCTCTTCTTTGATGTATCTTGATAGATCAGATAGAATAGGCAAACTTCGAGCCCAAGGAATCCCAAACCGAGTAGAATTGCGTCGACGCTTCACGCGGCTTCTGGAACCGTCGTCGATCTCGAGTAGAGCTTACTCGATCTCGACTAGGTGTGTTGTCGACTGGGCTTGGCTCGACGTCTCGGCTAGCAGGTCCTCGGTGTGGCTCGGTCATGGCTCCCGACGTTCGTCGATCTCGAGGAGAGCTCCTCGATCTCGAGTAGGGGTGGATCATCGACTTGGCCGTCTTGGTGCATCGGGTAGCCTTTTGTCGACATGCTCGGACATAGGCTCACAGGCTTTGTCGATCTCGAGGACTCCTTGTCGACATCGAGTAGGGAAGCTCGTCGACTAGGCTTGGCTTGTCTGGTCGGGCAGGTCTTTCTCGATGTGCTCGGACACAAGCCCATAGGCTCGTCGATCTCGGGTACCGGTCCTCGATCTCGAGGAAGCTGTCCGGGCATGGTCGGGTAGTCTCTCCTTGACTCCGGATAGTTTCTCCTTGTCTCCTCGACGTGTGTTCTTCGACTAGGGTGTGTCTAGGAGTGATCCGTCGAGATCGACTAAGGCTTTGTCGATGTCGAGTAGCTTTGAGCTCTGGTTCTCGCTTCTTGGTTTTCTCCCGAATTGTTTCCATATTAAACAGAAACTTATGTAGATCTCCATTTCTGACAAATAAGCATATACTACATAAATTCGACATGTTCCCAACCCGAAATATGCAAAATGTAAAGAATATGGAACTAAAATATGCATAAAAACATGGCTACTTTGGAGACATCAAATCACCCCATACTTAGACTTGCTTGTTCTCAAGCAATAACCAAACAATAACCAAGACCTACAACACATCCTTCAAGTCTTCGCCTTTGTCAAAAACAACATCTCAAGTAGTAGCAATGTAAGACAAGTGAATTTAACGTCATCACACATATATGAGCGATCCATAGGCATAGGCAATATAAATCCAACCTCACAGGAATAATGTGTTTACACTCAGCTCTCAATGCGTTTAGTCTATGAAGATCAACTCTCAACTCAATTCCATATACAATCTCATAAACATTGCAATTTAAACATGAATCCACTTCACAACCAATTATGAAAATGCAACAAGAATTATCAAGAGGACTTCGCTCAATAGAATTCTTCAAAGAAGATTCCATTCGGCGGGGTTGTAATGGGGCTTGGTAAGAAATAATAAGGTATGGAATTATTTGGCCATGTGGTGCTAAATAAAATTCGGGAATCAAGACTCCTAAATCTCCAACACAACCAAACCATAACTTCTCAATCATATGCATCCACTAAACTCTCCAATCTATCTCAATGAAGTATGTAACCTTTCAAACTTCCTCAACCTCTCCAAAGTATGTATCTTGCAAATAATGAAAGAAATAAGGTAAATTTGGCTCATGCACTTTATTCACAAACATTGGCTCATGCACTTTATTCACAAACATTGGCTCATGCACTTTATTCACAAACATATGTACTTTTTCTTCTTCTTTTTTTTCGGATTTTTTTTTCTTTTTTTTTTTGAAAGAAAACTAATTAACACTAATAGTGCATTTATAATGTGAGCCAAAAATCCTTTTACATAATACGTATAGCAAAGTAAAAATGTAAAACCAACTCATATCTCAATAATTTCAACAATCCTTCCTACCTGAAATGCAACATAAGCTTATTCTTTCCACAAATCATCATTCCAACCAACTCTAAGTCTTAATTCCCAAATGGGGGCCAGGCTCAATTTGGCTAAGGATATTTTTTGGAGTTCACAAGAAAAGTCTCAGGCTAATGTTCTAGCTTCAAGCAGGGATAATGCAGGGTAGGTAAAGAGAGGATAAAATTGGCTTAAAATGTGCCTCCATCATTTAATTCTCATCAACATAAACATATAAATGCATTGGCTTTGAATAACTATCACAACATTTAGAGATGCACAGGAAGAGTAAATACGCTCAAGAAAGCAGAGGGATTTTTAATGTTCTCACTATAAGGCCAAAATTCTCATTAGGACAAGTTTTGTTGGATTTTAACCTTTAGCTTAGGATCATATGCACTCAATTTCATCACAAGTTCACAATCCACAAAAAAAAAAAACATTTTGAGGACTTAAGCTAAACCTTCCAAACATGCCATAGGATTTACATGATCAAGTCAATCATTATTTATCATCATAGGACATCTAAGTTAGGATATAAAACAATGCAAAAAAATTAAACATGCATTTTTTTCAGTTTTTGACATTTTCTATTTTTTTATTATTTTTATTATTTTTTATAAAAAAATCAAGACTAAAGTATGACAAAAGATTTAAAAGGCATAAAATTTAAACATGAATGCATAACATAAAAATTAAAATTTCACCATGTAAAAAGCAAGACTAACACATATGATAATGATAATGAGCCCTTCCCCCACCCCATACTTAAAATATACAGTGTCCCCACTATATAAAATAAAAAATAAGAGTAAAAGAAGGAACTCACAGGATAACACATCGAGGAAGGCGGATCAGGCATGTCGAGTAAATAACCTGGTCGATCTCGAGTACATGTTACTCGATCTCGAGTAGCTTTTCTGCGTCCAGTGGATTCTGAAGTCGAGGAGCTTCTGGTGGCTTGCCGATATCGAGTTGGCCTACTCGATATCGAGTAGTGTTTGGGTTGCTCCTCCTTGTCGTCGTCGACTTGGCCTTCGTCGATTCTGACTGTTTTCAGGGACTTCTTTATTCCACTTTTCGCGATCCTTTTATGCTTGCCGACCTAAGAGTGTTAGATTGCACAAGAAACAAGACTATCCAAATGAAATATTCTAAAAGACATAAAAACAAAACCAAAAATAAAAACCAAAAAGTTCAAAAAGTCCCAAAAATTCTTAAAGTTTTATATACATGCTCTAGATTTTAGAGTCGCTAGGCCGACTTCTCCGTTTGCGCTCAAGGACCATTATTGTGGGGCCCGCTCATGCTTGGCCCTTCTCCTGGATCATCTAGGTCCTGATGGTAGTATGCAAGCTCAGCTGACAGGTGGTTGCTTGTAGGGTCTCCCTTCTCTTTCTTCTTCTTCCTTCCAGCTCTCAGTTTCCGCAGATTTTCTCGCCATGGTATCTTATCTCCCCTTAAATTATTGATAATTTTCTTTATGGAGTGAGGGGGAGTAGAATTCATACCTGAACTTACCTTTTCGGACCCAAAACAAAAATCTTTGGGTTCGGGGCTAGTCGAGATTGAGTACTGCTGGTCGACCTTGAGTACAGGGACCCCATACTTAGGCTCTAGGCAAGTCAGTGGCTTAGCAGAGGTTGTCGATATCGACAAGGGCTTGTCGAGATCGAGTAGAAGCCTTGTCAAGATCGAGTTGGCTTGGTCGATCTCGAGTACAGTGTTGGCACCTTCCTCCGCTGTTTGCTTGGTCCCGTGGTTGCTGATGCTTTTCACCTCCAGCCAGGAAATTTCCTCTTTTGCAGGGCCAAAAGAAAAATCCAAAACCCCATCGCCTATGGTGAAGGTGAGCGAGTGATTCTTAACACTAATTCTGGCATCTACAGTAGATAAGAATGGTCTACCAAGAATAATAGGGCTAGTAGGATCTTCAGCACAGTCAATGATAAGGAAATCTGCTGGAACAAGGAATTTACCAACCTGGACAGGGACGTTCTCAACTATACTTGTAGGTAGACACGGCCACGGGTCCGACCCGCCGGGTCGACAACCCGGGGAGGGTGACCCTAACCCTGACCCGGGGTTGGGACGGGTTGGCGGGTCGGACTGGCGGGTCGGTCATGTGGCACCAAGTCGGGTACCCAACGAGTTTTGCGGGTCGACCCGCCGGGTCAACCATTTTTTTTAAAAAAAAAAAAATGTTTTAAACCCAAAATAAAACTCAACTCAAATATTTCACCACACTTTCGAAATGGAAAGATTTAAGGTTGACAAAACATGGTATGTGGGAAGATATATATAGATATCTTCATTCCACTCCCATTATTTCATCACACTTTAGATGTGGGAAAGAAAAGGTTGGATTGTGTGAATGACAAGTAGGGTATGAGGATCTATATATAGAGAAAATAGAGGTATGTAGCTCACTTTCGATGTGGGACAGAAATATGAGATATGAAAGAAAATGTGAGAAATTGATATTTAAGTATATGATGTAAAATGTAATGTAATTAAAGTCTTTGGATTATATGGAGGAATATAATGTAATTTAAGTATTTGGATTATATGATGTAACATATAATAATATAATTAAAGCGTTTACCTCTTAAGAGTTAATGAAATGAATAACACATGGTGATGAAACATCATGATACAATATATCAAGTTATGTTGGATTAATCTTTCTATTTAACTTAATTGATGGTTGTGTTGATCCATTAATCAATCATAAGTATTTTATTTTACTTGCATTATTATGTTAATTTCTTGATCAATGATTTCAAATCTAGGTTCTTCTTCATATAGATATGTTAAACTTTCTCGTTTAATGTTGAATTAGCCACATGTTGTGTATACACTTAATGATGATGTTATTAGAATTATATACTTGGGTTGCTTGTTATGACGTACATGAAAAGACACATTGAAAAAAGTATTGCCAATATTATATTTCATTCTTGTGTTTGAAAATCCGAAGTTCTATATCATTTTGAAAATAAACGAAAACTCGACATTAAGGATACTATACAAGTGTAACGGCTTTATCAATAACAATATTTGTATTATTTGAAATTATATCATAAAGACTCCTAACTTAGTATCATATAGAATGATTTATAAGTATGGATTGACATTAAAAACCGAATGGTAGAGATTGAAGACATGATGTAGTTTCTAGTTTCTACCCTTATTCTTGTCCCACATTGAAAACTAGAGGAAAATGGGGGTGCTAAGTCTATAAAAGGAGAAGCATGGGGGTGCTAAGTCTCACATTGCCATTGCATATTACATTATGTAATATTATGAATTATTTTAATAATAATTTATATAATTTACATAATAATTATAAATTTATTTTATTAAAAATATTTTTTTTCAAAAAAATATATATTTTAAAATGGCGGGTTGACCCGGTGGGTCGAACCGGGTCGAACCTGCCGGGTCACGGGTTATCTTTTCCCCGACCCTAACCCTGACTCTCAAACCGAGCTGACCCTTGGACCCGTGGACCCTGATCCGGCGGGTCACGGGTCGACCCGCCCGACCCGTGACCCGTGGCCATGACTACTTGTAGGGATGACTACTGTATTGTTTGCCATGTATAGCTTGGCATCCACAAGTTCTATGCATCCTATTTTGACCTTCCGCCAGATTGATAGAGGCATGATGCTCACACTTGCTCCTAAATCACAAAGAGACTCATATTTATATTGTCCAAAGCCCACAGTAACAGAAAACTTACCAGGGTCAGGTCTCTTTTCAGGGAAGTGGAGTACTTTGCATTCGCATGCGATCTCTGAGATGGATCGCTTCTTGCTCAGGATTTCCTTTAGAAATTTGACATATCCAGGCATCTCTTGCAGGGCTTTTATAAAAGGAATAGAAACATTCAGTTCTTGCAGCATATTAACAAATCTGGTAAACCTACCTGCAATGGGATCTTTCTGTGCTTTTGAAGGGAAAGGCAATGGCTTTTTCTATTTCGGAGCCAAATCAGTTGTCGGAGGTGTTGCAGAGTCGTCGACGTCGGCCAGCTTCTGCTCCTCGATCTCGACCACGGGCTCCTCGACTTCGAGTTGGGTGGTCGACCTGGAGTTGCTGGGCTGCGCAGCGGAGTCCGAGCTCAGCTTCTGGTCTGTGTCGAGGAGTGGCTTGTCGAGATCGAGTACGCTCTCCTCGAAATCGAGTAGGTTTGGCTCTGTCTCGAGTTGCTGCTCTGCCTTGCTTTGCTGTTTCCCGGCCTCTGGCTCGTGTAATTGATGCCCACTCCTGAGTTTGATAGCTGCGACGTGTCCGATCTTCCCCTTAGGATTTGGTTCTGTTTGCCCAGGGAGCTGTCCGGACGGTCGTGGGATCTGTGCAGCGATTTGACCCATCTGGGTCTCTATTCCTCTTTTCCAGATATCCAGTTCCCCAAATTTTGTGTTGAAATTCTGGAGCTGATTGTTGATGGTGTTTGTAGCCTGCAGGTTCTGTGCATGATTTCGGCGCATCTCATCAAGGATCAGCTGCAGATCGTCCTTCTTTTGATCCATTTCTGGATGTCCTGGAGCTTTGTAGGGTGGGGGATTCCTAGGAGGACCTTGGTTCCACTGTGGTTGATAAAACCTTTGATCTCCCATGTATCGATTTGGACCCCCCGCGTAAGCTGCCTCTTCATGTGTTTCTGCCATCCTGACTTGCTCAGTGTGTGGGGCACTCAGTAGTGGTGTGCCTCTATGATCCGCATTCGATGCAAGACTGATTGACAGATAGATATTTGACTTGCTTGAGGAGCTTGCGATTCTGGTCTCTATAGAACTGCTCGCTGACATCTGGGTCAATCTCCTTTGATGGCTCATAGAGTGGCATAGATGGTGCTGGCCTGACATAGGAGTTCTCCTCATAGTTTGCAGTAGACCCATATTTGTTGTCATAATTGGTGAGCTTGTCTAGCACACCCCAGGCGTCAATTGACGACATTGTCAGATACTCATAGCGAGTATAATGGTTGATTCTGTCTTTAGTGACTTGATCAAGAGAGTTGAAGAAGATCTCCTGAATGACGTAGGGTGGGTGTCCATGAGTAGGGCAAGATCGCAGTAATTCTTTGTAGCGTTCCCATGCCTTTGCCAGTGGTTCCCCAGGCTTCTGTTTGAAGGCGGTGATTTTTTGGCGAATAAGTGTTGTTTTGGCTGGTGGGAAGAATTTATTCAGAAACTCTTGCTCTACTTGGGCCCATGTTGTGAGTGATCTTGGTTTCAGCCCTTCAAGCCATTTTAGTGCAGGCTCAGCGAGAGATAGGGGTGTGCATAACCGGGTACCCGACACGACACGGTTAATCGTGTCGGGTACCCGAAACCGTTAAGGTTGAAAACGCCGATCCGAACACGACCCGGTTAATACCGGGTATCCGACATGAAGACATGAAACGGTTCCGTGTCGGATACCCGTGTTACTCACCACGAACCGAAAATTGAGATGATGTAGTGAGTCTGAGTATCAAACAAGTCATTACCTCTACTGATTTGTAAACAACAAACATCAAACAATAATTTGATACATATTCCATCCAAACCAAATTGAAATACTGAAAATAGCCTACTGTAGGATAGATCTACACTTAATTGAAAACTTTTCAATTTCATCAAACCCTAATATCTACAAATTCCACCAAAAAATGCAATCAACAAGAGAGAAAACATGGTATTGAATCCAGGGAGAGAAGGGAGGAGACTTCCGGGTAGAAATTGAAGATGCACCCGTCCTCGAGCTCACTTCGACTCTCTCTGAAGGGGCACGCCGGCACCAGTCCTCGAGCTCACTTCGACTCTCTCTGAAGCGGCACGCCGACACCAGTCCTCGAGGCCAGAGCAATGCTTCAACCTGTCGCCGCCAGGACGAGCAGATCCGGAGCTAAGCACTGAGTCAGCCTTGGGCTATCCCCGACGGATCTGGAGGCTCGCTGGATCTGGAGAGAAAGAGAGAGGGCAGATCTGAGGAGAAAAGAGTCGATTCGCTTCCGCCGCTTCATTGGATTTGGAGAGAAAGAGAGAGAGTGGATTTAGAGAACTGGAGAGAGAGAGAGAGGAGTTTGTGTCTTTTGTGAGTTGTGACTGGCGGCTACCTCTCCTTCGGCTAGGGTTTTCAATAGAAAAGGGAGTTTTTCTTAATAAAAAAAATGAAGCTTTGAAGTTAAAAAATTGATAGGGATTGGATTCAAACTGTGGGCCTATTGCTTTTAACAAAAGGATCCCGGGAGTCCAAACCAAATGGGCAAGTTCACTGGCATGTTTCAACTGAGACTATATACCACTAGTAATATAACTATAACACCGTAACTAAAAAAATAAAAATAAAAAAATAAACGGTTCGTGTCGGGTACCAGACAAGGAAATTTGCCCAACCCGGACACGAACCATTTAAAGCCGTGTTTTCTCGGTTCGTGTCATTATCGTCTTGTGTTTTTTCGGTTTCGGGTTTTTTCGTGTCGTGTTTTCGTGTCATGTTTTCGGTTTCGGGTTTTTCTGCACACAACTTTCATCTTGACATATTCCAGTGTAGTACCTTCAGCAAGAGTACGGCACATGTCAGAAAAGTTGGTAATATGTTCAAGAGGACACTCATTAAATTTGCCATAAAAAGCATTATTTTTAAGCTCTATAAGAAACTGAGTGCGAATTTCAAAAGAGTTATCAGGGATTAGAATCGCCGATTCAGGCACGAAGAGAGTTGGATGCATATAATCCACATCAGTGGTTGAATATTGGGCAAGCTCAGCTTTTGCTTGCCTTGCGCGCTCAGCTTCTTGTTCCCTCGCTGCCCTTTCAGTGACGATAGTAGTATCCTTTGCGGCTAGCTCCCTTATAAGCCTTGCAATCAGTTGTTCTTGCGTCTCAGCGGCCGCCATGACTCTTTGTAGTTTAGCTCTAATGTGTAGAAGGCGTTCTGGTTCGTCTAAGCCGTCAAACTCAGGTGGTTGACCAGAACGGCGCATACACCTGTAAAGTAACTCAAAGCGACGTGAGATTTAGTTACCTAAGGCGCGAATGATAGCTTCCCCGGCAACGGCGCCAATTTGTTGTAGGAGGAAATCGAGAATGCAAATTAAATATAAAGTAAAGTACAACAAACCATATTCCGTCCCTTGCAAATAATTACAAGACCTCCTCCTGATGTAGCTGCGGGAAGTCAGGATCGATCCACGAGGAAGCGTGTCAGCGGATCCTAAGCAGCGGTGAAATCTCACGGTCAGAAGTCGACAACAGGTGCTAGATCTCGACTAAGGTAAGTCGACAGGAGATCAGGCAAGTCGATCAGCGTAGCAGACACAGGCACTGGGTCTCGTCGATCTCGACTAGAGGCTACTCGATATCGAGTACGGCCCTTGTCGACTTCGGCTTGGCTTGTCTAGTAAATGTACACAGAAGCTACAGCGATGCTAGATCGAATATCAGTAACTCGAGGTCGACCATACTTGGTCGAGATCGAGTAAGGGCAGAAAAACGAAACAAAGAAATAAAGTAAAGGCAAAGGATTTGGGACTTCGAAATAAACTGTATGTAAAAGACTTCCAAGATTGGGGTTTGCAACAACGATAACCAAGCACGCATAAGGCAGAGATAAACAGATAATCACGTGAATTGCATCAAAGGACAAGCTTTCGCCTTTTCCAACAATTAGACAACTCTCTCAAGAAACCCTAATTGTCTCTACCGATTTTATGGTTACAATCCAATTTGTTAGCATGGATCTCCATTAGATGGGTAATAAACACATAAACAAGTAGTAGATGCTCAAAACATGATAAAAGTCGGATCTTTACCTCAAACACGCATGGCTATCGTCGGGCTCGCCCCAACCCTAGAAGTGGGTGGACTACTCGCGCTTCATCGCAACCTCAGACATCATTGATTGGAAAGAAATAACAACTTGCATTAAACTAAATTAAAAAACTTTACAATCCCGGCGATCCAACTCTCGTTGAACGCCAAAACCCTAAAACCTTCGAACTCCTAAACCGTCTCTGTGAACTACTTGTCTCTGCCTGAAATTGAATGAATAGAAATCAGCCCCATGGGCTTTATTTATAGCCTTCTATTCCTTGCTATTCAAGGATAGAAATATCTATCTATATCTAAAACTATATCTAAAAACATTAAAGATAAATAAAAGCAACAACATAATTAAATCTAAATAAGAGAAATATATCTAAAGTGTTTTCAAGTGGATAGATCTCTCTCTTCTTTGATGTATCTTGATAGATAGGATAGAATAGGCAAACTTCGAGCCCAAGGAATCCCAAAACGAGTAGAATTGCGTCTACGCGTCACGCGGCTTCTGGAACCGTCGTCGATCTCGAGTAGAGCTTACTCGATCTCGACTAGGAGTGTTGTCGACTGGGCTTGGCTCGACGTCTCGGCTAGCAGGTCCTCGGTGTGACTCGGTCATGGCTCCTGGCGTTCTTCGATCTCGAGGAGAGCTCCTCGATCTCGAGTAGGGGTGGATCATCGACTTGGCCGTCTTGGTGCATCGGGTAGCCTTTTGTCGACATGCTCGGACACAGGCTCACAGGCTTCGTCGATCTCGAGGACTCCTTGTCGACATCGAGTAGGGAAGCTCGTCGAATAGGTTTGGCTTGGCTGGTCGGGCAGGTCTTTCTCGATGTGCTCGGACACAAGCCCACAGGCTTGTCGATCTCGGGTACTGGTCCTCGATCTCGAGGAAGCTGTCCGGGCATGGTCGGGTAGTCTCTCCTTGACTCCGGATAGTTTCTCCTTGTCTCCTCGACATGTGTTCTTCGACTAGGGTGTGTCTAGGCGTGATCCGTCGAGATCGACTAAGGCTTTGTCGATGTCGAGTAGCTTTGAGCTCTGGTTCTCGCTTCTTGGTTTTCTCGCGAATTGTTTCCATATTCTGCAATATTAAACAGAAACTTATGTAGATCTCCATTTCTGACAAATAAGCATATACTACATAAATTCGACATATTCCCAACCCGAAATATGCAAAATGTAAAGAATATGGAACTAAAATATGCATAAAAACATGGCTACTTTCGAGACATCACTTACAACCTCCATCCAGCTCTTTTTCGGTCTACCTCTACCCCTACAAATAGCTCCAAACTCCAAACTCTCACACCTACGAACAGGCGCCGATACAAGTCTCCGTCGAACGTGCCCAAACCACCGCAATCTGGACTCTCGCAGCTTGTCCACAATACTTGCAACTCCAACCCTGCTCCTAATGTCTTCATTTCTGATTCTGTCAAGTCTCGTATGCCCACTCATCCATCGCAACATTCTCATCTCAGCCACTACCAACTTCTGTTCTTGAGCTTTAGTGACGGGCCAACACTCTGAACCATACAATAAGGTCGGCCTAATAGCAACCTTGTAGAATTTCCCTTTCAGTTTAGTCGGAACTTTCTTATCACATAGCACCCCCGACGCTCTTCTCCATCTCAGCCATCCCACATGGACTCGATGCTCGATATCTCTGTCGACACCCCCTTCACTTTGGACGTACGACCCAAGGTACTTGAAATATTCTTTCCTTGTGATAATATCACCCCCCAATAAAACTGATGTCCCTAGGTCCCTGTCATCTCCAAAACGAAACTGAACATACTCGGTTTTGGACCTACTCATTCTGAATCCCTTAGATTCCAGTACCTCTCTCCAGTTTTCTAGCGCGCATGCGATCCAAACCCGATCTTGAGTTGTCCACAAGAACAATGTCATCAGCAAACATCATGCACCATGGAACCTCTTCTTGGAGTGAAGCAGAAAGAGCATCCAAAACTAGAGTGAAAAGAAATGGACTGAGCGCTGAACCCTGGTGAAGCCCCACTCGAACCTCACATTAGTAATTGACATAAGGAGCAAAATTAATTTTGTATGAAAAGTTGGGAGGAGAGGGTAATGATTAAACTTTTGAACAATATATCTTAAACTATAATTAGACTACATTAGTCTCCTTTCCCTTTACCTTTCCAAAATTTCAACCAAATGAGCCCTTAGTTATAGAAGATTATAGATAGATAGATTGATTAGAAAATCAAGAATATTTTAAGAAAAAATATTATTTTAATTTGATTGGTTTTAAAAACATATAATTATGACGATGAAGACGCCATATAAAAAATGCTTAGTTGTATTATAGATAAATAGCATTTCGTTTAAAAAAAACACCTTTTTTTTCATACCAATTCACAAATGAGGTAAAATGATAAGTTTCTCCTTACCTACTCAATCATCTATCCACAAAATTGGTCATTATCATATTTTCAATCTTATGTTATATAGTCTGTCCAGTCGAGAAATTTGAGGCTAAAAACACTACTGAGAACATTTAAGATCTCTTTAGTGTCATTGACGTATGAAATAAAGTCACTTTGAGGTTAATCAAGTGTCTTTTCGAGTCACTTGGAATCTGGGATATAGATGGAATATAATGAAATAGAGTTACTTTAGGTTTCCCAATGAAACGCGACATTAAAGGGAGCCATTACGAAGAAGAGGATATATGTATAAAATCAATCAACAGGATTAGGAAATTACGACAAGAAATGGGGATTTTTTTTTAAATCACGACAAGAAATGGGGATTGGAGCTCAAAACCTCAAAAACGATAAAAGGCACTCTTAGAGCATCCCCATCAACTTATGTAAAATAGAGAAAATAGGCAAATTTAGAGGAAATATAGGTTTTTTAACCCCAACAGTTTTTGTAAAACCATCTCTAAAATAGAGAAATGGGAGGAAAGAGAGAAAAAATCTCTAAATTTAGAGGAAGACTTAAAATCTGTAAAATTAAATGCATTCACTCTTTCCCATGACTACCAATTTATTCATTGGTTGTTACATATTGATTTAATTAATTTAGGGCAAATTTCATAAAATAGCACGAACTTTGGGGGTGGTTGCACTTAGTGGCACAAACTTAAAAAAATACAAAAATTATCACCAACTTTGGGGTTTAGTTGCTGTGAGTGGCACATACCCCATATCTCGCTAATGTGGGCTAGTGGGGGTGCTTACATGGATTTTTTTTAATTAAAAAGGCATATAGCGAGATATAAATTAGTGGGAATGCTTACATGGATTTTATTTTTTAATTATAAGACATAAAAGATGTGCCCAAATTATGAAACTAGTTATGTTCCATTTTTAATTTTTATTTCATGTAATTCCAAATCAAATATAATTTTGACAAATATAACTTTTGCAAATTAAAATAACTAGTACTAAATTTTAATTTTCAAATGTTATATTTGTCACAATTATCTTTGATTTGGAATTACATGAAATAAAAAATAAATTTGGAACCTAGCTAGTTTCATAATTTGGACACATCTTTTGTCTTTTAATTTTAAAAAAATAATGTAAGCATTCTCACTAATTCATATCTTGTTATATGCCTTTTTAATTAAAAAAATTCCATGTAAGCACCCCCACTAGTCCACATAGGGGGTACATGCCACTGACCGCAACTAAACCCCAAAGTTGGTGATTATTTTTGTATTTTTTTATGTTCGTTCCAATGAGTGCAACTATGCTTAAAGTTCGCGCTATTTTATGCAATTTGCCCATTCATTTATTGAAATTTTATTTATTAAATTATGAATTTATGCATTTATTATAATGTATAATAAATGTATAAATATGTAAAATAGAGAAGCTGTTGGGTTAGAGTATAAAAATTATAGAGATTTTGATATTTTTCTCTCTATAATAGAGAATTTTTAGAGAAGTTGTTGGACTTGCTTTTAGAAAGCAACCATTTTCCCCATCTTCTCCCCTTTTTCTCCTTTGAACAAAACAAATTCATAAAAGGCATCTTTAAAAAAAAAAAATTAGAGAACCAAGTGATGGGGATATTAAATCAAATATCCCTACCTTTCCATAGTTGAGAACAGAACACCCCAATGAAATGCAATTACATACTACTTTGCTCATCAACTACTTCAATCACTAACACAAAGAAAACAAATTCCTCCAATCGCACTTCACAAAAGAAATAAAATTGAAGCATTTTAGTGAGAGAATGAATTGATTGCGTACTTAGCTTGTTCAGACGAAGTCTCCTCAGGGCCGAGGCACTGACCAATGTTGTGTGGGATGAGAGTTTAGAGCCATCATCAATCTGGCCTTTTGCAACATGGTGTTCCAGCTCTCAACAGTGGCAGTCAGTTACCCAGTTTTAGGCTTTAGCTCCCCAACCAACCTGAAAACCACATTTATCTTCTTCGTCGTATAGGCACTCCCTCACCAGTTTCAAAATCAACATTGCCGACATTTCTTTTGCAAAAGACATCTTTGAAAGCCCTGCCCTAGATTGTGTCCTAGTACAACGGGCTTCAGGGTAAGAGATTTCGCTTGGGATGTTCAAAGAGGTTCATATCCAAGCAAAAGCCCTACCCTAGAGGTTTGGGAAGAGGAAGATATTTACTTAATAGCTCAAAGGTTAGGATGTTTTGCGCTAACCTATGAAAAGGTCAGGATATTTGATTTAATTTCACCATTATTAATTGACCAATTTAATGTTGGACAATGACCCTGTTGGAACCTCTGCAAAAAGAAACAAACTAGCTATAAAGCATTAGTAGATGTAGACCGAACTCATTTCTGTGAAGGGGCTAGGGTTGCGGTGAAGCGTGGTATAGGAACCACTGAAGTGCGGAGAGAAGATGGAACTGGAACATGCGCTTAAGACGGGAAAAGGTAGAAGAAAACAGGAGAGGGAGAGAGGCGATTGTAGTCAGCTGTGTTAAAAACCAAGCCCTTGATCCCTTTATATAGATGCGAAATCAATCCTTAAGCCGCAAGCAAAAGGAAGATTTGAAGCTATCTTCAGAAGATCTTGACTTATCTAAAACCTTAAGGAAGATTTGAATCTATCTTCAGAAGATCTTGACTTATCTAAAACCGTTTGAAAGGATAATTTTATGAAAATAAATCCAGTGAAAAATAGATATTCGCGGATAAATACTAACAAGTCTATCCATAATATCTTCCGCCTCAAGAAAAGATATTTTCCGCAAAGCTCCATATAAAGGACACCTTCCTTAAAACCACCTTCTAAATGCATTATCTCCGACATTTAATCCAGATATTCCTCACATTCCATAATTAAGCGCGTCCTTTTTTAATTCGACGGTCTTATGGGCCGTTAGATTCCATGGTTGTGTTGAATCTTCCCGGTGCAGCTAAACATTAACCCACATGGCCACATCAAACTATAATATCGTAAAGAATTGAACTCCAATCTACAATCCATATGATTAAGAATTGATAAATCAACCCCCGAGGCATAACTCACTAGTTGAAAGGTCACCCTACGCTGGATCTAAAAGCTTCGGGTGGGAGGTTCGATTCCCAGGAGGAGCATTATTTGTTTCTTTTGTGGAGTGGGCCTCCTGGAGCCAAAAGGTATAAGGGGGGTAGTTGGACCATTGATGAGGCACATTCCGCGGTTTACCTCCCCAAGTCGATGAGGGGCTAGAGACTTGAGTCCATGACTAGTCGAAGTGTAAGCTTGGGATACCTTGATATAAAAAAACACAATTTCTATTTAGCGCAGGGGAATTTTTCCGTTTAGCGCAAGGACACATGGTCGCAACGACCATTTGGCAATTGGTCGTTGCGACCATTTTTTTTCAAAGAACTACAATGTGGTCGCAACGACCAGTTCTGGGATTGGTCATTGCGACCAGATGTGCACATGGTCATTGCGACCATATGTGCACATGGTCATTGCGACCATTTGACAATGTGGTCATTGCGACCAACTTGTTTCCGTGATAAAAAAAGATAAATCCGCCTATAATATACGTGAACATATTCGATAACCCTATGACTCCGATTTTCTCTACTGAGCAATAATTAAGTTGTAAACATATCGAAAGGGAACGATGAGTGGAGTAAAGACCTCGAAGACATATCGCTGGAATTCGGACTTCAACGGGTATGTATCTCATCCTTTTGTTTATGTGTCGAATGTTATGATACAAGTATTGATAATGTTTACATATTGGTGAAATATGTTTATTTTTCATGATTAATAAGTATTGATGATGTTAATATATTATGCATAATATAAAATTACAATCTTTTTTAGGTTAATGAAATTTTGCATTGAGAATTAGGGTTAGTATTGATAAAATTATGCTTTGCAAGGTTAAAAAAAATTAGGGTTCATGAAATTTTATGGCATTAAGAGTATAAACTTGCAAACTTTAATGAAATTGCAATATTTTTAGGGTTAATGAAATTTTGGATTGATAATATAACATTGCAAACTTTATTAGGTTAAAAAGAATTAGTGTTGATGAATAAATTATATATTAATTTACTTCCACTCTATCAATTTGTATATCGAGTTGACACTTGTTTCAATGTTTATTGTAAGGGGGACAACGAGGACACTGAATTGTATATCAATTATAGTTTTGACACTGCGGTGCCAAACAACACCCTCTTGCCAAGCTCGTCAACTGTTAGAGAGGAAAATAATGGGGCGCAACTCATTCAACTGTCATCTGATTTGGGTACCCCATATGGAAGGACTTTGCATGTCCCATCATCAGCGGGAATGCAGATGGATCGGAATGAATCAGAGCAAAATGCAGTGCCCACGGAGCCTGTTGGACAAAAATGCGCAAATAATTGAACAACACATTTTATTTGATTTTTAATATTTGAGTTCGACCCCTTTTGGTTATCCTCTTGATTCGAAGTCGTATCGATACCAAGATTTGAATGGTTTTGGTGATTTGGGCTGCACCCGAATTTTAGCGGGTTGCCTACGTATCTCTTGGAAGAGAATCAAGCCTCACGTAGTTCAGAGTGTTTTGGATTTTGTGTTTGGTTTGATTTGGATTTGGTCTCGTTTTCTTGTATGCATCATAGGATGAAGTTCAGGCCCACCTTATACGAAGGGTAGCTCGAACAACACTCCACCCGAGTAACCTGAGCCCACCTTCTCGGAAGGGTAACTCAAGTAACCCGCCTATCATTTGCATAGAAAACGATTTGACTTTAATGTAGAGTTTGATTTGTTTTGATTTGAGATTTGACTTAAAAGTCAATTTGGGGATGGTGGAATTTGATTTTGAATGTTGGTCGTGACCAAACTCGACGAGCGGAAGCTTTGTATCGAGTTAGAGTGGGCACTTTGATTTTGATGGCAGATTTAACATCTGGGACGACTAGAGTCGACAAATGAATTTGAAAAGATTTATTTGAAGGTTTGGACGTGACTGGACTCGGTGAGAATTTGATTTACACCGAGTTTCCTACGTATCCACTTGTTTAGTGGAATCAAGTCATCGTAGTTCTAAACGAAAAGAAATTCTGTATTTGGGTTTGATCATGGGATCATTTGAGAGTGGTGATTGAACTCGACGAGCATAAGCTTTGTATCGAGTCGGCGCGACCAATTTGAATTTGTTTTTGGCGATTGAACTCGACGAGCCTAGGCTTTGTATCGAGTGTCCTACGTATCTCTTAGAAGAGAATCAAATCACTCGTAGTTCTCCAACGAACCAATTTAATTTGTTTGGTTTTGACCTCATATTCATTTAAGGGGAATTTTTGAGGTGGACGACTGTACCCGATATATTTTTAGGATTTAATATCGGGTTACCTACGTAGCCATTTTTACGGCGTCAAGTCTTTACGTAGTTCTTCCAAAAGACATATTTGATTTGGTTTGTAACCGGTGACTGAATTCGGCGTATTTGAAATTTTATACCGAATTTCCTACGTAACTCGTAAAAGAGTATCAAGTCTATACGTAGTTCTAGACGAACTGATTTAATTTTTATTCAACGATTGAACCCGACGAGCTTTTTGCTTTATGTCGAGCTACCTACGTACCCGTTTGGACGGGATCAAATCTTGCGTAGTTCTGTAACAAACCAATTTAATTTATTTGGTTTTGACCTCATATTCATTTAAAAATGAATTTAGAGGTGGACGACTGTACCCGATATATTTTTAGGATTTAATATCGGGTTGTCTACGTAGCCGTTTTTACGGCGTCAAGTCTTTACGTAGTTCTACCCATAACCGAGTTTATATTTGGTGAAACTCGATTTGAGGTTTAGACTCCGTTTTTTTTTGTTTAGGAGCCGACTTGAGATTGACCCACTCGAATTAATCGGCAAAGAATTTTTGACGAGTTTAATTTTATATCTTTTTTTTTTATCAAACTCAAATTCTTAATTTGTGCCAATTATAATTCTTATATTTTAGTGGGTTAATTTTGCAATTAAACATATATATACATTTTCTTTAAAAAACTTCCTGCCGTATGATATATATGTATATATTGTTTGCAGGTTTTTGCCATAGCCCAATTTCGAAATGGAGATTAATTGGATCCAGTCAACAAGTGAACCGAGCCCAACTCCTTTTATTCCTCAGCTTCGTGTATTCGCCCCCTTTTGCAAGACACAGTCCATCTCTCTCTCTCCTGGTGAAAGAAAAAGGACGTCACTTTAGTTTTCGAAAGCGGCTTCCTCTGACATGCTACCCTGGAATGTTGGCCCTGAGCACTCGAAACGGAGAGGGGCGGAGCAAGGGCCGAGCGAGAGCGGGGCCAGTCAAGATGGGGCGAAGGTGAAGCAAGCCGGTGGAATATTCCGAAAGGGGACCTTCAAAGGGGAGATATTCGACTCCATATTCTGCCGATCGAAGATGGCGGTGGCTCCGATCAAGAGGAGAGGAGCAGGTTTGTTTTCTTCTTTTCCCTTTAATTCCACCCTAAATTTCAGCTTTTCCCATGAATCCCCTTTCAATTTAGCGTTTAATTTTCACGCTCAACTGATTTTGCTTTCAAATTGCAATTTTAGGGTTTTAATTTGTGCAATTTGGGACCTTTCGATTTGGGTAATCCGAATTCCGGGCTAGCGAAATCTGACAAGGCTACAGGCCGCTCAAGTTGGAGCGCTTGGAAGAAGACTCGGTGCAGCAAGGACGACTTTGGGAGCCACATTGGAAGCGACCCTTGCTTTGGGCTTCTGGCTTGGTATATCAATTTCACCTCTTTTCTTTGATTTCACCGACTTGAAAAAAAAACGGGAAACATCAGTTTGCAGTGGACATAGGCTGAATTTAATTTAGGTAGAAATTTGAAATCATCAGTTTGTCCTTTGCAGATTCCGATTGATTTTTTGTAAACCCAATTCATGCCTGCGTTTTTTTTCCTGATGTTTTGATGGATTCCAATTTGATATTGTTTGCCTTTGTGGCTATTTTGAGTGGATACCTTGAAAACTTAATGCCTCCCTGCTTATTTTTTTGTTTGGAGATATTAGGTTTCAATTTGCCTGGCTGATTAGGAGCCTTTTAGCAGTCCCTTTGAATGAAAATTTCGCCAGAGTTTCGCCATGATTTTAGGCAGTTTTGAGATTCCAAAATCCATATCATATGCTTAAAACAAATATAACTTAACAAAGCTATATCGTTTTGCATAGGGGGATCTTAGGAACCATGAAAACTACGTTGAATCTTCTTCTTTTCTGCAGCAGGAACCAGGTTTGCTGATGTTGTTTGGTTTTTGTTGTTTTGTATGTTGCTGCAGGTGAATTTGTTTGAAGCAAGCAGGAGAAAGCCAGGAAGATTGGTTGCTCTGTTGATATTGGGAAGAAGAGGAGGCCAGCCGAAGGGGAAAGAGATGTGTTTACTGCTTTTGATGATTTTACAGTTGAACAGCCCCCAAGGGAAGAAAAAGAAAGCTAGCCAAAGGGTGTAGGTACACGTCTAGAAGAGTGATGGGGAGGAAATCAGACCCTCTTGTAGCACAACTCCTTTTATAGGGTGAATAATTTAGAGTAGTTATCTGATGACCCCACTTCCCCCACTTTCACTGTACAGTTGTTTTTTTTAACTGCTTCACTGTACAGTTTTTTTTTTTTTGTAACTCCCAAACTGCCTCCCTGAAATATCACGTCTAGTTTCACAACTCAAATTTGGGTTGAGCTGTATTTGATATATTTCTCTTTTTTTTGGGCCTATGGAAATAACCATTTTGGGCCTTTTGGAAGAAAATTTCCCTTTAAATTTTAGACCTCAAATAAATTAATCACAATTTGATTTATGATTAATTTACTAAGATTTTATACGAAATTGTGAAATATTTCAAAATTGCAAAAATTTACCCTCCAACAGAGCCTGTTCAGGTATGGTCAGCAGATTACACTGAATTGTTTACTACTAAGGACACATTCAGTAGTAGGGAGAAAGTTGTAGAATGGGTAAAGAATAAAGGCAAAGAGAATCAAATGTGCATTGTGATCAGACGTGTTGTCAAGAGTGATGCGAAGACCCTTGGCCGGACATGGATGTTTTGTGAGAGAGAAGGGGCATACACACCCATGAAAGATGACGTTCATAAACGCGTGAAGACGAAAAAACATGGATGTCCATTCATGTTGAAAGTTTTAGAGAGTAAAAGGGGCTGTTGGAAGGTGGAGATGATAGCAGGAGTTCACAACCACGAGATACGCAAGAGTTTGCATGGGCATGCGTTCGCCGGAAGGCCTACAACAGTAGAGCATGAGTTGGTTAAGACCATGACCGAAAGCCATGCGAAGCCGAAGAACATTCTGTTAGCCCTTCAAAAGAACCCCGAGAATGTGACAAAACTGAAGCAAGTGTACAACTTAAGAGCCAACCTCCGAAAGCAGGGTATGCAGGGGAGAACCGTTCCCCAACAATTTTTTGTCAAGGCTAAGAAGTTGAATTATTTTGTGCGGCACATAACAACACCAAACTCAGCGGTTTTGAGTGACATTGTCTGGGCCATCCTGATTCTATTGCACTACTGAAGGCATTCCCTTATGTACTTGTGATGGACGCGACATACAAAGTGAACAGGTACAGTTCGTCACTCTTGTTTAAGTTTCTAAGTTCATTGCACATATACATATTAGAGAGCATCATATATCTATTTAACACACTACTATATAAATAGGTACAATATGCCCTTCTTTGAAGTGATTAGCTTCACTTCTACGTGGAAGAACTACAACATAGCATGTGCGTTTATGAGCGGGGAAACTGTTGAAAATTACTTGTGGGTTATAGGTGTCATATCTGAACTTCTCAACTTGGTCGGAAAGTCTCCTGCTGCCATAGCCACCGACAGAGAGCTCGCTTTGATTAATTCCATTGCAGTTGTCTTTCCCTAGACAAAGCGAATCCTATGTCGGCGTCATGTGCAAAAAAACTTGGAGGACAGAGCAAAGAAACTTACAAAAGATGTGAAGCTTGCAGATAGGTTTGCTAGACACTACTACATAAAAGGCCTAAAGTAGCGGTTAAAAAGCGCTACAAAAAATAAGAAAACCGCTTCTTAAAGGCTAATGTGGCGGTTTTATGGGCGCTACATCAGCTGCCGCTACATTAGCTCTAAGGTGGCGGTTTTGTTGAGCTAATGTGACGGTTTTCATTCTCATCACAAAACCGCCACATTATAGTCTAAAACCGCCACAATTTTTTTTTAATGTAGCGGTTTTTTTGCATTGTCTTTGGCAACACTTGTTTGAGCCTAATGTGGCGGTTCTCTGCTTGTAAAGTGTCGATTTTTTTTCTACTGGCAGTTTAATATTTCCTTAAATTTAATTTTGTTCATTATATTTATGTTGTGCCTGATATAATTTGTATGCCTGTAAATAAAAACCCAAATTTTTAAAATAAAATTACACATAAATACATGGTCTCACCATTAAAATATAATTACAATAATCTTACAAGATCAACATACATACATTTCTATAAGCGTATATGCATAAACAATGTCATTAATTGGATACAATTATGAGCAATTTTGTCATCCCGAAAGCTGAATTCTAATGAAAAATTCAGCAGCTTTCAAAGTGATCAAATGCAGCAAAAATCCATCACTTCTGCTTACACATAAATCTACAAAATCCAAGTTTCCCTATTTCTCCTTCATAAAATCTACAATTACAACTCCTAGGAACCCATTTGCAGCAGCAAAATTATCACCAAAAAATAGTAGGTAACTAGCTAGAGCCCTTTGGAAAAAGTGGGCATTAAACTTGCACCCAAAGATGAGAAGACATACACTTACTGGAAAGCTTCGGAAAACCCCTTCAATGCAATACCAACAAAAACATCAGCAGAACCCATGTGAGAAGTACACCAGAAGCCAAACAGCTCCATGGTAGCTTTCGTGATCAAAACACAACATCGCAGCACCAAGAACAATAGTCTTGACAATCTCATCATGCTCGAACAAAGGCAGATAGCAAACACCAGCAAGTGGGAGCAACTTGACACAGAATCACCTAACGATACCCACCACAGAAGCATCTATATATTATGGTCGTAAATAACAAAATCAAAATTTAAAAATGAATTCCTACAAGATCAAATACAATGTCTTGCCATCAAAATATGATCACAATTAATAATCTTGTAAGATGAAAATATATTCCTAAAGCATAAGCAATGAAATTAATTGGATATAGTTATCACCAATTAAATCACTCAAACCCAAACATTGTAAGTAAAAGAAAAAAACATATGAAAACCCCGCAAAATTAAATACCAACTAAACTTTCTAACATAGAGTGGAGAGAATAGAGATATGTACCTACACGTTGATTCAATCCACAACTTGGCAAAGGAGTAAGATGAGTGAATGAACTGTCACGGACGAGGAGGACTTAGTCTTCTTTCTCGAAGGCCACAATTAAATTGCTTCAATCTAGCTGTCTTTTCGCAGTTGAGAAAATCAAAGTGTCCTTGAATAAGCATGTTATAATTAGTACAAATCAAAACCCAAAAATTTATAATTAAATTGAAAATAGTAAAGCACAAATTGAACAAAGAACAAAATATTCATAGCAAAATTTTCTAACATGAACTTAAGAGTGGATCGGTTTTAAGTCAATTCATCTTTTACAAAAGATTTTTATGAGATTAATCATGCTCAAGGGTAATTCTATATGAGACAAATCGTATCATTAAGATTTTTATGAGATAACTCATACAATTAGTTATAATAACTAACTGTATTATTGATACTCGTACTAGGTTTGTTTTGGTGGATGATGAAGCTTGTACCTCCTTTGACATTATTTACTGCATTTCAAAAGGGAGAGATATTCCTCTGGTTTCCGAGTTAAGGCCTAGGACAATACTTCTTTGTGATAAGTTATTCTATTGTATTAGAGTTGGAGGTTTAAGTATGTTATATTAGTTGCTTACTTAGATCTTTTTATGTGATTCATCCATTGTGAAAAAATATACCAAAATAGAGTAAAAAACAAACCAAGGCAATCTAATATAATCCATATTTGATGAACTTAATAGCACAAATCGATCACCCAAATCCCATAGCATATGCCCAACAACACAGATGTAGAATGATCCTAAATCCAAATTTACATCTCCTATGCCACAACTAGAGAAATCAGTTTTCCCGTTTTATTTAGTATTTCTAAATCTACAGACCGAAACTATTGTTGATAAAATTATATATGATTTCACTATAATGGGGGTTTTCTACTAAGAGTTTAAAGAAAATTGACGAATTCATTGTATTCATTGTATAAATCCATAAGATAACCCATCAAATTCTCAATCAGCACAAACACAATAATTCAACTCAAGCAATTTAATCACTCCAAGCCCAACAAAAATTCAAGCGAGAATTAAATCATCTAAATCAAATAAACCACCTGTAGCACCCAAAGCCCAGGAATTTTACCTTCGGTCCTGATTGAATCCATCGAGGAGTTGAAGCTCGGTCAAGGGTTTGACTGCAGCCATTGACTCTCTAGAGAATCTAATGTTGGTGAAGACATCCCACTGAGCTCGCAAGGGTTAGGATTGGACCCTAAAAGGTCTCGGCATCAGAAGGCAAGGATGAGATCTTGGAGAGAGGGAGAAGGTGAAGCGCTGGCATGATTGGCTTTGGTGACGACCTAAAGCAGGGGGTGGCTTCCTGGTGTCACTGGGCAACGAGGGCTTCATATTTCAAGTGAAGTGGTCATGGTTTGTCATCTATTGTAGTGAGAGAGAACCTGAGGGGAGAGATTGAGATAGAGCAAGATGAGAAATTAAGAGATGGCGAGAGAAAGAGGGCGAGACAAAGAGGGAAAGAGATGAGGAAAGAGGCCATTGAAGGGGAGATCTTGAGCGCTTGGATCGAACTGCAGGTCGAAGGAGAACCAGGAATTGGAGGAGGAGGATAGATCTGGCTAGAAGGGATGACCAGAAGGCAGAAGCGGCGCTCTCTGAGGAGCAAATACAACTATAAATATTAGGGTTAAAACTGTGAAGGAAAAAAGTAAACCAAAAACCGCTGCAATAGGTAATTAAAACGCCACAATAGATATTAAAAACCGCTACTATAGCTCTTAAAACCGCCACAGTAGAAAATAATTCAAACCGCCACATTAGGTTTCTAAAAACCGCCACAATAGGACCTACCAAGTCCTAGTAACGAAAGCGTTTTCAAAACCGCCACTTAAACCGCCACCTATGTGTAAACCGCCACCTAAACCGCTACAATATAAAAACCGCCAGAGTGAACCGCTACATTAGCCCTTTATTGTAGTAGTGGGAGAGTGCATGTCTTTACTCTGGTCACAGACCGAAGAGCAGTACGTCAGCGGATTGACACGACTATGTGATAACTAGAGAACTAGATCAGGGTTGGTTAACTACTTTGAGCGGCAGTGGTTGACAAACTATAAAGAAAATCTTGTTTCTACTTGGACGGAAAAGGTGTTCCATTTGGGAACCAGAAACACTAACAGGTATTATTGATTTTTTTACTTAAAATGTATTCCATATCTTATATGGAATACACCGATCTCTAACTCCAGAAGGCACAAAATGCACCTCCGCCGATTCAAAAGTCCGCACTCATACCAGTGACTCCGATCAAGAGAACTCGAGGCAGGCCCCCAGGCACCCAAAATAAAGTATCCCCAGCAGCGACACCGATTCAGAGCTCGCCAGTCGGGTCGGACGAATGTACACCTAATAAAAAGAGTCGAGGTAGACCTCCGTTGCCGAAGAAGTCGTCCCCCACAGTTGTTATAGCGAAGACTGCAAAATCTACCGCAATTGGTCTAGTTCAGGGTCCGCACATTGGTGTCATTCCAGAATTCATGAATAAATATGTCTTCGAGTCATATATTGTGGCACCTGATGGAAATTGTGGATTCAGAGCGATTGCACGTACAAGAGGCCATCACGAAGAATATTACTGGAAGACGATCAGACAAAATATGCTTACGGAATTACGACAACGTCCCCAGTTGTACGCTCGGCATTTAGGCAACGACGAGATCGTGAGGGTGGAGACAACACTAAACTGGTTTAAAGATGGTGTGAATGCTCCACCAGAGTTTTAGCTTGATGGCCTAGATATGGGGTTGTTGGTTGCGACGACATTTCAGAGCATCTTTGTTGTGTTCGGTACGTCCTGAGACGATGGGGTCGACATTCCATCCTCTAACGATCCGACCCGATTAGGGGTTTGAAGATTTGGGTTTTATTACGATATGTTTAGAAGACGCACATTTCAGTGGTGTAAGTACAACATTCATAGGTATCTTGCTATTTTAGTTGTAAGTGTTATCTGATCTGATTATGATATGCATTCTTTGTCTATGCAGATAACGTTACAGCCGGATGCACTCCTGCCTCCTATTGTACCCATGTGGCGTCCTAATCGAAAACAAAGCGTTGCTGGCCTTGATTTCTTACTCCGAGAGCGGCTTGACGCATATCTGTATGAACAAGGTGATGTCCAAATGAAAAGAGCTGATCATGTCACTATTTCCGATTAGAAGGCAATTATTTTACTTTGATATTATATGATTATTTATATTTATATTGTTTTCCAACATTTGTCGATGGGACTTGAAACATTGTTATATTTTCAATGCATTATTTCATGTCACTTCAAGTATGATTTTGTATGTCTCGTGAGCTAATTTAATGCAGGATTGATAGTAACAAAAACACATATTTGTTATAACAACTTTAATAAATCACCCGCTACTTCACTCTCATGAATCCTACCAAAGGTCGCAATGTCCATATTTAAGTATGTGAACTACCAACTGCAATCACTAACATTGTTAATTCTCACAAATAATATAAAGCATGACTAGTATACAGTCTCCAACTACGAAATAGAATAATCTACGGCTACTAAGCACCATAAAATGTCACTCCTGATCCCCCCCCCCCCAACCCCCCCCAACCTCCACTCGGTGGTGGGTTGTCATTCCATGATTCCCAACCCTCACTGGATGGGTTGCTACCTTGGCCAACATCGAACGTGGTGCGACTGGTGTGGTCGCTCAAGCTCATATACCCTAGCTCAATCGCCGCGTGCATCATGCTCTGGTGAACGTCGTCAGGCACTCGCGACCTCCTATCCTCGGCAAACCAGGGGGTGAGATGCCCAAGGGCCCGCTGCATATGCTGAAATTCGTGCAGTAGAAACCTAAGTACTTTATATATTGAATGATAACAATGCAGAATAGAGTAATATATAATTATATAGTGTTACCATGGATTCTTCAGAAGCCGGAGCGGAAGTAGGATGTACGAACATCACCAACATAACTACCAAGAGGGCCGATCATGTCCATGGTCATGGAGTGGATGTGGGCAAGATTCCAAGCCCACACCCCAGTCTCGTACATGGCCTTATACTCTGCGTTGTTCACACCCCTCTTAGCAATCCTAGGCTTGATGACGTCAGATGGAACTCCCTGTTGGCGACCAAATTGCCTAGCAAATCGACATGGCATATAGGGCTCATTAATATCCAGACATGTCAGAAGTGGTGCTATCGTGGGACCTCCATGTTGCGGATGCCTACTTCTGGAGGCTCTAGGACGGCGGTGAGATCCTATGGGCACATCCTGGGCCACCGACACCGTATGCTCTGGTATCATACCGTGAGCCAAATCGTCTTCGGCATGTTCCGTCTCGCATACGGACCGAGAAGCGGCGCGCTGACGCCGTGCGGATGCGTGTAGTGCCGATCTCCTATCCATCTGTAATGAAAACGAGCAATTAGCATACATGTTATTATTATTCGACTCCGGCAGTTAGCAACATAATAAACCTATGTCTACACTCTACACTCCTATCAACAAACAAAGAAAATGCCATCCTATCAAACATACTGATACATTATGCCTACATCAATAGTTTGACTATTAAGTACATAAGATCAACATACACATATCTTATTTTTTTAGTTACGGTCTTATATATTGTACAAGTTATAAACATTATAGTAAAGTGATATATTGGTAAATCATAGACAACACTGATATATAATTTCATTCATGTACATACGATGTTCAGTGAGTTTAAATATGTTTCATCAAATGTGCTACCATATTTATATTTATTCTAACTCAACACAGTGCATTATAATTGAGATTAGTAAAACAACAAAATCTATGACTGACTTTACCATGCGACCTATCAAACATTATAATACACATGTTTCTAATACAAGTTTAAGCAAGTACAATATATAGTGTTTACAATTTATAGCATTACAATAGTAGTATACAATATAATACGCATCTAAATTTCTGAACCACTCTAGCCATATCGCCGGTTTGAATTTCAAATACCAAGCGAACTCAGCCCTCACAATCTCATCTTAGAGTTCCACCAAGGCCCCAACAACAAATCACAGATACAAAAACGACTCTTTGCTTGGAAAACAATCACAAGAAACTCAGATATCAAAATCCCCCTCCTATTCAAATTCCAACCCCGACACAGTATTCCGGAAACAATTGAATATCAATTAAAACCTACCAATCAAGCTCGAGAAAAAGGGAGAAAAGGTCGACATTCCAATCCCGACACAATATTCCGAGATGGTCGCAGCGACCAGTGGAGCCTGTGGTCGCAGCGACCAGTGGCGCCCGTGGTCGCAGCGACCAGTGGCGCCCGTGGTCGCAGCGACCAGTGGCGCCCGTGGTCGCAGCGACTTTGTCTTCCGTGGTCGGAGCGATCTTGTCGTCCTCTACCTTCCCACACTGCGAAACCCATGAACAAATCCCCAAACGAAAACTTGACTTTCGACCTCCCAAATCCTAGATCTGACTTCTACATACCTACAAACTACTGTTTTTTTATCACAAATCTACAAATTCACACTTTTTTTCGCCCCAAATCTCAAATCTAAACAACAAAACACTAAAATCCCTAAAAACTACTTCAACTACTCAAAATCACATTGGAAATGTTGAAAGTGTACCTTAAAGATGATAGATCTTCGAATAGAAAGCCTCTGATTGCGGAAATTGGAAGAACTTTGCAATATGTTTGGATGGAGCACAAAATCGCCGAGTGTGAGGGTTTCAGCGTGAGGCGTGAGAGAGATTGGGGTGGGGTAGAGGAGTGGGGTAGGGGGTGTAATTTGTTTTAGTTGTAAGGGTATTTTTGGTATGTTCTAAACGGGATTTTTACCCTGTTCTAATCAAACATGATTTCAGTCAAAGATACTCACTTCAAAGAAGGCAGCAAATGCCCAACAACCTACTAAACCATATAGAAAACGAAATTACAAATGACGATAATAACTGGCTAATTAGACCAGTCACAAATGCAGAAATTAAAAAAGCAGTTTTCAGTCTAGCAAACGACAAATCTCCATGGCCCGATGGGTTCCCGACAGGGTTTTTAAAAAAATATTGGCACATCGTAGAACCTTCTGTAATCAAAGCAGTAAAGAGTTTTGTTGTTGCAGGAGTAAGTCAAGTATAGAATAGAATATGGTTTAGAACGACTCCCCTGTCTCAGCAAATAATACAAGACTTCCTCCCGTTGTAGTAAGAGAAAAGTCAGGATCGAATCCACGAGGAAGCACGTCAGCAGTTCTTAGGTAGCTATTAGATTCTCACAGCAGCAGCATAACAGAACAGACAGAATCACAGAAACAGAAAGAAAGAAACAAATAACCCCGGCAAGGGCAACTAAAATAAAAGCAAAGAACAAATTAAAGACAGAAAGCAAAGCAAAGAACAAAGCAAAACAGAAGCAAAGCAGAAACTAAAAGCAAGGACACAGAAGCTACTCGACCTCGAGTAGCTGTCCTCTATCTCGACAAGAACAGAAAACAGAAAACAAATTGCAGATTTTTGACAGAATTCAGAAATTCGACAGAAATTAACTCAATATGCTAAAAGACCTCCAAGGCCAGGGTTTCAACACCACAACGATAACCATGCAAAGTAACACACAAAGGCATAAAAGATCATGCTTTCCATCAAATAACTTTCGTTATTAACAAATGGGCATATAGAGGCTTTCGCATAAACCCTAATTGTTACTAACCCTTTTTCACATAACTAATCCAAGTTGCATTAAGATCACTTTCGCTTCAATAATACAAACAAGGATCACCTTCAACTCTCGCAAAAGAATCATGCTCATAGGGATAGAAGATGAATCACACAAAAGATCTGACCTTTATCGCATCGCCTCACATGACCACCGTCGGGCTCACCCCAGCCCCAGAAGTGGGTGGACTACTCACGCCTCATCGCAATTGCAGACATTGATTGATGAAAAGAACTAACTTGCATAAAATAAACTCCAACTTACAACCTCTCTTTATGTAACTAACTAATTGTCTCTGAAATTGAATGATTAAAACTGAGCCCCTAGGGCCTTATTTATAGTGATCAAACCTTGCTAATCAAGGAAATAATCATCTATCTCTATCTAAATCTATATCTAAAATTATATCTAAAAGCTTTAAAGATAAATAAATGTTTAATGGAAATAAATCCATAAGGAAAGGATAAAACTAATTAGGGTAGGTATGTCTTCATGTTGATAGATTCCGCTTTCCATGGATAGACTTTGATAGATCTTGATAGATTTCAGCAACTCCGGATAGAACTTTCCGCCTTCGGCATCAAAGAACGTCAAGTCTACTCGGACCAGCCAAGTCAAGAAGATTCTGGAAGCGGCTCTACTCGACCTCGACAAGGTTTTGTCGACCTCGAGTAGGATTAGTCGTCTCGGCTCACTGGTGCTCGATGTGCTCGGACCTGGGCTCCTGGGTGCTTGTCGACCTCGACCACGCCTAGTCGATCTCGACTAAGATGGCTCTGTCGACTAGCCTTGCTCGGACATGTCTAGTCGACTGGCTCGGACAAGGAGTCAAGCTCTCATCGACCTCGACAAGGGCTCCTCGAGGTCGAGTTGGGTGTTGCTTCCGCTTCCGCGAGCCGGCTCTTCCGCTGGCAGCGAGTGGCTTGATCCGCGGCAGCGACTGGTCCTTTCCGCTGCAGCGAGTCTCCTGGTCGTCTTCGGCTTCGTCCTCGGACAGCTTCTCCTTGTCGACTCCGGATCTGGGCGTATGGGCTTCGTCGACCTCGACCAGGGCTTGTCGAGGTCGAGTTGGGTTCCGGAGCTCGGGTTGCTAGTTCTCTCGACCAAGGTCTGCTCGACAAGTTGGTCGGCCAAGTCTTGTCTATGTCGAGTAGACTTACTCGATGTCGAGTAGACCTGACTCCTAGACTTGTTCCGCTGCTTTGACCTTGGACTTCTATAGTGGTTTTCCGAGCTTTTCCGACCTTCTGTAGAATTGCTGTAAAACGCCTCGATTTCTGCGATTTAAACAGAAACTGGTGTAGATTCCATAATTTGGCAAATAAACATAAATTACACAGATTCTGTACTATCTAATCCCAAATGAATGCAATGTATACAGAAATCGATATAAAAGTTACTGTAAAACATGGCAAATTCCGCTCACAACAAACACCCCATACTTAAGCTTGCTTGTCCTCAAGCAATACTTTTAATTGTCATTTAGGGGAAAAACTCTCAACATATTAGATTCATTGCTATATGTCCCTGCAATCAATTACCATCCTCGAAAAGGTACTAGTGTCATAGATCCATGCATGTGCAAATCTATAAAAGCCACATCTACTCACAAACGGAGGGTTATGCAAAACATTCATTCGTGACAAAGCATTAATAATCAAGAGGACTTTAATTTAAGCTCAACAAGGAGTAGATTGGTAAAAGGCTAAAGGTGGGCAGTTTTTGGCCATGTGGTGCTTTTGATCCGGGAAAATGGATCACTTTCAAACTTTGAGTTTCATTCCACATTCCTTTCTTCCTTTGATTCATCACCTTTCATATTGCTTTTTCCAATAATAATGCTTTTACCTCTCTGACCTCAGCACTGCCTTCTCGCGAGTCGCAAACATGGGTGTCATGAATGGCCCCGGATACTTAGTGCGTCGGACTCCTCACAATGTATCCCATCTCTCCAAACTATTATCTCAGAGAGCAGGGTCAATCTACCTTTATCTCCTGAGGTGATTGGATTTTCTTTCACTCATTAAATTTTCCATATATTTCAAACAATTTCCTTCCAAACTCCAAATATGATAACAATCACAAACACCATATAGTAGTCTCCATAATGTAACATCATTCTCAACATAATCCCCGGATAAGGTAAAGAATGGCAAATATTTAGATCATGTGGAGCAATAATTGAAATAAGGCATATTATGGCTTTTGTGATGCATAAGCATAGGTAAGGCTAGGATTATAAACAATGAGCATTATATGGAAATATAAAGTCCTCCATCATCTTATCATGCAATATGTCAAAAGCAATTTCAAATTTTACCTCCTTTCATGGTTTTTAATAAAAATATGCACTTCATTGTGACTTCCCTTTACTAGGCAATTTCATGATATATCTCTAATGAATCCAATTTTGCATCGTCGAGTTCAATAAAGCGTCCATGACGTTATTCAAAAATTTCAATGGGGGTCATTTTTCAAGATTTTTGGAAAATATGCATATAAGCACATAAATCAATAATGCATTTCAAAATAGCCATGTAGCAATTCTAAGAAATAATGCACAAGTATGCACAAAAAATGTCAAATATGGAAAATATGCATAAAGTAAGCCCTTCCCCCACCCCATACTTAAACATTACAGTGTCCTCACTGTATATAAACAAGGAAAAGGGTAAAGAAAGAAACTCACAAGACATGTGTGCAGAGCTGCAAAATTTTGAATGGAGCACCTCCTTTGCCGAGTATGACTATAGCTTTGATTCTATCCATGGACCTGAAAAGTAGAAGACATATGCCAACAAAAGAAAAACAAAAACCAAAAACAATGTTCAAAACCAAAAACAAAGTCTCAAATGTCCTAAAAAGTCTATGTACATGCTCTAGATTTTAGAGTCGCTAGGCCGACTTCCATTAATGCTCAAGGTGGCATCTGCAGAGCCCATGTAGCCTGGGCCTCAAATAAGACTCCATTCTTGTCCATCAGCTGTAATCCTCCAGAATGGATCTTGTTCACCACGAACGGTCCCATCCGCTTCTTGTTGAACTTGTTAGGAAACCAATGATCCTTTGACTTAGAGACATAGAGCTTGTCTCCAACTTCATACTCTTTAGGCTCATCATTGGAAATCCTGCACAATCGCACATACCAAGGCAAACCTCTCCCATGTATAGATAAATCTTTAATGGAAATAGGAGAAGAAAGATCCATACCTTGGCTTACCTTCGTAGAAACGGAATCGGGCACCACGGTGTTTGATCGATCTCGACTAGGGCTCCTCGAGATCGACGAGTCTGCTGGTCCTGGTGGTGGTCTGGTCGAAGAGGAAGAAGTCGAGGAAGGACAGGTCTTGTCGACCTCGAGTTGGCTGGTCGACCTCGACCAAGACTCTGGCTCTGGTGGCTTGCTCCTCGAGGAAGGCAGCGCTGGGCTCTCCGAGGGGTGGTCGAGATCGACGAGAGTGTTGTCGACTTCGAGTAGACTCGGCTTGTCTGGTTCGCTGCTCGACGAAGCTGGCGCTGGTGGAGTCCCCGTGGTCTGGTCGAGATTGACTAGGGTTCTACTTGATGTCGAGGAGCCCTCGTCGATCTTGACCCCATACTTAGCTCCTTTGTTCTCTCTAAGGATTGCCATGATCTCCTCTACCTGGGCCTCCATGTCCCTCTTTTCCAGCTCCTCAGGGGTCATATTCCTGACCTTGGGTTCTCCGCAGGTGATGTAGCCAGCTGAGATAGATTTGACCTCTTCCATTGGACCCGTATACCTTTCAGTTTTGTTGAAGGAATACTCAATTACTTCATCGCTGATGTTGAAGGTGAGCACTCCTTTCCGTACGCTTATGTTGGCATCCACCGTCGCCAAGAATGGTCTCCCTAGAATAATTGGACAAGCAGGATCTTCTTGCATATCAATAATTAAGAAATCAGCAGGGATGAAGAATTTACCTACTTGTACTGGGACATTTTCCACCATGCCTGTTGGAATGACCACCGTGTTGTTGGCCATGTAAAGTCTAGCATCCACAGGCTCTAGGGCTCCTATCTTAATCTTGGACCAAATCGTTAAAGGCATAATACTAACACTGGCTCCAAGATCACATAAAGCATTAATTTTGTATGGACCAAATCCAATAGTTATAGCAAACTTACCTGGATCAGGCCGTTTTTCCAGTATGTCCAGCTGGCTGCACTCCTCTGTAATTTCCGTCATTGATCGCTTTTTGCTCAGAATCTCCTTCAGAAATTTGACATAGGACGGCATTTCATTGAGAGCTTCTGTGAAGGGTATGGTGACATTCAGCTTCTGAAGCATCTTGATGAAGCACTGAAACTTTTTCTCTGCTGGGTCCTTTAGAGATTTCGTGGGGAAAGGTGGCTTCTTTTTCTGAGGCGGAGCCAGAACAGACGTCGGAGTTGCTGCAGATTTCTCGACCAGGGGCTCCTCGACATCGACAAGGGTTTTGTCGAGATCGACCAGTTTGGGCCCAGTCGAGTTGCTGTTCGGCGCATACGAGGATTCTGGAGATTTTTCCTCGACCTCGAGTAGACCTTTGTCGAGGTCGACTAGGCTCTGGTCGAGATCGACGATGGGTTTGTCGACCTCGACTTGCTGTTCCTCGCTGTTCTGCTGCTCTCCGACCTCTGGCTCTTGCAGTTGATGCCCGCTCCTGAGTTTTACAGCAGCTATGTGTCCAGTCTTTCCCTTAGGATTTGGTTCTGTTTGCCCAGGGAGCTTGCCGGACTGTCGTGGGATCTGTGCAGAAATCTGTCCTATCTGTGTCTCAATTCCCTTTTTCCAGATGTCCAGTTCTCCAAATTTGGTGGTGATGTTCTGGAACTGGTTGTTGATGGTACCCTGATTTCGTCGCATCTCCTCAAGGATCAGGTGCAGATCATCCTTCCTTTGATCCCTTTCTGGATGTCCTGGAGCTCTGTAGGGTGGAGGATTCCTAGGGAGACCTTGGTTCCATTGTTGTTGATAAGGCCTTTGATCCCCCATATAGCGATTAGGCCCTCCTGCGTAAGCTGCATCCTCATGATGTTCTGCCATCCTGACTTGCTCTGTGTGTGGGCACTCAGTAGTGGTGTGCCTTTGCGATCCGCATTCTATGCAAGGCTGATTGACAGAGAGATACTTCACTTGTTTGAGGAGCTTCTTATTCTGGTCTCTGTAGTATTGCTCCCTGACATCTGGATCAATCTCCCTTGATGGCTCATAGAGGGGCATGGATGGTGCTGGCCTGGCGTATGGGTTCTCTTCATAAGTTGCAGTAGACCCATATTTGTTGTCGTAGTTGGTGAGCTTCTCTAGCACACCCCATGCGTCACATGGCGGCATCGTCAGATACTCGTAGTGAGTATAATTGTTGATTCTGTCCTTAGTGACTTGGTCAAGAGAGTTGAAGAAGATCTCCTGAATGATGTAGGGTGGCTGTCCATGAGTAGGGAAAGATCGCAGAAGTTCCTTGTAGCGCTCCCATGCCCTTGCCAGCGGTTCCCCTTTCTGTTGTTTAAAGGCGGTGATTTTCTGGCGGAGATGTGTTGTTTTGGCCGGTGGGAAGAATTTGTTCAGAAACTCTTGCTCTACTTGGGCCCAGGTTGTGAGTGATCTTGCTTTCAGCCCTTCCAGCCATTTCAGTGCAGGCCCAACGAGAGACCAGCGAAAAGATTTCATCTTGACATATTCCAAGGTTGTGCCTTCTGCAAGAGTACGACACATATCATGAAAATTAGTAATATGTTCAAGAGGACACTCATTAAATCTGCCGTAAAAGGCATTATTTTTAAGCTCTATAAGAAATTGAGTGCGAATTTCAAAAGAGTTTTCAGGGATTAGAATCGCCGATTCAGGCACGACGAGCGTGGGATGCATATAATCTTCAGCAGTGGTTGGATATTGGGCAAGCTCAGCTTGTGCTTGCTTCTTTTCTGCTCTCTCAGCGGCGAGAGCAGCATCCTTGGCGGCTAGATCCCTGGTAAGCCTAGCGATCAGCTGCTCCTGTGTTTCAGCGTCCTCCATGGCTCTTTGAAATCTATTTCTGATGTGTAGAAGGCGCTCTGGTTCGTCTAAACCGTAGTACTCAGGTGGGATACCAGAATGGCGCATACACCTGAAAAGTAACTCAAAGAAACAGTGAGAACTGACTACCTAAGGCGCGATTGATAGCCTCCCCGGCAACGGCGTCAATTTGTTGTTGCAGGAGTAAGTCAAGTATAGAATAGAATATGGTTTAGAACGACTCCCCTGTCTCAGCAAATAATACAAGACTTCCTCCCGTTGTAGTAAGAGAAAAGTTAGGATCGAATCCACGAGGAAGCACGTCAGCAGTTCTTAGGAAGCTATTAGATTCTTACATCAGCAGCAGAACAGAACAGACAGAATCGCAGAAACAGAAAGAAAGAAACAAATAACCCCGGCAAGGGCAACTAAAATAAAAGCAAAGAACAAATTAAAGACAGAAAGCAAAGCAAAGAACAAAGCAAAACAGAAGCAAAGCAGAAACTAAAAGCAAGGACACAGAAGCTACTCGACCTCGAGTAGCTGTCCTCTATCTCGACAAGAACAGAAAACAGAAAACAAATTGCAGATTTTTGACAGAATTCAGAAATTCGACAGAAATTAACTCAATATGCTAAAAGACCTCCAAGGCCAGGGTTTCAACACCACAACGATAACCATGCAAAGTAACACACAAATGCATAAAAGATCATGCTTTCCATCAAATAACTTTCGTTATTAACAAATGGGCATATAGAGGCTTTCGCATAAACCCTAATTGTTACTAACCCTTTTTCACATAATTAATCCAAGTTGCATTAAGATCACTTTCGCTTCAATAATACAAACAAGGATCACCTTCAACTCTCGCAAAAGAATCATGCTCATAGGGATAGAAGATGAATCACACAAAAGATCTGACCTTTATCGCATCGCCTCACATGACCACCGTCGGGCTCACCCCAGCCCCAGAAGTGGGTGGACTACTCACGCCTCATCGCAATTGCAGACATTGATTGATGAAAAGAACTAACTTGCATAAAATAAACTCCAACTTACAACCTCTCTTTATGTAACTAACTAATTGTCTCTGAAATTGAATGATTAAAACTGAGCCCCTAGGGCCTTATTTATAGTGATCAAACCTTGCTAATCAAGGAAATAATCATCTATCTCTATCTAAATCTATATCTAAAATTATATCTAAAAGCTTTAAAGATAAATAAATGTTTAATGGAAATAAATCCATAAGGAAAGGATAAAACTAATTAGGGTAGGTATGTCTTCATGTTGATAGATTCCGCTTTCCATGGATAGACTTTGATAGATCTTGATAGATTTCAGCAACTTCGGATAGAACTTTCCGCCTTCGGCATCAAGGAACGTCAAGTCTACTCGGACCAGCCAAGTCGAGAAGATTCTGGAAGCGGCTCTACTCGACCTCGACAAGGTTTTGTCGACCTCGAGTAGGATTAGTCGTCTCGGCTCACTGGTGCTCGATGTGCTCGGACCTGGGCTCCTGGGTGCTTGTCGACCTCGACCACGCCTAGTCGATCTCGACTAAGATGGCTCTGTCGACTAGCCTTGCTCGGACATGTCTAGTCGACTGGCTCGGACAAGGAGTCAAGCTCTCATCGACCTCGACAAGGGCTCCTCGAGGTCGAGTTGGGTGTTGCTTCCGCTTCCGCGAGCCGGCTCTTCCGCTGGCAGCGAGTGGCTTGATCCGCAGCAGCGACTGGTCCTTTCCGCTGCAGCGAGTCTCCTGGTCGTCTTCGGCTTCATCCTCGGACAGCTTCTCCTTGTCGACTCCGGATCTGGGCGTATGGGCTTCGTCGACCTCGACCAGGGCTTGTCGAGGTCGAGTTGGGTTCCGGAGCTCGGGTTGCTAGTTCTCTCGACCAAGGTCTGCTCGACAAGTTGGTCGGCCAAGTCTTGTCTATGTCGAGTAGACTTACTCGATGTCGAGTAGACCTGACTCCTAGACTTGTTCCGCTGCTTTGACCTTGGACTTCTATAGTGGTTTTCCGAGCTTTTCCGACCTTCTGTAGAATTGCTGTAAAACGCCTCGATTTAAACAGAAACTGGTGTAGATTCCATAATTTGGCAAATAAACATAAATTACACAGATTCTGTACTATCTAATCCCAAATGAATGCAATGTATACAGAAATCGATATAAAAGTTACTGTAAAACATGGCAAATTCCGCTCACAACAAGTTTCTTCCTCAGTGGTCGGATTCTAAAACAAACAAACCATACGTCCATTGCTCTTATACCGAAGATATAAAACCCAACCACAACGTCGCACTATAGGCCTATAAGCCTTTGTTCAACAGCGTACAAGATAATATCCAAAGTACTAGCATCAAGGCTAAAAAAAATAATTCCCAAAATAACCAATCCCCTACAAAGCGCTTTCTCCTCGGGTAGATCAATACAGGATAACATCTTAATTGCAAATGAAATCTTCCACTCTTTCTCTAAGAAAAAAGGTAAAACGGGATGGATGGCGGTAAAGCTAGACATGGAAAAAGCCTTCGACATGGTGGAGTGGGGCTTCCTTCTTTCCACTATGCTCAAATTAGGTTTCTCAAATAGATTCACAGAGTGGATTAAGGAATGTATCACCACTGTTACTTACTCAGTACTAGTAAATAATGAACCCACGGATATCTTCTTCCCCGAAAAGGGCCTTCGTCAAGGCGACCCTTTATCCCCTTATCTATTCTTGATAGTATCTGAAATCCTTGCTCGAGGTCTTTACAATGAATCGATTAAACCACAAAGCCATCTAGGTATAAAATTGACAAGAGACGGAACAAGAATTCCGTTTCTAGCCTTCACGGATGATATTGTCATCTTTCCTTCAGCTAGTAAAACTGGTTGTGATCAAATCAACAAAATCTTAAGGGACTACACCGCTCTGTCAGGGCAACGTGTAAACCGACATAAATCCCAATTCCAAACATCTACAAACATTTTACCATCACAAAAGAATATGATCCGAAATGAATTAGAAATCGCTCACACACCGAATTTGGGATGCTACCTTGGTTGCCCAATCATTGAAGGACGGGTAACGAAAGATGACTTCAAGGATCTAATAATAAATACGAAATCTCAACTACACAAATGGAAGGCAAATTGTCTCTCACAAACTGGAAGATTTACACTGATCAAAACAACGCTTTCAGCAAAACCTTTACATATAATGCAATGCATCATGTTACCAAAAGCGGTACACACAGACCTGGACAGAATCAACAGACAATTTCTTTGGAACAAGGGTACAAACCATAAACCACTAATCATCTGGTTCGATGTATGTAAAACAAAGGAAAATGGAGGGCTAGGGCTCAGATGCTCAGAATACATGAACAAGGCACTGCAAATGAAACTGCTTTGGAAAATACTAGCAGAACCAAACAACCCTTGGGTTAAACTAATAAAAGAAAAATACCTAAAAACAACTGAAATACTAAATTATCGAAAACGTGGGGGCACCTCATGGCAATGGGCACAACTAATAAAATTAATACCTTTGTTAAAAAATGGCCTCCAGTGGTCTATTGGTGGATGGGTCAGCGATAAATTTCTGGAATGATCTCTGGTTCGGTCAGTCCCCACTAAAAACATTTATCCCATTAACTCAGCAGATTGATGAATCGCTAAACATAAAACACTTCATTGACGAAAACAAAATATGGGACAAGAACAAATTATTCAGAAAACTACAAGGACTTCTACCAAACGATGAAATAGAAAGAATCACAACAGTTCCACTACCTAAGAATATACAAGTTGATAGACTATATTGGAAATGGAGCAAGAGCGGATGGTACACGACCTCTTCTGCTATGGACATGATACATAAATACAAAAACCACACAAACTCGGATATATGCTGGGTTTGGGACCTAAATACACCACCAAAAATAAAATCATTCATGTGGAAAATCTTAAAAAACGCGGTACCAACAACAGCCAGATTAGCTTATCGTCATCTGTGAATCCCAACAGACTGTCCCCATTGCGACTCTTGCTAGGAGGATTTATATCACCTATTATGGGACTGTCCCATTACAAGGAGCACTTTCATGGCAAATGATCCAGGAACCTTCATGAAAATACATGGTTGTTTTGACAAGGGAGACTCGATCAATAACACCATATGGAATATTAAAAACACGATTGGAAAAACAAAATTTGAAGATCTAGCGTTTGTCTGGTGGGGTATCTGGTTCTCAAGAAACAAAACGCACTTTGACAATTTAACCCCGGACATAAGAAAGATCATAGCTTTCAAAAAAGACCAGAAATTCACCTGGACAACCTCCCAAATAGGTGAAAATATAAAGGATAATACTACAGATACAACAATCACTTCTAAACCAAAATCAAATTCTAAAAGGAAACGAACCAAATGGGAAGCCCCGCCAAAAGACACCCATAAACTAAATTTTGATGGGTCTCTCTCTTCAGACAATAAGGGCACTTTTGGGTTTATCATACGTGATTCCAAGGGTTCTCTTATTTCTTGTGGGTGTGGTCCATCACCAATAGACTCGGTATGCGGCTACGAAAGCCTAGGGCTCTGGAATGGCATCCTAGCTGCGAAAAACCTGAATATCCAAAAACTAATAGTAGAAGGCGACAACCTTACAATTATAAAAAGTTTAAAAGGTTTGGGGAAGCCTACCGGAGACTCAGATATGATTGTCTCAAACAGTCTAGTCTCGTTGGGCTTCTTTGGTTCTGTCGAGATTCGTCATGTTTTCCGGGAAGCTAATCTAGTGGCTGATCGTTTGTCAAGACTAATATCCGCTTCACTTGGTTCTATGACACCTGATGATTCTTTTCTGCGTAGTCTCATCCGAAAGGATGCTCTTGGCTGATAGGGCTTAGCCCTATGGCCAAATTTTTTCCGTTTCAAAAAAAAAAATAGTCTGATTGCATTTGCAAGAAATCACATTAACTAATATAGTACATACAGTACATCATTCTGATATATTTTAACCGCGTCCTCTAATTCCACCGCAAAATATTTCGGTTGGGCACCCAAAAAAGTGTTACACTTCCGTGCCCTTAATACGGAAGCACAACTAAAAGATAAATTTATAACTTCCGTTTTTTAAACACGGGAGTTGTAAATATTATTTGTACTTCCGTTTTTGAAAAACGAGAGTACAAACTTTATTTTTGCCTTCCGTTTTTGAAAAACGAGAGTACAAACATTATTTTTGCCTTCCGTTTTTAAAAAACGAGAGTTATAAAACTGGGTTGTACTTTCGTATTTAAAAAACGGAAGTACAATTTTAATTATACCTCCCCTATTCCAAATATACATCCCCTATTCCAAATATACATAGATGAAAGAAAAACTCAATCAAATATATTTTATAAGTTACATTTTGATATCCTTTAAGATAATGTTTTATAAATATTTGATTTTTTTTATAAAATTTGGTTAATATAATTAATAAAAAAATCAAATAATAATTGAAAATAAATAATAACTAAAATATAATAAAGTCCTTAAATTTCAATTAGTTAAATTTTGATAATGATTTGTGATACTTTACAATAACATATATATTGATCCAAACAAACTCAATCAAAATTCTGATAAACTAAACTTTTCTTTTTTTATAAGGTAAGCATTCGAGGGTCAGGCATGTTTAACTTCTTGAGTGGCCAACAAGTCGGCAGACGGCGAACCGTCGCACATACAACAAACTAAATAACACAAATTAACATAGATGAAAGAAAAACTCAATCAACCCATAAAGTTAAACTAAACTTATGTTAAACTTGTATAAAAGTATATGTGAGATTAGCCGATATATTCTCAAACAATTAGCTTAAACAGAACATAAAAACTTAATATTTTTTAGGTTGTATAAAATAATGGGGATTTAATTTTTTTCACTAACTTAAAGTCATGGTAAAGAGGAAGAAAAATAAATAAAATATAAAATCGATCAAAATTTTAATTTTAAATGAAATTCAAAACTTATCTTTGAATGCATAAGAAAGGTTTATTGATTATGCGAACCAACATTCAAGGCTTTTGATTTCTGGTAGGTTTATTGATTATGAGTTTAGAATAAATTAAACTCAGCGGTTGCCAATACTAAACCATATATATCATTTCATCGATATAACAAACCTACTCACAAACTAAAGAGACAAAATAAAATTTTCATAGAGAGTTCCAATTTTAAAATATTCTAATAAGGACGTTGAAAAAAAGGAATTCCAAAACAGACAACGTCCAACTAATATGTCTACATACTAAACTATGAATTTAGAGTAATCAACATAATAAACTACTCCATAACCATGACGTATGAGAATTTCTTCCACAACTCTAGTGAATCCTTATGAGCAAATGCTAAGTCTTGCAAAGACCCATCGGGACGAAGCCTGTGACTGAAAGTGAATTTTCGATACGCGAGCATATTGTAGAGGTGTTGCATTGGGGTCATATTTTGCATCTCATTCTTCTTGATTCTCGCCCTTGCATTATAAATTTGTTGTCCCGTGCTCAAATTCTCTTTGAAAGTATTTTTCAATGTCGCAAGAAGAGGAATTGGCTTTACCCCTCCAAATGTCAAATCTTTCACTAGTTGTATATCCTCATTCGTCAAATTGGCTTTACCCCTCCAAATGTCAAATCTTTCACTAGTTGTTTATGGTTATGCATACCACCCTCCACTTTCATCCGCCATACATTTCTTTCGGCTTCCCAACCATACAACAAAAATTTACAATTATTTTTTTAGACCTTCCATCCCGCGGGACTATTACTGGTACATCAACACCTCTAATTTTCTTCTTACGGTTTCTATTTTCTCCATATTTTTAACATCCAAGATATGCTGAGCCGTATCGAGTTGCCGAGCTATTCCAAGATTTTACAATTGTGAGAACAAAGTTGTTCACAAAAGCAATATGCCGAGCCCATTCTAACATCGATTTTCTATCCCTCCAGTAATAATTATTCGCAAAACAAGGCGAATAATCAAATCCAACAATGTTCATTCTATCAAACTGAAAACAATTGAAATAGAGTTGAAAATAATCAAATTTCACGAATTGAATCAATATTATCATTAAATTCTACTATAAAAGTTCATAAATACCTGAATATTATTGTTGACTCCTTCGTTACAATTGGATGCGTGGTTTGACATTCTTCTATGGAGTTCGGCGCAACTAGGGCAAAATACGTTATCGAGCATATTCGTCATATTCATAGCCCTTTTTGACCGAAAAAAAAATAAAATAAAAGCATAACCTTCCGTTTTCTAAACACGGAAGGCAAACTATTTTGAACTTCCGTATTTCAAAAACGGAAGGCAAAAAGTAGTTTGTCCTTTCGTTTTTTAAAAACGGAAGGCAAAACGTAGACTTGTCCTATCACTTTTTAAAAACGGAAAGCAAAAGGTACTTTTCCTCTCCCGTGTTTTAAAAATGGAAGGTATAAAGTTGATTTGACCTTCCGTTTTTTAAACACGGAAGTTATATATTATATTTTCCAAAAAATAAAAACAAATAAATAATAAATATAGCACAACTTCCGTTTTTAAAACACGGAAGTGTAATTTTTTTTTGGGTGCCCTACCAATTTTTTTGTGGTGCGGTTAACAACACCCATTTTAACAGCCACAAATGACTTTGTGCATTATTCAACAGAACAAACAATATAAAGCACACAAAACATTGACCCGAGCACCTAAACAAACAAGGCGATCGGAATTCTGACGGAGACGCTATGGAAAAGGATCAGGATCGGGACCGTGAACGCAATTCTGGCGCCGGCAACAAGGGGGCGCCCGGCAAGACGGAAAGTAATGTGCTGCAGACGAATCCCTCTGGGATTCCACATCCCCCCCCCCCCCCCCCCCCCGGAGTCTCACTGTGGTGCCGGGACTGGGGGTATGAACTACAAAGACAAGTTAGTTTTGGGGGCAAATGAGAGTTTCGCTGTAGGCCTGTCGAGCGCTATTTTCCGTGAGACGAGGGAGGATGAAATGATGGCCGAGGAAACTGATAAACTGGTGGAAGATGATCCTCTTTGCCCCACCATCACGCTGAGCTGAGTAGAGAAGGAAGAGCTATGGAAACCATGGACGGATACGCTAATCATCAAGATGTTCGATAAAGGGCCAGGGTATATGCAATTGCATCGCCGGTTATCTCATAAGTGGTCTTTGAAGGCGCTGTACTCACTGGTCGATCTGGGAAACGACTTCTACATAGTTCGTTTCTCAAATCAGGCAGACTATGACCATGTCCTGCTTGAGGGACCATGGATGATTGGTGACAACTACTTAACGATCCGTAAGTGGGTGCCAAGGTTTGACGCCAATGAGGCTGAAATCACTACTCTGACTGTCTGGGTGCTAATCCCTGGACTCCCTGTCGAATATTTCAATCACAAGTTTCTCGGGTTAATTGGGAAGAAGATAGGACGAGTGCTTCGCATAGACAGCACTGCAGCTATGGCAGAACGGGGACAGTTTGCTAGAATGAGTGTTGAAGTCGATCTGTCAAAGCCTCTACTATCTAAGTTTCGAATGGACGGAAAGATCTGGCCGATTCAGTACGAAGGCATCCGAATGGTTTGCTTCAAGTGTGGCAAGGTCGGGCACGATGCAGGGAGCTGTGAAAAACAGGAAGAGAAGCGGACTCCTGCCCCCGAGAAAGGGCCCATGGTGGGTGAAACTGACTTTGGCGAATGGATGCAGGCGCGCAGGGCTGGTCGGCGGCGCAACAGCAACACGTCAACCACACAAGCGGAGGGTAATATGGCACAAGGAAAAGGGACGGCAGGGCCTAAGGCTAGCTCTGCTGAGACTGATCGAAAGGGCGCTCCGGTGGGCAAGAAGCTGAGCACAGGTGGCGCGGAGAAAGGGAGAAGCGGGTATGGAAAGGCCAAGAATCAAGGAACAACGGGATTTGCTCAATCCTCCATATTTGCCACGCTGGAAAATTTGAATGAAGATCTTAATTCTAGGATAGAGGAGCGAGGGGAGAATCGGTTAGGAGGACAGGATAATATTATCCAAAAGGAAATTTTATCAAAAGGAAAGGATATTATTTCAGTTGGAAAGGAAAATTTACCCCCAAGATGTAAAATTGATGGTAAAGAGAACCGCAAGAATTTCTTATCCACCAAGAACGCACCTTTCGCCAAGAAGAAAGAAAAGTCTGTCAAGACGTTGGAAGCGATCGTCACCGAGGTCACTGCAAGCAATAACTTGAACGACCCCACCAAGCATATCAAACGCCCCCAGAGATCAACCGCTGTAACCAGAAGAAGCGTGAACAACGCCAAGAACTCGCAAGAGAACATTCAACGCCCCGAGAGGTCTGAGAAGTTTGCGTTCCCTCCGGTCTTAAAAGGGAGACCTAAATCGGTAAGCAGAGATGAATCTGGGTCCGTATGTCACAATATTTCCAGTGCGATCCCAGAGAAGCTTCCTGACGACGAACCGCCGGACCGGACCGTTCTTAGTAGTTTCGCTATCACTAGCAAGCCAGGTGAAGGTGGATCTGTATTCGATGGTTACAGAGTCTCAGCCGATACTATGCCGGGCGCCAGTGCCCCAATCCACCAATGATGCAATTGATCGTCTGGACGAGGCGGCTTTTGCTTTTGCGGACGCTATGCAGATGCCAAGTCACACGACAATTGGAGCTATCCAACAAACAGTAGTTAATATGAATAATCTACGTATAATAGCCTGGAATACCAACGGCGTAGGGAGCAAGCGTTCCTCAGGGCGCTGCAAGAGATTGTTCGAAACCATGACCCGCAGGTCTTGATCCTTGTGGAGCCGAGGATCAGCGGTGAGACGGCAGACAGAGTGTGCAACCGAATAGGTTTTGATGGCTGCGAGCGTGTGGAGGCAGTTGGGTTCTCTGAAGGCATTTGGGTGCTATGGAGGACTTCGGAGGTGGTTGTTTCCACCCTTGTTCGACATCCTCAACACCTTACAGTGACTGTGCAAAGACGTGGGAAGGAGCCGTGGGTGATGTCGGCCATCTATGCGGCACCGAGCCATGTCCGACGAATGGATCTTTGGAGGAGTCTTCTTGAGTTTGCCAGCCACAATACCCGACCTTGGTTATTGGTGGGAGATTTTAATGCTACCCTGGGTGCAGATGAGCGATCCCCAGACTCGTCTGTGGGGTCCAACAGAACAGGCCACGCTTTTAATGAATGGGTGGAGTCGATGGATCTACTGGACTTAGGCTACTCAGGAGCACCGTTCACTTGGTGGCGAGGGAGGAGAACGGCCACAAGGGTTGCTGCTAGACTCGATCGAGTTCTTTGCTGCCCGGATTGGCGTGTGTTGTTCCCGGAAGCAACCGTTAGTCATATTGTAGCAGCCCATTCCGATCACGCGCCTATTCTCCTCCAGCTCCAACCGAGCTTGGCTACTGGAGGGTTTGATAGACCTTTCCGGTTTCAATCTGCTTGGTTACTGCATGAACAGTTTGAGGATTTTCTAAAGGAGAAATGGGATTTGGGTATTGACACGTGCCGCGCGCTCAAGGGCGTCAAGCCGAAGCTGATCGATTGGAACCGAGACGTGTTTGGCAACATTTTTAGAAAGAAAAGAAGTCTTGAACGGCGAAATTGCGGTGTGAGATTGAAACTGGCAGAACATGTTTCAAATAACTTAATTCGATTAGAGGAGCAGCTTTGTAAGGAATTAGAAGAGGTGTTACACCAGGAACAACACCTTTGGTTTCAGAAGTCAAGAGCAAACTTTATGGTTCAAGGGGATAGAAATACTCGATTCTATCACTTATCTACCATTGTCAGAAGGAGAGCTAACAAGATCTTGTCACTTCAGAACGAATTGGGCGAATGGGAAGACAATACGGACACTATAAAGGGGATGGTAGTTAGCTTCTTCGAACAGTTGTATACAGCGGAGGCTGTGGCTGATGGCATTCCGAGTGATTCTGAGAGACATACCTTCCCGCTGCTGGATGCCGGGATGGTGGAGGCTGTCGCAGCGCCGTTCAGAGCTTCGGAAGTTTGGTCGGTTGTTAAGCGGATGGGACCCTACAAGGTGCCAGGGCCTGATGGTTTCCCGACGCTATTCTACCAACGGAATTGGAAGTTGGTGGGCGCACAGGTTTGCGAAATAGTACTGAGACTACTGAATGACGGCATTCACGCTGATCGAATGGGAGATGCACTCATGGTGTTGATTCCGAAGACCTCGAACTCGGCCACCCCAAAACAATTCCTCCCAATCTCCTTACTTAATGTTATATTTAAGATTACTACCAAGCTCGTGGTGAATCGGCTCAAACCGGTGCTTCCGCTGATCATATCCCCAACCCAATCTAGTTTCATCCCGGGGCGCCAGATCATCGACAACATTGTTGTTGTCCGAGAGCTCTTGCACTCAATGGGTGAGAGAAGAAGAAGAAAATGGATGATAGTAAAGGTAGATCTTGAGAAGGCTTACGATCGGATTGATTGGAAGTTCCTTCGAGGGATGCTCGTGAAATCTCAGCTACCTAGGAAGCTAATCGATACGATTATGCTCTGTCAGACGATGGGCAAGATGGATGTTCTGTGGAATGGGGACAGAGCAGGCAGCTTCAATCCGACGAGAGGTATTCGTCAGGGGACCCCCTTTCCCCTATTTATTCGTCATTTGTATGGAGTACCTTAGCCATATCATTCAGGATGTCGTTGCTGCGGGAAGATGGAAACCAGTGAACAACGGGCGAGGGCGTTCGCGTTTCTCGTAGCCCATGACGCGATCCTTTGCAATGCTAACCGGGTCCGTCGACATCTCTCCCAATTTTCGGCGTGTCCGAGATGTTACAGGGAGGAAACGAGCCTTCATCTTTTAAGGGACATCAAGAAAGTTTGGATGATCCTGGGTGATCATAGGCTGCAGCAGCGCTTCTTCAATTCAAGCAATATCCAGGAGTGGGTTTTTCTAAACATAAGCAAAGAAGATAGATGGGCAGGGACTTTCTTAACCATGCTATGGATAACCTGGAAAGTGCGGAATGAGATAGCTTTCCAGGGGAGCTCGACGACGAAGGGGCTGGCGGAGAGAGTGTGGCAACAAGTCTCTCTGTACCAGCACATCACGGATAAGGAGAGAAGACAGTTTGGGCCGACAGTCGATCGAGAGGAAGTGGTGACCGAGTGGCAGTCGCCAGAGCCTAGGTGGATAAAACTCAACACGGATGGCTCCTGGAGAGGAAATCCGGGAATGTCAGGCGGGGGATGAGTCTTTCGTGACCACTTGGGCCAGTTCAAGAGGGCTTTTGGGTTCAAATGTGGTTTCTGTTCAGCTGACAGGGCAGAGAGTTGGGCGGTTTTGCACGGGTTAAGGATTGCCCAGGACCTAGGAATCTGAAAACTCGAGGTCGAGCTTGACAGCGCCAATGTTTGGACCAAGCTGGTGGAGATGGGAAGCCTGGCGGGTGCTGACCGTCACTTGTTGCTGCAGAGCCGGAGGTTAATCAGAGAAGGGAATTGGGAGACGAAGATCACGCTAGTTCGGCGCCAAGCTAACACAGCAGCGGATGCGTTAGCAAAAGCTGCGCTTGACAGACCGATGGAGCTCGAGATGTTCACTGCAGCCCCGGACTGCATTCGCGGAGAGTTAGGGCCTCTGGTTCTGGCTAGAGACCCCTCTTAGTTTTCTTCTGTTTGTTTCCGGGCCTAGCCCGTCATTAGCACCAAAAAAAAAAGCAACCAAAATGCATTTTGCTTTTTGTCATCTTGGATCAACCAAAATGTTTTAATAGGTGAGAGAGGAAACAGGCCATCAATCAGGTAGACTTATTATGACATACAAACCAATTTCAGTTGTCAAGAGATGAAAGAGCAACACCAACTAATGTGTGTTGGTCCTACAAGTATATTTCTATATTCATCCACCAATGAATGAGGCATGAACATCTTTTAAAGTGATATAGATCAAAAGAACAAGTTGAAATGCCAGTTGTGAACTCCACATAAACAACTAGTGGTATGCAGAATCTAAGACCTAAAGGAAAGCTTAATGTACTTGAAAGTGGATAGAGGTTGAATGAACAAGCCTACCTAGCATTGGAGTGGATAAAAGGGTTTTCACTCCTCCAGTGGGTTCTCCTCGTCAAACCAACGTGGAGGATCAAATCCTGATCCACCTGGTGGCATTAATGATATGGTATTACACTACTACCACTAATACAAATACAATAGCAGAAAGCAAAATCATATATAAACTAATGAGAAATTTTAGTATCTTACAGATTGCTTATCTGGTATTTAAGTATTGTGCTCAAGTTACAAACTGAATTCAACTAGCACTATAAATTATTCTTCAAGTCTAGGAAAGAAAGTTTACAAGGACTGCTATCGGTATTACAATTTACAAGGACTACTATAAGCAAACAAATGATCCAGTAAAAGATCAGAAACAAGTACCATGATCACTATCGTTATTGCAATAATCAACACTCATCTCCTTACTAGTAATAAGGATATCATCCCACGAATGTCTATAGCTAAACACAATATCAAGTAAGAAATTCATTAAGCATAGAGCTGTGATAAGCCAATAGATCATATCCATTTTTCCCACCAAACGGGAACAAAGAATGAATAGATTAGCAAAATCAAGCAAACCAAAGGGTTATCTTTGTTTTTTCTTCCAATAATAAGCTTCAATTTCCAATCAAATAGGAATAGCTGATGATTAAACTAAGAAAAATTAAGCATACCAAGAGGATTGCAACGGCAAATGCGGCATGCAGTGAGGACACTGCCTTTGACAAACCCATACTTCTTGTAAGCAATCATGGAGTACTCGCTGCACATTGGGACATACCGGCAGCTCTTAAGCAGCAATGGCGAAATCTCCTCTGAATATGCAATCACAAATTCACAATTCAAAACCAGTGCTATCGGCCTCGTCCTCAGGGCATCTCCCATGGTAAGGCAAAAAAAATGGGTTTTGGCCTAATTTTTCTCCCACCCTAGGCCAAAACCCATTTTAGCCTTTTAATTTTTGGCCTATTTCTAAAAAAAAGGGCCAAATTTGGCTTCCTCTTTTGGAAGGTCAAATGTTATTTTTTTTTATTGTTTCATATTTATGTAAATCTATAAATAGAACAATTATATATCTATATATTATATAGTTTTGATTTTTAATTAAAAATAAAAGTTATAGTATTGTAAACATATTCAAAAGCTCTTCGATATGACTATAATATTTGACATGTTTGAATTATTATTTCATAAATAATATTTTTAGAAAATGACATTAATTTTTTTAATTATAGATTCATCAAAAGTATAATTAAAAATAAATATTATGTTGCTTAAAGTACTAAAGAATAAAAAACAAGTACGAAATGAAACTACTAATTATTGAATCATAGTCACGTATAATATTATAATAGATCCGCATTACTTTTTTCATAATCATTTCATGTTATTGACATACATATACGAATTAACACATTTTGATCATGTTCAAATGAATCAAATATAGAATTAGAAATCTCAATAGTTTCGATTGAAGAGTGAGATGATGATGATATTTAAGATGAATTCGTTGTTGATTCAGATTGAAAGAATAAAGATGTGAAATAAGATGTGAAAGTTCAGGATTATATTAGAATTTATAAGAAGTTTTAGCCTATCAAAATTGGCCTACGAGGGGAAAAACAAAACTGTATAATAGGCCAAAAGAGAATATTATGTAGAATATTCTTTTTTGGTAGGCTATTTTCTCTAGTCATTATAGCCTACGGGGAAGATGCTCTCAGAAGGGATTTGGGAAATTGGACTTGAAATGGAGGAAGAGAAGTTGAAAAGACTCACTCTTGTAGAACCTGAGCACGGAGAGAGCGAGTTTAACTCCAGTGCTATCGACCTCCTCCTCAGAAGTAGGGTTAGGGTTTTCGTCAATTTTGCAGAGAATTGGAGACCTGTGGATTAGGAGTTTGAGAAATTTATGACATTCAAGCGTAGGTTTTAGGGTTGAATTAGAGATGAAAGAAGCAGAGGAGGGTTTGCTTGGGAAATTCAGCGAGATAACTGTCGCCATTGTGTTGACCTGCACTGGAGGCAAAGTCCAGGAAAACAGTTATTTGGCTGGGCCAAGCGCTTTCGTTCGAGAGCATAACTGACATCAAATGACATCTGATTAAAAAAAAAAAAGACTGGAGCACAAGTAAGGGGCCGTTTGGTATGTCTTTCTGGGAATCAAAATTGGAATTGTAATGGATGATTCCTGAGGTTTGATGGGATAAAAACTTGGAATTGAAATGATTTTTGGGAATCATACATTTCCTATTTTGGAGCAAATTTCATTCTTATAAAATGTGAGACTGTCACTCTATATTTGAGAACTTATATGATTTTGGAGAACTTCCGTAAAATTCAATTCTATAGCGATTACAACAACAGTAATTCGAAAGGCGAGTGCCTAATGTCAGAGTGAATAATCCCTGTTGGGGTTGCCTTCGCTATCATTAGAATATATATAGGAGTAGCAAGATAGTTAACCCTAATTACAAATGGGTGATTGGGCCTATACATATATTCTATCTAACATACCCCCTCAGTCGAAACATGAGGGCAGCGAATAGTACGTGAGACTGGATCTAAAATCAAGAAATAAATGGCGAGGCAATCTCTTGGTGAATATGTCTGCATACTGGTACGGGGAGGGGACATGTATAACACGCACATGTCCCATAGCGATCTTCTCACCACTACTAGAAATTTCCTATTTAACATCGGGTAATAACCGATGTCTTTAAAAAAAATCGATGTCTATGTGGGGGATGTAAAAAGTCAAAAGTTTTTCACATCGGCCAGAACCAGATGTCTTTGTATATTATAACATCATTTATATTTTTAAATCCGATGTCTTTGTTATCCTATAACATCGATTATAAAATATAACCGATGTTATAACATACACAGAAAACAGCTATTACCCGATGTTAAAAAGTTTTGACTTTTGTACTTTAGGGGAAACACCCAAAAATAATGAGAGAATGCATCAACCAGAACAAGTGCATAGCGGAAACCATCATGACTGATAATAAGAGATGTCCAAAGATCACCATGAATGATGTCAAATGGAGCGTGCACCTGAGTATAAGACGTGGCAAATGGCAATCTAGTGTGTTTATCAAGCTGGCACGCCAGACAACTAGTGGAGAGAGGGGCTTTATTGCAGGGAATAAGCATGGACCTGAGAGTCTCGAAAGTAGGGGAACCTGGGTGACCAAGACAGGCGTGCCAGAGAGATGCCAAAAGGGCAACTGTTGATAGATTGGTTGCTCCAGGGGAGGTGACAGGATGTATGTTGTTAGTGATAGGATATAAGTCTCCAGTGCTATTACATCTCATGAGCGGGGCTCAAGTTGTGAAATCTTTGACAACAAACCCAAAGCGGTCAAACTCAATGGAGATATTATTGTCTGTGGTGAGGCGACAAATGGATACAAGGTTCTTTGTTAAGCCAGGGGAGACGAGGATGTTGTTAAGGCTTAGGTCGGTGGTAGGTGTTGGTAATGTAGTGTGCCCAAGACCCAAGGTAGGAATGCGTTCACCATTGCCGACAATAATGGAGGGAGAAAGACTCTTAGAAGTAGGGACAGAAAGTATACCTGGGTTGTGCGACATGTGCGCAGTGGCTCCGCTATCCATGTACCAGTTCGGATCGGTAGGTGACACACATGTAGGTGTCATGATGGCGGGCTGCATGGGTCGGGACGATGACGATGATCCCGCTGCTAATGCCTGATCTAGATGGTGCGGAGAGGGCCTGAGGAGTCCCTGCTGGCTCGGGTATAGCCTCGTTGGAGAGGCCGGGTAGCCCTGAGGATGGGCTTCAATAGGGGAATACCCCCTCTGTAAAAGACTTGGAGGGGCGATACTCCCGAAGAGAGGCTGTTGGTGATCGTAGAAGGCCATACGTACTCGACTCGGTGGAGCTCTCTTGAAGTCGCACTATTCTTAGAGTTGCAAAAGTAGGTGAAATATGAAATTAAAGAAAATTAGGGGGAGGGTTTCGGATTTTGCAAGAAAAGCAAGGGGAGGCTCGGTTTTTTTTTTTTTTTTTGTTTCTTTTTTAAGCTGAGAGAGATACAGGTCAATGAAGAGGTATAGGTCGAGGAAGGTGAGAGGTACGGTGCAAATGGAAGGTGAGAGGAAAGACGGATGAAGGAGAGGCAGACATTGAATCTGGGAAGATGGAGAGGCGGTGAAGACTGAAGAGGCCGGCAAGGGTTGCGAAGAAGGAGGAGAGGAGGGGTGCGGGGTCTGCTGGTGAGGAGAGGGATGACCGGTGGTGGGGATGTCGGCTGGGAAGAGGATGGCCGACAGTGGTAGGGGATTAGGCGGGGAGGGATCGGAACATCTCCTTCGCTAGGCTCAGATACCATGTCAGAGTGAATAATCCCCGTAGGGGTTGCCTTCACTAGGCCAGACATCGCCTTCGCCGTCCAGCAGATTTGCTTATACATGCATGATCCCCGCGAACATCATCTTCAGGCGCTCAAGCGGATAATCCGGTACATCAAGGGCACCTCTGACATGGGATTGCATCTCGGCCGCAACCGTTTAGACTCCCTTACCGCCTATGTTGATGCTGATTGGACGGGTTGTCCTGAAACTCGCCGCTCCACATCTGGCTTCGCAGTATATCTTGGTGACAACCTGGTCTCGTGGTCCTCCAAGCATCAGGCCACCATCTCCCGCTCGAGTGCCGAGGCCGAGTATCGTGGTGTTGCCAACGCCGTGGCAGAAACATGCTGGCTCCGCAACCTCCTCTGCGAGCTCCGAGTTCCCTTTCGTTCGAACGGCTACATTGGTCTACTGCGGCAATGTCTCCGCTGTTTATCTTTCGTCGAACCCGGTTCAACATCAGCGGATGAAGCATATCGAGATTGACATCCATTTCGTCAGAGAGAAGGTCACCCTAGGCCAGGTCCGTGTTCTTCATGTCCCTTCTGCACATCAGTATGCGGACATTTTCACAAAAGAATTACCTACTCCTCTTTTTACTTCTTTTCGTTCCAGTCTTGCTATTCGCTCACCTCTAGCTGCGACCGAGGGAGGATGTTAGCATATATTATTCATATTGTCCATATCGTGTACAGTTACCATTGTACCCTCAGAGTTTTCACCCATTGATATATATATACAGGAGTAGGCCTCTGAGATCCGGTAAGGACTCAGTTATCCAAACACTTACAATACTCTCCTGTAAGCACTTTGATTGCCGCACCAATCGAGATCGATTGTAAGCGAATTGGCAAAAATAGATGCTAATTACAGAGGATAAGGATAGAGCGGGCGATGGAGAGGAGCGGGATATCGACGGAGTATCTGAAGTTTGTGTTCTCTCGTTCTGCAGCAGGGGATAGCGAGAGCACAAGAGGAGGAATAGATCTACCGGATGAAAACCTCCTCGGTTGCAGCAGCGGCCATGGCTGCTCTCGTCGATGGTAGATGCAGGAAGATCCGCGAAGTTGTTCGCTCTTCACTCCCGGGTTGTAGGGCTCGACTGGACGAATTCGGGGTTGGCATCACTCAGGGAGGAGGTTGCGATACTGTTGTTGCCGTCGACCAAGATGTCGGCGCTTCTGGAATCTTAGTCATGGCCAGCAACATAAGAGATGGAAGGCGAGGGTTGAGCAACTAGGAGGGAGGCGACTAGAGACGACGACGACAGATGTGGCTGCGGCTGTGAGGAGGCAGATCTGTGAGGGCGAGGGTTGGGCAGCCAGGAAGGAGGCAGATCTGGAGATTCGATCGGAATCGACTGATGCGTTCTCCCTCTCCAGTTTCTCTTGCTCGCTTCTTTGATTGTGTCCTGGGATCTAAATGAAACGGGAAGGATTTGGGGAAAAAGAGAAGTAGGGGTAGTGTTGGTATTATGAAAAAATAATGGACATTTACTAGTAATGCTCTAATCTTAGGACATTTAGTAATTGCCTTTGGGCCAAATTATTTCTTATTTAATTAGGTATTTTTAATAGAAAAAAATTTAAAAAAAATTAAAATTATGAAAAAAAGTAAGGTTAATATGATTTTAACTCATGCTAATGGGATTTTGTTAGTTTCAATCAATTGGACTTAAAAACTAGAAAATATTTCCCTGAGAATACGAACACGAGAACCAAAACAAATGAGCAAACTATCATCGAACTTATAAGATTTATACATGATCATGATTAATCTACTTAGGTACCATATACTGTAGAGAGTCTAGAGACGCTTATTTGAAGCTTACGAAAAATAATCCGAGTTGAGAGCGGGATTTGTATCGAATTGAAAGAAGAGCGAAGAGTAAGCGGGAGACCACGACAGCGAAGAAGACGAAATCGGTGAACCCGAAGCCCCCGCGAACGGAGGAGGTGAACTACAACTGTCTGAGTGCGATGAGGTGGACGACGATGGCTTCAGAATGCCTATGGGAACCACATCTTCCAGCAGGCCCAATGAGACTGGGCCACATATTGTTGGGCTGTCATGTCCCAGGCCCATTTTATCTTCAGCTTGGCCCACAGGATTTGCCTCCTCTTCTACTGATTGCTTCTTGTGATTGGTTTTGTCTCGGTGGTGTTCTTCCCTCTTAGACTTCTTAAGCGGTGGAGAATCGATGTAGGTTTGGTCGGAGAAGAAGTCAGGAAACGTGAAGTGGAGATGGAGACCCTCGTATGTTATAACGAGGGTCTCAGGGTCCTCCAACGACCTTTCCACTTGCTTCTTCGCGTTGCATCTTGGGTTCGTGCACTTGTAGTAGCTTCTGTTATGTAATTAAAAAAACATACAGGGCAGTTAGGTTTGATCTTGATCTATACATATATAACAATTTAGTGTTTTGTTATAAGAGATTTAGATTCCGGACTTATGCACTTATAGGAATGGGGAATCCTTGTAAAGAATTATAAATGAGAAATTTTTTAAAAGAAATTTAATAATTGGATTTGAGGAAGATTGAGAATTAATCAAGTACCTGGGATTAGGGTTGTTCTTGATGGATTTCTGACCATATTTCCTCCATTTATACCCATCATTGGTCATCCCATTCCCATTGCACTTCATCTTCAAACTGTATTTAGTCTCATTTTTGTTCATCTCTCTCTCCGACGTTGACATCCTCATCCTTGAAAAAAAAAATGCAAATCATATCAGTACATATATATATAACAATTAAGCTTTTCAGAAAATTGAATATATTTTAGACATATCTACTTATTAAGCGGGATATGTAGGAGTAGTTGAAATTTGTAACATTCTCCAAACTTTGAGTTTTGTTATATAAATGTGTTTCTTCAACTGTTCGTAATTGAAAGTAGTTGAATTTAGAACAAAAACAATTTCTAACAATTAATTCATATTATAAGTTTAAATGGTTAATTAGAGAAACAAAACCAAAAAAAGAAAAAAGAAAAAACCTTGGTAGGAAGCCATTGCCATGAGAGGCAGAAGAGTGGGGTTTTGCAGCGGCGGTGGACGTGACAAAGAGGGCGTTCTGGATGTCGGAGAGGGTGGGGCCGGAGTAGACGGTGGAGATAAGGCGGTTGAGCGCTGCAGTCCCTATACTGCAATCGGAACTGTCATCCGACTCCGTCGGGGTTTGCTCCGGTGACGAGCCATTTGGGCACGTGGTTTTGAATGCTGCATCCATATGTGGATTGGGAATTAATGAGGAAGGCTGAATTTGTAGGGGCGGTTTAAAGAACGAAAACAGACTGAAAATCGATGAAGTTAGTTGGGGAGTTGTGGGGCTTCTGAGACAGCGGCTGGTTGTGGAGTAGATGAAGAAGAAGGTGATGCTTGTATTATTCACAATAAATTGTTCAGCCTAAGGGCTTATATTTTTATTTTTATATTTATTTATACTATAATGATTTCTTATTAAAATTATACTAGCACGTGTAGGTTCACCAATTGAGAGTTTGGGCTGTAAATTAATTGATATATAAAAATTAAATAGAAAATAAATTATTCTCAGTTTTCAATTCAGAAAAAATTAACACCCTTTCAAAAATAGTTTATACCATCATGATTCTTGAGTTGATCTTTTTTTAAAACCGAAAAGAGATTAGGAAGAATTATAAATAATTCTTAAGAGTATCCTTTTGAATGAGAATTTATAGTTCTAAAACTGTGTAAGGGTTATGATAGTGGTTGAATGACCTAGAAGGATCAGTTCTTGAGTTTGATTATTTGATTCTAGTTGTGGTTTCTTTTGATATTGTTGTAATTAATTTATATTTTGTTACCGTGCAAGGGGTTGTGGACATGATTGAGACCTTATGACTCGGTGACAATTGAATCCAAATATGAGATTTTCAGATTTGTTCCAAATGATCTCATACGTCACCTCTATTTACCAATTGTTAAAAGAGAAGTCTCACATTGATTCCAGTAGAAAATGGATTTGTGCTACTATCTTCTTATCATCCATAGTTTTTTTTCCCATTGTATTCTTCTTTATTACTTGTTTATGTTTTTAGTTTTATTTTCATGATGGTTAGTTTATTCTCGATCTTTCGAAACTCTCAATTCACCGAACTTGTTCGGTGAATCAAATTCCTTTCTATTTTTAAAAATAAAAAAATTCATCCTCAACTCTTTAAGCGTTCTCTTCTTCGTATACACAAAGTACAAACTACTATATTATGTGTTCATATAGTAATGGCTTTATTTATGAACGGGTCGGATATCTTCATCGCTAATTTTACTATGTCCACCGCTAATCACCGTCAATATCTACGTTGGTCTTAATGACATTTTTCAGAGCCCACCGCAGCATACAACGGTGTGTGATAAACCATATATGGACCCACCGTCGCCTACAACGGTGGATGTTGACATAACAAGGTTTGTTATGTTGAAAACCCACTTCATGTGTATGCGGTATACCCACCGTATCATCGCATGTGTATGCGGTGGGTTTAAAAAAGGGGATACAACCCACTGCATACACATGCGGTGGGTTTTTGAAAGGGCAATTATTCCCACCGCATGGGGATACGGTGCCATATGAACGTTACAAAGACATTTCGGTGCCCACTGTATCCCCCGACGGTGGGGTTTGGGGCCCGTAGGCGCGAAGGATCCATTTCTCAGCACAAATTTTGATTTCACATTGTCCTCCATTTCTCACCTTTCGTGCCTTCTCCGCCTTTCGTCCTTTCTCTACATCTCGTCCCTTCTTTTCTCGCGCATTCTCCGCCTTTTGTCTTTTTTTGATGATATCTCGCAACCAATGGTGAGGGAGAGTAGCCGTGACGGAGATCAGGGTCGTGGTGCTGGCCGTTGTGCGTGAGATCCATTACAGGAAAAAACTTAAAGAATATTGAATTCAATTCATTTTTTTTTGGGAATGAGAAGAAGTTAGTGTTAACATATTGATGTATGAATTGTAGCCGACTCCGACGATTCAGAGACGTCGTCGTGGTCATGGTCGTGGAGGAAGAGGGACATTCAGCATATGCGAGGTATGTGCGAATCAATTAGACATAGTTCTTTATTTCATATGAAAATAATAGCATCGAATAAGTAAATATTTGTAGGGAAATGTTATAATATGTATGAATTGCCCCTAGTTAACTAGACAAGGAATAAACATAGTAATTAGAATTATGTTTAATTAATAGGATATAGAATTGTGCGTGTGAGTTACAGATTAATATGTGTAATCGATAGGATTTAGAATTATGTTTTTTATGGTATACAAAACATATTATCACGGGGATCAGCTTATAGGGTGGTTTTGTGGACCGCCCGGAGCACCGTTGTTAGGGCAAGAGAGGCGTTGCGAGAGTCATGTGCCCAGATTGAGTCTATTCCTTTCCATTTGCAGGATGTAGAGGATCCTATGGTTAGGGATAATTCGATAGGTGTTGATAGGGGTGTTGGGTCTTCTAGTCAGTCAGTTGTCGACCCAGGTGACGTACAACCCTATACGTCGGAAACAAATATGCAGACTATAGTGTTGGTGCGGTTAGAGGATGAGTTGATGACGGAACGCACTGAAGACGAAGTAGTGCAGACGAGTGATGAGTCTGCCCGGGAGGAGACTGAGGCGTGGTGCAGGAGCTGATGACGGAGAACCCAACAGAGCATGTGGGAGCAGAGCATTTGGGTGATTTGGCTGAGACTCAGGATCCGATGTACGAAACATATTTTGGGAGTTTGTTTGGGAGCAATCAGCTGAACTCGTACGATGACATGACACCCTTGGTTGGAGATGGAGGGGGGGGGGGGGGATGGGACTAGCCATGCGGAGGGAGGTCCCGGGACTAGTCATGGGACCACAAGCGAGCGAGAGTAAAACCTCGAGTACTTCGATTTTTCGGGGTTGTCACCGGTTTATGATGACGGCGAGAGTTAGCCGACGGTTGATTCGGAGCCTCAGTCTGATTTTCGGGCAGCTAGGGGAGCCGATGGTGTCGGATGGCAGGATATGTATGACCCTATTGTGCAGCATGGCGCTGCCTAAGATCAGGAGATGGGAGGAGAAGCTAGTCCCGCCTGAGGCAGGGGGCCTGCTTCCACATCACTGTTGAGAGATTACCTGTCATACAATGGCGCCGAAGGTATATGGAGATGCGGACACCTTGGGGAGGGTTTTGCGTGTGCAAAGACGGGGACAAATGTTGGGGCGTGCTGAGGAGTTGGTGGAGGCTGATGGAGAGGGTACGTGGTTAGTAGGGGAAGGGGGTAAAGGAGAGAGAAGACCGGGTCGGGTATGACCATCTCTCACTGAAGAAAGGGGAATTTGAACACGAATAGGTTCAGCAATGAGGCTAGTCAACTCTTATGTCCCTCGTGGTGCTTTGAGTCAATGAAATTGTTAGCTTTCATTCAGTTAGCTTGGCTTGTCTCAGTCCTTTGCCGCACGTCCTATCAATTCAATGGAAGAGAGCTCTCTTAGTCTACTCTTTCTTAGAAGTCAAGATCAGTGGTGCTACTTGGATCTTTCCTGATGGAAGGTTTGATAAAAGAAAAGAAATAGCAATAGGAGAAGGGACAAATGCCATAGAAAGAGAAGAAAACCAGGTCAGTTGGAATATCTTCCATCTTAGTCTAAACTATTTGAATGCCGCTAAAAAAAATCGGATGTGAATCTCGCAGTTGTGAATTCCAGAACTGGGTGTGAAAGCAGCCAACCAGAGAGAAGAAGGCATAGGGTGGGATCGATTCAAGGCAGTTCGTCCACACTTTGTTAAGTTATAAAATACGAGCTATGTTTCTATGCTGCTTGGCGAGAAGTGAGCTTGGTTGATAACCGCAGCTGGAAAGTGAAGGCTAGTTAACTCTACTTCAATTCCTACCTAGTGGAATTTTATACTATGTGAAAAGGAAGAATATGGGGGGATCCATACTTTAGACACGCACAGACAGGTGACATACCTTAGAAAAGAAAGTAAGTTCCGAAACTCGGAAGTAGATTCTTTTTTATTGAGAATGTCGTGGCAGAGGTCAGGCTAGACCTTGGAAGCCAGGAGTGGAAAAAGATCAGAAGAACAAGAAGATAAGCTTTCACTAGTGAGGGGTGTAGATGAGCGAGGCTATGGGAACGAAGGTTTGAATGCAACAGATCCCATGCCTTTATGGGTAATAAAAGACAATTGTGAGGCAGCAGAGGTGAGGTGGGCTTTTCATGTAAAAAAAAGAAATTTTATATAAAAAATGATTCTATTACTGAAAGAAGATTCCCGTCTTGCTTGACTCGAGTGCTAGCTTTCTTCTTCTATAAGAGACGGATCTGGAGCAAGCGGCCGTGGCCGGCGAGCAGACACTCTTTGTTTGGATCTTTCTCGATGCTACTTGAAAAGAACATATGCGAAAAAGCATGATAAGAAAAAAGGAAGATTTCGTTCTTTCGATCTTTAACTCAAGTACATCCCAACCGAATCTCCACTCGGAAAGCGAAACCTGAGAAATTCACTAACAAAGTGACAGCCTTTAGCCAAAGAGGAAGTATGCGGTCAAATCTGGTACATTTTTTAATAAATATAAAGAGGGCTCGTGACCTTAATATTAGAAGAAGAATCTCTTTTCCAAAAAGAAGACTCATAGCTGGCATAGCCGTGCGCCCAACCGAGTGGTTGCGTACCCGAGCCCGGATAGTACATGTGCATAATTCTCTTTTTCAAACGGAAAATGAGTCACATTGAAAGTAAACGTAGCGAAAGCGGGTGCTTGAGTGAGTGATAGGGAATAGGTCAATATCTTTCTATTTCCTTACAAGAACTCAATGCTGATTCAACTCCTGCTATTAGCGACCCGGTTCCTATTACAAACAGGTGGCAGCTTCCCATGCAAAGCTTAATTGTTAAGGTTTTCTCAATAACCCTTTTTACGCCTGCGTGGGAAGTCTAGAGCCACTTCAGGTGCTAACCATATGGGCATTGCCTCTTGACCTCTCGTGTAAAGTATATTACAACAGTTTTACCCCACTCTCGCTTCTACGCTCCTAACGCCTACTTGCTTCAAGCCTAACCCCTTCCTTGCAACAGAAATAATACCCGGAGAAAAATTTCTACACTTGTAAATTGTCCCTACGCCAAGGCCGAAAAAACAGAGGAGGTTAGCCATCACGGGGAAGTGCAATAAGTTATTTAGGATATGATAGATTCAAATGGAAGGAGCGACCCTTGGAAAAACCTGATTCAAGACTTGTTGTACTCACATTTTAGAATGTAAATGATGAATAGCTTAAGGCTCAATCAATCGCCTTCTTTTCTTACTAACAGGGCAAGGGGGATCTATCTACAAATACCTAGACCCAGGCTAAGAAATAATGCAATAGAGGAAGAAGGCTTCTTTGAAGGAAGAAGAATGTGATCTGATTAATCGAATCTATTAATAGTATTAGTAGGAATAAGGATATGATCAGGTATATTACTAATAGAATCTTTGGCCATTTGTCATCGAATACAACCAGTTGTACGCCTACATATCCAATCGGGAAGAAGGAATCAGATCGCTGTAGTTCTAGGCCCATTTTGTTAAACCAGTTCCTGGACTAGATCTAGATAAAGTAATCTTGTGGAAATGAATCCCTTTAAGTAAAAGACTGCTAATATGCTTGCTATTATGAATTTGTGAACTAATATTCATATGTTCGTTAATATCTACATACATACCATAATGCGATACAAATTCAGCTACCGCAATTGTTATGAGTACGTTTACTGCAGTGCGGGACAACGAGTTATGATAGCTGCGAGACTTCCAGTAGGAGTGTTTGGATCATAGTCTCATTAGTGCATTCATTGAGCACTGGCATCCAGAGACTAACAACTTTCACTTTGCCTAGGGAGAGATCACCATTACCCTGCACGATGTGTATTTCATACTTGGGTTGGGGATGGACGGGGAGGAGTGTTCGCCCGCGGTGCCGGATGAGGAGTGGAAGGCTCTGGCTGGACAGTTGTACGGGTTTAAGGCGCAGCAGTAGAAGAGCTTCAATGACCATGGAGGTCCGAGTGTTGGTTCACTCCTCACAGCCATAGGACCGATGCGGGAGAGGCTCGGGGATGATGTCTCTTTACAACATGATAGTGAGTGCATTGCAGCTGCTTTTATGGGAATTATTGCATCTGCAACGCTGTTTATTTACAAGTCGAACAACAGAGTCCGGTCTGAGGTCATTCTGCAATGGAGGAACGCCGAGCAGATTCTACAATTATCTCTAGGGGCAGGTTATGTCAGTGTTGTGTTTAGTCTTTCTCGGTGTTGATTCTTATCCTTGGTTATGTCTTGGTTGTGTTTAGTCTTAGATCTAGGGTTTACTGTTGTATTTGTCTTGCAACCATGGCCAGTATTCTTGCTTTTCTTAGTGGATTTATTCGGGTTTAAGTCTCTCCCTCTTGAAACTCCACATAGTATGGATTTTCCGAACAACGTTGACACGTCTTGGGATTAATTAAGCTCTTCTTCTTGTTTTTTGTATTCCAAAACAAAACCTTGACTCAACCTTTCGATCTGTAAGGTTAAGTACAAGAGGTCTGATTTACAAATTGGTATCAAAGCTTGAGTGTCACATATATTACCTTAATTATAGAGCCAAATCGCTTGGTGTTGTTCCCCCCTTGTTTAAAGTACCACCCGTTTTTAAAAAATATATTTTTCACCATTGTAAAACGTATGTAGACTTGTTGAATAGTTGGTGATTTGTACTCTCTGATTTGTTAATAAGTTAAGTTGTGCAAATCTTGTTATTGGTGTTTAGGTATCTTGAACTCTTGCATTCAAGAACGTTCACTTTTGTGCTTTTCTGTGTATTGATCCTATAATAGAGTCTTCGGTCAAGATCAAGTCATTGGATGGCAAGATTGACTTTTAGATCAAGATGAAGTCAATCTTGGTCAAAGCAAAGTGTTGGAAAGTTGTTAATCCCAACCTTGCTGCATCATGTGTTCTGACCGAGATTCCTGGTGGTTCTAAAGGAAAGGAGGAGACAGGAAAGGGCATTGTAGATGATGATGCTCCCTAGTGCCTCCTCAACCACCCAAGGCTGGCTGTAAATATGGAAATGATCGAACAAGCCTATGCTGAGATAATCCTACGTTTGACAGTCGTTGTGACCCGTCAAGTGGTTGAGATCACTGATCCCAGGGTTTTGTAGTTGGCCCTAGTTAGAATATCTTTTTCGCTCTAAATCTCTTCCTAGTCGTATTTGCTTACTTTTCATATTATTTTCTTTTAAAATAGATATTAATCTAACTTTGCATGATAATCTAGACAAATTTTCAAAGATGACTGAAAAATAAAAAATATGTGATGATAGTATTAAAAATTCTCTCAGGCTATCTTGTTGTTGAACTCATGTCCTGCTCATTTTGATACCATGAAAACCAATTATCATTATTAATTTATTGAATCAAGATCGAAGGCAAATAGAATTACAGAAAATAGAGAAGAAGAAACTAGTTCGGGTTGTTAGGAATCAGGTCTTTTATATAGACCTTGCAACCCCTTATTCCCTTAATTCTAAAATGTACCCCATAATTCCTAAGATGTTACAATATGCCCTTATTTACATATAGTCATTAACTATGTTAGTGGAGTTGGAAAACAATACGCACTTGTAAGTTTTACCTGACGTCCTCACTCATATACCTAAAATGGTGTATTAAGTGACTTAAGTCACCCACTAATTAAGTTCACCTTGAATTGAATTAAAACGCAAAGTTTGACAAATACAACAAGTCAATTATTTTTTGATTCGAACAACAAGTAAATTATTAGTATTATAAAAACATTGGTTATTTTAAATATATATATATATATATATATATATATATATATATATATATATATATATATATATGGCCCAAACAGGTATACGGAGTACGTATGATCGAATGGAGCAGTTGCCCTAATTAAGTACATTAAACCACAACACTAATTTCTTTGTCGACGGTGGTTTGATGGAGCATTAAACGATTCGTATGAACAACATCCCGAAATTAGGATAAAACAAAAATGTTTCCGATTGAAGAAGAAGGATATCAGATTAATTAGCCTTGTCATATACCAAATTAAATAGAAGAACAGGAGCAAAAAGAAAAGAAAAGGAAAAAAAAAAAGGCCAAGAAACAGGTTTGCTAAGCTAAAATTTGACGAATCCATTCTTAATTCAGGAAAAAGCAGCATCGACTTCATTATTATAAACGAATCAGACGAAAATATCCGTATTGGACATGAGAAGTGTGGTACTCAAGCACCCCTGCAAACCGATGTGCTTGCCCTCCTAAATGATTTTCGGGTTACGAAAGAATTAGGATTTAATCAAATTGATTTCGAAACAACCTCATCATCATTAATTCTCTCAAAGAAGAAAGGAAATGTCCCTATCACATTGAGATATGTTGGAATGTGATTGTCCCACCTCGTTAATCTAGGGAATGCTTAAACAAAGGTTGAAGGGTTAATCCTCTCATTCCTAATTAATTGGTTTTGAGATGGAATCTCGTTCGGGTTTGATGTGTTGTTCGAGTCTCCCGTATGTGAGCCCGCACACACGAACTCCCTCCAGCTTGTCTTTGACCCCACCGGCCCAGCCGACTTTAACCTGGTATCAGAACCGGGTTCGGCTAGTTGTGGTCTGGCCTCTATCTGGTGGGGTTGCTGGCCGTGACATGTCGCGGGAATTGTGATACCCATCTAAGCGCATTATATAGAGAATAATTGAACAACATATAAGATTAGCGCATTATATAGAGAATAATTGAACAACATATAAGATTGAAGGGTTAATCATCTCCCCTCTAGCGTCTTGATCCCACCGGACCCAGCCGAGTTGACAAGATATCATCACTGAACCCCTATTTAAATATATTATATATATATTTGAATCGGCTTCATTATTTGATGTATCCAATTAAGCTTGCTTATGGTGAAACCTTTGCAGATTATATATATATATATATATATATTATAAACCATCTTGGTGTTGTCCTAGAAAGCGATGGATCATAAGGCAGTTCTGTCTCTGTGGTTGTTGTGGAGGCTTTGATCCTTCATCTTGGAATTCGCTATTGCATCGATATTATAGAGTGACGAACGTGTTGATTGAAGAAGATTGCTTGATGGTTATCGATCAATAGCCTTTCGGACTTCTATCGTCCACCTTGGGAAATCGAGATTCCCATCTCAGATTGCCCTTGTCTTTTTCAACATTTTGAGGAGGTACACAGTCCACATGCGTTCCATAAAATCATTAAAGTAGCGGATCAATGATAATGTTTTACAATTTCTTATCTTATCAAAGGATGTTATTGGTTAGCGGTCCTGTAAGAATTTACGTAACATCTAATAGTCTCCCAATCTTTCCTTATTAAATAAAAAATAAAAAATTGTGAAGCCCTCCTGTTGCGCAAGCTGCAACGTCGAAAGAGTAACTTCAGATGGGCAATGAAAGCAACAGGACCGATCGGGAAACGCATGGTAAAAATAAGGATCCAAGGACAAAGAACAAACAGAAATTTGTTGCGATGCAGGCCGGTTTGACTTTAGCAACGAAACAAAAAGGCAGCACTCAAACCCAAACAAAATGTATTAAACTCATTCACGTTTAAACAATATCCGGAGAGATGGGGTTGCTCCATATATCCATCCAGCGATCTGATTCGACCATGAGTCACTAGTCAACGCCTTCTTTGACTGCGTCCCCATCCACCGATCGCTGGACGCTTGTTGAAGGTCAACTCGGCCGGGATGGACCACGTCGACGTCATGGGCGGTGGTTGGGCCCGCTGCCCCGGCCCTATCTATAGTCTATACCTTGTGACTTGTGAGGTGTGAGTTCTATTTCTTGGACATGCGTGGACCCGTGGATCCCACAGCCGCGTCTCCGTCTGTCAAATACTCCGTAAATGAGCTAAATTTTTTATTTTACAAAAAAACACCCAAGAAATCTGTTGCGATACAAATATAACCATTCCACATTGATTGTGGGTGGTATAATAAACCAAAATGTAAGGGAGCGAAGCTCCTACACAATGACTTAAACTTTTGTGTTAGAAGGATAGATCCCAACCGTTTATCAAAAATAAGATAAAACTCGATATGAATCCGATTTCATACGACCCGGCCGAAGTTTCTCGGAATTTAACATAGGCAGGGTCGTCCAATGAATTTTGGAGGCCCGGTTCATAAGTTTACTAAAGAAATTTTTTTTAAAAAATTAAAATTAATGTTATCATCGTATATCATCATAGTAAATTGTTTGTATTGTATTTTTTGTCTTTTAAGTAAACTTTAAGTTATTAAAAAATTTATTTTAACTTTGTGGATGCTTATTTTGGATAAATTATTTTTGATCTTCTTTTCTTTAGAAAAGAAGAGTTTTAGTTTTGAAAAATATAAATTAGAGGCCTTTTGAGTAATTATTGTGAAATTGGATATGATGTACTTTGATCAAAACTACATAATTTTTTTTTTAAAATCAAATATAATATTATTTTAGGCGGTTCAATTTATCTCAAAATCTTATATAAGATGGTTTTATAAAAGAAAATTTATAAAATACGGTTTGCTAAAAAAAATAGTCTCGTTTAAATGAGGATTTTTGAGAAATAACCCTAAATTTCATATATAAAATTTTTAATTTAATCATCTCTCATATTAGAAAATTTATATTAACTTTATTAAAATTTAAGTAATTTACTACATCCGGAAAAAAATATCGACTACATTTTTTTTGTTTGGTGTGGGAATTTATTAAAGATTCAACATTAATAACTAACTAGTTCTTTTCCCGAACCTTGTTCGAGTTTTTTCATGATATTTTTGGTCGAACTTGATGTATTAAATAAAATATTTGACACGTCAAGTTTCTACTAATATTGTCCATACTTCTTGTCACGTTGTTATTTAAAATTTATTTTCTTGAGATGGTCGATACTTCACATAACATGAAATTCATTTTGATATATTAATGAGTTTTCCTTTTCGTATTAATGTGGTACTTCCTAAGATTCATTTTGATAAGCATTTGACTGCGGTGTTCTTCAATCCTAGATCGGATAGTGAAATCGGCTTTGCCCTGAGTTTGCTGACTTCGGATGCATGAGCAAAGTTTACAACGGTAAGCATGATTTGACTATTTCAAGGGTGCGGTTTTTATGGTCAACATTTAAGAGGTAAATCATACTTGGATAGTTGGATATGATGAGGGTTAATCACAAGTGATTCTCGATTTATGCATCAAAGGAATTGAATCTACAAAAACCCACCCAAGTTGGTATTCATCCTAGTGTTGGAAATCAATCTGATCAGTAACATATAGCTGCCTATATATATGGAGTCTATTTTCATTGTGCTCTCCATGACCAAGTGTGTAACTATCTGTTCACAAAAATTAACCTGAACAACTAAAAAAAATAACATTTACCGGTGTTACCCAACTCCTGTTTCCAGTCTTTCCTCTCTTCCGTCTATTAGTTTTCCAATCTCCAAACCTCCATTGCTACCTTGAACTCCGACCATGATCCATTGAAGATGCTCTTCGTGGGTCAATTTAAGGTTGAACAATATTGGCAGAAATTAGTGTTTCAATTTAAGTTTTTGATAGTCACAAGTTTTTGAAATATTGGCACTTGACAATCACAAGAAAACTGAACAAACAAACATATCTTGCATCTGAGGTTAGAAACTGCAATAGCTAAAGACATCAATGATTGAGTATCTTGCATCTGAAGACATCAATTATTTCAAATTGACCAACCATTTTTTCCATAAATCTTTCTAAAGGTGTTTGTACATAAGCAAGGAAGTAATTGTAGATTTAACTATCAAGCCAGAGCTGCCCTTCTCATTCCTTCTATCCACGACCTTACCATCTTCCCCTCCCATTCTTCTGCAATCAAAATCAGTGCTACCATCCCCCAACAACAGTCCAGCATCGGGGCCCATCACAACCCCATCTCTCATGTTTTTTTCCTGTTGACGGCCTTCCTCTTTTCCATTCCCTTCTCCAAATTGGTTCTTCAGTACCAAAGCTCGCTTCATGACATTTCCCACCTGATTTTTAGGCATCACACACCTTTGCATCGCATGTTCAATCTTCGGTTAATAATTTCTACTGATTCAATAGTAATTTATACAGAGGGATACCTCTTGATTTTTGCAAAGACCTTCCATTGCAATATAATAGTAATGTGAAAGTCATTCCTAAGATAAAGATTGCAATATAAGATTCTAGAAGTAGCCAAGTTAAATTCTATGAAATTATAAAAGAGTCCGTTTAGAAGAAATTGAATCATTTATAATTTAAAATGAAAGATTTAAGTGAATGTAGAATGAAAGGTTAAACAACCAATGTTTAAAGAAGTTAGAGAATAGACTTAAATAAAAACGAAAGGTTAAGTTTTCAACTAAAAAGTAGAAAGCAAAAAATGGGCCATTTATCTTTCACCCATCTTACCTTCTTTGATGAATCATTTATCAATCCTCTCTTCCTAAAAAGTTTCATCAGCACAAAATTAACTACGACATACTGCACAAAAAGAACAAATAGGATTCCTACCAAAAGCATGGAAAGTGCAGTAATCAATAGAAATTTAGTGTTAAGGAAGGCAATCCTACCTTAACATTTATTTTAGAAGTGCTCAATAGTTGGGGAAAGAAAAATCAGCTCCACCTACTGGCACTTGCAGGGCTGCTACAGAATATTTGTAGCAGGACAAACAAAATGCTTGAGTATACCTGCTTGGTGAATTGTTAAGAAGGGCTATCAAGAGTTGTAGAGTATAATAGCGGGTGCAGAAATTAATCATCTTCTGGCTGTCAAGACAAACCAATAAGTTTCTCAAATGAAGGGATGCATGCAGATTCTGTGATGTTGTATTGTATCTCAACAAACAAAGAATTCTCACCAGCAAACCCAATAAAAGAGAAATGCTTGCTTCTCTGGATAGCAAATAAGCATTCATAGTGGCTGGCTGAACATCATTTTTTGGTGCTTTGGCATAACTCAAAGGTGTTAAGGCACCCAAAAGTGTTTCCAAAGCACCGCGAACCTGCAATACAAGGGAAATAATATTATGGCCTACTGCGATTTCCAACAGCAAGAAATTAGGCCCCTGAAGTGATAAATACATGCAATGTGCATTATAGCCACTATGTAATATTCTATACTACCATTTTCATTAATAAGTAGCAAGGAAGGGGAAGCATTGGCTGGAAGAATGATCTACATGAGTATGGTATAACATACTTGTCTTTATAGTATTCAATTTTGCAGTTTTATTGGTAAACACGAATGCAATTACACACTCATGATGATATTTGTGTTTCTTATTTGTGCCACAAAGGAATTAAATGACAGTAGTCAGTAGCTATCTCTCTTTTCTGGAATCATTGTTCAGTTTAATTTTACCACCAACTGTAAAGAGCTTTCAGTATCCTAAAGTCTATAATGATCACCTTTGATCCATGTTAGGAAGCCTAAAACAACTATCTAAAAGGGCTAAAAGTGCACAGGAACAGAATAAAGAAGATTATTAACCATTTGAACATCATTACAATCCTCTTTCAACACACTTATCATAACGGGAAAGCATGTAACAAATAAAAAAGATAGGTACAGTCATGCAAAGCGAGGAAGGGGCATAAGTGCATAACACTCAAGCCAACCAGTAAATAAAAAAGAAACCAACCCATTGCCCCAAATGCTAGCCGAGCCCCATGACTTTCTGCAACAACAGACTGATCTGTCAAAGCGGTTCTCCTATCTTCAGCCTACGTTCCATTGTTAATCCAATCGAGCAAGCGCTCCACATAACTATAATTAAAGCCCAATGAGAGAAAAGAAACACATTATAAACACATGAGTCATTCAACTGAGTAGATGCTCAAAGCTGTTCATGTATCATTATATCACAACTAATGCGACAAGCCAGAAGCTTTAGTGATCAAACATCCTAGCATTCACACTGAATACGAGAACTTCAGTGATCATGCTTCATCATAGAAAAAATGAAAAGGCATTTTATTCTCAACACAAGATAATTTCTCTTGGAAGCATGAAGTCGTATACCTTGCAACTTACAGTTTTAAGACGAATCCCTTCAAGGGGGAAACTTGTATGCCATATCATATCGCCTTTGTCACAAGCCTTTGTGTGCTTATCACTATAAAAACTGACCAGCAGTGATCATTTTCTTCTTAGCTTAGTCTTTCCAGATCTCCGGCCTGAATCAAAGTGAAAGGTCAATAACAGGCAACGAAAAAGACTACAGGGGCTAAGCATCCACGATTTTTTATATGTGCTTGACAAATAAGCTACTTATGAAGCCATCCGATACCGAATTGCCCGACCATATTAACATCGGCCCCTGCCTGACCATACTACCGATTTTTTCCATAAATCTTTCTATGAAAAGCAAAAAAGTTTTCAATATCTCCATTATGGCTTATTCTAATCAAGAAAAGCAAACATCTCCAATCCCACGTAGCTATGAAAAATAACCTAAAACCACCACCGCAGCGCTGCCCACATCCATCTCCAATTCCGCCTCCCGTCAACCTATTTCTTTGAATAATCCCTAAACCCTAATTTTAGCAAAATACATGGACTACTAAGGGAACAGTCACAATTAGCACCAAAATTCCATAATGTAGATTCAATAAAACTGCAATTAAGAATAGTAGATCAATAAATTGAAAGATTCCAAGAATAGAAACACAATCAATCTCACTCGAAATCCTTACCGTTTTGAAGATCGGGCCCGTACTTGATGGCAGAGAGATGCATACCGATGTCATCGAGGGCTTTACACTGGGAGAAATTGTTGTAATCGGCGGCAATGAGGAGGCAGAATATGTAACCCTAACAATAGCTTCGGGGTATTCATAGATGTTAAAGGTGAGGGCCTCAAATCCATTGATGACTTATAAGAAGATGAGTTTGGTTGCGAAATCCTTAAAATCAGATTGGAGAGAGCCCAATTTAAACCAAGCAATTCGACATCGTAGCCGTCGATTGGAGGGTGGCCAGGCCATTGCCGTTGGTGTTCTCCGATCCGAAACCTCGCTCAATCTTGGCCATATCTGATCATCCCACCACCGATTCAACTCCTTCAATTCGCTCCCTCTCTCTTGAATATTAGAAAGGATTTTGGTGGAACTGGTAAGAGATTTTGAGAGAGAAAGAACGTGGGTGGTAACTGTCTTTCAATAGTTGAATTCAGAGAACGTGGGGGAGAAATGGCTAAAAATTTTGCTTCTTAATTTTGATCAGAGAAGGACACGTGGCTCATTTTTTTACAAAGACTTTGCTTCTAGTTTTATAAGTATAAGGGTTGTATACATACTCGTAAGTCGTAATGAATACGGAGTATATAATGTTAAAAAGGAAGGAACTATCAAAAAAATCTAAAGAGAAAGGGCCACAAAATGAGACTGGTGGGATTCGAAAAAAAATCAAAAGAGTGACTGGCGGGATTGAAAAAAATCAAAAGAGAATGTGCCGGTGGGATTCGAACTCATACGGAGTCAAACAAACATGCGCTCCCCTACTCCCTGTCCAACCAGTGTGGCAAGATGAAACTTTCGATATTATGCAAAACAGTTTATTATATATCCTAAAATTATTAAAATGAGGCCCCGTAAAATCGGAAGCCCTGTGCGAGCGCTCACTTCGCACATGCCCAGGGCCGGCCCTGAACATAGGGGGTGCTGGGATAAAAATATAGCCATCCCACATTAATTTGCTCCCCCTTATATTTTGGTTTGTTATATATACTACCCACAATCAATGTGGGATGCCTATATTTTTATCTCAACATGCCTCCTCAGGTGCAACCAGCCCGGATCGGGTTGACACTGAACAATTTTTTTTGTTCTTCTTCCGCGTCGAGACTCTCACAATCTCTTTATATCTCGCCTGGTTTTTGGTTTTTTTTTTTACGACGGGTTTCGACACCTCAATCTCTTTTAGCCATACCCGAAGTTAGAAAAACCGACCCGACTCGGACCTGCTCTGTTACCATGTTAAATTCCAAGAAACCCCAATCGGGTGTATGAGGACGGGAGTCGTGTCGGGTTTTATCTTATTTTTTTTATAAGGTCGGGATCTACCCTTCTAATACAGAAGCTTAAGCTATTGTGTAGGGGCTTCCCATCCCCTTGTATTTTGATTTGTTATACCACCCACTATCAATGTCGGATGGTTATATTTTTATCCCAACAAAACCAACCTCAATTAAAATCCTATTTGAAAAACAATTTGATCTATATTTATGAATAGTGTATGTACCCTCTAGTATATGGGAATATGTTAATATAATACTATAAAATTACATCTATTATTTATAAAAAGTCATATTATAAATATGAAAAACTAAATAAATAAATATGAATTACAGTGTGATAATTAAACTAATAACGATCAAAATGTCTTGAAATATACAATTAAAATTAATCCAAATCTAAATAATTCATTCTCCCAAAAAATAGTATAGATATAAATAAAATAAATATGAAATAATTAATTTTGATATTAATAATTCATTATACAAAACATCTATATAAATAAAATAACACCTATCAAATATTTACTATCTATTAATATTTTTGGTAAGTATAGTTATGAAATATTTTGTAGTTATATTATTATCAATAAATTAAAATATAGATAGATAGGTAGATAGATAGATACATATATACATGGATAGATAGATATAGGGTGTGGATATATACACCGCAAATCCGGATTAAGGATTTGCGCGTCCTTAAGGACGTGCATGCTCGTTCTTATGGACGTGCAAGTCTGGGACTGTGCACGTCCACTAATAGACCTTTGCACGTCCTTAACAACGTGCATGCACGTTGTTAAGGACGTGCAAACCCTAGTTAGGGTTTCATGTTTAGGGTTTAGGGTTTAGGGTTTAGGTTTTCCGAGGGTTTGTATTGTTAATTGCAAAAATTAAAGTGTTTAGCTAGTGGAGTTGAAGTATTTAGGGTCTAATTAAATGGAAACCAATAATTGTTAAGATTTTCATTAGGATAATATGAGAATAATGTTATAAGGAACGGAAAAAAAAGCTTACATCCATAAATTTAATAAACTGATGGAATAAAATCTAGGAAAATAGTAAAGGGCGACCGGACTCGACACGTAAGGCTCGAAATCTCTCAATCTGAGCTTGAAACGGAGCATCCCATCCTTCGACGCCTGGGTGATGATGTGCGACCCATTCTGGCGGAGGCGACGGAAGAGGAGCGTTAGCACGCATTTGTTTTGTACGTTCTGTCCATTACGATGACGTAATGGAACCTTCGGAGAAGCCGTATCCCGTCAGGATGCACCAGGAAGAGGTCGCTCAAGACGTTGTCATCATCCAAATGTCATATGAAGTTGTAGTAGTACCCTCTTTCCCACAGATGGTGCAAGGTATCCTGGATCATCGTCCGACTACCTATTTCTTCGGCGACCATCATGTTGAGCGTGTTGGTAAGGCTCTTCCTTGACGTGACGTTGGTCTCATCCAACTGCCTCAATTCGTACCCAATGGATTTTGGAGGAGTGCCAATTTCCTTCATCCACCTGGCCATCTTCTTTTCCCCCTCTGTCATCTGTCCGACGATGGCGTGACCCTTCAAGCTCGTGGGAAGTCCGTGGTTATGAACACCGTGGGTTACCGTCATAACCCAGTGACCCGGCGGAGCTTCGTGTTCGTGCAGAGAGAATGGACAACCGTTTATCTTCGACTGCGTGCTCCGGAGCTTCCTCCCGCGTGGTCGGTACTCCCCATACTGCTCGCAAGCAAGGAGAACCCCGCCTGGACGATTCGACGCCCCCGTTCAAGACCGCTTGATTACTAAAATCATGCAGTGTCTCCGACCCAAGTCATTGAAATGCGTAACCATTTCGTCACGGTCATTCCAAACCCTTGGGTCTAAGAACTCAGACGTAAAGTCTCGAAACTGTATTAAGATTAGTGGAAATATGAACAAAACGGAAGGAATACGAAATATATTCACTATACGAAACGTATCCGTACCTGGCAAACTTGGAGACAAGGATTGCTTTGCGGCTCGGCCATATCGAACTATGTGGGACTTTGTTTGGTTTTGTGGAATGTGCGGATTCAAGCTATTCCGTTCCACTTCAAATAGGCAGGGTGGACGTCAAAAGAACGCATCATATGCACATCTATAAGGATGTGCAAACCCTAAACCTACCCAAACCCTAAAACCCTAACCCAAGCACTAACCCAAACCGTAAACCCTAACCCAAACCCCCAAACCTGACTCCTCCAACGTTGTCATTCTTAACGTATTCGTTTTCGTTCTTGACGTATTAGTTTTCGTTGTTGACGTTCTTGGAGTATATATAGCGAACACGAAAGTATATAGATACCCAAGCCGTAACGCAAAAGTATATAATGTAGCAAACACGAAAGTATATAGATACAAAATCCGTAACATAAAAGATAAATGTACATCAATGTCCAACTGGGTTGCTGACAACCTCATGGAGAATACCCGTCACCTCGTCTAGTAGTTGATCAATGCGAGGGTCGGTAGCCAGGGCACTCAAATAGCCCTGTACCTCATGAAAGCGGGCCGCCAACGCCGGAGGGATGACTGGAGGCTGAGGGAGGTCCATCCATGGATCCATGCCGATCGGGTGGCTTTTAATGTTATACTAATGTCTTTTTATTGTGTTTGATTTTGAATATATTTTGTAATGTATTTTAATATCTTTGTACAAACTAAATTTGAAACTATAAAATATCATGAAACTAAACTATAAAATATCATAAAACTATAAAATATAATGAAACTATATAATCTATTATCTATAAATTATGAAACTATATAACAAACTAAACTATAAATTATGAAACTATATAATCTATTAAACTAAACTATAAATTATATTATAAAACTATATTATTATCTATCAAATAAAATAAATAATTCAAATAACATACCGGTGGGGTCGGGAAAGGAGAGACCTCCATATTCCGCCGCTTCCGCGGCGGTAATAAGGTCTCAGACTCCGGCTCCGACGCCGGCACCACCACCTCCAGCACCACCGCTGCCGTCTCCTCCACATCCGGCGCCAACACCGCCGTCTCCTCCACCTCCGGCGCCAACGCCGCCGTCTCCTCCACCTCCGGCACCAACACCGCCGTCTAATCCACCTCCTCCGCCACCTCCTCCGCCAGATCCGCCACCTCCTCCGCCACCCTCCACCATCTCCGCCACCGCCTCCGTCTCCTCCACCACATCCGTCACCCCTCCACCTCCTCCGCCACCCTCCACCATCTCAGCCACCGCGAGCGCCCCACCACCCTCATCGGTCTCCATCGCCACCGCCCCACCACCACCACCACCCTCCCGCAGCTCCTCCTCCATGGGCACCTCCGCCTGGCTCTCCGCCTCCGCTCTCTCCATCTTTGTCTCAATCTCTCTCTCGATCTCTCTCCGGCGTCGCTCTCTCTATCTCTCTCCGTCGTCGCTATCTCTCTCTCCGAAGACGAAGGGGCTCTTTTTTTTTTGTTTTTAAGAAGACGTGCTTGCACGTCGATAAGGACGTGCAAATTTGCATGTTCTTATGGACGTGCAATGCACTTTTTCTTTAAAAAAAAGGACGTGCAATGCACGTAGCCACGCTTTGGAGGGTTCCACCCTTGCACGTCCTTAAGAACGTGATGATTTGTGGTGTATATAGCCGAAACATAGATATATAGATAGATAGATAAATAGATTGTGTTTTATGATAATAATTTTCATAAATTATGATAAAATGATAAAATTAAGGGGAGGGCGACACATCAGCCAATGTCTTCTGTTTTAAAGTATTATATTATATAGAAAATTATATAACAACTAATGACACAGTTTTAAAATAAAATATCATCATTTAAAAATATATAACATTGTATTACTAAAAAAATGTTGTTTTAAACTAAAATATCATCGTTTAATCTAAAATATATTAGTTTTGATTCGCTAAAGTATAGAGAAATCTATCGTTTCCCTTCGATAATGTTCTGGATCCGTCCTTGAATATAGTTATAGCTATTAGCTATGGAGAATGTGAATTCTATACGTATAGTTGGTTTTCCAAATGCCAACAAAATACATAATAAATGCATTTGGGTGACACTTTAGTAGATTATATATTATGCATTGTCGCCATCTTCTGTTTGGGTTCATCGATCAAATCATGAAAAAATATGTGATTGGGATTCAAGTTCAACTCCGAAATCAAATAAATTTCTTTTTAAACAAAAACTTTCATTTATGTATTGAAGATACGCAATTAATTTATGCATTTAACAGGTCCCCGGTGATCCACATTCACATATATATGCTGCATCATTAAATACTTGGAGAAACTTCGCTCGGATGGTGCCCTCAATTACTTTTGTGAATTCTGGATTCGTGTCCATATTTTTTTTAGATAGAATTGTTAGAATTCCAACTTCCGAATTGTGCCCACAATTTTTTTGTTTGTGCTTATTTCTGATTGAATGTTGTATGAGTAATTAAAGACTTAGTTTCCCTTAATAAGCAACATACTCTATCTTCGACCCCCCAAAAAAAAAAAAAACACCAACATCCTCTATCTGGTGCTTCCTTGATTGGTCACTCCCTGATTAGTTATTTGGATGATATTTAGTTTGGAGTGAGGTCATTTTCCATGTTGAGAATCACTTACTTGAGGAGCCCGGTAATGATTAGGATCTTACTATATTGTTAGTAGACTTTAAAAAAAAATTCAATATGGTTGAGAGGAAAATTTTGTTACTCCAATCCAGCTAGGTTATACTATAGGGATCATACCATATGGTCTTGTCAGGGTGCATCAAGGGGATCCTCTCGGCCCTTTACTTTTTACTTTAGTTTTGCATCCGTTGGTGCGCGAAATCTGGAACACGTTTCAGGTGTGTTTTGAGGCTTGATATTTAGATGATGACACCATTGTTGGATATATATTGGTCATGGGGAAGGTTCTGTAGATGATTATTGGGAATGGTCCCAGTTATGGTCTACACCTCAATGTTGATAAAAAATGAACTCTTTTGGCCGAGAGAGGACCCGCGGAGTAGGTTGGCTGGTGTTTTTCCATCTAACATTGCTAGGTCACTACAAGGGGTTAAGCTTCTTGGTGGACCGATCAGTGTTAATTATGTGTTTAGTAGTGAGCTTGTGTTGAAGAAAGTGGACAAAACGATCGAGCGTATGGATTCGGTGGCTAAGATTGGTGACCCACAATGTGAGTTATTGTTGCTGCATGCTCGTACCGGGGTCTCGACACTTTATTTTGCTCTGTACACGTGCATGCCTAATGCCTTCGAGTCCGCTTAACTTAAGTTCGATCTAACTCTTCGATGTTCCCTAGAACATATTGATAACTCCACTCCCTTGATTAAAATCGGAATTAGTTTCAAAGGCTTTGACAGACTGGTTGTGTCAAAGGTCTTGAAGCTACAGTTGTGTTGATGAAACACAAAACCTGTACTTTATTATATTATGTCCGAATATTATTATATGTTATTATATGCTTCCAGATATTATTCTATATACTAACATTTCAGGAAGCTTTTCGAATATTATCTCCTTCCTTAAAGCTTGAAGTTGAGAAGGACACAATCGGAGATCATGGCTTCAAAGTTTCCAAGTATAGAAGATCACGAAGATAGCCATGATCAGTCTAGCCGTTGAAGAGAAGATTCTTCTTTGTTGGTGGCGCTGATTTATTCTTTATAAAGGAAAGGAAGAAGAGAAGACAGAGACATTCATTGAACACGAGCTCTCATTCACACAAGCCTACAAGTGAAATCTGTCTTCTTCGTGTGCTCTCTGCTAGTTCTTAAGAGTATGTTATTTCATTTCAAAGCATTTGAGAGTTGCACAGTGAGCTTATAGGATATATTTCGAGTGAGTGTTATACTCGAGAGTTTTGTAACTCAGGAAGTGGACACTAGGCGATTGATTCACTAAGTGTAAGAGGATTGTACTAGATAGCTGAGAGAGGTGCGGCTCTTCTAGATTGGTCTAGGACTACAAGGGAACGTGAGTTGACTAGATTGCAATTGTTTAGGAGAGAGGCTTCTCGGGGAGCTATTAGGATCCTAAGTCTTGTGAATCAATAAAAGCCGGTTGAATCCTAGGGTTGTGGAAGAACTCTAGGCGGGGACGTAGGCCAAGTTCGTGCCGAACCTCATAAACAATTCATTGTGTACTTTATCTACTGCTTTACCTTATTTCCGCACCTGGTTCGAATTGTTTAACTATATTGTGATTTAGGTTTGCCAGAAGGAAGTATTACGATTAGTCTCAAAGGGTTTTGCAAAAGCTTCAAAAGTCTTGAGGTAATCTGCGAAAAACCGACATACTCTATTCAACCCCTCTTCTAGAGTATTTCTATATTAACTTGTTTTACTTTATCGAACCTTCAATTGGTATCAGATCTTTACTCACTGCTTTCGATCTAACAATCTTGTGAGTTTTGATCATGTCTGGTGAAGCAAACGGAGGATTTGCACAAGGGAGGTTTACGAGTAGACCACCACTCTTTGTTGGAAACAAATTTGTCCACTGGAGATCATTGATGAAGATGTTCATTATAGATCAAGATCTGGAACTTTGGAACATTATAGAGAATGGTCCGAAGGTTCCAGTGAAAGACGGACCAAATGGAACCAAGATTGCAAAGACGGAGACTGAATATATCCAAGCGGATCTTGAACTCGTCTCCAAAAAATACGGAGCTATTAACTTAATTACTTTATTGTGGTCTTAGAAATGATGAGTTTAACCGTATTTTATCTTGTAGGCCAGCTAAAGAGATTTGGGATAAGCTGGTTGTCACTTACGAAGGAACTAGCCAGGTGAAGGACACCAAGATCAGTATCTTCCTTCGAGTTTTTGTGGCTCAACCCCCAGGTTTTGAAAGTTCGGAATTTCCTAATCATGTTTATAAACTAGACAAAGCGCTTTATGGTTTGAAACAAGCCCCAAGAGCTTGGTATGAGCGCTTGTCAAAATTTCTTTTAGAAAATGATTTTAAAAGGGGGTTGATCGACAAGACTCTTTTTATCAAGATCAAAGGAAAGGACATTTTGGTTATTCAAATATATGTTGATGATATACTGTTTGGAGCTACTAATACATCTTTGTGCAAGGAATTTTCTGACATCATGTGTAGTGAATTTGAGATGAGCTTGATGGGTGAACTCAACTTCTTTTTGGGATTACAAGTCCATCAATCCAAGAAAGGGATCTTTGTCAACCAAAGCAAGTACACTAAGGATCTCATGAAGAAGTTCAAGATGGATCAATCCAAAGCAGCCAAGACACCCATGAGCTCAACCTTATCTCTAGATCAAGACAAGACTGAGAAGAGTGTCAATCAAAAGGAGTATCAAGGGATGATTGGATGTTTACTATATCTTACAGCTAGTAGACCTGACATCATGTTTAGTGTTTGCATGTGTGCTAGGTTTCAAGTTGACCCTAAAGAATCTCACCTCTTGGTTGTGAAGAAGATCTTTCGATATCTCAAGGGCACTAAGGATCTTGGCTTATGGTACCCAAAGCAAAAAGATTTTACATTAATCGGGTATTCTGATGTAGATTTTGCAGGCTATAAGGTGGATAGGAAGAGCACATCAGGATGTTTCCAATTCTTAGGGGCATCCTTGATTAGTTGGCATTCAAAGAAACAAAACTCAGTTGCTCTATCCACTGCTGAAGCCGAATACATAGCAGATGGAGCATGCTGCTCCTAAATCCTTTGGATAGCTCAACAAATGAGAGAGCTTGGCATCAATCTCAAAGGTATTCCCATTAAGTGTGACAATACAAGTGTCATATCAATCACAAAGAATCATGATCAGCATTCAAGGACCAAGCATATTGATGTAAGACATCATTTCATTAGAGATCATGTCGAAAAAGATGATGTGTCCATATCTTTTATTTCAACTGATTATCAATGGGCTGACATTTTTACTAAGCCTTTGGCAGAGGACAGGTTCACCTTCATTAGACGTGAGATTGGAATGCTTAATAGGGATGCACTTTCGTAGGGGAAGCTTTCCCTTTACGAAAAATAAATTCTACTCAGTGTCAAGACCTTTGAGAATTATGTCAAAGATTGCGAGCTGAATGGTAGAGCACATATATCGGATCATATATTTGGTTAATATCTCATTAGGTATTTGATCAAATATAGTTTTTATGATTTTAACCTTACTTATGCAGTACACATTTTATTTTCCAAAAGATCTTATATCGGAGTACTTTTTATTTGTGGAAAAGATACGTTCGGATAAATTGTGGCAAGATGGTTTGAAATTTGAATTGTTTTGGAAATCAGATTTTTTAAAATTGGCAGTGATATGATTACCCTCATTGGAACCATAAACCAGTCCCATCAACTTAACCCTATCTCCCTATTTAAACCACAAACCCTACCCGACTCTCTTACCTCTCCAGACTTACCTAAACCCTTTCTACTACTTCTTCTTCAACCTCTCAACTTTTTCTGAAACCCTAAGCCGAATCCATGGCACCCAAATCCAAGAAGACCTCTACACCCAAACGTCTTAGCGCCACCCCCAAGGGACGCAAGGCCATTGTTACTTCCCCTCAACCCGAACCTACTCCTTACGCCATTGTCCCAGATACTGTCCAGAGCACCGTCCCTGAGAGCACCATTGCTGAAATCAAGTGTTCTCTAAAGCGCCCGACAAAGAAATCTCTCAGTGCCAAGCAAAAAGGGAAAAGGAAACTCATCGCTGAGGAAGAGGATGAAGAGGCGGATCTTGATGCGATTTTGGAACGAGATGCTGCTAAAGAGGCACAGAGAAAGAAAAAGGTCGAGGAAGAGGCCGAGCAAGCAAGAAAGTTAGCCGAGGAGAAGGCTGAGAAAGCCAGAAAGGAGGCCGAGGAGGAGGCCCTAAGAGCTGCCGAGAAGGAGGTTCCCATTGAGGATGAACCAGAGGAAGAAGAAGAAGAGGACGACGAGACTGCAGACGACGAAGAAGCTGAGGGAGACGACGCTGAAGGGTCCGTTGAGGACTCGGGGTCTGAGGATGAAGAGGAAGAGGAGCCAGAACTTTTTCCCTCTCCTTCTACTCCTCCTCCTCCCCCGTCTCCGAAGAAGCGCAAAGCCCCTGCAGCAAAGCCTCCATCTCCCAAGCGCACCAGGAAAGGCACTCTCAGAAGCCTTGAGGCGCCTGTCAAGAGGACTGCTCCCACAAAGGCTCGCAGGAAGAACGCCGATCCACCTGCACTTATCCAGGTAAACCAATCCTTGCCCTCTTCTTGGTTTGAAAATGCTGAGATGGCTGGAAAGTGGATAGATGAGTTTCGAACTCGTAAGATATGTTGTTCTGATTTTTTAGATCTTGAGTTTTTGGAAGCTTTGAACCTACCTTGCATCTCTCTCCTCAAACAAACCGCTGCCTGGACCCTTCTGAACCTTGAAGTTGTGTATTACCCCCAACTCACCCGCTTGTTATACATAAACCTAAAAGCCAAACACAATGCTGATGGTTGGTCTTTGGAATCTGTCGTCAAGGGAGTTATAACCTCTTTCAACTCCATTGACTTCGCTGATTTCCTTGGACTACCTAGACCTTGTCCACCCTCTCCTGAAAACCCCACAAGAGAACAGTGCATTGCTCTTGCCCGATACAAATATCTACTTCCCGAAGCATCAAACAACACCTCAAAACAACTTACCCAATCATCCCTTACTCTCGAGGCAAAAATTATTTTCAACATCATTGTGCGTTGCCCCTTACCTCGTTTAAACTCTGGCTCTCTCCTAACCGATAATGCTATGGTCCTTTTATACCGCATCTTGAATGACCTTGATCTTGATCTGGCCAATACCATTCTAGGATCCATGGCTCACACTCGAAAAGCCAAAAAAGGAACTCCCCTCCCCTTTGCCAACCTTTTGACCCACATCTTCAAAGCTTCTTAAATCGATTTCAAAAATGAAGAACAACAACGTCATATGGGTAAGTTCGACTCCAAGAGCTTTGAGAAGATTGGCGTCACTCAATCCCCCCAAGGGACTTGGAGTCTTGCCTCTCCATCAAAGACTCTTCCCACTACCTCTGCTATTGATGAGCGCATGGACAACCTGGAGTTGGGCTTGGAGGAAGTTCGCCTGGATATCAAGGAGCTGGACAAGGAGTTTATGACGGAGATGAGAGGGGTGTCCAAGCTGCTGCACAGTCTGAGGTCGCTGCTCACGGATGATGCTCCGGACGAGGAATCTTGAACCCTACCCTACCCTACCCTAACCCTGAATCTGAAACACTGCTGGTTTTTGGATAATGTTTTAAAACTCTTGGTGACTGTTTTACCTCCTCCCTTTGTTGAAAGACAAAAAGGGGGAGATGATCTGTTGTGGTTTAGACTTTAAAACTTTAAAACTGCTGTGAACCAAAGGTCTTGGAAGACCTTGTTTTGTTTTTGGTTGGATATTTTTCATAATAAAATTATGATCCAACATTTGTCTAACCCATGCAGGTATTTAGTCCGATTTTTCTTATGATATTATTACTTGACTAAGTTGCAGGGATGCACAGGTTTTGTCTTTCATCAAGGGGGAGATTGATAACTCCACTCCCTTGATGAAAATCGGAATTGGTTTCAAAGGCTTTGACAGACTGGTTGTGTCAAAGGTCTTGAAGCTACAGCTGTGTTGATGAAACACAAAACATGTACTTTATTATATTATGCCCGAATATTATTATATGTTATTATATGCTTTCAGATATTATTCTATATACTAACATTTAAGGAAGCTTTTCGAATATTATCTCTTTCCTTAAAGCTTGAAGTTGAGAAGGACACAATCGAAGATCATGGCTTCAAAGTTTCCAAGTATAGAAGATCACGAAGATAGCCATGATCAGCCTAGCCGTTGAAGAGAAGATTCTTCTTTGTTGGTGGTGCCGATTTGCTCTTTATAAAGGAAAGGAAGAAGGGAAGACAGAGACATTCATTGAACACGAGCTCTCATTCACACTCAAGCCTACAAGTGAAATATGTCTTCTTCGTGTGCTCTCTGCTAGTTCTTAAGAGTATGTTATTTCATTTTAAAGCATTTGAGAGTTGTACAGTGAGCTTATAGGATATATTTCGAGTGAGTTTTATACCCGAGAGTTTTGTAACTCAGGAAGTGGACACTAGGCGATTGATTCACTAAGTGTAAGAGGATTGTACTAGATAGCTGAGAGAGGTAGGGCTCTTCTAGATTGGTCTAGGACTCCAAGGGAACGTGAGTTGACTAGATTGCAGTTGTATAGGAGAGAGGCTTCTCGGTGAGCTATTAGGATCCTAAGTCTTGTGAATCAATAAAAGTCGGTTGAATCCTATGGTTTTGGAAGAACCCTAGGAGGGGACGTAGGCCAAGTTCGTGCCGAACCTCGTAAATAATTCATTGCGTCCTTTATCTACTACTTTACCTTATTTCCACACTTGGTTCGAATTGTTTAACTATATTGTGATTCAGGTTTGCCAGAAGGAAGTATTGCGATTAATCTCAAAGGGTTTTGCAAAAGCTTCAAAAGTCTTGAGATTATTCTGCAGGTGATGCTCTCTTTTATGCATTTCTGGCTTCGTGTTTGCAATATGTTGTCTTGCAACTTAAGCTTCTCCAACATGCCAATGTCACAACATCTGCATATGCCTTCAATGACGTCGTGTGTGTCTTCAACACAAAGGTAGGGAATGATATTTAGAGTAATTCAAGTGAGATCGTTGCCCCCAAGCTCATGAAGAAATTGGTAGACATATATTTCACATGAATTACAAAAGATGCAAAGAATACTTTAGCCTTGTCACCGCGTTAGATGGATTTCTGGAGGTCTCAGAGTAGAGACCATGCTACTGATTGGCTTAAGGTTGTCCTGATCTCTAGCTTCGGTGAAACTATGAATGGTAGGACATATATCATTGTGTGTTGTCATACCGATTATGCATCCCTTTGTTTTCCATTTCGAAGGCGTGTTCTGCTTGCTCTAGGGTATTTGAGGGAGACATTTTTGGAGATCATGTTGTGTCATGTGCTGGCATTGTGGGGATTAAACATCGACATAGTGCTATTCGTGACACTTTGGTGGATGCTTGTTTTCGTATTGGGATCTCAATTGATAAAGAGCTTTATATTGGCATGTGTGGGGGAGATAGGAAATATCTCCGACTGGCACACATACTTATTTATGCATGAGAGATGAAGGGCTGGATGTTTGTGTTGACTTGATAGGGTCATCCCCTTTGAAACAATCTGGGATGACTGATTTTGGTCCAGGACACGTGGTAACCGAGGCGGTCGTCGTAAGCGGATCAAGTATTAAACTAAGCGCAAAGCGATTGGTTATGGTTTCGTACCATTTTCTTTTTCTGCATTGGGGAAACTTCAGTCAGACGTTATAACCCTTCTAAGGAAGGTCCAAAAATTTTCTCCAAAGTATCGGGGCTTCGAAAAACTAAGTGCAAAACAAGGTTTGATTCGGTTTATGACAACTTTAGTTAAGGTTGCCAAAGAGATGGCGCAGCAGACCGTATACAAGGATTGGATTAGGGTTGTGCTTCCGATCTAGATCGAATCGGATTGGACCAAAAATTCTGGTCCGATCCAAGATTGATAAACCGCAATCTCTAAAGACATGGACCAAGGATTTTCCGGTATACTGACTGTTAATTTGGACCGCAATATATATATGGCCTATGGTGACTAGCGTGGGTAAGAGACTCGACCACGAGATCGTAAGACTGATGAGGGGTGACTGGTGATGGTCGGCTCTTTGTGAGTCTGCGAGAGGGCAAGTTTGAAGACCGAATGAAGAGAGTGAAAGTGAAGGAAGATGTTAGTGAGAGGGAGCGTTTTTTTTTATAAAAGGACTGATAACTGGAAGTCTTGAAAAGGCGGCACACAAGCCTCCCTAATTTTTTTTAGGGATAATTAGTTCAGTGCACCATTTTAAGTTTTTGTTTTTGGTAAATGTACCCTTTAAAATTTTGTTTTTTTAATTATACTTTATTTTCACTAGTGATAGTTTTTCCCATAATTTAACAATTTCCTTCAATTACGTATATTGTCACCACAAATATTTTCATTTTCACCAACAACGCTTTTATTTCATAAACGTATTTTCCGTCAACCACGTATATTGACACATATCAGTTGAGTCGTTCTGCAACTCATGGCCGTACGTTGTTGTGCTATATATTCTAATTAATCTCATATTCCTCCTCCAAATCACTCAGAAATATGCATTTGCTAATTGCTGCAGCTTTTGTTCATGTGATGCAAAGTCGATTAGTTGATGATCCCGGTTTTTAAATGTTCGTTGTGGTTGCTCTCGTTTGGTTTTATGATTTTTCATGTGATTTCTATTGCGATGTAATAGAACTCAACCTCTCTTTTTTTTAATTTATCAACAATAATTTTTTTAGGTCAGCAATTTTCGGTCAAATTAACTAATTGTCCATATTTTGGATTATTTTACTAACTGCCCATGTGAATATTAATTAGTGATTCCACTATCTCCCTCATATATGGCTCATGATTCTCATCCTTCATATTCTTTCCCGATTTCTGTAATCTCTATTTCCCGATTGTTGCTCCATAGTCTGTCCAATTTCTCTCTCCGCTCCCGATTGATTGTGTTTGAAATCGATCTGAGTCGCTCCTGTAATCTCTTGTAGATCTGAAGAACATGGAGGAACGAGGAGGCAAATCTAAAGTCAGTAGAGTAGATCTGAACATGGCGGAGATGACGAAGTCAATCCGGCGGTGCCGCTCCAGATTTTAAGCCGAATCTTCCCCTCATGCTAGCGCCGGATTTGAGATGAAGCGATCAAGATTGGAAGTGAGGTGGTGGATCGATGCGGGAGGCGGAGGATGTGTTGCTCTCTACACTCTATATGAATTGATGGAGGAAGAAGATGACTTTGGATTAAGACTCGAATCTGATACGTTGCGAATCCCGATCCCTCACAGTGGGCTCAGAATCAAGAACAACTCCGTTTATTTGTCCCGATCTTGCAATATTTTTTGATTTCTCAACAAGTTCAAACAATTACGAACGAAGGAATAAATAGCGATAGACAACACTTATGTGATGCGACGGAGAGAAGAAACATCGACAGAAGGTGCGGGTGTGCAGCGACCACCCTGCGGGTGACGCAGCGCCTGGCAGCGAGACGTGTCGCGGCCGCAGCAGGGCTGGCAGTAGCCGCCACCTATGCTGGAGCGAGCGAGACAACGACGAACTCTTTTGTGCTGCGAAGGCTTGGGCTACTATTATGCGACAGTTTTTGGTTTAGGGTTTCTCTTTGTGTTTGGCTTGGTGTTTGGGAATTAGGGTTTGGATCTTTGATGGATGAAACAACAAGGACATCAATTTGAATGGAAAAGTTTGGATTTGAGGATTGAAGAACCTTTTTAGCCAAAAAGGTTTCTTCAAAATATTTTCTAATCTAAGTTTATTGAATGTAGAATATATGTTTAAATAACAAAGCATCCCAATTCTTCATTGCAAAGGATCGAGTTTTGGCTAGATAAACTAATAATTAAACTAGATAAATCCTAGATAAAAGATAGATAAAACCTAACTTAGTGGTTAAGGAAAAACCCTAGAGATATTATCCATCCACCTTTATTTTCCTAATTGCATAAAATAACAAATATAATAAAAATAATGTTCTAATAATATGTAGGAAAACCAATCAGCTCTAGACCCCCTCGGTATCGACCCCCTAGGCTCGGCATCGACCCCACATGTGTGTGTGTCGAGTCATGGTGGATGGTATCGAGTCTTCATGAGCTCCATGTGTGGTCTCAAGCTTACCTCCTGGGTTGGTGGTCTAGTCCTGAGCAAAGTGATCCAGGGTGTCCTGAATCCTTCCTCCATAGTTCCTTGGTAATGAATGAAGTGCCTTGGTAGCATCTTGAACCTCTTGGCCCTTGCACGAGTGATAGGACCATCAAATGGCACCTTCATGTTGTCCTCAATTTCACCAGGAGTCATCGCAATTTTCACTGCATCATTCTCCTCCACTTGAGCACGATTTGTCCTCAAATCGTCGTCAGAGTCATCGCCAGGCACAAACAAGGATAGATCAGCTACATTGAAGGTGGAATGCACGCTGTACTTATCAGCAGGGAGATCCAACTTGTAGGCATTTGGTCCCATCTTTTGAACCATGCAGAATGGTCCATCTCCCCTGGGATCCAGGTTAGATTTCCATTGTTGTTGAAACCTTTCCTTCCCGAGATGCAACCATACAAGGTCACCAACGTTGAACTGCACATCCTTGCGCCTTGTCCTTCGCCGCCTTGTAATGAGCGCTCTTCCTTTCCAACTGCGCCTTGGTCCGCTCATGCAGGCGTTTCATGAAATCAGTCTGCTTAGTTGTATCCATGCTCTCCTTCTTCTTCATTGGCAGAGGCATCATGTCTATAGGCGTAAGAGGGTTGCACCCATAAACTACCTCAGAAGGAGTCTTCTTTGTTGCCGAATGCCTAGACCTATTATAAGCAAACTCAACAAAAGGTAGGCAGTCTTCCCACCTCATAAGGTTAGTACGCAGCATGACTCTCAGGAGAGCCCCAAGAGTCCTATTAGTAACCTCAGTTTGGCCATCGGTTTGAGGGTGACAAGAAGTAGAAAATAATAGCTTAGTACCCAACTAAGACCATAAAGATTTCCAAAAGCAACTCAAAAATTTAGAATCACGATCAGACACAATTGACAATGACAATCCATGTAAACGAACAACATCCTTAAAGAAAAGATCAGCAACATGAATAGCATCATCAGTCTTGCGACAAGGTATAAAATGAGCCATTTTAGAGAACATGTCCACTACAACAAAAATAGAGTCATGTCCTTTAGATGTCCTAGGTAAGCCAACAATAAAATCCATACACACATCTGATATCATCATATTCTAACTGTTTTAGAAAATAGTTTATAGTCATTTTGAAGTCATTTTTATATGGTTCGCATGTCTTTTATATAAGTTTTGGTTTAGTTTCTAGAATAGATGTCTACACTTGTCTTTCATATATTTTCACGTGATTTGGAGCTTGTTCGATGTTAATTTGGAATCACGATGGAATAAGATTCATTCAATCCAAGTTTGAGATGTTCATGGATGCCAAAAGAGCCTTGCATAGCAGTCTCAAGTGCTAGAAATCAAGCTAAGAAGAGCCCATTGTCGAACCGACATATTTCGAACAAATCCTGTTTGGCGACATATCAGTAAAATGAGTCGTTTGCACTCCACAAAATTCGGATCGAGACGTTCTATAGCTTTTTGGAAATCTGATTCAAATACCTACAGCTTTTATGTTGAGCACTTTTGCAAATTCCGCTTGCAAAATGAAGAAATAGAGACAAGAAGCTGACGCTGAGTCAAAGTATTGACCCGGAATCCTAGAAATTTCAGAAAACACGACATATCGACTCGGTACTATGAGGTATCGACTCGATACCTTCACATTCCGAGCCAAATTGCTTTACAGTAGCTACATATCGACTCGATACTTTGAAGTATCGACTCGATACTTTCCTTTCCGCGTTACGACTTCGGGATTTTTTATCCGTTTTTATCTATTGTTGGACGATCTTTTTGGATATTTTATTATTTTTAGAATTATTTTTACATTTTTCTTTTAGGAATATAGATAGAGAATTAGGGTTAGATTAGGGGGGGTCTAACTTTTCACGTCAGAAACGCTAGTTGCAGACATTGAAAGCTTTAGACTATTTCAGAGATTTCCTCTTGAAGGTTTGTTTTGTTGGATTCAAGAATACGTTTTGTTAATCTAGTCTTATATTCTTTCATCATGAATTCTTTGATTGTGTCTGAATCTATGTCTGGCTAGTTTTCTTGTTCTGGGATTGGGGTGATCCCAACGATGCTGAGATAGACCCGTGCGTGAAGATTGCCTGAATGAATTCTATTGTTTGTTTGATTTGATCCATGAGTGCTTAATCCGATTAATTCTATGGTTGATTGGAATCCTTTTGATGTTCAACATATGTCGGCTGCGAATTGAGATTGAATATATAGATAAAGTTGTTAATTTTATTGGAACACATGGATTGAACTTGAGAATTGTTTATGAGCAATATATTTAATTCTCTTGATGATAATAAACTATCGTAGACAACCTAGGTTTGAGTTGGTTATGGAGATCGCGCCTGCGATTGTTTGATCGATTTGCTCTCCAGGGTCTAAGTTCTTAAAGAGTCCAGTTTGATTGATTAATCTGCAATAAGCGCAAGCTGAGTAGTAATCAATTGAAATGGACATAGTTATTGCAAGATGCGTAAGATGAGTGATAATGAATTTAGATAGTTTACCTTCAAATATCTCTTTTTAATTTGTTGAGGCATGAAAACTATATAGTCTATCGAAAATGCATTGTTGTGATGAACCCGACTCTGGAATGTGTCTCATCATATATTTAAAACTCTACAATTTGTCATTTTTCTTCTTCTTATTTTCTCAATTCCTTCAAAAATCACTTCCGTTATTTGGCTTAGTAAACTGGTTGAGGTTCTACAATTGATATTCACATGGTCTTTGAGATTCGACACTCGATTACTACAATTGGCACCGTACGCTTGCGGGGTGTTGGTTTTAGACCGATCAACATCTTCCCAAGGAGCATTCGAAATAGATAGTGGAGTATATAGACCATTAGAATTCGCTTTAGACTTAGCCTTTGAACATGTAACACAACTTTTGACAAATATAAGCACATAATTAATCATTTTAGGCCAAAAGTAATGTTCTTTTAAACCAGCTAAATTCTTCTATAATCCGCCATGTCCTCTAGATTCATGCACTTCTATTGTAAGGAGTCTCCTACACTACCAAAAAAAAAGATATTAGCAACGGCTATTTGCCGTGGCTAAAAGTCCATTTGCCGTGGCAAAAGGGTATTAGCCACGGCTGTAGCCACGGGAAACAAGCCGTGGGGAAACATGGGGTGACAAAAGAGATTAGCGACGGCTATAGCCGTCGCTAAAGTGCTAGCCACGGCAAGTTGCCGTTGCTAAATGATTTTTGGGAAATTAAAAAAAACACTACTTTTTAGCCCGGATTCTTCGGACCCGGGCTAAAAAGTCCCATATTTATAAAAAAAATAATACACCACATTCTATTTTACATACATTCCTCTAGCAGCTGAACAGTAAAATTGTAAATGTAAAATTACACAATTAAGCTAATCTACTAGAGAATGAAATCACATTAAGCTAATCTATTCTAAATACATCTCTAATGTCGTGATTACCCTGCAGCAGCATTGCTCGAAGCAGATGAGCCACTCTCTTTTCCCAAACTCCACTCAGTTATATGTACCAAAGAATCAGCTATAATCTGCACAAGTCAATCATGAACTTGAGCAGCCGGAACAGGAGCTGCAAGCATACCACTATATCATGATATAGTGGTATGCAAAATAATGTAAATATTTGTCTAAATACAAAAGTTTCGTTCTATTCTACCAACTATGCAAAATAATGTAAATATTTGTCTTCCTTTAGGCAAATCTCATAAGTCACACCTGATTTTTGCACTCAAGCTTGCTGGCTACTAACGTGGGCCTTGTTCTTGAATACTTGTGCTGCTTGGCCAGCGACCTCTTCACAACTTCTTGTTTATTTGGTAAAGTTGCCTACAAAATAAGAGAAGATTATTTGTTTCAGCATGGTTTACTCTCAAGTTTAGCAAACAAAATAAGAGTAAGATATCATCTCAGAAACAAGAGAAGATTAATAGGATTGACATTTAAGAGGCTGTTTTATCTTATGAATGTGTTGTGATCCTGAGACCACAACCACCGACGATGTTAGCTGAGTGTTTAGCTCAACCGAAAGAAGGAAAGAAAGAAATAGGAAGAGGGAGAGAGATAGAGAATTACAGAACAGAGGCGAGAGAGAAGGAGAGATAGAAGAGATGTAAATTGGGCTTATCATTTTCCATGCCCCAAATCAGGCCCGTATGAGACCTTTTACGAACATCTTCTGGCTTAGTCTCACAACAGAATGCTAAATGGACATTAACAAAATGATGGGGGAAAAAGAAGTCTTACTCAGTGAGGAAGCTAACTCTCTCGGCTAAGGGTGCCAGTCCTTGTAGGCTCAGTGCAAAAATCCAGGACTGATGAAGGGTTAATACATATGAGTTCATGATATCCAACTCGAACACTAAAAAAGCCAACAGGTGACAAATTCAGCACAATCTACATTCTGTAAAGCAGAAAATAAGAGCAGATTGTTAGAAGAAAATAATGAACATCTGATTACCAATATCCAGAAACCCTATAGCAACTATAAAATTTTATTGTTGTAAATAGCAACTATAAAATAACAATGCAATCTGCATGAATATCAACTTAAAGTAGCCCTAAATAACAATAAATCGGAACAATTAAGCAATGCCTTCAATCAGTGCGGTCAGATGGAAAGGACATCAACTGCATATGACTCATTAGGCTTGTGTTTTTAAACCTAAAAGAACATGGCGGCATAAACCGGAAAAAGGGCGAATGCATCATTTCCAATCAGAAACATGCTATATAGAAGAAGACAAGAAATATTGACACATTACAACCATAACCACAAGGAGGATTCATCTTAGGCATGACTCTTCTCCAATCCGGGCAGGTTGTAATAGCTTGTTTCATGCCATTGCTAAGAGGTATTGCATTCACCCTATCAATCGGCTCTTAATTAGCTGCATAATCTCCTTTGCAGTCCTCAATCTAAAATAAGGCATGCACTCCTATAAAGCAGCAAAGAGAGAAAAATACTTCACCGATATGGACGAGAACCCAAGAGAAGAGTGCTAAAAAGCTAAACAACCAACGTTATTTTATGCTCAAGCATAAAATATTCAAGAACAACATGATTTTACACTGACCATAACTCCGTGACCAAGAAGGGTTGTATTAGAAAAGTTATCAGCTATAGACAACTTCTTCATAGGTGGAGACTATTGGTTTCTCGAGGTCAAATACATCAGTCCCAACAACCGCAAACAAGTTAGGAAAGCATAATTCAAAATTTCCCTAACCCAATCAAAGAAAAAGAAAGCATAAGGCAACTAATATGCAAATAGCTCATTTGTAGAACACTTTTTCCTATGGCTTAAGTAATACCAAGCTGAAAATGCACCTCAAATGATTACTAGATTACCAAATAATTAATGAAGCAAAATGCACCTCACTTTTTCCTATTGCTTAAATAATATCTAATGGGCTGTAATAATATTGGGCACATTAATTCTTAGAAGTTAGAATAAAAATGGTGTAGTTTTAACATGCTTCTCACTTTTAAAGTTGTATACTGTTTCCTGATAGAGGTGATGTTGAGCAAAATTCCTACAAAACCACTAGACAGTAAAACAATGCAACAAAATTCCTACAACACAATAGGACATCCATTCCAACGCATAGACGGAGACAACAAGGGTTGCATATGATTAAGGATGATAATAGGTAGTGATCTGCCGCATATTTTATTCCGGATGCTAAATTGTGAGATGCTACTTTGATGAAATTCATTTTCTTTAAGACAAGTCTTGAGATGGCATTGTTAGGTTGATGGGTTAAGATTTCTGAGATTAGGGAATTTTTTTCATCTAGACTAGAGCTAGGAAGGGTCAAGGTACACATTATCTCAAACTTGAACAAATAAATGCGGGAGCTTGCTTGCTGATTCAAGAATATTGCTTATGGCTTGCAAACAACCAGCAACTGCCAATGCACCACCTAGATCATCACCCTCCGCATCAGCTTTAGCAGTGGGCATACACCTTAATTTTTTTCTAGGTCTAGGGTTTCAACAACTCAAAGAAGCACCAAATCTATCAAAATCACAAGAGAACCGTCGGTTTAATCTGCACACTTACCTTGAATCTCGGAAGAAGCACCAGTTTGCTGCAAAAGAAGGGGAAGAGAACAACCAGATCTACCACAATTCTTCGAGAATTGGTCAGTTTGAGCGTTGCAAAGAGCAATACGATCCGGAATTGCAACCAACCTCTCCTAACTCATGAACATCGAGACAAAAGTTGCCCTAAAATTCGAATAAACACAAAGAAATCCAGAAAACTCAACAAAGAAGAGAAAAACGAAAAGAGCACAAACCAGAGGCAAAAAGTAAAGCTTACATGATATGAATCGCACAAAACGAGAGGCAAGAAGGAACGAAAGCTCAGCCGACGTTCGATTTCAAGAAGAGTTTTTTTTCCTTTCGATTTCATCTGGAGAGTGGAGTCTGAGAGAAGGGCAGAGAGAAGATGAGAGGCGGGTGAATAAGAGATAGGGTTTTGATCGGGGCATTCGGGGGTTTCGTTTTATCTCTCTTTTCTTTTTAATTTCTTTTCCTTTATTTTTTGCTGAAAAGTTAAGTGTTTAGCCACGGCCCGTTGCCCGGCCGTAGTAAATATTGGCCAGCTATAGTGAATTAAGCCACGGGAACTCAATCGCCATGGCAAATTTAAGCAATCCCAGACTTGCCGTTGCTCTGCCTTGGCAGAAATTACCCTATTGGCCACGGGAAATTCATGCCGTTGCTACTGTCCGTGGCTAATTTGTTTTTTTTTTGTAGTGCTAATAGATGAAGATGGGATACAAAGTTTGCCCATCTTAAACAAATAGCCATTATCAAGGAATTAAGAATCAAATTCACCTTTGGACACACAATGAGCACAAATATTCTTAAAGAAACTATCACTAGCATATAGTTCTTTAATCAAAGCAAAACCCAAAATATGTGCATCACAATGGTTCAAGAGGACATACCTGCATGAGAGAGCGTCATCTACCACGTTATCCTTTCCCTTCTTGTGGTGAACCACATAGGAAAAGGTCTCCAAGAACTCTATCCAACGAGTAAGGCGTCTACTCAGCACTGTCTGACCTTTGAGATACTTCCACTACTAGAATACTACAATTAGACATCATGTAATTTAAGTCTGTCAAAAAAAAAACTGATGTTAAATTCATCTGTTATATCAATAATTTTTTTTGTGATGTTGAAAAACATTGAGACAACTGTCAAAATTTATGACCGATGTATAATTGTTCGTTCATAAAAAAATGAAAACACGTGCGGGTTTAAAATTTCTAAGTAAAAATAAGCGGGATTGAAACACAAGGAAAAAAATTGGAGGGCTTTCAAAATTTGAGGAAAAATTACAACACTTGAAAAAAATTCATCTCTCTCCACATCCACATTAAACTTGGAAATTTTTCATCCTCGCTCCAGAAACCATCCTCCACCTTCTCCTCTTCTCTGCTATAGCCTCCTCCCTCGCTCACTGCCTCCATCCTCGCTCTTCCTCTCTCCAGATCTCAAAACCAAGCCTCTCTCAACCCACCGCCGAAACCCCTCCCTTTCCTTCCAGATCTTAGAGGGTTTCTTCCTCTGCTTCTTCCTTACCTTTTCCAGCAACGTCAATTTGAAATCTTGCCTCCTGTTGAAACCCTAGCTAGGTCCAGTGGTTGTTTTCGTTGTATCGAGCAGTGTAATTACTTATTTGTTTATTTTGCCCAAATTGCATGGATTTCGTTCTATATTCATATATGTGCTGAAGCTTTGGTGTTTGACATTTTTCCCCGCAGAATCTCTGAATTAGATGAGTTGAACTTAAGTTCTCTCATTTATGAAGAACTGCTGAATTGGCGATTTGATTTGGGGAAACCTTTCAGTTTCACCAGCTCTTAGCAGACCGTTTGTGGCTTTCAGCAGGTTTTTATCCTCTCTTTTATCCTAACTTCTTCTGTCACTTTTTATTCTCAAATCTTCGAAACCTTGGCTTCTTTGGAACATTGGCATGTCAAATCACATGGGAAGGGTTTGTGGCATGATATGCATTCTTATCTAGATTGGCAGTAGAGGAGATCGGGCTTCAGTTTGGTTGGTTCAAGTTCTGCTTCACCCTAAATTTCTCACCCTTTACTCATCTCTAGCCCCAAATTGGATTTCTCAGTCCTAGGGTTGAGATGGTGAGCATTTAGTCTCAATTTATTTTGTTGTAAATTTAGTTGATGATATTAAAACTTTATTTGACAGAAAAAAAAATCATCTGTGTGTGGGAAATTATTTCTCAATCATCATCTAAATTCCTGTTAGTGCATTCTAGATGAATTATTTTTCATTTTGAGAAATTTTTTTGTCTTGAACTTCTGAAATCTGATTGCAAATACTTCTTATGTTTCATTTTGAGAACTTTTTTATTTCGTTAGTTGGGTGCATTGATCAATGTTTTTGAATTTTCCAAATTGCTTTTGTTCTAGATAACTTTCTGCATTGGTCAGTGCTTCTGTCATAGTTGATTTGGTAACTTTCCAAATTGCTTCTCTTCTAGATAACTTTTTAAAACATGAACTAGGTTAGGCTTGTGATTAATGATCGTGTCTGTGACTCGTCGTATGATACTTCTATCATAGTTGACTTGATATCATTAAAAAGGCTATATTTTTGCTGTCTTTTTGTACATGTAATGTTCAAATTTTGTATTTTAGTGCATTGTGTTGTGTTTATTCTCTCTGGTGCTGAAATAGGCTCCCTTATGGTTTTTTGTTGTGTTGTAGAGGTTTCAATTTGATGTTAGATTAGGATCCAGCTTCTGGACACAACACTTAGCCTTCATGCTTTGTTCAACAGCCTGTAGCAGACCCCTAGCTAAAGAAGTAGCTGTGTTCCAACTCATTTATATGTCCTGACAGGCAATGTCAGAGGTAAAAAATTGTTCCGTAGTAGTAACTTTAATGCCTTTGTCCTCTCTTTTTGCTGAGCTAAGTGGTGTAAAACAATCAATTTTATTGGAAATATTTTTCAAACTTGAATCTGAATCTGTCCCAGGCTCATGCGATGTATAAGACTGTTTTCCAATTATCAGAGACTTGGAATCCTCGTTTTCTAGTGTTTTATTTGCTAGAGAGATGCTCTTTTTCAATTGAATCACTAGTCAGAAAATGTTTTACTTGGCCAAAGAAAATCTAGTTTATCTAACACAAAACGTATAAATCTCGTATTTTATCTGATCATTTAGAATCTATGAGCTACATATATTTGGAGAATTGAATAATAACAATGAAAGAAATAAACAACTAGCCACGCAAAATTGGAAACTGATATTAGTATGATACTCTTTTCATCCATTTCTAAGCTCTTAAACAACCATGCTTTTTTGTTGCAGGTGCGCGCTATCCTTACCATTATGCTCCATTTGCTTATGATATCAAGGATTTGGACCATTTGACTATCAAATTTGAGATGGGCACCCCATTCAAATCATTTGATGAATTATTAGGAGTTTTTCCAGCTGCAAGGTATAATTTTACCGTGTTCTTTTATGTATGTTTATGTTTACTATCAAATAGAATAACATTCATTCAGTATCTCATTTTTGCAAGATTGCACCTCATTTTGCTCCTGTAACTGTTTGAATGAGAGCTGATGCCTCTCATTTTGCAAGATTGCACCTCCATATCTTATAATTCTCTCATCAAGAGCCATTATCTGTTTCTAAGTGCCTAGTAGACCTTTATAAAAATTCTCAAATTCCAGTCCCACTTCATCTAAGGTTGTTTGCGGGTTGTTTGCAGACCATTTTCGAGAGTGAGTGAGCTACTGTGATTTTTTCTCATGTTTTTTCTCATCAGACCATGAAAATATGCATTACATCTATCACCTTTGAATATATGTCTTGCCTTTGCTAGTTGAGAGTGAAATTTAAATTCAGCCTCCTTTAGCCTATGTGTTTTCTTGTTTACTAAGTTCAGCTCCTGTAAGAGTAGAGGTGAATCTGATTCCTCCCTGAGAGCTATGAATGCAGCTTCTTACTCCTTTTTCAACTTCTTTAGCTCTTGTTGTAATTCCAGAGAAGTGGTTGCAGTTCAGCTCTTTCAATGTTTGCTTGAGTTTGTGAAGTAAGAAATGCTTTTCACTTTTGCTTGTTTTTGTTACCCCTTATCTCATCCATTCATTCATTCTCTTCAATGGTTAAGAGTCCCCCTGAAGTTCAAGATAATGCTGCAGAAACTCTAAGTGCTATCACCTGGAATTCAGGATCATCTCTTGCCACTAAGCTTTCTAGTCCAAGGTTTTATATAAATGATCTCTTATTATTAGACATTGTATATTGATCATTTCTTTTATTGCATTTAGTCACTAAGAAAGACTCTATTTCCTTAATAGTTTTGTTTCAAAAATTCTTGGCCTTGCACTGGAAGAGTTGCATTCTGCATCTAGCCTCATGCATTCACTCTGTATATATATATATAATTGCTTGATCCGAGAAGATCAGTTTCATCTTTGATACTTTCTGTACATGGTCAACATATGTATGAAGCTCCCATCATAGTAAATGTGGATGTTGTTAGTGCAATGCTACCTAAACTAGGTTAATGTTGAAGCTATTTGGTTTTGTAATTGCCTTGTCAAGGACCTTTTGCTATAATATTCATTTATGAAGCTTGAGGTATCTTACTGTTGCTATTTTTAGATGTTAGCAATCACAATTCTTTATTTTTATTGCATCTTTTATATATAAAACGTACATATGTATCAAAGATTTAAAAATACATATACGTGATGCAATCCCCACTTTTATTGCATTTGTTTTCGACCTAGGCCTTAGTTTTCTGCACATTTGATACTGGTCATGCAGGTGATCTACTTCTGTGGCTGGCTCGTATAAAAGCACGATATCTTTAGATAAACCTAAGGTGGACCCGATTCACAAGTGGAACTGTATGAGTTCCTAGGGTATGTTCAAAATGCCATTTTAGAAGCATCAGCATGTACGTACTTGATCTAACTGGGGGCATACCATTTGATCTTTTTTTTTCCAGCTTTTGCTGGGTACTAGGCCTGAAAGAATTTCTTTTTACATATTTATTTTTGTGGATAATTGGCTGCAGGTTGTGGAGTTCATTGATGTTTTGTTGAAAGCTGGCAGTAGAGCTACAGAAGAGGAATTAGTCAAGTGAGGGGCCATTAAAAGAGTGATAGATTTCTTCTTTGAGTAAGTAGGCATTTGCAATTCTATCTCTGGTGACTTGTAGATTGATATATCAATGCATTTTTTATTGAGCTTTAGAGAAGATACAATTTCGCAAACTAAGGATTCTTTCTCTCACATCCAAAGGAAAAGCATTTCTTTTTAGGGTTGATCATTTGGGTCTGTTGATTCTTCGTATGCTACTATTATCCCAGATATTTTGTATGTTCTGATAATAAACAGAAGGAAATCTTTCTCATCTTAGACGTGTTGAAATCGAATTTTTAGTTGTCTTGTGAAAAAGTTAGCAAATAAGTGAAACAAGGTGCTAGGTTGAGGCATTGGTTGTTGAGGTGAAATTGAAGTGTCATGATCCTAACATGCAATTTCTTTTGAAGTGTTATGCTTCTTGTACATATCCATTCAACAATGCATTGCATCGTCATGCTGACCTTGGTAATTGAAGATTCAAAGGTTATTTCTCTTTTGTTTTTTTATAATCTATCAGCAATTCATGGTATTGTTTCGATTGGGGGTTTGACTCAGGTAATTCCTTGGAAGCATTACTGGTTTGGTGATGAAATGTTGCGAATTTGAGTTATTTGCTGTAGTTTCTAGTTGTTAAACTTCTTGATTCCTGTTTGATGTTGTTGGATTCATCTCATAGGTAGAGGGTTCGAGGCTTTGTACCTAAAAAGGAAATGTGAATGTTTTGCTCGTATTTATGAGTGAACCTATGCGAATCGTTTGAGCCATGAAGGGTTTTATTAGCTTCATTGCTTAGAAGATTATATCTCTAGTTAATGTTATGCAAATTGAAAAATTGAGGTTGATCTTACAATGTGCAGGAGTTGTAAAAAAAATAGGCAACATGCTTTCGCCATTAAGCTCCGTCCAGCTTCACCAGAAAATATGTCATTGCCTTTAAAGCTTTGTCTAGAGTTTAGCTAGTGAACTTCTTGTCGTCAAATTCTAATGATCGAGTAGATGTTTGCTTTCAACATGATCACTTCACTTGTTCTTGACAATTTGCAGTGAGTAAGACTAAGGATTTCGGTCATGTTCTATGGTTTATACTTATAGATGCGGGATTGATATCAGGAATCACGTTGCCTTTTGTAAAAATCTATTACAACTTTGTACCCAGTTTGCCTCTTGGCCTGGATATATTCTTACTGCTTCAAATGCAAAGACAATTGAGGAGCTTATGTACTTCCACAAAGGCCCCTCCAAATGAGGATTCATTACTATTAAGACAATTGAGAAGTGTTGTGCCTTAATAGCTATGAAATCAACCCACTAAATAAAAATAGATGCTAGAATCATTATAAACATCGTCTGAATAATCTAAATCAATGTGTAACATATATTTTAACATCACAATGTTAATATAAATTGATATATATATTGCTAACAACAAAATCTTTATAAAAATATAAAATGATGTCCATATCATTTTAATACATCACTTATGTACATATTTCATACGATAGATTATTTTAAAACAATAAAAATTCATAAATTATATATATGAAATTAATATACACAAAATCAATATGATAAAACAGATGTCTATTTTATTTTAATACATTTTCTATTTTAAACATAGTGATGTAAATGTAAAATTTAGCCTTGATGTGGACATCTTCAAAAGTTTATAAATGAAAAATAACGAGGCTTTAACAACAAGTGAACATGTCCAAAATAAATTTGAGGGACTGATTTATATCTATATTCAAAATAAAACAGATGTTTTAACTAAGAAAAGACATCGGCTTAAAACCGATGTGGAAAAATTGATCTTTTACTACACGCACAAAGAGATCGGAATTTTTTTTTTGAAAGACATCTGTTCACAACAGACGTCTAATTGGATTTTTCTAGTAGTGTTCAAAGCTTCGTGATCCGAATGAATCACAAACTCCTTAGGTTAAAGGTAGTGCTGCCATGTTTGCAAGCAACAAACGAGCGCGAACAACTCCTTGTCGTAGGTAGAATAGTTGAGCTCAGTGGTGCCCAACTTCTCATTGAAATAGGCAATGAGGCACCTATTCTGAAGAAGGACCCCACCAATGTCAGTGCCAGAAGCATCACACTCGAGCTCGAACGGTTGTGAGAAGTCGGGTAGTTGCGGCACTAGAGCATGGGTGAGTCGATCCTTGAGAGCATCAAAAGCCCTCTGATGCGCGTCGGTCCAACGGAACGTCACATCTTTCTTGGTCAGCTCATGTAAGGGGTGGCAATGGTGCTGAAGTCCTTGACGAATCATCGATAGAAGCCAGCAAGGCCCAAGAATGAGCGTACATGAGTAGGAGTATGTGGCTGGGACCACTCCTGAATAGCTCGAACCTTCTCCTCATCCACTTTCAAACCTGTTGCATGAACTACAAAGCCAATAAAATTAAAGATAGTATATTCGGAAGCAAAAGAACACGTTTTTAAATTAGCATATAGTTTCTCTTTGCGAAGACAATCAAATACTAATTTTATGTGGCTAAGATGATCATTAAGGTTCTTACTATAGATTAAGATATCAACGAAATAGACAACGATAAATTTCCCTAAGTATCTTCTAAGAACATGATTCATAAGCCTTATAAAAGTAGAAGGTGTATTAGTTAACCCAAAATGCATTACAACCATTCATATAAGCCATACTTAGTTTTAAAAGGCGTTTTCCATTCATCTCCCTATTTTATCCTAATCTGATTATAGCCACTCCTAAGATCAATTTTAGAAAAAAAAAATACATGCAACATAGAGTTCATCAAGCATATCATCTAAACGAGGAATAGGGTGACGATACTTAACCGTTATTTGGTTGACTGCCCTGCAATCAACACACATGCGCCAAGAGCCATCCTTCTTTGGTACCAAGATAACAGGGACGGCACAGGGACTAAGGCTCTCGCGAACAAAGCCCTTGTCCATAAGCTCTGTGACTTGGCGTTATAACTCATTTGTTTCCTCTAATGCTCAATCCCTCTAATGGGTGGCAAACCTTGTGGTAGTTCAGCGAGAAGCACATCTAAATAATCCTGCATAAGAGTAGCGATAGGTGCAAGAATATGACTCAAATCCACAACATTAAGTAAAACTTCTTTCATAATCAAAAGGATATGAGTTCGATGAGCATTCCAAGCAATCTTCTCCTTCTGGGGTTGAGAGACAAGCATTCGTTGTTCGGCAAAGCCCTTAAGAGAAGTAGAAGAGGGCTTCGACGAAGAGGAAGAAGGTTAGGAAGGAGAAGATGTCGCTGATGAGGAGACCGCGGCCGCGGGTGGTGATACGGCGGCCACCCCATGGGGTGACGCGGCCGCTGCCTTGGTCGCGGCGGCGGGATCAATGTCGCGTGTGACAGCTACCTTCTGGGTGTCCTGTTCTCGTCGCTTGTGCACCTGTTTCTTCAAAATAACTTGAGAAGAAAAGGGTAGGAGAGTAACTCTCCTCCCATCAAAAGTGAAAGAATAGGTATTTGCACGACCATCATGCAAAACAGAGCGATCATAAAACCAATGACGACCAAGTAAAATGTGACTACAATCCTTCTTAGCAACATCACATAAAATTTGATCATGATAGGAACCAATAGACAAAGAAACTAAGTATTGTTTGGTAACCATAATATCGGAAACATCATCAGTAATACCATTAAGACCATAATGAGTAGCCCTAAGAGTAGTAGTCAAATGCAAATAATCAACTACCTTTTCATTGATGAGGTTGCAGCAACTTCCTCCATCAACGATGATGTTCAAGGTAACCTCGCAAACCACACACTTGGTGTGGATTATTTTCTCCCTTAGATCAGCCATGGAAGACTCCTGAATGTGTAGGACTCGGCGTTTGAAAAGGCAAAGAGCGTCCTGGAAGTCTGTAGGATCAATCTCATCGTTATTGTCCCTAACCGTGTCCTCCTCCACTTCACTTGAAGTTATAGGTTCCTCAAAAGTCTCCTCCTCATAGTAGTGGTCTTCTAATTCATTAAGGAGAACCTTCCGCTTCTGAGGACAATAGCGAGAAACATGTCCAAAACCTTCAAAGTGAAGCAACGGAGCTCTTTGGTGCGTTCTTTGGTAGGAGGTGCATCAACTCTTCTCATTTGAACTTCAACACCCTGTTTAGGTGAGTTGGAAACTCCCTTTTTGCTACATAGAAGGGTTAGAAGAACCTCTGTATTGACTAGAAGAAGCAAAAGGAACAAACCTGCGACCCTGTGTAAATTGCTCGGTCCTTGCCTTCTGTTGTTGCTCATGTAGAAGCTGCACTTTGTGAGTCAAAGTATTAATATCCCTAATACTATGAATGGATAAGGGATTACAAATAGAAGTATTGAGACCAGCAAGAAATTGAGTACATATAGCACATTCAGTAAGATAAATATTTGCTTGATGAGCGAGGGGTTCAAGCTCGTCTTTGTATTTCATAGGGAAGCAAGATCCCTGACAAAGTTGAGCCAAACACAGCCTGATCGTCTATGTGTACTCTTCAAGCACATGTCTCTTTTTTAGCAAGTAGTGCAGTTGTGGCCATGTCTCAATTGGTTGCTTACATTGACGACGACATATTTCTCTAGTGCGGAACCACCATGAGCGAGCCATACCTGTCAAGTGTAAAGTAACAACCTCCAACCTTTCTATTTCAGAATAGAAAAGATGATCAAGCACATAATTAGTATGATGCTCCTAAGCAAGATATGCCTCATGATCATTAGTACCATCAAAAGTTTCGAGCTTTATCTTCACATCTCTCCGTCGGATGGCCTTTTCATTATTAAGTATAGGACGACCAAAATTAGGGTTAGGTAAATCATCAATATTAGGATCTACCTCTTGGTAAGCGTCCTCCAGATGGGACATGTCGCGTAGATCGTCATCGTTGCGACTATCCTCCCAGTCACCTCCAACAAACAAAGGGTTAGAATGGTGATTCTGTTGTTGCCGTTGTTGTTGGGGATGATGTGGTGGTACCTTTTGATTGCGGGGATGTCCGTTAAAGGAAGATGACATATCATCATTAGTCTCTCCTGCAAAAGGGTTAGGCGTAGCAGATTTAAGCTTAAAATGTAATTGACCAGCAAGAGGGACCTTACCGCTCTGTGGGGGTGTAGAAGGAGAAGTTTCATTCCTCTTATTCTCTTCGAGGATCTGTATGACCTCGTTCATGGCCTGGGTGGTAACCTAAGCACGTTGTTGAGTCAAAGTTTTGTTAAAACGTGCCTCCCAATGAGCATCTCGAGGATCCAGGCGTTCCTCAATCTGAGACAATGTGGCCTCTGTAGCGACTTCAATGACGAATTTCATTTGGCTATCAGAAATGACACCAGGGGAACATGGACAAAGGAGAGAAAAAAAAGTAAAAGGGACAAAGGAACGGAAACCAAGCAATGCAAGTCCTTTTGATTCTAAGAGCGATTAGATTTTACAAATCAAATAGGCGAGAAAACAAGGCATTGTATTTAAGCAACTTTCCCTGGACATATAATTATGCAATATTGAAGGTAGCAAAAGATGTTCAAATTGCAAAATTAAATCAGGCACAACTCGGATAGCAAGGAAAGCAAGTAAGAACAAGCGGTTAAAAGATAAGAAGTAAAAGAATACAATGTGATGCAATGAAATTTCAGCAATAGCGTAATATGATGAAAGCAATCACAAGCTGGGTTAGTAAGTGCACACACTCCATCAACTATTATCTGATGGTTGCAACACGGTTCGGAGAGAAAATCACCCAAGAAAGGGTTCTTTGAGATCCTTCAAACCAATTAGATCATCAAACGAAGTAGCGACAAGAAAAGAAAAAACAAGATGCAAAAGTTACTAACTCTAAACAATGTAAAGAAGCTTGCTTTTTTTTTTGTACTCGATTTTTTTTTGAACTGCTGTCGCTGAAATGCAGGATTGCAAAGACAATAGAAAATAAAAAACGAAAAATAAAAACTAAGCTACAATGATCTAAAAGTAAGTGAAATTAAAGGAAATAGGCTAACAATATGGAAAAGTAGGGTTCTTTAGGGGTGCAAGTTCATGACAATACTAATCCAAGAATCACATTCATGGGCATGATATGTAGCAACATGGAATAAAAATCAAAACATGCAAACCAAAAACTCAATATCTTCAAAATTATAGATCCAAACAAAATTATTACCCAAATAAAGTGCCAATTTTTAGGGTTGAAGAAAGATATTAAATTTCAGCAGCGGTATGGTGAGAAAAATAGGCATGAAAATAATCACTCAAAATAATGAATCAAGAGAGTAAAGAACTTGCATACACTTGAGAATCCGATACCACTTGATACGTTGTGAATCCCGATTCCTCGCTCGTGGGCTCAAAATCAAGAACAACTCCGTATATTTGTCCCGATCTTGCAATATTCTTTGATTTCTCCGGATTTGGAACAAGTTCAAACAATTATGAGTGAAGGAATAAATAGCGACAGACAACAAAGCAACAAGGTAACAGCGACGGAGAGAAGGAGCATCGACAAAAGGCGCGGGTGTGCAGCGACCACACTGCGGGTGACGCAGCGCTTGGTAGCAAGATGTGATGCGGCCGCAGCAGGGCTGGCAGATGTCACCTCCTGTGCGGGAGCGAGCGAGACAACGACGGACTCCTGTGCGCTACGACGACTTGGGCTACTATTCTGTGACGGTTTCCGGTTTAGGGTTTCTCTTTGTGTTTGGCTTGGTGTTTGGAAATTAAGGTTTGGATCTTTGATGGATGAATCAACAAGAACATCAATTTGAATGCAAAAGTTTGGATTGGAGGATTGAAGAACCTTTTTAGCCAAAAAGGTTTCTTCAATATATTTTACAATCTAAGTTTATTGAATGTAGAATATGTGTTTAAATAACAAATCATGCCAATTCTTCCTTGCAAAGGATAGAGTTTTGACTAGATAAAATAATAATTAAACTAGACTAATCCTAGATAAAAGATAGATAAAACCTAACTTAGTGATTAAGGAAAAACCCTAGAGATATTTTCCTTCCCACCTTTATTTTCCTAATTGCATAAAATAACAACTATAATGAAAATAATGTTCTAATAATATGTAGGAAAACCAGCCAGCCCTAGACCCCCTCGGCATCGACCTCCTAGGCTCGGCATCAACCCCACATGTGTGTGTGTCGAGTCATGGTGGATGGTGTCGAGTCTTCATGAACTCCGTGTGTGGTCTCAAGCTCACCTCCTAGGCTGGTGGTCTAGTCCTGGGCAAAGTTATCCAAGGTGGCCTGAATCCTTGCTCCATAGTTCCTTGATAACGAATGAGAAGTGCCTTGGTAGCATCTTGAATCCTCTTGGCCCTTACACGAGTGATAGGACCATCAAATGGCAGGTTCATGTTGTCATCAATGTCACCAGGAGTCATTGTCATTTGCACTGCATTAGAATCCTCCACATCCTCCTGGATGGTGCTCGTCTTAGGTGAATCGCTCTCAATTCTCACAAATCTGTTCATGGACAAGGTGTTCGGAATTTGATTTTGTGCCAGTTCCCTAGTTGATATTAATAGTTGCAGAATCTCGATGAGTTTGTGTTGTGTTATGTTCGATTTTTACCGCTTTTCTTAATCGTTGCTTCCAATTTTCCGAACCTCTACTTCCATGTTTGTTTAGGTTTTGATGTCTGTCATGGTTTGATTTTGGGGTTGTCATTAGTCATGGTATCTGTAACATTGCTTGCTGCTATGGGACATTCCTCAGATGGCTATAGACAGTGAATTAGAGTTGCTTACTGCTAGTCTGTAAAATCATAAGTAAGATTGAGAACTGAATGATTGTTTCAAGGTCAATAGTTTTGAATTTCTTAATGGCATGGTGGGTAGGTTAGTAGTAATGGGCTGAAATTTGAATTGGATCTACTTTACCATCACTATCATTGCAAGTCTCCTCATTTTGCTAGGTTAGTCATTTGAAGTTTTGAAGTTGATTTCCATGTAACACGTACATCGAGTGTCTTGTTCAGTTCATGATAAAAATTGGTTTTTTAGTGCTAACATCATTTTTATGCGTATTTTTATATGTGCTGATATTTTTTTTGGCATCCTCGACGTCATATTGTTGTTTGCTATTTCAATTAGCTGATTAATCTGTACACTACAAAAAAAAATTGCTTTAGAAACAGCATATTTCCGTCGTAAAAAGTAAGTTTTCTAATAAATATTTGTGACAGCAATGCTATGGGAAATCATCGGTCGCTAACCCTAGATTAGTAAAAGGTAGGGGTGTTGTCGCTAATAAGTAGATGTCGTCTCAAGGTATTAACCACGGTAATTCGCGACGGGAGAGTACATTTACCCCAAATTTGACCAATTTACTATTTACCGCCCTTTTTTCTCGCCTTTCTCCCTTTTAGGGCGCCATGACCTTATTTACGACGGAAAACATGCCGTTGCTAATGGATTTATCATTTTTAAAAAAATCCAAATGAGAAAGAATTTTTTATTGTAGCCTATGTGGGATTTGAACCCACATCTTTGTGTAAATTAAACACAAAGCTCTACCGATTGAGCTAATAGGCTAGCTTATACTCCCTCCGATCGGAAATAAACGATGTTTTGACTTTGGGTACGAAGTTTTAGGAGTTAAAAACTATATAAAATCTTATTTATTTTAATTAATTTTTTCATAATTTAACACTCCCTCTGTTCCAAAATAAATGTCTTTTGTCTTTTAGTCCACGCTTTTCAATGAGTTAAAAGATCTATAAAATATTATTATTTTAGTTAAATTTTTTATACAATTTTATACTTATTAGTATTTACTATGAAATTATATAAAAAAATTGATTAAAAAAATAATATTTTATAGAGTTTTTAACACCTTAAAAAACGTGTCGAAAAAAAAAGTGACATTTATTTTGGAACGGATGGAGTACTTATTAGTAATAAGTATTCAATTATGAAAAAAATTAATTAAAATAAATAACATTTTATATAGTTTTTAGCTCCTAAAACTACGTGCATAAAGTCTAAACATCGTTTATTTCTGATCGCAGGGAGTAATTAACAAGAACAACTCTATCCTCTCATTCGTCTAAATCACCCTAAAAGTTCATTCGTTCAATTAATAAATAAATATACAAAGATCACACTTGTGGCACCAACAACCCACCCTTGTGATTTATGAAAGCATACCTTTCACCAGAGCTGCCTCCAACAAGCCTTTCATTCATCTTGATCAACAAGGCTTTCAACTTCAATCACATAAGAGTACAGAAAAGATAAATACAAAGCAACCACATCGGTACATTGTTTTACACAAATATACAAAGAGATCACACTTGTGATTTATGAAAGCAATGTTACAGATTATGAAAATCATACCTTTCACCAGAGCGGCCTCCAACAACCCACCCTTCGTTTTGGGCAGAACCATCTTGTTGCTTCAAGTCTAACTGAAATGGCTGGAATATCCCACTTGTTTAGATTTTTTATTGGAAGACAAATACTGAATAATGCCACACATGCCCTATTTCTGCCAACTATTGCTGGAGCATATGGCTAATCTCCTTCAGCTTAAACTCAACCTACACTTCTAACCTTCAGCTAGTGGGGAATAAAATTTAAGAATTTACTACTAAAAAAATAATCTAATAAAAAGTGTAACTAGCAAGGTAGATCGATAACTATAAGACTACATAAATCTTAAGTGGTAAAACCAAACTACCTGATCAAAATCAAATGGATAGCAAGGAGAATAAAAAATCAAACCGAAACTGAAATAACCAAAACTTAAATATACATGTGTTTAAAAAAAAGATCCATCGAGATGGTTGATGTATTATGAAGAGTATAATTCATGCTTTGATTAGATACTCCATTTTCCTAGTTTCATTGTAATTCTTATTTACTTATATTAGCAAAGGTGCTACACACTAGGAACAATCCCAACACTTTAGTCTTGTTAACTCGAAAATAAACCATATACTTAACCTCGTGAGGCTCTTATATTGTAATGTATTACGAAGAGCAAAGATATCTTTCTAATGGAAGTAATTCAATTTTGCATTGCAACCACTAGTCGCTTAGTTTATACTAATGGATTTATCTACGAAAAAGAGTAATCTATACTAAGATATAACAAAATTTTAAGAATTTAAATCAAATCTTTAAAAAAATTACTTACTTCCGGCATTGTGAATTGATAATAACAGAAGAACTTATAAAGCTTCTTCACTTGTTCAATTGATTATTGTCTATTAGCCACTTGGAGAGCTAAGCCATCCACATCTTTTGCGGCATCTTCATATGCAATTCCTTTGAATAATAGTTAATAGGTACGTGATCCATACATTTACAAAACCACCAATGAGAAGACACTAAAAAGCAAAACCTAAACATATACACCTAAGACCAAAATTCTTAAAACCGACATAGACAAAGAGAGACGCCCAGAGGTTTATAATCGATCTAAATTTTAATGGTTTTTCTTGCTTTTTCCATGGATAGACTCGCACCTCACATAAGCAAGACACAAAGCCTTTTACCATGGGGAAAGGATAAGTTCCATAAAAACATGGGTAATAACTTAAAATAAAAGGGGTAGTTAATCACATCGAGATAAAGAAGTAAATCCAAGGAAGAAGACCACCTGGATTTGTGCTTCTCAGTGTTAAGACTTCGATCATCCTTCGGATGAGTTCTCTTAGACGCATCAATGTGCCAACCAAAGAGAGGACAAACGATGCCCCACCACCTTAAAGTCGTCAACACAAATCTCTCCTCAGACATTCAAGGGATGTCGATTGCAACTCTCTTGCAACTCTATATATTCTCTCCACCTTCCACAACAGGCCGCCCATTGGCCATCCTCGATCCCTAGAAATCAAAGCAATCAAGTTATAACAAATCTACCTAGAAATCATCATAAAACAAACCATATATATATGGGGATCAGAAACAAGCTATCGGGTGATGCAATTAAACCCCAACCCCTTCCTTGTTCCTTAAGGGAAAATTAAATTAAAGCACATATAAATATGAATAGGAGTGGTACAATATGATATGACATGCATATGGAAATTGTTGTAGGAGATTAATACTTATAGACGTGAAATGGGAAGAATGAAAAAAGTGAGACAGAGATGGATATCTCGAGATGAAGATGAGAGCCATGAGGAAGAAGAAGGGAGTTTTGAGAGGACGAATTAGAATGAGTGAGGGAGAAAGGGGATGGAGATCTAGGTTCCATGGGAGGAGGAGATGAGGATCTGTATGCACGCACAAATCTGAGAGATTTGAGGGGTTGGAGGCGGCTAATAAATGAGAGAGAAAGGGGCAAGGTAGGGTTATGCCCTTTTTTCACTCTTTTTCCATTTTAAAAAAGTTATAATTTTGCAACGGAGATGTCTTACAGGCGCAGAAGCTACTGATGGCGTCAATGTCGTCACTCACCCGTGGCAAAAAAGTTGCATTTGTTACGGCAGAATCATGCTGTTTCTAAAGTCGGGTGGCTAATACAATTTTTTTGTAGTGGTATATATATTCAATTAGTTGTCATGCACATGAAGATTTGGTGTAATGAAAAGTTAAATTGATGATTATCTCATCAAACAAGGTCTTTAGGTGTTTCAAGGTATTTGCTGACATCCCTAATAACTAAAAAAATTGTATTTTTTTATATATAAATTGTATCAACACTTTTAATTTATCTTCATCTATTTTTATTTTAATTTCTTTTCATTTCTTTTCATGTGTTTAAGCACTGATATCGGCAATTTGTTTTTGTTGATACCGGTGCTTAAGTTAATGTGTACTACCAAAAAAACAGGAAATAGCTACGGATTTTTAGCCATGAATGTCAGTCGACGCTGTTTTGGTTTCCAATAGCAATGACATTGGCCACGAGTGTTCTTGACCGTGGCTATTTTCGTGACTGGTGGTCACCCAAGAATGTCACGTCATCAAATTCGTTGCTAATAGCAAAGAACACAATATCCGTGGGTGATTTCGTGGCTGAAGAAGTGGATGATAGTAGTGATTAGCCACGACATTTGCTACGAATGCTTATTTCGCAGCTGTATTCGATGTTGATTTAGCAACAACATCAACCTCGTGGCTAAATCCATGGCTAATCAGCATCAGAAATCCGACAACGGAATGGACACGAGGTGAGTGAGCTTGGATCGGTTATTGTAGGCGGGTCGGACATGGGGTGAATGGGCTTGAATTGTAGCTGAATCCGTGGCCAATAAAAGAAGAACAAATGTTGTGGGCTCGGCATGGATCAATAGCCCATTAGAAATGATCGGCTCAATTACATTATTAGCCCATAGAATGAAATGTGTATTTAGCAACGACTCAGTATGTGGCTAAATCCGTTGCTATTACGGTTGAGCCCAAATGTGCTTTAATTTATTATAGGCCCAAATATGACTATACTTTCCCCTATTTGCCCATTGACGGGCTAAAATATGACAATGAATTTTTTTTATAAAAATTATAAGTGTTGAAAAAAACATATATTAACTAATTAATAAATTTATACCAAAAAAAAATAATTAATAAATTCTTATGAGAATATTATAATGGTATGTTTTGAGAAAAACTCATATAATTGACTAATAAATGTTTAATAAAACCTTATATTAAGTAATAAATTCTTATTAAAATACTATAAGAGCATGTTTTGAGGAAAACTGATATAAGTAACAAATAAATTTTTAATAAAACCTTATATTAACTAATAAATTCTTATTAGAATACTATAAGTTTATGTTTTAAAGAAAACTCATATAAGTAAATAATAAAACCATATACTAAGTAATAGATTCTAATTATAATACTATAAGGTTATGTTTTGAGGAAAACTCATATAAGTAGCTAATAAAACCTTATACTAAGTAATAAACTCTTATTATAATACTATAAGGTTATGTTTTGAGGAAAATTCATATAATTAACTAATAAAAACTTATACTAAGTAACAAATTCTTATTATAATACTATAAGGTTTTATTTTTGAGGAAAACTCATATAAGTAGTTAATAATAAAACCTTATACTAAGTAACAAATTCTTATTATAATGCTATAAGGATATGTTTTTCGGCAAACTCATATAAGTTGCTAATAAAACCTTATACTAAGTAATAAATTCTTATTATAATACTATAAGGTTATGTTTTGAGGAAAACTCATATAAGTACCTAATAAAACCTTATACTAAGTAATAAATTCTTATTATAATACTATAAGGTTATGTTTTAGGAAAACTCATATAAGTAGCTAATAAAACCTTATACTAAGTAATAAATTCTTATTATAATACTATAAGGTTATGTTTTGAGGAAAACTCATATAAGTAACTAACAAAACCTTATACTAAGTAATGAGTTCTTATTATAATACTATAAGGTTATGTTTTGAGGAAAACTCATATAAGTACCTAATAAAACCTTATAGTAAGTAATGAATTCTCATTATAATACTATAAGGTTATGTTTTGAGGAAAACTCATATAAGTAACTAATAAAACCTTATCCTAAGTAATAAATTCTGATTATAATACTATAAGGTTATGTTTTTAGGAAAATTCATATAAGTAGCTAATAAAACTTTATACTAAGTAATAAATTCTTATTATAATACTATAAGGTTATGTTTTTAGTAAAACTCATATAAGTAGCTAATAAAACCTTATAAAAGTAATAATAAATGTTTTTGAAGAATACTATAAGAGTATGTTTTTGAACAATACTCATATAAGTAACAAATAAATGATTAATAGAACCTTATAGTAACTAATAAATTCTTATTATACTACTATAAGAGTATGTTTTGAGGAAAACTCATAAAAGTACTAATAAATGTTAAATAACACCTTATAATAACTAATAAATTCTTATTAGAATACAATAAGAGTATGTTTTGAGGAAAACACAAATAAGTAACTAATAAGTGTTGAATAAAACCTTATATTAAGTAATAAATTTTTATTAGAATATTATAAGAGTATGTTTGGAGGAAGACTCAGATAAGTAACTAATAAGTGTTGAATAAAACATTATTTTAAGTAATAAAATCTTATTAGAGTGCTGTAAGGGTATGTTTTGAGGAAAACTCATATAAGTAAACAATAAATGTTGAATAACACCTTGTAATAACTAATAAATTCTTATTAGACTACAATAAGAGTATGTTTTGAAGAAAACACATATAAGTAACTAAATACTTATTAGAATACTATATGGTATGTTTTTTAAGAATACTCATATAAGTAAAGTAACTAATTAATGTCGAATAAATATGTATATTAGGTAATAAATACTTATTAGAATACTATAAGAGTATGTTTGGAGGAAAACTCATATAAGTGACTAATACATGTTTAATAAAACCTTATATTAAGTAATAAATGCTTAATACAATAATATAAGGTACGTTTTTTAGGAACTCTCATATAAGTAACTAATAAATGTTTAATAAAACCTTATATTGACTAATAAATTTATATTAGACTACTATAAGAGTATGTTTTTTAGGAATACTCATATAAGTAATTAATAAATGTTTAATAGAACCTTATAGTAACTAATAAATTCTTATTAGACTACTATAAGAGTATGTTTGTTAGGAATACTCATATAAGTAACTAATAAATGTTTAATAGAACCTTATAGTAACTAATAAATTTATATTAGACTACTATAAGAGTATGTTTTGAGGAAAAACTCATATAAATAACTAATAATTGTTTAATAGATCCTTATATTGACTAATAAATTCTTATTAGACTTTTATAAGAGTATGTTATGAGGAAAACTCGTATAAGTAACGAATAAATGTGTTAATGGAACCTTATATTGATTGTTAAATTCTTATTAGACTACTATAGGGGTATGTTTTGTGAAAAATTCATATAAGGAAAGAATAAATGTTTAATAAAACCTTATATAAACTAATAAATTCTTATTAGAATACTATAAGAGAAGGATTTGAGTAAAACTCATATGAGTAACAAATAAATGTTTAATAAAACCATATATTGACTAGTACATTCTTATTAGAATACTATAATGGTGTATTTTGAGGAAAATTCATATAAGTAACTAATAAATGTTTAATAAAACCTCATATTAATTAGTAATAATTTTTTTTTCATAATACTATAAGAGTTTATTTTGAGCAAAACTCATATAAATTTGATAAAACTTATCTGAAGTAGATATATTTAATGGTAAATATATTTATTGATAGTTTTATTTTTTATATGTAAATTGTGAAAGAAAAAAAAAACCAAGCCCACTGTCGAAATTTTTTTGTACCGCCCAATTGATTTTGGAGCGGGAAATTTCCCGGGCTTGAAATTTGGGAAGCGGTATAACTAGACCTGTCAAACGGGTCATTCGGGTCGGGTTCGGGTCGGGTCACGGGTAAAACGGGTCCCGGGTATTTCCGGGTTGACAAGAACCCGGGTTTGACCGGGTTTCGGGTCATTTCGGGTCGATTTCGGATTTGTCAATTTTTTCCTTTATAAATTAAAAAAATCATGATTTGATATTTTTGCAATAAATTTTAATTATATATAAAAAAAATTAATTATATTTAATTAAAAATCAACCGGGTAAAATCGGGTCACAATTATCGGGTTAATCGGGTCACCGGGTCGAAATCCAGATGACCCGGAAAATTTCCGATTTTTCGGATTCGGGTCGAAAAAAAATTCCGGGTAAAAATTTCCGGGTTCGGGTCGAAAATTTTCCGGGCAGTCGGGTCGGGTCAAACGGGTCGGGTTGTGTTTTGACAGGTCTAGGTAAAACCCTAATTAACTTTAGGCTTCACCTCTTTTCACACATTCTCCTAGTCACCTCTCGCCCCTCCCTCTTCCATTCTTCATTCCAGATCTCTCTCCCAAATTTTCAGATCTCAATCTAATACTTGTAAAGGCTCGGATTTTCAAATCTTAGTTTTTCGGAAAAAGGAAAAACAAAATGAATTTAAAAGCGGAATTGAACGGAAAACTCGCTAACTTGGATTTTAGAACTCTCAAAGAGGATTTTCGACCTAAATAAAATTTTGAGAACTAACATGGCAACCTCGATTCTCATATTTTAAATTCTAATTTCGCGAAGGAAAGAGCGGGATTTGGGAAACTAACATCGGGATCTAGCGTCGGAAATTCAAACTATCGCTCTCGGGACCACATCTTGTCTCATTCTCCCATGGGGATCCGAAATCTCAGCCCTACAATGGTCCCCATGGAGCCAATTTGAAATACAAAGGAAGCTTCCTCCTTACCCAAAGAAGCCAAACACCCCCATTTTGCTTTTCCATCTCCCATCTTTGACCATACCCAAAGTAGCCAAGGAGACAAGCTCCATGTCTCTCCTTTTAGCCCCATCCGTTTCAGCCCTCTCCCATGCCTCCTTTTTCTATTCAAAAATCAGATTTGGCTCAACCAACACACCACACAAAAATCAAACACAAGCCTTATCCAAAAAGCTCCCAAGGAACATTATCCTTTGTCCTTCTTTCTTTCTCCTTTTTCCTCCTCCATTGCTGAGAATTCCAGCAGCCCTAACACACCATTTCGTGCTCAACTCCTCCCCACAACATTCCTACATCATCATCCCCTTCAACTCCCTCCTCCATTACATGCCAAAAGAGCTCCATTCCACCTCTTGAGCTCAAAGCAAGCTCCTTTTCTCTTCCTCCCTCCATGAGCAGCAACAACATCTCCCTTAGCCTCCCTATGAGGTCCTCAAAGTGGAAGAAGAAGCCCCAACAGCCCGGAGAAGTCGGAGAAGTCCCGAGTAGCCCTAGGAGACTCAACCTCGCTATTTTCGGATTCAAGAAGGTAACAGCTCGTTTTTCCCTCCTTCTACCTCATACTAACTCAAAGTTCACACCTTTAGCACCATTTAACAATCTTAGGCACCCTCGCGCAAGAACGAGTCCAATCGGAGCCCGGATGAAGCTTCACGAGCAAACCGAAGGAAAAGAAGGAACTTGGGTGAGGAATCCGTTCAAACCTCGATTTTTATGTTCAATCCTTGTTCTAACATATTCCTAGAAGTCTTAAGAAAAATTGGGAAATGGGTGATTTGGTTGGGGTTTAAGAAAATGAGAGCTCGGTTTGGTAATTAATAGAATAAGGAGGGTCGATTTTGGATTTTATAAATAAAGGGGTCGGTTTTGTCAATTTCAAAGGGGCTGATTTTATGAGATAAAAATGGTTGGGATTTTTAAGGGATTTTGAAATATTTTATGAGAGTGTTTAAAAGAAAATGGTATTTAAAGTATTATATAATAATATTATTATTGAGACTTGGAGATTTAAAAGTATATTCTCTGGATTAAATTGAAAAAGGAATTTGATGAGCGTTTTCAAGGATCAGAATTCCTAACTAGTTGATTCGGATTTTAAAGCGGTTTCAGGACTAACTCGGGAATTATGTGATCGGTGACTAACTAGCGTGATTGATGTGGATGGTTGACTAATATCATGATTGGTGTGTACTAATGGCATGATTGATTGACTAATGGCATGGTGAAATGTTAGACTTGTGTAGCGTTAATTTATGCTTTCGAGATATGATGAATATGATGAACTTGATATATGTGATATGCGGACTATTTTGCGGATATATTATGGCAAATACATGAATGTGGCTGAATGGAATGATGAGAATGGTATGGTCTTGTGGAATGTGGCAATATGATGAATGGTTGAACTTGATGGAACGATGATTGCGATATGGTTGCTATTCTCGTTGAATGATATGCTTGAGTGCTTGGATGATTAGACGTAGACTTATATATGTGTTCTGATATGTATCTAGGTGATCTTTAATCTATTATAATGCTTGTCTTGCTGTTCTGCACCGCCGGGTAAGTCTCTTCGGAGCTTACTCAGATTGAATAGAGCTATTCCCTGCTTTAGGTGCATGATATACTAGGTGCTTGTATTCATGATCAGCATGCCATGTAGTACCATGCTAGGTTGCATCGACCGTTGAGCATTCTATTTCTTTATGTGTATGTAAACAGAACGGCCGTTATCTGTGAAGTAACTAGAGTCATTGCTAGGGTTATAGGACGACCTAGTATCATCGGGTTCTGTCCTGAGTCAATCGAGTCATGAACTTCCTTATATTATGAGATGCCTGCGGGCTTTATTGTGGAGCGGGTTAGGCATGCGTGCCGCCCGATTATGATGGAATGCATTCACGAGCTGGCCAGTCTCCGCCCTATCGGAAGGGGGTGGAGGTAAGAGAGGGATATACCACTTGGTATTCTGTGATAAGGCCTTATTATTATTATGCACTTGATCCTAGGAGCATGTTAGTGTGTTAATATTCCGACATGCATCTAGAAGCATCTTTATTAGGTATAGCGTATATGTGTGCTTAGGGTTGGGATGCAGAGCTAAAGTGGGCATCGATCTGATCCCGCCCCATATCAAATTTTTTAGGTATCCGTTATGCTTACTACTGTTGATGCTGATTTGAGTCCATGACCGCTGGGTCTAACATGGCGGAAAGAGAGAGTTGAGATTCCAACTTCACCAATTTAATTACGGCTCGAATTTGAATGGTTGATCATATTTTGACCCGGCTCTGCCGTGGCACCCCTTTGTATTATGCTTTACTTCCGCTATTTGTGTGACCTTTGGTTTTCCACGCTTAGACTTATGATAGGTACAGGGGACTTTCCCGGGGATTCCAACGATCCCTTTGAATTTTGGGTATGAAATCCCACTTTAAAATGTTAGGATAGAATTTCAAACCTTTAACCTGTACTCGGGGCGCAAGATAACGAGGGGTTTCATCCCTCGAAATGTAACCCGGGAATCATAATCCCGGGCCGTTACAAAGATGGTATCAGAGCCTAGGTTGTGCAAACCGAGTATGATAGGTTGAAGTGGTTTTGAAAATGGCCCAAGGTTTTCAAATGGTTTTTTCAAAATGTTTTAGAAAGGGCAAAATGAATTTAATATGGCTAACTCAAATGGACTAAATATGAACTTGACTTAACAAATCTGGTAATCAAACAAAGGGAAAACGAAGGGGTAGTAAAGGCGCTAGACCATCCCTATTGGATGTAGTTGGGAACGGGTAGGCAAAATATATCTTGTTCTTTTACAGGTGGACTTGAAGACTCCAAGGAACCGAAGGTTGGAGTGACATGGGTTGGGAGGCCGTGAGGTATTTGCCCATCCGGTCAGCCGTCCCTCGAAGGACGGTATAGATCGTCTCGGTAATTGTATGCATTATATCCAACTGGGCCCGAGGGCGATCCTCCTCGAAGAGGATCATATTAACCCTGTTGATTGCTTTCATGTTGAGTGCTGTTTTGCTTAAGATAGAGAACTAACCAGTATGTCTTGACTTGAATCGTGTATTGAATAACTGTGCAAACGGGATAGCGGGAGAGTACCTCGTTCTTATGTCAATGGAATTCCTGTCTTGTCGGAATGGAACTTCCTTAATTCAAACCCTTTGATGATTCTGACTTCGTCATCCGTCACATCAAAACATTTAGGCATGTTAGCAAGGGTCAAAGAGCATCCGCTCACCCCGTTTCGAGTCCTGTTTGGTATCCCACCATCTATGCTTCTACCGAGTCTTGTACTGGAGGTTGGTGTCTTCCACGGGAAATTTGGGTTGCTCAACCAATTACCTTTGAAAATTGTGTCGGGTGTGAGGGTTACCTGAGTATGTTAGTCAGTGGGGATGATTGAAATAGTTTCGAGTTAGGAGTGAGTTTTCCCATGGAGTCATCCTTTTTTATCCTTGTAATGGCCCGCCATGTCTTCTTTCTGCAAGAGTCTAAGCACGAGTTCTACCCTCACCTCTCGGAAGTAGCGTGAATGTCTTTGTGTCCTACCGTGTGAGTCATACTAGCATCCCATGGGAAACGGGGTAACGAGTCGGTGATTGCCCTTAGAGAATTCTGTCTGGTTATAATAATGGCCCTCTTGTGATTGTATGACATGGTGTGTTGGTATATTTCAGCATGACTTGCCTGATATCTTGCACGGTTTCACTTATGAATGAATATATATGTGCCAAATGTATGAATTCCCATGATTGTTACTCTCCCTCGAATTTGGTCCATGATAGTGTGGTCAACCCTCTTGTATGAGTATCATGTGAAATAAATTCCTAGCATGTTAAGTTGATCAAATTGAACCTCGTTGACTATGTACTGCTTAATAAGTGTTGGTAGTATCATGTAGGATATATATCTCCAAATTATGGACCATCATGCAATTATGTGCCATACTTGTCATAATACATATTCATGGTTGTATTTGATGTGATAGTTGCTATGCCCAATTGACTTAGGCATATCCTTAGACATGATTATTAGAGTGCATCTTAACATGCTTACCTTGAACCCACATTGTTTGACTTGTTTATGTGTACACTTAAAATGACTAATGAATCATACATGTGATGTCCTATAATGCTCGCTATGTCATATATAACTTATGTTGCATATGTCTATTGTCGGCTAGTGCATACATGATCTTAATGTGTCAAGCATGATTAGTGCATGAGATGATATGTTTTTAGTTTATCCGCATACATGCAAAGCTAATTATGTGAACATGTTATGAATGCATAGGACGCTATTCCTATTACTATGTAAATGCTAGTGTGGAATAATATGATTGAGATATTTCATGATTGCTATGCGTTTGTTTACCGCACTTGTAACCTCATAGAATACCCTAAGGGCATTGTTGTAATTCTCGGGTTCGCGTCTTGTCTTGAGTCTCGTCATCTCTAGTCCTATCTATGTCTGAATCCTTAAGGAAGTCGTGTTGCCCTCCCTTGCCCTCCCCTATCTTCGTGACTTATAACCCCTCGTGATCCCATTGATGGACGTCGACATAGAAGAGAAAACGAACGATCGAATTGCGTCAGAGTGGTGCAACGGAAACGTGGTGGGCCCATGACCCATGGACCCTAGGACCGACGTCACCAAAGGGCGGACGCCTTTCGAAGATGGCGGTTGCGGACGTAATCCTCCTAGATAACTCAAGGAATGATGTTATTTATCTGAATTGCGACCTCTCCTATTCGAATTGGAATCGGTGATGTGCGATAGGCTTGGAACTAACTAAATGGATGTGTGATGAGACGAATGTGTTGGAGTGGTAGTGAATGATTGCCTGACTAAATTGTGTTTGTGATGACGTGCATTTATGCTTGAGTGTACTAACTTGCTAGTAAATAGGGTATGGGATATATATGAGGTGGTGTATTCTTCTTGGGAATGAGTCGAGTGTTTTCTTGGTGAGATTGGTCGGAAAGTTGTAGGTAGATTAGAGCCTTCGAGTTGGGTCATTGGTTGTGTGAGATGAGGTGTAGGAAGGATGCATCAGCTTGAGAAGAGCCGAGTGAGTTAGGACTTGTCAGGGATAGTGGTCAGTGAGTATATTTGAGCTTCCAGGTAGGTCTTAGGTGAAGAGTGGAGTTAGCATGGCGAGATTTCGAGGAAGAGGTCCTAGCTATAAGTGTCAGTAAGTAGTGGGAGCAAGTATAGGTATTTAGTGTAGTTCTAGAGGTGTATGAGTGAGCTAGGAATGGATCGGACGGATTCTCGAGGGGATGTGTTGATAGACGGGTTAGTGTGCCAAAAGAGTATCTAGATAGCCTAGGAGCGAATCGTGGGCGGCGTCAAGGATGATCGGTTAAGAAAGGTCCAAGGAATCGTAGAATTTAAGACTAGGTTGTAAGTGATAGGGAGCAGTTTTGGTAAATGATGAGGTTGATGAAGTGCTAAGGATGAGTAGTATAGGGTTGCTTGAATTGGGAAATCATCGATCTTGGGGATTAGATTGTTCTTGTCAGGATTGTACGTGTAATGAGTATTTGGGGTTGTTAGATAGGATTGGTAATGCTTGGCGAAGTCATGAGTGAAAGATTTCTAGATGCGTTAGCATAAGGATGAAATCGAAACTAATGCGTGAAAATTGTTATTAAGGTATTTGAGGAGGTAGAGTGAATCTTCGAGGAAAGGCTGGTAGCTAGGCGAGACTGTGGGCTTGACGTTGAGATAGGGAGATTTCGAGCATGGATTTGGGAACTAGGCAAAGCGGGAGGTATTGGAAACGTTAAAGGATGAAAGATTTTAGGAGGGTGGCAAAATGGCGATACTTGAGAAACTCGAAGGAGGATTGTTTAGGGAGTTACGGAAATGATGATCGGTAAAAGAGGGCTTTAGACGGTAATGTGTCATGGTTAAGAAGTAGGAGCTTGAGGCAATTTATGAATATGAAGAGATGAGGAACTAGGGTAGGACAATTTGAGGATTTTGAATGGTTAAGGTTTAGTAAGATTTGGAATTCGGAAATTTGGGAATATGCTGAGACGGGGATCCAGAATAGGTCAGTCGAGGAATCGTGGATGTTCAGGTTTCGTGAGAATTGAAATGGGACAAGTAGGTAGAATTTGTGGTTAGTCTTTAAGGATAGGCGCTAGTGATGAGGGTCTTGGTGATTCGTGGTTGGAAGTAGCACTAGATATGTTTCGGGGTTAGAGTTGATCGGGAGCGACAGGTGTGAGACGGTCAGTATGAGTTGGGTTCTTAGAGGTGGATAGTTAGTGAGAGTGATTAGTTGTGTGGGGAGTATGACCAGGTTAGTAAGGTGAACTGAGATGTCTATTTGGGAGTTGATGGCCAAGCGAAGTCTTGAGGGCCTAGGAAGAGTCAACGAGATTGTTGGGAAGCGTATATCGATCGTGAGAGCGGTTCGGTTGAGGACTTGGGACTTCTCTTAGAAGGTAAAGATGGGACTGGTAGAGGACCCCTAGGACGAGGGTGTGCCTTATAGAGAGTCTTGGCAGTTGGTCGAGATGTTAAGCTAGTCGGGATAAGGAATTGCGTGATTGGAAACTCCGAGATATGGTTTTAGATGGTTGAGATTGGGTATTGAAGTAGGTTGGTTCTTAGATGGCTTGATGGCATAAGAGTTGGGATGCTTAGTAGTCGCCTTGGGAATTTGGTTTGATTGCCGATAGATGTGAGGCTAGAGAGTTGTATGTGGACAAGATGCAATGGTGTTGTGAGCTGAATCTGCCATGTTTTACAGTAACTTTTATATCGATTTCTGTATACATTGCATTCATTTGGGTTTAGATAGTACAGAATCTATGTAGTTTATGTTTATTTGCAAAATTATGGAATCTATACCAGTTTCTGTTTAATTCGCAGAAATCGAGGCATTTTACAGCAATTCTACAGAAGGTCGGAAAAGCTCGGAAAACCACTACAGAAGTCCAAGGTCAAAGCAGCGGAATCAAGCTGAAGGTCAAGGCTACTCGATCTCGAGTAAGCCTTACTCGACATAGACGAAGCCTGTCCGAGCAGCCTTGGTCGAAAAGACCTGATCGAGAACCAGACCAACCCGGGCTTCGGACCCAACTCGATCTCGACAAGCCCTTGTCGAGATCGACGAGACCTTGAGCCATGTCCGAGTTTGCCGAGGAGAGCCACTCGAGGAGACCTAGTCGACGATCATCTCTACTCGAGGTCGACGAAGGCTACTCGAGATCGACGACGCCCAGAGTCCAGATCCAGGCTTGTCGAGCACGCCAACCCGAGGAAGCTTTGTCGATGACCTAACCCTACTCGACATCGACTAGCTCTTGTCGAGGTCGACGAGCACCAGTGACCAAGTCCGAGCCACATCGAGCAGATCTAGCCGATGAAGTCCACTCGAAGAACCACCCTACTCGAGGTCGACGAGCCTTACTCGAGGTCGACTAGAGACGTGTCCAGCAGCTTCTCGACGAGGACTTGTCCGGCTAGACTTGGGATTCCTTGGGGCCGAAGGCGGAAGATTCTATCCGATTCCATCAAATTCTATCATCAAGGAGACAAGATCTATCAAGACATGAAGACCTACCTTAATTAGTTTTATCTTTTCTTTATAGATTTATTTCCTTAAAGCATTTATTTATCTTTAAGTATTTTAGATATAATTTTAGATAAAGATAGATATCTTCTTTCCTATAATAGCTAGGGAATGAAGGCTATAAATAAGGCCATAGGGGGCTCAGTTTTATTCATTCAATTCACGATTCCAATTCAGAGACACAATTACACATAGAGTTTAGGAGTTCTAAGGTTTTTAGGGTTTTGGCTTTCTGCGAAAGTTGATTGCCAGGATTGTAAAAGGCTTTGAATTTAGTTTTAATGCAAGTTTCTTTTCATCAATCAATGTCTGTTATTGCGATGAGGCGTGAGTAGTCCACCCACTTCTGGGGCTAGGGTGAGACCAACGGTGGCCATGTGAGGCGATGTGATAAAGGTCAGATCTTTTTGTGCGATTCATCTTCTATCCCTATGAGCATGATTCTTTTGTGAGAGTTGAAGGTGATCCTTGTTTGTGTTATTGAAGCGAAAGTGATCTTAATGCAACTTGGATTAATTATGTGAAAAAGGGTTAGTAACAATTAGGGTTTATGCGAAAGCCTCTATATGCCTATTTGTTAATGACGAAAGTTATTTGATGGAAAGCATGATCTTTTATGCCTTTGTGTGTTACTTTGCATGGTTATCGTTGTGGTGTAGGAAACCCTGGCCTTGGAAGTCTTTTAATATATTGAAGTTTATTTCTGTCGAAAATCTGCGTTTGTCTTTAATTCTGCAATTTCTGTCTTTTTCTGTTTCTTGTCGACATAGAGGAGATATGGTCGATCTCGAGGAGGACCTTTGTCGAGGTCGAGTTGGTTGTCTTCTGTCTTTGTCGATTTTCTGCTTTCAAGTTTCTGTCTTTGCTTCTCTAGTCGAGATCGAGTACCTCTTGTCGAGGTTGAGTAGAGCTTTGTTCGTCGAGTTGTTTGTTTTCTGTTTTCTGTTTTCATTACCTTTCTTGTCGATCTAGAGGACAGTTACTCGACTTCGAGTAGCTTCTGTGTTCTCGAGTTACTTTCTATTTTGCTTTTATTTGCTACGTTGTTCTTTGTTCGTTTTTGCTTTGTTCTTTACTTTTATTTTGTTTGCCCTTGCCGGGTTTATTTGTTTCTTTCCTTCTTTCTGTGTTTCTGTCTTTTTGCTGCTTCTGTGAGATCTGTTGCTACCTGGGAACTGCTGACGTGCTTCCTCGTGGATTCGATCCTGATTTTCTCTTACTACAACGGGAGGAAGTCTTGTATTTATTTGCTGAGACAGGGAAGTCAGTCTTGACCATCCTCCTGCAACAAGAAATTGGCGCCGTTGCCGGGGAGGCAATCAATCGCGCCTTAGGTAGTCAGTTCTCACTGTTTCTTTGAGTTAGTTTGCAGGTGTATGCGTCGTTCTGGTCAAACACCTGAGTTTGACAGCTTAGACGAACCGGAGCGCTACCTACACATCTACTCCAAACTCAAAAGGATCATGGCGGCCGCTGAAACACAGGAACAGCTGATCGCTAGGCTTACCAGGGAATTAGCCGCAAAGGATGCTGCTATCACCGCTGAGAGAGCAGCAAGGGAACAAGCACAGGCTGAGCTTGCCCAGTATCCAACCACGGCAGAGGACTACATGCACCCAACTCTCGTCGTGCCTGAATCGGCGATTCTATTCCCTGAAAACTCTTTTGAAATTCGCACTCAATTTCTTATAGAGCTTAAAAATAATGCCTTTTACGGCAGATTTAATGAGTGTCCTCTTGAACATATTACTAATTTTCATGATATGTGTCGTACTCTTGCAAAAGGTACAACCTTGGAATATGTCAAGATGAAATCTTTTCGCTGGTCTCTCGCTGGGCCTGCACTGAAATGGCTGGAAGGGCTGAAAGCAAAATCACTCACAACCTGGGCCCAAGTAGAGCAAGAGTTTCTGAACAAATTCTTCCCACCGGCCAAAACAGCACATCTCCGCCAGAAAATCACCGCCTTTAAACAGCAGAAAAGGGAACCGCTGGCAAGGGCATGGGAACGCTACAAGGAACTGCTACGATCTTGCCCTACTCATGGACAGCCACCCTACATCATTCAGGAGATCTTCTTCAACTCTCTTGATCAAGTCACTAAGGACAGAATCAACAATTATACTCGCTACGAGTATCTGACAATGCCGCCAAGTGACGCATGGGGTGTGCTAGAGAAGCTCACTACCTACGACAACAACTATGGGTCTATTGACCTATGAAGAGAACCCATACGCCAGGCCAGCACCATCTATGCCTCTCTATGAGCCAGCAAAGGAGATTGATCCTGATGTTAGGGGGCAATACTACAGAGACCAGAATAAGAAGCTCATCAAGCAAGTAAAGTATCTCTCTGTCAACCAGCTTTGCATAGAATGCGGATCGCAAAGGCACACCACTACTGAGTGCCCACACACAGAGCAAGTCAGGCTGGCAGAGCATCATGAGGATGTAGCTTACGCAGGGGGTCCAAATCGCTACATAGGGGACCAAAGGTTTCAACAACCACAATGGAACCAAGGTGTCCCTAGGAATCCCCCGCCCTACAGAGCTCCAGGACATCCGGAAAGGGAGCAGAAAAAGGATGATATACAGACAGTCCTGGAGGAAATACGGAGGAACCACTCAGAAACTAGGCAATCTTTCAACTCCGTCTATACTCAGATGCAAGGTGTCAACTCTAGGCTTGGGGAAATTGATATCTGGCGGAAAACAGTTGATACACAGATTGGTCAGCTAGCAGCGGGAATCCCCAGACAGTCAAGGACACTTCCAGGATCTTCAGAACCAAATCCTAAGGGAAAGACTGGACATATCGCTGCTATCAAACTCAGAAGCGGCCATCAACTGCAGGAGCCAGAGATCGGAAAGCAGTAGGACGACGAGGAACAGCAAGTCGATCTCGACAAAACAGTAGTCGATCTCGACAAACATCTGGTCGACCTCGACAAGAGCCTCGTCGACCTCGAGGAGAAAATTCCAGAATCTTCGTCTGCACCACACAGCAACTCGACTGGGCCCAATCTAGTCGATGTCGACAAAGGCCTTGTCGATGTCGAGGAGACCCTGGTCGACATAGAGAAGTCTGCAGCACCTTCGACGTCTGTTCTAGCTCCGAATCAGAAAAAGAAGCTGTCTTTCCCCACAAAATCTCTAAAGGACCCGGCAGAGAAAAAGTTTCAGCGCTTCATCAAGATGCTTCAGAAGCTCAACATCACCATCCCCTTCACAGAAGCTCTCAATGAAATGCCATCTTATGTCAAATTCCTAAAGGAGATTTTGAGCAAAAAGCGATCAATGGCTGAAATCACAGAGGAGTGCAGCCATCTGGACATATTGGAGAAGAGGCCGGATCCAGGTAAGTTTGCTATAACTATTGGATTTGGTCCATACAAAATTAATGCCCTATGTGATCTTGGAGCTAGTGTGAGTATAATGCCTTTGACAATTTGGTCCAAGATTAAGATAGGTGCCTTGGAGCCTGTGGATGCTAGACTATACATGGCCAACAACACGGTGGTCATTCCAACAGGCATGGTGGAAAACGTCCCAGTACAAGTAGGTAAATTCTTCGTCCCTGCTGATTTCTTAATAGTTGATATGCAAGAAGATCCTGCTTGTCCAATTATTTTAGGAAGGCCATTCTTGGCGACGGTGGATGCCAACATAAGCGTAAGGAAAGGAGTGCTCACCTTTAACATCAGCGATGAGGTAATTGAGTATTCCTTTAATAAAACTGAAAGGCATACAGGTCCAATGGAAGAGGTCAAATCTATCTCAGCTGGCTACATCACCTGCGGGGAACCCAAGGTCAGAAATATGACCCCTGAAGAGATAGAAAAGAGGGACATGGAGGCCCAGGTGGAGGAGATCATGGCAATCCTCAAGGAAAACACAGAGAATCCAATCGACACGGACCAAGGTAAGTCGTTGTGGATTTATTATTTTTCGGATGCCTTGACAGGAACGTAGTATGGGGTCAAGATCGACCAAGGCTCCTCGACATCGAGTAGAGCCCTAGTCGATCTCGACCAGACCAAGGCGACTCCACCAGCACCAGCATCGTCGAGCAGCGAACCAGACAAACCGGCCTCGTCGATCTCGACAAGACTTGTCGAGGTCGACCACCACTCGACGGCTTCAACTTTTGCTTCCTCGACGCTGACGACACCAGAGCCAGGATCGTCGTCGATCTCGACCACCCTTGTCGAGATCGACCACCAGACGAGGAGCCCAGATCCACCTTCCTCGACGACGGCGACTCCAGGACCAGAACCCTACTCGACCTCGAGTAGGCTTGTCGAGGTCGACCACCACTCGGCTCCACCAGATCCGCCTTCGTCGATGAGCAAACCACTAGGAGCGGAACCCTTGTCGAGGTCGACCAGGCTTGTCGAGATCGACAAGACCTGTCCTTCGTCGACTTCTGAATCTCCGACCAGACCACCACCAGAGCCTGCAGTGTTGTCGAGATCGACTAGCCCTAGTCGAGATCGACCAAATACAGTAGTCCCCGATTCCGTCTCTGCGAAGGTAAGCCAAGGTATGGATCTTTCTTCCCCTATTTCCATTAAAGATTTATCTATACATGGGAGAGGTCTGCCTTGGTATGTGCGATTGTGCAGGATTTCCAATGATGAGCCTAAGGAATATGATGTTGGAGACAAGCTCTATGTCTCTAAATCAAAGGATCATTGGTTTCCCAACAAATTCAACAAGAAGCGGATGGGGCCGTTCGTGGTGAACAAGATCCATTCTGGAGGATTACAGCTGATGGACAAGAATTTAGTCTTATTTGAGGCCCAAGCTACATGGGCCCTGCAGATGCCACCTTGAGCGTTAATGGAAAGTCGGCCTAGCGACTATAAAATCTAGAGCATGTACATAGACTTTTTAGGACATTTGAGACTTTGTTTTTTGTTTTTGGTTTTGAACACTTTTAGTTTTGCTATTGTGGGTATATGTCTTCTACTTTTCAGGTCAATGGATGGAACCAAGCTACATTAAAACTCGGCTAGGAGGTGCTCCATTCGAAATTTTGAGGCTCTGCACATCTGTCTTGTGAGTTTCTTTCTTTACCCTTACCTTATTTTTTTTATACAGTGAGGACACTGTAATGTTTAAGTATGGGGTGGGGGAAGGGCTTACTTTGTGCATATTTGATCATATTTGACATGACTTGTGCATTATTTCTTGGAATTGCTACATGGCTATTTTGGAATTCATTATTGATTTATGTGCTTATATGCATGTTTTCCAAAGATTTGAAAAATGACCCCCATTGAAATTTTTGAATAATGTCATGGAAGCTTTAATTGGACTCGACGATGCAAAATTGGATTCATTAGAGATATAGCATGAAATTGCCTAGTAAAGGGAAGTCACAATGAAGTGCATTATTTATTGAAAACCATGAATGGGTGTAAAATTTGAAATTGCTTTTGACATGTTGCATGATAAATTGATGGAGGACTTTATATTTCCATATAATGCTCATATGTTTAAAATCCTAGCCTTACCTATGCTTATGCATTACACAAAAGCCATATTATGCCTTATTTCATATATTGCTCCACATGTTCTAAAAATTGCCATTCTTTACCTTATCCGGGGATTATGTTGAGAATGATGTTACATTATGGAAATGTTATATGGTGGTTGTGTTATATATCATTATTGGAGTTTGGCGGGAAATTATTTGAAATGTATGGAAAATTTAATGAGTGAAAGGAAATCCAATCACCTCAGGAGATAAAGGTAGATTGACCCTGCTCTCAGTGGCGGATTTGTGGGGGGGCTCGGGATGGCTGAAGCCCCCCGCTGGTCAAAATAAGGGTATTTGTATATTTATATATCTGTTAATTTCATATTATATATAAGTGAAGTATTATTGAATCACAATGATGGATTAGCTCAGCGGTTCGGATAGCGGAATGTTTAATTGGGGGAGCGCGTTACCCCTGTTTCGAATCTCAATCTCCTTTTTTTTTTCCTTTGTAACATCTGTTTTTTTTTTAAAATAACTCCAACCCTTTTTTTTTTTTACTTAGCAGACAGTCGACAGAGCGACTGACTGCCGAGCCGCCGACCTCTCCGACCCGCCGGCCGCCGCTGCTACCTCCCTCTCCAGCCGCGCCGCTTCCCTCAGTCGCCGACCTCTCCGACCCGCCGGCCGCCGCTGCTACCTCCCTCTCCAGCCGCGCCGCTGCCTTGCCCTGGGTTGCGAGACAAACAGTCCTTCAATCTAAACCTAAAAGGTGAGGTATTTTTCTTCTCTTCCTTTTAATTTGATTGTTTTCGAGTTGAATTGATTGAGTGTAAATCAATTTTGATTAGAATTTGTGGAGTTGAGATTTGAGGAATGAGAATGAATTTGGAATTTTCGATTAGGGTTTGTGATTTGTAAGAATTAAATTTGTGTCTTTGTGATTTGAAAATTAAAATTGTGGTTTGTGGTTGTGGTGAGAAATAGATATATGAATTTGTTGTTTTAGATTCGGAATTGTGGTTTCGAGAATGAATTTGTGAATTTCTTATTTACTATGAATCATCACCATTAGAATTTTGCACATAAGTTCAGAGTTGGTCGGAAAGAAACTTGTACTTGTAGACAATGGTTTTGCATATTTCAAAAAACAAACTATTAAATGATATTGTCGTTTAGTTGTAAAATTTTGAAGTTCAATGCAGTTGGTAATGTAGGTTTCTGAATCTGCAAAACAGTATAGTGACGTATTTAGTGTTATTCAACAAATAAACAGAGGTGTCAAGGGTGTATATAGGTACAATCATAGAGTCGAAGATATCAAATCGTCATTTTTCGGAAAAAAAATTCAGCCCCCCCCTTATAAAAAATCCTGGATCCGCCACTGCCTGCTCTCTGAGATAATAGTTTGGAGAGATGGGACACATTGTGAGGAGTCCAAAACACTAAGTATCCGGGGCCATTCATGACACCCATGTTTGCGACTCGCGAGAAGGCAGTGCTGAGGTTAGAGAGGTAAAAAGCATTATTATTGAGAAAAAGCATTATGAAAGGTGATGAATCAAATGGAGAAGGAATGTGGAAATTCAAATTGGAAATACTCCATTTCCCCGGATCATTAGCACCACATTGCCAAAATTTGCCCACCTTTAGCCTTTTACCAATCTACTCCTTCATGAGCTTAAATTAAAGTCTTCTTGATTATTAATGCTTTGTCACGTATGAATGTTTTCGCATAACCCTCCTTTTGTGAGTAGATATTGCTTTTACATATTTGCACGTGCATGAATCTGTGACACTAGTACCTTTTCGAGGATGGTAATTGATTGCAGGGACATATAAGAATGAATCTAAGATGTTGAGAGTTTGAATTCTTCCCCTGAATGACAAATAAAAGTATTGCTTGAGGACAAGCAAGCTTAAGTATGGGGTGTTTGTTGTGAGCTGAATCTGCCATGTTTTACAGTAACTTTTATATCGATTTCTGTATACATTGCATTCATTTGGGTTTAGATAGTACAAAATCTATGTAGTTTATGTTTATTTGCAAAATTATGGAATCTACACCAGTTTCTGTTTAATTCGCAGAAATCGAGGCATTTTACAGCAATTCTACAGAAGGTCGGAAAAGCTCGGAAAACCACTACAGAAGTCCAAGGTCAAAGCAGCGGAATCAAGCTGAAGGTCAAGGCTACTCGATCTCGAGTAGGCCTTACTCGACATAGACGAAGCATGTCCGAGCAGCGTTGGTCGACAAGACCTGATCGAGAACCAGACCAACCCGGGCTCCGGACCCAACTCGATCTCGACAAGCCCTAGTCGAGATCGACGAAGCCCAGACACCACACCCGGAGTCGACGAGGAGAAGCTGCCCGAGAAGCCGAGCAACCCTGGTCGAGATCGACAAACCCTTGTCGAGATCGACGAGACCTTGAGCCATGTCCGAGTTTGCCGAGGAGAGCCACTCGAGGAGACCTAGTCGACGATCATCTCTACTCGAGGTCGACGAAGGCTACTCGAGATCGACGACGCCCAGAGTCCAGATCCAGGCTTGTCGAGCACGCCAACCCGAGGAAGCTTTATCGATGACCTAACCCTACTCGACATCGACTAGCTCTTGTCGAGGTCGACGAGCACCAGTGACCAAGTCCGAGCCACATCGAGCAGATCTAGCCGAGGAAGTCCACTCGAAGAACCACCCTACTCGAGGTCGACGAGCCTTACTCGAGGTCAACTAGAGACGTGTCCAGCAGCTTCTCGACGAGGACTTGTCCGGCTAGACTTGGGATTCCTTGGGGCCGAAGGCGGAAGATTCTATCCGATTCCATCAAATTCTATCATCAAGGAGACAAGATCTATCAAGACATGAAGACCTACCTTAATTAGTTTTATCTTTTCTTTATAGATATTTTTCCTTAAAGCATTTATTTATCTTTAAGTATTTTAGATATAATTTTAGATAAAGATAGATATCTTCTTTCCTATAATAGCTAGGGAATGAAGGCTACAAATAAGGCCCTAGGGGGCTCAGTTTTATTCATTCAATTCACGATTCCAATTCAGAGACACAATTACACATAGAGTTTAGGAGTTCTAAGGTTTTTAGGGTTTTGGCTTTCTGCGAAAGTTGATTGCCAGGATTGTAAAAGGCTTTGAATTTAGTTTTAATGCAAGTTTCTTTTCATCAATCAATGTCTGTTATTGCGATGAGGCGTGAGTAGTCCACCCACTTCTGGGGCTAGGGTGAGCCCAACGGTGGCCATGTGAGGCGACGCGATAAAGGTTAGATCTTTTTGTGCGATTCATCTTCTATCCCTATGAGCATGATTCTTTTGCGAGAGTGGAAGGTGATCCTTGTTTGTGTTATTGAAGCGAAAGTGATCTTAATGCAACTTGGATTAATTATGTGAAAAAGGGTTAGTAACAATTAGGGTTTATGCGAAAGCCTCTATATGCCTATTTGTTAATGACGAAAGTTATTTGATGGAAAACATGATCTTTTATGCCTTTGTGTGTTACTTTGCATGGTTATCGTTGTGGTGTTGAAACCCTGGCCTTGGAAGTCTTTTAATATATTGAAGTTTATTTCTGTCGAAAATCTGCGTTTGTCTTTAATTCTGCAATTTACAGTTTTCTGCATTGTTACTTGATACAGAGGAGATCTTGTCGATCTCGAGGAGGACCTTTATCGAGGTCGAGTTGGTTATCTTCTGTCTTTGTCGATTTTCTGCTTTCAAGTTTCTGTCTTTGCTTCTCTTGTCGAGATCGAGTAGCTTGCTTGTCGAGTTGATTGCCTTTGTTTTCTGTTTTCATTACCTTTCTAGTCGACCTAGAGGACAGTTACTCGACCTCGAGTAGCTTCTGTGTCCTCATTTTATTTGCTGTTTCGCTTTGTCTTTTCTTGTTTTATTTGTTCTTTGCTTTTATTTTGTTTGCCCTTGCCGGGTTGATTTGTTTCTTTCCTTTCTGTGTTTCTGTCCTTCTGCTGCTTTGCCTGTGAGAATTTATAGCTACCTAAGAATTGCTGACGTGCTTCCTCGTGGATTCGATCCTGATTTTCTCTTACTACAACGGGAGGAAGTCTTGTATTTATTTGCTGAGACATGGAAGTCAGTCTGAACTTTATTTGATATCTATTTCATACTTGACCATCCTCCTGCAACAACAACTGGTGTATAGAATTAGTATTGGATCGGGCTGGTAGACCTAAGTGAAATTGATCTTGATGCGAGAGATGATGAGTAGTGGTCGTGACTTGTCATGATTGGGTAGTTATGGGCAATGTTGATTCTCTGATGTATGGCCTTAGACAATAGTGAGATATTAGTACTAACATAGTTAGTCCTTGAGCTAATGAAATGTTGGTGTGCAGAGGTACTTGATGCCTCTGATGAGATGATGCTTGGTAGTTAGTATAAGTATGATGTGACTATCTGATTTATATGATGTGCAACCTCTGTGATATGACATGATGAATCTTAGTATATATGATTCTATGCTAGGTATGTTATGATATGTGACTATCCGTGACATGAGTATGACCTGTTTATGAATGTGTGATATGATTGATATGTTACATGATGCCTTGAACTCGAATTGTAGAATGATAAGACTGAATTGATGAAGTTCGATTATGACTTGGAACCTAGGGAGGAAATATGGGATTAGCCCTTAGAGGTGGATGATTCCACCTCCTGAAATTTGAAGCTTCCTTGGTTAACGTCGGGTTAGGGAAATTTGAATGGTGTTTAAAAAGGACTAACTTGGATTTTGAGAGACCGAGCGCGATCGGAAATTTCCACGATTCGGAGGCCAATCTTTTTCAATTGCGGAATCTGCTTGAACTTTTCAAACCCGGGCAACTCTATAATACTTCACGAAGTGGATACAATTATTTTATGATGGCGCTTGCTAAGACCTACTGTTGATATTGTACAACTTTTAGAGTTGTGGGACTTCCGAAAAGTCGAAGCGGGGATGTGATAGGGGCGCTTATTGCATACTTGTCAAGGCCGATCGGAGATGTCACGACCGTGACTAGGGTGTTGTGAGAATCTCGGAAGATGCAACCGAGATGATTACAAGATCTTTGGACATGGTCCTTGGACTCATCAATTTCAAACTTCATCCCCTACTTTGTTTTGGTTTTAGTCTCAGGGACGAGACTTATTTTTAGAGGTGGATGATGTAAAGGCTCGGATTTTTAAATCTTAGTTTTTCGGAAAAAGGAAAAACAAAATGAATTTAAAAGTGGAATTGAACGGAAAACTCGCTAACTTGGATTTTAGAACTCTCAAAGAGGATTTTCGACCTAAATAAAATTTTGAGAACTAACATGGCAACCTCGATTCTCATATTTTAAATTCTAATTTCGCGAAGGAAAGAGCGGGATTTGGGAAACTAACATCGGGATCTAGCGTCGGAAATTCAAACTATCGCTCTCAGGACCACATCTTGTCTCATTCTCCCATGGGGATCCGAAATCTCAGCCCTACAATGGTCCCCATGGAGCCAATTTGAAATACAAAGGAAGCTTCCTCCTTACCCAAAGAAGCCAAACACCCCCATTTTGCTTTTCCATCTCCCATCTTTGACCATACCCAAAGTAGCCAAGGAGACAAGCTCCATGTCTCTCCTTTTAGCCCCATCCGTTTCAGCTCTCTCCCATGCCTCCTTTTTCTCTTCAAAAATCAGATTTGGCTCAACCAACACACCACACAAAAATCAAACACAAGCCTTATCCAAAAAGCTCCCAAGGAACCTTATCCTTTCTCCTTCTTTCTTTCTCCTTTTTCCTCCTCCATTGCTGAGAATTCCAGCAGCCCTAACACACCATTTCGTTCTCAACTCCTCCCCACAACATTCCTACTTCATCATCCCCTTCAACTCCCTCCTCCATTACATGCCAAAAGAGCTCCATTCCACCTCTTGAGCTCAAAGCAAGCCAAAGCAAGCTCCTTTTCTCTTCCTCCCTCCATGAGCAGCAACAACATCTCCCTTAGCCTCCCTATGAGGTCCTCAAAGTGGAAGAAGAAGCCCCAACAGCCCGGAGAAGTCGGAGAAGTCCCGAGAAGCCCTAGGAGACTCAACCTCGCTATTTTCGGATTCAAGAAGGTAACAGCTCGTTTTTCCCTCCTTATACCTCATACTAACTCAAAGTTCACACCTTTAACACCATTTAACAATCCTAGGCACCCTCGCGTAAGAACGAGTCCAATCGGAACCCGAATGAAGCTTCACGAGCAAACCGAAGGAAAAGAAGGAACTTGGGTGAGGAATCCGTTCAAACCTCGATTTTTATGTTCAATCCTTGTTCTAACATATTCCTAGAAGTCTTAAGAAAAATTGGGAAATGGGGGATTTGGTTGGGGTTTAAGAAAATGAGAGCTCGGTTTGGTAATTAATAGAATAAGGAGGGTCGATTTTGGATTTTATAAATAAAGGGGTCGGTTTTGTCAATTTCAAAGGGGCTGATTTTATGAGATAAAAATGGTTGGGATTTTTAAGGGATTTTGAAATATTTTATGAGAGTGTTTAAAAGAAAATGGTATTTAAAGTATTATATAATAATATTATTATTGAGACTTGGAGATTTAAAAGTATATTCTCTGGATTAAATTGAAAAAGGAATTTGATGAGCGTTTTCAAGGATCAGAATTCCTAACTAGTTGATTCGGATTTTAAAGCGGTTTCAGGACTAACTCGGGAATTATGTGATCGGTGACTAACTAGCGTGATTGATGTGGATGGTTGACTAATATCATGATTGGTGTGTACTAATGGCATGATTGATTGACTAATGGCATGGTGAAATGTTAGACTTGTGTAGCGTTAATTTATGCTTTCGAGATATGATGAACTTGATATATGTGATATGCGGACTATTTTGCGGATATATTATGGCAAATACATGAATGTGGCTGAATGGAATGATGAGAATGATATGGTCTTGTGGAATGTGGCAATATGATGAATGGTTGAACTTGATGGAACGATGATTGCGATATGGTTGCTATTCTCGTTGAATGATATGCTTGAGTGCTTGGATGATTAGACGTAGACTTATATATGTGTTCCGATATGTATCTAGGTGATCTTTAATCTATTATAATGCTTGTCTTGCTGTTCTGCACCGCCGGGTAAGTCTCTTCGGAGCTTACTCAGATTGAATAGAGCTATTTCCTGCTTTAGGTGCATGATATACTAGGTGCTTGTATTCATGATCAGCATGCCATGTAGTACCATGCTAGGTTGCATCGACCGTTGAGCATTCTATTTCTTTATGTGTATGTAAACAGAACGGCCGTTATCTGTGAAGTAACTAGAGTCATTGCTAGGGTTATAGGACGACCTAGTCTCATCGGGTTCTGTCCTGAGTCAATCGAGTCATGAACTTCCTTATATTATGAGATGCCTGCGGGCTTTATTGTGGAGCGGGTTAGGCATGCGTGCCGCCCGATTATGATGGAATGCATTCACGAGCTGGCCAGTCTCCGCCCTATCGGAAGGGGGTGGAGGTAGGAGAGGGATATACCATTTGGTATTCTGTGATAAGGCCTTATTATTATTATGCACTTGATCCTAGGAGCATGTTAGTGTGTTAATATTCCGCCATGCATCTAGAAGCATCTTTATTAGGTATAGCGTATATGTGTGCTTAGGGTTGGGATGCAGAGCTAAAGTGGGCATCGATCTGATCCCGCCCCATATCAAATTTTTTAGGTATCCGTTATGCTTACTACTGTTGATGCTGATTTGAGTCCATGACCGCTGGGTCTAACATGGCGGAAAGAGAGAGTTGAGATTCCAACTTCACCAATTTAATTACGGCTCGAATTTGAATGGTTGATCATATTTTGACCCGGCTCTGCCGTGGCACCCCTTTGTATTATGCTTTACTTCCGCTATATGTGTGACCTTTGGTTTTCCACGCTTAGACTTATGACAGGTACAGGGGACTTTCCCGGGGATTCCAACGATCCCTTCGAATTTTGGGTATGAAATCCCACTTTAAAATATTAGGATAGAATTTCAAACCTTTAACCCTTACTCCGGGCGCAAGATCCTAACGAGGGGTTTCATCCCTCGAAAGGTAACCCGGGAATCATAATCCCGGGCCGTTACAATACTCTCTCCCCAAACATTTTAGATCTGGTTCTCATCCTCCCGTCTCTCATCCACTCTTGTCCTATATTCTTCGCCCTCTCGTCTTCCTTCCATGGAGAACGATGCCGACCGACCACCACGGAGAACGCCGCTGACGGAGAATCCAATCTGGTGGAGCCCGGGGGGAGCGCCTTCATCAGGTGGAGCCCGGAGGGAGCGCCGCCTTCGTCGTTATGCATTGTCGCTCCCGTAAGGTTTGTCCCTCCTCTCAGATTTGAGTTTCATTCTTCCTTCCCTCCTTACTCTTCTCCGTTCTCATGGATTCTTTGCTCTCTTTTGTCCTGGTTTGTCCTTTTTTTAAGCTTTGTGTTTTTTAGTGTCTCTGAATCCTTACTTCTTGCCTTCGTTTTTCATATATGTCTCTGAATCCGAAAATGTCATTGCATATCTGGGAGCGAGTACCATCTCGGATGTTTTCAATAGGTACGTCTCGATCTTTTCCCTGAATTTTGGGTCCTCAATCTACCCTTTCTTTCAATTGTGAACTTAGTTTTTGACTCTTTTTTTTCCCTAAAATTTTCAACTGTCAGTTTTTTTCCTTCTGCAATTAGTAATTTTTTTTCCTTTTCAATTGAGAACTTAGTCCTTCTGCTCACCCGCTTTTCTTTTAAAATTGAATTGAGTACTTTGTCTAGTAGCAAAATGGAGAACCGAAAACAAGGGGTTGAAGATTCATTGCCCATTAGTGGTTTCAAATCTACCTTCCTCTCTTGTCCATGGTGTGCATGTAATCTCTATTTTTTTTAGCTTATTTATGTTCTAATTTCATTTTATAATCAGTGTTTAAACTGATTTCGTATCACTTGCCTATGTGAATGAATGTTTAAGGTTTGATATAAGAACTGTTGAAATTGAATTGATGTTCAATGTTTTGTATAAATTGAATTAAAGTATATCTATGGATTTGAATAACCTAAATTTAAGTATTTGTGTATAAATAAATTTTAGGTTTGCTGCATGAATTTAAGTATACACTTCTTGTAATATTATTGAAGTTCCTCTTATGAACCATTATTCTTAGTGGAATCTTGCTGAGTATTTTGATATGAAAATAGACCGTGAAAAATTGACTGAGTTATTTTACGAATAACATTAGGGGGGATTATGCTTTCTGGACAATGCCCGTGTTGCTGCTCTCTCTGGCTTCTCTTTCTCTTATGCAACTAATTGTCCCAAATAATGGACTCCTTGAATATTTTGTTTAGGGGCAGGATAACTAACTGGACAGGGTCATTAATTTCATACTTGGGCAGAAAAAATAGAACCTTACCCTCATTGCAATTCAATCCCTAGCTGGTCCAGTGTGAAGCATTTGGTGCAAGAACAAGGCCGAAGTTCTCAAACTAGTGTTAAGATGTGTTGATACTTTTCTTAGATGTAGTATTTTTGGATGTTGTACATTATGTGCATGATGTTGTGTTTTTGTATTTGGACACATTAGCTAAAACATTATATATATATATATATATATATATATATATATATATATATATATATATATATATATATATATATATATATATATATATATATATGTTGTGTCATACCCAGCCACGAAATTAGCCACGACGGTATGAGTTCGTTGCTATTTTCCGTTGCTACGTCGGCCCGAATTTAGTCACGAGGCATATGGCTACGGATGGCCCGACCGTTGCTGATTTCGTGGCTAAACCGGTTAGCCACGGTCACTCGTTGCCAAATCCATTGCTATTTTCTTTAAATAAACACCTGCCGCGTGTCGGCAGGTGTTTATTTAAAGAAAAAACATACAGATTTGGCTACTTTGTAATGTAACGTGTAAACAACGTTGATGTCAGCAACATCGACGTCAGCACCATCGACGTCAACAACTTCGGCGTTAGCAAATTCAGTGTCAATAATCGTTATAAAAATAATTTCATAGGACAGATATTCCCGTAATTTAACCTTTGACTACTTTGTAATGTAAATATTGCACACTTTGCTATAAATGAATGGATGAGATTTAACTGTATTTACACACAACCATCATAGATTAGACAAATTAGGAAATCGTATTAATTGTTAGTAATCACCATTAATTAAAATTAAAAGGGAAACTTCTTATAGATTTGAATTGTAAATCATGTAAGGCAACATCTTACGTTATATATATTGTTTTAAATATTCATTTCAAACACTATAAATATTCATTTTAACAAAAGTCTATGTTCATTTGATCACTGAACGTTTGCATTCATTACTATCATTTAAAAAAATTATACTTAATCTCCATTTTAACCTAAATAAATATTCATTTGATTATGTATTGTTGTATTCACTACTATGAGTTTCTTATTGATTTGAAATTAGAAAGTATACTTAATATTCATTTAATAAAAAGTAAATATTCATCATCATCGTTTGTTGTATTCATGCATTTCAAATAAAGTAAACATTCATTAATTGATTAAACTTTTTGCATATTCAATATCTCATTATTTGATAAACGTAAATATTCATCATCATTTGTTGTATTCATTTCAAATAAAGTAAATATTCATTCCTTACACTTTTTGCATATTCAATATCTAATTATTCACTAGATGTTTGAACTTCTTTTATTTTTAAATCAATTTTTACCATTTTTTTTAGATAGACAAATTAGGATTTGTAATTATTATGATCTAATTAAATTATAAAATCACCATAAGTGATATGTTTCATATTTTCAAAGTATACATATATAGATACGTACACTTAATATTCATCTAAGCAAACGTAAATATTCATCATCATCAAATAAATTAAATATTCAGTTTCCTTCGATTATTAATTTTTTTGTATATTCAATAGTAGCTCATTATTCAATAAACATTTAAACTCCTTTTTTCAAATGAATTGTTAGCATATTTGTTAAGCAGAAAATTTAGGATTTGTAATTATTATGATCTAATTAAATTCTAAAATCACCATAAATGCTATGGTTCCTAGCTATCTCAAATGAATATCATCCATTGATTTGTTTTAAATCCAACGCCTATTATTCTGTTACACGTTTCACCCTATAATCTGTTTCACTAGAACTCTTCCCTATATATATGGAAGTTTTAAAATGTAAAAGCTCCTTAACGTGTAAAATCCGCTTAACGTGTAAAATTTGGGTTTAGGGGGCGCGCGCCGGAATTTAGCTTAAAAAACCGGGTTGAACCGGGTCGGACCGGCCCAGAAAAAAACAAAGCCCTCTCCCTGACAGGCCGTTTCTTCTGCGATGGTAGAGAAGCAAAGGGCGATTGTAGAGAATCGCCGCCCTCTCTCTCGCGCCGCCTTCCCTCGAAATTCCTACCGCCGGCAGCAGCACCATCTTCTCCGCCCTAGGTTCCCTCCTCCTCCTTATGCTCCCATGGATGCACGCCCTAGGATTCCCTCCTCCTCCTCCTCCTTTCCGATCTCTCTCTATTGTCCAAAGTCTGGGCGTCAGGTTGTCCCCAAATCCCTCTCTCTCGTGCGCTGCAGCGATGACATCATCCCCAGTGACGCCGTCGAGCACCGTTGCTCCTGGCCGCGCCGCCGCCCCTATTTTCGTCCACCGCTACTCGATTAAGCATACATTTACTTGCAATTTTGCTCAGATCTGAATCTCTGCTCTCAATCAAGGTGCCGTCGAGCACTGTCGCTCCTCGCCTTCGACAGCTTGTCCTCTCTCTTACACGGTATGCGCTTTCACCTTTAATTCAATTTCATATTCATTTAGGGATGAAATTCAGTTACTTGGAGTAGTTAACTTGCATTTTCACATTATAAATGACCTAACATTGCCAATTCATCGTGTCTATGTGGTGATTGTGGAGCTAACATTGCCAATTCTTGGCGCAAATTACGAAGCTGATGTAGATAACCTTTCATTGTTTAATAAAGATATAACTCATGAAGAACTAGCTGCTGATACGGGCAGCAAATCAGAAGGCAGTGTAGGGGAGTCTAACTCTAATGTTGATGATATTGCAAGTGAGATTGAAAATGAAAAGAAGAACTCAGGTCGACTTCTAATATAAGTGCATCTGCAACTATTGGTACATTACTTTTAGTAGCTCTTATGTGTTTCTGGGGATGCTTTATGTATAAGAAGCTTGGTAAAGTTGACGGTGGAATCCTTGCGATGGATGTCTGTGGAGGTGATGTCCAATTATCTAAACTGATCCAACTTTCTTTGTATGATGTCAATTGGATTTTAAAGTTGAATGATGGTTTTGACCATTTCTTTGAGAGGAAACTTGAAATTTTGGGCAGCATCAAGCATATAAATCACATATCACCACTATTGTTGCGGGCACATTCGGTTATCTTGCCCCGGGTTAGTTCTTCCTCTTATCAGTTTCCATAAGATTAAACTGCCATGATTGGGGATAAATATTTCTTAATTTTAATGTTTTAGAAAAGCTTGTCATGAGAAAGATAATATCCATAGGAGTTGTTATACAATATTAGATGGAAGCTTTGAGGCTCTTTTGCAGTTTGTTTTAGAATGTATTATGATTTATGACATGTATTATGTAGGTATAGACTTTTTTTTCATAACGATCATGGTTTGGATTTTTTTTTTAGCGTTCAAGTGATGATTTCTTATTGTAGCTTCATTGTAGGAAGTAAAATTAATTATATGCTTCTTGCTCTTCTGTATCTTTGATCATTTTTCATATCCAATTCTACCCTTTTGGTGTATCTTCTCTTTAGGAGTCCTATGGTCGTGTAGTGTATTATCTTGTTCTTTATCTCAACATTGAGGGAATATTGTGAATTCTTATGGGCTAATTTTCCTCCAGAGTACATGCAAAGTGGAAGAGCAAGCTTTGGAGTTCTCGTGCTTGAAGTGTTGAGTAGGAAGCATCCAACGGATGCAACATTTATCGTGAAGGGTCTGAACATTGCAGGCTGGGTATGTACTTTATTGCTTATCCTTTCTAAGATTAAGATGACCAATTCTATAGTTATGAGGTGCAGGCTTGTTCAAGCTTGCGCTTTCTCCCTAACATATACTAGTATTAGGGTTGTATGTGTCCATGAGGTTTTGTGTGGTGGGAGTGAGTAAAAATTAATCTATAATTATTAAGCTTGAAAACCAGGAGCTTATTTGGACAATATCCATGAACTTTCCCAACTTATTAGAAAGGTGATGCTTGAGAATTGCATGATCAGAAATCAGAATGCCCCGAGTTATGTTCTTGAATCTTTCTGTCCATGAAACTAATTGGTGGATGTTTTTCTTACCATAATTAAATTATACTATTATTTTATTTAAGCCTATTAGCTCAATTGGTAGAGCGATGTGTGTATGCACAAAGATGTGGGTTCGAATCCCACATAGGTTATATTATAAACAATAACACACCAATCCCAAATTGTTAATCATGCACATTATAATCTTAGTTATGCACTTTTTAACCTTAATTATACACTTTTTAACCTTAAGTATTCACTTTAATTTGAAATTGTTATACGTAAAAAACTCGATTTGAAACTCACATATATTAACCTAAATTATACATGCGAGAGGTAAACCCAATTGATTTCAAAAGTATGAGAGAGGTGATCCCAAATTCTCAAAAGTAAAAAATAAAAATAAAATTAAAACATCGATTTCAAAAGCACATCTTTTGTCTTATTCATGCACATTATGATCCTACTTTTGCACAATTGTATTCTAAATCTGCACAATTGTATCTTACTTTTGCACACTTGTATTTTAATTGTGCACAATTTTATTCTAAATCTGCACAATTGTATCTTACTTTTGCACAATTGTAGTTTAAATTTGTACAATTGTATCCTACTTTTGCACACTTGTATTCTAAATGTGCACATTACAATTTTATTTTTGCAATTTATGTTCTTATATTTGCAGTCTACAGTTGCACAAATGCACTTCACAGTTGCACAAATCCACTTCACAGTTGCACAAATGCACTTCACAGTTGCACAAATGCACTTCACATTTGCACAAATGCACTTCACAGTTGCACAAATGCACTTCACAGTTGCACAAATGCACTTTATAGTTGCACAAATGCACCTTACTCTTATTCATGAAGAGAAACATAGTACTTGTAAGCGAGAAACATAGATAGTCTATACGGGGTTTGAACCCGCATCTTTGTGTGTAGGCACATTGCTCTACCATTTTGAGCTAATAGGCTTTATTGCAAAACTTCAAAAGGCCCATTTTGAGCTAATAAAATTGTAATGTGCAGTTGTGCAACTGTAAAGAGCAGTTGTGCAACTTTAAAGTGTTGTTGTGCATCTTTAAAGTGTAGTTGTGCAACCGTAAAGTGCAGTTGTGCAATTGTAAAACAAAGTGCCCAAATTAGACTTTCAGTTTAGGGAAAACCAAATTAGACTTGAAAAGGCTGAAGTAGAACAATTTGGAAAAGAACTTATACTTGGGATTTATGAGCATCCAGGTGGGGACACAATACTTGGGATTTATGAGCATCAAGCCATCAACGCATCTTTGAAGCCTATAAAGGCACTGATCGACAAGTGCCGATCAGTTCATTCAACAACAAAAACTTTAATATCCAGAACCTCTCCTTAGGATCGGAATCACTAGGTTTAAGATCTCTCTTTATAGATGAATGTTTCCCAACGAATTGAAGTACCTGAAATGCAACAACATAAACTTTCATAGCCATAGCAACAACAACAAATGTCGAGGGTTTCAAGGCAAAAGCTAGGGCTGGTAGCATTCTAAGCTCCTCCTTGAGGTCAGGGCCCTTGAATATGATCAAGTGCAATCCTAAAAAAGATGAACTACACTCCGTCATGAAGGATGTAAGATCAGCCTGAAGTGCACCTATTACAATATGTACAAAGAACCATCAGTATAAAGGTCAGCAGCACTGAAAACATTTTCGAAAGACAATCAATTTCCGAATTATAGATTATAATTTCAGATTTCATATTATAGATTTATATAATTTCAGATTAACTAGTACATATTTTCAGTTTACAGATTTTGAAATTTTCAAATTTACAGATTACAGATTATAATTTCAGATTTTCATATTACAGATTTGTATAAATTCAGATTACAGATTAACTAGTACATATTTTCAGATTATATAATATCAGATTACAGATTTTTGGTTTACAGATTTTCAAATTTACAGATTACATATTATAATTCCAGATTTCATATTACAGATTTATATAATTTCAGATTACAGATTAACTAGTACAGATTTGCAGATTATATAATATCAGATTACATATTTTCAGTTTATGGATTTTCAAATTTACAGACTACAGATTATAATTCAGATTTTCATATTTTTAGAGAGAGTTACAGATTCTAAGTTCAGTTGCAATGTGTATAATTTCTGATTACAGATTAACTAGTACAGATTTTCAGATTATATAATATCAGATTACAGATTTCCAGTTTACAGATTTCCAAATTGACAGATTACTGATTATAATTCAGATTTTCATATTTTTAGAGAGAGTTACAGATTCCAAGTGCAGTGGAAATTTGGAAGTTCAAATCAACAATAAAGTAGCCAAAATATTAAACTTTGGAATCAGATTTTCAAGCAAGTCAGTGAAAATGAACTTCCGATTCATTATTACACAAATTGAAAGATTGTCACAAACTCACAATTAGGAGGACCCCGACATACATCATCTTAAGAGATTAAGGTTGTGAGGGTACTTGTACAAGACCAGTACTTACTGAACTCAAATCAGCTGGGAAGAAAACACTAACCTTTCTCTTCCTTTTTTTTTATATAGCAAAAACACTAACCTTTCTAATGGTTCTTGTCAGCTCTAACCATTCAGGTATCAATTTCCCCATAGATTGAGCATTTTTTAGGACCCCTTTAGAGTATTGATAGGCAAACAGAAAAATTGAGACTTGAGAGTGCAAACAAATATCTTGAATAGGAAGATCAAGTTTGTCAAGGACTATGTTCTAAAATCAACACAAAATCAAACTCGTCGCTTGAATCACCAATGTCAGGAAAAGGAAAGAACTGAGTAGGCTCAGGGCCATGGAGAACAAAATCAGTGCTTGCTGAAGAAGAAGAAGGAACAAAATCATTTCAAAGGAACAAAATCATCAGAAAGATGCTCAGAAGAACGAAAGTATTAATCTGATCATCATCAGAGGCAAAGAATCAGACATTGCATTCATAAATCAATTGAGCTGATACTTGAAACTAACAATTCACCCAAATGCCAGACACAACTCCTACATCAAAATCCAAGGCATCCATCTTCAGCTCCGAAACCAGACAGTCACAGAAAATGAAAACTGAAATTGATCATGGAATGCGGGAAAGGAAAATCAAACCTTCAAGTTGTTGTACTTTTTGTAGAGCTTCTTGTACAGTACCTCCATCTGAAATCAAGAGGAGCACAAACATCTGACAAAAGGTTACTAAAATTGCAATCCATAATCCTCCAATCTATATATCCTTTACTTAAAAAACCACTAATTAGCATCAACAAAAGGCAAAGGCTAGAACTGATGAACTGTGAAGATTTTAAGAGAACTTTGGTGCAGCAAGCATCATAGTTTCAATCAAATGCTATAACTGATGAACAAATAAAAAATGTATTGTAGTTTCATTCAGTCATTTTAACAAACACCTTATGAGCAACACACACGAAGAGCAACAGCTGTTGCATCACAGATGTATCATAGTTTCACAAGCTATGGTGCAGGCGCTGTATCATAGTTTCATTCAGTATTTTTGATTCGTTTAATTTGACCTTCCATCAATGCTCAAACCATCCGCCTAATGAGAACACAAGAATAAAATTGAGAGGCTTTGGAGACTCACCGAGATTGGGACGATTCCGACGGTCGAGCAGCTCCTCAATCCTCAGATCAGAGAGCAAATCAAGAATGAAATTTGTGTTTCCTGCTCAGATCAGAGAGCAAATCAAATTACAAACAAGAGAAAAGTAGGAGACGGATAAAGCAATATAATCAATTTGGATAGGGATCGAGCGATGGAAGGGGAGAGACATCGGCGAATCGAGAAAGTGGCTGGGCGGCGCCGGTGGACGGTGGGAGTGACCGGAAGCAGTGGCGGCGGCGGTGAATGCGGTTTAGGATTTCGGAAGTGGACCAGCGGCGATGGTGATCGAGAGGGAGTGGTCGGAGAGCGAGGTGCGTGACAGGTGAGAGGAGCTCCGAGGTCGGCGTCGTCGCCGGATTTGAAGAGGCTGAGGAACAGCTAGCCGACATCCATGGTGCGGAGGAGAGTGAGAGAGGAACGGAGGGGCAGCCATGGCCGGCGTCTTCCTTCGCCTTCGGGAGGGCTCTGCTGGGCGAGGAACAGAGAAGCGGCCAAATTGACTTTTTTTTTAATTGAGGCGCGTGTGGTATAAGATTAAAATACTAAATTTTACACGTTAAGCGGATTTTACACAATAAGGATTTTTACATTTGAAGTAAACCCTATATATATATATATATATATATATATATATATATATATATATATATATATATATATATATATATATATATATATATATATATATATGTATATGTATATATATATATATATGTATATGTATATATATATATATGTATATATATATATATATATATATATATATATATATATATATATATATATATATATTGAAGTAAACCCTATATATATATATATATATATATATATATATATATATATATATATATATATATATATAGAGAGAGAGAGAGAGAGAGAGAGAGAGAGAGAGAGAGAGAGAGAGAGAGGTTCCCTTGTGCACACACCTTAGAGTGTATCTTGTGCACAGATCTCAGCCCTTGATTGATGTAAAATTAATGGTGTAGATTAATAGTGATTTTTCTTTTTTTTTAATTACAAAATAGTGGGACCCACCCCACTAGCAAAAACCACTTCCCATTTACAGTGCGTGATTCCAAACCCCCCATTGTTATATTTATTGTTTTTTCTTTTTAAGGTTTTTTTTTTAATATACAAAATAGTTATGGTTTTGTAAAAAATAAATAATTATGGTTGATTTGTTCGTGAGACCAAATTGATTTTGTTCGCAATTCCACCGAATAATGTTTTACAACCTACCGAATAATGATAGATTATCTTTTTTCAATTCGTTCCGATTAAAATTTATCAATCCCATTGAATAATTTGTCACATGCTTCTGAGTAATGTTATGCTATCTTTTTTCCTCTATCTAAATATACCAAATCCACTGAATAATTTGTCACATACTACCGAATAATGTTTTTTGTTCATCAATTTCAGATAAAAGAAACCTCGAACCTCGTTTATACGAATAATGTTTCAGATTTTAACGAATAATATTTATATTTCACCGAATAATGTTTAGTTTTGGATAAATAATATTTTGAATTGTGCAGAGAGCATTATTTGCAAATAATCATTACAGAATCACCGAATAATGCTTGTATTCAAGCGAATAATATTTCATGTCTACACGAATAAAAATAACATCTCATATTTCCCTACCTAATTTTCGATATTCTACCGAATAATAAACAGATTTAGCAACTAATAACGAAATTGGACAACATGAAATTGACGATTGTGGTGAATAATCTTTAGAGATTCGCTGCATAATACTAGTATTCCTCTTGTGCTATTCAAGCAATCAATTTTGGAGAGCAGTTGCACAAATTATCACTTCACCAATCAATTGCAAGGGGCAGACCTCATAAGCACAAGAGCCGACCGTCGCTGAGCCTTCGCTTCGGCTCTCCGATTGGAGCTCTGAGATCGACTAAAAGGAGCAGCGGGAGGGAGGAGAGCGGAGTTAGTAGCAGGCCCTCTGAATCCGATCGGTGATCGATGACACTGCTGAAGCGTGCATCGACGGTGTTGATCGGTGACACTGGTGAAGGGGGGAGAACGAAGCGTGCATCGACGCCGCCGATTGGTGACACTAGTGAAGGCCCTCTGAATCTGACGGTGTTGTACATTGATGCCGCGCCGGGAGGAGTTGGGAGCAATCCAGCCGAATCGATCGACGGCAATTGGGAGGCCAGCGTGTCGAATCGATCGGCGGCGGCGGTGAGACCAATCCAGGCGGAGGTGAGATCCAGTCGAAAAAGCCCTAACTATTTCGATCGCATTTGAGCACCATCGCCCTGCTCCTCCTTCAAACTCCTTCCTTCCTCTTCGTTCCACCTCCATTTCAATCCGAAGCCCGGATCGGAGGAGCTATACCTTCAATCGGAGAAGCCCTTCAATCGGAGGAGGCAGCGATGCCTCGCTTCACCGACGGCCTCCCAGATTGCAACCCCATACGGCTGATTTCGCAACAACTCGAATCTTCGGCTCTCGGATCTGAGAACCGCTATCGCTGGCGTCCCGGATCTGAGGCTATTCGGCTCCACCGGAAGCGGGGCTCCACGAAGATGAAGAAGGCGTCGAGTGCCGGAGAGGACGCCGGAGATCTGGTAGCGAGGCCGACATGGTGGTCACCGACGATCTGTGGGCTAGAAAGCCATGGCTTCGCCTTCGTCGACCGAAAACTACCCTTCGCCGCAACACAGAAGCCTCTGCCTTGTGTTCGTCTCCGCCTCGTCTCCCTCGACTCTGCCTCGCCTCTCTTGGGTCTCCTTAGTTCAACTGGTACAAACGGTGAAGACAACGGAGGAGAATAAGAAATTGGGGTTAGGGTTCTCACGCGCTACACGCTGGTATATTGCGGGTTGAAGTTTGCTTTTCAATTTTTTTTTTCCAAACAGACGGGACACGTGGGCCTTTTTCCTCTCTCCATCCAATTTAGATCGACGACCCACAATTGTGTACAAGGTACACCCTAATCCTTGTGCACAAGTTACCCATTCTGTATATATATGTAAAGGCTCGGATTTTCAAATCCTAATTTTTCGGAAAAAGAGAATTAAAAATGAAATTTAATCGGTTTTAAAACTCGTTTAGCAGATTCCGACCGGAATATAAAATTTAACGAACAATTTCCGTTCTTTTACCTCGGAAATTCAAAATAATTATCGGATGGCGATATCCTTGTCGATTTAAAAAAAATCTAATTAATCGAGAAAGCGAGAGTCGAAGAAACTAACATTTGAGAACTAATTACGGAATTAGAAATTCGCGTATTCGAGATTTGTTTTCGGGTATTGGTTAACCATTTTCACACACAATTCTCACCCACTCCCATCACTCACCATACCCTTCAAATTCAACCCACCCATTACCCCGTCATTCACCATCACCGTCCATTCCATTCCCCATCATTCACATTTCCACTCCCTCGTTCACGCCATCGCCAACTCAACTCGCCAGTCGCCACCACCATCATTCCTCCTCCATCACCCATCGACACCACCTCCCCTGTTCCCCGTCACCGGCAGCAGCAGCTTCGACCACCACCACGCCTGAGCACCACCAGTGGCAGCCCCAAGCTCCCCGCCCCCTGTTTTCCCGAGCCCAGGACCCTCGCTTCCACCTTCGTCCCTCCTTGTTCGGTTGTTCCTTGAAGAGCAGCAGCAACAGCACCGCGAGTCCCCTCCACCGACGTCCAGCGCCACCCCAGGGCCGCCCAGGAGCCATCAACGCCGTCCAGGAGCCACCGAACCGTCATTTCCCCTGTTTAGCTTGAGCCACGTTCCGGTAAGTCGTTCTCCTTCGTTTCCGATCCAAATCACCCCCGAGCTCCTTCATCACACTCCCCCATGTTTGACGCAGGTCCCATAAGCCATCGCAAGCCACCGACGACGCCCAAACCACCGATTTTGAGCTTCGAAGTCGCGAATCATCTCGGTGAGCTTCCGCCGTTTCTTTCCTTCCTCAATTCGAATCCATGCTTCCTTCGATGTTTAGATTAGTCAAGAGTGAGTGAGGGCTGAGTGCGGGTCGATCGTATGGGCTCGAGAGCTCCGGCGAGCTCGAGAGTGTGTCCGAGAGGGCGAGGCGAGCTTGAGAGCGCTGCAAGGGAACGAGGCCGGGAGTGCGAGCGACGAGCGAGCTAGCGAGGCGAGGTGGAGCTGAGCGCAGAGCAACGCCAGCGAAGGAGGCCGGGAGGTGGAGCTCAGGCTCACCGGCGGAATTCCTCGGCGGAGCAGTGGCAACCATGGCGGGGCGAGAACCTCCGGCTTGAAACGAAGAAGAAGAAGAATTGTGGGGCCACCTCCTCCATGCTCTTTATATTATTTATTGCGGTTGGGTTTTATTTGTGGGTTCGGTTCGGTTGGATTTAAATGGGTTTGGTTCGGTTCGGGTTTAACCGTTTACTTATTTAATTATTTATTTAGCTAATTAATATTATTTGAGGATTGAAAAGGAAAAATATTATTTTGGAGATTTTCTAAAGGGTTGGTTTTATTAAATAAAAATGGTTGGAATTTTAAAGGATTTGGAATATATTTTATGAAAAGTGGTTAATAAAGGGTATTTAAATATCATATAATATTATTTGGACTTAGAGATTAAAAAGAATTTGGAAAAGAATTTTAAGGTCGGAGAGTGATTTAATAAATAAATTGAAAAATGAATTTAGCGAGTATTTTCAAGAGTCGAAATTCTCAACTGTTTAATTTGAATTTTGAAATGGATTTGGGACTAACTTGGGAATCCGACTTATTCGATGACTAACTAGCATGATAAAATAATCGTTTGACTAACAGCATGATATGTGTGACTAATAGCATGACTTGTGGTGAATTATATATGAGATTAAAGGTTAGTTAACTATGATGATGATGATGATATATATTCGTATGCAAAGTATTGAGTATAAAATAATAGTATGCGAATTTGGCTAAGTATGATATGGATGCTATCTTAAGCGGATGAGACGGCAGATTATATATGTTGAATACGATATGAGATGATGAAACGAGGTGAGAAATTGAATTGAGACATAAATGTTGTTGATGATGGGATGGTTAACTTAGTTATGTTTTATGTGAATCTTGTGTGTGTTGTTTGATATGCTTTGTGTAAGTTAGACTTAGACTTATTTTGTTGCCTATCTTCTAGGTGAGCTCTAATCTGCCTGGACTTGCTTAATTGTTATATTGCTTGGATTCTGCGCTTCTCCGGGTAAGTTCTTTGAACTTACTCATGATGGGCGCTCTATGCACTGGGTGTTATATAGTAGGCTAGTGTTCATGCACCATACGACTTAGAATCACGCTTAGGATCTAAAATGGAAACCATATGACTTGCTATATGTCTTTGCTAGAAAACGGCCGTTATAGGTGTTTATTGGATGTGACCTTTTTCTCTATTCTTGTCATCTTAGTGGGGCTTATTATAGAAAGTTGCTTGCACTTGACGGGTGAGGTAGGCTTTTTGGTAATAAGTCGCCGTAGGACTCTTAGAGCATTAGGCCTTTTATGGGTGTCGTTGTTTGCCTTTCCATCATAGTTAGTAGGCTCTTTACGTAGGGATTGCCTGCACCGTGGGTGAGGTAGTTCCCTTCGAAGGGAGTTGCTAGAGGATTCCTTAGGAGCCTAGAGGGACATGCTATTTGGCATTTTAGTGACTGCGCGCCTCTTTATTTATGTCCGCACTTAATTATTCGTATGCTTGTCTGTTTAAGTTCCGCCTTACATTACGCATTTCATCTTAGGAATATGATGCTTATTATATGCCTCTCAGAGTGTGTTTACACACGCGCATGAGTGGCCTGATGATTGACCCAGATCCCCCTTATTTTTTTTAGATTCAGGTAACCGCTAGTCGCTATCTTTGCTTAGATGGATGCTTGACGGGTTCAGACTTTTGGCGTTAGATTGAGAGCTCGAGAGACCACTAGACTCCCTCTCTTTTATACTCTTTTACGTTGTGTTGTCTCGGCTCTGCCGTGACACCTTTGGGATTGTATTTTGCTTTAACTTCACTTATGTTGGTTGCATGCCTAAATGGATTTTCCACGTTGTAGACTTAGGATAGGCACAGGGGTTTACCCCGGGGTCTCCAACGGACCTTACGAATTTGGGTGGGAAATCCCGCTTTAAACTACAAATCTTCGGTTTCAAACCTTCAACCTGTACTCGGAGCGCAAGATCCTAACGAGGGGTTTTATCCCTCGAAACGTAACTCGGGAATCATAATCTCGGGCCGTTACAATATATATATATATATATATATATATATATATATATATATATATATATATATATATATATATATATATATATATAGGGTAGGGTTCAAGTGAGAATAATTTGGTCCGGTGAGAAGGTGAGAAGCGATTTTATTGGCTGAAATAGGTCTAATTTTTTCTATTAAAAAAATAACCTCACGCGCTTTTCTTTTTTTATCTACACGCTCCTTCCTTATCCCAGAACGTCTTCGCTGTTCCATCTTCTTCTTCTTCAGGCGGCTGCTCATCTCCACCGTGCTCTTCCTCGCCGTCTTCATCTCCTTCGATTGGATCTCACAGTCTCACGGTCGCCATCTTCATCCTCGATTTGCGATAGGGATGTGCTTCGCCACCCGACACCGCCGTCCTCTCCGTCTCCTTTGACGGTGGCGCGATTGATGGGGTTGGAGTACCTGCCGCCGGATTCGGCCCCTGGGACGCCGGAATCTGGGGCGGAGAAGAGGACCTTGACTCCCCCTACTGTTTTTCGGTTCGGATCTGATTTTCCCCCTTTTGGCGTCTTCGGAACAGGGTAGATGAAGAGGCCGGGCTCCATGGGATTGGACATCTCTGCTGCCATCCGCCATTGGAGGTGAGGATGGGCAAGCTCGAGGCTAGGCTCATCCTGTAAATCCTCGTTTGAATTTAAATGTAAGCGTTTCAATTTTGATTTCTAATACTCGATCGTTCCGGAGGATTCGATCGCCGAGATTAGAGCCGGAGGGAGACATTGATCGATCTCTATCCTTGATACCGCCTCCCTTCGCCCTTCGCCGCTAGTTACTGCCCGTACCTCGTCATGTGCTATCGGGGTTGTCGCTTGTCTCCGCGCTCGAAGCTACTTAGCACGCCGCCGCCGATGCTCTCTGCAACTCCAAACGAAGAAGATGACATGCGAGATTGGCAAAATGTTCTTAAAAATTGCTAATTATGAGCATGTCATTGTTTTGTTAATCAGATTGGCCCCGGTGTAATTGGCAAATCATATATATTTAGTTATGTTTCATTTAAGAAAATATAAAGTGGTTAAGAGTTTTAATACCAGGTAGTTCAGGAGATTTATACTAAGCAGTTCAGGTTTTTAAACTAAGTCGTTCACGGGTTTTATATAAAGTGGTTCAGGGTTTTAATACCAAGCGGTTCAGGGGTTTATACCAAGTGGTTCAGGGTTTTTATACCAAGTGGTTCAGGATTTTTATACCAAGTGGTTCAGTGTCTAAATAGAGGTTGGTTCAGTGACTAAATAGGTTGGTTCAGTGTCTAACTAGAGGTTGGTTCAGTGACTAACTAGGTTGGTTCGGTGTCTAAATAGAGGTTGATTCAGTGTCTAAATAGAGGTTGGTTCAGTGAATAAATAGGTTGGTTCAATGGATAAAGAGAGTTTGGTTCAATGACCAAATAGAGGTTGATTCAGTGACTAAATGAGGTTGGTTCTGTGGCTAAATAGAGGTTGGCTCAGTGGCTAAATAGAGGTTGGTTGAGTGGCTAACTAGAGGTTGGTTAAGTGTCTAAAATAGAGGTTGATTCACTGACTAAATAGAGGTTGATTCAGTGACTAAATAGAGGTTGGGTCAGTAACTAAATAGGTTGGTTCAGTGACTAAATAGAGGTTGGTTCAGTCACTCAATAGATGGTGGTTCAGTGACCGAATAGAGAGTGGTTAAGCGACCGAATAAAGAGTGGTTCAGTGAACGAATAGAGAGTGGTTCAGTGACTCAATAGAGGGCGGTTCATAATTTTATAGTAAATGGTTCAACACATATATAAAGAGTGGTTCAGTGACTAAATATATATTGGTTTATGAATTAAATAGAAGGGGTTCATCAATTTTATAGTAAATGGTTCGGCACATATTTAGAGAGTGGTTTAGTGAATAAATATATAATGGTTCATAAATTAAGTAGAAGTGGTTCATTAATTTTATACTAATTGGTTCAACACATATAAATAGAGAGTGGTTCAAGAAATAAAGAGTAGTGAAATATTTGATTTAATTTATTTACCATCCTTTTTTAAAATAAAAAATAATTATAAAACAAAATATTTTTTTTAAGGTGAAATAGGTACTTTTCATCTTTATTACGGTATAATTAAATAAAAAACATATATATACGATAATAGTTTATTTATGATTAGAAAAAAAAATTATAAATTAAAAGTAATAATTTAGTAAGAAGATTCCTTTAATAAAAGGATTAAAATAAAGTAAATATGCTTTAAAAACAAGAAAGTTGTGTTGGTATAATGCATTCCCGATGTCAATAACGAAAAGTGTTGACATGGAAAAAGTGTTGACGCGGAAAAAAAAAAAATGTTGACGCGGAGGGGGGCAAGAAGGGCACATGAGGATTGACACTTTGCCAAATATTTCAATAAGGTGGATACTTTGCTAATTTGGCCAATAGTTTTGGATACTGTGCTAACTATCCCATTTTTAAAGAAATTTTTTTGGACGAGTCGACAATATTTTTTTATGAAATCAATGTTACGGGGACGAGTTTCGGGTATGAAACACACCCTAGTTGTATACTCATTAAAATCATTTCGATCTGGTCTCGGGTTTAGATCGAAAATTGGAATATGATTTTATTTGGACCACGGACCAGACCGTAATATTTTCGGCTCTATTCAAGACTGTAATTTCCGGTCTGATCCCGGTCCAATCCAACTTTTGCACAGCGCTACATTGGATATTGGAGGTACAGTTAGTGTAGGAGACTGGAATGTTAGAGGTGGCAAAGGTTTTTGTACGCGTATATATAGTTACAGACGGAGGAGCATAGTTACAAGCAAGAGGACGTTACTGCGCGCGACAATCATCATTTGATTTGATTTGATTGGTGTCCTTTAGATCGATCCTCAGAGCATAAGCGTCGAAAAGTACTGCTCAAACTCTTGATCTATCGTTACTTTGCCGGTGCTCAGTTGAGCCTCTGCATCCACAAGAACCAGACAAATTTCAGTAACATGAAGCAAGAATCGAAAGAATGATTCAACAAGGATTGGCAACTACCTTCCTCAGACGACGTCGGAAGCATCCCATTCGAGTACAAGAAGTCTTCAAGCTCTTGGTCTATCTCCGGTTTGTTGCTGTCACTGCCACAAGCTGAGGCAAGGTACGTTAAGCAATGCCCGAATTCATCAAGCTGCTCTTCACGAATCCCGTCTTCTTGGACAGCATTATCACTGGGACTGGATCCATTCACAGTTGTACTATCCATGGAACAAAAATTATCCCTGGATACTGCTGGTCCTGATTGCGACCATGACTCATCGTACCAACTCTTGATGTCAGAGGACTGGGAAAATGACTCTCCGGCTACACTGTTGCTGTCTTGCGTAGACTCTTCTCGTGTATGCGTGTCTTCGTCCACTTCTTGTAATGCCACCTTCCCTCTCCTCGACTGCATACAAAAGAATTCACCTTGCAAGGATTGGTTGGAAAAGGGTCCGTGTTCACAACATATGTACTTTGGCTTTTGCAGACTCAGCAGCTGCTCTTTAGTTTGATCGCTCAGGAACTTCCTTTTTTTGCTCAAGCTGAAAGGCTCATGACTGCGTGCTTCGCTAACTCGGAAACTGAAATACAAACATCAAATGCGAGAATCAGCGCTCCAAAGAAGGACGAATACCTACAAATTCATCAGCCGAAATTGAATTGTATCACTTTTCGATTCCCATTGGCTTAACGATCAATTAAATGTGATGAGGAGTAACATCAAATGAAATGTATCAAACAAATGCGGGTAGAACGTACAAGTCTTATTTCATCAAAAGTGACACCGTATTCATTCAAGTGTAGCTCATTTAACTTGCTAGTCTACTACTAAAATCAAGCCATCTCGCGCAGAACTTCTCCAAGTATAAAAATGTTGCCGGCCTGTAACTGCAAGGCTCTCAAGGCTGAATGGGGAACGTACCCACACTGAAGTCACAAATAGCCTAATGAAGTTCCAACCCAAAAGCAACCATAATCAATTGAAGTCACAAATACGTGATTTACACACACAAATGGGCAAATGGCAATCTCCAAACATAAACTACTTAAACTTAAATCAGGATGAGTTCTGAACCAGTATCACTACAACTAGGAAATGGTACCTATTGATACCAAACAAATATCCAAAGAGATGGTTTCTTCACAATAAAAATTCCGGATCTGCAGGCAAGAAAATATATTCGAGCAGTAAAAGTCAAAAACAGTTGAGAACTTAATTTGACAACACAGTTACACCTGTATGACTGACTCACATCACATATATTGATTAAACACTATTTTAAGCCCCACAGGTGAGTTCTATTGACAGAAAGGGTATCCAGATTAATTTATCTTTACTTATAAGAAAACAGCAAATGTTATTTGAAATCCGATCAACTGTTTCATTCATCAGCTAGTCAAAACCTGTGATTTTAAGCATCAAGTCCCTTGCTTGCTATGTATGCAAACAGTTTCCTAGTGATATATGCATTTTAAAACAAGGGCCAATTTAATGAAGCAAAATTAAAGAAGACCCAGAAGGCGAAACCTGGTGATCTCATCTGGGTAGTCGCCATCCACCTCCATTTCTTCAATTAACCTGCAGGAGTCGAGATGGATCGAGAAAGCAAGCAAGCGATCGAGCTATATAGATACTTATTAGGTTGTGTGTCTCTGCGTCACATGATGGATGAAACTCTATGAAAGCTGTCAAGTTGAGATTCGGTGGATAGGAAAAAGCAAAAAAAAGGGGTTGGGATTTGGGAATTGGGAATGAAGGTTGAAGAAGCCAAGTAGAAAGAGCGTGGGGTTGACGCGCGGAAAAGACAACTGACAAAAGGGGTGGGCTTCATGTGTCGTTTAATTGCGCTGAAATTGGTGCGCGGCGTGTACGTATGGGCGTTGCGTACGTCGCTCCATCACGTGCAAAGTCTCAACCATGTTTCGCGAATCATCCATCAATCAATAAAATACTCCGTAGTATTATGCATCAATTCAACAATTAATCAAAGATCCATCAGGTATGTCTAACTGTCTTCCTCAACTTTCATTGCATTGGAATCACTGCCCCTTCTACGCGCTTTCCCATTATCTATCTATTTTGTTTATTCAAATCTAAAGTGTGTCCGTATATACACCGTAAATCCGCGGATTAGTGCTGCTAATCAAAGTCGGATTCGACGTTGTAGTGTTAATTATATTACAACGTCGGATCCAACGTTGTAATATGTGGTGTGCAACGTTGTGAATCTAAGGCAAGGACAAGGCGGGTTGGGTAAATTGCAACGTCCAATTGGACGTTTTAAAATGGGCTTTCAAAATGCAACATCCAATCCGATGTTTTAACAACATCCAATCCGATGTTGCAAAGTGGGCTGTCAAAATGCAACATCCAATCCGACGTTGTAACAACATTGAATCCAACGTTGTTACAACGTCCGGATTTTTTTTCCAAGGCAAATTGCTAATACATGAACAACGTTGGATCCGACGTTGTTTAACGTCTAATCCGACGTTGTTACAATGTCCAATTGAACGTTAATTTGCGGTGTATATAGGGAACGCGAATCTAAATCCCACTCATATTCAAATCCAAATCCCACTCATATTCAAATCCAAATCCCACTCAAATCTAAATGACACGTAGGATAATTGAAGGAGAATTCGTATGGCGGATTCTCCTTCAATCACGTGTCATTTTTAAAAAAAATTTAGCTCAACCTTTCATTTAAAAAAATTATCTCAATTTAAACTTTTAATAATCGAACTGATTTATTAATTTAACTAAATATTCAAACTAATTTAAAAGTAATCAATTAATTCAAATATGTATTATTTATCCAAATCTTTACCAATCTCTATTCATTATTCAAATCTTCTATTTTATTAATTTAACTAAATATTTTTAATACAAATATTTATTCATTATGAGATCTTTACCGATTGTTTTCTTATTTTAATTAGGATATTTAGTCTAAAAATAATTGGTATTTAGATCAAACATTTTGAGCCAATGCTAACAACTATGTTATACATTTTGTTTAACTTAATCATATAATAGTTTACTTTAACCTTAATTTTATACTACATCACATTTTAAAAAAATTTAACTCAATCATTTTTGGATGTATTAAAAAGTTCATATCGATCTTGAACTGATTAGATATTTAACTAATTTTAAAAACACTCCCGAACAATATTTTATTGTTAGGGATAGTTTAAATCAATAAATAAATTATTTATTTATTGTTAAAATAAATTGCGTACTTATCTCATTTTGATAGCTTTTTTTTTTATTAATTTCTATTTAATCGTTTATTAAAAATAGTTGATTTAGTTAAAACTAGTACAGTACCCGGGCCCGAGGCACGGGAGTATATGAACACATTTGATACGGGGTTAGCCGTAGGATGTCCCGATCTTCGACAATCAAACAAGAAATAACCAGAACGGAAGGAAAAGACTCAAAGACTCGATGAACAATATGCAAGACTCGAAATTGATAACAAAGACACGACCGATAGTGGACTGATTCAAACTAAAATAGAACGAGGCAAAGACCACAGGCCTCCTAAGAGGGTAGGAACCAAATACCAACGACTATAAAGCCCTCCTCTACAACCTTACACAACCAAGCAGACAACTTGGAGGCACAAGGAGGGGACTTGTGATTACCAGGATCACCAAGCTCTCGCGAGGTCGATGAATTCAAAGCAAACCAAGTTAGATCTATAACCAATTGTGCAATCGATGAGAAACGCTACGAATCGATTGACTTAGAACGCTCAATGTCTTTTCACAAGAGAAACTTTCAATAATTTTCAACGTAAGTTTTAACAATGGAGATCAGCCTTCTTATAACCCTAAAAGGCCAATTTACTAATTAAAATAATAAATAAAGAAAATTATTTAAATAACCTAAAATTACTTAAAATAAGTTGACTAATTAAGCCACATGAAATAACATGTTAATTAAGTGGTCTCATAAATTAACACGTAAGAAATCACCAATCTTGGCAAAGGAAGGCCTTCGGCGAACAACAACCAACAGCGGTCTCGCGCACGCCCGCGCGCCCATTGTCGCATGCCCGCGCGCCCTTGCACGCCCGAGTACCAGCCAGCCTTGCACTTCAGGGGTCGGCGTCGAATCCCCGGGTGTCGGTGGCACTTCCTATGCACATGTATGTCTTCCTTGATGGTTCCGGGAGTTGAACCGCGCTCAAGAACAAGGCGTGACTCACAAAGAGGAATGAGTCGCGTTGAAGCTTAATTCTTGGCTCGGGCTCGAGTCATCGGTCCGTCTCCGAGTATGATCGGCGCATCCGGAGGTGTAGATGACGGTGTAGAAGATGGTCCCGCATCAACCTCCCCTTCTTGGAAAGGATTCAACCACGAATCCAAGTCCTCGTCCACGGAAAGATATGGAATGAGATCTGCGACGTTAAAGGTAGCACTCACGCCATATGTTCCAGGGAGCTCCAGCTTGTAGGCATTGTCGCCCACCTTCTATAGAACCTTGAAAGGTCCATCTCCTCGCGGTGCAAGCTTGCCCTTCCTCTCCTTCCTCGGGTGCACCCACACTAGATCCCCAGGCTGGAATGTCACCAATCGGCGGCCCTTGTTGGCGTTGTGCTCAGCCTTCCGCATGAGCTGCTGACGCGTCCGGTCATGGAGCTCCTTGATGAACTCAACATGCTTACCTGCATCAAAAGACTCATTCTCTCTCATAGGATATGGAGTAAGATCAAAAGGGGTTAGTGGATTAACACCATATACAAATTCAAAAGGAGTTAATTTAGTTGAGGAATGCATTGTCCTATTGTAAGCAAACTCCACATGAGGTAAGGCTTCTTCCGAAAGCTTCAAATTTTTCCTTAAAATGGCTCGAAGGATAGTGGTTAAGGTTCTATTGGTCACCTCAGTTTGGCCATCTGTTTGGGGGTGACTAGAGGTAGAGAATAACAATCTAGTTCTCAATTTATTCCATAAAGTTCGCCAAAAATGACTAAGAAACTTAACATCCCTATCACTCACAATTGTCTTAGGCACTCCATGCAACCTATAACTACCTCTCTAAAGAACAAATTCGTAACATTGGTAGCATCGTCAGTCTTATGGCATGCTATGAAGTGAGCCATCTTAGAAAATCTATCCACCAAAACAAAGATAGAATCCCTCCCCTTCTTAGTTCTAGGCAATCCCACAATAAAGTCCATAGAAATATCTTCCCAAGGGGCTGAGGGTAGACCTGTCAAAATGAAACCCGACCCGAAAACACGACCCGACCGCCCGGTAATTTTTGGGTCGAAACCCGAAAATTTAGACCCGACATTTTTTTTCGACCCGAACCCGAAAACCCGATAAATTTCCGGGTCAACCGGGTTCGGGTCCGGGTCGACCCGTTCGGGTCAATGATTATTAAAAAAAAAAAAGGGAAAGAAAGACGGGTTTTGTTTGGGGCAACCCTAACCTAACCATCGTCAATCGTCATTCACTCATCGTCTTCAACCGGCCGCCTTTCTCTCGTTGGGGTCGCACTGCCTCGCCATCGCCTGCTGCTCTCGCTACTCCTCTCACCGGCGTCTCGACAGCGTCATTCGTCTTCAACCGGCCGTCTTCAACCCTGCTGCTCTCGCCGGCGTCTCGACAACGCCCACCTTCGCCTGCTGTTCCGCCTACTTCTCTCACCTACTGCTCTCGGTGCTGCTCTCGCCTACTGTCTCGCTTTTGCTCTCGCTACTGCTGCTGCTATCAGGTATGTGTATGTATGTTATTTTCGCTTCTGCTCTCGCCGCCTAATTTATTTTCGATTCAGTTGTGACTTGTGTATATTATTTTCGATTCAGTTGTGTGTGTATACTATCAGAGTATCAGGTATGTGTATGTGTGCTATTAGTTAGGTGATTTTCGAATTTTGGTTTTCAATTAGTTGATTTTCGAATCTTGGTTTTCAATAGCTATCATAACACAATGTTTCCCACAATTAGTATAGAGTGAGTTAGTTTGTGTATGTATGCTTTAAGGTCTTGTGTAATGTGTTACACAGTACACTCATCTTGAGAATTCTAATCCCATCTTGAGAATAATATGCAGCTTAAAGTTTGTGTATGTATGTATGCTTTAAGGTCAAGTAACAAAGGATTGAACAACTCAGTCTTGTGTATGAGTGTACTGTCTTGTGTATCCCTTCTAAAGTTTCATTCCTTTTGAATTCTAATCCCATCTTTGAGAATAATATGCAGCTTCATTATTAGGATTGTTTTCTGTTTTTTGGCAGACTCAATCTTTATTCCGATCACAGTTCTTGCACTGGCAATACTGAGTTGTTCAATTTGGTGTTTCGCCTCACAACTATCTTACATTGCTTGTATAGGAAACATGCCCCCACGACGTCCACCAAAAAAATGTGCAACAACAAGACCAAGTGGACCTTTGTTACCAATGCCATTTCTACCTGGATTTGGAATGCATTCTACTGTTCTATCATCCCCGTCCTCGCCATCACTTCAGGTTCCGAATCAAGGTAGTTAAATTTCTATACAAATTACAAATTAATTCTTTCTTTGAAATTTGAAAGTGTATTAATTATTATCAATATTATTAAGTTGTGTGCTTATTGTACTTATTCTATTTCGTAGGAATTTCTTTATCAACTTCGAGTCACTCACTTACTCCGGCTACTACAAATCTGGAAGATTGTGCCTCTCCTACCACTCCTATGCCTTTTCCAACTCCAATGGAAGATATAGAAAGTAGGACTGTGAATGTGATCTCTGAAACTTCTGAGCATTCTGAAACTTCTGACAAAACAAAGAAAAGGAGATGGACTGCTGATGCTTGGACTGAATATGACTTATATGATGGAGATAAGTTTGAAGATGGCATGGATAGGGCTATTTGAGAGTTTTGCCATAAAGGACCAATCTTGGCAGACTCTGATTATGGCACCTCAAATTTTACACGCCATAGCAGCACTTGCAAACAACGTTTAGCTCTCCTTGAAAAGGAAGGGATGGCAATTAAGGATGGGAAGGTAATTGCTAAATTTGATCAAGATGTCTATAAGGAAATGGTTTCACTTGCTATCATTAGACATGGATACCCTTTTACCTATGTGGAGCATGAGTCAAATAGGGATCTTCATGAGTTTCTGAATGCAGATTGCAAACCCATATCTAGAAATACGGCCAGAAGTCATGTCATGAAAATTCATATCAGAGAGAAACAGAAGTTGAGAAATTTCATGATGAACATTTCCGGGAATATTTGCTTGACTTCTGATATGTGGACTTCTGTTGTTGGTCAAGGGTACCTTTCATTAACTGCACATTATATTGATGATGAATGGAATTTGCATGCTAAACTTTTGAATTTCTGTCATGTCGAACCACCTCACACTGCAGTTGTGTTGCATGATACTGTGTTAGCTCTTTTAAAGGAATGGGGAATTCATAAGAAAGTGTTTTCTGTGACACTAGATAATGCTAGGTGCAATGACAATATGCAAGACTTGTTAGCCGAAAGTCTCTCGTTGCATTGTCCTTTGGCTTGTGGGGGTGATTATTTCCATGTGCGTTGTAGTGCTCATGTTTTGAATCTAATTGTTCAAGATGGGTTGAAAGTAATTGTTGATGAGGTGAAGAAGGTTAGGAAGTTGGTGACCTACAATGTTGCTTCAGAGCGTAGAGTGTTGAAGTTTATGGAAGTTGCTTCTGCTGCCCACGTTGATCTTTCTAGGAATTTGAGCTTGGATTCCCATACTAGATGGAACTCTACATATAAAATGCTTGAAAGAGCATTGGTATATCGCGTCCCTTTGTCAAGGAGATCTGATCGGGACTATCCTGAAATTCCAAGTGAAGAGGAATGGTGCAGAATAGAAAAGATTTGTGCCCTTCTGAAGCCTTTTGATGAACTTACTACTCTTATGTCCGGAAAGAAATATCCGACATCCAATCTGTATTTGAAAACAGTGTGGAAGATTGAGCTTCTGTTACTTAGATATGCTTCTTGTGATGACCCAATCTTGAAAGACATGGCAATCCGGATGAAGGAGAAGTTTGATAAGTATTGGGAAACATATAGTGTTGTTTTCTCTTTTGCTGCAATATTGGATCCTCGCTATAAGTTTCAATTTGTCCTTTTCTGTTTCCAAGAATTGGATAAAGTGTTGAATACTACAACAGCTGCATCAAAGGGTGAACATGTGATGGAAGAGTTCTGTAAGTTATTTAATGAGTATGCAGACCGCAATGTTACTCAAGCAAGTGTAGGAGGCATACAAGAGAACCAACATCGTGATGAAGATGAAATGGCGGTAAACTAATCTAAATTACTACTTTAAATTTCTATGTTTAATTGTTTATACATTTTTTATGCATTATAATTCTCTAGTTATTGCTAATCTACATTTATTACTTATCTAGTTATTACTTGTTGCTCTTTCGTCATTGTTTACGTTGATCTTTTAGCTTGTTAGCATGTTGCTAATCTAAATTCTATGTTTAACTGATTCCATATTTAGGGATTTGCTAATTATGGTGATTTTTCTGAAGACAAAACTGAGATACAGTCGTACCTAGATGAGACGAGGTTAAGTCACACTACCGATTTAGATATTCTTGTGTGGTGGAAGGAAAATTCTTCCAAATATCCCATACTCGCTCTTTTGGCAAGAGACATCTTAGCGATTCCCATTACTACTGTGGCATCTGAATCTTCCTTTAGTATGGGAGCTAGAGTTCTCACGAAATGGAGATCCTCTCTTCATCCGTATACAGCAGATGCGCTATTGACTACTCGCACTTGGTTGTTTGGATTTCATATTGACGAAGGTACGTTTACTTTAAATGGCATTGATACGCTATCTTGTATAATTGATTAAAGATTTAGAGTATTGATTGAATATTTATTACAATACAGATAAAAATGAACACCAAGATATTCGAGGAATTGAGTATCAAATGAACGAAATGGAGATCTGACGATTGAAGGAGTACGCCAGTTGTGTTTTGTGGCTCATCTAATATCATATTTTAAATCTTGTATTAGGTTTTATTTCTATTGTAAAGGATGTTATCCTAACTAATTTTTATTCAACCCTATCTATTGTGTTTGAATTTGTGGATTTTTATACTCGTATTTAGAATCTTCAAATGATCAGATATTTTGGATATTTTTAGTATTTGATCATCTTAACTTGTTGGTTATTGTAATATTTGGTTATGTTTGTCTTTTTGTCATTTCCGAAAAGTTAGGCCCTTTCATTTTAGCGTTTTACACCTTTTATGGGGTGTCGAAGTGTCAATTTTGATTGAGAAAATAAAAAAATTGACAATCTGAAAATTGACCCGAAATCGACCCGAACCCGTTGGAAACCCAAGTCAACCCGAGTTAGTATCGACCCGGGTTTACCCGAGACCCGTTTATCCGAAACCCGTTTTATCCGAAACTCGTTACGACCCGACCCGAACCCGACCCGTTTGATCCGATTGACAGGTCTAGCTGAGGGTATAGGCAGTGGGGTATACAAACCATGGGGCATAAGCTTAGACTTGACCTTCAAACAGTCAATACATCTCTTAAGGCAATGTTCTACATCCCTAAGCATATGTGGCTAATAGAAGTGTGACTTAAGTGTATGGTATGTCTTATCTCTCCCAAAATGACCCATTAAACCTCCACAATGGGTTTCATTCACCAATAATAAACGAAGAGAACACCTAGGTATACACACTTGGTCTTTCCTAAATAATAACCCATCAAAGATATAAAATTGGTCGGCAGGACCCTTATCTAGGCACTTTCGAAAAATATCCACTACTAGAATTGTGTTAATAGACATCATATCTTTTAAATAAGTCGAAAAAACGCATGATGTTAAATTATTTAATTACATCAGTTATTAAATTTTTGATGTTGATAAAAATTTAAACAACGTTCATTCTGTTCGACTGATGTTAAATGGTTAATTTAAATTTTTTTGAAGCACGCGGGGTTGAATAAAATGAGCGGGATTTAAACACTTGCAAAAAATTAGGGGTGTTTCTAAAACCAGGGAAGGTTATACTCCGTAATATTAAACCCACACCCACTTTATCTCTCTCTCACACACGCAAAACAAACCATCTCAGATCTGCAGCCTCTCCCATCTTCTCCGATCATTCACCTTCCTCTAGCTTCAAGGAAGAACCCCAAAATCGTTGATAGTGTTACTCTCATCGCCTCCTCTATCTCTTTCCCTCGGTTGGCGACTACGATGATACGTTCCCATAACCCAAAAACCTAACTGGTAAGCCTTCTCTCACCCCCTCTATAGATCTGTATGTCTGCCTTCTCCTCTAACACCTCTCGCAGTCCTTTGTCGTCTCTTTCTTGCGACCTCCTCTTTGGTTCTTGTTCTCTCTTGCGAGTGGAAGTCTGGAGGCATGGTAGATTTAGGTTTGGGCGATTCAAAGTCGATTGTTCTGAAGACGAACTCCTCGTTTGGGTTGACAGTTTCGACGGCGACAATTTCAAACCTACCTGCGGCTATAGGCAGTGGTGGGGAAGAGGTCGGCCTCGTTCAGATGCAAGATTTGAAGGTACCTTTGCACCTTCTTCTTTCAATTCAAAAGCTCAATTAGGGTTTGATTTGGTGAAATAGGTATCTCGATTTATTTTAATTTTATGTGCCCTTACAGGTGGGCAGCATATGTAGCTGGGACCATTCTAGTTTTGATGACAGAGTTAGGTGTACGATTCCAGAACAGTATCAGCATGCTTGTAAGCTCCCTACATCCCATTTAATTTTGGCGGTGTTCATCTTTCTTTTAATTACATCTTGTTCCTTTTTTTTTCCGGTAATCACAGGTTTCTTCTGCAGTTCCAGAAGGGAAAGGAGTTTCCCCGTCTGCATTTGTGGAGGTTGCAAGCATGTCTGCTATAGCTGCTGCTCAAGGTAATAAAGTTATTGGAGGTTGATTATGGTGTCGTTTTGTTTTTAGGTTTTGACAATGTGAAAGATATACTTCCAAAATTCCTTGAATGTTCCACTAATGAAAGTGAATTAAATTGTACCTGATTGTGCCCATACATTCCAAAGTTGTCATTTTGTTTCATTCAAGGCCCTTTCTATGAAATTTTATAATAGCCAGCCTTGAATAGTTAATTATTTGCAGGTTTGAATATCAGCCCAAGAGATCTAGCACTTCTATGCCATAAGGTTTGATTTCTAGCCTGGAATTAATTCTGGAAAATACTTCTGCTAACCAATTTATAACTTCCATGTTACAAGTAGAGATATAACAAATAATGCAATTGGTTTCCTTTCACGTCTACTGAATTTTTTTTAAGGCTGAGAATCATGTTGTTGGTGCTCCTTGTGGTGTGCTGGATCAGATGACTGCAACATGTGGTGAAGCTAATAAACTTCTTGCAATGGTCTGCCAGGTATATAGTTGGAATCAAGGGATTAGTGTCTTTATAGGTTATGGGGTTATAGGGTCTTAGTTTCATTCTGTGTTTCATAAATGCAGCCTGCAGAGGTGTTAGGACTTGTTGAAATACTTGGTCACCTTCATTCTGTGTTTCATAAAATGCTTTCACATAGCATGTTGGGCGAGGCTTTTGTGTCGAAGTACATTGATCATGGTGATCTTGTGACTGCAATCGATCCAAAGCGTTCATATGATGTGAAAGCAGCTACCAGACATCCAATATATGAGAATCTTCGAGTAAAGGTCAGCATTTGTAGGCTTAGGGGCATCCCCATGATAATGTATTTTGTAATCTACACGAACACTTTATTTTAATCTGTCCATTAACATGCAGGCTTTCAAGGCCCTTTTTGACATCTTCAATTTCGGATGACCAGTTGATTTCTTTAAGGGAGCTGATGTACCAGGTAACCAAATGCCTCTGACTTAATTTTCTTTATGCTGAAACAATTACACATTCAGACCATGAGCTCCTTTCTTACTTGCTTAATATATTTCTTCTCTTATTTTACTGCTTTACATGTTAACTTGAACAAGATTCAGGGAAGAGAAGTGCCAACACAAGGTCTGAACGAGAGGAAGAAACAACGAATGACCAAGAGGAAGATCATTGCATCTTTGCCTTAAATTGTGCATCTTGCATCTCGACTCTATTGTCATTATTTTCAATTGATATTATGTCAAGCTTAGAATCAAACTATTGATGTATTTTGTTTTGTATTTAGCCTTGTTGTCAAAGAGTATTCGACTCTATTGTCATTATTTAATGTATTGGTTATGGTCTTTTGCATTGTTTAATTTTCTGCTTGCCAAAACAATGTCACAATATAGATTAGTAGGTTTATTTGATGAAACACGTCGAACTTGTGAGCGAAAAGCGATGTCTACGTTTGTAATTACGTCAACCATTAAGATACAAATCGATTTCTAAACCCAACATATATGAAAATTATAGCAAAAACAGATGTGCATATGTAGCACTTACATCGTTAAAAATATATAAATCGATGTGTGTAGCCATATAAGACATCAGGTTTATAAAAAATAGCGATGTTAATTTGAAATTTTGTATTACTCTACATATCTCCAAATGGCTAGACATGAAAAAGAATAATGGTTTAACATTAGATGAATCAATCAAAAAGTCATTATATCCATGTATTTAAGTCGTCATTAAAAATAAAAACGATGTTATAAAGTATGAAAGACATCGGTTATAAACCGATGTGGTAAAGTTGAGATCTTTAACACCTCCCACTAACACGTCGAAATTTTTTTTTATTAACATCGGTTTATACCCGATGTCTATGGACACAATTCTAGTAGTGATCCCCAAAAATCAGCATCTGTCACATATAATTCCTTAATGTATACAAAGCCTAAGACTCTAGAATCCAAAATGGTCAAAAGGTCATGTCTTCTAGATAAAGCAACAACAACCACATTGTCTTTCCGTTTCTTAAATTTTATAACATAAGGAAATGTCTCAATAAATTCCATCCATCTACCATGCCTCCTATCAAGTTTATCTTGGCTCTTAAAATGTTTTAGAGATTCATGATCAGTCCTAAGTATAAACTCTCTAGGCCAAAGGTAGTGGGACCATGTCTTAAGGACTCTAAACAATGCATAAAGTTCTTTGTCATACGTAGAGTAATTAAGACATGCACCTTTTAATTTCTCATAAAAGAAGGCTATAGGCTTACCTTCTTGCATGAGGACGCCTCCAATCCCATCCCCGCTAGCATCACATTCAACCTCGAAAGGTCGAGTGAAGTTAGGCAGAGCCAGTAATGGCGCATGAGTGAGCTTTTCCTTGAGCTTGCAAAACGCCTTCTCCTGAGCTTGACCCCACTTGAACTCACACCGCTTCTTTGTGAGCTCTGTGAGAGGGGCTGCGATGGAGCTGAAGACGCGCACAAATCTCCGATAGAAGCTCGCTAGGCCCTGGAAACTCCTCACATGGCCGATATTGGTAGGTGTCGGCCAGTCCTGGATTGTCTTGATCTTAGCATCGTCGACTCGTAATCCGCTTGAACTCACTACAAAACCCAGAAAAGACAATTGATCATTACAAAGCTCACATTTCTTAAGATTGGCATACAATGTTCTAATCTAAGAGTAGAAAGTACTTCCCTCAAATGTGCTTCATGTTCCTCGGGTGATTTACTATAAATAAGAATGTCATCAAAATAAACAACAACAAATTTACCTATGAAATGCCTACGCACATGATTCATTAGTCTCATGAAAGTACTAGGTGCGTTAGTCAAGCCGAAAGGCATAACCAACCATTCATAGAGTCCAAATTTGGTTTTAAAGGCTATTTTCCATTCATCGCCTTCCTTCATCCTAATCTGATGGTAACCGCTTTTTAAATCAATTTTAGAGAAGATAGAAGAACCATACAACTCATCTAACATGTCATCTAAGCGGGGTATAGGATGGTGATATTTTACAGTAATGTTGTTAATGGCCCTACAATCTACACACATTCGCCATGAACCATCTTTCTTAGGGACTAACAACACAGGCACAACACTAGCTAGGACTCAAACTTTCCCTAATATATCCCTTGTCCAACAGTTCTGGACTTGGGATTGAACCTCTTGGGTTTCAGTGGGATTCATTCTATAAGCATGCCTATTAGGCAATGTCGCCCCTGGAATGAGATCGATTTGATGCTCAATTCCTCTGACAGGGGGTAGACCTGCTGGTATGTCCTCGGGGAAAACATCCTTATACTCTTCAAGAAGAGATAGGATGCGAGGAGGGAGGGTAGCTCTAAGCTCCTCACTCAACATATTCAACCCTTTGCATAGGAGCATGAGGGTTGTTTCCCCATCCGCAAACTCATCCAAAAATGTACTCTTGGAAGAAAAAAATACACCCTTAGGCCGAGTAGGGGTAGACACATGACTCGACTGAGCCTCCTTATCTAACTCACCTTTATTTATCTTCCGCTTCTCAATCTCATCAGCCACTTGGGTTGGCGTCATAGGCTTGAGAACTACATTTTTTCCCTGAAAAGTAAAGGAATACCTGTTAGTAAAGCCATCATGCAAGACCTTACGATCAAATTGGCAAGGACGACCTAATAAGATATGACAGGCTTGCATAGGTACTTGTACTATATCACATAACACATCATCTTCATAATGTCCTAATTTGATATGCACTTTGACTTGCCTATTCACTTTCAAATTACCATAGTCGTTCATCCAATGCAATCTATAAGGCCTAGGACGTTGAATAGTAGGAAGGTGTAATTTATCAATCATCTCTTGACTAGCTAAGTTACAACAACTTCCCCCATCAATGATTACATTAACCACTTTACCCTTAACTAAGCATCTAGTATGAAATAGATTCTCACGTTGATTGTCATCACATGCTGCAGGAACAACACTTAAGACTCTCCTAACAATCAATGATTCTCCATGTTCTTAATCAATGCCATCATCATCCTCATCAGAGGTAAGTAGATTAAGGTTTTGATCATTATCATTAGCATGCTCTTCATTTTCATCACAAGAATTGTCAGACACATATTCACCCAAGTGATTAATCATGAGAGTTTTCTTATTGGGACAATCCTTCATAGTACGTATGACTTCTACCCTGACATTTAGTAGTAGAGGGGTTAGGATTACTCCCTTTGGAACCAGTAGATGTCCTAGACGAATCTCGTCCTGTCCAAGACGCCTTACCCTTGTCAGCAGTTGTAGCGTTGGTTCGGCCATCTCCTCTCCCAGGGGCTTGGTTTGGCCGAGAGGTGTAACCGCCATCAGACCGCCCTTGGGGCTGTTGTGGCCAGTTTTGGTTCCAAGGTTGGGGTTGTCCGCTCGTCCATCGTCCGCCTTGGTTCCTGTATCTAGCTCCACGTTCAACTTTAATAGCTAAATGTAACAATTCAGTAGGAGTAGAATAAGGAAAGCAATCAATATCATGAGCTAAGGCGGGATGCAAGATCCTAAGAAATCTAGCATTAGTTTTCTCGTGAGATTCTACCACATTGGCTCTAGCCATAATTTCTTGCATAAGGTTAAATGTTTCCCCAACAGTTTTATTACCTTTCTTAAGATTTTCTATTCGTTGCATAAGCTCCCGATCATAGTTGAGGGACAAACCTATTTCTCATCAAAGCTTTCAATTGGTTCCAAGACGTGATAGGCGCATCAAGGGCTCTTCTTCTTTCCTTAACCATATTATCCCACCAAATAAGAGCAAATCCTTGAAATTCTAAAGAAGCCAATTGTACTTTCTTAGGGTCAGAAAAATTGTGACAGTTCCAGATTTGTTCCATCTTAGTTTCCCAGTCTATATATGCATCTGGATCTGTCTTACCATCAAAGGAATGAATTTTTACCTTTACCTTACCTATGCCGTCCTGATCAGGATCTCTATGCTCACGGTATTGGTAACGTCCTCCTCTATCGTTCCGCCTCTGACGTTGATCCCAATAGTCCTCCTCATGGAAGTCATCATCACGCTCCGAGTAGTAGAACTCCTCTTGGAAGCCACGACCTTGACCTCTTCCTCGTCCATGCCCCTTCACATTAGCAAATCCGTTATTTCTACCATTTCTCTCCCCTCGTGGAGAGTTGTTATCTTCAAAGATAGGATTTTGGAAATTAAGGTTAGGGTTAGGATTTTGCAAATTTAGTTGAGGAATGCATTGTCCTATTGTAAGCAAACTCCACATGAGGTAAGGCCTCTTCCCAAAGCTTCAAATTTTTCCTTAAAATGGCTCGAAGGATAGTGGTTAAGGTTCTATTGGTCACCTCAGTTTGGCCATCTGTTTGGGGTGACTAGAGGTAGAGAATAACAATCTAGTTCCCAATTTATTCCATAAAGTTCGCCAAAAATGACTAAGAAACTTAACATCCTTATCACTCACAATTGTCTTAGGCACTCCATGCAACCTATATCTACCTCTCTAAAGAACAAATTCGTAACATTGGTAGCATCGTCAGTCTTATGGCATGCTATGAAGTGAGCCATCTTAGAAAATCTATCCACCAAAACAAAGATAGAATCCCTCCCCTTCTTAGTTCTAGGCAATCCCACAATAAAGTCCATAGAAATATCTTCCCAAGGGGCTGAGGGTATAGGCAGTGGGGTATACAAACCATGGGGCATAAGCTTAGACTTGGCCTTCAAACAGTCAATACATCTCTTAAGGCAATGTTCTACATCCCTAAGCATATGTGGCTAATAGAAGTGTGACTTAAGTGTATGGTATATCTTATCTCTCCCAAAATGACCCATTAAACCTCCACAATGGGTTTCATTCACCAATAATAACCAAAGAGAACACCTAGGTATACACACTTGGTCTTTCCTAAATAATAATCCATCAAAGATATAAAATTGGTCGACAGGACCCTTATCTAGGCACTTTCGAAAAATATCCACTACTAGAATTGTGTTAATAGACATCATATCTTTTAAATAAGTCGAAAAAACGCATGATGTTAAATTATTTAATTACATCAGTTATTAAATTTTTGATGTTGATAAAAATTTAAACAACGTTCATTCTGTTCGACTGATGTTAAATGGTTAATTTAAATTTTTTTGAAGCACGCGGGGTTGAATAAAATGAGCGGGATTTAAACACTTGCAAAAAATTAGGGGTGTTTCTAAAACCAGGGAAGGTTATACTCCGTAATATTAAACCCACACCCACTTTATCTCTCTCTCACACACGCAAAACAAACCATCTCAGATCTGCAGCCTCTCCCATCTTCTCCGATCATTCACCTTCCTCTAGCTTCAAGGAAGAACCCCAAAATCGTTGATAGTGTTACTCTCATCGCCTCCTCTATCTCTTTCCCTCGGTTGGCGACTACGATGATACGTTCCCATAACCCAAAAACCTAACTGGTAAGCCTTCTCTCACCCCCTCTATAGATCTGTATGTCTGCCTTCTCCTCTAACACCTCTCGCAGTCCTTTGTCGTCTCTTTCTTGCGACCTCCTCTTTGGTTCTTGTTCTCTCTTGCGAGTGGAAGTCTGGAGGCATGGTAGATTTAGGTTTGGGCGATTCAAAGTCGATTGTTCTGAAGACGAACTCCTCGTTTGGGTTGACAGTTTCGACGGCGACAATTTCAAACCTACCTGCGGCTATAGGCAGTGGTGGGGAAGAGGTCGGCCTCGTTCAGATGCAAGATTTGAAGGTACCTTTGCATCTTCTTCTTTCAATTCAAAAGCTCAATTAGGGTTTGATTTGGTGAAATAGGTATCTCGATTTATTTTTAATTTTATGTGCCCTTACAGGTGGGCAGCATATGTAGCTGGGACCATTCTAGTTTTGATGACAGAGTTAGGTGTACGATTCCAGAACAGTATCAGCATGCTTGTAAGCTCCCTACATCCCATTCAATTTTGGCGGTGTTCATCTTTCTTTTAATTACATCTTGTTCCTTGTTTTTTTCCGGTAATCACAGGTTTCTTCTGCAGTTCCAGAAGGGAAAGGAGTTTCCCCGTCTGCATTTGTGGAGGTTGCAAGCATGTCTGCTATAGCTGCTGCTCAAGGTAATAAAGTTATTGGAGGTTGATTATGGTGTCGTTTTGTTTTTAGGTTTTGACAATGTGAAAGATATACTTCCAAAATTCCTTGAATGTTCCACTAATGAAAGTGAATTAAATTGTACCTGATTGTGCCCATACATTCCAAAGTTGTCATTTTGTTTCATTCAAGGCCCTTTCTATGAAATTTTATAATAGCCAGCCTTGAATAGTTAATTATTTGCAGGTTTGAATATCAGCCCAAGAGATCTAGCACTTCTATGCCATAAGGTTTGATTTCTAGCCTGGAATTAATTCTGGAAAATACTTCTGCTAACCAATTTATAACTTCCATGTTACAAGTAGAGATATAACAAATAATGCAATTGGTTTCCTTTCACGTCTACTGAATTTTTTTTAAGGCTGAGAATCATGTTGTTGGTGCTCCTTGTGGTGTGCTGGATCAGATGACTGCAACATGTGGTGAAGCTAATAAACTTCTTGCAATGGTCTGCCAGGTATATAGTTGGAATCAAGGGATTAGTGTCTTTATAGGTTATGGGGTTATAGGGTCTTAGTTTCATTCTGTGTTTCATAAATGCAGCCTGCAGAGGTGTTAAGACTTGTTGAAATACCTGGTCACCTTCGTTTCTGGGGCATGGATTCTGGAATTCGACACAGGTAATGATATAGCAAAAGTAATTCAACAAAAGATCCAGGGGCATAATCGTCATTTATATGGTAAACCCTAATCGCAAACCCTAACTCTCATTATATATATATGTGATCGATTACTAGGGTTAGCGAAGGCTTCGATCAGCCGACACAGTCTGACTTGAGCGTCGGAGGCTGCTCTGGGGAGACAAGCCCCGCCCCGACCTCGTTCTTGGTTGATCTTGCAGGATTGTATCTCGCCGATCCTCCTCAAGATCAATGGTGCAGATTTTACCCATTACATTTGGCGCCGTCCGTGGGGATTCAATCAAAAAGCCATGAGATCGGATCTCTCAGTAAAAAAGAAAACGTAATGAAGATCAATGATAGGAGAGGGTCGTCGGGTCGATGAAGCGGCGGATCCGGAGCGGTGCCTCTACCGACTGCCCTCCTCTCGCCATCGCCCACAAACCCTAGCAGCGGGAGTAGCCATCGATTCCGACCTCCTCCATCTCTCTATGTGCAACTCCGACGATATCTGGTTGGGGCTGGCACCATAGCCGCCGATTCCGGCCTCTTCCGTCTCTCTCTGCGCCACTCTGATTGGACCTGGTTTGGGTTTGCCGGCATCGATAGGTAGGCCGGGGCATCCGAATCCGCCGTTAAGATCCGTCGTCGCCGTCGAAGATCGAGGTCAAAGACGGGATGGCTGCGCCGCGCCGCTTTCCACAAACCTACGAAGAAGGCGATGCATTTGCAAATCTGGATTAATTATAAAAGCAATCCCGGAGTTCTCAAAAGTCGCGGATATCGGCATGTAATTTCCAAATAATTACGAAAAGGGCTCCAAACTTTTAGAGTTGCAGATTTCAAGTCTAGACGCAAGGTGATCGGAGGACAAAAGGGTTGTCGATGCACCGTCTACCAGGATCTGGGCGCGCATCACCATGGACCCCAAGCATCGTTCGCAATCTCCACACCGAGAAGATCGCATCGGATTAAAAACGGATAAGCTCTCCTTCCTTTTAATCTCATCTAATTTGTCATTCAATTCTACAATTCTTACATGTGCGGTACGGTGAACGTTTTGGTGTGCTAGGGTCATGATGATAGGCCGTTAAAGTTAATTTAGTCATCATTAGGTTATTCTCTTATACTAATTTCATTATGTGGTGTTCATACCTATTTAAGCTAATGCTAAGGGAAATATCAAATCTAATGAATTGTTGAGATATTTTCTTGATTAAGATTACGAAATTAGAAGCATGTGAAAAGACAATTTGGCAGATACAAATTGTTTGTTAGCTGAGGTATTGAAGAACCAAAGAACAAGTGGAACCGAACCAGGGTCATTATTTTTAATTTCTGCCAAGTCCTCGACTAATTACTTTTTGATCATTCTTGATTATCTACCTATTCAGCTGTTGCAAGTTCCAGTTTTTATGTTGGATTGCACTCTGCGGTGGTATGAGTTGTAGATGTGTTGCATCAACATCTGCTATGCGCTTGTGCTAATTTTCCATACTTGAAAATGAGTTTCTGAGAGCTCTGAGGTTTCAGCTATTTCTGAATTTAGAATTTGATTTGCTTTAAAACAGGGTAAACATAATTCATTATATCATTTTTTTTCATCTGGGTTGGATAATTCCTTCATCCTTGTGCCATAGCTCTTTATTGATCTTGCTAGACTTTACTGTTGGAATACTTGTTAGTTGTTAGCATAAGTTGCATTTCTCACACGTTTTATTATATTCAAGAGCAACATTATATCAAAGCCGTAAAAAACCATTACAGAATCGCCACTCAAGGCCAACGGATCGCCACTCAAGGCCAACGGATCGCCACTCAAGGCCAAACGGAAGCCAATTCAGGCCATGAGATCGCCACTTAAGGCCAAACGGAAGCCAGTTCAGGCCATCAAGATCGCCACTTAAGGCCAAATGATCGCCACTCAAGGCCAATAGATCGCCACTTAAGGCCAAACGGAAGCCAATTCAGGCCATGAGATCGCCACTTAAGGCCAAACGAAAGCCAATTCAGGCCATGAGATCACCACTTAAGGCCAAACGGAAGCCAATTCATGTTGATTTTAAGGATCGAAAAGCCAAATCTAGGTAGATCTGAGGTTGAAGATAAAGATTGTAGAGGAACCAGTCGAATAGAAACGAAACGGAGGGAAACCGAAGGTTTCTTTCATTGATTAACAAAAGCGTTTGGTAGCCTTATTTATATGTTACACAAATGAGATGGGCCTAAGCCCATATACTACTAATGCAATATAGCCCAAACATATCAAATCTGACATAATAATATAATAATATAGCAACACCCCCCTTCAAGACGGAACTGGGGTCGAAACCAGTCCGATCTTGGACAACACAGAGCGAAGCTGAACGCCGGTGACACTCTTAGTTAGGAAATCTGCCAATTGAGCCGACGAAGGAGCAAATGAAAGAGAGATCAAACCATCCAGTAATTTCTCGCACACGAAGTGGCAATCTAACTCGATGTGCTTCGTGCGTTCATGAAAAACTGGATTGCGAGCAATATAAATTGCGGCTTGGTTGTCACAACGGACTGGAATTGGTGTTATACCAGGGACATTGTTGTTGCAGGAGTAAGTCAAGTATAGAATAGAATATGGTTTAGAACGACTCCCCTGTCTCAGCAAATAATTACAAGACTTCCTCCCGTTGTAGTAAGAGAAAAGTCAGGATCGAATCCACGAGGACGCACGTCAGCAGTTCTTAAGTAGCTGTCAGATTTTCACAGCAGCAGCAGAAAGACACAGAAACACCAGCAGAAGCAGAAATCAAACAGAAACAAATAATCCCGGCAAGGGCAACTAAAATAAAAGCAAATAAACAAAACAAAGACAAAAATAAAAGCAAAACAAAGATGAAAGCAAAACAGAAAGTAACTCGAGGACACAGAAGCTGGTCGATCTCGACAAGCTGTCCTCTAGGTCGACAAGACAGTAACGAAAACAGAAAGTAAAGAACAAAAGCAATCAACTCGACAAGATCAGGCAACTCGACCTCGACAAGAGGTACTCGACTTCGACAAAGAAAGGTAAAGACAGAAACTTGAAAATCGACAAAGACAGGAGCAAATCAACTCGACCTAGACAACCCCTCCTCGACCTCGACAAGAACAGTACTCGAGATCGACAAACAGTGGTCTATGTCGACAATAAACAGTAAAAGACAAAATCGCAGATTTTCGACAGAATTCAGAATTTTAACAGAAATTTACTTCAATATATAAAAAGACCTCCAAGGCTAGGGTTTCAACACCACAACAGTAACCATGCAAAACAACACATAAAGGCATAAAAGATCATGCTTTCCATCGAATAACTTTCGTTATTAACAACTAGGCATATAAAGGCCCTCGCATAAACCCTAATTGCTACTAACCCTTTTTCACATAATTAATCCAAGTTGCATTAAGATCACTTTCGCTTCAATAACACAAACAAGGATCACCTTCAACTCTCGCAAAAGAATCATGCTCATAGGGATAGAAGATAAATCGCACAAAAGATCTGACCTTTATCGCATCGCCTCACATGGCCACCGTCGGGCTCACCCCAGCCCCAGAAGTGGGTGGACTACTCGCTCTTTATCGCAATCGCAGACATTGATTTGATGAAAGAAACTTGCATTAAACTAAATTCAACGCTTTTACAATTCCGGCAATCAACTTTCGCAAACCGCCAAAACCTTAAAAACCTCAAACTCCTAAAACTGTATCTGTGGAACTAACTAATTGTGTGTCTCGAATGATGCATAAAACTGAGCCCCATGGGCTTTATTTATAGCCTTCATTCCCTAGCTAATCTAGGAAAGAAGATATCTATCTATATCTAAATTTCTATCTAAAGTGCTTTAAAGATAAATAAAATGTTTTTAGGAAATAAATCCATAAGGAAAGGATAAACTAATTAGGTAACATGTCTTCATGATGTTGATAGATTGCCTTCCATAGATAGAACTTGATCAATTCGGATAGATCTTCGATGGAATTGGATAGAATCTTCCGCCTTCGGTATCAAGCAACGTCAACTCTACTCGGACAGGGCTAGTCGAGAAGATTCTGGAAGCTGGTCTAGTCGACCTCGACAAGGTCCCGTCGACCTCGAGTAGGGTTAGTCGTCTCGGCTTGCTGGTGCTCGATGTGGCTCGTCATGGACTTCCTGGGCTCGTCGACCTCGAGTAGGGTTCGTCGACTTCGACAAGGGCTAGGGCCATCGACTAGACCTCCTCGGGTGGATCTCCTCGGGTTGCTCAGACATGGCTCAGGGCGGCTCGTCGATCTCGACTAACCTTTGTCGAGATCGAGTAGAGGTGGCTCGGCTTCTCGTCCTCGGTTTGGTGTGCTCGACCGGCTCGGACAAGGACTCAGGCGCTCGTCGACTTCGACAAGCCCTAGTCGACTTCGAGTACGGTGGCTCGCCGACTAGGGTTTCTCGAGCAGCTCTCCTCGAGGGACTCCGGATCTGGTGCTGTGGCTTCGTCGACCTCGAGTAACGGTCCTCGAGATCGAGTTGGCTTCGGAGCTCGGGGAGCTTGGTTCTCGATCATGGCTTTGTCGACCAGGCTGTGCCCGGACATGCTCGTCTAGGTCGAGTAGGCTTTACTCGAGATCGAGTAGTCTCGACTCTCAGACTTGTTCCGCTGCTTTGACCTTGGACTTCTGTAGTGGTTTTCTGAGCTTTTCCGACCTTCTGTAGAATTGCTGTAAAACGCCTCGATTTCTGCGATTTAAACAGAAACTGGTGTAGATTCCATAATTTGGAAAATAAACATAAACTACATAGATTCTGTACTATCTAAACCCAAATGTATGAAATGTATACAGAAATCGATATAAAAGTTGCTGTAAAACATGGCAGATTCTGCTCACAACAAACACCCCATACTTAAGCTTGCTTGTCCTCGAGCAATACTTTTATTTGTCATTCAGGGGAAGAATTCAAAACTCTCAACATCTTAGATTCATTCTCATATAACCCTGCAATCAATTACCATCCTCGAAAAGGTACTAGTGTCACAGATCCATGCATGTGCAAATATGTAAAAGCAACATCTACTCACAAAAGGAGGGTTATGCAAAAACAATATAAGTGACAAAGCATTGATAATCAAGAAGACTTTAATTTAAGCTCATGAAGGAGTAGATTGGTAAAAGGCTAAAAGGTGGGCAATTTTTGGCAATGTGGTGCTTTTATGATCCGGGGAAATGGAGTACTTTCCAAACTTGAGTTTCATTCCACATTCCTTTCTTTCATATACTTCATCACCTTTCATATTGCTTTTCTCAATAATGATGCTTTTACCTCTCTAACCTTAGCACTGCCTTCTCGCGAGTCGCAAACATGGGTGTCATGAATGGCCCCGGATACTTAGTGCGTCGGACTCCTCACAATGTGTCCCATCTCTCCAAACTATTATCTTAGAGAGCAGGGTCAATCTACCTTTATCTCCTGAGGTGATTGGATTTTCTTTCACTCATTAAATTTTCCATATATTTCAAACAATTTCCTTCCAAACTCCAAATATGATAATAACACAAACACCATATATCATCTCCATAATGTAACATCATTCTCAACATAATCCCCGGATAAGGTAAAGAATGGCAATTATTTAGAACATGTGGAGCAATATTTGAAATAAGGCATATTATGGCTTTTGTGATGCATAAGCATAGGGATGGCTAGGATTATAAACAATGAGCATTATATGGAAATATAAAGTCCTCCATCATCTTATCATGCAACATGTCAAAAGCAACTTCAAATTTTACCTCCTTTCATGGTTTTCAAGAAAATAATGCACTTCATTGTGACTTCCCTTAACTAGGCAATTTCATGCTATATATCTCTAATAAATCCAATTTTGCATCGTCGAGTTCAATATAAGCTTCCATGGCATTATTTAAAATTTAAATTTAAATGGGGGTCATTTTTCTCAAGAGTTTTGGAAAACATGCATATAAGCACATAAATCAATAATGCATTCCAAAATAGCCATGTAGCAATTCTTAGGGAATAATGCACAAGTATGCACAAAAAATGTCAAATATGCATAAAGTAAGCCCTTCCCCCACCCCATAATTAAACATTACAGTGTCCTCACTGTATAAAACCAGGTAAAGGGTAAAGAAAGAAACTCACAAGACATGTGTGCAGAGCTGCAAAATTTTGAATGGAGCACCTCCTAGTCCGAGTATGACTATAGCTTTGATTCTATCCATGGACCTGAAAAGTAGAAGACATATACCAACAAAACAAAAACAAAAACCAAAAACGATGTTCAAAACCAAAAACCAAAAACAAAGTCTTAAATGTCCTAAAAAGTCTATGTACATGCTCTAGATTTTAGAGTCGCTAGGCCGACTTCCATTAATGCTCAAGGTGGCATCTGTAGAGCCCATGTAGCTTGGGCCTCAAATAGGACTCCATTCTTGTCCATCAGCTGTAATCCTCCAGAATGGATCTTGTTCACCACGAACGGTCCCATCCGCTTCTTGTTGAATTTGTTGGGAAACCAATGATCCTTTGATTTAGAGACATAGAGCTTGTCTCCAACTTCATACTCCTTAGGCTCATCATTGGAAATCCTGCACAATCGCACATACCAAGGCAAACCTCTCCCATGTATAGATAAATCTTTAATGGAAATAGGAGAAGAAAGATCCATACCTTGGCTTACCTTCGCAGAAACGGAATCGGGCACCACGGTGTTTGGTCGATCTCGACTAGGGCTCCTCGAGATCGACGAGTCTGCTGGTCCTGGTGGTGGTGGCTTCATCGAGGAAGAAGAAGTCGAGGAAGGGGGCTTGTCGACATCGACAAGACTGGTCGACCTCGACGAAGACTCTGGCTCTGGTGGCTTGCTCCTCGAGAACACAAGATCTGGTGGCGCCTAGCGGTGGTCGACCTCGACAAGGCTACTCGAGGTCGACGAGGGTTTCTCTCCTGGTTGCTGCGGCGTCGAGGAAGGCGGCGCTGGGCTCTCCGAGGGGTGGTCGAGATCGACGAGAGTGTTGTCGACCTCGAGTAGACTCGGCTTGTCTGGTTCGCTGCTTGTTGAAGCTGGCGCTGGTGGAGTCTCCTTGGTCTGGTCGAGATCGACTGGGGTTCTACTCGATGTCGAGGAGCCCTGGTCGATCTTGACCCCATACTTAGCTCCTTTGTTCTCTTTAAGGATTGCCATGATCTCCTCCACCTGGGCCTCCATGTCCCTCTTTTCCAGCTCCTCAGGGGTCATATTCCTGACCTTGGGTTCCCCGCAGGTGATGTAGCCAGCTGAGATAGATTTGACCTCTTCCATTGGACCTGTATGCCTTTCAGTTTTATTAAAAAAATACTCTATTACCTCATCGCTGATGTTGAAGGTGAGCACTCCTTTCCGTACGCTTATGTTGGGATCCACAGTCGCCAAGAATGGTCTCCCTAGAATAATTGGACAAGCAGGATCTTCTTGCATATCAACAATTAAGAAATCAGTAGGGACGAAGAATTTACCTACTTGTACTGGGACATTCTCTACCATGCCTGTTGGAATGACCACTGTGTTGTTGGCCATGTATAGTCTAGCATCCACAGGCTCCAGGGCACCTATCTTAATCTTGGACCAAATTTTTAAAGGCATAATACTAACACTGGCTCCAAGATCACATAGGGCATTAATTTTGTATGGACCAAATCCAATAGTTATAGCAAACTTACCTGGATCCGGCCTCTTCTCCAGTATGTCCAGATGGCTGCACTCCTCTGTGATTTCTGCCATCGATCGCTTTTTGCTCAGAATCTCTTTCAGGAACTTGACATAGGATGGCATTTCATTGAGAGCTTCTGTGAAGGGGATGGTGACGTTGAGCTTTTGAAGCATCTTGATGAAGCGCTGAAACTTTTTCTCCGCCGGGTCCTTTAAAGATTTTGTTGGGAAAGGCAGCTTCTTTTTCTGAGTCGGAGCCAGAACAGACGTCGGAGTTGCTGCAGATTTCTCTATGTCGACCAGGGGCTCCTCGATGTCGACTACAGGCTTGTCGACTTCGACCAGATTGGGCCCAGTCGAGTTGCTGTTCGGCGCAGACGACGATTCTGGAGATTTCTCCTCGACCTCGAGTAGACCTTTGTCGAGGTCGACTAGGCTCTGGTCGAGATCGACGACGGGTTTGTCGACCTCGACTTGCTGTTCCTCGCTGTTCTGCTGCTTTCCAACTTTTGGCTCTTGAAGTTGATGGCCGCTTCTGAGTTTTACAGCAGCGATGTGTCCAGTCTTTCCCTTTGGATTTGGTTATGAAGATCCAGGGAGAGCGCCTGACTGTCTGGGGATTCCTGCTGCTAGCTGACCAATCTGTGTATCAACTGATTTCCGCCAGATATCAATTTCCCCAAGCCTAGAGTTGACACCTTGCATCTGAGTATAGACAGAGTTGAAAGATTGCCTAGTTTCAGCGTGATTCATCCGCATCTCCTCCAGGACTGTCTGTATATCATCCTTTTTCTGGTCCCTTTCAGGCTGTCCTGGAGCTCTGTAGGGCGGGGGGTTCTTAGGGACTCCTTGGTTCCACTGTGGTTGCTGAAACCTTTGGTCCCCCATGTAGCGATTGGGACCCCCTGCGTAAGCTGCTTCCTCATGATGCTCTGCCAGCCTGACTTGCTCTGTGTGTAGGCACTCAGGAGTGGTGTGCCTTTGCGATCCGCATTCTATGCAAGGCTGGTTGACAGAGAGATACTTTACTTGCTTGATGAGCTTCCTATTCTGATCTCTGTAGTATTGCTCCCTGCCATCTGGATCAATCTCCTTTGATGGCTCATAGAGTGGCATGGATGGTGCTGGCCTGGCGTATGGGTTCTCTTCATAGGTTACAGTAGACCCATACTTGTTATCGTAGGTAGTGAGCTTCTCTAGAACACCCCATGCGTCACTTGGAGGCATCGTCAGATACTCATAGCGAGTATAATTGTTGATTATGTCCTTAGTGACTTGATCCAGCGAGTTGAAGAAGATCTCCTGAATGATGTAGGGTGGCTGTCCATGAGTAGGGCAAGATCGCAGAAGTTCCTTATTGCGCTCCCATGCCCTTGCCAGCGGTTCCCCTTTCTGCTGTTTAAAGGCGGTGATTTTCTGGCGGAGATGTGCTGTTTTGGCTGGTGGAAAGAATTTGTTCAGGAACTCTTGCTCTACTTGGGCCCAGGTTGTTAGTGATCTTGCTTTCAGCCCTTCCAGCCATTTCAGTGCAGGCCCAGCAAGAGACCAGCAAAAAGATTTCATCTTGACATATTCCAAGGTTGTACCTTCTGCAAGAGTACGGCACATATCATGAAAATTAGTAATATGTTCAAGAGGGCACTCATTAAATCTGCCGTAAAAGGCATTATTTTTAAGCTCTATAAGAAATTGAGTGCGAATTTCAAAAGAGTTTTCCGGGATTAGAATCGCCGATTCAGGCACGACGAGTGTTGGATGCATATAATCCTCTGCTGTGGTCGGATATTGGGCAAGCTCAGCTTCTAATTGCCTTGCGCGTTCAGCTTCTTGTTCCCTTCTTGCTCTCTCAGCGGCGAGAGCGGCATTGTTGGCTTCTATTTCCGCCCTAAGCCTCTGGATCAGCTGCTCCTGTGTTTCAGCGGCCGACATGGCTCTTTGCAGTTTATTTCTGACGTGTAGAAGGCGCTCTGGGTCGTCTAAGCCGTAATACTCAGGTGGGAGACCAGAACGGCGCATACACCTGAAAAGTGACTCAAAGAAACAGTGAGATCTGACTACCTAAGGCGCGAATGATTGCCTCCCCGACAACGGCGCCAATTTGTTGTTGCAGGAGTAAGTCAAGTATAGAATAGAATATGGTTTAGAACGACTCCCCTATCTCAGCAAATAATTACAAGACTTCCTCCCGTTGTAGTAAGAGAAAAGTCAGGATCGAATCCACGAGGAAGCACGTCAGCAGTTCTTAAGTAGCTGTCAGATTTTCACAGCAGCAGCAGAAAGACACAGAAACACCAGCAGAAGCAGAAATCAAACAGAAACAAATAATCCCGGCAAGGGCAACTAAAATAAAAGCAAATAAACAAAACAAAGACAAAAATAAAAGCAAAACAAAGATGAAAGCAAAACAGAAAGTAACTCGAGGACACAGAAGCTGGTCGATCTCGACAAGCTGTCCTCTAGGTCGACAAGACAGTAACGAAAACAGAAAGTAAAGAACAAAAGCAATCAACTCGACAAGATCAGGCAACTCGACCTCGACAAGAGGTACTCGACTTCGACAAAGAAAGGTAAAGACAGAAACTTGAAAATCGACAAAGACAGGAGCAAATCAACTCGACCTAGACAACCCCTCCTCGACCTCGACAAGAACAGTACTCGAGATCGACAAACAGTGGTCTATGTCGACAATAAACAGTAAAAGACAAAATCGCAGATTTTCGACAGAATTCAGAATTTTAACAGAAATTTACTTCAATATATAAAAAGACCTCCAAGGCTAGGGTTTCAACACCACAACAGTAACCATGCAAAACAACACATAAAGGCATAAAAGATCATGCTTTCCATCAAATAACTTTCGTTATTAACAACTAGGCATATAGAGGCTCTCGCATAAACCCTAATTGTTACTAACCCTTTTTCACATAATTAATCCAAGTTGCATTAAGATCACTTTCGCTTCAATAACACAAACAAGGATCACCTTCAACTCTACCTCCTCGGGTGGATCTCCTCGGGTTGCTCAGACATGGCTCAGGGCGGCTCGTCGATCTCGACAAAGGTTAGTCGAGATCGAGTAGAGGTGGCTCGGCTTCTCGTCCTTGGTTTGGTGTGCTCGACCGGCTCGGACAAGGACTCAGGCGCTCGTCGACTTCGACAAGCCCTAGTCGACTTCGAGTACGGTGGCTCGCCGACTAGGGTTTCTCGAGCAGCTCTCCTCGAGGGACTCCGGATCTGGTGCTGTGGCTTCGTCGACCTCGAGTAACGGTCCTCGAGATCGAGTTGGCTTCGGAGCTCGGGGAGCTTGGTTCTCGATCATGGCTTTGTCGACCAGGCTGTGCCCGGACATGCTCGTCTAGGTCGAGTAGGCTTTACTCGAGATCGAGTAGTCTCGACTCTCAGACTTGTTCCGCTGCTTTGACCTTGGACTTCTGTAGTGGTTTTCCGAGCTTTTCCGACCTTCTGTAGAATTGCTGTAAAACGCCTCGATTTCTGCGATTTAAACAGAAACTGGTGTAGATTCCATAATTTGGAAAATAAACATAAACTACATAGATTATGTACTATCTAAACCCAAATGTATGAAATCTATACAGAAATCGATATAAAAGTTGCTGTAAAACATGGCAGATTCTGCTCACAACAGACATCAAGCTCGTGCAACAAACGGCTTAGCCAAGCTAGTTCGGAACAGACCCTGCGCATAGACCGATACTCAGCCTCGGCCGACGATAAGGTAGTGCTCTGCTGTTTCTTAGATTTCCAGGAAATCAGGTTGCCTCCGAGCAAGATGACAAAGCCACTAACAGACTTTCGAGAATACGGACAACTCGCCCAGTCGGCATCGCAATAAGCAACCAAGCTGGGCTCAGAATTAGCATTCAAGAGCAAACCCTTAGATGTAGTTGCCTGGAGATATCGTAACACATGTAGAGCAGCCTCCATATGTGGAACCCTGGGTGCTTGCATAAATTGGCTGAGGTGTTGAACAGTAAAGGCCATGTCGGGACGGGTATGAACCAGGAAATTCAACTTTCCTATCAGTCGTCGATAAACCGAAGCATCATCCACAAGGGCTCCTTGATCAGGGAGCAAATTTAAATGAGCATCAAGAGGTGTAACGACAGAAGAACCAGTGACCGGAAAACCTTTAAAGATTTCCTGGATGAACTTACGTTGAGTAAGTATTAAATCATTTGGAACAGGGACAAATTCGATCCCTAAAAAATAATGAAGTGCCCCAAGGTCTTTAATGCGAAACTCAGCATGTAAATGAGACTTGAGGGATGCAATCTCATCTAGATCGTCACCTGTCACTAAGATGTCGTCGACGTATACGGCCACAAAAACAGAAGAGCCAACGTCTTTCTTGTAAAACAAGGAGTAATCGTTGGCAGATTGAACGTACACACGAACCTTCAAAGCACTGGACAGTCGGGCATACCACTGACGGCTTGCCTGCTTTAAACCGTATAAGGACCTCTGCAATCGACATACATGATTCGAGCTAGGAGCGACTAACCCCGGGGGAATTTTCATGTAAACTTCCTCGTCAAGCTTGTCGTGAAGGAATGCGTTGTTGACGTCAAGCTTAAACATTTTCCACCCACGCTGCAGAGCAACCGAAACCAAAGTTCTCACCGTTGTCATCTTCACCACTGGGGAGAAGGTTTCATTGTAATCGATACCCTCCTTTTGAGTGAACCCCTTCACTACAAGACGGGCTTTGTACTTGTCGAGACTCCCATCGGCCTTCCTTTTCACCTTGTAAACCCACTTACAACCGATAGCTCGTTTTCCCCTTGGCAATTCAATAATTTCCCAAGTGTTATTCAGTTCCAAAGCTTCGAATTCGGATCGCATGGCCTGCTGCCAGACCATGAACTGACTGGCTTCATTGTAGGTAAATGGCTCATGGTCGGGAAGAACATAAGAAGGGATATAGCAATCGGGGAAAGAGAGAGTAGAGGTGAGTATGTGGAAGCAATGCACCTCATTTGAACATGCCAAATTGCAAACATAGTCCCCAAGATAGGCTGGTGGATGAGTGCTCCTAGTGGACCTTCGGGGTAGCAATGGAGTAGGTTGAGGACTGGAATGAGGAACCGGGGCATCAGAAGTGTGATCCAAGGACTCTAAGCATACACTATCTTGCTGAGGAAAACAAAAGGAAGAGGTTGTTGGAGGAGACGGGGGGGGGGGGGGGGGAAGTGCTTTGAATGGGAACACACCTTCATGGAAGACCACGTCTCTTGAAAAAAACACAACTTTAGCTTCCAAATTATAAATTTTATAAGCCTTTTTCCCTGTTGGAAAACCCAGGAACACACATGGTACAGCTCTGGCTGCAAGTTTGTCCCTTCCGTGACTCAAAGTAGAGGCAAAACACAAGCAACCAAAGCACCTGATGTGCGCATAACCAGGAGCTTTGCCATACAAGACCTCATACGGAGTTTTGGACTGCAACAGTTTGCTAGGGAATCGATTTATAAGATACGCTGCAGTAAGCACACTTTCTCCCCAGAACTTGATAGGTAAACCGGACTCAAACATAAGAGCTCTAGCCACCTCCAACAAGTGCCGATGTTTGCGTTCAACCACCCCGTTTTGCTGGGGAGTGGCAACGCAGGAGGTTTGATGGTGTATCCCTACATTCAAAAGATACAAAGCCGCCTCCCTACTAGTACCAAGCTCCATAGCATTGGCTGTTCTGATGCCCCTGACTCTCTTCCCAAACTGCCGTTCGACGAAAGCTATGAACTGTTTGATCGCTATAAAAGCATTACTCTTCACAGAAAGTAATTGAACCCAAGTGGTCCTTGTGTAATCATCAACAATAGTCAAGAAGAACCGAAAACCATCATGTGTGGGAGTGTGGTAAGGTCCCCACAAATCCATATGTAACAACTCAAAACATGCATTGGTTTTAATAGTACTGGAAGGAAAAGGTACTCTAGTTTGTCTTGCCTTAGCACAAACCTCACAAGGTTTCTGATCAAAATTATTCCCAACGTTTGATGTCACAAAGGACAAAGTTCTGAGTCTATAAAATGGAAGGTGTCCTAACCTTTTGTGCCACAACTCCACATCTGCAGTAGCTACAACTTCATGGGTTCCTGCTGATCTATCTTCTTTCTTTTGTTTGCACGAGTCTGTCTTCAACAGGAAAAGGTCCTTGACTGGACTACCAATCCTCATTGGGATCTTCATAGTAGGCCCCTTCACATAACATCCTGAAGGTGTAAATAGAACGCAACAGCTCAACTCTTTCACAAGCTTCCCAACAGAGAGTAAGTTGCACTTAAAGTCTTTAACAAACAACACATTGTGTAACATTAGCCCCGTCATAATCTCCACGGTGCCTGCTGTAGTGATTACAGTACGTTCACCAGTCGAAAGAGAGACTATGAACGACTTAGCTAATGCAAAGGTCGATCTGTATAAGGACTTTTCACAACACAAATGGCCACTAGCACCGCTATCAATAATCCACACATTATTGTCAAAAACGTGCTTGGAAAATGATGTACCTGAGAAGCCTACAAAATCATCGACAGTTGGCTCTTTCCCCGACGCCACTGAACTTGCTGCTTTCATGAGACTCATGAGCTGTGCCATCTGTTCAGCAGTGAAATCAGACCCGGAGCCCTGCGGAGTAGCACCTGCAAATTTTCTACCATTACCTGTTTTCTTTCCTTTGCCTTTGTTGGAAGTGTAGCCTTTAGGAAAACCTATCAGGTAAAAACACTTCTCCACGTTGTGATTTGTTTTCTTGCAATTAGTACAAAACAAAGGCTTTCTTTCAGTGCTTCCTTTCCCGCTGCTTGCCTGTGCATTAACCTGACCCGTGGTCTGAGATTTTGCAAGCATCGATGCACCTTCAACAGAAAAGGAGCTCGATGACGGCTTCGACTCCCTTTGATCCTCGTCTTGCTTCAGCATTGAGTATATAACATTGATGTCCGGCAGTGGCTGCATCATCAAGATTGCACCTCTTGCCGAAGTGAAATTCTCATTCAATCCCATTAACAATTGTATAACACGCTCATCCTGTTCTCGCTTCAATAACTCTTTGATCGATCCACATGTGCAATTAGGAAACTGGCGCAAGCTATCTAATTCATCCCACAACCCCTTCATTTCAGTAAAATAATTGGGGAATGATTTAGTACCTTTCCCCAGCTGGCTGATTTCCTTCTGAATCGCATACAGTTGGGTACCTCCTACTTTGCCAAATCTTGACTCGAGTTCTTGCCACATGCTCTGTGCGGTGTCGGTGTAAATGACACTCCGTCGGATGTCGGTACTGAGACAATTAATGATCCACGAAATGACCATGTCATTGCATCTTTCCCAGGCTCTAAGTCTCGCACCTTCAACCTTTGGCTTAACCATGGCTTCGGTGATAAAACCCGCCTTGTTCTTCGCGGAAAGGGCGATCCTCATCGATCTCTTCCACTCGCTGTAATTCCGGCCTTCGAAGGCCGGCGTGACCAAAACCATTCCCGGATGGTCACTGGGATGCAAATACAGAGGATCGGAGGTCTCGATTCGCTGCTCTTCGCTGCTGTTTGCTGTTGTTCGTTCGTCATATCTTGAATCAACGAGGACGATCAAAGCTGGTCGATTTCTTCAACAAATTCCTCCGTTTCAAGCTAGATTGGCGTGGCCTGCTCTGATACCATGTTGATTTTAAGGATCGAAAAGCCAAATCTAGGTAGATCTGAGGTTGAAGATAAAGATTGTAGAGGAACCAGTCGAATAGAAACGAAACGGAGTGAAACCGAAGGTTTCTTTCATTGATTAGCAAAAGCGCTTGGCAGCCTTATTTATATGTTACACAAATGAGATGGGCCTAAGCCCATATACTACTAATGAAATATAGCCCAAACATATCAAATCTGACATAATAATATAGCAACAATTCAGGCCATGAGAACGCCACTTAAGGCCAAACGGAAGCCAATTTAGGCCATAAGAACGCCACTTAAGGCCAAACGGAAGCCAATTCAGGCCATAAGAACGCTCTTTAAGGGCCAACAAAAGTTGAAATAAAGCAATAAGAATTTCATTTAAAGCGAAATGCTCAACCTCAATGAAAACAATCAGCTTGTCAATCATAAATAAAATTTAAGCAAGAGTGTCGTCAACTAACGTTATCTCTCATTTGTGACGGAAAATTCATCTAATTATTTTGAGCAGTAAATTTCAGTTGATCAGTTAATAACACATCAACTACATTATATCGTGTTGTTCGGTTGAGAATGCTAAAGCTTGCAGGATACAATGAAGACAAGGGGCAAGCATTACTCGTGTTATTCGTCTTCCCTCATCACTAGATCGTGATAAGGAAACCCGAGGGGCCATGATTCATCGTCTTCCTTCATCCTAAGCACAAGATTCATTAGTCTCATGAAAGTACTAGGTGCGTTAGTCAAGCCAAAAGGCATAACCAACCATTCATAGAGTCCAAATTTGGTTTTAAAGGCTATTTTCCATTCATCGTCTTCCTTCATCCTAATCTGATGGTAACCGCTTTTTAAATCAATTTTAGAGAAGATAGAAGAACCATACAACTCATCTAACATGTCATCTAAGCGGGGTATAGGATGGTGATATTTTATAGTAATGTTGTTAATGGCCCTAGAATCTACACACATTCGCCATGAACCATCTTTCTTAGGGTCTAACAACACGGGCACAACACTAGCTAGGACTCAAACTTTCCCTAATGTATCCCTTGTCCAACAGTTCCTGGACTTGGGATTGAACCTCTTGGGTTTCAGTGGGATTCATTCTATAAGCATGCCTATTAGGCAATGCAGCCCCTGGAATGAGATCGATTTGATGCTCAATTCCTCTGACAGGGGGTAGACCTGCTGGTATGTCCTCGGGGAAAACATCCTTATACTCTTCAAGAAGAGATAGGATGCGAGGAGGGAGGGTAGCTCTAATCTCCACACTCAACATATTCAACCCTTTGCATAGGAGCATGAGGGTTGTTTCCCCATCCGCAAACTCATCCAAAAATGTACTCTTGGAAGACAAAAATACACCCTTAGGCCGAGTAGGGGTAGACACATGACTCGACTGAGCCTCCTTATCTAACTCACCTTTATTTATCTTCCGCTTCTCAATCTCATCAGCCACTTGGGTTGGCGTCATAGGCTTGAGAACTACATTTTTTCCCTGAAAAGTAAAGGAATACCTATTAGTAAAGCCATCATGCAAGACCTTACGATCAAACTGCCAAGGACGACCTAATAAGATATGACAGGCTTGCATAGGTACTATATCACATAACACATCATCTTCATAATGTCCTAATTTGATATGCTATTTGACTTGCCTATTCACTTTCAAATTACCACAGTCGTTCATCCAATGCAATCTATAAGGCCTAGGACGTTGAATAGTAGGAAGGTGTAATTTATCAATCATCTCTTGACTAGCTAAGTTACAACAACTTTCCCCATCAATGATTACATTAACCACTTTACCCTTAACTAAGCATCTAGTATGAAATAGATTCTCACGTTGATTGTCATCACATGCTGCAGGAACAACACTTAAGACTCTCCTAATAATCAATGATTCTCCATGTTCATAATCAATGCCATCATCATCCTCATCATAGGTAAGCAGATTAAGGTTTTGATCATTATCATTAGCATGCTCTTCATTTTCATCACAAGAATTGTCAGACACATATTCACCCAAGTGATTAATCATGAGAGTTTTCTTATTGGGACAATCCTTCATAGTATGACCTCTACCCTGACATTTAGTAGTAGAGGGGTTAGGATTACTCCCTTTGGAACCAGTAGATGTCCTAGACGAATCTCGTCCTGTCCAAGACGCCTTACCCTTGTCAGCAGTTGTAGGGTTGGTTCGGCCATCTCCTCTCCCAGGGGCTTGGTTTGGCCGAGAGGTGTAACCGCCATCAGACCGCCCTTGGGGCTGTTGTGGCCAGTTTTGGCGCCAAGGTTGGGGCTGTCCGCTCGTCCATCGTCCGCCTTGGTTCCTGTATCTAGCTCCACGTTCAACTTTAATAGCTAAATGTAACAATTCATTAGGAGTAGAATAAGGAAAGCAATCAATATCATGAGCTAAGGCGGGATGCAAGATCCTAAGAAATCTAGCATTAGTTTTCTCGTGAGATTCTACCACATTGGCTCTAGCCATAATTTCTTGCATAAGGTTAAATGTTTCCTCAACAGTTTTATTACATTTCTTAAGATTTTCTAATCGTTGCATAAGCTCTCGATCATAGTTGAGGGACAAACCTATTTCTCATCAAAGCTTTCAATTGGTTCCAAGACGTGATAGGCGCATCAAGGGCTCTTCTTCTTTCCTTAACCATATTATCCCACCAAATAAGAGCAAATCCTTGAAATTCTAAAGAAGCCAATTGAACTTTCTTAGGGTCAGAAAAATTGTGACAGTTCCAGATTTGTTCCATCTTAGTTTCCGAGTCTATATATGCATCTGGATCTGTCTTACCATCAAAGGAATGAATTTTTACCTTTACCTTACCTATGCCGTCCTGATCAGGATCTCTATGCTCACGGTATTGGTAACGTCCTCCTCTATCGTTCCGCCTCTAGCGTTGATCCCAATAGTCCTTCTCATGGAAGTCATCATCATGCTCCGAGTAGTAGAACTCCTCCTGGAAGCCACGACCTCGACCTCTTCCTCGTCCATGCCCCTTCACATTAGCAAATCCGTTATTTCTACCATTTCTCTCCCCTCGCGGAGAGTTGTTCTCTTCAAAGATAGGATTTTGCAAATTAAGGTTAGGGTTAGGATTAGGATTAGGATTGTGGAATTCCCTTTCATCATTAGGCGTCTCGCCACGCCCACGATTACCTTGACCACCAAGGTTATTAGAACCCGTTGGTCTAGCCTCTAAGGCCGTCAACCTATCCAATATCGCCATCAAGGTGATGGTAAAAGTGTCCATTCTGGCGTTGACCACCGCGGGAGATATAGTTGCGTCAGAATCGTTGTCTTTATTTCTATTGTTGGCATTGTTCGGGTTGTTAACCAGCTGAGACATCGCAAATAAACAAACACGGAACTATGTCAAGATTAGCAAATAAAACAACTCACAATGTGTTTCTCTCGCACACTTCTCTCTAATTGGTTATGACAAGCTTGTTGGGGCAATCCGCTTTGGGAAAATCAAAACTCAAGCAAGGACCTAACAATCAAGGTAAGAGAGCAAGAGAATGAACAAAGAAACAAGACACGAGATTTTCCAACAGTGGCAAAGTATCGAGTCGGTACTTGGAAGTATCGACTCGGTATGAGGGACTGTCGACTCGGTAGAGGACTCGGTAGAAATCCAACAGAAGCAAGGTATCGAGTCGGTACTTGGAAATATCGACTCGGTATGTTGTACTTCCGACTCGGTACTGGACAATAGGCACTCGACAGCAAGTGTGGGGCACTCGACAGGTTGCAAGGGCACTCGATATGAGCTGGAAGGCTCGACCAACACAAAATAACAAAAGAAAAGAAGAAAAATAAAAGAAAAACTTGGACTTTTACCTCTTTTCGATTCAAACCCTTAGCAAGGACGTTGTAGTTGCAAGGTAGGGCTTAAAAGAAAATTATGGTTTGGGAGGTATGTGTTTGAGAATTTCGACTAAGGCTATTGGATTTTCACCAAAATTGGTCCTTGAAGTTCTTGCACTAGACTCGACAATCCTTCTTTTATTTTTTTTTTGAAGCTTACTTTTGCCCCTAGTGAATTTTATCCTCCTAGGACTAAGCTTTTGAATGTAATTTTTTTTTGACTAATGCAAGAAAACTATCTATGAAATAAATGACTCTAGAAAATTATATGCTATTGATACGATCTATTTTAGTCGTATAATTGCATATTATATTAGCTTATTTTCATGCATATTTTACATATTTTATAGTTAATTTATATTATTTGGTATTCGGAGTCTACACTCGTATTTTATTATATTTCAGGTATTTTGGAACAAATATTGAGATGTTGTGAGTTGCCGTTATCGTGAGCAAAAGAGATAATCAAATTCTAAACATATTTCATGAGAATTGGACCAGTGGTTGAACCAGACCGAACTAGAAGGTGTTAATATTACAATCGGATGCACAAGGATTCGTTGGCTGCATATTACGGGAGTAGTGAGCAAAATGCCGAAAGTGGAAGGAGATATGCCGCAACTCCATTTATCATATAGATACAATTAGATAGATTAGTGGGATAGAGTTTTATATATAGTATTATATATATTAATATTATATAGATTAGATAGATCGATTAGGAATTTAGGATTACACTATATATTCTTTCATACGGCAGAACGCACGGGACGGTAGCCGACTTTCGTTTTATTTCCTTAAACCCTAATTGTGTTTTGTCTTAGTTTTATGGAGATCTAAACTCTCCCGTCTCGTCTATGAATTGAAGCTTTGGTTTGATAAAGTTGTAAGATTTCTATTCTTGTTCTATTCCTATTGATTCGTATTGATTCTTTTGCGATTATTGTTGATTTCTTCTAGTCCGTACAACTAGTTGAGATTATTGCTAGGATTTTGTAGATTCCTCGTAGCGAACCTTAATCCATAGTAGCAATCATGCCTTTTTAGGACTCGTAGGACTAAACTGGTGTGTAGAGAATCAATTATATGTTAAATGCTGACTCGTAGCTTGGTGTTGCATATATCCTGGTTAATCCTTAATCTTAATGCTACTATTAGGTTAAATCTTGAACGTGTTAAGGTTATCTAATTAGTAAGGGTTACTAGGACTCGTAGGACTAGTAATTTACACAAGATCAGGACAGGAAAAATAATAGGATGAAAAGAGAACTTGAAGAAGAATCAATGATCAACTGGTCAAATTAAAGTGGATATTTGTAGATGAAACTCTATTCTTATTTGCCATCTCCATTAACTTGTTTATAGTTTATTTTATTTTCTTTCTTATGCTCATCACACCAAAATCCCCTTTCTATATTAATTGGTAAATAGACTTAACTTAGGAATAATTTGATTCTTTGTGGGATCGACTCGTGCTTACCACACTACATTAGTTAGTAAGTTCGAATTTATTTTGATACGGTTAACGCGACTAAAAACCGTCCATCAGCTATGGTGAAAGAAAAAAAAAATTATGCAGCCCTAATGAAATATATATAGGTGATGTGTGGCTAAATATGGTAAATAAATCTATCTATGCCTTTGATAATCTATGATAGAAAATAGGAGATATATCTACCATAAATTTCAACAAATTAAATAAGGCAATTAAATAGATAAATCTAGATAGAAGTAATTAAGCCAATGATGGAAAATAATAGCTAGGGTTTGTGATGGAACAAACCCCGTAGGATGGAACAAAGGTGCGACCACTTTGACTTTGCCGCTGTCGACTATGAAATTGCACTCAAAGGTAAGTGCGCAAGGTTGATCGACAGGTAGGGTCTCGGGTAGGCTTTAGTATAGGCTAGCAACCACAACAATCACAAACAAGGATTTGTTTCCCTAAACACAAAACCTACAAAAATAGAGTCTTTCTTGTTAGTCGTAGGATGGCCCGATCTTCGACAATCAAACAAGAAATAACAAGAACGGAAGCAAAAAAACTCAACTTTTGATGTCAGAAACCAAAGCTCTGATACCAATTTGATACGGGGTTAGCCGTACGATGGCCCGATCTTCGACAATCAAACAAGAAATAACAAGAACAGAAGCAAAAGACTCGAAGACTCGATGAACAATATGCAAGACTCGAAATTGATAACAAAGACACGACCGATAGTGGACTGATTCGAACTAAAATAGAACGAGGCAAAGACCCCAGGCCTCCTAAGAGGGTAGAAACCAAATACCAACGATTATAAAGCTCACCTTTACAACCTTACACAACCAAGCGGACAACTTGGAGGCACAAGGAGGGGACTTGTGATTACCAGGATCACCAAGCTCTCGCGAGGTCGATGAACTCAAAGCAAACCAAGTTAGATTTATAACCAATTGTGCAATCGATGAACAACGCTACGAATCGATTGACTTAGAATGCTCAATGTGTTTTCACAAGAGAAAATTTCAATAATTTTCAACGTAAGTTTTAACAATGGAGATCAGCCTTCTTATAACACTAAAAGGCCAATTTACTAATTAAATTAATAAATAAAGGAAATTATTTAAATAACCTAAAATTACTTAAAATAAGTTGACTAATTAAGCCACATGAAATAACATGTTAATTAAGTGGTCTCATAAATTAACACGTAAGAAATCACCAATCTTGGCAGAGGAAGGCCTTCGGCGAACAGCAACCAACAGCGGTCTCGCGCACGCCCGCGCACCCATTGTCGCACGCCCGCGCGCCCCTGCACGCCCGCGCACCAGCCAGCCTTGCACTTAAGGCGTCGGCGTCGAATCCCCGGGTGTCGGTGGTACTTTCTATGCACATGTATGTCTTCCTTGATGGTTCCGGGAGTTGAACCGCGCTCGAGAACAAGGCGTGACTCACAAAGAGGAATGAGTCGCGTTGAAGCTTCTTGGCTCGGGCTCGAGTCATCGGTCAGTCTCCGAGTATTATCAGCGCATCCGGAGGTGTAGATGACGGTGTAGAAAATGGTGTCGCATCAACATTGCAATCAATATGCATATGATATAATTGGTTTTTCTAACTTGCGACCTTGTGACATACTTTTTATAAATTTTGCATTCAGAAAAATATTATATGAGACTATGTAATTTAGTATTTTTAGGCAATCTATTTTCATATTTAGATTATTAACCATAATTGCTTCGATTGATGTTGTCATTCCTCATTTCCGTCTTGATTTTCATCATCCTCTTCATCACTTCCATATTTTATATAATATATACGGAATATTTTATTTCCCTTATAATCCTCTTTCTCTTCATATTCTTTAACTTCTTTAACTAAATAATCCTCATTAGCTTCACTACATACCAAATAATATTGGATGTTTGCTTTCTACATGCTCGTAATAGTATAGTAAATGTGATTATATAACTTTAAATTAATTCATAAGTTCAATTTTTTTTTATTACAAAAAATACACATTATTGTTTTATTTTTATATGCAAAGATTGTTTCTATTTTTTTAATTATCTTCTAATCTTATCATCTTTTAGAGTTTGTTAGTTCTTCACCATAATAAAGTCCATAATAGAAAGTATTATGTCCAGGAGAAACACTCTATTTTTCTTTCCTCACCGGAAAACCTTTTGAAGAACACATTCTTTGACCACCTCTTCGGAGACCGATTACCCCCTCTTTGGAGGTCAAAAATCCTCTTCAGAGGCTAATAAACTCTTCTTCGGAGGTCGAAAATCGTTCTTGTCTCTTTCAAATTCGTTGGGGACAACAACCTCCTCTTCGAAGGTCGGTTTCTCCCCCTTGTCTCCCCTTGCCGCCTCCCTCCCTCCTTCTAGTTGGGTGTTGAAGGTCCCCTTGGTTTTAGTGTAGAATGGGTTCCCGTCCCGTCTGCTCTTCTCCGGGTCGGTTTATACCAAATCAAGATGGGGCTTGCGTTAGTTTTCGATCCTTAACCTTAATTTTATTTTCATCCATGGTTGCTTCGCTTCAGCCGGACCCAATTTCTTCAATCCTCAGCATCGTGGGTGCGTTGGTCATCAACCCCTTTCGTTCTCGCTCCTTTTGAGACCAAATCCGGGGTTGTGGATAGGGCAATCTTCCCTCTCTCCTTCCGCCGGTTGCATTAGCCGGTAGCGTTCACCACGCTCATGCCTCCCAAACCCTCCATCTCCTCCCTCGGCCTATTCGCTCAGGCGCTGAGCCTCTTCTGTGCCGATCGGCTGCTGCTTGACCTGTGTTCGGTGGCGGCGCCGGTTTTAGATGTCTCCTCTGCTGGGATGGGTTGCCTCGTGCTCCTCCGCTTGTGTGAACCGCTGTTAGAGCACCGCTTTGGTGCCTTCAGCCTTCACCTTCGTTGTGATGGCTTTTCTAGGTCAATTCGAAGCGAATGGATGCCGGATTTGGAGTAGAGGAGGTGAAATCGAAGTGGATGAGCCCTCGCAGAGGCTTGGTGAACCGCTTTGTTTTTTTTATTGATGAATGAACAATATACCAACTTTCCACTATATGGTTTATTACTAGACATCCTTTGGTACTCTACTGGACACCCAATGATTTCCTACTGGACACTCTGTGGTTGTTTTCTGTCTTGTGTGTTGTTCAATGTTTCCTTGGTTCTAGTGTCGCCCTCTCCCCTAAGCCCAAGCGGTAAAAAGAGAGAGGCAGAGGGGATAAGACAGACACAGAGACAGAGATAGAGAGGGGAAGAGTGACGATAAGGGGGAATTAATATAATTTGAATTAAATCTTAAGTTTCAGAGAAAATCCATCAAAGTGTTAATATAATTTGAATTAAATCATAAGTTTCAGAGAAAAAAGCATCGAAGAAGAAGCAAGTGAGCTGGGGTTTATTTGCAGTTTTACGTGTAAGTAGTTAGTTTTAACTAGACACCAAAAGCAAAATGACATGCCACCTATTGGAACCGACTGAACAAGAGTTCTCGGAGAAACTTCACTATCGACTTCGGATAAAAAATGGATAAGTTTGATGTCGATAAAAAAATCAGAGAGAGAGAGAGAGAGATTAGTGAGGATATGACAGAAAGAGATGGAAGAGTGACAGTAAAGGGGCATTAATATAATTTGAATTAAATCTTAAGTTTCAGATAAAAACCATCGAAGAAGAAGCAATTGGGTGGGGGTTTATTTGCAGGCTGACGAGTAAGCAATTAATTTTAATTGGACACACAAAGCAAAATGACATGACACATATTGGAATTGACTGGACATGAGTTATCGGAGAAACAGATTCACCATCGAGTTCAGATAGAAAATGGGTAAATTTGCTTATGATTTGAGGGAGACATCTCTCGCAAAACCTTTATCGAAAGCAAACTTTCCCATTTTCTATCCGAAGTCGATGGTGAATCTGTTTCTCTGATAACTCTTGTCCAGTCGATTCCAATATGTGTCATGTCGTTTTGCTTTAATTGTCTAGTTAAAACTAATTGTTTACACGTACACCTGCAAATAAACCCCCGCCCAATTGCTTCTTTTTCAAAGTGAAACAGTGATGGACGGTTTGTAGTCGCATAAACCATATCAAAATAAAACTCAAACCTACAAACTTGTATAGCAAGCAAGTAAGAGGTTGATCCCACAGAGAATCAAGTATTTCTCAACAATGTGTATTTACCAATTAGTCGAAAGAGGGGTTTGGGTTGATTGAGATTGAAAAGAAAACAAAATAAAATAAAAACAAATAATGCAAAATAATTGAGAGAATATCGCTCTACCTACAACTATCCACTTTATTTGGTTGAATTGATATTGTAACTTCCTCTTGTCCTTTTAGGTTTCCTATGAATGCCCTTGTCCCGACCTAATATAGTTACTAGTCCAATCAGTCCTAGAAACCCTTATCAATCGAACAGTCCCTAAAGAATGATTTAACCAAATTGATAGCTTTAAGTTCAGAGATTAGCCAAGGTATTTGCAGTCCCTAACGAGGGATTTAACAACACATCCAACTTCCCACCCATCAAATTAGTTCAATCAGCCATAAAGGGATAAGTTTGCTACTTGGGTTAAGATTCGCAATCAGGACTCTACAAAACCCTAGCAATTGAATTGATCTAACAAGTTGGCCAGACAAGATAGAACAAAACAATAAACAATCAAGTACAAAGAAGTTGAAGCATTCAAATATAGGAAACAAGAGACAAGATTCAGAAACTCACAATCAAACCAAATAAAGCTTCAAATTGCAAGTAGAACGAAGAGAGTTTAGCCGCCCATGGCGAACATTGCTCTCTCTCCAATTGTCTGATAGAACGTCGAATAGAATAGAAGTCCTAGAAAAATAACTAAAATTGGCCTTATAAACAATCCCAAGTCGGCCATGAAACAAAACAAAAGCATCTAGGGTTTTATTTAATCAAAACGCAGCGTTACGCACTTGTTGAACAAAAATGCGCGAATAATTGTAAAACATATTTTATTTAATTTTTTTTAGAATTTGAGTTCGACCCCTTTTGGTTATCCTCTTGATTCGAAGTCGTATCGACGCTAAGACTTAAGTGGTTTTGGTGATTGGGCTGCACCTGGATTTTTTAACGGGTTGCCTACGCATCTCTTGGAAGAGAATCAAGCCTTACGTAGTTCCGAGTATTTGAATTGATTTAATTTTTGGGTTTTGGTGATTGAGCCCGACGAGCTTGAGCTTTATGTCGGGTGTCCTATGTACCTGTTTGGAACGGGATCAAATCACCCATAGTTCTTTTAAGAAGAAATTTAATTTAATTTGAGATGGGCGATTGAATCCAATATATATTGAATTTTAATATCGGACTTCCTACGTAACTCATAAAAGAGCATCAAGTCTTCACGTAGTTCTTTTGTAGAACCGTTTGAATTTAGGGAAATTCGATTTGAGATTTTGACTCCGTTTTGTTTAGGAGTCGATTTTGAGATTGACCCACTACAATAAACTGACAATGAAATTTTATGAGTTTAACTTTATGATTTTGTTAAACCCGATTTCTAATTTGTGCCAATTATAATTTTTATATTTTAGTGGGTCGTTTTGTGATTAAATATATATTTGAGATGGGGGAGTGCATACGTATGTATATTGGCAGTGGAGTATATACGTATGTATATTGGCATATCACTTTGCCTATTCATTTATTTTTTAAACGGGTAAAATCCACCTATGGTCCCTGAACTTTGACCAAATGTTCAAACGGGTCCCTGAACTTTAATTTTGTTCATTTAAGTCCCTGAACTTTGATATTTTGTACACATTTGGTCCCTCTGTTAGTAAATTTGTTCAATATGTGTTAAGTAATGATAGGGAATCAATGTATTTTTGTATTAATTACATGATTTAGGTTATACAATTGTAATTGCCCAGTATTTGTTTTACTAAAGTAAAAAATTAAGCTTTTTTCTTTTCAAAAGTCATCATACATAATAGAGTTTTCTTAAAACAAAGCATATTTTAAAATATATTTTTATCAAATACACTTTCTATTTTTTTTAACAAATGTTATAATTTTCCAATAATAGTTCATTTTAAAGTATTTTAATGACTAAAATTTCCTTATTTAATTAAAAATATAGTTTATTTTGTTAACACAAATAGAATTTATTTTTTATAGCAAAAGTAGAGGTTTTTTTTTTTTAACAAAACACATTTTAATTTTTTTAATTAAATAAGAAATTTTCGGTCATCAAAATACTTTAAAATAAAATATCATCGGAAAATTATACCATTTAGTTGGAAAATAGAAAGTTTTTTTTATTATAAAAAATATTTTTAAAAAACATATATTTTTAATATAATATTTTTTTTACTTTAGTAAAACAAATACCAAGCAATTACATGTGTATAACCTAACTTATTCCATTAATATACCAAAATACATTGATTCTATATCATTATTTAACACATATTTAACAAATTTACTAACAGATGGACCAAATGTGTACAAAGTATCGAAGTTCAGGGACTTCAATGAACAAAAGTAAAGTTCAGGGACCCGTTTGAACATTTGGTCAAAGTTCAAGGACTATAGATGGATTTTACCCTTTTTTAAACTGCCCATCACAAGTTCACAAGTTACAACAATGTTTTTATTTTATTTTTTTATTTATTTTTGTTTTTGAAGGACTACAGTAGGTCTTCTTCTCTTTCTTCCTTTCTTTTTCACGCCACTCAGCGACAATCACCGTCAACGCCATTCTTCGACACCAGCCATGAAGCACCCCCCAGAACCTTGAGTCCGGTCAATCGAAACGGAAGAGAGTCGCAACGGATCGAGCTTCGACAACCCAGGACGAGTTCAACTCGAATTTCTCCGGTTAGGTATGCTTAAAAAATTTTGTTTACGAATTTCAACTAAGTTTCAAATTGAATCCGAACTTGGGGTGATTCCTGTCTTAGATTTCAGATTCTTGTAGGAATCCCCTTTCAATTTAGTGTTTGATTTTTAACAATCGACTAATTTTCCCCAAATTTGTGATTTTAGGGTTTTAATTTGTGCCATTTGAGGGCATTTCGGTTTGGGCAGTCGAAGAGAAGAGGAAGAACGTGGAGCGAGCTTCCAGCAGTTGAAGACGGACGATTCTTGCAAGGCACAAGCACTACTGGTTTGTCTCCATCCTTTCCTTTGCAATTCACCTCTTTATTTAACCCGATTTAGGCTTCGGAAAACATAATTAGGGTTGAGATTGTTGATTTGTAATTTGTGGATTTTTTTTGTTTGGAGGCTTTTGATTTAGGACAACTGACAGAGGAAGAGGTTGAGACGAGCCTGTGAAGGAATTGGAGGTGTCAGGACGTTTGAGGAGGGTTCACAAGAGGTACGTTTAGAGCTTCGCCAGGAATTTTTTTTAGTTCTCAATCAACTCTTAGTTTAACTGAGTACTTGGTTTTTTTCCTTTCTTCTTTGTTCTAGTGGAATTTCTATTTGTGTTAGGCATCCTCCGATTTTTAATTTAGGGTTATGAAGGCTTGTTGCAATTTGGTTGTGTTTGCTTTGTCTGAGAATCCCAGATTCTGCTCGACTTGTTTTTTTTCAAGGAACTTGATTTCTCTGCTGATTTAATTCGTCCAGACAACTTGGTCTCTCTCTGTTTTTCTTTAATTTATGGCGGGGCCTTGAGAGTCGTAGGAACCAATGTAGAGGGAGCTACCTTGGTGGTTTTTCTCTTCTTTCTTCCTTGCTTTCTGCGTGTTTGTATGCTTGGTGTTGGTGTGTTTGCTTTCTTTTTCTCTGCCTTTTTTTTTCCACAGCCTTTCTTTTTCTACCCTCTGATCTACTTTCAACCCTAGACTTCACCTCTTTTATAGGGAGGAAGTAGAATATAGGATAAATCTTAGTTAGGAAAATATCTTTCTTTTTTCCTTTAAATAAAACACACACTACATATCTTTTTTATTCTTGTTATTTTTTGTTGATCCTCTTTCCTCATATATGGATAGCCTGTGTTTAGCTATTTATTTATTTATTTGCTGATTTTTTTTTGCTCTGAGCTGTCGATACCCCCTTTGTTTGGCCATTTATTTGTTTATTTATCTTGCTGAATTTTTTTTTCTTTTGGGTTTAGAGATGGGTATATTCTTTGACTGATTTTCATTCTCTTGGTAGCCCCATTCCCATCTTGTGAATTTGTTTTGGGCCAGCTTTTGTATAGCTTATTTTGGGCCACCTTTCAAAACAAAACCCGCTATGAATTTGTGAGAAGCTTGTCGAACAGATTCAAAGTTCGTCCTTAATCTTTTGACCTCATTTGCTTTGGCCTTTGAGACGGAACAATATGGAGCTCGCATATGAGGCAGTTTATCCCGACTAGGTGTGATCTTCACATGACGACCAACAGAATTTTGATTATCTTTGGCCAACCTCGAGACAGTAAACTTGTATTACCATTTAGAGGGGGATATTTGTGTTGTTTTTTTGTTTTTAGGGCTGCATCTAGCGTTCTTGACTAGCCAGACTACCTACGTACCCTCTTCATGAGGGATCAAGTCGTTCGTAGTTCATTTGGGCACCCTTTTCTTCACATATTCGACAGGGTGCTTCGGTTTCGGACTAATTTCAAGTCCATCCTTCTTCTTTCATTGAGCTGGGACCTTTTTTTTTTTTTTTACCGCATCACTCAAATCATCTGGGCACACCTTCTAGGAAGGGTTTCCTAAATGCTTTTACTATCATCTGCGAACCCAGAGAGTTTTTTTTTTTTGCGACTGAATTTGACATGTTTTAGTTGTCAAACGTCCTACGTACTCCTTGTTGGAGATCAAGTCATGACGTAGTTCTGGGCAGTTTGACTATGGAGGCTTCACGTGAAATACTTCTTCACGAATTTTCCATTCACGCAGGAGTATACCACTTCACCTTCGGCATTTGAGAGTTCATATGCCCCTTTAGAGAAAACTTTGGTCACCACATAAGGACCTTCCCATTTTGCTTCAAATTTGCCTTGAGATTTTCGGTTGATCACAATTGGTCGTCTGATGGTAAGGATCAAGTCACCAATACCGAATGAACGGAATTTGACCCATTTATTGAATGCCCCAGGCACTTGGGCTTGGTAGATTTCAAGTTTTTGTTGTGTTGCTAGCCGGTGCTCATCCAATGCTTCGAGCTCGGCCAGACGAATCTTGACATTCTCTTCCGGGTCGGTGAGCTGAACTGCAACTCTGAGAGATGGCAACTGAATTTCTAAGGGTAAAACAACTTCAGACCCAAAGACTAGGTTGTAAGGCGTACAACCAGTCGATGTTCGCGTTGTTGTCCGATAGGCCCATAATGCCTCCGGCAACCGTTCATGCCAATCTCTTTTGGATTTTGACACCATCTTCTTTAGGATCTTGCATAGCACTTTATTAAATGCCTCGGCTTGACCATTTGATGACGGGTTATAGCTCAATGAGAAGCTATGCTTAAACCCAAACTTCTCGCTCAACTTCACCAGCATCTGATTTTTGAAGTAGAGAGCGTTGTCTGAGATGATTTTTGAAGGAACTCCATATCGATAGATCAAGTGAGTCCTTATGAAGTTAGCGACTTCTTTAGCCCCCACTTCCTTTAGTGGTATGGCTTCTGCCCATTTTGAGAAGTAATCTGTAGCAGCCAGAATATACTGGTGTCCTCGAGAGGACGATGGATTTATACACCCTATAACGTCGAGACCCCATGCATTAAATGGCCATGACAAAGTAGTCGGGTGCAACAATTGAGGAGGCTGGTGTATGAAGTCGCTGTGAATTTGACAAGCGTGACAAGATTTAGAAAAATCCATGGCATCCTTCACCATTGTTGTCCAATAATAGCCCAGTCGTTTGATTTGACTAGCTAATTTTGGACCGGCTTGATGCGCTCCGCATACCCCAGCGTGGGTTTTTGCGAGGATATATTTTGCTTCTTCATTTGACAAGCATCTTAATAACATTCCATCGAATGTCCTTCGATACAAAGTATCATTCTTAAGTAGGAACCATGACGAAGATACTCAATGAGTGGTTGTCGCTAGTCTGTTTCTTCCTCAACTTCATACACGGAAATGACACCCACCTCTTCGTTGGGCTCGGCTCGCTCCAAAGCTGACATAAGCAAATGTCGCTCCCCGATTGTGATTTCGATTTCTCTTTCACTTGGCAATGTCAGTGACGCGGCTAATTTAGCCAATGCATCTGCTTGGTCATTTTCGGACCTTGATATATGCACGAATTCTATCTGACGGAACTGGTGCATGAGATGCCTGGCTCTTTGATGCAAAAGAAGCAAATTTGTGTTTTTGACTTCATATTGGCCATTCAGCTGCCTGATTACCAACTGGGAGTCACCAAACACCTTTAATGGGTCAGCGTTCATCTCAAGAGCTACCTCTAGGCCAATGATGAGTGCCTCATATTCTGCCACGTTGTTTGTGCAGTTTTCTAAAAGAGAAAATGAGTAAGGCACTATTCCCTCGGTTGGGGTGATGAATACTATGCCTACTCTGGCCCCTCTTCTCTTTGCAGTGCCATCAAAGTATAACTGCAAAGGTTTTTCTTCTGTCATGAAGACTTCTTCATCTGGCAAATCATCCACTAACTCCTCGTTATCGGGAGTAGGATGGGCGGCTAAGAAATCAACTATTACTTGTCTCTTGACCGCCTTTTGAGGCACAAACTTGATGTCAAAGGGAGCCAGAAGCATAGCCCACTTAGCTAGTTTCCCTGACAACACCGTCTTGGACAAAATGTATCGCAAAGGATCAGCTTTGGAGATTAATGTGATTTGATGGGACAAGAGATAATGTCGTAGCTTTTGGATAGCAAAGATCAACGCTAGATATATCTTCTCCATAGCAGGATAATTTAGTTCTGCCCCAACCATCGTTCGGCTGATGTAGTACAAGGCATTTTCCTTTCCTTCATCATTATTTTGGGCTAACATTGCCCCTAACGACCGCTCGAGACTTGCGGTGTACAAGACTAAGGGTTTTCCCTGAACTGGTGCCATGAGGACTGGCGGGTCAGTCAAGTATTTCTTAATGTTGTCGAGAGCATTTTGACAGGCCTGGTCCCATATGAACGGAACATCTTTCTTCATCAACCTCATAAAGGGTTGACACCTCCCCGCCAAATTTCAAATGAAATGCCGGATGTAGGCAAGTTTGCCCTGTAGACCTCGCAATTCACGGAGATTCCTCGGGGCTGGCATTTGCACGATTGCCTTGATTTTATCGGGGTCGATTTCTATGCCCCGTCCTCGAACAATGAAGCCAAGAAACTTGCCTGGAGTTACACCAAAGGCACACTTAAGGGGATTCATCTTCAATTGGTGTTTTCGCAACCTTTCAAAGATTCTCTTGAGATCATCCAAATGATCCTCTCTTTTCTTTGTTTTCACCACAAGGTCATCCACATAGCACTCAATGGTGTTGTGAAGCAGATCATGAAAGATCACCGTCATGGCTCTCTGATAGGTCGCTCCCGCATTTTTCAGACCAAAAGGCATTACCGTATAGCAATACGTGCCTAGAGGTGTCTGGAAAGCCGTTAACTCTTCATCTTCGGGATGCATCTTAATCTGATTATACCCTGAGAAACTATCCATGAAGGATAAGGCCTGAAAACCCGTGGTGGAATCAACCAATAACTCGGTTATCGGAAGAGGGAATTCGTCTTTGGGACATGCTTCATTTAAGTCCCGAAAATCCACACAGATACGTAGCTAGCCGTTCTTCTTCTTGACGGGAACAAAGTTTGCTAACCAGATTGGGTATTGGATCTCACGAATGAATCCAGCCTCAATGAGCTTGTTGACCTCAGCTTTAATCTACACTATCAGCTTAGGCCGAAAATGACGTTGGGCTTGCTTTACTGGCTTTTCCTCTTCGACGACAGATAGGTTGTGCATAGCCACCTTGGGATCCAAACCAGGCATGTCTTGATATTCCCGAGCAAACGCATCTTTATATTCGTTGAGAAGATGCTCATATGATCATCTTTCCTCTTCTGTTAGCAAAGCACTAACGAATACGGGCTTAGGATCTTCTGTAGTCCCTAAGTTGACTTCTTGCAATTTATCAACTATGGCTTGACCACCATCTTCCATTTATGGTGGAGCAGGTTGGACCACATTAAGAAAATCCTGAGGATCTTCACTTGGCTCACTCCTTGTATAGGTCAACACCATATTTACTTCTTCTGTTTGAGCATCCATGGGATCCTCATCTTCGTAAGTGGAGGTTTCTGGCTTCTTATTCTTCAGCTTCCACTTTCTGGTATTCTTAGTGTTGGCCCTTTTGTGTTTAGGCATGTTAACTCTCCCAAGCCTCTCGAACACAGAAACTCTTGGAGCACCTATCCCAAGTCTTTTGAAAACCGTGACTCGAGGGGCATTTGTTGCGTCTTGTGAGAACATATTTTGCTCTTGGCTTGTTAGAGTCATAGGCTCTAAGACTTTAGCAGACAATAACTTTCCCTCTTGAGAGATTTGTAGATCATCCATCGAGATCTCATTGAGGGATTTCCGCGAAGCTTTGCTTTTCAACAGAGGTCTTGTCGCCTTAACTTTGATGACCTTATGATGCTTTGAAGAAGCTTGATCGACTGGTGCCTTAGAAGACTCACCCTTGAACACCACCCTTATGTTTTCGTTTCTTTTATCTCCGAAATGTGTTTGAATGACCAACTTCTTCTTTGGAATGGATTGGTCGATTTTGCGGAGAGGACAAGTGTAGCTTGTCATTAGGGAGTGCATAGCCTTCTCTGCTGCACTCAATGGTTTCTGGCCGGTTGTATCTTATCCTTGGGTGTGTACTTGAATAACACTTTCGGATGTATCACTCACTCCTCTTTTCTTCGGACGAGAGAGACCTTGGGTGACAGAGACTCCTCTTGGGCCATTGCTCCCTTTTGAGGACTGACACTTTTACCCTCCTCTTTTACTTCCCACGTGGATTGGAGTTAGAGTGAACAGTCTTGTAGAATTTGGCGTCTGCGTAATTAACGCTTTTGCCTTGAAAAGGATCGCTATCGCCACGGATAGTCCTTTCATTTTCATTTTCATCGGTGTACTTCAAGCACTGAAGAAGTGTAGAAGCAATCAACTTGCTGGCATGGAGCCATGGCCTCCCTAGCAAAGCGTTATAGGAGGTTCCAGCGTCGATGACATGGAAAAGAGCATCCTTGTAGAGATCGTCTAGAACCACTTTCAAGGCAATGGCGCCCAAAGCTTTTTGCCCCACCTGGTTGAAACCTTGAATGGTGAGCAATGTGGGCGACAGATGATCGACGGTCAATCCCATTGCTTCCAAGACCCGTAAAGGTAATAGATTCACCGCAGACCCACAATCCAGTAGGATTCTGTTGATTTTTGTATCTCCAATCGTACCCGTGACATATAGGGGTCTATTGTGATCGGTGCTTCCTAATTGGAGGTCTCCGTCGGAGAACGTTATGGATGCCATGCATGAAGCACATTGAGATGGAGTGGGTAAAGTCACCTCATCAACCTCCGCTTGATCCACTTGATCTTTATAGTCTTCCGGATCCATGAGAGCTTGGATTAAGGCTTTCCTTAACTCGGGGGACATTTGCAACGCATCATACACACTTAAGCGTGCCGGAATGCGCTTTAAATGACCGATCACATCGTACTTCACCTGCTCCTTGGGAGAAGCCTTAAGAAGCAACATAGGCCTTCGCGGCACCACAACCATTTGGGCAGATGCCCCAGCTTCTTGGCCTTTCTGAGCCGATGAGGGAGTCCCCTTTTCAACCGCCTCTTCGAAATTTGAAGCATCTGAAGTCTCGTTGACAAGTGGCCCCCTCCCTTTCCCTTTTTCCTTAGGCTTAAGAGGTGGCAAATTTTTCCCCGAATGAAGAGTAACTTCATCAGCCTCTAACTCCTCTTCCTCACCCGTTTCGGCCCACGTGGCCATGCAAGATTGAACAATTTCTTCTTCCCAAAATAACTCCTCCTCGGAAGGATCATTTTCTAGGAGCTCTTTCGGAATAAAGTCTTTAAGAGTAATCATTTGACGTATAGGCTGAACGTACTCTTCGTCAGAACCATCTTCTGATTTCTTGTCCTTCTTGTTCTTCTTCTTATTTCTCTTTTTGTTTTTCTTCTCGGGCTTTCTACCAATCATTCTAAAGCCCATAGGTCTGCTGTGTCGAGTACTCCTTGGATGAGACTTCTTTCGACATAGACAAACCTGCCACTCAGAACCATCCTCACCATCTCCATCATGCGAGAACGACTCTTCGGTGTTTGAGTGCATTAAGACCTCGTATAAGGTCGGGCGGCCTGGTTCTTTCCTTGGCATGTCAGGGTATGCCCATATAGTGCGCACTTTGTCACGCAACTGAAATTGCACTGGGACTGCCTTCGGGGGTAGTGACACCGTAGGGATGTCATCTAGTGCAAGAACAAACTCGACCTCTTCTACTATAGAGACGGGGTTTGACGAGGCTGCTTGGCCTTTTGAGCTTGATCCCTCCATTTCAATTTCTCCCTTGTTAATCATCCTTTCAACGATATCCTTGAATACGTAGCAGTCTTCAATCGGGTGACTAACAATGCGATGGTAAGGGCAGTATTTCGGATCGCCTGTTTTATTAGCCTCGCTCGGCCTCTTCGGTTCTGGGAGTGACAACATCTTTGCAGCCATCAACTCGTTGAATATCCCTCTTACATCCTCATCATCAAAGGGATATTTTTTCTGCTTCCTCTCCTCGAGAGATAGTCTTTTAGGAGGCTCTCTGGTTTGGGTCTTCTCTTGTGACTTGGAGTTGCCCCCTGAGGATTTTCCTCGAGGCTTAATGAAAGTAGCCATGGACTCTCCTTTCTTTGTGGGCTTTTTATTGTCATCCCTCCTTTCTTCATTGATTTGAGGTCGGTTCGTTGTAAGCTTGTGTCGAGCCAGTTGCCGCTCAACATTGCAAGCCTTTGAAACCAAGGTATTGAAAGAACGAGGCTCCGCACTACCAACATGAATTGCAAGCTCGGGAAGTAGATTATTGACGCACATCTACACACACGCTTCTTCGCTCAATTTCTCTGAGCATTGCAGTCTCAAACTTCTCCATCTTGCGATGAAGTCATTAGCTGACTCATTTGACCTCTGTTGGGTGTTTGACAAGTCCATAATGGAGACTCTAGCTTTCGAGCTCACAAATTGAGCCAAGAATTCTTTTTGTAAGTCATCCCATGTATGGATAGACTCTGGCTGAAGCTGTGTGTACCAAGTGAAGGCTGACCCCTCGTAACGACTGGACAAACTACCTGATCAATAGAGTATCACTTAAGGCGGTTTCTCCACACGCTGAATAAAAGTGGGCCAAGTGCTCACGAGGTGACCCGTTAATCCCATCGAATTTCTCAAAGTTTGGCATCTGATAATTCGGAGGAAATGGGATGGCGTCAAACTCTGTAGGATAAGGCTTCCTGTAGCCAATCACATGCGGACTTTGAGAAATCTTGAATTCCCGGATCCCTTGTGCGATCCATTCTTTTATTTCCTGAGGAGAGATAGAGGTACTGCTTTCTCCCGTGTTGGGAATCTCTTGCCTGTTCTCCGAATTTCGCTCTTGCCTGTTCTCCGAATTTTGCTGTTGGAGCTGGTCCATGAGCAATTTAATTTGAGCGTCTCTCTCCTCTATCTTCTTTTTTAGTTCCTGGAGCTGCTCTTCGGTACTTGTTGCCCTAGTCACTAAAACTGGCATGCTTTCAACTTCTTCTTCAGAGTCATTACATGATCCACCCTCGCTTACAACAAGCGGAAAATCCTCCTCTTGAAACAGAGAAGTAGAGTCCCCATATAATGGGGAATTTTGTTTTTCTTCTTGAACCGTTTCTGGATTCGAAGATTGGGTGGTCACTCTAGCATATGACTCGGCCTTAGACATAGACCTTGTCACTCGCCGCTCACATTTTTCTAACTGGGTAGAAAGCGACGTTGATTTCTCGGCTACAGCTAGACCCTTTCCTTTCTTCTCGACTTGAGAAGCCTTAGATGTCTCCTTTTGAGGCTTGGCCGGATTTGGTACCCCAACCTCTGGAACATTGGCCTTTTGAGCCATGACAGTTGAGGATATAGCCTCCGCCTCCTCATCATAACAAGAGGTAACCAAAACATGTACTACATTTTCCATATCGACAGGGATAGACCCAAAGAAAATTTTCCTTGGGCTATCGATAAGATCCTTGGCAGCTCTCCACATAGTTGCATTGGCCTGTTCCAGAGCAGGGGAACGAGCCAATTTGCGAAGCGCTCCTGTCTTTTCGCGTTGGGAACCACATTTGCGCCCCCTCTTCCTACGAGGCTTGTTTTCCTTCTTCGCCTCATTCACAGTTGGCTTTGAGACCTTGGCAGAGTTACCGTTTCTCTTGATAACTCGAATGATTGGCCCACGAGCAAGCCTGGGAGTGAGCTCTTCTCTGCCGGTTCCTACCTCCCTGATAGCTTCGAAACTGTTGCTAGTTGGGATCTCAGCAATGATCGACTCCCTAGTCACGTTGAACTGGACCTTAAATGATCTCCTCTTCAGTCAGCGACCACCTTCCACGAGAAAGGTAGCAGGTAGTTCGTTGAAGTTGACAATAGCTCTTGGTGCCATTTTTCTCCTACAAATAAGAAATAGGCAAATATTAGTTTCAGCACAACTAAGAGATGAAAAGGCAAAAAGGGTCCACCGAGCGTGCCAAAAATATGTTGAACAAAAATGCGCGAATAATTGTAAAACATATTTTATTTAATTTTTTTTAGAATTTGAGTTCGACCCCTTTTGGTTATCCTCTTGATTCGAAGTCGTATCGACGCCAAGACTTAAGTGGTTTTGGTGATTGGGCTGCACCCGAATTTTTAACGGGTTGCCTACGTATCTCTTGGAAGAGAATCAAGCCTTACGTAGTTCCGAGTATTTGAATTGATTTAATTTTTGGGTTTTGGTGATTGAGCCCGACGAGCTTGAGCTTTATGTCGGGTGTCCTATGTACCCGTTTTGAACGGGATCAAATCACCTGTAGTTCTTTTAAGAACAAATTTAATTTAATTTGAGATGGGCGACTGAATCCAATATATATTGAATTTTAATATCGGACTTCCTACGTAACTCATAAAAGAGCATCAAGTCTTCACGTAGTTCTTTTGTAGAACCGTTTGAATTTAGGGAAATTCGATTTGAGATTTTGACTCCGTTTTGTTTAGGAGTCAATTTTGAGATTGACCCACTAGAATAAACTGACAATGAAATTTTACGAGTTTAACTTTATGATTTTGTTAAACCCGATTTCTAATTTGTGTCAATTGTAATTTTTATATTTTAGTGGGTCGTTTTGTGATTAAATATATATTTGAGATGGGGGAGTGCATACGTATGTATATTGGCAGTGGAGTATATACGTATGTATATTGGCATATCACTTTGCCTATTCATTTATTTTTTAAACTTTTTTTTTTTTGATTGGGTAAGAATTCGGGAACCACGGTTACCCGATAGGATCCTTGCGGACGAGGTCTGCTAGACCTGGATCAAGTTGAAAGTTTACAGTGGGGGTAACAAGAGCAAGGTGTGCAACCTTATCTGCTACATTGTTACCACTACGAGTGACGTGGGAGAACGACACCTCGTAGAATCCCGATATGAGAGAGCTAATGTCGGACATAATTAAGTCAATTTCCCATGGACATTTGACTTTTGATTTTAGATGGTTAATAATTATAAGTGAATCTCCTTCAATTATAATTCGTTGTATGCCCTTTTGCCGGGCTATCTGAATTTCTTCTCTTAAAGCTAGTGCCTCAGTCATTAGTGGTGTATGTTTCCCAGTTACTCTTCCTCCTATATCCATAACTTCACCTTTTTCGTCCCTAATAATGTATCCTATAGAACTTTGCCTGTGTCCTGCTGCAGAACCATCAAAATTTAGTTTAGAAAATCCCGCATACGGCTTTTTCCATTTGCTTTTATTTTTTAGCCTTTTTGAGCTATTGGTTCTAGTTTTGTTTAAAGGATTATTTTCATTTTCATTAAAACTACCAGCCTTTTCCCATTCGTTATAGTAAGAATTAACCATTTGACGTAATCCTTCCATACTTGGAGGTTTTTGTTGTTGGAAAATAAGTTTATTACGACATAGCCATGTAGTCCACCAATGAAATGCCATTCTAGTCCGTTGTTTATTTTCTAGTAAACCTGCCGTGAAAGCCATTAGTGATTCGATGTTTCTTGATTCTTGGATCTTGCCACGAATTTTGTCCCTAACATCAGTTTTTATGTCTAGTCCTTGCGAATATTTACATTCAAATAGCAGATGAATAGCATCTTCCTCATGGTGTCCGCAAATTGTACAATATGGTGGGATGGAAATCCCTCTGCTAGATAATCTGGCAGTTATAGGCAGTCCGTTGTGGCAGACTTTCCACATAAAGTTTTTAATCTTTGGTGGGACCTTTAATTTCCATATCCATTCATTTATATCATAGGGCATTCCAATTGTATTTGTATTTAATTTGTATGCGCTTAGCGTTGTAAACCATCCTTTCTTGTCTAGCCACCAATACATTCTATCTTGTATTTGATTTGTTGGTAAAGGGACATCTATAATTTGCTGGGCTATATCAGGTTCTAATATTGATTCCAGTTTGGACCGATTCCATACCCCATTTGTTATATACTGGTCTACCGTCTCATTTTTTATGATGCTTGTCTGATCTCTACATCCAGATTTAATATCTGCAATTGGTGCCCACTTATCTTGCCAGAATTTTATTGTTTTTCCATCCCCGACTGACCAAGCCAGACCTTTTTTAAATGGCTCAATTAGTTTCCGAAGTTGTGTCCATTGCCATGATGCATTGTCTCTCCTATCATAATTCAAAATGAATTCTGATTTCAAGTATTTATGATTAATAATTTTGACCCATTCGTTATCTGGTTCCGCCATAATTTTCCAGATTAATTTCATTTGAAGTGCCTCATTCATTTCTCTTGTTTTCCGTAACCCCATTCCTCCATGGGCTTTTGGTTTGCATACTCTATCCCATCCTATTAGTGGTTTATATTGAAGATCTTTATTCCAAAAAAATCTCCTATTAGCCTTGTCGAGTGTTGAAAGTATCGATTCTGGTAGCATCAAGCTTTGCATTGCAAATAGTGGTTTGGCTGATAGGTTTGAATTTATAAGTACAGACCTACCTTGTTGTGACAGAGAGTCTGCCTTCCATTTTGATAGCTGACAAGAGACTTTACCAATTAGTTCTTCGAAAGTATCTTTATTAACCCTCCCATTTATAATTGGACATCCAAGGTACTTGTCAAGTTTCACTTGTTTGCCAATATTAAGGTATCTTTCAATTATATTTATTTTAGCTGGAGAAATTCCTAGCGAGGCCTGGAAGGCAGATTTATTGAAATTTACTTTTTTTCCCGATAGTTTACAGTAGGGGTGGGCACGGGACGGGACGGGACGGGATTGGGCCGGGACGGGACTTGTCCCGCGAAATTTTTTCGGGACGGGATCGGGACGGGATTGACATTTTTTTTTCGGGACGGGATCGGGACGGGATGGTGTCTGGACGGGACGGGATCGGGACGGGACGGGCCTTGTCCCGCATATAAAAATAATAAAATATTATATAAATTTGCAAAGTGAAAAATGCTTTCATAATTCATTATTTAGTATAATATGTTGAATACGGTATTATTCTCAACTATATTATTCAATAATAATAATAATAATAATAATATTAAAATACTATTATTAATTCATACAATGATTGTATAATTAATTATAATGTTCAACATATTTGGCTACATTATCTTACTAGATCAGGACGGAAAGGAATTGAGACGAGATTTACCAATACTATCTAATTATCGATTGATAGTTAGGAAGAATACCGTATTTAATTAGCTATTTGCCTCTTGTAACTCTAAATGGGCGGGATGTGTGTGTCGATCTGACGGGATCCTCTCAATTGACTCAGTCTGGAATTTCTGACTTTATGCCTGGTCGTGCTGTTGTTGATGCTGCTCGATGTAAGTGTGTCAAGTATCAAGATTTGTGTACGGCGGCTGGTTATGGTTTCCTACCCTTCTCATTCTCTTCATTGGGGGAGTTGGATACAGATGCGGTTGCATTGCTGAAGCGGATTAAGAAATTCTCGGTATCTCAGGATGCTAGGGCTCGTGCTGCACGTTATATTTTTACTAGATTTGGCTTTGTTATCGTTAAAGGAGTGGGTGCCCAGATAGTATCTCGGTTGCCCACTAATTTCTTGTAATCTGTTTTTATTATTATAATAATAATAATAATAATAATAATAATAATAATAATAATAATAATAATAATAATAATCCCACGTTATAATTAAAAATAAAATAAAATAATATTACTTATTTTTATTGTTATTATTATAAAATAATTATACTTTACAAGAAAAAATATAATATGATATAATAATATAATAATAATAATAATAATAATAATTAATAATTTTATTATAAATTAATATTATTATTATTATTATATTATAATATTATATAATAATAATAATATTATTATTATTATTATTATAAATTAAAAATTATTATTATAGTTATAAATAATATTTGCTCAAAATAATAATACTAATAATATATTATTATTATTCTATAATATTATAATAATAATAATAATATTATTATTATTATTATTATTATTATTATTATTATATGCGGGACGGGACGGGATTTGCGGGATCCCACCGGGATCGTCCCGCGTTTCGTCCCGCATAATTTTTGCAGGACGGGATCGGGACGGGATTTGCTATTTTGTCCTAAATCCCACCGGGATCGGGACGGGACCGGGACGGGATCGGGATTTGCGGGATTTGTGCCCACCCCTAGTTTACAGTAGTCATTTATGGTCTTAACCACCATTTCACAAGCCGTTTGGTTTCCTTTAGCAAATATGAGAATATCATCTGCAAATGCCAGAAACAGGATTTTTGGTCCCGAGTTTCCGAACTTAAATCCGATACCAGATTTGTTCTCATTGGATGCATTGTTAAGCTTTCTTGCTAGGATTTCTGCTCCGATTATAAAAAGAAAAGGGGACAGAGGGTCACCTTGTCTTAAGCCCCGTGTTGGTTTAAATACTTCCGTAGGTCCATTATTTACCAGGACCGAGAAAGAAACGGTCGTAATACATTCCATAATTAGACTGATTACCTGATCGCTAAATCCAAATTTCCTCATAACCGCCTCCGTGAATACCCAGTTAACTCTATCATAGGCTTTTTCCATATCCAATTTGATTGCTAACCAGCCCTCCGATCCTTTCCTTGTTTTGAAAGAATGGAATATCTCATGTGCAATTAAAATATTATCCTGAATGGCCCTATCGGATACAAATGCACCTTGGAAGGGGTGAATTAGTTTTCCTATAACACTTTTAAGTCTTTCTGTGATGATTTTTGAGATTATTTTGTAAATTGTTGAACATAAGCTAATTGGTCTATAATCCGTGGTTTTGGAAGGGTTGTCACATTTTGGGAGTAATGTAATAAATGTATGATTAATTTTTTTGAGTAGCTTCCCAGAATGGAAAAATACTTTTACAACTCTAGTGACATCGTAACCCACTATTTCCCAATATTCTCTATAAAATTCGACTGTCATCCCATCTGGCCCAGGGGACTTGTTTTTCCCCAATGACCACACAACGCTCTTTATTTCACTGTTTGTTGGTTGCTGGATAATGGCCTTATTTTCTTCCACTGTGACCATAGGTTCTATTAGTTCAAGATACTCATTTAGAAGATTTATGTCAATATTTTCTTTGGAGAATCTTTTCGTAAAATCATTTTTCAGCTCTTTCTTTATATTATCTTCTCCCTGGATCTGTGTTCCTGAAGCTGTTATAATGTTTCAAATCACCTTTCTATTTCTTCTTCCGGATGCTATCTTGTGGAAATAACCCATATTAGAATCTGTTAGTTTGAGGTGCTTGGACTTCGCCCTCTGTCCCCAGTATTCTTTCTGAAATTTTAGTAACTGCTCTTTCTTCTTAATCAGTTGCATTTCCTTAATCGCTTCTGTGCTTCCAGGCGGGTGATTTTTAGTTTGCAGTCCAATCAATTCAGTTTCTACGATTTGTATTTGGCGAAAGACATTTCCAAAAGAGTATTTGTTCCAGGTTTTGGCTTTATCTTTAAGGCGTCTTGTCTTATATGTTAATCTAAACATTGTTGAGCCAGCGCAGTTACTTCTCCATATTTTCTTCACAATATTTCTAAAGTCCTTTCTATGTAACCACATATTTTCGACTTTAAATGGAGGGGGTGTAATTTTTTGTCCTGAATCTAACGAAATAGAGATAGGGCAGTGGTCGGATCCTGAAAATGCTCCATTGAAGGTGGCTAATTCTGGAAACATATTAAGGAATTCATGCTGAACAAGTACTCAATCGAGTTTTTCCCAAATGTTATCGTCTCCTTCTTCTTTTTTCCTCCAGGTGAATTGATTTCCAGATGTCGGTATTTCCGCTAGTCCGCACTGACTTTTAAACTAGTTTAGTCTTTCAAATCTTGAGATATTGTTCGGAGCCCCTCCTTTTTTTTCATTACTACAGCATATCTCATTCAGATCTCCCATAATTAGACATGGTAGGGGCTCGGTTGTAATTATTTCGATCAGTTGTGACTAAAAGGCTTCTTTATCTTTTTCATGCGGGGGTGCATAGACGAAGAAAATCATTCCCACAAAATTCATGTTGTGACATTCATATATAACTCTAATTACTCTTGGGAGAATTACCTCAACCGTTATTGTTTCATTTGCAAGAACATTTTCATTCCACATTAAACCGATGCCACCCTTACGATCTTCCTCTAAAGACCATACCGCATTATTAAATCCCGTGGTCTTCCACGTTTTCTCGGCTGGAATCATATTTGTTCTAGTTTCCGCGACTGCCATTAGATTGATATGGTTATTTAGCCTCATAGCTTTAAGATCTAGCCATATGTTTTTCCTACCAAGACCTCTAATATTCCAGAATCCGACTTTCATTTGATAATTGTTTTTTCTATTAGAGACCTGGGTTGTGGTTCAACTAATAGCAAGCTATTTACACTTTTGTTTAATCTTGACTTTGTATTTTCTTTGATAATCACAAGCCCTTTCATCATGGTTCTTCTCCAAAAAATTTTAATCCTTGATGTTTTAACCCCTAACTTAGCATTCTTTGGATTAGCTTTAGTCCTTTTACTGTGTTCTATTATGGTCATCCACAAAATAGATCCCTCATTTGCACCAGTTCTCATTAGAGTTTTCAAACATGCTTTCACTATAACACCAATTATCACAGCATTATGTTCCTATTTGTTCAATCATAACACAAAATATTGTAACAAAGTCCATAAGTATGAAAATATTACTAGCCAGATATGCATAATTCTAATATCAGTTTCAAATACATCAAAGGCATAATGCCAATAAACAGTAGTCCCTACATCAGCACTCGACAATTCTTGACAATTACAAACCATAGATAGATCAATAGTAATGACAGCATAATAGATAAAGATAACCCCTAATACAGACTTTTCGACACAAAAGATGGAATACTTCAGCTTACAACTTGACAAGGATTGTGACATTATTATAGAGTTGGCTGAGAGAAATTCAGAGCCACACCTGAATACTCCCAATTGCCTTGCTTGATACGAGCTACTCATGTTTCCCCTTCTTGAAGCTGCCACCCATCAGAGTAATGGTGGAGCAAGACGAGTCGCCATCCTCGATCTTCATCTTTCGTTTCCCAGACTCTGACTTAGATGTGCCACTGACAGCCTGAGCATCACCCAAGAGAGGGGATGCTACAGAAGTTGCATACTGCTCTTGGAGAGACTGAGCAAGACGCTCTAGAGTGCTCAAATCAGGTAAATCAAACTCAATGGAAGGAGGGATGTCCTTGAAAATTACCTCATAGTCAGCTTGAGTAAGGCCCGGGTCTACTAATCCCTCAGTGTTGAAACACTCTTCCATAAAGTCATCTTCATCAAAATCCAGAATGTCTTCATCGTCGGCATCGAAAGATTGAAGACCTGGTTGCAACTCGGTTTGGACAGTGACTTGTTCATCATTTGGGGGCTCTTCAATTGGGGGAAACACAGTAATAGGAGCAGGGGCAATAATATTCTTGGAGCTCATAACAGGGGTGCTCACCACCACTGGCATGATGACATGAGTGGGAGCTTGCTCAGTAGCAGTGCAATGCATCACCGAGGAGGAGTGCCCAGCTGATCCTTCAGACGACTTGAAAGATGATGAGTCCGATGACAGGGTGACATTCTTACCAAAACTCTTCAACAACTCTTCTTTGGAGTGACCAAAGGTAGGTGGGTGGCGCACAATAGGCTTCTTGCTCACCACATGCACCCATTCACCCTCCTTGCCTGGGTTCTCTAGGACTGGAACAACATTATTGGGCACCACAGGGGTCTGGCCAGTAGGGAACAAAGCAGGGTTGCACATGTTCCTTAGTGGACAGGCCTCAAAAACATGGCCCTCAGAACCACAGCTCCCACATCCCGAAGAAAAATCTTCAAACCACATGGGGTATGATTCCACTTCCCCTAATTCATTGATCACAAAAATCTCCTTTCCAGCAATCTTAGTGACATCAACGGATACACACACTCTAGGAAACCTGAATCTGGCACCCTTAGAGTTAAAAGCAGCAATCTTAATAATCTCTCCCAAGCTATTGGCCTTCACAATGTCCCTAAGGATACTGTCATGAACATATTTAGCCGGGAGACCAGCTGATCCATATATCCAGCAGGGATACTGTCATGAACATATTTTTTAAACTTTAGCCCATCACAAGTTCACAACAATGTTTTTATTTTATTTTTTTATTTAATTTTGTTTTTGAAGGACTACAGTAGGTCTTCTTCTCTTTCTTCCTTTCTTTTTCACGCCACTCAGCGACAATCACCGTCAACGCCATTCTTCGACACCAGCCATGAAGCACCCCCCAGAACCTTGAGTCCGGTCAATCGAAACGGAAGAGAGCCGCAACGGATCGAGCTTCGACAACCCAGGACGAGTTCAACTCGAATTTCTCCGGTTAGGTACGCTTAAAAAATTTTGTTTACGAATTTCAACCAAGTTTTAAATTGAATCCGAACTTGGGGTGATTCCTGGCTTAGATTCCAGTTTCTTGTAGGAATCCCCTTTCAATTTAGTGTTTGATTTTTAACAATCGACTAATTTTCCCCAAATTTGTGATTTTAGGGTTTTAATTTGTGCCATTTGAGGGCATTTCGGTTTGGGCAGTCGAAGAGAAGAGGAAGAACGTGGAGCGAGCTTCCAACAGTTCAAGACGGACGATTCTTGCAAGGCACAAGCGCTACTGGTTTGTCTCCATCCTTTCCTTTGCAATTCACCTCTTTATTTAACCCGATTTAGGCTTCGGAAAACATAATTAGGGTTGAGATTGTTGATTTGTAATTTGGGGATTTTTTTGTTGGAGGCATTTGATTTAGGACAACTGACAGAGGAAGAGGTTGAGACGAGCCTGTCAAGGAATCGGAGGTGTCAGGACGTTTGAGGAGGGTTCACAAGAGGTACGTTTAGACCTTCGCCAAGAATTTTTTTTAGTTCTCAATCAACTCTTAGTTTAACTGAGTACTTGGTTTCTTTCCTTTCTTCTTTGTTCTAGTGGAATTGCTATTTGTGTTAGGCATCCTCCGATTTTTAATTTAGGGTTATGAAGGCTTGTTGCAATTTGGTTGTGTTTTCTTTGTCTGAGAATCCCAGATCCTGCTCGACTTGTTTTTTTTTCAAGGAACTTGATTTCTCTGTTGATTTAATTCGTCCAGACAACTCGGTCTCTCCTTTTTTTTCTTGAAACATGTAGATTTAGGATTTGAATGAGATTTTGTATCTCTTTGATATTGCCCAGTTCATGTCTCGCGGAAGATATTGACCAGTTCATGTCTAACAGAAATTTTGACAGAGGGAATTTATGTGGAATTTTGTTCTGTCTTTGATTCCGCTCTTAAACCCAGGCCTGACTTAGGATTTGTTTTGTGTGAAATTGAACAGAATATGTTCAATTTCCTTTTGATTTAACTAGCTGCAGTGAGCCCTTTTTTTCTTGTTTCTTTGGCTTGCTTGAATTTGCTTGAAACTTGTAGATTTAGCCTTGGAATAAGACTTTGTGTCTCTGCAGAAACTTCAGCAAAGCTTTGACTTAGGATTTTGTTCTTTGTGTGAAATTGAATTCCTTTTCTTTGCTTTCAATTTCTTTTCCTTAGAAAAGTCTTGACTGCAGTGAAGTTGTTTTCTTTGGGTTTGCATGAATGCCTTCAATTTGTCTGTCTGAATCGTCGTTTAGTTTAGGAAAAATCCAGCAGTATTTTGCCCTCTTTTAGGGCTATTTGAAGATCCCGAAACCCAGGCCACAAGCGAAAGCCGCGACTTTGCAAGGGCGGGGTTTCGAGGATCAAATTCGACAGCACTTCTGCCCTGTTTGAGGCCATTTAACGACTCCGAAACCCAGGCCGCAAGTGAAAGCCGCAACTTTGCAAGGGCAGGGTTTCGAGAGTCAATTTCGGCAGAGCTTCGTCTTCGTTTGAGGGCTTTTGCTAACTCCGAAACCCAGGCCACAAGCGAAAGTCGCGACTTTGCAAGGGCGGGGTTTCGAGAGTTGATTTCAGCAATACTTCGATCTTGTTTAGGCCAATTCCATGACCCCGAAACCCAGGCCACAAGCGAAAGCCGCAACTTTGCAAGGGCGGGGCCTCGAGAGTCATAGGAACCAATGTAGAGGGAGCTACCTTGGTGGTTTTTCTCTTCTTTCTTCCTTGCTTTCTGCGTGTTTGTATGCTTGGTGTTGGTGTGTTTGCTTTCTTTTTCTCTGCCTTTTTTTTCCGCAGCCTTTCTTTTTCTACCCTCTGATCTCCTTTCAACCCTAGACTTCACCTCTTTTATAGGGAGGAAGTAGAATATAGGATAAATCTTAGTTAGGAAAATATCTTTCTTTTTTCCTTTAAATAAAACACACACTCCATATCTTTTTTATTCTTGTTATTTTTTGCTTATCCTCTTTCCTCGTATGGATAGCCTTTGTTTAGCTATTTATTTATTTATTTGCTGATTTTTTTTTTGCTCTGAGCTGTCGATACCCCCTTTGTTTGGCCATTTATTTGTTTATTTATCTTGCTGAATTTTTATTTCTTTTGGGTTTAGAGAGGGGTATATTCTTTAACTGATTTTCATTCTCTTGGCAGCCCCATTCCCATCTTGTGAATTTGTTTTGGGCCAGCTTTTGTATAGCTTATTTCGGGCCACCTTTCAAAACAAAACCCACTAATTTGACTGTCTTATTTTTTTGCAGATTGAATGAGCAACTTGAACTAGCATTGGATTTCAAGAAACTCACTACCCAAGTGACGGGATTTGTGCTCTTGGCACCTTAAATATTTTTTTTTATTACATGCTCGACTATTGTATACTTTAGTTTACGAGCTTGTTGTATGCTAAAATTATGTATTGAATGCGTAACACATTTCGCGTGCACTTGTAATTATTGTTAACCAATTGATACTTGTGTTTAATGTATAGCATGTCACATGAAAGCTTCCACAAAAAATTAATTTCATGAGCTCATACGATAATTTTTAATCAAACACGAAATTTCACCCCAAACAGCGTTGACGGGAGATGTTGCGGCCGCCGCATGTATGCTGCGGCCGCAGCATCAACATTCCTCTTGCATCGGCCCTGGCGGCGGCCGCTGCAAACCATGCAGCGGTCGCAGCCAGGGGCTCTTCACGGAAAATATATCCCGAATTTGCTCTTGATGTCAACAGGAAAGTTGTAGCTATCTGAAAGAGTTTTCCAACGCATGGTCATAATAGTCAATCAGACAACCGAGGCCTCCAGAAAGTGCAAAACAAGTTCAGCATGTCTGGCGACAACTTCTACAGACTTGTTCTTCGTTTAGATTCGCTTCTTCTTCTCAGAACTTCTTGATATCTTCATGTAAGCTTCTCCGATCAACTATACATTCTCATCCAATGCGTTATCAACCCATTTGTCCTTCTTGGATCCACAGTTACCTGAAATAATCAATAAAAACGTGTGGATTCCGACTCCACCAACATAGAAAGCAAATATGCAAATTCTACTTAAATCATGCATGATATGCATCTTAAATAAGCTAAATTCAACCTATTATGCCTACTTAAATGCATGCTGTCAAACTCCCCCACACTTCAGCTTTTGCTTGTCCTCAAGCAATGAATAACAAATATAGAATTAATCATCCCACAAATAAGATCTTCATGCTATTGTTTTAGAAAAGCAACATCAAGCAATATGAGCCATGAATAAAAGAACAAATATCCTAGCAAATATATGAGCGATCCAATAGTAAAAGCAAATTTAATTCAACCTCACCGGGATGATGTGTTTCACTCAAACTCTCATGTGTTTAGTCTTTAAAGTCCAACTCTCAACTTAATCCAAAATGCTCTATATACCGTGAAAGTCATCACTTGCAAACAACATCATGAGGACTTTTATGGGGTTGTAATGGGGCTTTGGTAGGAACATAAGGCATGAGAAATATTTAGGCTTGTGGTGCTAAAAATCCGAGAAAAAGGAACAACAACCAACCAGAACAACACCAAAACTTCCATACTTCACAAATCATTCCAATAACATAAACTCCAATACACATCAATAAGCACTCTTCGATTTCAATAGCCATACAACTCATGCATTTTTTTCCATTTGGATGATGACTTCTTTTCTTTTATGCTTACTTTTGCACCTAGGTGAATTTTATCCTCTCTAGGTCCAAGCTTACTAGACTTTTACTCCTAAGTGAATTTTATTCTCCTTAGGCCCCTAGTAATAAGTCATCTCTATTATGCAAGAAGGGTTACCTTATTTCGGCTATGCCTCTCACCCACAACAATACATACATCATCTCAACTCAAAGCAACTCCAACATATAGATTTTTCACCAATTCTCCTCCTAATTCCCGGATGAGGGCAGGCTAATCATTGGCTATGATATATTTTTGTAGAGCTATAAAAAAATAGGCTTTACGGCTCAGACAGGCTTCAAGCAAAGGATAATGCAAAGGGTAGATAAGGTATAATATGGCTAAAGAAAACATGCCTCAATCATTTGAAATTCACAAGCAACAAACATGTGCAATACGGTATTGAAATAAGAAGCATATGGAGAGTATAATCACAGAATAAAAGCAAAAGGGAATAATATATAAAGTACCTATAAGGACAAAACAAACTCACAAGGGTTATGTTTTTTTTTTTTTAGATTTCAATTAAACCTCAACTATGAATCATACTTGCTCAATTATATTCTCAAATCATGCTCCAAAATCATTTTCAGGCAATTCAATCAAATCATGGGATTTATACAATGAGATCATAAAAATAAATTAGAGGACAAACTAAACCAAGATGGGTATCTTTAATAACACCTAAATGAAATGCATGATATTTTTGTGATTTTTTTTTAATGTGATATATGAGTAAAAATAAATATGAAAACATAAATAAACATGATAACATAAGTAAACATGATATGCAAATTCTATGTATATTCAATGCAATCCCTCCCCCACACTTAAACCTTTCATTGTCCTCAATGAAACATAAAAGACAACAAAAAATAAAAACATAGAGGAAGAGATGAATGAAATACTCACAATGTGGTGGAAGAGTAGGATCATGACATCGCTGACAAATAAGTTAGATCTGAGCATTGCGGCGGCCTTTCCTGAAAGCTTAGTCTATCCCAAACCAAAAACAACTATCTAATGCCTAATGAGAAACCTAATTTATTGAAAAGAAAACTAGGTAACTAGGAATTGAAATAACTAAATTAGAAAACTTACCTTGGGTTGCCTCCCGAGAAGCGCCTTTCTTTAATGTCATTGACTTGACTTATTTTCAATCTCAAGATCATAGCTATCAGACATCGTCAAGGCCCTCAGTAGCCTATCATATTCCTGTGCACACATCTTACAAAAGACATCATAGCACAATAAATTGAAAGCATAAAATGTGGAACTCAAGAACCCTTTCAATCTATCAAAGAGTCTAGCATGACTCTCTCCTGTAGGAATATGATACCACCAACACAGTTCCGCCGGTGGCTGTTGTTGCAGGAGGATGGTCAAGTATGAAATAAATATAGAATAGAGTTCAGACTGAGTTCCCTGTCTCAGCAAATAAATACAAGACTTCCTCCCGTTTTAGTAAGAGAATAGTCAGGATCGAATCCACGAGGAAGCACGTCAGCAGTTCTCAGGTAGCTGTAAATTCTCACAGACAAGGCAGCAGAAAGACAGAAACACAGAAGCAAGGAAAGAAAGACAAATAAAAGTAGAAAATAACAAACAAAAGCAAAGAACAAAGCAAAACAGCAAGTAAAAGCAAAGCAGCAAATAAAAGCAAAGGCAGAGGCTCGTCGATCTCGACAAGAGTCAACTCGAGATCGACCACAGTTACTCGACACAGAAAACAGAAAGTGAAAATCGACGAAAACAGAAGAAAACCAACTCGACCTAGACCAGCTCCTACTCGACCTCGACAAGACACTACTCGAAGTCGACTAAGGCTTCCTCTATGTCGAGTACAGTAAAAGACAGAAACTTTAAAAGGGCAAATTTTTGAACCAAAACTCAGAATTTCCGACGAAATAAATTCAATATAAAAAAGGACTTCCAAAGCCAGGGTTTCAAAACCACAACGATAACCATGCAAAGTAACACATAAAGGCATAAAAGATCATGCTTTCCATCAAATAACCTTCGTCATTAACAAATAGGCATATAGAGGCTTTCGCATAAACCCTAATTGTTACTAACCCTTTTCACATAATTAATCCAAGTTGCATTAAGATCACTTTCGCTTCAATAACACAAACAAGGATCACCTTCAACTCTCGCAAAAGAATCATGCTCATAGGGATAGAAGATGAATCGCACAAAAAGATCTGACCTTTATCACATCGCCTCACATGGCCACCGTCGGGCACACCCCAGCCCCAGAAGTGGGTGGACTACTCACGCCTCATCGCAATCGCAGAATTTGATGTATAAAAAGAAACTTGCATTAACTATATTCAAAAGCCTTTACAATCCTGGCAATCAACTTTCGCAGAAAGCCAAAACCCTAAAAACCTTAGAACTCCTAAACTCTATCTGTGGAACTACTTCTTTCTCCCTAAAATTGAATTGTGATATGGAATGAATAAAACGGAGCCCCCTAGGGCCTTATTTATAGGCTTCATTCCCTAGCTATTCTAGGAAAGAAGATATCTATCTCTATCTAAATTATATCTAAAACTTGAAAGGATAAATAAATTGTTTTATGGAAATAAATCTAAAAGGAAAAGATAAAACTAAATAGGGTAAGTCTTCATGATGTTGATAGATCTTGTCTTCTTGGATAGAACTTGATGGAATCGGATAGAATCTCGGCCAAATCGACTCCTTCGGCCCCAAGGAATCCCAAGTCTAGTCGGATATGTCTTCGTCGGGAAGTTTCTGGACACGGGTCTACTCGACCTCGACCACGGCTCGTCGACCTCGAGTAGGGTGGTTCGTCGACTGGACTTCCTCGGCTAGATCTACTCGATGTGCTCGGACTTGGCTCACTGGTGCTCGTCGACCTCGACAAACCCTAGTCGACCTCGAGTAGACTGGCTTGCCGACTAGGTCTTCTCGAGTGATTCTGCTCGATGGGCTCCGGATCTGGACTCAGGGTCTTGTCGATCTCGACAAGGCGTAGTCGAGATCGACTAGAACGGTGTTCTTCCTTTCCGCTTCCGCGAGTTGCCTCTTCCGCTGGCAGCGAGTTTTTCCGCGGCAGTGAGCGGTCCGCTGCAGCGAGTCGAGTCGCTGGCAGCGAGTGTCGCCTGGTCGTCCTCGGCTTCGTCCTCGGCTTGTCGACCAGCTCTTCTTCTCGTCAACCCCGGTCGTCGCGCTGAGTCTTCGTCGATCTCGACCAGTGGTCCTCGAGATCGAGTAGGGTCCGGAGCCAGGTTGGTCTGGCTTGCTCGATCAGGCTCTGCTCGACCAAGGTTGCTCGGACCGGCTTTTGTAGTGGTTTTCCGAGCTTTTGTAGTGGTCTGCCGCTCCTCATAATTTTCACCCTCCGTTACGACTTCAACTCCTTCTTCTAAGCCCCTTTCCTGCTCACCTTTTGCACTTAAAATTTGAATGAGTTTGTTCATCTGATTCTCTAAGTTCCCACTGCTCTCAGCTTGCTCTTGCAACACTTGTGTAAAGCTATGGAATGGAACCTCCAGGTATGTGACAGAGTCCTCCATTGGCGGAGGAGACGTGGCGAGCAATTCTTCTTGTGCAACATGGTAATCCATGTAACAGAAGAAATTCCACAACCCCGACAATCCTCCTAACCGCTTCAGGCCTCCGTTACTCATGTACTGAGCAAGCGCTCGCGTCTCAACAGTCATCCCATCAATTATGCAAATAATCATATCTCGGATGCTGAATTGATAACCCCATGAACCAAGGTCGTCAACATACTCATGCAATCTAGTGAAGTATTGGTGAAAGTTCTCACCTTCAAACTGCGCTAATCTCAACATCTAGTAGCAAGGATGTTGTGAACCGTAAGATAGGTTCACAAGAAAGTTAGATATATAAACAAAAATTAATAAATACACACAACAAAGAAATAAATTTGATTCCCCGACAACGGCGCCAATTTGATGGACGGTTTGTAGTCGCATAAACCGTATCAAAATAAAATTCAAACCTACAAACTAGTATAGCAAGCAAGTAAGATGTCGATCCCACAGAGAATCAAGTATTTCTCAACAATGTGTATTTACCAATTAGTCGAAATGGGAGTTTTGGTTGATTGAGATTGAAAAGAAAACAAAATAAAATAAAAACAAATAATGCAAAATAATTTAGAGAAAATCGCTCTACCTACAACTATCCACTTTATTTGGTTGAATTGATATTGTAACTTCCTCTTGTCCTTTTAGGTTTCCTATGAATGCCCTTGTCCCGACCTAATATAGTTACTAGTCCAATCAGTCCTAGAAACCCTTATCAATCGAACAGTCCCTAAAGAAGGATTTAACCCAATTGATAGCTTTAAGTTCAGAGATTAGCCAAGGTATTTGCAGTCCCTAAAGAGGGATTTAACAACACATCCAACTTCTCACCCATCCAATTAGTTCAATCAGCCCTAAACGGATAAGTTTGCTACTTGGGTTAAGGTTCGCAATTCGGAATCTATAAAACCCTAGCAACTGAATTGATCTAACAAGTTGGCCAGACAAGATAGAACAAAACAATAAGCAATCAACTACAAAGAAGTTGAAGCATTCAAATATAGGAAACAAGAGACAAGATTCAGAAACTCACAATCAAACCAAATAAAGCTTCAAATTGCAAGTAGAATAAAGAGAGTTTAGCCGCCCATGGCGAACATCGCTCTCTCTCCAATTGTCTGATAGAACGTCGAATAGAATAGAAGTCCTAGAAAAATAACTTAAATTGGCCTTATAAACAATCCCAAGTCGGCCATGAAACAAAACAAAAGCATCTAGGGTTTTATTTAATCAAAACGCAGCTTTATGCACTGACGGGAGATGCGGCGGCCGCCGCATGTATGCTGCGGCCGCAGCATCAACATTCCTCTTGCATCGGCCCTGGCGGCGGCCGCTGCACACCATGCGGCGACCGCAGCCAGGGGCTTTTCACGGAAAATATATCCCGAATTTGCTCTTGTTGTCAACAGGAAAGTTGTAGCTCTCTTAAAGAGCTTTCCAACGCATGGTCATAATAGTCAATCGGACAACCGAGACCTCCAGAAAGTGCAAAACAAGTTCAGCATATCTGGCAACAACTTCTGCAGACTTGTTCTTCGTTTAGATTCGCTTCTTCTTCTTAGAACCTCTTGAGATCTTCATGTAAGCTTCTCCGATCAACTATACATTCTCATCAAATGCGTTATCAACCCATTTATCCTTCTCGGATCCACAGTTACCTGAAATAATCAATAAAAACGTGTAGATTCCGACTCCACCAACATAGAAAGCAAATATGCAAATTCTACTTAAATCATGCATGATATGCATCTTAACTAAGTTAAATTCAACCTATTATGCCTACTTAAATGCATGCTATCAAACAGCAACAGTAAAGTCGCAGAGGAGAGAGGAATCTTCCATCTCTCTCTGTCCTATCCTCACTGTTCTCTCTCTCTCTCTCCTCTGCAACTTTACTTTTCTTTTTCACACACACATATGTATTGTATGTGTTTTTAGATATTTTTTGGTTTAATTTCTAGAATAGATGTCTACACTCGAGTTTTATTTGTTTCAAGTGATTTTGAGCTTGTTCGATGCAAGTTTGGATTCACGATGGAGTAGGATTTAGTGAAGCCAAGTTTGAGATGTTCATGGACACCAAAATATCCTTTCATAGCGGTCTCAAGTGCTAGAAATCAAGCTAAGAAGAGCCTATTGCCGAACCGACATATTTCGGACAAATCCTGTTTGGCGACATCTTGGTAAAATGAGTCATTTGCGCTCCAGAAAATTCGGATTGATACGTTCTATAGCTTGTTGGTAAGCTGATTCAGAGACCTACAACTTTCATGTTGAGAAGTTTTGCAAATTCGGCCTACAATATGAAGAAATAGAGCCAAGAATCTGATGTTGAGTCAAAGTATCGACCCGGAACCTTAAATTTGACTTATTTTAATATGAAACTGCATATAATTTGGTGATAGCATGCATTTAGGTAGGCATAATAGGTTGCATTTAGCTTAGTTAAGATGCATTTCATGGATGGATTAAGCATGATTTGCATATTAGTTCTCTATGTTGTCGGAGTCGGAATCTACACGCTTTTATTGATTATTTCAGGTAATGGTAAATCCGAGGAGAAGACATGAGTTGATAACGCATTTGATGAGAATGTCTAGTTGATCGAAGAAGCTTACATGAAGATCTCAAGAGGTCCTGAGAAGAAGAAGCGAACCTAAACGAAGAACAAGTCTGCAGAAATTGTCGCCAGACATGCTGAACTTGTTTTGCACTTTCTATAGGCCTCGGTTGTCCGATCGACTATTATGACCATGCGTTGGAAAGCTCTTTCAGAGAGCTACAACTTTCATGTTGACGTCGAAAGCTAATTCGAGACGGAATTTTCGGGAAAAACCAATGACGTGCCCGCGCTGCAACTTGACGCGGCCGCGCTGCACCTGGCGCGCCCGCGCTGCTACCCGACGCGACCACTCTGCTAGGAGGAAGTGGCCGCGCTGCTGAACAGACAGAAGAAGCAAGATGAAGCTGGCGCGCCCGCGCTGCACTTGGCGCGCCCGCGTCAGTCCTGAAGACGGATTCTTATCCGATTCTGTTTATCTTATTAGTTTTAATATTTTATTATTATAATTGTACGGGATGTTAAACCCGATTTTATTAGGTTATATAGGCCGAGAAGGCAGTAGAGAATTAATTAGGTTATTTTCCAGAGACGTATTTTCCCTTTTCATCATCTCACAAACCCCTATGGAGAACTAACTCTCCTTTGTTGCACTTGGTTCTTTGAAGCCTTCAATTGATTTGGTTGTGAGTATTCTACTCTTGTTCGTCCTTTGTTAATTGTTTCGATCTCCTGAGCTTATTGCTTGATTGCTTATTATTGATTTATCTGGATTGATCACCTAGGTTTATCGATACTAGTCATATTGCTAGGGTTTCCAATTCCAGGTTTGGGGTTGTAGATTCATTGTAGCAAACACAATCTCCATACGCGGTTGCTGGTGGTAGATTGTGAGGGAGATTCGATTACAGGCTATTTTAACGGGTTGTTAGAATCGCTTGTATCTCATTATAATTCATGTTTGAATGCTATTGCTTTATTATTTGGTGAAGGTTTTCCCTTGTAATTTGGTGATAAGTGCTTTTAGGACTGGTAGGACTAAAAGCTATTACACGATCTGAATTGAGAACAATTACTGGACATTAGAACTTGAGATTCATAGGATGCGATGATGAACCATCTCAATTGCTGTGTGGATAATTACCTGGTGTGATACCTTTCCATCATATATTCGCAACCTTTACTTGCAACTTGTTCTGTCACTATTACTCACACACAAAACTCCCCCTTTAATCGGTTACTTTTGGGTAATAATACTTGCTCTTACAATTGATTCTGTTTCCCTGTGGGTTCGACCCTAACTTACCTACTATACTTGTTATAGTTTGCATCTTAGGAATTTACTTTGATTTGGCATAACGACCTTAGGCCTGTCATGTAGCAAGCTTACTTGTTCTAAATATAAGTTGGGTAAAGGCCGAGAAATTTTATAATATTAAAATTATTAAAATAGTGGTTAATAATCATTTCGGCTTCTAAAATTCGAAAGGGTTGAAAATTCCGTCCTCGAACTATTGGTTTACTATGAATATCTTGGAACGAGTTCCGGTAATATTTAGTTAAAATTTTAAAATATGTTTTATCCCGCATGCTTATGCGAAAATTGAGTATAGTATTCGGAGTTCATTATTAACCTCAAATTTGAAAATTTAAAACATCGTTTTGAGTTGGGTCGGATAAAGTCGACAGAGCGGATCTACGGATTTATTTTGTGGGTATCTTGAGAATTTGTTTTGGGACCACGTTTTTGTCTCTTCCTCCTCCCTCAATTCTGGAATTGCAGTCAAGCCAACCCGAAACCCAGAACGCCACCCCCAAGACAACCCTCCTCCGACCTGTTTTTCCGATCCCAAACCGACATCAACACCCTATTCCTTCCCTGTTGATTCCGCTGCGCCATTCCGCCTCCTTGCTCAGCTTGACGCCGCCGCCAGAGACATAATCCCCGCCGAGCACTGCCTTCGTCCTCCATCTCCTCTGCTTTCCTTTTCTTCGGTAAGCCCCATCTCCTCACCTTTCGACCCAAATCGATGTAAAGATCCGACTCCGACGAAGACAAACCGAGTCTCCGGCGAAGCTAATCGAGGCTCCGAGCACCTCCGGCGAGCCATCGCATCCGCATCTAATCCCCTCGGTGAGAATTCCTCTCTTTCTCCTTTTCTTGTCCGGTTGCGTGTCCATCATGTCGGAAGATTGGTCGGATCTCAATTTTGTTTCCGGCGATGCCTGGATCTCTTCTCTTCTTCCTCCGCTTCTTCCTTCCTTTTTTTCGTCCCTTCCATCGTCGTTAACTGTTGTTTTGATTTGGGGAGGAAGGGTTCAAGCGAACCGGGTTTTTCTTTTCCTTTTCATGAACCGGACGGTCTGGCTTAATTCCACCAGTTTATTAAATCAGATTGGGAGTTGGGTGTGGGCCGGGTTTTGGGCTGTGTAGTTCGATCCTTCTCCGGGCTGGAAGTTGGGCTTGGGTTGGTTAAGAGAGAATTGTTGTATTGTTATGTTATTAGTGTATGATATATTAATGATAGTATATAATTGTTATAAAATTGTTGTTAACTTATTATTATTATTATTATTACTATATCATATATTCTGAGTTTTATGATAATTATAATTTCTGGAATATATATATTTATATATTATAATTGTTCTAAAAATAGTGTTATTTGAAATGTGTTATTATAAGATGTTTTACTATGAAAATTTAGAAATGATAAAGTAATCTAGTATTGTTGTTTCCTTAATGTGGGTTATTAAATGGATTGATTTTGGTGATTGTTATATTTTAAATATTATTTGGAGTATGTTATTAAATGTTATTTATAAATGGGTTTGAAAGTGATTTGTTGGTTTTGATTTATAAATGGGGTTATAAAGATGGATTTATTTTGGAAATGTTTATCAATGTTTTACATTACTTGAAACATTAAAGTCAAGGTTTTGAAATAAAATGCCGGGACTATTTCTATAATATGATTTTGAGATATTGGTTTTAATGTTTAAATGTTTAATGTCGGGATTTTGCCTTGGTTTGACGATGTTGGTTTTGAGAAGAAAATTGGATGAATGATTTTGGTTGATGTTGATCATATCGGAAAGGTTTTGGAAAACGGTTTCTCTATCGGTTGGTTTTGAGTATGTGGAGAACTTGGGTTTCGTGTGTCTGAATGATGGACCGGTAGCTTATAGAAATGGCTTGATCATAGGTGTGTATTTCTTCTGGACCGCTTTGGACTTGCATTTGGGCCCTTACTTGTATTATCCTGTTGTTCTGCATCTTCAGGTAAGTTTCCTAGGGGGCTTACTCAGGTTGGACATTCATGCCTGTTGTTGCATTTTATGTTAGGTGTTGCATATGCATAAAAGCATGCCATGTAGTATCCTGTTTAGGTTGCACTAATTGAATGAGCATCTGCTTACTTTATGTGTTTGAAACAGAACGGCCGTTATCTGTGATAGTCCTAGAGTCTTTGCTAGGGTCATAGGGTAGCCCAGCCTCATCGGGTACCCTGAGTCAATCGAGTCATGAACTTCCTTATATTATGAGATGCCTGTGGGCTTTATTGTGGAGCGGGTTAGGCATGCGTGCCGCCCGATTATGATGGAATGCATTCACGAGCTGGCCAGTCTCCGCCCTATCGGAAGGGGGTGGAGGTAGGAGAGGGATATGCCACTTGGCATTGTCTTGGGCCCTTTACAATATTCTGTAAATTATTATAACTAGGAGCATGTTAGTGTGTTTGCCTTTCGTACTGCATTAGAGCATCTTTATTAGGTATAGCACATACTATGTGGCCTCAGCAAGGACTGCCGGTCCCGAGTGAGTGGCTCGATCTCACTCCTTTCCCCGTTCTTTTTTTAAGGTAGTTTCTGCAGATTTTGATTGCTCGATGCCTATATGACGGGGTTCCCTTTTTGCGAATCGAAGAACCTGGTTAAATCTCTAACTCATTATAAATGGTAATCATCCACTTATGTTTTGGTTTTGACCCGGCTCTGCCATGGCGCTCTGTATCTTTACCTTGCTTCCGCTTTACTTCCGTTTGAAATGGATTCCACGACATAATCTTAAGATAGGTTAAGGGTACCCAATGACCCTTCGAGGTTTTTAGGGTTTGAAATCCCTCTTTCTACTAATCTTAAATGAGTTTGAAACCTCGACCCGTACCTGGATTGCAAGATCTGAACAAGGGGTTTTATCCCTTGAAACGTAATCCGGAAATCATAATTCTGGGCCGTTACAAAGATGGTATCAGAGCCGAGGTTGTGCAATTCGGGTACACAAGGGTCGAGTGTATGTTTTTGAAAACCGCCCATGAATTTCAAAGGATTATAAAGTGTTTTAAAGGGGAAAAATGAACTTAAGATGCCTAACCTGAATTGGACTAAGTAATGAACTCGACTTGTAATAAAAGAGAAAAACTGACCAAATGGGGACACGAGTGGGTAGTAAAGGCGCTAGACCACCCCTATTGGGTGTAGTTGGGAACGGTAGGCAAAATAGCAGCTTGTTCTTTACAGATGGGTTGGGAGACTCAAATGAGATCATTATGAGTGTTATTAACTGATTCTGTGTTGAGTGCTTGCTATGCTAGAGATCTGATTGGGTATGCCTAACCATGAGTTGTGTATTGACATATCTGTGCAAACGGGGTAGTGGGAGTACCCTTGTTTCTGTGTGGTCAAACCCAGCTTGTGTTGAATAACCCCTTTTACTATTTTAACCCCTTGACGGTTCTATCTAGCCTTTCTCGATATGTCAGTGTCTTCCACGGGGAATTGAGTTGGTAAACACATTGTGTCGGGAATCATGGTTGGACATTAAGTTTGTCTGAGTGAGTGTTGGAAGTTCTCGATGTCACCTTGAGTTAGAAGTAATGTGTTTATGGGGTTGTCTTTCCTTATTCTTATTATAATCAACTAGTGTCTTCATGCCATGAAGAGTCATACCAAAGTCCCACGGGAAAGAGGGGTGATGAGTCGGTTGGGAAAAGTCAATGGTTGCCCTTAGAGATCTCTGTCCGGTTGTAATTGTGACTCTCTCTAAATTGCATGACATAATTTTTTAATCTTTGGCATGTACCCTGTGAAGGCCCATTGGTAAAAAGCTACTCATGTTGTTGCATCTATGATTGGTTACCTTGCTTAGGTCTTGTGTTATGTCTTAGCTTCTACCATGATTATATGTTGTCATAGCATGTTTACTTGGCCTATTGATTGTAGGATTGAATGGATGTGTGAGCTGCATGAAATGAATCTGCATGATTTTACTCTACTAGGTTCATGATAGTATGATCGTTAAATTTTGATACCCTGATGAAGCAAGTTCCTTATTTGATACGTGCTACAACTTGATGTCACCATGCCTTATATGATACGTAATTTCAAGTACATGTTATTGTGATGATCCTTAATGTAAATTCGTGATTGTATAACATTTTGTATCCATGCTAGTCACATTGTTTAGGTCTCGTGTTGCATCTCGCTTTCTGTCATGATTATGTTGGTTTCACGTGTCTAATTGACCTGTTGTAATGATCGTACTCCTGATTGGTTAGAAACATGAAGGGCATGATATGGGTCTATATGAATGTTGCTTTCCCTGAATTTGGTCCATGATAGTGTGGTAAGCTCCTCTTTGTACGAATGCCCCGTAAGATGATCTCCTCGGCATTTTAGTTAGTGTTGCCCTTGGCCTTGCTTGATTAAATTAGTAGTTACATCTGTGACCATGCTATCGAAGTAATATCTTGATATATGCGTGTCTCATTTAGTAATATTAAATTGGAACACATGCCCCCGTATCCTACTTATATTGCCCTGTTACGTAGGCTTATGTTATGCACTGCTACATTCCTCCCATGCTTTTGTATCGTTGTACTATGTTAATGTGGTCTCTTGTGTATCGTTGTGTTAGTCAATCAAGCGCATGTATGTATCAAATGTTGTATTCGCCCTGGTTAGTCCTAGCATGTTTACATGATCATCGCTCTGTAGCGTTCCCTATTACTCTATGATGCCCTCGCGTGCTTACATGAATATATGACTTGACACGTACTTCGCATGATCACACCACGCTATATCATGTTTCCGCATATACATGACATCAGACTGTTAAGGTGGGTCTAGTCGAAGTACCTTGATGTATTCATGCTCGATATGTGCTAGTAGTATCTTATAGGGTTTATGAATTTCGATATGGATCCCTAGATGGTAACTTTTCGTACTTACTGCATTGCGTAAACATGCTTCATGACACTTATGCTGAGTTTCCTTAGGCCACTCTTAACTATGTTATGCCTCATCGTGTATCGCTAGCATCATGTAGGACCTATGCTTTCTAAATGTGACCCTTCGTCTGATTGCATGCTATTCTTGACTTATTATATGATCATTGTTGCCAGATGTGATAGATACCATGCTGCTCTTATGTGTTCTCGTATACCATTAGGTCAGATTGTTATGATAAGCTCATCATGGTGCATTGACCTTGATTGTTGATATATATACCCCGCTAGTGCATTGCTCATATTGTGATATTCGCTCTGTTTGGTAAATCCCGTATATCTCGCTTAAGACTACTAGGCGTTATGGCTTCATGAATCGATAGACTGTTATCTTGTCTCGCATGTACCTCAAGGTAGAACTCGAATGTGTCTTTTGAATGTATATGTATGTCGTTGATCTTCGAGATAGGTACATGTTAGTGTGGGTTGATATGGTTGATTGCTTAAGACGAACCCTTGCTGCTTGTCACAAATTGTAACCTTATAGATTTTCATAGGGGCATCGTTGTCATTCTCGGGTCAAAGTCTTGTCTCTAGTCATGTCGTCCTTTAGCCTTGGTCTATGTTTGGTTCCGAAGTGAACATTGGGTTGCCCGTCCTTGTCACTCCCCTATCTCTGCTAACTTAGACTCCTCTGCGATATTTGGTGAGCGACTGCTTGAAAGAGAAAGGAAGTTGCATAACGATAGAGCAGTGTGGCGGAAGCGTGGGCCCATAACCCACAAGCCTCATGATCGACGGTGTTGGTGAGACAGGTATGTTTTGAGGATTGCGGCTATCGAGTACGATATGACTTGCAGGCGTGAGTGTCCTCCGTTTGAATTGCTAACCTTTCTGAATATGTTGATGACTATGTTGCACTGCTTGATAGTGACATTTACGTGTTGGTGTGCTGACTTGGTAATAATTGTCGTCTTATTGTCTGTTGTTACGATGATATGATTCGGTGCCTTACAGTTCTAATGTACATGATGTCTTGATGCGTTGATGTTTGAGTTGCTAAGCATGATCTAAATTCGTTACCTATAAAATGTGAACTGCAAATGCTGAGAAACCTGAACTGTCTATTAGATAAGATTATAATGAAACTTGCTAGCTTGACTTGATTATGTGCATATATGATGATTTGTAATAATGATTGAGCATGACGGTAAATTGAGATTTATCGACGCAGTTGCAATGTTTAATGTTGAACTATTGATGTTATTGATATAAATGCTAGTTGATATGATGTGGTCCTTATGTGTAATAATGTCCATGATTGCTTCTTCTTTGAACTTGTGGGTGAGGGTTCTTTTGTGGAGTGGTTGATGAGTGGTAAAAGAATTCTAGGCGGTTAGGATGATCGATGGTATTACGAGGTAAGACGCGACAGAGTGATCCATGTGGTTAGCAGGGTATGATGCTTGTGATGTCTTGAGTAGTATATGAAGTGTGGGGAATGACTTTTGAGAGTATTGATGATATGGTATGAGAGGGTTCTCGGGTGTGAAGTTGGAGGTAGGAGTTGAGTTCTTTTATGTGGATGGTGTGTGGGAGTGGTTGATGGAATGAGGGGTGAGATTGGAGTATCGGAATGAATTGGGATTTCTTCAGGGGATTTTGTCGGAGTTAGTGTTGTTGAGTCTAGAACAGGATTAATCTTGGCTTGAGAGTGGAGATGGGTGAGTGAGGATTGTGTTTTATTTTGCCTGGTATGATGTGAGGAATTTTCTTGACCTTGTGATTTATTTATATCTGCTGGCATGATGTTAGGTAACGACCATGATAAAACCTGATATGGAATGACATTATATGTTGATACGCAATGTTGAAATCTAATTGACAGTGACAAGTATTATCATGATATATTGATGCTTTGCTATCCCGTTATATTATTTTAGAAGCATGATAGGATGTGTTGTGATATATACATGAGATTATAATGTGTTATTATCTGAAAGCATGATGTTATATTATGTGGTGGTACTCATGATGTTGTATTATATGGTTGGCAGCATGATTATTGATATGTTAACTAATGAATATGACTTTAAGGATTAATATGATTTGTATATATGAGATAATGATACCATATTTCTAAATGATCGTTATATGTCATTGTGATGAGTTAAGATGATGTTTGGTGAATATGCTAACATTCGATGACTCATATACTGTTTGACCTCCCCTTTCGCGGAATCTTAATAACATAACTTGTTGTGTTGATGTGTTCACAATGAGTTTGATTCGTTGACTTTATGATGAGGATGTACATGTTATGACCTTGGTGTGATATCAAGATGTGTGTTATGATTCTGGCATAGATAAATATTATGACCGTTAGTATGATGTGGAGACGTTGATGTGATCTTGTGGTAGTGTGCTGGCATATGTTTGAGAATTGTCATATTATGATGTACTCGTTGAGGATCGATTTGTTATGTGGTTATGCATTGCTTATGGCTCGTGAATCTTGCTTTATTTGAGACTGATAGATTGATTTGATTATGGAAACTAGGAAGACAATATGAGATTAGCCCTTAGATCGAGGTGGATTATTCCACCTCCGAGCTTCTGAATTTGATTGATTGTTATGCGGGAAACTGATTTGGTTTTGGAGGATTTTGACGAAATTCTGATCGAAAGGATTTTACTTGTTTTGGTGTAAAGTTGCTTGGTGAAACGCCTTATTTGAAGATTTTGAGCGGTTTAAAAAGGAATTGCCTGAAATTTTAAAGAATAAACGTTACCGAGAATTTCAAAGATTTTGAGGTCAATCTTTTCCACTTGTGGAATCCCTTTTTGAGAATTTTTACACCCGGGCTTATATTACAACGCCTCACGAAGTGGATACAAGCATTTTATAGGGGCGCATATAGAATGCTTGCTAAGACCCAGTAGAGACGCTATGATTACTTTTCGAGTTATAATGTGACCGAAGGGTCGGGGTAAGGGTGTGATACGGGCCCATATCACATACTTGCTACGACCAATCGGGAATGTTATGATCACGTCAGGAGCGCTGTGACGATCTCATACGGGCCCCTATGAGATGCTTACAAAATCAATGGCATGATCCTTGGACTCACCAATTTAAAACTTCATCCCCTTGTTTTAGAATGATTTTAGTCTCGGGGACGAGACTTGTTTTTAGAGGTGGATGATGTAAAGGCCGTGAAATTTTATAATATTAAAATTATTAAAATAGTGATTAATAATCATTTCGACTTCTAAAATTCGGAAGGGTTGAAAATTCCGTCCTCGAACTATTGGTTTACTATGAATATCTTGGAACGAGTTCCGGTAATATTTAGTTAAAATTTTAAAATATGTTTTATCCCGCATGCTTATGCGAAAATTGAGTATAGTATTCGGAGTTCATTATTAACCTCAAATTTGAAAATTTAAAATATCGTTTTGAGTTGGGTCGGATAAAGTCGACAAAGCGGATCTACGGATTTATTTTGTGGGTATCTTGAGAATTTGTTTTGGGACCACATTTTTGTCTCTTCCTCCTCCCTCAATTCTGGATTTGCAGTCAAGCCAACCCGAAACCCAGAACGCCACCCCCAAGACAACCCTCCTCCGACCTGTTTTTCCGATCCCAAACCGACATCAACACCCTATTCCTTCCCTGTTGATTTCGCTGCGCCATTCCGCCTCCTTGCTCAGCTCGACGCCGCCGCCAGAGACATAATCCCCGCCGAGCACTGCCCTCCTCTTTCACCGCCTCTGTTCGTTTTCCAAAAAAGACGGTAATGAACCTCGATTCTTCCTTCTTCGCTTCGAAGCCATGTCCAGCTGCTCTCTCTTTCCTCTTACGTTTCCCAGAGGTCAGAAGACGGAGAAGCGCACCCCGGAGCAGCCGCGAGCCACCGCCTTCGTCCTCCATCTCCTCTGCTTTCCTTTTCTTCGGTAAGCCCCATCTCCTCACCTTTCGACCCAAATCGATGTAAAGATCCGCCTTTTTGACCTCCTATTATCGTCCTAGGCCGAGATCTCCCCTTTTCCGACTCCGACGAAGCCAAACCGAGTCTCCGGCGAAGCTAATCGAGGCTCTGAGCACCTCCGGCGAGCCCTCGCATCCGCATCTAATCCCCTCGGTGAGAATCCCTCTCTTTCTCCTTTTCTTGTCCGGTTGCGTGTCCATCATGTCGGAAGATTGGTCGGATCTCAATTTCGTTTCCGGCGATGCCTGGATCTCTTCTCTTCTTCCCCCGCTTCTTCCTTCCTTTTTTTCGTCCCTTCCATTGTCGTTAACTGTTGTTTTGATTTGTGGAGGAAGGGTTCAAGCGAACCGGGTTTTTCTTTTCCTTTTCATGAACCGGACGGTCTGGCTTAATTTCACCGGTTCATTAAATCAGATTGGGAGTTGGGTGTGGGCCGGGTTTTGGGCTGTGTAGTTCGATCCTTCTCCGGGCTAGAAGTTGGGCTTGGGTTGGTTAAGAGAGAGTTGTTGTATTGTTATGTTATTAGTGTATGATATATTAATGATAGTATATAATTGTTATAAAATTGTTGTTAACTTATTATTATTATTATTACTATATCATATATTCTGAGTTTTATGATAATTATAATTTCTGGAATATATATATTTATATATTATAATTGTTCTAAAAATAGTGTTATTTGAAATGTGTTATTATAAGATGTTTTACTATGAAAATTTGGAAATGATAAAGTAATCTAGTATTGTTGTTTTATAAATGTGGGTTATTAAATGGATTGATTTTGATGATTATTATATTTTAAATATTATTTGGAGTATGTTATTAAATGTTATTTATAAATGGGTTTGAAAGTGATTTGTTGGTTTTGATTTATAAATGGGGTTACAAAGATGGATTTATTTTGGAAATGTTTATCAATGTTTTACATTACTTGAAACATTAAAGTCAAGGTTTTGAAATAAAATGTCGGGACTATTTCTATAATATGATTTTGAGATATTGGTTTTAATGTTTAAATGTTTCATGTCGGGATTTTGCCTTGGTTTGATGATGTTGGTTTTGAGAAGAAAATTGGATGAATGATTTTGGTTGATGTTGATCATATCGGAAAGGTTTTGGAAAACGGTTTCTCTATCGGTTGGTTTTGAGTATGTTGAGAACTTGGGTTTCGTGTGTGTGAATGATGGACCGGTAGCTTATAGAAATGGCTTGATTATAGGTGTGTATTGCTTCTGGACCGCTTTGGACTTGCATTTGGGCCCTTACTTGTATTATCCTGCTGTTCTGCATCTTCAGGTAAGTTTCCTAGGGGGCTTACTCAGGTTGGACATTCATGCCTGTTGTTGCATTTTATGTTAGGTGTTGCATATGCATAAAAGCATGCCATGTAGTATCCTGTTTAGGTTGCACTAATTGAATGAGCATCTGCTTACTTTATGCGTTTGAAACAGAACGGTCGTTATCTGTGATAGTCCTAGAGTCTTTGCTAGGGTCATAGGGTAGCCCAGCCTCATCGGGTACCGTGAGTCAATCGAGTCATGAACTTCCTTATATTATGAGATGCCTGCGGGCTTTATTGTGGAGCGGGTTAGGCATGCGTGCCGCCCGATTATGATGGAATGCATTCACGAGCTAGCCAGTCTCCGCCCTATCAGAAGGGGGTGGAGGTAGGAGAGGGATATGCCACTTGGCATTGTCTTGGGCCCTTTACAGTATTCTGTAAATTATTATAACTAGGAGCATGTTAGTGTGTTTGACTTTCGTACTGCATTAGAGCATCTTTATTAGGTATAGCACATACTATGTGGCCTCAGCGAGGACTGCCGGTCCCGCGTGAGTGGCTCGATCTGACTCCTTTCCCCGTTATTTTTTTAAGGTATTTTCTGCAGATTTTGATTGCTCGATGCCTATATGACGGGGTTCCCTTTTTGCGAATCGAAGAACCTGGCTAAATCTCTAACTCATTATTAATGGTAATCATCCACCTATGTTTTGGTTTTGACCCGGCTCTGTCGTGGCGCTCTGTATCTTTACCTTGCTTCCGCTTTACTTCCGTTTGAAATGGATTCCACGACATAATCTTAGGACAGGTTAAGGGTACCCAATGACCCTTCGAGGTTTTTAGGGTTTGAAATCCCTGTTTCTACTAATCTTAAATGAGTTTGATACCTCGACCCGTACCTGGATTGCAAGATCCGAACAAGGGGTTTTATCTCTTGAAACGTAACCCGGAAATCATAATTCTGGGCCGTTACAAGTTGATAGTCGGCGTTGATTAATGAATAATAAGCCTATGTGAGAATTGAACCCATATCTTTGTGTATCACCACAATGATCTCCCATTGAGCTAATATGCTACATGTGAAGAATATTTATTTCAAAACATGCATAAATGATTCAATCTTGTGCAAGGTGATCTTTCTTATAAAATAATGCCCTTTATTTTCCTTTTGCCGCGTACAGTTTAGCCTTTTGCCATGACCATAAGAAATCTTTTGCAAGGTGATCTTTCTAAAAAAAAATGCAATTGTTGTCCACCTGGATCAGTAACCCATATTATTAACAGAAGGCAATGCAGATGATAAACTTGTAGAAGACTGCACTCCTGCAGAAGTTATGTTACTCTGAATGTTCTGGCTCAATAACTGTGGTTTTCCTTGAAATGTTGGTTGATTAGATGCCATTGGGATAGAAAGATATTGGCCTTGATTTTGCACTTGGGGCTGCATACTTTGAGATGCTGCTAAGGATGGAAAAGAGAAAACAATCTAAAGTAACATCGAATCGCCCGAAAAACAAAGGCCAACTCTAAGTTAAAGACAATCAGAATAAATGGAAGGCAAAAATGCATAAAATCACCCACTATTCATTATTGTTTGCAAATAACCACCCCTTATTAAAAAATTGTCAAATAACCACCCACTATTCATCGTTGTTTGCAAATAACCACCCTTTATTCAAAATTGTCAAATAACCACCCATTAAATATAGGTTGTTTGCAACTAACCACCCATACCCCTTTTCTTGATAAACCTCACTTAATTTAATATGAAAAGACAATTACACCCCTATTCTTTAATATTTCATTTTTAGTAAAAAGACAATTGTACTTCTCTTTGTTGCTTGATTTTTCAGGTATGACAATTAGACCTGTCAAATGCGTCATTCGGGTTGGGTCACTTCCGGTCTCGAGTAAAACGGGTTCCGGGTACATCTAGGTTGTCTTGAACCCGGGTTTGACCGAGTTTCGGGTCATTTTGGGTCGATTTTGGGTTTGTCAATTTTTAAATAAATTTTTAATCTGTGTTTCGGGATATTTGATTTACCCGATATATTACTCGAAAAACATTTTTAATAAATTAAAAAATGAAAGATCAAATGTTTTTAAATAAAAAATTTTACAACCCAAAATTAATCATATATTATTACATTTTATTAAAAAGAAAAAAATTGATATTTTATATATTATTACATTTTATTAAAAATTACGTGAAATAATAAAAATCAAATGTTTTTAATAAGATGTAATAATATATAAAATATCAAAACTTTTAAAAAATTGTTTAAAATTTTGATATTTATATATTATTACATTTTATTAAAAATTACGAGAAATAATAAAATAAAATATTTTAGATCAAATATAGTATATAATTAAAAGCACTAGAATTTATGAATAACGTCTTTAATTGTAGAATTTTAAAATTATCCAAAATTATCAAATCATGATTTTTTTTAATTTAAAAAAGAAAAAAATGACAAACCCAAAATCGACCCAAAATGACCTGAAACTCCGTCAAACCCGGGTTCGAGACAACCTAGATGTACCCGGAACCCGTTTTACTCGGGAACTGAAGTGACCCGACCCGAATGACCCATTTGACAGGTCGAATTGTAATACCTGAAAAATCAAGCAATAAAGAGAAGTATAATTGTCTTTTTACTAAAAATGAAACATTAAAGAATAGGGGTATAATTGTCTTTTCATATTATATTAAGTGAGGTTTAACAAGATAAGAGGTATGGGTGTTTAATTGCAAACAACCTATATTTAATGGGTGGTTATTTGATAATTTTTGAATAAGGGGTGGTTATCTGTCACACTACTACAATTAAGAGATTTGGCAGCGCTCCAAAACCGCCACCTAATGTAGGATAACCGCTACCTTAGCTCTAAGGCAGCGGTTTTCAACCGCAGCTTCTGTTGCCGTCGCCTTAGCTCTTTGGCAGCGGTTTTTATAACCTAAGGCAGCGGTTCTATAAAAAGTATACAACCGCCACCAAAAGTCAAATATAAGCGCTGCCTATTGATCTACAGCAGCAGTTTGTATCCCAATCATATAAAGCGGTTTTTTTTTTGCAGCGGTTTAATATTTTAAAATTTAAACAGTGGTTGTGGTTTACTAATTTTATAGCTTTTTATAGGTATTTTAATTATATTTATTTAAAAGTATAAATAACTATTGAATATTCATAATAATATCTACATATAGATTTAAAAGCCATATTTTATTGATCCATAAAGCAACATTCATTACACTTGTATAAGTATCGATCTACAACATGGCTTTGCGAGTTTATATCAAAAGACTAAACAACCCAAGTGGAACGATCGATCTACAAACTGGTGGTAAGGTCGATTTACAAAGTAAATGATTATATACTACGGAGTAGTTTGTAACCTATACAAAAGGTGGAATTAAGAAAATATATCCATTTGCTAGCTTTGCCATCGATCAATCTTCAAAATGGTCATATTAATCTGCAATGGTCATGAACAAGCACATTTAGTATCATATTGAAGATGCATGCATGCATACTTGTTGAAGGAAATGGTCGGTTAAAAGCATTTGACAATGAATCAGTAAAGCCTTGTTGACCAAAAAAAATTGAATTAGTAAAGCCACAATTAGACATAACTTATTCCAAATTCAATACAGCAATCAATCAAATAGAGCTTTTGTGTTAAACTGACTATCATCATTACATGTTTAACTGTTTAAGACACCACAATCAGCCACTGCATATTGTTTCCCTTAATTAGATGCATATATTTATCAAGTATAAATCTGTTTAATTAGTCACTTAGCCACTGCAGAAACATATTGATGTTTCAGAACAAGATCAATGTCAAACAAATAGATTTATACTCAATCAGCCACTGCAGAAACCAAAATGAAAGGACAAGAAACAGAAATTTCCAATTTTAGCTTCTCAAGTGAAGCAAACAAACCTCGACTGAATCAACAGAGAGATAAATCAGGCACTGCAAAAACCAAATAGATTTACACTCATGCCACTTGCAGAAACCAAAAAGAAAGGGCAAGAAATAGACATTTCCAATTTTAACTTCTCATCTGAAGCAAACAAACCCTGACTAAACCAGCAGAGAGATCAATTAGCCACTGCAGAAACTAAAAAATGGCAAGAAACAGAAATTTCCAATCAGCCACTACAATCCAAATAGCTAGATTTATACTCACGCCACTGCATAAACCAAAAAGATAGGCAAGAAACAGAAATTTCCAATTTTATACTCAATCATCCAAACTCATCTCTCACTGATATGAAGATGTGATAAAAAAAAAATGGAAGATTTGATTTTAAAACAAAAATTCACTTTAAAAAAACAAACTCGTCTCTCACAGCTCGTAGTCATCAAGACTTGTATCTATAGCCCTTCTCTTGAACACCAATCATAGTAAAAACTAAATGTAGACGTACCTGTTGCATGTTCATTTCCAGTATTCAAAAAAGTGCACTTGCTTCTACATTTTCATTATTTTCAGCATCTTCGAGAAAATCGACACCAACTTTTCATTTTGGTTATTTTCAGCATCTTTCGAAAAATCAGCCTCATCTCCACTCTGCTAATGCATATCATTCATATCCTGGAGTGGACATACTCTCAAGGCATATTTCAGAAAATACCATCTCATGAGGATCAAATAGTTAGGCATATTTCAGAACCATAGCATTATGAGAAAAGGAAAAAAAACTTCAAGAGGTACATAATTTCAATCTTGAGAGTTGTGAAAATCGGGGAGAAAAACCCTTCAAAGGATAAATAATTTCACAAAATAAGATTACTACTATATATCATCAAATATATTTCCTAAGAGGTATACTATTGTTGCATTTACATCAGCTCTCATCTGTCTTATATATGTTAACTTCCTCATCGCATGTTGGCAACAAAACTTGTATATATAAAATGTGTTTGGTGATTGCCAGCAATCACTCTAAGCCATGATGAAAGCCATGAGATATCAAATGGGCAACAAGCTAGGAAATAGGGTTATGCAAATGCTTTCTACCATAAAAGAGAGAGAAAAACATGAGATAATCACCTCAAATCTTGTTTAGCTAGCTAATTCATCCTTATTGGTGTTTCTGTGCACTTCAAATATAATAGTCACTCCAATAACCTGTATATAACTTCAAGATATAAGCTTCCAATCAAATTCTAAAAACATTTGACAATGAATTAGTAAAGCCTAAGAAAAAAAAAAATTAAGCTTCGTGTTAAACATGCATATTCTAAGACAAATATGGAAGTATATTAGGAATACTTCTAAAGAAAACTGAACTAAAAAAAATTCAAACCAAATTCTAAAAGCATTTCAAAGAACAACAAATTCTGAATTTCCCTTGTCGTGACTTAGTTTCATAAACTATGTACTCCAAATTAGGATAGTCATATAAATAGGTTATTATGACAAATTACGTACCAAAACATCACAAGTATTAATTAATTAAGGGAGAAAGCAAACCTCAATATGTTTCTGCCGTGGCTAGGATGAACTCATATGAAATTTGACTGTTTGCAAAATACAAGGACAGTCATATTAATCAAAGCCCATATATATTGAAAGTGAATCCAAAAGGCAATTAAGTGTTATAGGAAAATTACAACACTCATATTTGATTGTATGGAAAAAAAACCTATTTTCATGTAAATAAAAGGGACATTATATAATATGGTAGCACCAGCCACCAGCAATACATAAATCAATCGGTGTATATGAGCATAAGATTCAATTAGGCAGGGCAATTTCAAACTCCGAAAATAAATACTCAGCCAAAAGGGGCATCACAGAACAACATCAGTTCGAGTTTTGATGAAATTGGAACAAGTAAACCCTAGATTTCGAGTTTTCTCGACCCCATAAAAAAACCATAAACCCTAGATCTCGAAAATCTGAATTACAGAAGGAGGAGGGGACGTACCTAGATCTCAGAGAGATTGAGAGTAAGATCTGGTGTTGAAACTAGAAATTTGTCACCTGATTTCGGAGGATTTTCGGTGTTCCTCACCCAAATGGCTTGATGCTCTCTCAAATCGATCTCGCAACTCGCTTCTCCCCAAATCACTTGAGGGATTGAATTGAAGCTTCTAATTTCGCCAGCGAATCCCTTAAATTTGTCGAGCGACGGCTACTTAGAACTCCGAATCTGCCATTGCTCCCCAAATCGAAGGTCGTCTTCTAAAAGGGACCATGGAGGCGTCTTTAGGTTTTGATGGGAATAAAAAGATTTTATTTATTTTTTGCGGGCTTTTAGAAAAATTTTGGAAATTATAGCGGCAGGCAAAATGAATTGAAATACAGGGAAACCCGCCAAATTACTTGAACCGCTCGCTCAATTTTATTTGCTTTTTGTGAACCGCTTCCATAGATATTTTCATTTTTTGAACCGCCTCTAAAAGGTGCCCGAACCGCCTCTATAGACCAGGGAATTGAAAACCGCTGCCAAAATCGCCCCCATAAATTAAACCGCCGCTAAACCCATGACACTTTCCTAAACCGATGCCATGAACCGCTTACTTAACTAACCGCCGCCATAAAGCGCAGCCTTTGATCTTAAATGTAGTAGTGTCAACAACAATGAATAGTGGGTGGTTATTTGACAATTTTTTAATAAGGGGTGGTTATTTGCCAACAACAATATTCATTGGGTGGTTTTATGCATTTTTGCCTAAATGGAATGTTCCAATACATTTAACATGATTAGTGAATGCATTATGGGACTAGAACACTTAAGAAATGAATGATGGAATATTTACACCATTTTACTAGTATTTGATTTAGTTTCCGTCCCCAATTCTTTGTGTCTTTTTTGTCCTTAATGCATCAGAAATCAGAACCCATGCTTTGCAAGGTAAATAATGAGAAAATACAAAAGACGAAATTTTATTGATGAAACATACATATTTGCAAGCTTATTGAAAGAAATGTAACCAAGGCTTGTATTTATATGGAAAGGAGGCAAATCTAGCTAGACTACTGTCATAAGTCGGCAAATCTGGCTAGACTACTGACAGAAATCAACGCTAATATCTTTTAAAATCTCAAATTAACTCAGAGATAGTAACATAAAAACATAAGCCGGTAAGCAATCTCAAATTTGTCTCATCCCCCGTTAATCATGTTCATCATAAGATGATTAGAGCTACTGAGAAATAATTCATATAGAAGTGCCGAACATAAGCGAGCATCACCCCCCAGCCCCCAGCCCTCTCGAAAAAAGACCAGATAATAACCAAGTTACCAAATGAATCTTCCTATAAATCTAATCATACAATAGACGTTAAGGTCATTACTGTGTCATGAGCGTGTAAAAGGGCCTGTCGTTGTCCATGCAGATCCTGAAGAATTGAAACCCCAAGCTCTTCTGTCTCAAGCATGGTTCTTTTGCTGTCCTTGATTCTCACACTGGTCTGGTTCTGTTTCTCTGTTGACATCATCAATCTCGCTCTTTCA